>JAWZSL010000004.1:1870000-3183750 GCA_034769285.1 Lutjanus argentimaculatus
TTAGAATATTTTCACTGCTTTATCTTGCTGTCAGACTGTCGTTATATAAGTCACAGATTTTTCTCTCCAAGTCAAACTCCTTAAGGAAAAAGTAATTTTATCCTGCAGAAAACAGGAGTTGCTGGTCCACCGCTGCCTCAGTTTGTTTGTTATCATGTGACTTCGGTGTTAAAAAAGTAGTCAGTTCACAGAAGTCACACAATAACACAAACAAACTCAATGATTAAGGCAGTGGCAGACCAGCAACTCCTGTTTTCTGCAAAATAAAATGACTGGTTTTTACTTTGGAGTTTGGTTGGTTTGGAGAGAGAGAGGTTTGTCTTTTGTGTTTCTTTTTTTTTGTTGGAAAAGGGTGTCTGATTTCAAGGTAAAGTGAAATATAGCAAACACAGCTATAGCTAGCAGCCAGTTAGCTTGTTAGCACAAATAATGGAAGCACATTAATGCATCCAGGATCTCATGTTAGCCCCTAAACCAATGTGTGCCATATATATCTGAGGAACGTAGGAATGACCCTGTGCTGAACAGTTAGTCTGTCTCTGTCCAAGAGTGACAAAAATCAGTCCATCAGCACCTCCAGTTTCACAACTTAATGTTTTTTTGTTTAATCTTTCTAAAGTCAAAGTGTAAAACCGATCATTAGCTGTTTTATGGTCGGTTAAGACGTGTTTTTCTGCTCTGAGCAGCTGTTAGACACCCAGCAGACACTCGTTACTGATCCCAGTCAAGAAACAGTCGAGCACATTAGAATTTTTACACTTAAGTTTTTACAACATTACATAATTAACAGGAGATATTGTGCTGATTAGTGACCTTTAAAGGTGCTGAAATCAGAATCTGTTGGACAGAACCAGGCTGGTGGTTCTGTCACTTCCACTCTGTGCCTCTGCAGTAACGAGCTGCTGGCTGTTTTCTCCTGTTTCTAGTTTTTATGCTGAACGTCAGCTGCTGGTTTAATACTTACTGCACAGACATGAGAGTGGTGTCAATCGTCTCATTTAACTCTTGGCAAGAAAGCAAATAAGCATTTTTCCTAAAATGTCAAACTATTCCTTCTGCAATAATGTTTTTATGGTATCCAGTTAATGTACCTGAGCTCCTGTCACCACTGATCATATTTCTACAACAGAAGCAATTTAGTTGCCTAATTAAAGTAAGATAAGAAAAAGTAATCACTTATAAAATGCACTTAAAGAACTTATTACATGGCTTTGTTGAATTCTAGACTCTGATTGGTCAGTTACAGTATTTGAGGTCTGTTATGTCTCTATGGACACGATTCTGACAGCTACAAATTTAGGACTTCTTTAGGACTGCAACAAATGATTACTCTTACTATTTTTATATTGATCAGTTGTTTGGTCCATAAAATGTCAGAAAACGTTGGTCAGTGTTTCCTAAAGTCCAAGATGACGTCCTCACATTTCACAACCCTGAGACATTCAGTTTACTGTCAGGAACCAGTAAAGAAACCAGAGAAAAAAAAATCACATTTAAGAAGCTGAAATCTGAGAACTTTGATTTTTCTTTCTTTAAAACATTACGATCACTTCAGTGGTTGACAACTGCAGCTTCATATGTTATCAAAGCCAGTCGTTAATCTCTCCACCACAGAGCAAAGAAGAGTTTACTAGAAATGTATGAAACACACCTAAAAAATATCGGTAATATTTCAGAAAATAATAATGTGCTGATGTGTTTGTTTGTGTCCTTTCAGAGTTTGAAGTCAACATCGTCATCGTGCTTCATGACGATCATCTGATCACAGAAAACTTCCCTCTGAAGCTCTGCAGAGTCTGAACCCGGACGTCACATCAGCACCGAGAAGTTAAGTTTCACAAAACAGACTGAACATCTTCACACCACAGAGGACATGATCCTGTCTGTCCCGTCTCTCTGTGGACATCTGAGCTGATTCTCTGCTAAGTGCATCAGTTCCTCTAAAGACAGAAAAAGAAATAATACGAACAAACTTAAAACAAGCATGACTTTCTGTCAGAAATATGGATGAACGTGACCAAAAGTGTTTCAATAAACATTATTCCTCTGATGCTTTTTAAAGTTAATGTTTCAGTTTGTCACATTTTTGAAAGTGGACTTTGACATTTTTATAACCGTCATTTAAAGGACGAGTGTGTGAGATTTAAGGGGATTTTTTGGCAGAATACGACTGTTTGTTGTGTTTTCGTTGCCTCAGAAGGAGCCGTTTAGATCTACAGAGGGTGCGGGTCCTCTTCTATGTGCTCGGAAGGGGAGAGCGAGGTGAGGAGTTTACAATCGCGAACTCGCTGCTAGATGTCACTAAATCCTGCACGCTGGTCTGTTTATTTGTGACAGATGAGCAGAGACGAGTTCAAACACAAGATGTTTTTGTTTATTCAAAGTACAAATCGTCTCCCTGCACACAAATTGACTCTTTGTGTGAACATTTGAACGATACACCCAAAAAAAGATTTAATGAAACACACGTTTAAAACAAAAGAAATGAAAGATAAAATCAGAATGTGGTGAGTGAAGGATTAAGTGGGTTAAGACATCATGGGGCTTGGCGTCTCCGTCCAGACAGTGCGGGGAAATCTTCAGGCAACAGCGCGTGATCTCTGCAGGTGGGACAGGTGCTCTGCTCCTTCAGCCACGACTTTATACACTGAACACAAACACAACAAAGACTGCACGTTTAAAACAAAACACTCATCAGGTCCAGGTCTTCACTAGTGATGTGCCCATTATTTAAAATCTATTTTATGTATGAGGGCTGAAGGTTGTACGTAAGATGTGGACGTTAGCCTGCGAGGAGAGCAGGCTGCTGATGCTAACATGCTAACGTGCTAACGTCAGCTCTGAGTTCACATGTAGTTCACCTGCAGACCCTGTGCTGCTGCTCGGTCTGAGAAGTTGAAGCATTTAGCGAGTTGTTTTCATGTATTGTTGGATGATTTGCAGTGTTCATAATACACAGGCAGCAAACACCTCAGCTGCATTTAAATAATTCAATAGATTATTGATCAATATTGTGCTCAGTTTGAACGGTTT
The DNA here is from genome assembly GCA_034769285.1 of Lutjanus argentimaculatus. NCBI lineage: Eukaryota > Metazoa > Chordata > Actinopteri > Lutjaniformes > Lutjanidae > Lutjanus > Lutjanus argentimaculatus. Next base: position 1,873,034 of record JAWZSL010000004.1, read on the forward strand.
TCAGAGTGTTTTCTTAACTTTAGACTAGCTGACGAGTCTAAATTAGGGCTGCAGATTGTAAGCACTCACGATCATTGGTAACATTAACAATCAACTGATCAATCGTTATTAAAAAACAAAAAGTTTGTTTATAGCAAACATGTTTTTTCCCTCTCAATCAAAGCGACATATTAAACATATACTTTATTATTGGATAACGTGAAAGCGCTCATAAAAATAATCTCTTTTCAGATCTTTAACAACAAAATAATCAGTATCTGAATTTAGAAAAGGAGGTTGAAAGGGTAGCACGTCTCAAGTCTTCAAGTCAGGGAGGACAAAATACTCACATTTCAGTTATTTATTTAGCTCACATCACAAAAAGCAAACGTGTACGCGTTTCGGCACAAAGCCTTCATCAGAGCGTTTGTAATACTGTGCAGGTTCAATCTGGTGATTTATACAAGGGCAGAGAACGCACACAGCTGGGGGCTGGACCCAGATTATTCAAGGACCAATCACTTTTCTTTTTCCATGCCTTACTGGTCATCTTTTGAAAGATGACCAGTAATAATGCTTTGTGAAACGTAGTGTTGTATGGAAGGGGGTCATCTGTAATTGATACCTGTATTGTAAGGCATGGAAAAAGAAAAGTGATTGGTCCTTGAATAACTGGGTCCAGCCCCCAGCTGTGTGCTTTCTCTGCCCTTGTATAAATCACCAGATTGAACCTGCACAGTATTACAAACGCTCTGATGAAGGCTTTGTGCCGAAACGCGTAAGCATTTGCTTTTTGTGATGTGAGCTAAACAAACTGAAACGTGAGTATTTTGTCCTCCCTGACTTGAAGACTTGAGACGTGCTACCCTTTCAGCTTTTTTGAAAAAATCGGTATCATCGCTAGTTTAAACAAATTTCTGTTTAACTGACAGGAAAATTAGTCGCCACGCATGTCCCTCGTCTTGATACGTTTTATTTTTATTTTTTGCAGCCACGACAGCAGGGCTGGAATACTTCTCCCTCGTGTTTTGGCTAAATCTTACGTTACAGATGGTCTGTAATTTGTTTCAATTGTTTTCTTGCACCAAACTGATGCAAAAATTATGTTGCCAGTGATCATCTTACCTGCACGTTACTTTGGTGATAAAATAAATCTGGTGTCATATCAGTTTAAAGTCAAGCACTTGTGTAAAAATACTGATGTCCAGTTCAGGGACAGAGTTGACGCAGTGATTAAATTTAATTATGCTTCACAGCTGCTTTTGAATTTGAGGTCCAGAATTTTTCTGTCCAGACGTCTGACACAGGATCTGTTAAATGTCGGGCGGGAATTGGACCAAAATATGCCACAATTATCATTCTAATGTGCTTTATGTTCATTTTTAAGGATTATGATTGAATAAAATACTGAAATATTAATTGTTGTAGTGACCGAATAATGAAAAAAAAGTTAATAGTTCAGGTTTTATTTGCTGCTCCAACAAACATCAGGAGTTCAGTATCTTCTCTCACCTCCTTGTGGAAGCTGTGTCTGCACTCCAGCACGCAGATGTCGTCTGGACTCATGTCGTCGTGACAGATGATGCACGGATCCTCGACGTTCAGCTGCGATCGAGACAGAGAGACACAGTCAGGTCCAAACTGGAGAATGGAGAGCATTTCATTATCCTCAGTGGCAGTTTAAATATCAGACGAACAACAAATGTGGAGCCTCAACTTCGTCCTTCTGCCTGAAGAGATCCACTTAATCTGAGTGTCTTATGTTAATTCACATCAGCACCTTTTTTTTTTGCTTTTATTCTGTATTTCATTGTCTTTTTGTTGTTAGTTTTTTTTCTGATTAATGTCTGAATAAAATCTGACATTATTAAAGTCTGTAAAGCAAAAATAAATATGTTTTGAGTTTGTTGCGCCACACAAACGTGTTATTATTCAGTCAAATTTAAATGATTAAAACATAAAATTAGGCTGTGGGCCTTGTTTGGCCGCCACTTACAAGACTTTTTATTGTCTTTACACATAATCTGAGTTTTACTGCATCGTGCAGCTCACTGCTGTTTAAAGTCCCTAAAACATCTGATCTAACTTTTCTCCCACTGATACTCTGATACAGGTGATTAATGACTGAACAAAGTCTGTCATATAGAACATTTTGTGATGATGTGTAACTTAAATCTTGCTCAATTTAAATTTAATATCCAATACTGATTTGTTATTCAGTCACTTTGATGCTTAACTTTATATTTTTGTTCAGCTTAAGTCTAATTTCCACTCTTGATTACAAAGGTGGACAATTAGCTTCATTTAAAGCACCTTGAGTTGCACTTTCTGTCAGAAAGGTGTCTTTACTTTTAAATTTATGTGTAATGTGTGGAAGAAAATCTATTTAAGGGTGTTATCAGCAGCCTACAGAAGCACAAACCACAGTTATTAAAACTGAGAGCAAAGTCTTAAAATGTTTATTTCCTCTTTATAAAATCAAGGCTGCAGCATTTTTGCTGCTTCAAGTCAAACTTGTTGGACTAACGTGTGGCGGCTGAGACGACTGCATGACGTTTGGACTCACCGCGTTTGAGTGTGTTGGTCTCTGGGATCCGCCCAGTGACTGCCAGACCGGGGGCACCAGAGGAGGGGTGGCTCTCTGAGCCGGACTCCCGCGTCCCTTCATGTTTAACTTCATTGCAATAAGCTTCTCCTGAGAGGAAAACAACAACAATCAATGTGATGTGATGGTGATGGTGATGGTGATGGTGTGGTTGTGGTGTGGTGTGGGTAGTCCGGTTTCCAGAAATTACATCTGAAAAAGTGTGGTCATAATAAATTTGAGGAATTAAAACTGTTTGTTTACATCGTTTGTAGCCTTAATAACACTAATTAGAAAATTTCTTCAAGCCAGTTTATTTTGTTTATCCCTCAGTGTTCAGGAAGCAGTTTAACTTCCAGGAGTTTATGTCTCATAACTTTTCCTTGAAGTTTCTCCTTAAATCCTTTTCCAAAGACACCAGTTGCTCAACGTTTATTTTGAAAAAGACTTTCCATAAACAGCTGTTATCAGATGGGTTAACTTCCTGTTTATTCTGTCTAAACATGTCTGTTAGAGTCCTGTTGTTGTTGTTGTTGTTGTTGTTGTCGGAGGTCTCTGTTACCGTACAGAGCCTCCAAAGAGCTGTCCTGCACTCACAGCGAGCGTTTTCAGAGGAGCACTCGAACTTTCAGCCAGGGGAAAAAAAAAACACCTTGGTGGCCACGGGGCCTCAATGCTGCTAGCGAGTTTCCTTCAAGTCTTTTTCTAGTGTGTCTGTCAGTTTAACCGACAGGTTAAAACAGGATCATGTCTGACATCTCATCCTGCAGGTTTCTCTGGGAAACTGTTTATTTCAAAAATATTAATATAATATAATATCAAAAACAGCTGTTGTGAAATGGTCGGGTCCTGTTATGTTGTCATTATGTCTAAAAACAAACAAACAAACAAACAGTGAGTCCAACCACCCACCTGATGGTCCAGGATCAGCTGGGTCACTCCACAGACCATATCCTGCAACGCCATGTTGCTCAGACTTCCACCACTGGATGAACGCAACTCCTGAACAAACTTCATCAAATCTGACCTGAAAACACACAAAGAAACAGTTAAATTATTTTTATTGCTGATGTTCGTCCTAAGTCAAAATCTGTTTGCTTGCCTGGTACCAAAAACACCCGAGTGTCAGCATTTTATGTTAATAATTCTGATTAAAAATGCATGATGTGTAATAAAATGATCAAAAAAGAAACTTCTCTTCAGGTAGAAACTATCACCTGACTGATCAACTGATCATCTAACAGGGAGAACAGCCCAGGAAGCAGAATCTGTTAATAATAAATTAGTTTTGTTTTTTTTTTTAAATCGGTGTTACCTCGTGTAGTCGGGGAACATGGCAGTCAGGCGCTCCATGGCTTTTTCAAACACGGTGCTGTGTGTCGGAGGCTCCAGGCTCCTGGTGGGAGGTTTGTGCTGTGTCTGAGCCGGAGGCGGAGCGGGCGGCGTCTCGGCTGCAGACGGCGGGATGAGCGGAGGAGAGCTGTGGGAGGCCGCAGACGGAGGGACGGACTCTTTGGCTGCCGCAGACGGCTGCTGCTGCAACATCGACAGAAGACAGGACAGAGTTTAACATTTCTATTTTTCTACATTTAATCAGTCAGTAGGAGGGATTTACCGCTGGTTTTTTCTAGTGCATCTAATTTCTGATATTCTACAACGAGGGATAAACTATTTCTGTGTCCATCTGGTCGGATAGTTTTCAGTTTTTTCAACTGCAGATGATACAAGTCTGCTGAGAATCTTCAATTTTATCTTTTAATCTTTCACATTCAGGATCAAATCTCATTAAGAGCCAGAAGTCACAAAAAAAAGCAAAAATCAGCAAGTGAAACCCAAATATCTGTTATAATAAAACCTGGAAAATAAAACGTGATATCTGTTGCAATCATTCAACATTCATGATGAGAATTTACTAAATGTCAGTGGAAACTCTTCATCAGCTTCATCAGCTCTTCATCAGCCAGGACTCACGAGCTGACAAACAGTGGATATTTATTTTATTACTTATCTCTATTCAAATCTATCGATGGGATCAATCTTCTGGTCAACAGAAAGTCTAAACTATGATAAACTTTAACCCTAAGTCACTAAAGACCAAAATAACGGCTTTAAATCAGTTATTTTGAGTAAAGAAAAATGAAAAGCAGCACGTTTGAGAATCTTGAACTCTTGTTGTTAATAAACTGACATGCTGAACTGGTTTGGTTGAACTGGTTTGGCTTGAACGGTTTGGCTGAACTGGTTTGGCTGAACTGGTTTGGTGAACTGGTTTGGCTGAACTGGTTTGGTTGAACTGGTTTGGCTGAACTGGTTTGGTTGAACTGGTCAAACGTCTTACTGGTGCAGCTGCAGCTTCAGCTGGTTGTTGACGTTGACTGGATGCAGCTCGCTGACTCTTCTGCCTTTCTTCACCTCGTCCAGCTGCTCCTTGTACTGAGTCTGTGGACATCCAGAGACAAAACATCTGGTTTAACACACACAGTCAAAGCGCATGTTCAAGTCCAGGACACTTCAATAAAAATCTATTATTAACTTGTTTTCAGCTCAGTTCTGATCAATTCTCAGCTCGTTTCTTGACATGATAAAATGTTTATAGCTGCAATAAACAAAATGTAGCTGTCACATAAGGAGATAATATACACTTGTTTTTTTAAAAGGCAGAGGAGACGACAGGAGTTGACACAAACCAGGGACGCTGCAGTTCATGCAACACTGTTTTTTCCTTCAATATCTGGATGAACTGCCATGAAATTAAATACAAATGATCTTTTAACCCTCATCTGATCTGATCCAAAGGTCAAAACTTTAGTTTATGAAAAAGTACCTGAAAATCTAAATACACACCTTCAACTGTTTTAAAGCTTCAGCATGTTAGCATGCAGATCTGAGCATTTAGCTAAAAATTAAAACAACTGTCATTTAATCTGTTTTATTTTATTATGTTTATTATCAATTCATTGATTAGTAGAATTGTTAGAACAGAGTGAAAACTGCCTCTCACAATTCTCAAAAACCCAAATATCTTGTTTTGTCCATCAGTCATAAGAGTCATTTTCTGCCATTTTTACTAAAAAAAACAAAACAAAAAAAATGAATCAGTTATTAATGAAAGCAGTTGCTGTCGATCACTAATCGTGAGAGCTCGAGCTGACACGATCTGTCTAATAAAGATCAGAGCAAACTGAGAGGCTGGTTGAGTGATGCAGATTGTCAGATTATTCAAGATTAGGGATGCAAATCATTTTATTGACCCCCATATCGATACTGATACTGATTAATGATACAGATACTTAGTGCTAAAACCTGCCATCGCTGGGTGCAAAACATAAAGACATGCAAGAAAAGATGTTAAAATATTTTTGCATTTAACTGCATTTTCATTAAATTTAGTAAAGTGAGGTCAAACTGTTGAACGTGTTGTCTTGTCGGCTGTTTTTGTAACGTTACTTAAATTCTGTTAGCAGGATTGTTTGTCCAGGAGCTTATTGATATTTCACCACTCACCAGTCAGAAACTGTTACTGGTTTAGTTCTGGTTCCTGATACGCATCCGCAGTTAAGACAGTTTATTGTTCTGAGTGAGATCATTGTAAAGTAAAGCTGATGAAGTCTGCGTCGTTGTATATCTGATTTATGTGAGTATCAACACAACCCTCTCAGGGTGTGACGATGATCTACTTGTGCTTTTCATCATTTCAGTCATGGACTCATCATGTACCTCCACGGTGGAGATTTTCATCTCGATCTCCTGGACGTTGGCTCTGCAGCTGCTTCTGGTCACTTCCACATCTGGGTTTGGGCATCTGTGTAAGACGAAGGACATCAGACGTATAAATCTGACACCACACGGTCTCTCTGATTAAAGCAGGACGGACTTCACTGTCTCACCTGTGCGCCGCCTCGTCCAGTTTGGTCAGCAGAGCCTTGGCGTTGGTCAGCTCTCTGTAGAGGCCGTATAAAACCTGATCCCGACTGCTCTCCACCACTGACAGCTGGAGGAGAGAGAGAAAAAAACAAGCGATTTACTCAAAAGGACGAGCAGTGATCGTTTTAATAACCTGAACACAGAGAAGCAACTGAACCTTAAACCACGTACACAACTGGTCACTTTATTAGGTACACCTGTACCATCGACTGCTAACTCGATTTGACCTTTACAGAGATAATAATTCAGGTTTTGGTGACAAATTCACTTCCATCTTTATCACTGAGCTCGTAGATAAACAGCAATGATTAGTTGCATTTTTCAAGCAAAAATGTTTTTATAAATTTGCTGATTCCAGCTTCTTAAATGTTAAGTTTTGCTGCTTTTGTTTGTCATTTATGACAGTTAATGAAGCAATCTGAAGACGTCACGTTGCGCTTTAGGAAATTGTGACGAGCAGTTTTAAAGACCAAACAATTAATTGATTACTCGTGAAATTAAACAGCCGTTAGTTGCAGCCATAGTCGTAGATAAAGGTGGTGTTGTACTCGACTACACAACACTTTTTTTTCCCTCCCAGACTATTAGAAATACCTCTCAATATAAAGCACTGCACTACAATAACACTTTTAAAGGTAGAATCAGGAGAATTTGTCTGAGCTGTTTGTTGAGAATCATTCAGAGGATGTTTAATACCAACATTTTGTGTTGGTGAAGCATCCTGAGCTCAATAATGAGAAATACAGCCACCACACACTTCTAGTGAGTCATAAATGATGATTATACATGTTTATTTAATTAAAATGTTGCATATTATACCTTCAACTACGACCTCAATGCCAAAACCTCAAATCAACAGGAGTATTTATTTTATTTTTAACTGTATTATTTTACAGTTTGTTCCTCATTTCTTTATTGATTTTGTTTTCTTTGTTTTGTGTTCTTTTTATGTTTTGAGGCCACCTGTAGTTTGATTTATTATTGTTATGAATCTTTGAAAATAATTTGGTCCTGGTTGTTTGTGTGTTTTTAACAGATGGAAGATCCTGACAGAACTTAACTCACTAAATTAAAAGTGTCTGATGAGGAGTTTTAAGAACCTGGACCGACCTGAGCCGTGTGAGACCTCCTGGTGGCCGAGGTGAACGAGGCCCTGCAGCGCTTGATCTCATCCTCCAGACTCATCCTCTCCGCTGCCGACTGATTGCTGAAGAGAACGAGACGAGAGAAAGAAGTGAACAAAAACGTCTGAGAGACTTTGTTTTTTTCCCCCCAGTTTAAGCTTCGCTCTCACCTCAGCTCGAGGAAATCGCTTAACTTTGCGTCATAGCTGGTGTTCTTCTCTCTGAGTTTCGGGCGAGACTGCATGGGAAAAAAAAAGACAACATAAACACACAACAACAATTAAAGAAAAATACATTGTGATTATGGATCTCTACAGAAATCATATGTAGCACTGAACATCCAAAAATAAGTCCTGCAGTCTTCAGAGAGAGTTGGAGCCACAGATGGTGTATTAATCAGAAATCAGAAACAGTTTTATTGCCAAGCAGGTTTGCACTTACATAGAACATAACACTCAAAAATTCAAGTACAGGATAAAACAGCATAAATAGAGAAGTAGAGAACAGACAATAACGTACCAAAAAAATGTAAAAACAGTAGAAAATATTTACAAGTGTGACTGTAAACAGATGAAGCTGTGCAGGTTATGTAGGTGTGCAAAACGTTTGACATGGAACGTGCAGGTTCACAGTATAAAGAGGAGGATAAAATAAATAATAAGGGATAAAATATATAAGTTAAAATCCTATTTAATCTGTCTGTGGTTGCAGCGGGTTGTTTCCCCCCCTGCCGCCTCCTCCCCAGACTGGAGGAAGCTCAGGCAGGCTGCAGGAGCACAAGACGAGCTTTACATTGTAAACTGACAACAAGAAGCAGCGAGGAGTCCTGCGCTACAGGGTGATCAGCTGTTTATAACTGTCAGCTGTCTGTCAATGCAAAGTTCAGCCAAAGTTCAGTGACTGTCTTGTCTCACTGCTGCCAAACTCCACTCACATTTTGCTCAATTTAACCGTTATCAACATCTACTTCTTTCTAAAAAATTATTAATGATTTCTTATGACTCATAAACAGACACCAACTCATTCTGCAAACATTCAGAATTAATTTGAAGACTAATTGGTGTGAAACAGACAAACTAAAGCAGTTATTCCAGCCTCGAATACATGCAGCATTGTGGTCAGAGAAGCGAGTATTTTATTTTAATTTCTATAAATATATGACAGATTACTCCTTTAATTTCTGTTTACAGAGACCTGCTGACACTAATCAATAAATAGAATAATGAAACAGGTGATCGGCCTCAGTCTTACCTCCCCTGCTCCTCCACCAGCTCTTCTATCTCCACCTTGAGGGACCTCAGTGCTTCCTGGTTGGCTTTCTTCTCCTTCTGGTCTTTTTTCAGCTCCTCCTCCAGCTTCTGCTGGAACAGCGCCAGCTCTTTATTGGTCACCTTGACGACGGAAAACAACCAATAATTGATTAGTCGCTGAGATTCAGCTCATAACTTATAAATTTTACTGTAGTTATAACTGGTTGTGGACCTACTTGTATATTGACAGTGATCTTCTGTACTTCCTCCTCGATGGAGGAGAGGTCCTCCTTGTGCCTGACGTTGACTTCATCACAGCCAGTCGCCATTTTCTTGATCTGCTCCTCCAGCTTCCTGTTGCTCTTTTCCTTTTTGTTGATGTCACCCTGCAAGGAGGAACCAGGCCAAAAAAGGTGAAAAACTAAACCCAGCAAGAGACACAAACTTAGACTGATCAGCCAGGACATACTGGCTGTTAAAACACAGCTTTTGTGAAGACTTGATTCTGATTACAGCATTCTGTTATTTCTGAATAACAGAGCGTTGCTATGAACAACAGAGCGTTGCTATGAACAACAAAGCGTTGCTATGAACAACAAAGCGTTGCTATGAACAACAGAGCGTTGCTATGGATGGAATCATTTTTAAATCAATATTTTTGGTGCCTGATATCATACTGAATATTAAAAAAAATCTCTGTACTGTAACAGAAAAAAGAAAAGAAAAACAATATTTAGAGAAGGATTTAAAATATGCATACAGAATTTAAAAAAAACCTAATGAGTTAATATATACTGGACAAAATCTAAAGATAATTAACTAATTGGTTAAATAAGGATTAAAGGATTAAGGATTAAATAAGTGTATACTTCTTCTTACTCCTTTTTGAGCATGTTAACTGTTGTTTTTATTAGAACTTCTTTATTCTCTTTATTCTTTATGTTTTCATATTTTTTAGTCTCAACATTTGAGCTTTTATTTTACCGTTTTTTTGTTTTTTACATGTTTGAAATAAAAATATATCAATCAGTGACATGACAGCAAATTTTTGATTTTTTTGTTAAGTTAGTGGGTCATTAGTTGTTGGGTAATTTAGAAAAAAAAAGCCAAGTTTCTATTCAAATTTAGCACAAATCTGAAACCGAGAACTGGGCTAAAGAAAATGCAGATTAATGTGTTTTTTCAACCACTACTCAGGTAAAGAGATGGTGGCACTAATTCTCCAGTCAGGTGGTGTTAAATCATTGCATTGGGGGGAAAAAAGGCTGCAACAAAATGAATTAAAACATTTTAAGTCAAACTTCAAACAGGTGAGCTCTGGTATTAAAATGACTACATCACTGCAAAAGAAAAGCTAACAGCATCCCAGGCAATGATTTGTCATTTTCAGTGGGCAGGTTGCAACCAGAAGGTTGTCCTCTTGTTTCCTGGGGACTTTGAAAACAAAGATAGCGGATGCCACGATGCCGCTCAAGGCAGGCGACCGATGGCAGAACTTAAACCCACAGGTGCATCCAGTGAGTCAGACTACAGATTCTTCTGAACTCCCACTTCCTTTTTCTGTTCTCATCCTTAACCTGGAAAATGACTCACATCAAATTCCATATTGCACAGGAATCCTGGTTCCATATCAAGTTCGGTTAATGTAAAATAAATGAAAGCTTCAAAATCACTATTGCTGATTTATTGACAGTTTTTTTTAAAACTCCTAAATACCTAAATCTATTTCTGCATCAAAAATCCAGGTACAGATAAAACATAAAGGTATAAGGCTAGAGCTGCAAAGATTAATGGATTATTAAATATATCACCGACTATTTTGGTGATCGATAATCGGTTTGAGTAAGTTTTTGAGAAAAAAAGTCAGAAAAAGAGTTCAGCTTTTTAAATGTGAATATTTTCTGCTTTCTTTGCTCCACTATGCAAGTGAAGGTTGTGGACAAAACAAGACATTTGAGGACGTCGTCTTGGACTTTGGGAAACGCTGATCAACAGTTCTCACCGTTTTCTGACATTTTAAAAACAAACAACTATGACTCGAGAAAACAATCGACTATAAAAATGCAGCCTCACCTGGCAGCTCTCAAAACGCTCCAGAAGCTCAGTATTCACGGCAACACTCCTCATGGCCTCCGGACATGTCTAAGAGAACATAAAAACAACAGTATTTCAAAATCAGACAAATTTTAGCATTAATGTATGAATTTACACGTTCCATCTGGGTTATTTAAAAAGCTGGTGAATGTTGGTATTAACCTGTGCTGCTGCATCTTTCTTCAAAGAGTCTTCCTCAGTTGTCACTGAAGCGACTTCACCTGTAGATGAATCAGTTTCCAAACCTCCACCGTCACCCTCACCAGAATAAAGATCCAGCCCCACGTCATCATTAGATAAAAAGTAAGAGGCCTGATGATTATAGTCACCGCAAGACCAAAGGACAAGGGAATCATCTGGCGTCTCAGGAACTCCACTAGCTGACAGGCCAAGTGGAGCAGGAGAGACAGATCCAAATACATAAGGACTCGGGAGGACGGGATAGACGTCAGTCTGTGCAGAGGAATAACTGTTTAGATAGTGTGTGAAAGCGGGGTCATGATGGGAATGCAAATCGGGAGATGGAGAGTTTGTGTCGGGATCCAGTAGGACGTCCAGGTCGTCCAGGCTGGCTCCGTTTCCAGCCTGCTGCAGGGAGACGGCGTGCTTAGCCAGGCCGATCGACCTCCCCATCTTTATGAAGCGGAGGGACTCCAGGAGGAAGGGCTCGAAGCCGCCCGCCTCTCGGATCTTCTGCTGAGCCACAACAGGGAAATTTTCCAGTTCTCCCACCAGCAGAGGATCCTCGGCAACCAGTGGACCGTGCTCCTCCAGGATCTGAGCAAAGTAGCTGCAGGAGCAGAGAGACAGACAAATATAATCATATATAATAATATAATATAAAAAAGAGCTATAGCAACCTAATGTTAGCTCGTGGCTAGCTAAAGTTGCTAATGGTTATCTGAAAATCAAAATGATCCAAAATACTAACAACACTATACACAAAGTGAGCTGTTAACTATTAACTATGTGCACAAATGGAACTGTAAAAAGTGAAGTATTGTTGTTTGGGGTGATTTACATTTAGGTCAATGTTTGAGGATCAGAGAAAATAAATTTACAGACTTCTCAGTTGATTTTTCAGACTGTATTTGGCATCTGAGTACAAACAGCAAGATGTATTATGTAAATAAATGGTTTTAAAACCTAAACGTTAACGTGTGTTTGACGTTTTGACTGTGGAGCCTCTGCTGAACGATGTTTACATTAAATTAACGTCTGGCTTTCTTTGCCCCCCTTCTGGAATCTGTCCCCAACCAGGCTTCATTATTTGAGATTGTTAAGCCAGCCCTCGGAAAACTTACATGTGATCAGTTTATTTTTTAGAAATTCTGAATTTTATATTTTAGAAAACAAAACAGGGAAAAAAGTCTGCAAACAAATACTTTTTTCATATCTTTTCTTTTTTCCAAACTTATCCAAACCTCAAACTTACTAAAATCAAAGTCCATACAAACCTGTGAACAGCACTGCTGTCTATTCTATTTTTATTTATTCTTTATTTCCTCAGTGTTCACTTCCAGTGTTTCCCCTATAGTGTATTTGGGAGGGCGCCCCACCCCCCCAACAGACACCCCCGCCCTGCCAACAGGATCCCCACCCAGAAATTCAAGTCATAGATTTAAAAAAAAAATTCCATCATTTAATTTTTATTTTAATCAAAAGGGCCTATAACAGGCGTTCTTTTTATCAAATAAAAAAGCTAACTCTAATTTGTCTAATGCGTCGCTATCGTTTCATTACATTCATTAAAATGCATTTCTTCTCTCCTCTGCGGCGGGAGGGGCTCCCCCCTCGCTCCTCTCTCACAACATACACACGTGCACTCACACCGGTACAGACACACCCACCCACACTCAGAGAGCAGAGGAGAGAGAGTGTTGCCGACATTACGGTAAAAAAAAAAAAATCAACAACAAACAAACAAATTATTAATGGACGACCGGAGGTTCCCCAAACGTTCGCCCCCCAGGCAAAAATCTCTGCATTTTTTAAACGAACCGTACGTGGCGAGGCGGGGAGCACAGCTAACTCTACGGTGGGTGCTAGTCTAAATGAGAGCATCTCTCCCAGCCCCGACCACAGCGCTTGCCAATCCCTGCCCCGGTTAACGTTGCCACAACTAGTACTAAACACACCTGTTCCAGCCCTCCCACCGAGACACGTAGTAAGAAGCTGCAGACGGGTCACCACCGTCAGTCTGGCTTTGATCCAGCATGGCTGTCAGACTTAAGATACTCTGCATGGCTGTACAAGACTGAACTTGGTGAGTGAATTAATGAGAATGGATGGATGGATGGATGGATAGATGCATAAATAAATAAATGAATGAATAAATGAATTGCTAAAATTAAAAAAAAATTAAAAATGTGACATGATACACTGGTAACATGTATGTTATTACAGACACTGAACTGTAGTTTTTACTTACTCATACAAACTCTCTCTTGTTGGATCAGGGTTGTTGTCCAAAATCTTTTTATAGTGACTGCTGTTGTGTCTCGTGCTGCTGTACTGGTCCTCAAAATCGGCCACTTGGTCCCGGAGGTGACTGGGAACACTGAACGGATCACCGGGTTGAAGGAATGATCTGTCGACACGAAAACGTCAACGTTACGAACTGTTACAGTCACAGTTATAACACGACACTGGTGCATCCGTGTGGATGATGAAACTTACAAAGAGTCATCTTCAAAAAAGTCTTGGTCCCACTCGTCTCTCGGAGTTACACCTCTCATCCCCGACCAAACAAAAACACCCTGACAGGAAGAGAAGAGGACGAACTTCAGGGTGAAGCTAAACACGTCACATTTTATCTTTACAAGCAACAAATATTAAATCCAACCTCTCACCTTCGGCTCTCTGTGTTTCCTTTTCCGGCCTCGACTCTTGATAGGAGAATTCTGAAAAGAGAACAAATAAGTAACAAATAATAAGGAGTTAAGTCACAAATGAAGTTTAATGAGGAATCAGACAGATACACCAGGTTAAAATTAAAGAATAGTTCGACACTTTGGGAAATACACTCGTGTAAAAGTAAGTAAGCTGTGATTTAGAGGCGGTAGATAAATTTAGAGCGGATAATTGTTGATCAATGTTTCTCAAAGCCCCAACATACCGTTAACACACCGTCACACCACACACCACAGTTCAGACAGTGTGCACGTGAACGTGGCTCCAAGCTAAAGATCTACAGTGAAGATTTAGGCTGAAAACATGGTGGAAATAACATTTTTTTTTAGTCAACTTGGCATGTTGGGGCTTTAGAAGACTTGGATTAAACCAGACGAGCAGTATGGAGGCAGTTTATGTTTTTATTCTGTTGTTTTTATGTGTTTTGTGAACTAAAAAACTAAATGTGGACCCAGAAAATTAATTGAAACTGAACTGAATGTTGTGGATCGTAACAGTTCGCCCCCTCACTGAACCTACATCAGCACAAAATTATACTTTGACACTGACAAGCGACGACGAGTCCGACACCGAGTTGATCAGCGGTTTATAACAGTCAACGTAAAGTTGAGCCTGTTATCCTGAAAACAAAAACACACTGCCTGCCAGGCTGTTAACATACTGCTTTAATTCTTGATTTAACCGTTTTAAACAGCTGCTCCGTCTTTAAGATTATTGATGATTTCTCACAAGTCAGACGCTAATCAGACACTCATTCAGCAAACATGCAGCATGAATTTTAACTCCATTTTAAGTGAATAAACGTGAAAAAGGGCAAATAAAAACAGACATTTGGCTGCCGGAATGGAGAATTTAAAAGGACATAATGGCTGTTGTGTTGTTGTCAGAGAAGTCAGTTTGTTTCCTTAATATCTGATGACATATCATGGTCATTTTATGATTTAGTACAGTAAATACATACCAGTTAATTTATTATTCTAAATTTATCCATTAATTATGAACAGAGTTCCTGCACTGATTTAATAACCCCTACATAAAAAAAAAAAAATAAACGTATAAATATGTTACGTCTACAGCAAGAAAAAAAGATATTAAAAACCTTTTTCAATTTAATTTAGACTTTTCAGGGAACTCTAAGATTCTGCACAATACATTCTTTTGAGGTGGGACTTTTCTGTTTTGTATGTATATTTTATTATACTTTTTATATTTTTTCCCCTCAAATGTATTTATTTATTTTGTGTGTTGTTTATGTTGGGTGGATTTGTCTGTTTATGTATGTGTATGTTTTATTATAAAAAAAAAAAGAACTGTGCAAGCGGTTTCCATTTGTTTCCTTGTTTCTTGATGCTGAGCTACACTAACTGGCTTCTGTTGGCTTTAATTATCTAATTATCATACATGATCCCCTTGGGGCACACTGGTTTTTATCGTTTCATTTCAAATCTTGTCAAAGAAGAAAATAAACATATTTCCCAAAATACCAAACTGTTCCTTTACGTTTAGTTTATGTGGCAGCCAGCATAAATCCACTGAATTATCAACCCTGGAAAACAAACTGACATTTGGTTTCTAAAGACTTACATTTTGATTTTCATCAGACTTTTTTAAGACTGAACAATGTCCGTCTGAAAAACAAAGAATTAGAAGTCAAATTTGACGTAAAAGCAAAAACAAGCAACAAATGAACAAGCCTTCAAATCAAATGTTAGTAAAAGGTAAATGCATACGTACCCATCATATCAAAATATTCATCCAGTATAGTGTGGCAGGCGACATACTGCTCTCTATGCTCCTCCAGAGTCCAGATAAAGAGTCTCATGTCATGAGGCGGGGCTTGTTTTAGGTATTCAGTCACAGTCAAGCCAATGCTTGAAAAAAGCTCCGGTTTAGTACCGAGCTTCTCTATAATCACCTCCTGCAGGGGACCAAAGTTGAGCAAAAAAGCCAAATCCAGCTGCTCCAAGCGTCCCGCGTAGCGCTCGATGAAGGTTTTGGCAGCACTCAGACCTGAAGAGAGCAGCAGTCGGGTCAGTAAGACGGCACGAGCCGGACACTGACGTCAGAGTTCATCTTTACAATAAGATCTGTACGCAACTCTTCCTTTAAGCTGCTGGGTTTAACATTTAAGTTTTTTCTTTGCTTTCTCAGGTCAGAAGTCAGTTTTCACTCGCTCCTGCACAAATTATTTTATTTATTAGCAGTTATCAAATAATAATAAAGACTAAAGTTGATTGTCATGTTTAATCAATGGTTGAAACATCTACAAAATGTCAGAAAACAGTGAAAACGTTCATCCCAGTTTTTCAAAGTCCAAGATGACATCTTTAAATGTCTTGTTTTCAAATCTGAAAGATACTCAGTTTGACATGATAATAAACAAACAAAAAGGAAATATTTAAGAGGATGAAAACTGTATTTTATACCATTTTTTGTTTGAAAAATTGCTTTAACCGTTAACCTATTACTGAAACAGTTAATAATTAGCAAGTGCTCACTTGTAATTGTTTGCAACATCTAAGTGATTATTATATTATTTTTCTAAGAAAAACACATTGAAAATTTCTGCCCTAAATTCATCTTAAGATGATATTTAAAGCTTTTCTTGGTCGATTTAACAGTGTATTTGTGTTTGTGGTAGAAATAATGCAGACTGCATCATGAAATTCAACAGAATAATGATTTGATTCACAGATACATGATTTTTATAAACCTGCTGTATCATCTGACACACGATTCAACACGATTTTACCGTAAAATAAGGTGCAAAATATTGAGTAATAAGTTGTTTCACAAAAGCAAAGATTCATATTGAAATATTAGTAACAATAAAACTATAACTTTTTCAAAATTAGTAACGATTTCCCTGCTAAAAACATGCGACTTACTATGTGACAGCAGCCATGCTGGATTCTGCACTGCAGTGAACTGATAATCCACCAGAGGGCAGATTGTCTCAGATTGTGTACAACAGGAAAGTATTGATCATATTGATGTTGTCTCCAAAACTCAAGTATCAAATCTGATCCAAACGTGCATTAAGAGAATCATGCTGACCTGAATTGTTGAGCTGACACGCCCAGCTGCTGAGTTTAGGATTTATATCCAGACATCTGCTGAGCTGTTCGATAAGGATGCGAGCCCAGACCCGGTTCTTCCTCTCCAGCAGCAGCTCGACGACCTGACCCAGAGTCTCCAGCTGCTCCTCCTGCCAGTTCAGTATCCTCACAGCGAGCCGGTTCCCCTTCGAGGAGTCCAGCTCCAGCCACGGCTTCAGACTGCCGGTCAGGACTGACACGTGGAGGCCCTGCTCCTCTCTCAGCAGCTCCATGTTCTGATTGATCTGCAGGAGAACCCGATCCCTGTACAGCAACCAGGCTGAAAACACAGCAGGAGCATGACAATAAGTGACTCATCGTTTCTGACTAAAACAAAGTTAAAATGCAACTTTAATGAAAATACTGCTGCCTGCCAGTGTCCAAATCTGGTGCTGCAGATTTATATGCAAGCTAGTTTGAAGAGTTCACCAGAGAGCACTCTTGAAGGACTTTTTCCTTCTTTATGCTAAAAGTAAAGGCTGAGCTGCAACTTAAAAAAAAAAAGACTTGATACGATATAGTCTCTGGCTTTTGTTTGATATCTGACTATAGCAAAACGATTTTGAAAATATATCTGATTGCAATTGTTTTGATTGATACTGCAATTGTAATATTCTTTTACATAATTATCCAAATCTTCATTGAAAGACATATTAAAATGATTATGCTGTGATTTTTGTGGGAATGTGTCCCAAACACAGATGATGTGCAGGCCAGGACATCTCAGCAGCGCTACAATATTTAATTTAAATTTATATTTATGACACAGATGTTGCCTGTAACAAATATCAAACCTCCTGCAACTTGAAAACTGCAGCAGACCTTACTGCAATTTTGCAAAAAATTTCCCATTAATTTTTCAAAAACTATTGGCTATCAGTCGTTAGAGTAGTTAGCACACATTAGCTCGGAGGATGTTCATCTATGAGTATAATCCAGGCTTTAACTTCATAATCCAGGCTTGTTCACTACATTATGTGAACATTGTCGCCCTGAATGTCCACTGAACCCTGTTCAAAAATCTGGCAGTTCAATAAAGCCTTGCTTTATAGTCTATATGAAAAAAAAAAAAAAGAATAATCAGATATGTCCTATAAGTTCATCATCAGTTTTTACAAAATGTTACAAAGCTCCTCTGACAACATGAGATTAGATAAAGGAGGAGCCAAGAAAGATGCCAACTGTCTGGATTCTTTATGGATTTCAAATCAGCTGACCAGAAGTTAAAGCCTTTAGTTTCTTCTCAGACAGTTCTAGATTCCAGATGTGCGTCACAGCTGTGACAATATTAGCAGCAGTACCTTTCTGTTGAATCTGGGCCGCTGACTCTTCTTTCTTCTGCAGAATCTCATCGTTTATCACCTGTTTTCTCTTGAAATGACTGCTTATGCTGCTTCCTCTTGAGTCGGTGCTCCTCCTTTGATTTTAACTTCTTCAGGCTGAAAACACAACAAGACAAAGGCAGCTGTTTACAAACACGTGCTTGTCAATAATATATAATAACTTGAAAATACATAAGGTAATAATAGTATTAGTACTAATTTAACTTTCAGCAGGACCTTATTTGAATAAAAAATTTTGCTGTGCCCGACTGACCCTTTGATAAGCCCCACCCCCCTTAGTTACTGTTGCTACGCCTGCCAAACTTTCCATTCTCGCATGATAACGGTGGCAGATTCTCATTTCTAGCTGACGACGGTGGACTTTGTCGCTAAAATAATGACTCACAAGCAGATTTCATAAATGTAGCTGGTTGATGTAAGCTAATGCTAATGCTAACTCAACGTGAGTCAGCTGAGAAGTCTCCAGCTGATGTTTTAATGTTTCCATCTGACAAGTTTTAACACAAGAACCCTGTGAAAGTGTTTATGTAAAGTTAGCTAACAGCTGTGTACATGATATAACATTAATGCTAACAGACTCAGGCTAAAGCTAGCTTACATCTCAGCAAACATGGATCGGATGGTGAAATACAGCAGGTATATCTACATGACAGATGACAAATACTCTCATTAAATGGGAAAAGGAAGCACAGGGACTCGATTAGTACAGCAGACCTTGAGACTGGGTCACCCAGCCAGACCAGCTGGACCACAATTAAGGAAGACAGCTGAGGTAAGAGCTAAGATAACTCGGCTCAGACCTGAGACAGCGAGCCAGAGAGAGATGCATCGTCGTCGACCCACTTTGATTCTGCATCAGCCCACATCCTCCTCCTCAAACCCCCACAGAACAGATGCAGACAAGTTTGTCTGGAGGTAAAGTTACTGCAGCTAGTAAGCTAGCATTAATTAGCCAGTCATGCTAACGTTCACAGCTTATGTTAGAGCAGTTGAAGACCGAGTTTAATCCATTCACCACACGTGTGCTCTTGTGTTTCATGTTTTTGAGAGACGACAAAAAAGACGCCAACGTCCAGACTCATGAAACACAGAGTATCTCTCCTCTCTGAGCCTCCTGCTCACCTTCAACATGTAGAGAAACAGAAAGCTTGACCTAGATCTAGTTACGGTTGCTAAGTTATGATTGGACAAGTACTAACACCACTTGACTGCAGCCTCACCTTGTACATTTCTGATTCACTTTTGGCTTCTTTGGCATCTGTGGTTTGGGGATGGTAGCTTCAAACTGAAGAGAGAAAGAGCTCGGGTCAAAAACACCTCCTCACACCAATCATGAACACAGTGACTCTAAAAATCAGAAAATCATCTTACCTTACACTTCACCAGGCCTGTTGGACCATAGATTTTGATACAACAGATTTGTCCAACACAGTCTGGGGTCAAGCAGGGGTCTTGCAGAAAATCCTGCAAAACAAACAAACAAACAAAAAACAACTTAGACTGGAAACATCTGGCCTGAGAGCGGCCTTTAAGATGCTGCTATGAAATCTTAATGTACTTTTTCATTCTTTTCAAAGAAGGACGTTGTCTTGAGGATCTTCCAGCAGGTCATGTGGAATTCAATGACGCATTTCTGACAGCAGCATATCTGAATGAAGCCCTACAAAAAGAAGATACACTTAAAATCCATTCGTGATTTTAATGTTTAAATTCAAATTTTTACAAAAAAAAAAAAAAGAAAAACTGCCTGGTTGTGTTTCACGGCTGCCATTTACCTTAAAATCTGGGTCTGTGAAGTAGATCTCAGACTTCAAATGGCCTGGCACTTCTCATGTCGACAGATGGCATCAGGAGTAGGAGGAAATTTGCACAACTCTATAGCATCATCCAGAATCTCCTAAACAGAGAAAAAAACAAGTAGGATGAGCCTAACATGAACCCAAAACCTGCTTTCACACATTCACTCTGAACTATACCCCCAGAATTAGGGTATATATGCTTTAATTAAAGTTCAATACACACTTTGCTCTATTTTATTGGCACATTTATTCTGATTTAAATATTCAAATATCTGTTTATATAGTTTCTGTGTGAAAAACTGCAAACCTGTTTTATATAAATGACAATAAAGTTGAAACTTGAATGGTAAGAGGGTGAATAATATGTTTGCAAATTAGTTAAATCTGTAGATATTTAAGTAAATTTAAGTATTTAAAGGCACTGCATGTGGTTCATGTTCAGACAATCACATTTTAATCTTTAAGAAAATGTATTTTAAAAAACCTGTGATGAAAACATACCTTGAAATAGTCTGGCTGTGTTTCTTTGACAATCTCTTTTGTTAAAGGCCACGTCAGTTTACCCGGCGTTATTTGATTCTTGACCATCTGCAGGGAATCTGAAAACTGCTCCAGAGCGACGGCAAACCTGTTCGGAGAAGAGACGCAGATGCTGTTCAGTCTGAAGCAGCTTAACGGTGTGAATATGTCACCGAATACGGCGAGACCAGAAGCTGCTGTACCTGTTCTCTCGGAGGTACACTCTCCCGATGGCGTAGAAAACCAGACACTGAAACGTCCTCTCCTCATATGATTTGATCTTCTCCAGAAGTTTTTGAGCTTCTCCAAGTTCCTGTGTTCAACGAAGCAACCCCACATGCAATTATTTAAACACAGGAAATTCACTGACAATTTTTAATGTTATAAACAATTTAAAAGCTCCAGTTATCCTGCACATATAATACCACCTTCGCCTGAGGCAACAAATTAACTTCAAGAGGAAAACACAGAACTCTACAGACATGAAAACAGTGTTTACTGCAGCCTTTTTAAATTAATTTTTATGAAAAATTATCTCAGGCTTATTAAGCTTCAGGCGAAACAAGCCATGAAGTTAGATTATCACACAGAAACGGTCACGTTTAATAAGGTAGGAGACTGTTGCATGAGCATGTTGCCACTTAAGGAAAAAAGAAAAATAATAAATGGATAGTCAAGAAAATATTTCACAAATTGGGAAGAACAGCCCAATCTATCACGCTGAAATGAGTCAGATAATCACCAGTTGGACACGCATTTTATCCAACAGCATCAAGTTCAAGTTGGTAAAAAGTTTGTGCCAATCAGCTGGACTTCTATAATCAATGGTTCTGATCAAACACTAACCAGTTTCCCGGGGAAACCCTGACAAACATGGATGTTTTTGGATACACAAGTATTGGTTTAAAGGGTTAAATGGACTACAAACACAACTACACGTAGGGGTGTCACAATTTCAATACTGACTCAAAAATTGATCAAAATGAGCTTTTAATTTTAATAATCATAATCAAGGGCTGAATCAATTCTCCTAGTACTGTTTTTTTCTCTTCACCATCGCCTACTTGCAGCGTCCAGCCCATTTCCAAAGAAAAAAAAAAAAACACTTCAAGGACGACACAGCATAGCTTACAGCTTGTTCACACCACACGCTGGAGCAGTGCGTGACAGCACTGAACTGCTGCAGGAGAAGAGTGAGCGCCGGCTCTCACTCCTGGGTGTGTTTCGTGCAGATGAAGAGGCAGGACGACACTGTCGCCTCCGTAACTAAAACGGCGGTCTGACTGACACAGCTGACACTGACCACACAAGCACCTAACAAACAAAAAGTTTATCAGGGAGCTGTCGTTCATCTCTCCCTCTCCCTCGCTCTCTCTCAGCCTCCATACCAGTTGTCAGAGCATAAAACCGATGATCTGCTGATATTTACAAATCAAGACAATGGACCAGCTATCGGTGCAAAAAAAGCCATAATCATAGTATCTACTAGTCTACTGTACAAACACACACCGTGTACAAAGGTGCAAGCTTTGCAAATGTCTCTGATTCAGGTAGAGGCTGAGATCTGGACCGGAGAATTTTCTATCATGATATTCTCTGACTAATTGTTGCCAGTCAGGGCTACAGCGCCGATGTACGACTTACCTCAGGCTGGCCGATCTCTGTCAGGGCTGATGCACGGCCGTACAGTAACAGCAGCTCATCCAGGGTGGAAAGTCCGAGTTCCTGAGGAAGCAAAAGGAAAATGGATCATTCTCAAAGTTTTTTTTAGGGGATCTGGTTCCCAACCTGGGGTCCAGGCTCAGCTAAAAATCACAGCAGGGTCCCCAAAGCTTTGTATGCTCTGACATTTGTACATGTTAAATAAAGTCACAATTAATACTGCAAAATAAACTATTTAAAACAAAACATTTCTTTGCCCACACTAAAATATAGTGAGCTGCTCAGTAAGCCACACCTCTGTGACGAAGCTCTGTGATCATGAATCATTATTATTATTTTGGTGAGAACAGAGTGTTTAAAACTACTGTGTTGGGTTGTTAAAAAAAATTAAGTTCATATGAGAAAAGAGACATTTACCAAAGCTTAACGTTCTGAGAGCAGAAACAATTATAGTTTATGTCAAAGCTCTGAGTTCATAGATACAAGAATACAAAAAGTTTGGGAACCGCTGTTTTAGAGCTCACTGCAAATCCAGTAATAAAGAATTTAAAGCTTTGATGTGGTTTTTAAAGTGCTGCAGATCATTTAAGAAGGTGAGTGTTTGTGAAGAGAACAGGAAGCTGAATTTATTCCCAAACGATTCACAGTAAACAGAATAAATCCAAACATTTTTCACAATATTTGGGGCATTTTTTTTAAATATTAAATCATGGAGAAAGAACACGAGGAGAGGGGATGATTTGAAACAAAAAACATCTATGGATATACACAGATTACATCGTCTCCAGAAAGTAACACTGTCGTCTGGATGGGCAGACGAAAACACACAGCACCACAAGTCTGCAGCCAATGGTAGATTCAGACTTACTTATTCATACTTGAGACATACTTTCATGCGCATGACGCTTTTACTTTGATTAACTGATGTGTTTTGCACTCAAATACATAAAAACTCTGCTTCAGTTTTGGTACTGGTTCATATATGAGTAATAAGATTACCTTGGCTGTGTTGGTTTCCAGTAAGGCCAGTGCCTGGCTGAAGGCCTGCTCTGCGTTGCGGCTGCGGAGGTCGGTCAGAGCCGTGTGGGCGTCCTGCACCATCGATCTCAACTCTTTACACACAGCTGATTTACTGTCGTCCACCTTTAGTTTCTGAACAGAAGAAAACATCAAAACAGGTCAGACATTTCATCTAATGACACTGTCGGGACTTTAAAGCTGATTTGCATGTGCTAAAAAGTTAAGTTCAAGCTCTGTATTGTCAAGTGCACAATGCTTAGCCCCAACTCAGATGGACACAAAAAAGTCAGTGACTGACTTCTCAGCTGACTGAAGGAGTTTAAGCTTTAGAATTAGCGTTAGGCGCTTATGAAATCTGTTCATAAGAGTCGTCATTTTAGCCGACAAAATCCACAACTGTCAGCTAGAAATGAGAAGCTGCTTTTGTTTACTTCTCTGTGGAATCAAAGACCTTGTGTTTCTAAGGTTACTGCCAAGTTCAATGTTAAATGTGCAACCTTGTATTTGTAGAAAAAGAAAATACATTAGAAGAAACTGGAATCTAACATAAAGACAGAAGAGAGTGCAGAAGCTGTGACTAAAAGTAGAAAACATCAGATGTTCTGAGGCTACGTGCGTCTCCAGAGGTTTGTTTGGTGAACATGCCACAGTTTTTAAGTTACATCGTATGAGAAAATCTTTATACGTCCCAACACCAGACACGACTGAACATACATGCAACATGTCTGTCAAATGCAGAAGTTCCCACCTGAATAATCAGCAGCTGCAGCCTTACCTCCTCAGACAGATTTTTGTTATTTGGTTTCTTCTTCGCGGCGGTGTTGGACTCTCCTTTCCCGTTCTTTGAGGAAGACTCACTGAAAGCACAGAAATTCATTTTCAATCAGCTTTACAGTCCAAAACACAGCAACAACTTCACACATATCCTGTTCTCAGTACTTGGCAGTAATTTAAACAGATAATTACTTTATGTAGGTGAGACCAACTGTAGAAAAGCACTTGTTTAAATCCCATTTTCCCTGCTGTAACCACACACCTGCTGGCTATCTACTGGCCTTCATTTGACTTCCAGTGTTTCCTCACTGTATGATTATATCAGTCTGAAACTTCTAAAGTCAAGTCACTGTTGTCAGGTTGTTATTAGTCTGTTTGATCACTGTTGCACCTTAAAAACAGAATGAGGTTAACTAACATTTGAATACATCAGACTGGCACATGAAGGTACTCTGCAAAACGTCATGGATTGAAAACAGAAGAGTTTGACGTGTCTTTGGATTATGATTTTGACAAGTTTGTATGCATTCATTTCATGTTAAATAAACCTTTGTGTCTAAAATTTATTTTGTGACCCCTGGTAAAAGAGAGAAACTTGAATTCAGAAGGCGTGCGGTTAATAACAGACAACTGGTTGCAAAATATTTTCTTTCTTACATTTTGTGAGTTTGTTTTGTTATAGACTTAAAAGTAGCGACATGAAAATGTGACTATCATGTTTGAGGGAGGGGAGAAGGTGCATCAACACTGCAACCTCTGTGGTGCAAAATCTGAAAATAAAAAGTTGACACAATGAACAAAGTTGTCTTTGTGGTGTTTTAATGATGCTTTGCAAAGGGTCAGCGTACAGTCACACCAGAGTGCAACAGTGGGCTGATAAAAAGTGAGGAATGTACATCAGAAGTTGTCCGCCTGTTGAGGGAGGAGAGCTGCGTGTCTTGAGACCTACAAGGGAAAAGCAGCTCTGTGGGTTCAAGGACGAGTAACTGATTAGTCCCTATCAGACAACACTGGATGAGAAGCGACCCTGTGAGGAAACATTTTTCATTCCAGGCCAGTTTATACAAAGTTCAACATTTAATTTCCCCACTACACCTACATCACTGCTTTTGGCGGATGAGTGGACGTTTCCATTTGAAAAACCTGGAAAAGAACGAAGATGGAGTCGCCTTTTAATCCAGGGAAGACTATTTCCCCAAATTATTCCAAAGCATTTCTTTTCTTGCTTTAGGAACAGACAATAGGATATTGTTTTTATCCTTGTTTA
Organism: Lutjanus argentimaculatus; assembly: GCA_034769285.1. NCBI lineage: Eukaryota > Metazoa > Chordata > Actinopteri > Lutjaniformes > Lutjanidae > Lutjanus > Lutjanus argentimaculatus. The sequence continues at coordinate 1,898,384 of JAWZSL010000004.1, forward strand.
ACTTTAATTATTGCTAACAGGTAGTGATGGAGTTGCAGCATTATTTGGTTCAGCAGAGATGAACAGTTGCCTTGTGTAAAGTGGAGCAGAGAGTCGGAGGTGAAGGGGGAGGGAGACACAGACTGTGTGCTTGTGTCTGCTGTCCTTGTCCTTCGTGCTTATCTGTGCATTCTTGTTTTGGTAGGCGTGGTTGGCCCTGAGCAGTGATGATCCAGTGATGTTTGGATGAATCCCATCAGGCTTTAAAGGGTCTTAACGGTTCCAAAAGATGGTGAAATCATCAATAAACTTTATCCCACGGGGAGACGCTGAAGTCAGCAGTGTATTCACGGATTCTGGTAAAAGACTTGATTCATTTCCCCAAGCTTGGAATGGGGCCTGCAGCGACTTCATTTTGTGACTAACAGTTGCTCACAGGGATGTCACGATACCAGAAATTTAGCAGTCGATACCAGTGAATTCCCACGACTCTCAATACCTAATTTAATACCATGGTAGAAAAGAAGAAACAAGAATAATATCCAGCCATTATTATTTTTCTTTGCAACAAAACCTTTCTGAGGTTCTAAACTAAAATATTCACTATGACTGACAGACTGTCAGCGCAGTATGTTGACATGTTTGGAAAATAACGCAAAAGTATGGTGAAAAATTCAAGTTCTGCTACTTGACTTTGAACACAAGCTGAACTCGGAGTGCAGCAGTCGTTTAAATTTACTGACATGGTGAGAGATGAAGCGCTAACATTATATTTTATAATTTTGATGAGAGGTGACTGCAGCCTGTGAGCTAAATTTACATTACATTAGCCTTTGCAAACATCATTTTCAGTTGGTCCCAATCAGGAAAGAAGGTCTGCAGCCACCAAGAGAAAATGTGCTGCACCCAGGCCTCTTTTTCCCCAAGCGCTCTGCCTTCATGTGCACCTTTTTTGATAGTTTAGACTAATCCATTGATTCAGATTATACTTTTTTCCTCCCCGATATTAAATCCAGTGATTTCGGCCATTATCCAACCAATACTGTTAACAAGCATCAGATCTGCATCATCCGTAGTTTGTACTCTGAGGTTATCTGCTTTATTTTACTTTCATGTTTGCCTTCAGCTGATGGGGAGTCGTGTTAAGTCACTGCAGGTGAAAACCCAACACTTCCTGTGGCATGTGGTTAACCAGCGTTTTACAGCAGCTTCACGGGCAGCCCAGATGAACCAGCCGATTCAAATGGAAGCAGCACATCTTCAGGTTGGTGCTCACAGTTTTTTTTTTTTTGGGGGGGGGGGTCTAATAGATACGAAGAGATGGTAAAGGCCAAATGGGCAATGCAAGACTGTGCAACAATGGCAGTCACAGAAACTTTCAAGATATTGTTGTCATAGAAACAAAACCCATGTGCAGCACGCCAAAGCCTGTCTGGCACATATGTGGACACGGGGCCTCAGGAAGGTGGAGGTGTTTCCTCCTTTTGTCTGAAAAGTCTGATGACAGTGTTTTCATATTTTATATATCATACATAATCATCTGCCTCCACAGACGACTCTGTTTACCAGGGCTGGTTTAAAAAAAAAAGATTTTTAATCGATTTTCCTTTGACTGGTCCGATATCGATTTATTAAAATCCCAAAATCGATCTTTTAATACATGTTTTCTCCCACGGATGTTGGGCGCAGTCTGTATTTTATACCCCGTCAGTCTCATGTGACCAGCCTTTCATGCGAGATCTCACAGCGCGAGATTAGCAACATATCTAAGCAAAATTGGTATTATAACTGAAATATCCCAAACCGAACTGAGTCACATCGATTTGTTTAGCGTTTTTCTTTTCGACGAGACGAGGCAGAGCTGTGGCAGCAGCTGCATGTCCCCGTTTTACGTGTGTAATAGTTATTGTTCCACCATAACTTCAATACGGAGAATAAAAAAATGAGTACCGTCATGTTTTCAAAATGTTGGTATCGACTTGGTACCTAAGTTTTCTGTTCTCGTGACGTCCCTCGTCATACGTGTTCGGCAGTGAGAGTTCAGGTGACAGAGCGAGCGTTTGTGCTCTCTTATTTGATTTATTGCTAGATTCGCCTTTGCGTCAGATGACGTCAGCCCAGATCGTGGCTGGAGTCGATGCTTTCGATCGACCGCCGGTTTTGTGCCAGGAGGAAGTGTCATTAGGGAGGGCTGGTCTGGGAGCCTCTGCTGCTGATCCAGTGGTGATAGGACAGATCCACGGGATCTGATGCATCCCCTGTCTGTTCAATGAACTGCTCATTCTCACATGTTTCACAGAGCCCTTCAGTCTTCTTTTTAAGCCGCGTTATCCTCTCAGTCAGTCGCTCACACTCTGTGCAGCTCACAGATTTTGCCATCTTGTCCTAATCACAGGTTTCCACTCAGAGACACAGCAAACAGGCTTGTGCTGTTTTGAGGTCACGCTCACACGTACTAATGAAGTAATAAAACTAACAAAAAAAAATAAAAAAATGATGATCTCCTTCTGCATGTGTCTTTCATAAACTAAAAGTCCCAGTGATTTATACATATCCAGGATGCACTTTCCGTAGATTTTGGCAGGAAAAAAATGAGCATATCAGCAAAACAATGTCCGCAAGCAGCAGTATTTCCCCCAATTATTCATTTGTCACGTCCTTCAATTCTCAGAGTGAACTTATGTTATTAATGTAACTGTTTCTAGTTTCTTACAGATTATCACAAAATAATTAACACTGTTGTCAAAATAAAGAAACACTGTTCTCTATAGGCTCATACATCCTTTGATCCCTTGGATTTGTATTTTTTAACCGTTTTGAAACTGTGATCTTCCTCTTAAAAATGAAACGCAGCCTCGATGACGGGTGCTTGATAACATGATGCCAGTCTGATGTGTACAGGCAGCAGAATGTAAACAAACAAACTGGGTGAAATGAGCCGAAAACTGTTTACAAACTGAGTAGAAACATGATGCAGTGATAACACCTGCCTCTTTATAATTGTATGGATCATCTTACATATTCTTACATGGTTTTATCTCACAGAAATGTAAAAATACACATTAAAGTTCATGATCGTCAATAACTTCAGCTTTCCTTTCCTCAACATCTGTGGCCTCTTTGTGTTTTAAAACATCAGCAGTGACAGCAGACAGTTGGGGTTTTAAAGGTCCTTGAATACACAACATAGTTTACATAAGCACTGTTATTAGTACCAGTACTCCCACTGACCTTTTTGCTGGTTTCGAGTCTTTAGCGCTGCCCTCCATCTGTGCAGTCTTTTCATTTTTCGCTGAAAAAAGAAAATCAGCCATGAGGTTTTCAATCGTCATGAACATGACAGTGGAGGCAGTTTAGTTCAAAGGGAGATTCTTTTTTAATCTTAAATTCAATGAAGGTGAAATCAATCCGGCACGAGTCGATTCTTAGTGAGGGCTGGTTTTTCCACACATGTGGTCGGAGGTTCTGCACTGAGACGAAGGCAGACTCAGCTCGCAGACCAAGAAGTCATTAACTGAAGACGACAAGGCTGCCCCCTACATTCCTGATCTCAAGTAACACAAACACAGCGATGTCAGATGTCCCCCTGACTTTTTCCTTCCAACCAACCAATGGAACCCACACGTCAGTTCACACATTTTAATGTAGGTGAGAAAAAAACAGACGCGGCACCAAAGAAACACAAACTTATAAGACAGAGAAAAGTTGATTTGGAGTTGTTAGTAGGATACAAAAGTATAATATATTTGGCCTGAGACACAATTCAGTACTATCATGATACTCGGGTGCTGAAATGTGTTGCTTTTCTTAAAGGGATAGTTCACCCAAAAATGAAACTTCAGGCATTATCCACTCATCCTCATGTAAACTGAAGGTCAGGTTTAGTTTTTTTTAGTCCACAAAACACTGCTCATCTGGTGTAAATCCAAGTCTCCTAAAGACCTGACATGTTGTTTGCACACCATCACAACACACACACACCCGGTTCAGACAGTGTGCATGTGCATCTACAGTGAAGATTCAGGATAAAAACATGGTGTAAATAACATTTTTACAGTCAACTGGTCACATTGTAGTGAGGACAGTGTGTCGGACAGGAGGCTGGGGACACACACAGCTAACATTAGCCACACAGGTGACGATGATGTCACACACGTGAATATATGAAGTGATAAAAATACAAAAATAAAAACATGAAGTCGATATACTGCTTAAAAACGTCTCTTTCACAAAAACGCTGTTTTCTCAGTTTTTTGTCTGAAAAGGAGATTTTTTGATGCAACGAACCAACATTCAAGTGCTTCTTAAAAAAGAACGAATGAAGCTCGAGCAAAATATTTTTTGTGTCTGAAACTAGAAGATCTGCTCTTTCCTTTGATATATTCCATATTAACATATTCATAGAACTGAATATTCTGTGGGTGTTTTAAAGAAAATCAATGAATTTTGTCAAAAATGCTGGCGCAGGCTGCCAACTTTCGTTAAAAACACCGGCAAGGAAAGGGTTAAAATAGACTAATGAAATGATTTCATCTACTAGGAGAATCAGAGAGAAACAAAGAGATGAAACGAACACCAGGATCTGAACTCGGGCCAAAGAGAAAAAAACTGTCAGGTGTGTCAGCAGGTGTTGAAATAAACTCACCTGATTTCTTGTCCGTTTTATTCTGCGAGACCTGTCGACACACAAGTGAATTATTAACATCAAACCTCAGCTGAGACAAACAGTGAACAAACAAACATACCAGCTGCTTTTTATATGTCAAACATATAAAATAAAATATATGTCAACAAAACTAAACATGCACGCAACGATTATTTTCATTATCGATTAATCTGCAGGTTATTTTCCTGATTAGTACAAAGGATCATTTTACCCACAATTAAAATTAAAAGTGTAGATTAAAAAAAACAAAAAGATTTTTTTTTCATATTTCAGTACTCAGGATATTAAACACTAAAAAATGTTGAAATTACAAATTCATATAGTGAAATTTCAATAATGATAAAAGAAAGTTAAAAGCTTGAATGGGAAAAAAGAAAAGATAACAAAGATAACTTTATATCTGATAAGATGATAATTATTGTGGAATTCCCAAAGAAGAGGTGAAACTGGATTTCCCGAAATCGATGTTTAATACGAGCTCGGGTTCTTCCATGTCAGACATCATGCAGTGCAAGAAAGAGAACGAAGAACACTAAAGCACCGTCAGCTTATAAAGAATTATACAGCTGGACACATCTGGTACAACTTAAAATACCAAAACAAACCTGCTATGACAGGAGCCTCATTCACCAGCCACACTGACGCCCACCCAGACCCTTTAACCTTTCAATGTAAACATAACATCTGGTCATCTAGCTACCCAGATGTTTCTAACAATCCATCCCAACAATATCTTTAATGTCCATTTTTCCTTTTACCATCTAATTTAATTTTATTATTTAATTAAACTGATTATCCTTGGTACTGAAATAATATTTCTCTTTTTGTCTCCCCATTATCCTCTTTTTTTTTTAAACATCTGGATAATAATATCCTCCTCCTCTCAAAGATTAACCTCCACAGTTTGTCTACAAAATTAAAAAAGAGAGAGAAAACTGAGAATTTGTGAAAAAGGTGCATCACGATTTTCTAAAGTTTTGTTTTTTGTTCGACCAACAGCCGAACACCCACAGATTCAGGCTTTACTTTCACATCAGACAAAGAAAATCAGCTTACTCTCAAAATTTAGGTGCTGGGATTATGTTTTGTTTGACAGTTTTGCTTGAAAAATGGTTGAAACCATAAGCATCTTCGCACAAAATCACCTTTCAGTGTTTTGTGTCTAATAACCGCTGATATCTGTTAAATGACTGCTTGGTGAAATGCACTAACCTTACTCTGTGGAGCTGAATCAGACTTATTAACAGATTTTACAGACTGTGATCGTGACTCTGCTGCATGAGCTCTGTTACTGCTGTCCAGCCTGCAGGGAAAAAAAAAAAAAAAAAACACAACAAAAATACAAAGATCATCCATAAGTTTATCAGCATTTACTGATCATGTTTGATTCATGAGTGTAAAGGCAGCAGGGACAAACCTTTTACTGTGACTTTTCTTCGGACGTCCAACTGAAAGAAAAGCACATGAACACGAGTTTCAGTTATGAGAGACAAAGAAACTACGAGGTCAGAGTAATTAACTACTTATTTTTTTACTCCACGACAAGAAATCAGGTCTTAAATATCAACTTTGACATCATAGGAACTTCTAAGTGTTTATATCCACTCATATTGCACAATATGTCACTTACATGTCAGGATCCAACCAACAGTGACAAAAAAGTAGATACTCCTAAAGGTATTTCAGAGTAAAGCCCAAAGAAAAGGGATTTTTGAGATCCATACCGATATTTGAGGGAAAAAAATCACAGATTATCAATGTGGTGGCTGACAGAGTGAATTTCTGAGCTGGAATTTAAAAAAAGACCTTTTCTATGTGGAATTTGCACCGATATTAAAGAACATCATATATTTTATTTAACATGTCTAATAATTTGTCATATACGCTGACGATCAATTATAGAAAGGAGCACTAAGAAAATAAAGAATAAATAAAAATAAAATAAATAGATAAATAAAGACGAGAAGCAAGCAGGGAGCTCCTCCTTGTGCTAAATCTAAATCACCTCAAGCATTGTTTCCTGCATTCTGAGTTCTGTGAAAAGTTTTTTTTAATCAGTGCATATCTGTAACCATAAACACCGATACCAGTGTACCAGTGATAGACCTTTATCAGCCAGTATCGGTCTGATACATCGACCGACTGACACGTCAGTTTCAGAGTTCGTCTTTTCCTGGAAAACCACTACAGGATGTTGATGACTCATCCTGCACTTGGGGGCAAACACTAAAATCATGGGAACTTTAATTATGTCTTAATAATTGTTTATTAATTTTCCTTTTCACATTTGCTGTTTTGGATGGATTAAAAAGAGGCATGAACAGGACACGGGTGCAGTGAAAACACCTTTGGGGTCGGCCGTTTCAGTGATGAATTTCTGGTATTGTTGTTCCAGGTCTTTGATTCCCTCCTGGGTGTCCTTACACAGACTCTGGGCTGAGTAGTTTGCTTCGAGAGCCATCTTGACCTCCCCCAGCGAGAACAGAGCCTCACAGTAACGGTAGTGACCCTGCAAACAATAAACCATACTTTTCTGTTTTTGTCCCACTGTGACAAAATATAATCCGACTTCAGAGATAGCAGAGACGTCAGTGAGCTAAACACAAGACGACATGTCCTCAGTTTCTGTAAGTGATGTCCAGTCCAAGTACTTGAATGCTGAGTATCTGCTAACACAGAGCATCCTCTGTATTTATAGTTGTCCATTATGCAGACTAATGTAGGCCTGAAGTCTTTTCTATAGAGGAGAGGCTTAATGGTAAAGACATCTTTTCATTTTTTCTTTTTTTGTTTTTTTACATCTTCTGATCAAAGTTACTGATTCGTTTATGTGTCACCATATCCATCTTATTTGTCCAGAGGCAGGATCAGGATCAAACAGCAGAGCAAGATTAATGCTGGATTAAACCAAGGATTAATTTTTAAACCCAATTATATCGTGGTTTAACTTCAAATTATGTTCCAGGAATCTTTTACTCTGCTTTAAAATGGAGAAATATCAAATTTAATCCACTCTTCTCAACCTCAGTTTTGGTTTTACTCTAAACTGAGATCAAATTTAAACTTTAAATTCAAACTTAACTTTTAAACTGGCTGCCTTTCTGAGACGGACTGAGCAAAATAATCAAGTTCCTCAAAGAAAGTTAAGTTCAGTTTTACGATGCGTCTCTTTCTTTCACTCTCTTCATCTGTTCAGACTGTCGGCCAGCTGCTGCCAGACAGTCTCGCTTTTTCTTGCTTCACTGTGTTCCTTTAGTAATTTATATTTTAATATTATTTGGCATTATTACTCCATTAATTCAGCTAACAAGTTTTTCTCAAAAGAGAAGAAATGGGGGCAAATTAGAGCTTCTCTGCTAAGCTAGCACGAGCAGTCTACATAAGCTAATTCACTTTTTAGCTCACTCGCTAACAATCTAAAGTTGTGTTAACCTTTAAGCTAGACAGAAAACAATGTTAAGTTTTATTAACTTTTTAGCTTACTAATAAAACAGTATAAAATTTTGTTAACTATGTAGCTAACTAGCTAATAATGCAACATTTTATTAAGATTTTAACGAACTAGCACACAATGTTAAGTTTTGTTAAAGAATACAGAGAGCCGACGCTTTGTTCTATTGTGTTATTTAGTTCACTTCAATAAACCTAATAAAGGGAGATAAGTTCTTGATTGTGCAACAAAAGCTACACCTGAGCCTGTTTGATGCCTTTGTACCTGATGAAGAACCAATTTTCTAACAGAATAAAAAATAAAAAATTTAATGACTGTGTTAGTCCAGTCCTGATTGGCTCAGGACAACCCCAACTTCTGTGTACTAAATGTTGGATCTGTCTCATTTCCCTGTCATGTCCACACTGCAGAACTGTGACAGGATCATAAAAGATAAGATTACCTTTGTCCAGAATGGGTTTATCAGAGTGGCACGTTTTCCATCACCAGCGGCTTTTCTGTAAAATCAAAAATTCATGTTTAAGTTAAAACATTTTTAACAAGTCTTGTAACTCTGATTAACAAACAGGCATTAAATTCCAAAGTCTCATGAACCTTATCAGGCGACTCAGGCCTGTTTCCTGTTTCCTGTTCCTGCCAGGACCAGTCAGGAGTGACTCTCCACTCTGAGACTCTGAGATTTGAAAGGTTTCTGACATAACTGACAATAAACTGAAAGGGTCAATGATCCGGAGGAAGTGGTACTTACAGATATTGCCTACATCGGATATAACACAGGGCTCTGTTTCCATATATTAGGTGGTTGTCAGGGCTGGATGGAGAGAGAAGAAATTCATTTCAGTTACAAAAGTGCATAGAAAATATTAGTCACACCTGCAATTCATTCTAGGTTCTAACACAAGAACCCTGTAAGGAACCCTGATTTTGTCAAACAGCCCCACTTTGAGGTGGTTTTGTGTAATATTTAGAGGTGTTTCTAATGCTCTGTCCCCTTCACGTGTCAACTGAAATACCAAAGCTTCACAAAGATATTGATTACTTGTCTCGCCAATGGAGGTGTATAAATACTATTAAATTAGGACTTACTAATATTTGATGGCTTTGGAATAAAAGGTCACAGCGTCTTCATATTTCTGCTTCTGAAAGTTTTCATTTCCTTTCTTCTTCATTTCTTCACTTTTCTGGAGAAGTAACATGAAAAAAAATTTATTTCCACAGGAACAAGGACAAACATGTAAAAGACAGCAAAGGTTGTGGACACAACTTTTTATTATTATTTTAAAATCAGATTATTCGAACATGGGATAAAATAAAATATTCAGCATGTGATGATCTGTCAGCAGGCTGCCCCTCGAACTCTAACTTCAGCTGCGGGTCGGTCGCAGGAACACCTCAGGTAAAAAACATCAAAATACACCAGCGCACAGAACTGAGTTACTGACATTTTATTTGAAGCGAACAATGCGTTTTCCCAGGTTTGCTAAACAGAATCACACGAGCATCCACGGGTGTGAGAAATATTCAAGACTCAAGATGTTTATTGTCACACCGGTTGTACAAGTACAATCGTGTGAAAAACTTCGGCTGAAATGCTCCAATTTAAAAATAACATAAAAATAAGTAAGTAATAAAAATACAGAATAATAAAAAAGAGAAAAGATAAAAATATACAGTGAGATGATAAGATGTGCATTTTTTTTTAAATAAACAATACTGAAGAAGAAAAATAATGACATATATACATGTACACTAATATAGCAGCAGATGTTTGCATAGTATTAGTATTGCACTTGTGTGGGTCTATATATACATGGATCATGTGACTAATTATGTCAGTTAAAGAAAATCACAAAACGACATGCTAACAAGTAATTTTGATGCTATGTTTTCTGATTAATGTAATTTTGTGTAAATTATTCTGCTCTTTGGACGAGTTGGAAAATTATTTTTTGAGAAATATTGAAGAAAAAATGTTGAAAAAAATGAAAGGACTCTCTTTCTGAATTTATTTCAGTCTACGAAGAGAAACCACGTATAAATCTACAAATTCATGTAAATAAATGTGCAGCCTCTTAAAGGAAAAGGCAGATACTTAAATAATGCAGTGAAACACATTACGATAAGGTCTGAAAAAGGGGGAGGCTGAAGCTACAGCTTATAACACCTACACTTTAAACAGCAAATCATAGTCAGCAACAAGAAAACAAACCAAAACAGACAAACAAGACAATCAAAATAACAACAAAGACAAAATATAACATGACTTACACAATGTAAGTTCCTGTAACGCTGTCCTTCTACATCAGTATTACAATCTGATCATCCATTTTCATAATTGATCAATACATTATTTTAAACTTTTGTTTACTTAATGTTCTACATGTTTTCAGTTCCTCACTACAACTGTTCCATAAACTCACTCCTGTAACTGACACACAATGTAGTTTGTCTTTGGTTCTCACTAAAGGTTACTTGAAGATAAAAATACCTCTCTGAGTTTTGAAACAACTTTGGGATACTTTCATTGTTTTGTTTTGTTTTTTTGCTCCGTACATAATTTGAGCTGTTTTTAAACTGACCAAATCTTCGAACGTCAGAGCCGTCAGTTTAACACAACTCTCACGGCTCTATTTTGAAATATGAAGATTGTACTTGTATTTGTTTTTTGTGTATTTCTCCACTCTTCCACACAGTAACTCGGTTCAGCGTGCAGAGGTTCATGATGATGTTTTTACTTGGTAAAATGAGGGTCATGGATCTACTGCTTGCTCTGTTGTTCTACCAGAGAAACAGGCTATTGTTGTTGTTACTTGGAAAATGGAAATAAAGAGAAAATGCAGACTGGCGAGATGTACTCAACAGATAATCATGACACCCAACCATCCAGGAAGAAATATGAGGCAACATTTTGAATTTGACACCATGGATGAAAGAATGTGAAGTGAGGTTGTTCACTGCACTATTATTACTCATCATAAATCTGTGATACTACTATGAAGAGCTTCCTGTCTTGGATCTGGGTTGTCTCATTACACAGGCACCTTTTTATTTCAGTTACTGTAAAACATGAACATGTTTCTGATGATTCATCTTGAACTTGGGGTCGTATGCACACTGGGCGATATCATGGCAGAGGGTGTGTTTTTTTGTTTGTAAAAACTTAAACATTTCCAGAGAATGCTGCTGAGGTCGTATTCGCTGCTACTTTCTCCTCCTGATCTAAAAATGGACGTGGGGCGGCGTGGGTGGAGGCCAACAGTCCTCTACAGCTCAGCGTCTCACTAAAGCTCCGTTTTGTGCTGTATTCACTAAACCACGCTCACTCTGACTGAACAAACAACTTTTCTATTTAAATCAAGTAGATATGCTCCACATAACTGCCCTAACATCATGACTTTACAGGGATAGTTTAGACTCAGGATGTTAGTGATTAATCTTTAATTGATTAAATGACATTAAGAGTTTAAAACATATTAATCAATAGTCTAGAAATGGCAGTACTGATGGTGAGCAGGAGGTTCTGGGAAGAGAGATACACTGCGTTTCATGAGTCTGGACGGTGGCGTCTTTTTTTCGTCTCTCAAAAACATGAAACACAAGAACACACGTGTACTGAATGGATTAAACTCTGTCTTCATCTGTTCTAACATAAGCTATGAACGTTAGCATGTGTGGCTAACTAATGCTAACTTACTAGCTGCAGTAACTTTACCTCCAGTCAAACTTGTTAGATCCACTGCATCTGCATTTGTTCTGTGGGGGTTTGAGGAGGAGGAGGATGTGGGCTGATGCAGAATCAAAGTGGGTCAATGATGATGCATCTCTCTCTGGCTCGCTATCTCAGGTCTAAGCCTGGTTAGCTTAGCTCTTATCCTGACTCTCGCCCACGATCGCGGTACAGCTGGTCTGGCTGGGTGACCCGTCTCAAGGTCCGTTGCACTAATCGAGTCCCTGCGCTTCCTTTTCCCATGTTTATGAGAGTATTTCTGTCACTATCATGTAGATATACCTGCTGTATTTCACCATCCGACCAATGTTTGCTGAGATGTAAGCTAGCTTTAGCCTCAGTCTTTTCAGTCACACAATAACACGAGCAAACAAAGTGATCAAGGCAGCAGGAGCCACTTTGAAGTATTACAAATCCTTAGGTGGACCCCAGGAGGAGTAGCTGTGCTGTTACAACAGCTAATTGTGAAATAACGTATCACATAATTACACACAGTAACTCATCATTTTCAAACCTTGTGCAGTTACTGTCTCATTAAAGCTGCTCAGATAATTTCTCAGTAAACACAGAGTGGAGCGTCTGTGCTCAAACTTTAAGTACAAGTTACAGCAAAGACCAACGGGAGCCTGTTGAGACAACATGTTGACCAGGCCAGTTTAACTGTGTAGCTTATTTTAATAAATACAGTGTTGGATTTAACAACTTTTTTCATTCAGTCTGACTAAATTCCCTGTCCTTAAACACCCTGAGTTCAAACTCTAAAATAATATGTGTCAACTACAGGCATAACAAAAGAGCGCCCTGGTACCTTCCTCCATATGTTCTGGGAACGCCCGCCTGTCGCTTGTTTCTGGAACAGGATCTCCTCTCAAGTGTCAGATATGTTCTCTTTGACTACTCCTGTACCAGCAACTGCTTTACTTCTGCTTCACGATTTTTCTCAGCTGCTGACTCCTGGGGACCAGAAAAGACTCGTCCTGGCTGCGGCCAAGGTGGAAACCCCCTGATAAACTCTCAGTGAGCAAGTGGATCCTCACGTCTCCTGATATCATTTGGAGTTTGGACGTGTCCACTGCTCGTGTGACTGGTGTCAAAGAGTCTAAGACTGGTCCGTGGGTTTCAGCAGCTGAAAAATTAAAGGAACTATCTAACCTGGTTTACATGCATTTACAGTTCCTGGGGTGGCAGGAGGGAGTGAGGGTTTCTTTTCTTACTTTTTCTTTTCTTCTCCCCCTTCTTCTTTTTTTTTTTTTCCATTTCCTGCCCCTGTTTTATTCCTGTTTTCATTTTGCACCATTCCTTTTTCTATTAATTGCTTTATTATTGTATACTGTCTTTTCCTAGTGATGAATAAATAAAAAGTTTGATCACAAAATAAAAGACATAACAGATGAGTGGGATAATTAGCCTACTAATAAAATGATGACCATCTCATAAACGATGAAAACACACAGAAACGTAGCATGTTAGCTGGTTATTTAAATAAAATCACAACTTTTTTTCATATTTATAAATGATCAAGGCAGAGATTGGGGCTGTTAAAGGCCCCAACTGAACAGGCCTGCTGTAGATCGTGTTGTTGGTCTTACCTCGACATGATGATCAGCTGGTTGAACCATCAGTGCCCTCAGTGTCCTATCCAAGTTGCTGCCCATTTGCTGAATATACTTAGCAACTGACAGAAAGCATAAAGAGGAGTGCGAGTGTTAATGATCAACATATTTTACAGTGTCTGCACAGCTCATCAAACATATTTCTGTGCTGTTAAACTGCTGCAGTTAATTTCTAGAAAAAACAGAATTGTGTTGTGGCAGAGCTGCGTGTGTGTCTGCGTCTTACACTCTGTGAAGATGAGGTGCAGCGCTGTGAAGCAGGTGTGGCGTGGCCGAGATCCAGGACGCGATTGCGAATAGCAGGTTCTCCTGTTTTCTCCAACCAGCGTAAAGCATCCTCCAAAACCTCAGGGGAACGCTGCTGGGAGAAAGTCACAGTACTGAAATTAATTGATTATCAGGACAATACACACAGGTATCCACTCAACTCTATGACAGTTCTGATACTTAGGTTTGGTTGCACTGGAAAAAATTTAAAAAGTTTTGGGAATTTCCATGGATGCATCAAGTGACTGCTGCTGTCTAACAATTATTAGAAATAAAATGAGGTTATGCACATGTAGGCCTGTCACAATAAGTACTTTTGTTGGACGACATATTGTGCCAGGAATAAATGCAATTAACAATATTATTGGCATTTTAAGATGATTTTATGCCACTAATACAAAAGCATAATAATGCAAGTACATCAAAGAGAAATGAACATTTAATTCTGATAAACATTCAGACATTAGAATTAAAATGTGATAAAAAAAAAAAAGGTAAAATATCCTAATAAATAATGGAAAAAACACGTAAAAAGGTATCAACACTTGTTATCCTCACTTCACCTGGTTCACTATGTACATGTGGTTGTGTGTGTTGTGTGTGTGTTTGTGTGTGTGTGAGAGAAGAGAGAGAGATCTGCCTGAGCTGCACCCATGGTGAAACAACGAGAGGACAGAAGCAGCATGACCAGAAATTACAGTAAAACATGTCTCAGCATATTTTCTTTGGCACCGTGGAAAAAAACGGTTCTGCACTGCGTCCGTGTCTCACCAGGAAAAAACCTGCTGTTTATTCTGGCAACATGTTGGCTAAAACGTTGGTCACGTTCTTATGTAAACAAACCCACATTAAAAACACAACGAGCATCGAGATCAGCAACAATTATTGAGATAATGTCCGTATATTGCAGGATGAGTCAACTAATAATTCACTTTTCTCAGACTTACCAGGTTAAACATGTTGCTTATCCAGAAAACATGTTTTGTTTGTTCCTTTTTCACCTGCAACACAGAAAAAAACAAGAAGTTCAGATCAAAAGCAAAACAGTAAAACACCAACAACATAATCTACTTTTATTCTAGATAAGACAGTAGATACACAAGGTAACTTATCCAGCTGTTCCTTCCTTTGTGGCACAATTTACTGATTCACTGATTGATTTGAAGAAAAAAAATGACGAAATTTCCAGTAAGTGAAGCATTTTTTCACTAGAAACCATGATAATGAATTGGCCACTGTTTGCGCACTGTGCATGGTAGGATATTATTCTTTATTTTAAAAATGTAATCCTACCAATAATCCCCATTTCTACTAAATGTATCTGTAATCTGATTACATCTTTCACCTGTAACTGTAATGAAATACAGTTACCTTTTTTGTATGCAGATTAAGTAATTCTGTTACATGTAACCCGTGAACCCCAAGAAAATAAAAAACTTAAATTTGGGACCGTCAGTATAAGACAGCTGAAAGTAGAACTTGTGACGGTTGTTCCCATCCCTACCAAGAACCTTGTGAGGAACTCATGAACTAAACTTGAGTTTCTACTGGAGGAACCAGTGACTACATTCAGGTCATGTTCGATTCATAGTTTTCAGTCACGTGACATCCACGGTGACCTGGAGGGCAAAAACAACGGGCCAACATGGCAGCTCACACCGGACTCTCCGTAGAGACGCAGCACAAGCCGCTAAAATTTCCAACTGCTTCAAGCCACGGATATTTGGATCACCTCTCGACTAAAGAAAAACAACGATATGAAAATTAAGTTTTGGGCGCTTGCGATCCATAAACAGCACCCGCCACCGTATTTGAGTCACTAAAGTCGCTGCCAGAGCTTCACTTCAGAGATGTTTACATGTATTTTGTGGAGAATCCCTCACTTTACGCTGCCGATCTGGATGAAAGTGTAGAAAAGTACAGACAGTTATGAGTATTTTTGATCTGGACGGGTCAATAACGCTGCCGTTTAGGAGGCGAAGAATAAGAAATTCTTCATTTTAAAAGCTAGTAGCTATCTAATATTAACTCATGGGTTTTAGTTTCAGGATCATTGTAGTCTGTTGTAGGGCAGTATCATTTTGTTAGGTTAACATAATATCTCATGATATAAATCTAATCAAAACTTTGGTGAAGTGTTCGCTGTAAATACGTGGCACTCTGACGGCTGCCATTGTTTGCCCTCCCCGGAGACAGAGCCACGTTTAACGGCACAAATCCACAAGCTCCTCCTTTCTTGGTTTTCTTTGTCAAACGGGAATTTGTAGAAACACAGCTCAGGCTTGTCTCCTCATCCGATTGCACAACAACTATCCAAAACAACAGACCATTCGGGTTCGTAAGCTGGCGGGCAGCGGAAGACAGCACTGTTCTGCCCTCTGAGGGGGCGTTCCCTTACGAATGCCACGTCATGTGAAAACTTTGAATAGTTTAAGGCGCTAGAAAAGTCTTTACTCCAGAGTTCTCACTTTCCAAACATTCAGAAAATTAAAAGGCAGAGCAAATAAAATCCCTGAAGACTCAAATTTACTTCAGTGCAACTGATGTAGTGGAAAAACAAACAGGAATGCACAAAAGAAACTTTTAGTTCCTAATTTAGATTCCTTTGGTTCCAATTTCCTGGAACATTTGGTTGAAAAGAGCTTTTATTAAACTGCTACACGATCAACTTACAGTTCCTCTGTCCAAAGCTCTGAGGATCGCCTCCAACGTCTCGATCTTGCGAATCTGCTTCAGACTTAGATCTTCACTGTCGACAGAAGGAGATTAAGAGTTACAAACTCTTAAAACAGTCTGAGCACTGAAGACAAAAAGTTTTCAAAACATGTACTTACTTTGCGTCGAACAGGCCGATATCTGAAGCCCAGCAAACAGTGGGGCTGGACTCTTCGCGCTGCAGCAGAATGGGAAGCCAGAAGGCACAAATTTTCATCCGCCGTCCAGCCTCTTTTTTGGTAGCGACAGAGATACTGCACCATCGATCAAAAACCCCTTCTACAAAACAGAAACAAGCCGAAAACACGCTTAGTTTCATCCAGAGGAGAGCAGCGTAGAGAATTTACTGTACGATCACATCACATTTCCAATAAAACAATATTCACTCAGAGCTGCTGCACTGTAGCCTTTGTAGAAGAAGATATTTTATTTCTTTTTATTTTATTCTCATTTTGTATAGTTCTCTTTGTCTTTGAGTGTCTCTGCTGAGAGTCAGGCTGTATTTGCATTCATTCACATACCAGTGTAAATGAACCCTTTGTTGTATTGTGAGGTGAGCCCAGTTGTCCCCTGAAACCACACCTTGCCTACCCACAACTGCTCTTCCCCTTGTAGTCTGTGATCTTATAGCTTGAGCCTCATCACAACAACTCATTGCCACTATAATTACAGACTTCCACTTTGGGTTTCTCAGATGCATTCCCACTGTTAGCACCTAAGTCACATTGGTTCAGAAGCCTGTTCCTGAACTTCAGTGAATTGCATTTGATCTCTGTGATTCCTGCCAACGATTACTGACGACACTGATCCAGCAGACTGTCCATGCCACCGTGCGTAGGCTGTCCCACTGCCAGTGAATAAAGCTCATCTAGAACCAGCCAAGATCTTGGACCTGAAAGAACCTTTTCTTCAATACCTTGAACATAAACATGAATGAGGATTAAGACTTAAATGTCCCTTACCTGATGGACGGAGGGCGATGATTTCATTATATTTCCGAGTGGCCAGTTTCTGAAGCATAAAAAAGTTTATTAGTGACAAAAAAAATTGGCTAGATGCTCTCACATGGATTAGTGGTTAATAACTCACAGCTTTCATCTGTTCTTTAGTCTCTTCCCAGCTGCCACCATAGTCAGAATCAGACTCAGAATCCGACATCTTGTCCAATTCTGTAAGAACATTTGCAAAAAAAAAAAAAAATCACTCAAAGCCACAAAAACATGCTGCAGTGAATTAGATTTAAATGCCACCATGCTGATTTGACTTTATTTCACTGTATGAAAAACAATGGGCAGGGACTTGAAACATGTGTGATTTAAGTAAACGTCACGTCTGTTTTTATTGCTGTTGCAGAAGAGTTTTAGTTTTTATCTCCATAATATCTTTGTGTGTCCTGAATTTAAGTTCCTCTCTTTCTATCTGTGTGGAGACAAACTATTTTATTGATCAACAGATCCTTGTGAATGAAACCTTTTGTTGTATTGTGACGAGAGCTCGGCGCAGCCCTGTGGGGAGTCACACCTTAAATCACGGGAACGCAGCTTGTTCTAGGATCTCATACACATGTGCTGACCTGGTTTGACTCTGCGTGTCAAGACCGGCACAGCAAGGATTTGCATCTCCGTTACAGCCGGACTACCACATGTACGTGTGCAGATTCCTGAACATAAAAAAGGTAACCAGAAGAAAAACTAAACTTTGAACTACAGAGACTCAGTTAGAAGCTACAAAAGCTGAACACACATCTGTAAAAACATGAAATAGCTCTTTTTGTTTGCTTTTTTAACATCAGACGTGTGGAAAAAGTTGAATCATACTCTCATTGAGACCGTCTATCATGGTTCATATTTCCAAAAACAATGAACATTTTATGTCAGTCAGTCTTTGAGCTTCATTTCAGCAGAAAAAGTGGTAAATAAAACAACTTTGGAAGTAAACTACTACATTTAGCCGTTCCTGGTCATCAAGCTGGTGTCAAATTAAAATAGGATGTTAGTTCAAAATATAAAGAGCCACTGAAAACTGCACACAGCACAAGTAGAACCTTTAAATTGGCTTTCTATACAGAATAAAATCTTAAAGAAAATATTGAAGCTCGGTGCTGCATCTAGATGCTCCTGCTCATCAAGTAGTGAACAATAAATAAAATAGAAAATATAAATATATCTGCTGTGCTCTCCTGGCAGGCAATGTTTCTTTCAAGGTGTAGCTGAATTTGCCATTATGAATTTTGAGTTTTGACCCTTTGAGGCTGCTGTAGTGTGGAGAGTAATAGTTTGAGTTAATAATGTGAAATCAGCAGCTGTTGGTTTGTTTCTAAACATCAGGGGAAATATGTGCCTGAAACAATGAGCATATTATTTATGTGAAGCGTGTGAAGTAAAATGGATCAGTTTATTACATTAATATTACCATGACCATGATGCTAATTTCCGTTAGAGTGCCAATGGGAATTCCCATATGTGTTAGCACTGAGCTAAAGGGCTAAGCGCTGGTTATATACATAAAAAACGATTCAGAAACCCAAAAATTGATTTGGGAGTTGTGGGGGAAAAAAAGATGGATGATGCTTTAGAGAATCGATGGTTTCAAATGGGTCACAGAGTATTTTTTGAACAACATTTAACAATACCAATTAATAAATTGTGCTCAATTTCTCCCACTTTCTGAGATTTCTTACTTTTAGACTAGTCAAGCAGTCTAAATTAAAATTTCTGTTTAATCAACAGGGAAATTAGTCACCAAAAACATCTCTAGTCACAGGTCCATCTTGTGCACGACTCAACACAGCTCAGCGGTTGTTTCCAAAAAGTGGTTTTGGAAATCAGGGCTGCACAATTAATCGCAATATTATCTAAATTGCAACATGTCGAAGTGCAATATCCAAATCACAATTTTTTGAAAAACGTGTGAGAAAACAGCATTATAATGAAGAACTGCAGCGCTGCACAGATGCTCTTGTTGTTGTTCTCCTGATGAAGGAAAGTTTGTTTGGTACAGTCACAACAAATATCACATCATCACGATTTTAATAACTTTTCTTTCAGTAAAAATGAAAATCGTGGCACAAAAGTGATCATTCCCACTAATCATAGCGCAATTTCAATCAAAATAATCGCAATGACTTTTTTTTTTTTACCATATTGTGTACCCCTGATGGAAATGAAAATCAGCTAGCGTGGTTTACCTCGGCGTGGCTAAATGTGACGATGGAAAAGCTCCAGCCGCTCTCCCCTTTTGGTCTTTTATTATAACAGAAATCTAAACACTGAAGTTTAGCCTGTTTTATCCAGGAAAGTCTGGAATTGCTCACGTCTCTGTATTGTTTTTAATCTAATTGTTGTCCAGAATGTTTTTAAATTACACTGTCACTGTTTACCTGCCTCATCGTCATATTTATCTTGTTTTTATCCCTTGATTCTTGCTTTCTATTGCTGCTGGACTCAGAGTAACCAGGATGAGTGGGAAGGAGGAGCTGGAGAGTTGCCAGCCATGAAGTACAGGAACAGAATGGTAAAATATTTAAATATTTTTTTGCATTGTGGCTACGAGTGTGCGACTATCTTCTTCTGTGCTCTGAAACACACAACACAATTTCCTTGTACGCCTACAATGTCAAAGTGTATTGTGTCTGAAATTCACCTTTTGCCTTTTCAAACGAACACGTATTGAAGCACTCAGACAGACCTGAATGTGTTTCTCTTCATGCTGCAGGAAAATTCATCACAACCATCTGTATTCCTCTGAAAAAATTATTTTATTCAATTTGGAAACGGCACTATTTTTTTCTTCTACGCTGTCAAAAATGTAGAATTATTGCTGTGTGATGAAGTGCGTGCTGTCATCACTGTGACGGATTACAGAACGAGCAGGTTTCACGTCTCTGCGAGTTGATTTTCTCACTGGAAATTAAAATTAAACAAGCGAGCCACTTAAAGCTTCGGGGGGAAAAAACTTACATTTTAATCAGCATTAAACAACTGTCAGTGGCAATATAACATCATGTAGTTTGTGGTACATGAGCTTTCACTATGTTATGGTACAGTCTGATCAGGTGTTCAGGTGGAAAACACTTTTGCTTCCACAAAACGGCCGTGTTGGTGGGGGTGTGCTGTTTCAGGTACTACTGAGAAAATGAAATGATACTGGAAATGTTTTCTCTGTTTTACATGGTTATGTGCCAGATATATTTGGGTTTGTAAGAGCTGATCAGACTAAACAAGCACTGTGAACACATCATCCTGAAATCATCCTGAACACATCAGCTCTGAAAAATGTTGACGGGCACATATTCATATTTTTGGACATTTTATTAGTTAAAATAATGAATCAAAAAGTTCTCATTAGTTGCAGCCTTATTTATTAGACACAAAAACACCGCAAAGGAGCCTGTAATATCATGACAAAGAACTTTAAAGCTCTGGAAAGTTTTCATGGTGTCACAATGATTGAAAGGTAAACCAGAGAAACACGGATTTTGCATTTAAGTAGCAATACAGTATATCAGGAATATGTGCTTGGATGCATTTGATTGGGCAACACAGAGCGCCATCGATTAATCAGTTAGTCGTCAACTATTAAAATTAAATCACCAACTATTTTGATAACCAATTAATCGGTTTGAGCATTTTTTAAGAAAAAGGAAGCACAAAATCTTTCATTCCAACTTCGTAAATGTGAATAGTTTTTTATTTTATCTTCTTCTTTGCGACAGTAAACTGAATATCAATCAGTTGTGGACAAAACAAGACATTTGAGGACGTCGTCTTGAGCTTTCAGAAACATTTTTCACCATTTTATAACATTAAGCAAAACAATTAATCAATTAATCGAGAAAATAGCTTAATCTGCAAAGTAAATAATTAGTTTCAACCCTAGTTACAGCATAAGTTTAGCCAATGTCAACTTTTTACTGGTATCACTGCTCTGTCAAAGCAGGTATAATAATGATAATAATATCATTTAGGCTAATATTTGTCTGAACACAGCCTGAGAGTTTCCACCCCCAACCCAGCTGTTATCAATCATAGCCACAGTCCATTTGCTGAGCACTGATAGTCCTGTTCTCACCAGAGGCTAGATGTTAAAACTCTACATGTCATAAAACATGCAAACACCATCACCCACTCATAAACTGCCACAGTATTTTAGGAATGAACACACCTCATGCTTTTCTCAGACTGTGTATAAACCTGTGAATAGTCTTCTAAAGTTGACAAAAGTGATATGGTATTGTGGAAATTAGGGCTGTGAGATTTGGTTTAAAAAAAGTTAGATTTGTAATGATTTTGACTGAAATTGCGATTGCAATGTTCATGTTCACTGAAAAGAAGAAAAAAAACAAAAACACACAACTAATTGTGATGATGTGATATTTATTGAGATCTGTACCAAACAAACATGTTTTCTTTCATCTGCAGAACAAGACTTTTAGGCCAGGACATCTCTTCAGAACTAAAGCACTTCATTTTAACGCTGTTTTCTCACACATTTTTCCTTTTTAAAAAAAAAACTGTGATCTGGTTCTGTGATTTGGATATTGCACTTGGCCATATTGCGATTTTATTGCGATTGTGATTAATTGTGCAGCCTTAGTGGAAATTATAACTGCACAAGTAATTGAAATATTATCGAAATCACAATATGGCCAAGTGCAATTAGTAGGACTAGTAGGGCTCAATGATACAAACAGAATACTGACACAATGACGTTTTTGGGAAATGATAATCAGTAATGGGGATATAATGGGTGAAGGCAAATAATAGAACAGCTAGAACAGTCTAGTAAGTTCAGAAAATTGCATCACTTCACTGAAATGCAGCCTTTAAAACCAGGAAAAGACACCATTTATACCAGGATTCAACGTTAATGGATTTTTATTTTCCTCCTGCCCGTCAGGGAAGTGAGTCAGAAATCTACTTGCCCACAGTCAATGTTTACTCGACCCTGTACAAATTGATTTATTTATTAGCGGTTATCAATTTGCAAAAAAGACTGAAGTGAACTGACAGGTTTAATTTAGGGCTGCAATGTCTATAAAATGATAATAATAGAGGAAGAAAAGCAGGAAATTCCCATATTCAAGAGGCTGAAAACAGCATTTTATACCATTTTACACGACTTTCGTTTGTCAAACTATTTTAATTATTTAATTCTTTCTTTACCACTTGTCCGGTTGGGTGAGTCAGTTGGCAGATTTTCTTGCCAGATATGGCTTTTTATTTTACTACCCCAGTCAAGTCGGCAATCCTTATTGTTGAGCCCCAATTATACTACATAACAATATAACTGTATCCAAAGTCTACTACAATATCTAGTCTCATATCAGGATATCAAAATAATACTGATATGTTGCCCTGCCCTACAATGAAGCTGCAATTTTTAGATAAAGGAATAATCTGTGACAAAACAGCATCATAATGAAGCTCTGTAGTGCTGCAGAGATGCCCTGCATCTCCAGATGCAACGAAAGGTATTTGTTCATTAAAGACCCAAACAAATGTCACATCATTAGAATTTTAAGTTTGTTTTTTCAGTGAAAATGAAACTTATGATGCAATAAAATGAGCATCATCATCAATGATGAATCAGATCTCATTTGCAGCATCTGTCAAAAATAACCGCAGTAGGATTGTATAAAACCATATCATGCAGCTCTATAAGTTTGTGAGTTTGAGTTTCCCTGAGCATGTGTCCCAAAGTTGCTTATGGAAAAGGGGCAAATTAAAGGGACAGTTCACCTCAAAATCTTTCTGGTGGATTCTAGTGCAGAAAGACAGCAGTTCCTGCATGAAACTGCTCACAACAAGGTCTGTGGATTATCTCAGTAACTGGGTCATGGTTTTTGGGTTTTTAATTGAATCAAATGTATTTTTTGATGCTTTGAGCACCACAGGACTGATGCCATCTAGTTCCATTATACAGGACAGAAGGCAGACATCTCTCCATCTCCAAAACCGGCACCACCAACAAAAATCTAGACGGATAAATAGCACAGTTTTGATGTTGGGGTGGTGTGTCCTTTTAAATCAGCGAGAGAAATGAACGATATTAAACTTAATGGATGCAGTCTGCTGCTTAAACAAACTATATAACATTGGAGGCAAAGAGTTTTAAAAGACTGTAAAACTTGAACACTGGTCATGTGACCGTTAGCGTCACGTGTGGGTGCGGTAAATACAACGAGTCTGACTTCATTACAGAGTGGTTCCCCACGAACCAGACAAAAGGCTTCACAGGTGCCTGACAGATCATTTATTGTGTTGTCACGTGACTGATGCAGCAGGGCTGTAAATGACGGTGTGAACACGCTGGTTTCAGCATCCTCTGACGCAGTCTGGAGTGTGTGACGTCACAATAGCTGGTCAAAAACAACATTTCTCTGGAATGAGGTGGTTCGGCTCCTCCTTGATTGGTCATTATGATGTTAGCATGTTAGCTTGTTAGCTAACCCTACGTAGTAATAAATCCCGCGGTTTGTGTTTCAGTGTGAAGTTCGTGCGCTGGAAAACTTCATCGAACAGGTGTGAGGCTGATGAAGCAGCTCCATCACAGACATTTCTTCTTTCGTAACGTGTCGTTGTTTGATGGTTCGTAATTGAAGCTACGACACTTTGTTCCCACTTTGTTTTATCACGACGCGACGCTGACCGGAGCCAGGAGCGCACGTCAGCTCGTTACCGACTTTTACTAAACATACACAGCGTTAATTCATTAAGTAATCATGAACTCTTACCTCGGGATAACTGTTTCCTGGACGCTTAGCAGCACTCTTGGCTTGTCCTGTTCATGTTATTGTCCGGAAGTTGAAACTGAGGCGCGCACACGCAGCGCCGCGTGTCGTCACCACGTGAAGGGCGGCGGTTCAAAATGTCTTCTTCTACTGCTGGATTTCCGGCAGGCTGCACGCTGCGACTTTCTGAAGAACTGAAACTATGTGATGAGCCCTCGATCAACATTGTGCATTTATCTTTTCTTCTACTTTTATCGATTTTCATTTTAAGATCTTTTTAGTTGAACTTTCCATCATTTATAACTTTAATAATGAATTATGAACTGTGCCTTGTGTGTTATTGCTCTATAATGTCATTACTGTGCCTCATTGTTGTAAATGTTTTTTTTTTCTATATATAAAGTAAAATAAATAAAATAATTTTAAAAAGCTACACGCTGGAAAAAATTGAAAAATATCATATACAAAAGTGAGGCATAACCAAAAACATACAAGGCACAGTTCATAAAGAATAACATTAATTATAAATTCTAGTACAGAGTAATAAATAATGGACAATTAAAACAGAAAATGAAAAATAAATAAATTTTTAAAAAGTGAAAAGGAAAATTAATAAAATAAGAAGAGCAGAAAAGTGCACATAACTCATCTAGGGGCTCATCAAATACTTTCAGTTCTTTGTAAGCTTTGAGGAGAGACTTGGCATGTCTCCCTTTCATTAGTTTGCTGGAAAAGAAGTGGGTGTACAGGATCTATTGGCAGAATAACAAGAACAACAGATACACATAAAGAAAATCTTTGTTTTATAGGAACTGGATGGACTGAAATATTTGGTGTATAATGGACCTATTAGATGCAAACAGGAATGTATTGTCTTATTATGATTTTTGTTTTAAATTCAGTTTTGATTTGAACCTCACAGAATTATCAATACCGTACCCAAAGCATTTATCTTAGCCAAAAAATATAATGTTGTGTTCTCAGTTCCCTCCCCATTTACCCAGACTTTTCATAAATGGATTTAATTCCAATTATTACAACAAACCATCCCTGCCCAATCTTCTAGAAATAATATTTCTGCTTCATCAGCCTCACACCATATTTACTTAAAACTGTGTATATCCTTGCTTACATCAGGTCTGCATTTTATTACTGAAACTCAGGACAGATGCATTTTGCACTTTACTGTAAAATACTGCCACTTGCACGTTATTTATACTGTCTTGCACTTTGTTATGGTTTGTATCGAGGCAGGTATTGTATTGTAACCAATGTATTGAGGCATGTTGGCACTTTGTCGGGTGTACTACCTAATAATTGTATATGTTCTTACGTCATAATAATGTGATATGTGTTTTTTACTATGTTTTATATTTTGTAATTCAGGGAACATCTGCCAGGGGACAACAGATGGAAATTAGCCTATGGCTACAATCTGGCTTGTTTACGTCTCTGCACTCTGCATACGACGTTCATAAACTTGCACTGTCCCTTCAAATAAATAAATTGAAATTGAAATTGAAATTGAATATTTTTGACCAATCAACAACATCTAATAACCCTTCAGATACCAAGTTCCACCCAAAACAAAAGAATTTCACTAAAGAATAACAAATGATTTTTACCCTTCCAGTGAATTTTTAAGATTAAGATTTGGTTTGGAGAGTAAAGTGTGTGTTTTCTGTAACGGTGGTATTGAAACAGAACATCTTTTTATTCAATGCACTCATACACACAGTTATTCTAGAACAGTCGATCCCAAACACTGGGTTGTGATAAAAGATTTTATTTGGGTCGCCAAATAAGAGAAATTTATAGAGGAAATTCTGCAAAATTTAAGACTGATGAGACAAAAAACAAGAGCTTATTAATTTTGCCTCATTTATGAAGTCAGCTAAAATGTCCTACATGTTTTAGAAAGTTAGACCAACGAATGATATTTTGTTGAGATAATTCTTTTTTTCTATAGAAAAATTAAGTTGTCTTGAAATTTTGAGTTGTCTCAACTTTTTTTTTTAGGTTTGTTTCCTTGAAGAGAGGAAATAAAAACGATATCATCTCAGCCAAAATGCTTTTTATTTCTCATTTAGAAATTATTAAACTTGTGTTTGTGTCTAGATAATATAAGGTGATGTGGAAAGGGCAGTAAAAATGATCAGGTTGTTCATTTATGCACAAATCAACTCTCCCATGATTTATTGATAAGACCTGTTGTGAATTAGGTTGCGGTGGTTTGTCATTTTTAAAAAGCGAGTCCCCAGAAAAAAAGTTTGGCAAACACTGAGGATGGTTAAGTAGGAAAACCACAACAATTCCTATTTTAGATCATACTATTATCAGTCTTTCACTTATTTTAGACATTTTTTTTTTATTTGCAAAGCTAAATTTATTAAAGTTTTGTTTGTGATTTGTCCCACTTGTCAAGAATGAGTGATTTATGTTGATGTGTGTGTTGGTGGACTGGACTGGTCATGCTGATAACATCCATCTGACTGCGGTAAACAAACACACAGAGGGGTCAGAAACACAGATAACAAGCAGCCCTGTTTGCATACACAGCAACACACTGAACAGACAGACAGACAGACAGACAGACAGACAGACAGACAGACAGACAGATGAAGCCATGATCCTGACAGGTCGAACTCTGTGTCTTCCTTCTCCAGCCACCGTCCAGGAGCTGTTCTTTGTGGCTCGAGATGCCAGCGTCATCCCGGACATCTCCTTGGACCCTGTCCTCACCACCTTCCTCTCTCTGGACTCCTCAGCAGCCCTGCAGCATCAGTACGCCTTCTCACAGCGGGGCATGAGCAGGGAGCAGCAGTCTGCGTTCAGCCTCAACCTGACTGGAGAGCTGGGGGGCAGCAACAGGGTCACCCATG
Source organism: Lutjanus argentimaculatus (assembly GCA_034769285.1). Classification (NCBI taxonomy): domain Eukaryota; kingdom Metazoa; phylum Chordata; class Actinopteri; order Lutjaniformes; family Lutjanidae; genus Lutjanus; species Lutjanus argentimaculatus. The sequence continues at coordinate 1,925,416 of JAWZSL010000004.1, forward strand.
GAGGGGTCGGGGTTGTAGCTCTGGCTCTGTCCATGCTGTTTGACCAGGTCGCCCAACAAGTGGGTAAAACTCTTTGTGTTTGTGTTTGTGTGGCCTTATTGGATCACCCATTGGGACAAATCACGTTCAACCGAAAAAAAACTTTTTAATGCCAACAATCTAGTCCCAATTTCTGGGTGAAAATGTATTTTACTAAGGATTTAAATATTATGTAATGTTTTGGTTTGTTTTCATTTTTTAATTTCTAAACTTGCTCTGCTCCAAAAAACACCCTCGTCCCAGACAAGAATTCACAACTTCAGACAATTGAAAAAAGTGTTAAAGGGATAGTTCACCCAAAAATGAAAATTCAGACATTATCTACTCACCTTCATGCTGTTTGAAGGCCAGATTAATTTTTTTTAGTCCACAAAACTCTGCTGGAGTTTCACAGGAAAACAGTGTTACAGAATCTCCCAAACAATGGAAGTGAATGGTGACCAGTTTTCAAACGTAAAAAAACCCAGCATAAATGCCTCCATACTGCTCGTCTGGTGTAATCCAAGTCTCCTAAAGTCTCAACATGCCGTTTGCACACCGTCACACACACACACACACAGTTCAGACAGTGTGCACGTGCATGTGGCTCCAAGTTAAAGATCTACAGTGAAGATTCAGACTAAAAACATGGTGTAAATAACATTCTTTTAGCTAACCTGGCATGTTGAGGCTTTAGGAGACTTGGATTACACCAGACGACACATTTTAAAACTGGTCACCATTCACTTCCATTGTTTGGGAGATTCTGCAACACTGTTTTCCTGTGAAACTCCAGCAGTGTTTTGTGGACTGAAAAACTAAAGTTTCAAAGTTTTGTCCCAGATTTTCGTCAATTTAACCAGGCATAAAAAGATTGAGCTATACCATAAGGACCCCTGTCTCACTTCCTGGTTTAAAAAAAAAAAGGCAGGAATACTCCTCAAGCACTGGTAAACTTTCTATTATTTGACAAATTCATTAAATAATATTGCAATCAGATGTGTCTCTACTGTAACATGTGAACTCCTCAGCAACTATAAAAAATAAAATGGCTCTTCACTGTGACTATGCTGGGAAATTTAAAAAAATAATACTGTTTTGTGAACTCCATAAGATGTGAACTCCATCTGACGGAGCTGACATCTACAATTAATTAAAAATAAATAAATACTAGCAGGTTGGCCCTTTACAAGCCAAGAGTTTGAGCTTTCAAATGCTAAAACAGTTACTGAAATTCAGAATTGCATACATCCTGTTATCCCACCAGGTCCGGGCACAAGGGTCAACAGAGGGGAACTCCTCACCTCAGAGACCCCAGGCTAAGAGGATTTTTGGCATCAGCAGTTCTTCGAGAATCGGATGGATCATGCAAAGCTACCTCCGCCTGATCCCCGGCATCGCCAACGACCCGGAGAAGATGGCTGAGACCACGGAGCTCTACGACACCTGGCTGAAACTCGAGCTGCTCGACCATTACGAGAGGATGACCACGAAGAAGAGGATGAGCTCAGTGTCCATGCAGCAGTGGCTGGCAGGAGCTGCGTTTCATCTGCACTTGAGAATTCACCAGGTCAGGACAGGCAGAAAGGGGAATGTTAATTGCACAGGCACACTGTGTCCTGCACTGTTGGCACTGAAATGTTGATCTGAAAGCTCCTTTGTTCTTGTTTCAACAGGTTCGTCTGAACTCTGTGCCTTTAGGATCAGTTGAGTCGCTGCGTCGGTCTTATAAGTCAGGGTTCGATCGCCTGGTTCAGGACTACACGGCCTATCTGCACAGAAACATCCAGGAGACCCCGGCTCCACGAGCCCGAAAACCCAGGACCAGGACAGCCAGTGGACCAAGAGAAGACAACAAAATCAATATGACCTGCTCAGGTAACGTCCTCCTGAACGACAGCCTGGTCAGTCCAAATGTCTCGTCTGAGAGGTTAAATGACACTATCACACCCAATTCAACTACTGACAGGAGCAGAATCTGTAAAACAGGTCAAGTCTTTGGACTGAATGTGTCAAAAGGAAGCAATGAAACCACTGCAGGTGTGGACAACAGAAAGACAGTCAACAGTTCTGCCGGATATAACAGGAACGAGGAAGTCGTCAGTCTGGGTCTGCTGGTCATCGAGCCGCGGACAAACGTGAGTCACAGCGTGCAGCACCACCCCTGTCAGTCTCCAGCCATACAACAAGCTCTGGTGACTCGAATCATCAACGCTCAGGACCTGGAGAGGAACAGAAACTTCTTCAGGTACCCTGAGAAAGTCTTCGACAGCCTGCTCAGGCAGAGGGACGACTTCGAGCTGAAGACAAGTTAGACGGACGATGAGCTGAGTGATGATGTGGGAAATCTTTCACTGACGGTGTTCAGTCCCAGTCAGGAGAAATATGGATGCTCATTTCTGCCTCTGAGAGAAAAAATATCCCCATGGTAAGTCATAAATATGATATTAAAAAAGTCATAATTATGAGATAAAAAAGATGAAATTATGAGATTTATGAGATAAAAAGTCATAATCATGAGATTAAAAAATGATTTTATGAGATTTATTAGATAAAAAGTCAAAATTATGAGCTAAAAAGTCAGAATTGTGAGATAAAAAGAATAATCATGGGATTAAAAAATGAAATTATGAGATTTAGCTATAAAGTCATGATTATGAGATAAAAAATTGAAATGATGAGATTAAAAGTCATAATTTAATTTCAACTCTTTATCTCATAATTATGACTTACCGTGGGGATTTTTCTTTTCAATGATGGAAATGGACTTCCATAAGAGAACACTGTTCTCTTAAAAAAACAAACAAACAAAAATAAAACTACCATCTCATCAGTCATTTCAACCCTCAGATGGTTTCTGTATCCTCTGGGTTGTGTGAGGGTGGTGGTCAAGTATTCAGGTCATGTGACTCCATTCCAACATTTAAAATATGCTCATAATTTGCATTAAAACATTTCTAAATGGCGGCATGCATAGACAAAGACACTGACCGTGATATAAGTGTTGTTATTTTTTCATGTTTATTATATTTAGGGGTGATTTTGTTTTAGAAAATTGTTTTTTTAACGGATGCTTTTATGTGTTTTTGTTGAAAAATAATGAATTACATTTTCACAGCTTTAATAATGTAACAGGAATCAGGAGGAAACAGCTAGAAAAGGTTCTGTACATTTATACAAATTAATCAGAACTTCACAAACAACATAGAAATATTTGTAGATATGATTAAATTTGTCTTTTTTGTGCCTGTTTTTTTATCTCAGATTTTATCATTCATCATTATTTGACCAACAGAGTGTAAAACAACTTTGTCATGTTTTCTTTCACTCAAAGTTAAAAGTGCAGGATTTCTGAAGTGTGGCTCTGCAGCACAAAACACCGTCACATGAACAAAATCAATATTTCAGACAAGTGACAGGGTTCTTGGTGTTTTGTAAGCTTAAGGAGAAAACTGATAAATAAAATTAAAACCACAGAACTTCTTCTGATCAGACCAGCATTCAGACACAACGACTGAACATTAACCTGAATGTCAATAAAGAAAAAAGGATGTTGAGTTTGTTCAGTGATGTCCAGAAATAAATTCAAAGCCTCTGGCTGTCCACAGACCAGCTGAAGCTGTTGAAATGTAGTGAGAAAATGTCTAAATGTACAATGTTTACAAGTTTATATCATCTGTGTCTACAATCACAAACAAACCAAAGGGAAGAAAGGTTGTAGTAAAAAAATGAAAAATAAAAAATAAAGATTTCAATACATATTATCTTAAGGCTTAAAAATGTTATACATTTTATCAGCCTTCTTTGTGCTTTCAGATATAGAAGAAATGTGTCATTTGAGACGGGCAGTGAACCCTGAAAAGTCTGTCTTTTTGCTCACAAATATTATTTATGAATATAAAACTTAATCAAAATGACAAGCGAATTAATCAAATAGAAGCATGAACAGAGATTCAATTCATTCTGTGAATATATATTTTCCAAAGTAATATAATGTGAAGGAATCACTATAGATTCAGTATAAACGGGACCAATGACAAAAGAGACATCACACTGTACAAAAATGTTATAACACATACAAAAAGAAAAGAAAAAAAAAACAAAAGGAAATGGGATAAACTGTCATTTATGAATGAAAATATCATATTTATAATGAAAAAGTATTTATCTTATTTATCTTGTTTTTGATATTTAACGAAAATATCAAACAGCATACTTCCCCTATAATAACATAAAATAAAAATAAAAAATTTAAAAGAGATATGATCAAATATCTGATATTTTCCGCTCTCGTGACCCTCGCCTCATGACGGTCGTATCTAGAAGGTAACGTCTGATTTGCGAAACTCTCGCGAGATTGTATGCGTCTTTTTTCATTATGCACCGTGTACAAGCTAGTTTTGTTTTTATAAAGTGACAGTCCATGTGGTAGAGTCTGTCTGAATGGTTGGGAGCAGAAAGCACGTGGTTTGGGTTTAGAGAAAGATCATGTTTGGATGATAATTATCACTCTCGCGAGATCTTTCGCGGGTCTGGGGTTCCCTTCGAGACACTGCCGTGAAAATTCAAGATGCGGAAGTGAAACAGTGTACCGACTTAAACCAGCATTTCCGGGCACAAGAATCCTTTATGTTTGAAACAGCCCGTTAAAACACTTTGAGAACATAAATCGGAGAAATGTCTCTCACCTCCGCGCACTCAGACTTCCGTGTTGTTGTCAAGGTAACGTCACTGTCGTAAACCTGTAGGCTTGGTCGTCTCGCGTAACAGAAGAAGAGAGGTGTGCTCGTGCCTGTGTTCGGTGAGAACAGAACAGGTGAGTACTGAAGCGGTGCGGTTAGTTCTGTTTATCATGATGAGCGTTAACTTAACTCTCATGATATCTGTCAAGTATGTTTGTGCTAACTGACCCACAGACGTGACGAATTAAAGGGAAATCCCGAATAAATGAGCGGAGACACAAGACGACTGATGGTTTTAGAGTGAGATGCCTTCAGACAGAGCAGCAGGGATCACTGACTGGTTTATTCAGTATTAAAATAATTATAAGCTACAGCCACGTCCTTCACAGGATCAGATATCAACTAAACTGACCATCTGTGGGGAGATTTGGGATTGAAAATGAGAAAATATCTTCTTTAAGAACTGTATTTATTCCTCCTGTAGGGATTCAGAGACCTAAAAATGAGAACTGAGGCTGATCAGGAGGTTTAAAGTGGAATAACACCTCACTAACATGGTTGTTACTACTTATCAGTGGTCACCAGTGGTGGGAAAGAGTACTGAAAAGTACAAGTACGGCTACATTACAAAAATATTACTCAGCTACAAGGAAAAGATTGGTGTTGGAAAACTGCTCAAGTAAAAATAAAAAAGTCAAATACAACTTGGTATTAGTTAGTTTTCCTCTCATCAGTAAAACAACAGACATATTTTAAATGCTTTATAAAAGTTGTACTGCAGGTATAAATCTTAAGTTTGCAGAATTTCCTCCACAGTGTTTTATTTACTGGGGCCCACCTGTGACCCACCTGTGGGCCCCGATCCAGTCTTTGGGAATTTTCTGCATTAGTGCATATCTCGCACGACAGACGTGACAAGACAAAATTATGTAACAAGATTAAAACAAGAAGAAAACAACAGAACAATGCATAACAAGATGAAAACAAGACTCAGCAGCAGATAAAAGGCGAGGTCCAGTTAGTTTTGCACAGAAACAGCTGGTAGAAATCTCCTTATAAAAGGATCATTTTACTTTTAAACTTTAGGTACATTTCAGACCCTGTACATTTTCACCTTAAATCAGTACTTCTACTTTTATCAGTCTTTTTTTTTTTTTTTTTTTACTCAAGTATCTGTTCTTCTACTTGAGTAAAGAATGTGTGTACTTTACCATCCCTGGAGGCGACCATGACAGGTTCTCTGTGACTGTTTTATCTCTGAGACTGAACTCAGAGTGAAACAGAGTAGAAAAAAAGGCAGGTATGAGACTCAAATGTTTAACCGCTGTTAAATTAGTCAAAGAAAAAGTCTGCTAAATCTGTCTATGTGGCTGCAACAAATTATTATTTTCATTATTGATTATTTTTGCGATTAATCAATTATTTAATCCTGTCATGATCAGAAAATGTTCACATTGAAGAAGCTGAAATCAGAGAATTTCAACTTTTTTGTAGAGCTGCATCAATCAATCGATTTTTAATGGATTATTACATGAATCACCAACTATTTTGATAATTGATTTATCGTTTTGAGTGATTTTTTTGTAATAAAAAATGTCCAAATTCTCTGATTTCAGCTTTTCAAATGTGAATATATTATTAGTTTCTTTAGTCCTCTATGACAATAAACTGAATATCTTTGTGTTTTGGACAAAACAAGATGTCAGCTTTGGAAAGAGGTGAAGTGATTTTCACATTTTCTGTATTACACCAAACAACTATCGATCAATCAAGAAAATAATTCATCATAACTGTTCACTTAAATTATTTTATTATTGTTTTCCTGTTTTGTGGACTAAAAAAACTAAACTTGACTCTCAATCTGCACGAAGGTGATGAGATAATAACTGAACTTTTATTTTTGGGTGAACTATCCTTCAACTACAAGTTTATATAGTTGTTATGACTAATGTGCTTGCAAAAGTTTAATTTCCAGTAAACATCATAGCATTCACTTGAGATTAGTGCATTAAATGTGTGTATAAACTGTAATAATCTGAAAATATCATGAACATGCTGCGAGTGCAGCAGCGAATACAAATCAACGAATATATTCAACGACTAATTTTGCATTCCAGGTTGTCCGGCATCATGAGTCAGCGGACGGAGCGACGGGGGATACATGTGGACCAGTCAGACCTGCTGTGCAAAAAGGGATGCGGTTACTATGGCAACGCAGCATGGCAGGGCCTGTGCTCCAAGTGCTGGAGGGAGGAGTACCAGCGGGTCCGGCAGAAACAGATCCAGGACGACTGGGCCTTGGCAGAAAAGTAAGACCTTCTGCTGAAAAGAAATCCACACGCCTTGCACTATGTTGCAGCGGAGAGTGTATTATTTGGATGTTAAGTTTTCCTCCGTAAAATAAGTGGAGCTTGTTCTGTTACTCTTGATCATTATAATTTGCCACTGATTACTGGTATTTGCTCTGTCAAATGTCCTTGGCGCCAGGCTGCAGCGGGAGGAGGAGGCAGCGTATGCCAGCAGCCACGGAGCTCAGACACAGTCCCACTCCCAGTCCACAGCGCCACAGCCGCACCCGGCGCACGCCTCCCTGGCACCCTTCTCCAAGTTTGAGGAGAAGAAGACCAATGAGAAGACACGGAAAGTGACCACGGTTAAGAAGTTCTTCAGCCCGTCATCGCGCACTGCTCCCAAGAAAGGTTCAGACTTAGTTGAAGACACCAGTCAGTCTTGTGCGTGTGCATTAAAGGGATAGTTTGGATTATTTGAAGCAGGGTTGTATGAGTCAGTGTATTACCTGCTGCTGTGGACAGCGTCAGCAACAAAATGCATTTTTGCCACTTAAAAAGGCTCCACCGAGAAAAAGATCTACATCAGTTTAAGTGTACATTATATCTTGAATATTTTCACCACTTTATTTTGCCATCAGACAGACTTTTATGCGGTTGTATAAGCTAAATATCGCTCTCTCCAAACCAACCAAACTCCATAGGCGAAATCAGTCATTTTAACTCACAGAAGACAGGAGTTGTTGGTCTACAGCTGCCTCGATCAGTTCGTTTGTTTGTGTTATTGTGTGATCTCAGTGATTCCAAACTAACCATTGAAAACGCTGAAGTCACACAATAACACAAACTAACTGATGGATGCAGCAGTAGACCAGCAACTCATGTGGTCTGCAAAGTAAAATGACTGTTTTTGCCAAAGGAGTCTGGTTGAGCTCACATGAAGGAAATTTGGGTTATGTACCGGTGGTTTCCCGTTAAAGAAGGCTGTGAAGCAGTGAAAATATTCTAAATATATACTAAGTGTATGAAGCTGGAGCTTAACCTAGCTTAGTATAGAGGCTGGAGGCAGAGGTAAACAGCTAGCCTGACTTACACCAAATTAAATAATACACCTACCAACACCTCCACAAGCTCACTATGTTAGATCTTGTTGTCTAGCTGAATTGGCTCCACACAGACACAGATTGTGGAGGAGGGCAGCCAAAAAGCATGACCTTTTCTAAACGTGGTTCTTCCTCTCCAGAAACCCAAGAGGGCAAGACCCCCAGTCCGTCCATTAGCCGCCACGCCAGCTTCGACACGGACCAAGTGTCCAAGGACTTTGTGGACTTCTTGAAAAACCTCCCGAAACCCGGCCGGGAGATCCACAAGCAGTGCAGAGCCTTCATCGTGAACATGTCGAGCAAGAAGGTCTGTCGTCCAGTGTCCATTGTCCTTATAATCAAAGGTTAACTGTACAGTGTTTTCATAATCTGATCGATAACTTCTCATCTCGTCAGGATCTGAGTGCAGACGAGCTGTCAGAGTGTGTTCAGGATTTCTACCAGAACATGGCCGACCGCTTGATGAGTCACTTTAAAGGTTGGCGGCTTGATCTCATCTTTAATCAGTAACATTCACCAATCACTTCCATTAATAAGTTAAATAAATATGAGTTTTAGCAGCCTCAGATGGCAGCACCGCAGGATTCTCACTATCTGTAGCTCATTATTAGCTTTAACTGATGTGGTTTGTTATCTTTGCTCACCAGGCTCTTCAGAGTCTGTGGAGCAGGTGATGGACCAAGTGGAGAAGTACATCATGACTCGTCTGTATAAGAGCGTGTTCTGCCCAGAAACCACTGATGATGAGAAGAAGGACTTGGCCACACAGAAGAGGATAAGGTGGGCCACCTTACATCCAAAACAGTGACGTTTTCATAATAATAATAATTACATTTTGTTTTGAGGGCAGTTTGATGATTTTAGCCTGGCTTTACTCGGTGATACTTTCATGCCGCTTTAGTTGATTGAAACTTTGGTGAAACTAAGTTGTATTTGAGCTGCATGTTGTAAACTGACCGACAAAGGAAAAAGTCAGTAACTTCTCAGAGTGCAGAACTGAGAAAAATGACCTTAAAGTTTTCTTGTTGTTGAACCAAAATAGTTGCAGGCAGATGATTGGATATGTTTCAGTTTTATAGCTTTATATCAGGTTATTCTTTCTACATATTAATCCTGACCTCTGATTTGACCCTTGACCTTATTTGGAGGTTCCTGTATTCTGTCTTTGCAGAGCTGACTGAAAAATATCAGGTCATAGCAAAGCAAAAGGCAGAAACTTCCATTTTATCTGATCACTTCAGCTTTAAAAAGCTGATGTCAAATTAAACTGCACCTTTTACTGTTATTATTTACATGATTGTTATTATCATTGTTTATTTACATTTATTATTATATTACAGTACGCTTGTGATGTTCCAAGTAACTTTTAAAATCAGATTATTTTAATGGTTTTGGGACGTTTCTGATCATTTGAAACTACTAATATTTATATTCTAATAAAATAAAGTGTTAGAATTTTAAATATAAAAGGCAAAATGCTGCAACAAAAATATTAAATACCATCAAACCTTAAAATATGACACTGATTGATTAGAGAGTTATGGCTCTGTGGTCTTATTTTAATATTTTCCTATATTGTTATTACATCTAATTGTATAATGCACGTATTTCTTCATTTTCTTGCAGATATTTTACATGTTAGAATACAGTAAATGAAGTTCCAGTGGTTTGCTGTGACTTCTCTACAGCTTTTTGCAGTTATTGTAATTTCAGCGCCTATTTTCTCCAAAATAAATCACATTTGAGAGAAGATATTTGTCCACGTGACAAAGGATGTCATGTTACTTTTCCCTCTGTAGAGCGGTGAAACCCTCTGCAACACAACTGAAAACACGGTTGAAACTCAGCAGTAACTGTTGCAAAACTCAGCTTGGTCAAACTAGTGTCACTACAACAGCCAATCAAAACACTGATCAAGTGTCACATGATGACATCAAACATTCCACATTCCAAACATTTCAGCCGCTTTGAACTGATTTCAACGGTTTATCACCAACATGAACCAACAAGGAGGTTTTCAGAAGGAAGTTTTCCTCATTAACTTGGTTGATAACACTGTCAACAAACTTTGAGCTGCGAGGCAAAGTTTGTTTACATCACAATCAATAGGTGACTAATAGGAAAATAAAAGATACAGAGATGCACATGTGGTTACAATGACACTTCCTGCTAGTGTGAAATGTTTTATATTTAAAACACAATCTAGCTAACTAATTTTAGTGAAATTAACTGTTAAATGGTGTTAAATGAGACGGTGATTATTTTAAACTGCTTCATGTACCTGTAAAGTTGCATGAAAGACATGTTTCATGCAATCTGCAACCTGCAACTAGTTGCATGAAAGTTTCACCATGTAAAACCAGCCTTAGTGTTGCATGTAGCGGATCAGTGGGTTTCTTCTTGTCATGTACTTGGTTAGTTTGAGTTATACAGTCCCTTAGGAAGCATCACCACACAGTTGGTCTCTTTAATCTTCCAACAGTGTGAAAACTTCAGTCTGAACTGACTGCTGTTTGTGCCCTTGATCACGCAGTAGCCTTTTTTAACAGTGTTCTCCATGTTCTTCTTACATGTGAACGTACAGTCACAGCCGGCATGTGTTCGTCACCCAGGGGGGAAGTGAATCTAACAAATGTGAATGTGTGCGATTACATCATATGTTAAAAAACAACAAAGCTTTAAGCGTTTAGACTGATGTGATTCTGTGTGTTGCAGGGCCTTACACTGGGTGACCATCCAGATGCTGTGTGTGTCTATGGATGAAGAGATCCCTGAAGTCTCTGAGAACGTGGTCAAAGCAATAACAGGTCAGAAGGAATGATATGAATGTTTTTCTGCCGCATACATACATCACATGTTCTGAGTTCTCCTTTGAGGAAAAAAGTCTGAAAACAAATTATTTATTTTATATTTTTTGGTTTGATGATGATGCCCCTAAGTTTGCATTAAATTACCTGCAGGCTGCTGTTAGTTCTTTGTCTCTGTAGACTGAGAACTTGTCTCCAAACAGACAATGAAACTGGTTAATTTAAAGGATGTTCTCTCAGCTCTCACAGGCAGAGCAACCTTGGTGCTGGCTAGTGAACCAGCCTGTGTTGTCACTAGTTTGGGGTGGAACTGATGTAATCTAGGATGCATCATTCTTGTAGAACGCATAACAGCCTGCAGAATATGACACTTCAGTCCAGAAAACCTGCTATTACTTGAACCAAACCAATTTATTTCTGGTTGAAATGCTCCAAATGGCTCAAAATTAGGTATGTAAACCAGAAACAAACACGTCACATGTTGGTGGAAACGCAGGAGATGTCAGACAGCAGCCTGCTACACGACAGCCAAAGACTTTAAACAACTCAGACTAGCTTTCCTGATAAAGTCTCCTTCTTATCTGACTTGTGCTGCACTTTAACCTGCTGCATGAGGCACCAAACAAACTACAGCTGATAGCTAATGAGCCACTCAGCTGCATAACAGTAAACAGCATGTAAACATACCTGCAAATGCAGGGCTGAACGATTTGATTAATTGTGCAGCACTATGCAAATGTCACTTTTGTGGTTGCTAAGGAACGAGATAACGCTCTCAGACAATATGTTCTCACAGTGTCATTATACAGTCATTATTACTGTGAGTCTTATGGAGTGAAAGCAACTTTTTTTGGTTGAATTACAGTAGAAGTCAATATGTTTTTTTTTAAATCACTCTGATACAGTAGAGTTCAACAGCGTTTCCCAAACTTTTTTCTGGGACCCAGTTTTTTGACATGACAAACCATCGCGACCCGAGTCACAATAATCCTCATCAATAAATTCTGTGAATAGTTCATTTGTGCATAAATGAACTTTTCTGACCATTTTTACATTTTCACCCTATATGATCTTTTTATTTAAAACATATTCATGTTAAAACTTAATAAATGAGAAATACATTCCAGGGCTGCAACTAACAATTATTTTCATAGTCGATTAAGAGGTTGATTATTTTCTCAGTTTAACTGATTAATAGTTGATTAATCTCAGAAAATGGTGAAAAATGTTGATCAGTGTTTCCCAAAGTCCAAGATGACGTCCTCAAATGTCTTTCTTTACTCACAGCCCAAAGATTTTCAATTTACTGTCATAAAGAAGTAAAGAAACCAAAAAAATATTCACATTTAAGAAGCTGAAATAAATTTAATTACTCAAACCGATTAATTGATTATAAAAAAAAAAGTTGGCAATTTAATTTAATGATTAAATTATACTTGATCAGCCCTAATACATTCATTTAGGGTAACTTCACAGGCCATCTCATTTTCTTTTATCAGGAAAACAATATAGAACATTTTAGCCTAATTCATAAATGAGACAAAATAAGAGCATTTAAATGTTATTAACAGGTTCTTTTTTCCTCTCGTCATTAAAACAATTTTTAAATCCTGTATAATATTTTATTTATACAATATTTTATTTATTTGGGGACCCAAATAAAATCTCCTGTGACCCACCTGTGGGTCCTGATCCAGCGTTTGGGAACGACTGGCGTGGATAATCAAATGCTCATGGTATGATAACCGTCAGTGTTCATATCACAGTCAGAGGAAAAACATCTCTTTTGATGCAGAAAGCAGCTGCACTGCACTGAAATGTTGTGACCTTCTTGACCACGTGTGCAGATGTGCGGCAGCTGCACTGCACGCATGAATTGTCGGACATTTCTTTTAATCTGTTTGGGGGAAATGCACGCCTCAAATGAATTTTAGAACAAATAACACAAAAACAAAGTAATCCCTTCATGTAATCTATTTTTAAAGACAACTGCACAAATTTAAACTGTATCTGTAACAGAGTACAGTTCCTCATTTTTTGTATTTGAAAGACTGTTCTGTGACTTATATTCTATTCTTCGATACGTCTAACAACAGGCTGTCTGCACATCACACAGAGGCTGCAGCACAAGTTTATTTACTGTGTCTCTTGTTCCCTTTGATATAACTCGGGCACTCTGGCAGCCTGTCAGCTGCTGACAATCAAAAACACAGACAGAGACACACCCCTCTGTCGGTGAGACAAAAAGGAGCATCTCTGATATTTCACCAAAGACCTTCTATTCTTCCTTTTAATATTAACAATAAATAAAAAATTAAAACAAGACTGAATGGCTTCCAGGCGGCGCAGGTGGTGAAGACAGACAGAATATAAAACCCTCTTTAAGTGTCAGGCAGTTTGGATCATTTGTAAATGATAAATGTGGGGCTTCACTTATAAATATTTAAACTTTAGAGTAGAACAAAGAGCCGTACGATGTCTCTTATTCACCCCCAACACACACTCTGCCCATTAGGAAGGAGGCAGAAATCATGAGAGACAGATATCCAAACTACATAAAACCAAATCTGTCCGCATGGCTGGATACCACCAGAGGGAAGTGAGTAAGGCTGCAATAATGACTGTTTCAGAATCCAGATTAACATCTATAAATTCCCTGTTTTGTCCAAAATCTAAAGATATTAAATTTACTATCAGAGAGGGCAAAAAAAACCCAGTAAATATTCATATTTGAGCAGCTGGAAGCACTAAATTAAGTGTTCTTTTGCTTAAAAATGACTCAAACGGTGAGTCAGTTATCAAAATATTTGTTGTCAGTCAACTAATGGATTAATGGACTCATTTTTTCAGCTCTAGCAGCGATAAAAATGTGTTTTTGTTTATGTATATTTGTCCTTTGTCCAGATATCATTGAGATGGACTCGAAGAGGGTTCCTCGGGACAAACTCGGGTGCATTACACGCTGCAGTAAACACATCTTCAGTGCCATTCGGATCACCAAGAATGAGCCGGCCTCAGCCGACGACTTCCTCCCAGCGCTCATTTACATCGTGCTCAAGGCCAACCCTCCGCGGCTTCAGTCCAACATCCAGTACATCACGCGCTTCTGTAACCCCAGCAGGCTGATGACCGGAGAGGACGGATACTACTTCACCAACCTGGTACTTCAGTCCTCGTCAGAGCCAGTTTCAGCTTCATTTAGGCCTCTAGTTTCACAGTGGTGCTGTGCATGCAAAGCCGATTGGCTTTTAAGACTGAAGGGGAAGATGATTAATAATTAAGATAAAGTTAAACTTTATCTTTAAAATTTTAATCCATTAACAAATATTTACCTGAAGAAGCACCTGTTCGTGACATTTATTAGCATGACGTTTCAGGCTCCAGGCTCTTCCTCAAACTGCTTCTAATGCATACAGTCACCATCTGAAATCACTTATCCACCATGTGATACACATATCATAACAAAAACAAATCAGAAAAATAACATTTTTTGAAGGAGAAAAATGTGTACAAATTCATAAAGTAGATAAATAATCATTAGAATGCTTATAGTACACACATCCATGTTCTGATTAAATGTAGCTCTATAATACCTTATAAGTCTCAACCAGAGTTTGAGAAATATATATTTGATCTATAATAAATATGATCTCATACAGAATACATGGTGCGTATCCACCAGTCTTTTACCGGATCCTACATAAACTCACTCACATTTTCCACAAAAGTTTAAACAGTTAGTCTCAGGTTTTACTGCTTACTCTGGTTCTACTCCTCAGATGGTTCCATTTCCAAAGTTGGGAAGTTGTTCATCAGAATTTGGTGTGTTCATGAGCTTGCTAAAGCTGCAGTACGTGGAAAGCCTTTTTTTAATCCCAAAGGTTTAGGCTGAGCTCTCGTCTGGCCGGTCTGTGACTGCGATTTCTTTGTGGGTTGCTGCTGCAGAGTGGTTGAGAAGCAGGAGTGAAAATAAATCCAGTTTTTAATCCCAAAAGTTTAAAAAACAAACACTGAGCTCGTCAGGTTGGTCTGTTGGGCCACGATTTATTCGTGGGTCACTGTTACACAGGAGTTGAGACACAGGAGTGAAAATATATCCACTTTTTAATTCCAAAAGTTTAAAACATAGACTCTGAGCTCCACTCCTGCCAATAAAGGAGTCGGCGTCAGAGCGACTCTGGTGTTTCTTCCTCCAGAAGCTCCAGTCTGCCACCGACCCTCTCCTGCAGAGCTCCCCGGCTCTGAGCAGCTGTCTATTGGCTCTGTGTCTCAGCTCAGTCCAGTCCTCTCAGCCCTCGACAAAGCCCCGCGATAGACATGAATGACCACAACTGAAAGTGAAGTCAAAAGTGACAAACTCCTGGGCTGATCATGTTGCTCATTAGCTGGACTCTTTTTCAGATTCTCTGTCTGATAATTCAGTTTTATAGCACCTTTCCTGCAGGAGTTTCAGCCACTGATTCAGGGTCTCACCTAAGGAACGAGCACACGTAGCTGCACTAGTAGAACAGCCAACAGGAATGCCTGGTCTGAGATGACCTGTGATTGGTTTAAGTCTTGTCCACCAGAAAGCAACTACACATAATTCCCAAAATGTCAAACTATTCCTTTAACAGGGATGCCATCTGTCTCAGGTTGATGTGAACTTGCTGTTGAATCTCAGCCGTCACTTTCAGCTGCTGTGTCTCTTTTGTTTTTTCTAGTGCTGCGCAGCGGCCTTTATCGAGAAGTTGGACGCTCAGTCTCTGAACCTTTCCCCGGAGGAATTTGAGCGCTACATGTCGGGCCAGGCTTCGCCACGATTCAACAGCTCAGAGGTCGACTGGCCCCAAACTGGCCCGGCGCATGGCGCGACTCCCACCAACCCCGTCCTGGCTCAGCTCAACCACAACCTGGAGCTGCTGTCGGGCCTCAGCAGCCGGCAGGAGACGCTGATGGAGGCGGCTCAGAGCCTGCAGGCCGACCTCCTCTCCTGGCCCGAAGGCGTGCAGCGGGAGGTGAACGACATCCTGGAGAAATACCCTCTGGAGATTCTGCCCCGCACAGTCGCTGCAATCGATGCCAACAACATGGACAATGACAACCTGCCGCCGCCACTCACGCCCCAGGTGTACGCTGGGTAGTGGAGCCTACAAAGGTGGGAAAAAACATTTCACTTACAGCAAAGGGTACTCCTGCTTTGAAAAGTCAGCTTGTTCACTGTGTTTTGAGCCTCATCTTCCTGAGCTTCTTCTGCACCTTAAAAACCTGGTCACACCAGAATTTATAAGAAAGAAGTCAGTTAATTTCAATGGAAATCACAGGAATCAGTAAAACGGTATATTTTTCATTTCAGTTTCCACTTTGACATGAATTCATAGCATTTAAGTCCAGGTGACAGCATTTTAAGGGGATCTAGCTTCATAAACCAATCATCAACCGATGTACCATGCTGTTGCTAGCTAGCTAATGAATTTTAGCTCTGTGCTGCTAAAAGTAGAAGATTGATGTCATGATATTATTGGTTGAAACTGGTTAGTTCATATTTTATTTAACAGGAAGAAAATAATGGATTTTGAGATTTTTGCATATATTCAGTCCCTCTGGGATTTCATGGGCTTATTTCGGGGACTGTCGTTTCTAAGAAATTACAATGCATAGGTTCTTTTGCAATTAAATTAAAATCTTAAAAATCAATGGCAGCTTGATACAGTGAGAATGATGAGTGTTCTCAGTAACCTTACCAAAAAGATTCGGGATTACAAAAATTCTAACAAAATCTGCTGTATTTCTAGATGAAAAAGTGCACCTGGTGGGGTGTTTCACAAAGAGGCAGAATCTTTTTGGAGCTCAGACTCAGTCAAAACAGCACAAAATAATTGTAAAAAGTCCACAGGGCATTGATAAATGCCAATTACAATGACAAACCATGTTTCCTCTTAAGCACCAGTGACAAAATAAAACAATATGAATACAAAAAACTAAATAATAAAACACTGAGTGGATTCATTGAGACATAAATGCATGACGTTTATGTGGGAGAGTGCTACGATTTGTGGAACTTGTAGGAAGCTACAATGATCAAATGGTCAAATCTGCGGTAAAGTTGCGCCGTTTGGACATAATTGCAAGGTCGTGCGGAATTGAATGGGATTGGTTGAGTTTGCGTGAATTGTTGCGATCACAACATTACAACTTCCTGGAGGGACTGAATGTTGTTAAATATGTGCACAGTATGACTCGGGATGTGATCTAAAGGGGTTAAAAGGGCATTTTTAATTTAATCTCGACTTTAACCATTAACAAGTTGTCAAGATGGTGCTGACCTTAAAGGGAACGGCCAACCAGAGAGTTCAAAATGGTTGTAGCTTAATGCTAATGTAGCTTAGCAGTTGTGTTACATTATCCGGTTTTAGTAACTCTTCTTTGTTGTCAGAATTTAAACAAAAGAGGCACATTTTTAGACAGTTATGAGACAGCAGGTTATTTCATGAATAAACTGTGAGAACTTACTGTCACATTAGTGACCAGCTAGCACGGAAATCTGATTTTCTTCTTTTCAGTAACTCCTGTGAAGAAAATGTATAGATGTACAATCCTGAGAACAAAATGCCTGGAGGGATAAAATGGCACAGCACAGCGAAAATAGAAAGAAGCTAAGAGAAATATTGTAACTTAAGCTAACATACTTATGGTCTGTTAGCATGTTAGCTGTTACTCGACAGCTACAGTAGTTCACCGACTAGGAAGAGAAGGTCTAACTATATAAACTGGCAGGTAAAAAACTAGCCAAATATTCTTTCTTGTTGTGTGTTATTGTTAACAACCACGCAAACAAGCTTGCTAATTGGCAGAGAAAATACAAAGGAACTCTTGTGACTGAAGCTAGCATATTCCAGCCTGCTAACATGCTAACTTGCTACAGTAGTTCACCAACTAGAGGGTCAAACTATCCACCTTATTCCTAGCCCCCATGATGCCTTGCGTGAATTATGGGCGCGACTTCCGGCGCAAACCGGAACCGGCGTTTGTTTACATGCTAAAAGCAGTGCTAATCCTCTTTCTTCGAGCGTTAGGGACATAAAATATGTGGGAACATCACCTTTCACAGCTCAAACAGGACGATATAATCATTACCTCTGCCTACTGCTATTGAGGGATGAGAGGACGACTTGAAAAAGTGGCCACAAATAACTTACACCAACATATTTAGCTACTTCATTCATTCGGTTGCTTCAGACGGTGAAGTGATGGAAAATCTGAAAAGCTCTGAGGCGTATCAGTATCTGCATAGTAATAAGGTCGGTCGCGTTTTGTTAAGAGAGGTGGGACACAATCTCATCTACCTTAAAGCAGACGTGGAGCCCAGCCAAAGCCTTAAAGTCCCACATCACCGAGCCTGGGTTTTAGTTTCAACGTCAGGTGAAATACAAACTGCAGGGTGTTCATGTGTCGCAGGACAAGGCAGATCTTGCAGCCACGCTGCTGCAGTACTGTGGAAGGTAAATGTTGATTGTTCTGGTAGTTTTAATAATCATTGTCACAGGGCTGCCAACTTTTGCTAACACAAAAAGTGTTGTAATAGTGAGAAAGCGACAGAGACACAGAGCATTCCTGTAAGCGATATTTTTTTCCCCAGGACGGAAGGTGAAGGTCCCGCCTCACTCTGCCTCTGATTGGCTTACCCTGAATGATAACCCTAGCCCTAACCAATCCCACTCCTCATGCTTAAACCTAACCAATCCCATTCATCATGCTTAAACCTAACCGCCAGTCAGAGGCAGAGTGAGGCGGGACCTTCACCTTCCGTCCTGGGAAAAACAATATCGCTTCCCGTAACCATAGTAACTCACTGACTGCTCCTGCCTGTGTGCGCACTGGCACGAGAGGAGAGGAAGAGACGCTGACTGAGATTACTCAGTCAGAGCAACATGCATGGGAATAAGTTACAATATAATAGAATTCTGTATTTCTTCCTCGCTTTCCCTCCCCCCTGATGGCCGTTGGTTTTTTTGTCGACAAAGTGAAATGAACGATACGGTGGTGTCTGTCAGACAACAAAATTAACACATTAGCAACAACAATTAACAACAAATTACTTTCAAATAAACCGCTGTCCGCGCTCAGCTACCATGGTTAGCTAATGGCTTACTGCTACTTCCGGTGTCCCACAGGAAGTTACACCCATAATCATTTCTACAGTAGCGCCCTCAGGAATAAGGTGGATATTAGCAGGTCAAAAACTAGCCACATATCCTTTCTCGTAGTGTGTTAGGTGCAACAGAAACACTATGCTAAATTATTTTAAAAGATACAACCTCCTTGATGCACATAAAGTGCAGATGATTAGCTAACATGTATGCTAGCCCCATTAAACCATGCAAAACAGATTCCAATATAATATATACTCTGGAATAAAACTGAAAACAGGAACCTCTTGATAAAGCCTTTAAAACATGTACATGAAATACAGAATTATACAGAATACAAACATATTTTCAGTATTTTTAATTCCATCCCACTCAGGATAAAAATTTACACAAAATCACCATATGACCAGCTAATCTTTAACAGCACACTAGCTGACTAACGTTAGCATTAAGAATCATGCTGGTCTCCACACGTCGCTAATTTTAAAATGCTAATGTCAGGTCAAAACATATTCATTAAAAACTTTAGATAAAGTTATAACTGCCCAGTAATACTTTACCACATACACTTCACTCTTTGTGTGGCCTTCTTATATTTTTATTTCACTTTTGATTTTCACACAGTACTGTTGTCGTCTCATACTGAGCGAAAAGGAGTCACAGGTTTTTACAGCAAGTCTGTATTAGTGCTGAGTGTCTGTTTGAGGTCAGTTTGACTTGTTAATAGAGCAACTTTATCTCATGTCTTGATGTATTTAATAATTCGTGCGGAGCTGTTTATGTGTCCGTTATGGAGCTTGGTGAAGTGAAATCCAGCTGTAACGAGTTCAGAACATCTGGAACAAGATTACATTCATCAAGCATCAAATTAACTTGAAAAGGATTTTTTTTTTAAATAAACACACTATGTTTTAACAATGTACTGTGTTTTTAGAATTTACTGTGTTCCTTTCTGCATATTCATCTCTGTAATAAATCAGAATGTAATATGCATGTTGTGTAAGAGAATAATGTATTTTAAATATTGACTTATTTTGTCATTTTGTGATGTACTGTAAAATATTGGGTGTAAAAACAGTCTGCTGTTGTCTGTTTGCCTGTTGAAACGCTGCTGTCATACTACTGATTTTGTCAAGGATATTTTTAGCGTTACCAAATAGAATAAGGTCGCTTTTAATTCAATGACTAGCATTGAATTAGGGGCCCGTAAAATGCTTGAAAACTGTAAATTCCCATATTAACTCAGCTACAGAGTGAACCTGTGTGGTTTTAACTAATCCAGACTAACATGATACTAGCTAGCTAAAATGATCCTGATCACTGCTAACTTGGTTAATGGTTGTGGGATTGATTTTGTTTTATTTAAAATAAAATTATTTGACAGACTAGATCAATGTTTTTTAAAAACTAACAAACTAACAAACCATTGCGACCCAATTCACAACAGGTCTTAATAATAAATATTGGGAAGAGTTAATTTGTGCACAAATTAACATTCCTGACCATTTTCATGGACATTCTGCATCACCTTATATCATCCAGACACATGTGTATACACATGTTGAATAATTTCTAAATGAGAAATAAATGCATTTTGACTGAGTTAATATCTCATTGTTTTTATTTCCTCTCATCAAGAAAACAAACAGAAGTGGAGACAACTCAAAATTTCACGACTCCTTATTGTAATAGATTTTTGAGCTTTGAATCAAACTCAAACTGTTAAGTTTTGAAATAACCTAAAAAAAGGTTTTGCCGACCTAAATAGAATTTTTTGGGTGGGGGGGTGGTGGGGTTCTAAAACTCAAAGACTGAAGTTTTTTTTTAAAGAAGAATAGAAAATTATCTCAACAAAACATTATTATTTGTTAAAACTTTTTTTTAAAAATTAAGAGTTTGAGTTGGGCTCATATATAGTGTAGGACATTTTAGCCGTCTTCATAAATGCGGCAAAATTAGTGCATTTAGGCAGAATTAATAAGTTCTTGTTCTTTGTACACATCTGAAAGGCTTTATAAAAAGTGTACTGCAGATATAAGTCTTAAATTTTACAGAATTTCTTCTATAGTCTTTTATTTGTTTGCTGACCTAAATAAAATCTCCTGTGACCCTCCTGTGGGTCACGACCCACTGTTTGAGAACGACTGGACTAGATCAATCTTATTTTAAATACAGGCACCATGACGTGTATATTGGCCATATGATTTGTTAGCACTGTGGCTGCAGTTTCACATCAGTGTTAAAAATTTAACATTAATTCAACCCACTTTATATGAGGTGTGAAAACAACTCTCATTAGCACCACCTGGTGGACAAATGAAGAACAACACTGGCAGACAGAACAGCACAAACAAAACCTTCAGTGGTGGAAAGAAACTAAAGTTTAGCACTGAAGTTAAGTACAATTTTGAGGTTCTTGTACTTTACTGAAGTATTTTTTATACTTATTTACTTACTTATATATGTTTCAGACATTCAGACACCACATTTTTTTCTTATAGCGACATTTACTAGTTATTTTTCAGATTAGATTTTACATATAAAACGTGATAAGTTTCTAAAGACAAAGGTGTTAAAAATTCAACCTGCAGGACCACAAGTGTCACAGAAAAATGCAATAAAAACAGAGCACCTCCACCATGTTTAAGTGATGAGTACTGTGTATTATACATTAAAAAATATGTATGAATTCACATTTTTCATCAGGTATTGAAGATTTTCATGAACAAAGTTCCTTTCTGTTAATATTTTTGATGCACTCTGACACATGGTGGTCCTCCGTACACTCAGTGAATCTCTGTAGAGTCTCTGCTCTCAGACAGCAGCTCTCTTCATCAAGTAAAGGTTTGTGGATTTTGTATTTTGACTGTTGGAGCAGCTGAACTGCTCAGGTTCTTCCAGACTTCCTAGACATTGCTGTTAAAAGTATTGTTGTAAAAAGATTAAGTGTAAAAGTTGACAGTTGTAAACTTCTTATAGTGGCTTATTCACGCTCACGCTGTAGAGAGACGCCACCGCAGCAATGGCGGCTTGTTAACTTCCAGTACTTCGCTGGATTTGTCTATACTGAGCATATTAAAGTCACTCTCAACTACACTTCGCTTAATATTCTGGCTGGAACACCTGCGGTAAAATACAAGATCTCATGAGAGTCAACATTTTCACTGAAACTATGAAAAATCACACAGAGTCCCACAAATGTGGGGTTCCCTTCTAAACACAACCAACAGACTGAGGGTAACGGACACCAAGGCCCACTGCAGCAATGGCGGCGCCACAAGATGGCGGAACACACAAAGCGGTGGCCGGATTCATCAGTGTGCCAAATATTTTACCACAGCTGTTCCAGCCAGAATATCAAGCCAGGTGTAGTGAGGGTGAGTTCAGTTAATATGCTTAAAATATACATTACGTGTCCCCACCACCCCCAACCCCACCCTAACCCCAACCCCACACCAACCCCACCCTAACCCACCCACCCACCCCACCCCACCCTAACCCCATCAACACTGAAACACACATCACCATCTACTGCCTGAACTCCACAACACCAACAGAAACAATAAAACACTGCTGAATAAACTAAACACCACAGTGACTTTATTCCTCTTAAACACAGTAAAAACTACACTCACCATCACTTATTCAAATAAATCGAATCCAGCTCGCTTCACAAGAAAATAATCTGATTCGTTTAAATGCCTATTAAAATCGTCAATCCAGTTATTTTTGTCACTATTTAATTTGCCGCATTTAGATTTTTAAATTCTATTATTAATTTATGAATTTATTCATGCATTTTTTTTATTCATGCACTATATCAAATAAAGATTTAGAATACTTTGGAATTTAATGTTTGTTTTTAGATTAATACATTTATTTGTAAACACATATTTTTTGTACAATTAGTTATTAATTAATGAAATGTTTTATTACTATTTCTGTGACACGGTCCTTCATACCCAACGTTATGGGCTTGTGACCTGTAACAACAACGCAGTGTGTGGTTGGGTCTTTGTTTCAGATGAGTTGTTTTCAGTTCCACAAAAGACACATTTCTGCCCTAAACTTCTCATTATTTCCTTTAAATAACTGCTCAAAGACCAACAAGGTCAGTCTATCAATATTTCATCAAAAAGCAAAGATTACAGCAAAAATGAATACATATTTTTGTAGACAAACTTTGTATTTTTTCTCTTCTGCCCTGTTAAAGTTGCAGTATGCAACAACTGAACACAAACAAACATGCTTCTCTCTTTGCTGCCTGTATCACTTCATTACGGCCACGTCCCATCACGCCTGCCGTGACTGTTCTCAAAAATTCTTCTCAAAAGTTATTCCCTGATGTTTGTCATCATTCCTCTTGCTGCTCATCGAGACAAGCGCCATGGAATAGAACATGATGAGTCCAAAGTTGGAGCAGGGATGCTTTTATGGAAAGTGATCACAATTTGCACAGTTTTCTGCAGGATTTTGTGCCACTGAATCAGATTTATCCCCTTTTAAGGGACATGTGCATGCTTCTGCATTTGTAGGACAGCCAATAGGAACAACCCCTCTCTGAAATGACCTGTGATTGGCCAAAGTCTCCTGTTGTGCTAGATTTCTAAAGCCTAAAAACAAAACCATGAAGACAAAAAAAAAAAAAAAAAACAAAACAAAAACATAACAAGACAAAAACTATGAAACAAGACAAACACAATGTAACAAGATGAAAACAACGTAAACGACCTAACAAGACGAAAACAATGTAACATGACAGAAACAATGAAACAAGACGAAAACATGAAAGACCTAATATGACAAAAACAACGTAACAATCAAAAAGTAACGAGACAAAAACAACATAACAAAACAAAAATAACATAAAAAAATGAAAACAATGAAACAAGATGAAAACAACGTAAAAGATGTAAAGAGATGACAAAGAAGTAACAAGACAAAAACGATGTAACAATACGAAAACAACGTAAAAGACATAGCAAGACGTAACAAGACGACATGATAAGACATAAATAATGTCCAAGATGTAACAAGACACAAAAGACGTAACAAAACAAAAATGACATAAGACATAAGAAGACGAAAACAACGTAAAAGACGTAACAAGAAGGGTGGGGGACTTGACTGGAGAGAAAAGGTGAGCTTCAGTTAGCTTTTCACAGAAACAGCTGGTAGAAATGTCCATCAGAGGACTTTACTTTTATACTTTATGTACATTTCAGAACATGTACGTTTCTACTTTTACAGTACTTGAGTAAATCAATCAAAATTTCTACTTTTACCAGTATCTATAGTCAAGAATGTGTGGACTACTTCCACCACTAAAAAACATCAGAATATTTTTTTTTTTGAAGTTCAACACAGTAACAAACGAGTCTCATCAAGAATATAATATGCATTTTTACTGTTTATTATTTTTGATACTGTTAGGTGACATGTGAGGGATTTCTGGAGACTGAAAACAGCCACTAACTCTCTCCACCAGAGGCCTCCAATGTGCAAAAGTGACGAGATGCAGTTTTAAAGGGCCATTGTCTGAAGTCACTCAGCTGCGAACAGCAAGTCATGGCTTCTCAAAGGAGTTGTACTGTAGACGTGTCGTAGTACTACCTTAAACAAACATGTATCATTCATGGGGAAGTATTTGTCATTGGTTTAAACTAGAGTTGCATCCATTGAGATGTATGTGTTCCTTATAATAACATTATCATCATACAGTATATACACGATACAAGATAAATTAACTGCAGATAATGTTTATACATGCGAATATATATTTCTGAAAAACAAATAATGAAAGCTTTATACATACAGTAAGGCAGAGAATATATACAGAACTAACCTAAAGGTATTAGTATCAAACATCTGTCAAATATTCACACGGCAACAAAACAAAGAGTTCAAAACATTTTATAGTATATACAAAAATACTTATGCAAATGCCCCTAGGAATATCTTAATAGAAAAAATAATAGGAATCTCATCAGGAGGACATCACATTATATTTGAAACATGCACTGTCCGCAGAGGGTTTCAGTCCAGCGGTGGGCCACATGTCTACATGTTGGTCGTTTTTGGGGTAAAATGTGAATCACTGAGAAAAAAGCGGTTCTTGGTGCAGGGATACTTGGTCTACTGTGCTCATTGGTCCTCGTTTCGTACCTCAAACTCTCACCTGCGCTCCTCGAGCTCGTGTGGCGAGACGTACAGTACTCAGTAATCTCACGCAAACCTCCGACTTTCACACTTTGGACTCGCTCTCTATGTTGGCAATGTCTCCGTTCCTCTCAGTCTGCTGCTGGTTCTTGCCCTGGTCGTCCACCAGGCTTGTGGTCTTCGTCTCCTGCTGACCCTCCTGCTCGGACTCCGGCAGGCCCTGCTGGCTCAGCTTGCTGGCCAATGACCAGGTGAGGGGCAGGCGGGCGCGGTTGGTCATGTCGGCGAGCTCTTTGGCACTGTACGGGGGTGTGTTCGTCTCGTAGATGTCGTGGAAGCTGTTGTAGTCGACCTCGTAGAAGCCGTCCTCCAGCGTCAGGACTGGGGTGAAGCGGTAGCCCCACTTGATCTCGCTGCTGACGTACGAGCTCCTCGCCTGGCACGTCATGCCTGCAGACACAATAACACATCAAAGATTAAACATTATGGTCTGTAGAGGTTCTCAATTTTTTCTCAGTCATGGATCCCTTACAAGTAGAAAATGTACCAGGGACGTTGCAAGGAGTAGGACACTTGTACTTAGTTATGTGAAAGAACAACAAAAGAGACATGTATTATAAAGATATTAGAAATATTTGCACCATATCAACACAGAATATCCATACACACACTTCAAGACTGTACTATCATTTCAACTGTGCAAAATCAATATTTCCTATGTGCACTTGGTGCAAATTCAGCTGTTGAGTCTGTTTATTGTTTAAATTTGATGTATTCCCATATATATTTTTATACGTCCTCCTGTTTATATTGTTTGTTTACTTAGTTTTTATTTATTGCTTGTCATTGCTGCATATTTCTGTTTTGCTCCTCCATGTTAACTGTTGAAACACTGCTACACAACTCCCACTGTTGTGGGATTATCTTATCTTACCTCTTTTACTCTCAGAGCATACATAAAATAAAATGGGGGTTCTAATTATTTAAAAAATATACAATAAAAATCTAAAACATATCTATAAAAATAACAATAAGTAAGAAAAATATAAAAAAGGCTTCATAAAAAACAGTGGACCAGTGACGTGCACTTTGCTGATAACATGTTAAATTTATGTTTGTGTATTTTCAGACAGATCTTAATTTTATTTGGGGGGAAAAAATGATCAAACCATTACTGCAGTAACTCTGAGGACCCCCTAGAGGTTGCAGGCCTGCTGTTGAAGACCCATGCTGTAAACAGTATGTGTGCTTAATGCTAAAGTGCTAAACCTCAACATATTAGCATAAAGTACTGCAGAGATATTATCATACACCGTTACGAATCTACAGCGTGAAGTTGGAAATGTAAAACTGGAATAGGAACTTTCTTGCACTGTATATGGGACTGTAGTTTGGTCAGACCACTCTGGATTAGAGTCTCAGAGATTTTAAATAGTTGGTTTGGTTCGGAAATCCCTTTAAGTCCAAAGCTGTGTTTACTGGAGGACCCGGTGCCAAATACAAAACATATCCAAGTGTGCATTTTCTGTTATTACTGTGGCTCTAATAACCGTCTGTCGAGTTATTTTAAGACACTGGAAGGCAACAAAGGCCCTGGAATTGAAAGAATGGCTTAATGCAATGGTGGAAATAGCATCTTATGAATTTATGCTCAGTAGAATAAGTGGTGATCAGGAGGAAGGAGCATCTCCTTGGGACCAGTTCTGGGCTCAAAACAAAATGGAAGATAAGTCTGCATAGATACAAACTTGTTCTGTGATCATGTGAACCTGTAGATTTATGTATGAGGATATATGTGTGTGGAAAAAAAACACATTAGCATTGTCAGTGTGACCACGTTAACATGCTGATGTTAGCATGTATCCCAAAGCAGCACTGCGTCTGAGTAAATCCCCACAGAGATGCTGGTGTGGCTGTGCACTCCCGTTTTAACGGTTGTAACGGTGAAGGCGTGCTTGTTTTGAGCACGTTGGCCTCGTCTATTTTACTGTCACATAAACTGAAAACACGACTCCCTCTCTGCGCCTCAGAGGGCAGCGGCGTTTAATCGCTTTCAGACGCCATTTACTCGTGTTTTGATATTTATCAGTGTCCTCTTTGGCTCAGCTGTCTGCAGGAAAAGTCCTCTGTGAGCCTCCAGCAGCTGCTCGAGAACATGCCACTCAGGCATTATGTAAGTGGTTCATTTTGTTATTGGCTGATAGTGAGAAAATATCAGACATCTCAACACCATCTCATCTGAATCATTAACATGTAATTTTGTTTTAGCATGTGGGGCAAAAGTATCGGGTGAGCTCAAGCCTGTACACTTTACGGTGGGAAACTGTAAGACTCTTTCCCCGACCCCGACATGTCTGCTGCTATAAATCCAGATGTTTTGGTCATCCTGCTCCCTGACCTTGCAGCTGTGCCCTGCAGACCCTCTCATCTCTTTTTATCAATACTTCTAAGCAACACTCAGCCTTCACATCTGTTTTTGTGTCTACACTGTTGGGTCAGATTACTGTGACATGTAGTCAGTTGCTGAATACAAATCACATGCCATTTTTTTTCATTAGTGACATAATCAACTGGAGTATAAAAAAAATATAATATCTGCATACTTTTGCCATAGTTAGGGTTTTTTGTTCATCATTTCCTGTTTTATTTTGTAGTTCTTACCTTCCATCTTGTTTCTGTTGCTTCACTTCCTGTCTTTGTCTATTTTCCCGCTCTTTTGATTACTGATTGTTTGCACCTTCCCCTCATTAGACTCCATCTGTTAATCTTGTGTCAGTTCATTGTTACTCTTTTGTGTGTCCCCAGTGTGTCGGACTTCATATTTGGACTTTGGATTAGAGTTTTTTGGACTTCTTTGGTATTCTATGCCACCAGAGGTCAGTCTCTCTGCTAGTGGACAAGGCAGCACAGCTGAGCTGAAAAACATAGTGTCTGGCGAATAAAGTTACAGACTAAAAATGCCTCTGCCCTGATAGTACTCTGGGGTTAGTCTTGATGATAAAGCTAAGTCAGCAAACCCTTCAGATCTCTGATTGGTCAGAGGAATGCAGCGCCGTGAGAATGTAACTTTAGCAAGTGTGAGAGAAGGCAAGTGGCAAACTGATTACTGTCTACGGTGGCAGAGAGTAACGGTGAATGTGAAGGAAAAGGTGAGCGGAGAAGTTGTCAGTCTGGCAGTAAATGTACACTTTAGGTTTGAGTTTGTCTGTGAATAAAAGCTACAGCTTCTCAATACTGAAGCAGAGCTCCTGTGTGTGTGTTTTCCATCTATGACAATCAGGTCGCCTACATTAAGGGAGCACTCTCTGCAGTCGAGTTGAGCTGTTTTGTGTAAGTTTTATCATTATGATACCATATACCCTGGTACAATGTCAGGATGGTGTGAAGGTATGAAAAAATAGATACTGCTGAAGCCTACCTGCGTCAAGCTCTGACGTTCTTGGTTTGAAAAATTACCTTTATTTGTCCCCTGCTGTTGACTGCTGTACTGTTGTTTTTTCCTGAAATAAGGTCCTATGGAGAACAGTGGAAGGGCAGGAACTTTGCCTCTCTAAACTGCTGGCACAGCTAAAAATATCACCACTATATACATCCTACCGATTCTGAAAAAAAATCTAATTGCGATTATTTTGACTAATATTGCAATTGCGATATGATTTGTGATGTTAGAGGTAGTGATAATTTTTACATCATTATTCTTATTTTAATTGAAAAACATGTTAAAATGACTGTGGTGTGAATTTTTTTTGCAGGAATCTGTACCAAATAAAGATGTTTTTTTTAAGTCAGTAGAATCTGACTTGGAGGAACTCACAACATTCATTAATTTAAAATGTTTTTTGACACATTTTGCCTTTAACAAATATTACACCTCCTGTGATTTGAAAATCACAGAAAGCCATCTTGAAAATTTATTTGATTAATAAGGCTGCAACTACTTGTTTTATTATCAATTATTTTCTAGATTAATTGATTATTTCTTTGGTGTATAAGATGTCAGAAAATGGTGAAAATGTCTATACCAGCGTCCAAGGTGATGTCTCTAAATGTCTTGTTTTGTCAGTCTAAAACCCCAAGATATTCAGTTTAATATGATAAAAAAAGATTGAAAAGCAGAAAATCTGCATATTTGAGGGGCTGAAAACACAATTTTCTGCCGTTTTTGCATAAATAATTACTTTAATGGTTAATCAATTGTCATGATAGGTAGGTTGCAGGAATTGCTGATGTTTTTTTAAGTCTGTACGTGTAGGACAGGACATCTCTGCATCACCATATTCATTAATTTAAAAGATTTTTGACAAACATTTTGCCTATAATAAATATTGCACCTCCTTGTGCTGCCCTTCCACTATGTCACTGTATTGTTTGTTAAATTTTAAAAGAGACTATATCACTTATTTGATATTCATTGTAATGGTGAAGCAGGTCCATCATCATATTTCCTAAAATACTGCATGTGTATAAAGTTTGGTATGAAATGTACTGTGCAACACTGTCACATCCAACTAATTGAGGCCAGAAAACGTCTGATGACTCACCCGTGGCTTCCACCATCCCCTCCAGAATCACAACGATCTCCAGCTCTTCTTTGGCCAGATTGGCTTGCGAGATCTCCCAGAAGGGGCTGTTCTGATTTATCTCATGGCAGATGATGAGTGGAGACACCAGGAAGAGCCTGTCGTCTCCCGTGTTGTAACCCACATTTATGTCCGTCTGGTTCAGAGGGATGAACTCCCCCTCCTTGGTCTGCTTAGACTTGATAAGCTTGGCCCTGATCGAAGCCTCCACGATGTGCGAGTTTCTGAGGTCTCCGACTCGGAACATCAGGCACAGCCGTCCATCTCTCATGGAGATGACCGCATTGGTGGAAAACACTAGTGTCTCAGCTCGCTTCTTGGGCTGTGAGATCTTAACAAACATGCAGCCCACCATGAAGGCATTCACGATAGATCCCAGCACCGACTGAACTAAAAGCAGAAGTATCCCCTCGGGGCATTTGTCCGTGATGACTCTGTATCCGTAACCAATGGTGGTCTCTGTTTCGATGGAGAACAGAAACGCTGATACAAACCCATTGAGGTTATTGACACATGGAGTCCACTGGTTGTCTGCTATATGGTCCAGATCACCCCGGAGGTACGCGATAAGCCACCACATGAAGCCGAAGAAGAGCCACGTCACCGTGTACACCAGCACGAAGATGAAGAGGTTGAACCTCCACTTGAGGTCCACCAGCGTGGTGAAAATGTCTGTCAGGTAGCGGTACGTCTCCCGGACGTTCCCGTGATGGACGTTGCACTTGCCGTCTTTCTGGACGTACCGCTGGATCCTCTTCGCTCTGTCCATTTCTCCAAACTGTTTGGGCAGGTCCTCACGGGCCTGCTTTGGCAACTTGGGCTGTCTGATGATGGCCGGGCTCTCCACATCCTGCTCCATGGGGTTTCTGGGTGGATTCAAGCCTGTTGGAGGAGAAACATGGTGGTCGTTAGCAGAAATTAGCAAGTGCAAGTGTAGGAACCCTGGTGTTTCTGCTGTGATTCAGAGTAAATACAGTTGATGGAGACTTTCTGTTGGTGACTAAGTACATTTACAACTAGAATGGCCACCTCGCAGCTGTAAACTTCCAACAACCAGTCACACTGAAGTGTGCATCCATGTCTGTCAAAACTCATATATATGTAGTGCAGACTTTGAAGGAATTTGATAAAAGGCATCAAGTGTATTTTTTAAATCACTATATTGACACGCGTTTCTTTATATTTATTTCAGTGAATAATTCCCAGCTCTGATAGAGAGCTTTACGTGATTCTGCAAAACTTTATGATGTCACAGTGAAGTTGACCTTTGCCCTTTTGGATATAAACTGTCATTACCTCGTCATTTTATCCTATTAGATACTGTGTCAAATTTTGTTTGTATCTGAATTCTTAAGTTATGGACAAAAACATGTTTTGTGAGGTCACAGTGACCTTTGACCTTTTATCACCAAAATCTAATCAAATTATCCTCGAGCCCAAGTGGACATTTGTGCCAAAGTTTGAAGAAACTCTCTTCAGGCATATTTGAGAAATCGTGTTAACAAGAAGATAAGATAAGATATTCCTTCATTAGTCCCATAGTGGGGAAATTTCCAAAGAAAGGGACGGACACGCGTACAGCTGGACGGATGAACAACCTGAAAACATAATGACTGTGTCCACAGCTGTCGGCGGCACAGAGGCACAATAAAAAGTA
This sequence comes from Lutjanus argentimaculatus, assembly GCA_034769285.1. Taxonomy (NCBI): domain Eukaryota; kingdom Metazoa; phylum Chordata; class Actinopteri; order Lutjaniformes; family Lutjanidae; genus Lutjanus; species Lutjanus argentimaculatus. The sequence goes on from JAWZSL010000004.1 coordinate 1,956,839, forward strand.
CACTTTTGAGGTGCTTGTACTTCTGTTTTAAGCTACTTTATACTTTTAGTCATACAACTAGAAAGACATTTTAAGGCACGCACAAGTTTTTGAGAACATAAATGGGACTGTAACAGAGAGAAAAGACGATTCCAGCCACGAACAACAGACATAACAAAACAAAAATGAGATAAAAGACATTACAAGGTGAAAACAACATAAAAGATATAAGGTGAAAACAACCTAATGAGACGAAAATGACATAACAAGACAAACAATGTAATAAAAGGTAAAAAGAGGCAACAAGACAAAAATGATATGAAAGAATTTAGAAGACGTGAGTCAATTAAAAGATGAAACAAGACAAAAACAATGTAAAAGACGTAAAAAGATGAAAAAGACGAGAGTTTTAACAGCAGATGGTGAGGTTCAGTCAGATGCTCACAGAAACAGACAAACAGTATCTAAGTACATTTCAGAGCCTGTACTTTTTCTCTTTTACTTGAGTACAGATGTTGAATCAGTACCTCTACTTTTACCAGAGTTGTTTTTTTACACAAGCATGTATACGTCTTAACTAAATAATGTATATACTTGTGCCACCTCTGACTTTGTCTCGCTCTCCCCTTCAAAATGTGTAGGTGAACCTACGGTGGCCATGCGACGTGGAAAACGCAGGTCGTATCCAGAGCCAGTGTTTGGTTTGTCTGCTCTGTAGAAACATGAAGGTTCAACATGTCAGCCTCTGAGGAAGATGACCCTTGCCCTCTGTAGATATAAACAGCTCAGTCTGACGTTAACAGAAACACCAGGATTCTTATTTTCAGGTGATTACACACTCATGAAATCATACCTATGGATGTTATTCCATTCCTACCATATTATATTCAAATGTGTGATCACAGAAAATGTCTTAACTCTGCTGTCACACAGTCTCCACACACACAGCCAGTTATTCTGCGTCACCGAGCTGGTGTTTTAAGACTTATACAATCTATAAAAGCTGTTCTTTGTGGGGGCTGGGAGGGGGGGTATACACTGTTTCTGTCTGGACGGCGAAAAAAGATGCGTTTACAAATGTATCCGACTTAATGTGGACGTACTCTCAGATTGAGTGGCAGCTATACAAACAAGGCATGCATGCAGATAATATCATAAACAATGCACCTCCTACTCTGCCATTGTTTCCAGTACCACCACCGCCGCCGCCGCCGCCATGAGTCAAGCTGAGACCAGTAATGCAGTATGTAATACTAAACAGTCTCAGCATAAAAAAAACTGTGCAGCCATGGTGAGGCCGAGAGAAAACGTGTCACCACCCACACTGCCAGAAGCAAGCTTACACCTCTTTGTCACAGCATCTCCTGCAGTATAACGTTAGCGTGCGTAACCCGGTTGTAAAGCTTTGTGGGTGTTTGGGAGCTCCTCTGCACCCACGGGGAAATCGTTCTGTGAGGTGACCATATCTGAAGATAATTATCCACTGAAGATACAGAAAGGTTTAAATTAGAAACAGTCTTAACGCAGAGTTTTAAAGGGACAGTTTGCTCCAAAAATAATAAAAAAATACACACTTTTCCTCTCACCAGCAGCGCTATTTAACCATCTAGACTGTTCTGGTGTGAGTTTCTGAGCATTGGAGATAACAGCCGTACAGATGTCTGCCTTTTCTTGAATTTAAAGCATTAAAGTTTTATTCAAGTTACGTTTAGTCACATTTGCTGCCTCGCTCTCTGAAGTATCTGACGTATCCCGTGTTTTCCCATAAGTTTTAACATTGTTGGAACCATTCGGGATAACGCAAGTACACAACTCAACAACTTTACTTTTTACTGTTTGATGATGTGTGATTTTGCACAAGCCACACGTTTTCATCCGGATAAACTAAAATTATACATATTCAATTATATTATTATAAATTAAACGATAAATCAGTTAAACACAGTGACACAACAAAACTTGGACTTGGTTGCATTTGAAATTAGTGAAGGTGAAAATGACATTTAATGTGTTTAAAGCAGGAAAATTAGTTTGCATTGATCTATGAATGCAGGTGATTCTTACAGCAGTCCACAGCTTCAGTTCATGAAATTCCTGCAGCACCTGAAGGCAGCACTGTAACACACAGCAGCTCACCATGTTTACCTTCATTAAAATCACCTGAAAACATGACCAGGCTGCTGCAGTACAGCAGGTGAGTTTTATTAGAATTATTCCTAAAATAGCGTTTGTGTTATGTAATCATCACCAAATCAATTTCTTTCTATTGCTGAGAGCTGTTGTTACCACATTTAATGAAACCAGCTATGTGACTGGTCAGAGATGATTAAATGATCACCACGCCTGCTGATATTCACCTTCACCCAGCCGGTCTGCACCCTGCGCTGCTGCACAAACATGAACCAAAGCAGAAGGTGCACATGGAGACACAGTCTGTGCACCAGACCTACCACCTTGTGCCTGACATTTAATATTCAAGTTTCAACTGAGGTGGCAAATATGAAACTGAGAGTGCAATGTGCTTTTCCAGCCTTGTAACCTCTTTAATTTTGGTGAAAATCTGGACAATTTTTTGGTGAATGTTGAAAACTGGGACATTTTAGTGTTTTACAGCTATCTGTCAGGAGCAGAACATCTGTTCACCGTATCCTGACAGTCTACTACTCGAAAATGGGAACGCTTTTAGTACAGGGAAGAGGTCACCCAGTGCAGCAAAACAACCAGCACAGCTCCACCTGTGCAGGTGACAGACAACACAGAAATGCAAATCACCTTTTCACTTTGTTTTCTGTTTTGTTATTTTAATGTGGCACGGAAAAAATCATGAAAACAGGAATAAATACTACATTTAACATTAAATTAATTATGTCACATGCACACAAAGAAAATACATGTGAGATTGTTTTTCACTTTTTAACTTCAGCACTTTAAATCTTCCATAAACCAGCAGCTGGATGACAGAAAAATAAACAGCATTTTGAGTTTTCCCAGCGGGTTTGCACGGGGAGCTGAGTGTGACCGCATCAAATCTAACAAACAGAGCGCTGAAGTTTGTGGTGCAGTCACGATGTGATCGGACCTTTTACTGCGCTGTTTTGCTCGCGCGTGTGTGTTGTGTTCTTCCTCCAGCAGCTTAGTCTGTCCACTAAGGAGAGAAATAAATCCACCGGCTGTGAAATACAGTGAGTTGTTATGTGATCCCTGTGATGTGGCTGTCACACACACACAGGCTGAGGGTGTTTTTTTTTTTTTTTTTTCTCGCTGTTCTGTGGACAGATTTCCTTTACTATGCACATTGCCTAAGCCACCATCAGTGTTTTTTACCACTGGAACAAATGGCTGTGTTGAAGCCGTTCTGCTCTCCATTCACGGGGGAATATTATGAGCTTGAGCAGCGCAGGTTTCCATGGCAACGCACAGCTCAGTCTACCAAGCGCTCACAATATAGCAGGAATGTACTGGATGAGGCCACACGGCGTTGGATAACATTTGTTTGTTTCATCTTGTTTCAGAGGGCCTGAGGAAGAACAATGTGCTGAATGTATCTGCTTTGTGCATAAAGGTGTCATTCATGTAACAGCTGGTAACAGATGAATATCTGTGAATAGACACATAATTATACAGGCCTGTTTAGAGCATGTTTGATAGGATGGAACTGCCAGCGGACACACAATGGGGGCCAATATAATCAACAGTGGTGTTGTGATGTTGTGATGATGCAGTTGACTCTCAAAGGATGCAGGGAAGATTTTTATTAAAGCTGCTATAGTTAATATCACATTAAAGACGAACTGTTGTGCTCATCTCTGGATCCATATTTTCATTCTGGGATTCTACTAGAGCAGCTTTGAATGATTCACAGATCAAAAATATCCTTATTTATCTTACATTAGCCCCCCTGAGCTGCTTCTCTATTCACCCTCAAAACAAGCCGTTTTAGCTCCTGTCTCTTTAAGGCCGCCCTCCCTAAAAGGCCACATTCCTCTGATTGGCCAGCTCCTCATAAGCCTGCTGAGGGTCATGACCCTGCTCGTGTACTACAGACTCCTCTCTGCCTCACTGATTACTGTACAAAAACTTTTTTCACTCATTTTGGTGGTCCTCCATGTGATGTCCTCCGACTGCTCCGCCTCAGCCTTCAGTGATTTATGCTACAGATCTTCTGATTGCCAGTTTTATATGTTGTTGGTGGCAACTTAAGCTGCTAATGGGCTAGTTAGCTCAGAGATTGATCTGGTTATACAAGACAACAGCATCCTGAGTGCTTCTGAGCATTGTCTTAGCATGGAAAATAGCAATATGGAGCAATGAATGTGATTAATTTACTGCTCATCAAATCACAAATGAGACAAGAATTAGATTGGAAAAATTATAGAGGAAGCCAGAGCAAGTGTTTCTGGGGACTGATTATTGTACATAAGCAGACAACTTTACAACTTTATCCACCGATTTAGGTGAAAATGGAGCATATTTTATGGAGAAAATATTATCTGGTCTTCCCTGTGACATCCTCCGGCTGCTCTGCCTCAACTTACAGCGATTTATTCTACAGAGTTTTCTGATTGCCAGACATGTTTTATGTATTGTTAGCATCTATGTTAGCCACTAGCTGGCTAGTTAGGTAGTTAGCTCAGAGAATGGAGAGAATATTTTCTGGTTGTTCTCTTTGATTGTCCTCTGGCTGCTCTACCCCTCAATTTTCAGCAATTTTCCTGATGAACAAAGTTTATGTTTGTGTTTAAGCGGTTAGCTACTTCAGGCATTCAGCCATGCAGTAACAGTTAGCCACTTTAGCAATGAGTAAAGATACCTGTCCAACAGAAACTCTGTAAATTGCTGAGAGCTGAGCAACAGCAGGATATCAGAGGGAAAAACAAAATATTAAACTCCTTCACAACTGAAAAAGCACTTTCTGTGAGACAAACTGAACACAAACATAATCCTGAGAAAAGCGGACAACTGGAGACAGTGTGACTGAGTGGGCAGCACCTGAAGCGGAAAAAACACGTCATGCCAATGTCAGCTGGTGACATTAAGTCATCGAAAGTAGAAAAGCGGTTAGTTTAGGTAAGTTTAACTCATTTTTTGAAACTTGAGCCACATTTAATATGAACATCCATCAAAGTAACATTATATGACTGAAAATAAGGAAAAGCAAAATAGGTCTCCTTCAATAATGAATCAAGCACTGTCCCTAGAACTGTCCCTTTAATAGTGTTTTATCATGTTAAAAAATCCAAAGCATACTTATGGTTGCTAAGCAATGATTGGACGATATCAGATTGGGTGGAGGGGGTTTAGCGAGCGGTTAATTGGATTGTTAAAGCAATAGAAATCCAGAGGCCACTCATGAGGTTACTGCTGGCACTAAATTAAATCACAGCAAGTTATTACCGACAAGAAGGTCTGTTTCACTGATGGTTATACAGTGAGTGTGAAAACTGTGCATGACCTGCAGCAGGATGTGGCAACACACTGTGTTAAGAAAGCCTATCAAGACACGCGAAACACCTCAGCAAACACTTATTTTCTTCATGATTCTGTTTCTAGGTCTTCTTCATTATCTCTGCTGCGTTGGGCAGATTGTTAACCAGGTAGCTCGATCCAGATGTGACCAAAACCGAGCTGAGGCCACATGGGGACACACGGCTGCTATTTTTAGATGCACAAACAGCTGAGCACGGGCAGCATCATCACATACAAATAATTTCCAAATCATCTCGCAGTATTTCTCCGTCTCTCTAGACCTCAGAAGACAAAGGTGATCAGTGGAGGAGAACTGGCCTCATTTAACAGCTGATTATCTAAACTACAGCAATTTAGTCATTGTTGTTTATGTAAACGCTGTATCGCTGCTTTTCATTATGGTGCATCAAACCCAATTATCCCAAATCATGCAGGCTGCAAGATCGTCCACTGTGATAGGGGCATTAAAGGATCGGTTCACCCAAATTACACAAAAAGTAAAATATAGGGGCAACTAATTTACAAGGGGTTAAGTGAGATTTTATTTTCTGATTTGTGTGATGTGGCTCTTTAACAGGAAAGGTGTGGGACAGGAAATGAAAATAACACATAAGAAAAAACACATAAGATGTTTCACATTAAAAGCCTGTCAGGACAAGAGAGAATCCCTGGTTGGCATCCTCCCTGCAGCATCAACCGCCAATTAAAACCTGACTTACTTTAATTACTTTTACTAGAATATGATAAAATCCACAGTATTTACAGTAAAGTCACGCAGGGTTGTTTAGATGCCAGTATCAGGAATGCCTCAGATACTGATTAAAATGCTGGATCTGGTATCTGTGAGTATGCACCAATCAGATATCACATAACTTAATAGCCCTGAAACAGGACACTGCTACTTACCAGCAGTGTCCCGTAGGACGAATTTCTTTAAACCTGAGCCAGACAAACAATGACAGCAATCATATCACATACATACAGGGTTTGGAGTATACAGCTGTTAATAACAATCATTTATTATCAGCTGATACACAAATTTTAGGTGTCAGAACTGGTATTGAGAGTTGATTTAGTAGATAAAAGGTTTATAACTTTGAAGTAAGTCACCAGGTCTGCAGTATTTATTGTTAGGAAGTCATTAATAAAGGCTAAATGTCTTCATTTCTTTCTGTAAATTTCAGTCGGAGGGTGGTTGAACTGTCTGCTGGACCGTCTCCACAATGAAATGCAGAAGATATTCACTGTACAAATGGATGCTGAGAAAGCAAACCGCTTATTAACCACAAACCGACCATTAACTATGGCTAATCTATAAAGCCTTAATTAAATGGTTTTAACCAGCACTTTAAAAAACCACATCACATCATAAAGACACGACTGTCTTTTTTTCAGTGTTGCAATCCATCAGCTTCTAGCATGAAATTCTCAAAGAAGATTAATCTGGTCGAAGCTAAAAAGGTGCAAATCTTTTTATCTGTTTGATCCTCTGAACGTTGGTGATGCAGCCACTGAAGAGGACTGGGTCGGTTTCAGAAGTAGGGGACGTGACAGAAAATATAATCAAGTATTGTTCATCCTCTAATGCTGCAGTAAATCATTAGTTTCCTTTACAGATCCCTGATATAATGTTGTATTTGCATCTTTACTACAAAGACCTGTTTTGTCTTTTACTGATGTTCAGTTCTAACGTCTTTTCAGGAGAATGTTACTTGGTAAAAGTCACATTGTGAAGATTTTGACTGAAATTGTGATTGCAATATATGATAGGATTGGTGGAAATTATCAGTTTTTCATGATGGTGTGATATTTATTGAGGTCTGAACCAAACAAACACATTTTCTATCATCTGTAGCACTACTGTACCTTATTATAATGCTGTTTGCTCAGACATTTTTCCTTTTTCAAAAAATTGCAATTTCATTCTGGTTCTGCGATTTGGATATTGCACTTGACAATACTGCCATTTTATTGCAATTGCGATTAATTGTGCAGTTCTGATATGCAGCCTGAGAGGAAGACGTGCAGACACTACTAATAAATCTTACAGTTAAAGGGACACTTCGCCTGTATCCATCTAGGTTGTTTTGTTGTGGGTTGCAGAGTTTTGTTTTTTTTTTTGGAGATATCGGCTGTCGTCTGCCTTCTCCCCAATATAATGGAACTAGATGTCACTCGGCTTGTGGTGCTCAAAGCGCCAAAAATATACATTTGAAAAACCAGAAATCATGACCCAATTACTCCACGGAGACCTTGTTGTGAGCAGTTTCATGTGGGAACTACTTTTTTTCCGCATTAGGATCAACCAGAACTACTTTATATCGACGATGAAACTGCTCACAACAAGGTCTGGATTATCTTGAGTAACCAGGTTGTGATTTCTGGAAAAAAACTCTGGTGTTGAGTTTATCAGACGTGTTTTTCTTGCTTTGAGCACCACAAGCTGAGTGGCATTTAGTCCCAGACATCCCTACAGCTGATATCTCCAAAACTCTGCAACTCACACCAAAACCATCTAGATGGATAAACAGCACTACAGGTCAGAGAAAAATAGGTGACTTGACTTTGGGGTGAACTGTCACTTTAACTGTAAGATTCACTGCAGGTATTCATTTCAGGCTGCGTACAGCTCACAGCTACTTTAACCAGTAAAGTGCTGTTGGACAGCCTGCATGTCGCCTGAGAGCTGAAACTGAGAGGCACAAAAAATGTCGCCCAAGCTGTTCTTAAAGGGACAGTTCACCCAAAAATGAAAATTCAGTCATTATCTACTCACCCTCATGCCAACTAAAGGTTGGGTTTATTTATTTATTTTTTTAGTTCACCAAAAAAAAACTGCTGGAGTTTCACAGGAAAACAGTGTTGCAGAATCTCCCAAACAATGGAAGTGAATGGTGACCAGTTTTCAAAGGTAGTCTCATAAAGCCCTGAAATGCTAAGTTGACTTGAAAGATGTTATTTACACCATGTTTTTAGTCTGAATCTTCACTGTAGATCTTTAACTTGGAGCCATGTTCATGTGACTGTGTGCAAACGGCATGTTTGGGGCTATAGAAGACTTGGATTACAGCAGACGAGCAGTATGGAGGCATGTTATGTTTTTATTTCCAGTTACACTTACATTGTTTGAGAGATTCTGCAACATTATTTTCCTGTGAAACAGCAAACAAACAGCAGAATAACAAAATAGACCCGACCCTCAATCGACATGAGGGTGAGTAGATAATAATTGAATTTTCCATTTTTGGGTGAACTATCCCTTTAAGGATGAATTTGATTTACAGAATTTTTCGCTCCCAGATTTTCTATAGATACTTAGAGCTTGAGATCTGCGCCCGAACCCGACAGGACGTGACAGGTTTCGGGTCGGGTCGAGCCTTATTTCTCACATATTTCACAGGCTCACATTGGGTTGAGGCTGTACTATATTTATTTATTTATTTGCATTTTTCTCCCCAGTTTGGTTGTTGCCAGTTCCAGTTCCCTGCAGGGGTTGTCCCTGTCACTGCCAACTCCCACTGTGCATAGAGGGAAGCTTGTTAAGAAAAATGTGGGCTGTAATCGGGTTCGAGCTGAAATATTCTAATGAGGTTCGGGTTTGGACAGAATTTTGTCAGCATCAAGCACGATTAAAGAGCTATACATACTGTGATTATACTGTCATTGTGAATAGTTTTGGTGATGATAATGTTGTAGTAAAAGTCTGATACTGTGACAGCCCTATCTGGACTGTTATAGCTGCAGAACAGCAAGACAGCAGAGAGACACTGGTAAGAAACTGTAGAAGAAACAGAAACAGAGGACACCCTCACAGCCATCACACTGTGTTTTCTGCAGAAAACGCACTTTCTCATGATTAACAGAGGGTTCAGTTAAACTCGCAGCAGCTTGCCGTTGGTTTGTGAGTGGGAGAAACACGGTATCTTCAGCTGGGTGCTCATACTGAAGTGCGGTCAAACCTTTAAGCTAACACAGTACATTTCTGCTGCTGGCTGCTGAATCATCATGTTACCCGCGTAGATAACGGTGGTGTTACTACCAGGATTCATCCTTGACTACAACCACTGTCAAGAACTGCAGCTTTTCTGCTCCGCTGTCGCTGCAAAGCAGATAAACAGACCGCACTGGAAAATACCACTAAATAAAAAAAATAAAAAAAACAGGCTTTGGTTTGTTTGGAAGGAGGAAGCTTCAGCAGGAATTATGTTTTATTAAAGATGAAACGATTGTGGAGGGAAACCACCGGGAAGATTTTATTAGACTGTAACAGGAGAAAAAATGACATTTATTAAAAAGACGTTTGTTGAATTGTACAATAATTGGCTTTAATATAATAATAATGTTGATTTTATTTGGCTTCATTAGAGATTAACAGCCAACAGATTAACTGGATTGATTATATGGTTTTATCAGTTATTAAATAAACAATGTGCAACACTGAAGGGAACACTGGATCTACTTATCCCTTTTTATATTAATTAGCAATTATTTTAGGTCTATATGTTATCATGAGCCCATAATCCCTTCTGATGCAGATATATGACATTTAAATGATCTCAATATATTTATTTATAAAGCTCAATATCTCTTCTCTTATTCAAGTCTTGTTACTAGAAAACACGATCCAATAATAACTTTACTTGGCAAAACTGGTTTCAGGTGCTATTTAAACTGCAAACTGCCCACAAGCAAGTGATTTAAAAGCTTTATTATTATCTGCTTTTTTTTATGACTGTTGTAATTGTTTTAATTAATCATTTGTCATATTCTTGTTAAGCTGTCTGGTCTTATTTTTTTGTGTTGTTATTTGTCTGCACTGGTTGTCAGATCATGAACGATCTCAATTTCAACTACCTGATTAAAAAAAGTTAAATTCATTAATTGAATTTTTTAGGTGTAATGAGCAGCATAATATTCAGAAATCATGTATTTGTTTTCCTCAACAAAAACATGAAACTAGCAGAGGACTTTTATTTTGACAAACCACTTGCTTGAGAGCTTTACTGCATTATAGTCTAATATATATTGTTTTAATTTTGTCATCTGGTGCCTGAATCTTTTGTTTCCCTTCACATAAATAAAGACATTCCCACTATAAATTGATGCAGAAAAGGCACAAATTGGTGCATAAAAATCACCAGAATGCTGATGATTAATGTGTTTTAATAAGGGCGTAAGAAAATATCGATACATTTGAGTATCACGATATTATGTATTATGATACTGTATCAATTCCCAAAAAAAACACTCTTCTGTAATATTGCATTAAATGAAAAAATTCATTGCAGTGGTTCATTTTATGTTGACTGTTAGATAGCAGTGATGTGATCTATCTTCACTGTTCTGACGACATAAAAAAACTTTTTTATCACAATATATTGAATATTAAGCCTGTATCGTGATACGTATCGTATCGCTAGATTCTTGCAAATACACAACCCTAATCTTAAAGGGTTAGTTCACCCAAAAATCAAAATTCAGTCATTATCTACTCACCCTAATGCCAAATGAAGGTCAGGTTTAGTTTTTTGGTCCACAAAACAGTGTTGTAGAATCTCCCAAACAATGTAATATAACTGGAAAAACAAAACATAAAATGCCTCCATACTGCTCGTCTGACATAATCGAAGTCTCCTGAAGTCTCAACATGCCATTTGCACACCGTCACATCACAACACACCCAGTTCAGACAGTGTGCATGTGTACACGAACGTGGCTCCAAGTTAAGGATCTACAGTGAAGATTCAGGATAAAAACATGGTGTAAATAACATTTTTTTAAGTCATCTTGGCATGTTGGGGCTTTAGGAGACTTGGATTGTGAATCTGAAATACTGAAAATACATTAAATCTGCCATTTATTCTCAAATAAAGCTAAAATGTCGCACTGCTGTGTTCTGACAAATTGTTATCATTTCACTACTTCCTGATCGATCAGCGATGTAAAACATTGAGATGAAAATCTTGAGGGACATCGAGCCATATTTCAAACTAAAACAGCATATTTTTTATCTCGTTAGCTACTGTGAGACAACAGCTGTCATTAGCTTTCATCCACTTTCAGCTAACGTTACCATTTGATAGTGTTACATGATACCATAACAGAGGCTTAAATTAATTCTGAAATATAAAAACACATTTTAAAACATTTAAGCCTGGAAATAAAACATCAAGCTCGTAACATGATGTAAACTGTCCTGCTGTTGTCCTCGTATGTAAGCTAAGCAGCTAAAACAGGGTTAGCGTTGTGTTAGCTTAGAGCAAAATAACAGTCTGATCTTACATTTTTCCTTCTCATACTTATAACACTTTTGCATGAGATGTAATCTGTATGAACACTATACAGAAATATTGTAATGTCACATGACTCAACCAGAACATCAAGACAGTTAACATTAGCATTAGCTAACATAGCAAGCTTGATTACATTCAGTGCACTTTATTTCCAGTTTGGAGTTAAAGATGTGGGTTGATATTTCAGAATGAATTCACACCTTTCCTACTGTATCCTGTAACACTTTAAACAGTAATGTTAGCTAGGAGGTGGTGTAATGCTAATGCTAGCTCCTGTCTCACAGTAGCTAATGGGCTATTTAATATGTTGTTTCAGCTTGAAATATGACCTGATGTCCCTCCAGATTTCCACTATTCATCGACTTTTCAGTTGCTGATCAATCAGGAAGAAATGAAATGATAAAGATTTATCAGATTCTCCACATTTCTAATTTCTGAATTGGATCGATCGCTTTTTCAACCGACAAACCGCTGTTTCACGTCATGACGCCGGACGAATCAGGCGGATTCAAAGGTCTGACCCCGGCAAAAAAATAATAATGAGGCTACAAGCTAAGGTCAGACCCATACTGAGACTATACTTTCTATTTTCAAACCACAAATTATTTGAGTTTTACATCTGTAATATATTTACCATACTAAATCACTAAATGGCCATATGTAATCAGAGATTTAGGAACCATACTAAGCTGTTTATGACTTTATAACTGTTAAGTTGTCCTGAAAACAAAAGCCCACTGCTCCGAAAATACACACTCTGGAGTTGGAGTTCAGTGTCTGCCAAACTCCATTAACATTTTGCTCAATTTAACCGTTCTAAACATTTACTCCTTCTTAAAGATTATTAATGACTTTTTACAACTCATAAACAAGCACTTTCACATTTGTTGAACATTCGGCATTCATTTGAACTCAAATTAATGCGAGACAGGCAAACTAAAGAGGTTCCTATTCCGGTCGAGAATAGAAATTTCAAAGGACACTGTGGCTGCAGAGTTGATGTCAGAGAAGTTATTTCAACTTAACATGTTTCCTTGATCTCTGACGACACATCGTGGTCATTTTATGATTTATTACAGCAAATATATTACGGATTAGTACTAATTTTTGAACGCTAGGGTCTTTCATATTGCTCCTTTAATTAAATACATTTCGTACACCGATATTTAGCTTTTTATTTTGAAAGAAAAAAAGATGAGCAAGTATCATTTCTGTTTTATTTAGAAACATCTGATGAGCAGTTTATAATTTCTCACCAGTATTTAATGTTTTATTTTGAAACATTTGATGAGCAAGCATCATTTTTCACACCACTATTTAACAGTTGTTTTTTTTTTTTTAAATTGATGAGCATGTCACATTTCTCACACCAGTATTTAGCATTTTATTTTGAAACATTTGATGAGCAGGTCCCCCGCAGTGCTGACACATTTGATGAGCAGTAATTCTTGTAAACATTGGTGTAAAATGTCTTATATAGCCTAATTTTTAATTATGGCGAGATGAGAAGCACAAAAACTGAGATTTTCCATTTATGACTCTATTTACATTTAAACAGAATAGTGATGCTTCTGTCTTTAACATACTATAAAGTTATTTTTAGAGAATAAACCTGAATTAGCAGGTTAGGGGATAACTAACACTGTTAGCCTTTGCTGTAATTTTTACAGTAAAATACGACAAAATGCCCAGTAAACCTACCACAAAATATATTTACAACAAGTTACTGTAATTTGCATTGTATTATGGGTAAAGCGCCTTTATTTACAGTAACTTGCTGTATTTTTTGAAATTGTGGTAACTTACTGTTGACATTTACAGTAATGCTACTGTAGGCCTATGTGATCGGTAAATTTAGATACAGGTAGAGAAAACTTTATCCCCGAAGGACAATTCAGTTTCTACAGTAGCCTATCATATCATTCCTACAACGAACAAACTTAAGACACACCTTTTTAGCCTGGCTTTTGAATAGATTTTACTTAGGCTGCAGGTTTTACTATTTTACTATTTTTCTTATCCTTTTATTTATTGATTTTTATATTTTAGTTTTTAGTTTTAGTCTTTAGTCTTTTAGTATATTTAATCTTACCCTATTTATTGTATAATTTTAGTTATTTTTATCATGTCTTTGTACTTATGATATATTTTAGTTCTCTTATTTATTTGGTTTTAGCCAGTCTCTGGTGTCTCTGGTGTTTCCTCACACTAAATTGTTGTAGAGTACATAGCGCTTCAGCTGCGGTGTGTGTATGTGTGTGTGTGTGTGTGTGTGTGTGTGTGTGTGTGTGGTTGTATGATTTTGGGTTTTATTTTTGCTTTGTTTTGTCTGCTTTTATGTTGTAAAGCACTTTGTGCTACATTTTATTTGCATGAAAAGTGCTCAATAAAGAAAGTGTGATTGATTGATTGATTGATTGATTGAAATAAATTCATAAAAAAAACATACATGGAGATTTAAAAAAGCCCATATAAATAGGTTTGTGGCTGCTGCTGCCGCCAAATTTCTTACCGCCGCCAGCCCAAGGGTCAGTATTTTTTCCGGGCTTTTTATGCATTTATTTTATTTTATGCAACTCCTGATAGCTGAGAATATTACTATCAGATTCTGAAGAAGACTTCGCTGGCTCAAGCCGAGGTAAGTAAATACTTTGTGTTTTGGTCTATATCAGATATATCAATTCACCAGGAACGCATAAAGTTTTTCCCCTGACTGTAGCATCTGGCTTTCAAAGCAAGTGTTGTCCGCCGCTGACAGCCCTGCTCAGCTTTTATTTTGAAATGACACAGGAAGTAGCACTTTCAGCATTAGCGTAACGCTACCGAGGAGGATTTACAGCACACAGTACACAACACGGTAAGTGCTGCACGGTGTTTTATCATCTTTTATTAAAAGTTACGTCGTAAGTAAAGTAAATCCCATCCTCTTGTTTCGTGTTTCAGTTGAAATGTTAAATATTAACGGTTTCAGTCACAGCCTAGTTGACGAGGTTGACCGGTTGTTTCCAGTTTATTTTTTCTCACTAAAACGTTTGTTCTGTGTGCTTCACTGTATTTAATCGTTGAAATTAAATTAAAGTTATATTGTAAGTAAAGTAAATCCCATCCTCTTGTTTCGTGTTTCAGTTGAAATGTTAAATATTAACGGTTTCAGAATAGTCGGTGACGTTGACGTTACGTGAACTAACGGTCGTCCCCTCGTTTTTTTCTCTCCTGTCAGTTGTGCTAAAAAAAAGGAAAGAAAGAAAAAGAAAAAAAACCACTGTCAGTTCAAATGCTAATGTTATCATTTCTGATGCTTGACAGTCGCTGAGGCTTTTCCCGCCTGTGTATTGCCTGGCTTATTGTTATAGCTGTGGTCCAACTGTAAAAGTTTTAGCCTAACATTGAAGTTTTTCACGTCGACAGTGACAGTTTAAAAGACGTGTTCAAAAATAGAGGCCATAAATAATTCAAAGCGGACAGTTAATCATTTTAGTGCAGGTTCTGTGACCACTGTGAGGTTCTGACAGTGGTCACAGTTCTGTTAATGAATTAATTCATGTTTTAGCTATTTGAAATAAAGCACAGGCAACTATGTTTGTGTGTAAATTTTGCAGCATTTGTATTCCAGAATTAAAACAATTTTGTATGCAGGAAAAACCCTGGCAAAGGATAGTCAATTCAACCAAATGGCATTTTGTGTTCACCCATCATTACTTAGACATTCAGATACTTGTGGAATGTAAAAGTACAACTAGTCCTGAAAAAAACACTAGAAAATACTGAAGAGCTTTCCCTTTGTGTTTTGAAGGCGTCTTCCACCAAGATGTCTGTGGAGAGGGAGATGGTATTACCCACTACCCCAAGGATCATCATGCTGGGTAATATAAATATTTTCAGACTTGTTTTTTCATGTAGAAATGTGCGTCTTTGTCATATTCTGTAATTTCATCCACAGTGGTAAGCCTGACAATATTTTATCTGTTTAGGAAATAGCCTGCCAAATGCAACCCGCTGGATGGTCAGCATGGAGGAGAAAGTGTACTGAGCCTGAACAACTGTCAGACTTTGCAAGTGCCCTTGCAGTCTTCTTCGGCTCATATTACGCTTTTAATCTTGAGTATCAGGAGTCAGCATCAACAAATTTGGAGATGATACAGAGGTAAGTGTGATGGCATTCACTTTGTCCCATTTTCAATTTTCTAGCATTCCTATTTCTTTTAAACAAACAAAGGAAAATTAGAAGGTACCTTTATGTTTCAGCTGCTGCCTGCAGTCTTACTCAAAAGCGTCAGCTGGTGACTGCAATGTGTTTGTATCAGCTGATGTTCCAAGGTGTGGCCTACCTGGTGGATCTCATAGTAGAGAGGGACTCTCTCTCTCTCGCCATGCCTCGGAACATCAGCTGATATAATATGTCACACCTGTCGCTTCTGAGGAAGACTGCAGGCAGCAGTCGGGGCTGTTTAAATCCCATGCTTACCTGATCATCCCTGGCTACTCTGCTGCTGCTGCTGCTGCTTGTTGCTATCATTGCTGCTTGCTGCTTGTATTACCTGCTGCTACAGACATTACAGAGAATGAAGAGCAGACCCCCACAGGAGATCATAGAATCAGAGCCCACAGGTGGATGCTAGGGAAGTGGTGCCTCCCCAGCATTCACCTGTGGGCTCTGATCCTAGAAAAATGTTGAACACAATCCAGAATTGTCTGACTGAACTATTATCACGAAAAAATGAATGAACTAACTTAATGCAAATGAAGGACGAAATGACAGATGCTTGTGCTACTATTCTTTCAAAAGGTTCTTTGTGAGAATCAATGCAGATGAGGGAACCAAATGCCCTGCCAAAGTGGGCACGAGCCGGAAGACTGGGAATCTGGTGAAGAGGAAGGTGACAACCGTCAGCCCGCGTGTCACCACCTTTCTCCAGCAACTTGCAGAGTTTGAATGGAGGACCTCCAACTAGGTAAGAATTTTTTTGTTGTTTGTTTATTATTTTGTTTCTCCAGTGTAAATTCTATGGGAGCTCAGTGGGAGCTCACACTCCCTAGCGGGCGGCCGTGAGACCACACTGCGTTTTTAGCGACCTGAAGACCAGACGGCTGACAGAGACTCGGCTCCCATCCTCTCACACTCACTTCACCACCCACTATAACGTCTGGGCTCTAACATCAGCCTGCTCCGCTGTCCTGCTACAGGCTCTTCTAAAGTGTTTTAATTACTTTTCCAAAGTAATTTGCCTGAAACTGCTGACAAAAAAAGTTAAATGTAATCAGTTTTCACCAGGTAAAGTTTGTAATTTATCAGCAACCCACCCAGCAAACTCTACTTTTTTACTGATACTACACTTATGTGCTATTACCACTGCTTACCATCTAATGACCTTGTTGTGTTACAGCTCAACACAAGATGAGGAGGAGAAAGAGAGGAGGAGGGAGGAAGAAGATAAAGGAGGAGGAGGAGAAGGACAAAGAGAGAGAGAGGGGGAGGTGGAAGAGGAGGAAGGAGCAGGAGAGAGAAGGAGCAGGAGGTTAACTTCCTTTGCGCAAAACACCTGGTTAGTCAAAGGGGGTGACAGTTGGAACTCACTGCCGCTCCTCATTTGTTGCATTCAAAGGCCAACTCAAAATCTGGTTTAAAAGTGTTCAAAAGTGTATACATTCGCATATACATTAATTTTTTCTGTTGTTGATAGCCATGCTTTTAATTTTGTTGTGCTTGGCTGTTTCCAGTTTTTTCTCATCTGCTTCATGTCTGTTATTCTCAATATGTCACACATGCACACCACACACACACACACACACACACACACACACACACTCTGTCAACTATGAAGCTTTGCAATAAAGTAAAAAAAAATGTATCACTGCAACTCTGTGTGTTTTGTGTGTCTCATTAAATACTGTAAGCCTGTAAATATACTGTAAAACCTCATTACGGTATCAACATACAGTATCATACCATTTTTTACAGTAGAGATACTGTAAAGCATACCTGCGGTAACTGTAAAAAGCACTTACAGTAAAGCAGTTTTACCGCAAAACAAACTTACAGTAAAGCTGGTATACTGTAAAAACATCATTACAGTAAAGCTGATATACTGTAAAACATCATTACAGCATAGATACTGTAAGGTGGTAATTACAGTAACTTGCTGGCAATAGTGTTGCCAGTAAGTTACTGTAAAAATACAATAAAATGTCTAACAGTGTAACTCCACAGTAGCTTAATTAGCCTGTAGCTGGTTAGAAAACTCTTCCTCAGCACAATAACAGGATTTTATTAGAGAGCAGGCCAGGCTAAATTATTTTTTTTTCTTTTTGCTAGGATCAGGTGCATCCGCAGGAAGTGAAGAGAGCAAACTAACAGGCTGGAGATTTCCCGTTGCCATGGAAATGGGGGATGATCCAGCTCATTATAATAATGATAATAATAATAATAATAATAGCAGCCTCCTCGTGTTGTTTTTTTTCCTTTTTCTGGCTGTATTTGCAGCAGTGTGGCTGGTTTAGCATGGTACACCTAAAAAGTGTTATAAATGATTTTGCATGTCTGATGGAATTGACAGAGTTATAGTCCTCAGCTGCAAAAATTGCTATTTATTAAAAATTAAATCACCAGGAGGTTGGCCCATTCCAAGGTTTAATAGCAAATAGTTTGACCCTTTAAAAATTTATTTTACCAGCATAATTGAAGAGTAAAAATCAAAATCCCCTAAAAAATACAGTCCAGTTCTCAAGAATGAGCGAAATAATTTTAGTTTCTTTCAGACTGGGTTTGCACTAGCAAAGATTAATTTAATCTAAGATCAGAGTTTAGTAAAAAGGGGAAAAAAAGAAGAAGAAAAAAAGAGTTAAGTAAGATTTAAAATTAGGCAGAGCTCTGTTGCACAATTAAAAACTGATCTCAGTTTAGTAAATCCAAGTTTATTGGTGTAAACTGAAATTAAAAAGATTTAATCAATATGGAGAGAAGTTGCTAAACCAAACTAAAACAAACAAATAAAGAAATTCGCCTGCTGTCGAGCCTTACTAAGTCGTCTTTAAAGAAGGAAAAAAAGGGAAAGCTGCTAATTTACGCCTGTTCTGTGTTTTTTAACAAAACTTTAGCCAACATTATTTGCTAGCTAGCTAATAAATTCAACAAAACGTAACATTGTTTGCTAACTGGTTAATAAAGTTATCAAAATGAAACATTGTTTGCTAGCTAGCTAAAAAGTGAAGAAAATATGAAATTGTTAGCTAGCTAGCTACTAATGTTAAAATTTCCTTGAAGTATTTTTTCATGTTAGCAGAATTAACAAAGCAGCAGCAGCAGCACAGTGACGCGATAAAATGATTCAGTGAGAAATAAGCTGAGGTTCAAAGGGAGATTTAAATTGAATCTTTCTTGAATTTAAGACAGTTTAAAACTTTGGTGCAACATAATTTAAAGTTAAACCATGGTTTAATCGGGTTTAAAAATTAATCCTTTAGAGGGAAAGAAACTGAATTAGCTGGTTAGAGGATAACTAGCCGGCTTTATTAGCTTGTAGTCGGTTAAAGGAGATAAAGAAAACTCTTTCTCAGCACAGTAACAGGATTTTATTAGACAGCAGGCTAAGATAAATAATTTTTTTTTCTCTTTGCTGGCTGCAGGAAGCGGAGAGCAAACTAACAAGCTGGAGATTTCCCGTTGCCATGGAGATGGCGGTTGATCCAGCTCTTAATAATAATAATAATAATGATAATGATAATGATAATAATAATGATAATAATAATAATAATAATAATAATAATAATAATAATAATAATAATAATAACAGTAATAATAATAATGATAATAATAATAATAATAATAATGATAATGATAATGATAATAATAATAATAATAATAATAATAATAATAATAATAATGATAATAATAATAATAAAATAATGATAATAATAATAATAATAATAATAATAATAATAATAATAATAATAATAATAATAACAGTAATAATAATAATGATAATAATAATAATAATAATAATGATAATGATAATGATAATAATAATAATAATAATAATAATAATAATAATAATAATGATAATAATAATAATAATAATAATAATAATGATAATAATAATAATAATGATAGTAATAAATAATAATAATGATAGTAATAATAATAATAATGATAATAATAATAATAATGATAATAATAATAATAATAATAATAATAATGATAATAATAATGATATGATAATGATAATAATAATAATAATAATAATAATAATAATAATAATAATAATAATGATAATAATAATAATAATGATAGTAATAATAATAATAATGATAATAATAATAATAATGATAATAATAATAATAATAATAATAATGATAATAATAATAATAATAATAATAATAATAATAATAATGATAATAATAATAATAATAATAATAATAATGATAATAATAATGATATGATAATGATAATAATAATAATAATAATAATAATAATAATAATAATACTGATAATAATAATAATAATAATAATAATAATAATAATGATAATGATAATAATAATAATAATAATAATAATAATAATGATAATAATAATAATAATAATAATGATAATAATAATAATAATGATAGTAATAATAATAATAATAATAATAATAATAATAATAATAATAGTAATAATAATAATAATAATAATAATAATAATAATAATAATAATAACAATGATAATAATAAATAATAATAATAATAATAATAATAATAATAATAATAATAATGATAATAATAATAATGATAATGGTAGCCTCGTGCTCTTACAGCTGGTTTTCTGCCTGTTTTCGCAGCAGTGTGGCTGGTTCAGCAGCCTTGTTTGTGGTCCTGTGGTGCTGTGAGGCCGCGGGCCTGCAGGCTCTTATACAGCCTGGAACATTTCCTCCAACACCTTCCAGTTTCTTCCATCCAGCAGCCTCCTTCATCATGTCACCGGAGCAGAGTCAGCCATCAGGATGATCCGCAGCTTAACGCTCATATTCACATCTGACGCGTGCGTTTCTTGCATGCTGATTATTGTCTTAATTAATCTCTAATTCGCCTCGCTCTGTTATGTAACTCTCCACCCCCACCACCGGCGCCCCCCCTCCCTCACCAATATAACAGATGATTGCATTTAACAAGCCGTGATCGGGATCGCTGCCGGGATCAGACAGATGAAGAGGAAGAAGAGGAGGACAGGGGTCTTTTCTTACCTTGTGCAGCAGATCAGCGTCCCGCCCGGCTCATGTTAAAGCCCGTTTGTTCCCATTAAAGATGCTCCTCCGCTGAGGTCTGTGATTATCAGGTCGCTCTGTGTGCTGAAAACCGACTGAAGGAGAGCCACTAATTCCCTCTTTCCTCCATCCCTCACTCTCTCCACTGGAAAAGGCATCGGCCGTCAGCCTCCACCCCTCAGCTGGGAGAGAGACGTAGAAGAACACTGGGAGAGAGAGACTGAGGAGGAGGAGGAGGAGGAGATGGAGGAGGAGGAGGGGGAGACAGAGAGGCGGAGAAATGAGTATCCTGGTGATGATAAGAGTGAATACAACATATACACCAGCTGCTGCATGGTAAAGATAATAGGCCTTTATTAGCCTACATCAGTGTCTATTGTGTTAAAAGAAATAAAAACATATTTATATATCATATTAATATTTATGACTGATCCTGATTTATTATTTATTAAGAGTTAAAGCTACTCCAAGAAGTTTTTAACTCGTCATGAAACCGTTTCAATTTAATAATAACAGGATTGGGGAGTAATGGATTACATGTAACGAGATTATGTAATTAGGATACTAAAACAAAAAAGGTAACTATTGTAAAAATGGGGATTATTTAGTAGAATTACAATTTTAAAATATGTTTTAAAATAAAGAATGATATATTATCATCATGCAAGTGTGCACACATTACAAAACTTAATGAGTCTCATTTTTGGTGACACCACAGCTAATCTTACAGTTTCCAATTCATTGTCACGGCCTCCAGTTTAACTGGGGGTTAATTATGCAATTATTTTGTCTTTAAATTAAAAAAGGGAAACACTGAAAATACTGTCATGATCCAAGAATTCAACATCTAATTTAATGAAATATTTACATTTAAGACCAACCGCTATCGTTAGCTACACTGACCAACCGCTAACGTTAGCTACGCTGACCAACCGCTAAAGTTAGCTACACTGACCAACCGCTAACGTTAGCTACGCTGACCAACCGCTAAAGTTAGCTACGCTGACCAACCGCTAACGTTAGCTACGCTGACCAACCGCTAACGTTAGCTACGCTGACCAACCGCTAAAGTTAGCTACGCTGACCAACCGCTAACGTTAGCTACGCTGACCAACCGCTAACGTTAGCTACGCTGACCAACCGCTAACGTTAGCTACGCTGACCAACCGCTAAAGTTAGCTACGCTGACCAACCGCTAACGTTAGCTACGCTGACCAACCGCTAAAGTTAGCTACGCTGACCAACCGCTAACGTTAGCTACGCTGACCAACCGCTAAAGTTAGCTACGCTGACCAACCGCTAACGTTAGCTACGCTGACCAACCGCTAATGTTAGCTACGCTGACCAACCGCTAAAGTTAGCTACACTGACCAACCGCTAACGTTAGCTACGCTGACCAACCGCTAAAGTTAGCTACACTGACAAACCGCTAATGTTAGCTACGCTGACCAACCGCTATCGTTAGCTACGCTGACCAACCGCTAACGTTAGCTACGCTGACCAACCGCTAAAGTTAGCTACGCTGACCAACCGCTAACGTTAGCTACGCTGACCAACCGCTAACGTTAGCTACGCTGACCAACCGCTATCGTTAGCTACGCTGACCAACCGCTAATGTCAGTTAAACTGACCAGTTGCTAAGATTAGCTACATAGACCAACCACTAAAGTTAGCTACACTGACCAACCGCTAACGTTAGCTACGCTGACCAACCGCTAACGTTAGCTACGCTGACCAACCGCTAAAGTTAGCTACACTGACAACCGCTAACGTTAGCTACGCTGACCAACCGCTAAAGTTAGCTACGCTGACCAAACCGCTAAAGTTAGCTACGCTGACCAACCGCTAACGTTAGCTACGCTGACCAACCGCTAAAGTTAGCTACGCTGACCAACCGCTAACGTTAGCTACGCTGACCAACCCGCTAACGTTAGCTACGCTGACCAACCGCTAACGTTAGCTACGCTGGACCAATCCGCTAAAGTTAGCTACGCTGACAAACCGCTAATGTTAGCTACGCTGACCAACCGCTATGTTAGCTACGCTGACCAACCGCTAACGTTAGCTACGCTGACCAACCGCTAAAGTTAGCTACGCTGACCAACCGCTAACGTTAGCTACGCTGACCAAACCGCTAACGTTAGCTACGCTGACCAACCGCTAACGTTAGCTACGCTGACCAACCGCTATCGTTAGCTACGCTGACCAACCGCTATCGTTAGCTACGCTGACCAACCGCTAATGTCATTAAACTGACCAGTTGCTAAGATTAGCTACATAGACCAACCACTAAAGTTAGCTACACTGACCAACCGCTAACGTTAGCTACGCTGACCAACCGCTAACGTTAGCTACGCTGACCAACCGCTATCGTTAGCTACGCTGACCAACCGCTAACGTTAGCTACGCTGACCAACCGCTATCGTTAGCTACGCTGACCAACCGCTAAAGTTAGCTACGCTGACCAACCGCTAACGTTAGCTACGCTGACCAACCGCTAACGTTAGCTACGCTGACCAACCGCTAAAGTTAGCTACGCTGACCAACCGCTAACGTTAGCTACGCTGACCAACCGCTAACGTTAGCTACGCTGACCAACCGCTAAAGTTAGCTACGCTGACCAACCGCTAACGTTAGCTACGCTGACCAACCGCTAAAGTTAGCTACGCTGACCAACCGCTAACGTTAGCTACGCTGACCAAACCGCTAAAGTTAGCTACGCTGACCAACCGCTAACGTTAGCTACGCTGACCAACCGCTAAAGTTAGCTACGCTGACCAACCGCTAACGTTAGCTACGCTGACCAACCGCTAACGTTAGCTACGCTGACCAACCGCTAAAGTTAGCTACACTGACAAACCGCTAACGTTAGCTACGCTGACCAACCGCTAAAGTTAGCTACACTGACAAACCGCTAACGTTAGCTACGCTGACCAACCGCTATCGTTAGCTACGCTGACCAACCGCTAACGTTAGCTACGCTGACCAACCGCTAAAGTTAGCTACGCTGACCAACCGCTAACGTTAGCTACGCTGACCAACCGCTAAAGTTAGCTACGCTGACCAACCGCTAACGTTAGCTACGCTGACCAACCGCTAACGTTAGCTACGCTGACCAACCGCTAACGTTAGCTACGCTGACCAACCGCTATCGTTAGCTACGCTGACCAACCGCTATCGTTAGCTACGCTGACCAACCGCTAATGTCAGTTAAACTGACCATTGCTAAGATTAGCTACATAGACCAACCACTAAAGTTAGCTACACTGACCAACCGCTAACGTTAGCTACGCTGACCAACCGCTAACGTTAGCTACTGACCAACCGCTATCGTTAGCTACGCTGACCAACCGCTAACGTTAGCTACGCTGACCAACCGCTATCGTTAGCTACGCTGACCAACCGCTAAAGTTAGCTACGCTGACCAACCGCTAACGTTAGCTACGCTGACCAACCGCTAACGTTAGCTACGCTGACCAACCGCTAAAGTTAGCTACGCTGACCAACCGCTATCGTTAGCTACACTGACCAACCGCTAACATAAACTACACAGACCAACTGCTAACGTTAGCTACACTGGCCAACTGCTTATTTAGCTACACATGGCATACGCTGACATTAGCAACACAGAAATCCAGTTAGCCAGTAAACCTGTTAGTACAAATACTACTGATAAATATTTTAGGACTGTAGGTGGTGACGCTGGGGACCAGGATGCTGTGTGGCTAAAAACAAAACCCCAAGAAAAGTTCATGGCAGTTCACTTGAAGTAGAGTCCAACAGCTGCTGCGCCAGATGAGAACACAAGTGAGTGACAGGTGAGTGACAGGTGAGTGACAGGTGTGTGACAGGTGTGTGACAGGTGTGTGACAGGTGTGTTTAACCCATAGACTGTATATAGAAGTGGACGGAGCTTCCGGCTCTGAAAAATGAAGCCAATGCGGAAGTGCAGTAACGCTGTATTCTCACCGAAATCCAGCAGGGGGCGCGCGAGCTGGCTGCAAAAAGAAGCCCGGTTCCATTGACACCCGTTCTAAAATGCCGAACTTTACAGCTGAAATAAACATATTTATAGCCCGTGTCACAAAACGATTTTGGTCTCTATCGCTAATATCCCCCACCATGTTCACTGAACCAGACTTGAATTTTCATATAAGTCATTCGTTGATTTTATATTAAGGCTTAAAGTTCTGTATAATTAGGGGCGTGGTTTCGTGATTGACAGGCGTAGTGCCCTATGGTAGTGCCACTCACTCGCTCCCTTAGACTATACCGTCTATGCTCCCGCCCTGCTCCACCGTCTCAACCAATCATATTCACATCCGGTTTCAAAACTGTCAAAATGGCGCTGGCCAAATCTGAAACTCGAGGCTTCAAAACGGGTGTTCAGAAACCAATGGGTGACGTCACGAAGGCTCCGTCCACTTCTAATACAGTCTATGGTTTAACCACAGGTGCGGGGATTACAGCCACACTTCCTTTAGATTGTTGTGGGTAATGGGTCGGTTGTGGTTCTGGCTTTCAGCTTTGGGGGTGCGGGTTTGGATAACTGAGCATAATTACGGCAGTTAATCTACACATGACTTAAGGAAGGAATATTTGGACAAACAATTAATAAACCTACAACAAACTAAAGTCAGCTACCACTACAGGTGGAAAAGTGAGAGTTATGACATCTTAACGTTTATCTTAAAGTTAGGAGAGTTTATTTAAGATTGTTGGAAGTTTGGATGCTGTAATACACTTTTCTGAACATTTTTCACTGTTTCCAATTTTGCACATGTATTTACATGTCTGTGACTTTTTGGCAAAGATGAAAAAAAGAGAAGGAAGTTCATATTTGTTTAAGCGTATCCAGTATAACAAATAAAACTTAAAATATTTAATTATTTTCACAACACTGTATGAATTTATATATTTTGTCACCTTCATCTCGTGTCATGTGTAAGCACACTTTGTGGTGGTTACCACTTAGAGTACTTTTCTTCATATTGGTCATAAATAAGGTCAGAAAAATTAAAATATTCGGCAAAAAATGTTGATTTTGTAGTTATTATTATGACTTTCACATACAGTGGGACGCAAACAGAAGCAGCCCAAAGGATCAGGCACATCAGGGCTTTGGTTTAAACTGATTTCCCCAGTTTGTTAGTAGAAGAAACATTTTGTCAGGACTGTGGCTGTGGAGCTCTCCATGGTGCTGATCCCCTCATCACACCAGTGACAAGTTCCAGTCAGCTTTATCTCGATGACATATCACTGTCATTTTTACCCGTATATTTGTCCATATCTCCACATATCTGTATAACTAAAAGGTGTATATAGTCTTGACAAATTTAGTACTTTGTATTCAATATTTATTAATTGTTTTATTTATTTTTCTTCTATTTTATCTTTATTTTATTGTCATTCACCCTTTTCTACCTATTGTTGTTGAGCTGCTGTAACATGAAAGTGTGGGATCAATAAAGTTGATCTTATCTTTTATGATTTATTTCAGTAAATATATTATAAATATCTCCTTTAAGATTAACACATATTTACAAAGGATAAACAGATAGGAATGAAATCAGATATTTGTTACAAAAAGTACTGAAAAATACAAAATAAGCTATTTAAAGTACAATTAACAGTAAAAAACAGTAAAAAGGGCGCAAAAGCATTCAAAGGATGACGTGCTGTTAATGTGCTTCAACATATTTTTATAAATAAAAGAGGGACACACTGTGAAAGCATTTAACAGTTGTTTTTAATTTTACCATAAATAATAAAAATGACAACATCTCTTTTTCACTACAAACAAACTAAACCCAAATATAGAACTATAGCTTCCTAGAAGCTAACAGAAACAGATAAATAACAATATAAAACCATTCAAAACGTTGCAAACAGAACAAACGGTGTAAAATCAAGATTAGCAGTGCGCCAGAGGAAGAACGCAGCGTCTCTCCTGCATCATCTGTTAAAAGTACAACAAAATAAGCATGTTGGCTTTCTTAGTGACGATAAATGAACTGCTGCTGCTGCTCTTTATAGTGTTTATCAGATACTTTCACTTGAGGTAAACAAAAATATATATTGGTTACAATCACAAGGTGCTCAGACGTCATTATCAAGTACAGTAGGAAATTACAAGTAGCTTAGCTTTGACTCTACATCGAAGCTTCATGATGTAATGTTGAAAAAGGTGGAATGGACGTTGACATTAAATAAGAATAGTTACTGAAGTCTGTTATTATCTGTGACATCTGCAAATTTGCATAAGTGTGCGACAAATTTGGCTACTCACAACTACTCCCCTGTTACCTGCTGATATTCAAGTAACCAAGTAAAATGTGACAACTGACCCCACAGGTACCGCCTGACCTTCCTCTAATCTGTAAAAACACACTCCTCAGGAGGTTGCATAATTAAAATATACTCTGTGTTATTCAAAAGGAACAGACTCACAGTTACTGTGCATCCTGAAACAAAACTTAAAAGACCTAAAAATACAGATTTGACTTCAGTTTACTTACTTACATTATTCAATATTTACTACTACAAGGTCATTTCTGTGGATGTTAGCTCTGCAGTTCTGAACCCAGTCACATATTAATCCAGATTAGGGTTAAAAGCTACAGTTAGACTGATAAATCAGTTAATGTAGTGGATAATAAAATAAATAATAATACATTTAAAAATATAACTGAACAATGGACAGAATTGGCTTTTAAATGAGATAGAAGGTCATGTCACCCACTTCTGCATTAAGTCTTCTCAGACTTTAGATTTTCTGCATATTTTTTTTTTGCTCTCAGTCACTGTAGTTTAACACGCAAGTTGAAAAAAAAAGAAGTTCTGAAGCCTAAAAAAGACTTTTGTTTGAGGTTACATGACTAAAAACAAGATTATGTAACTTCAGAAAGAGGAAATGACACATTCTCTCTCTCACAAATGAAACGTTGGGTGCATAAGTAGAATATGCACAATTAAATACAGTCAGGAGTTTGGCAGCTACAGACGTAACTGGTTCAGTTTGACCAGTAGATTAAAGGGACAGTTCAGATCACACCTCCAGTTTGGAGCAGAAGGAATACTTATATGGAGGATAAGCAATATGCAAAATGTCTTTTAATATAATTTCTCAGCCATTATACAAGCCAAACATTGATCTCTCCTCATCAACCAGAGTCCATTGGCAAAATCAGTAATTTTATATCACAGAAGACTGAAGTTGCTGGGCTGCCGCTGCCTTGATCGATTAGTTTGTTTGTGTCATTGTGCAACTTTGGTGTTTTCAAGGGTTAATTTAGATTCACCCAAGTCACACAATAACACAAAGAAGCTAACAGATCGAGGCAGCAGTAGACCTGCAGCTCCTGTGTTCTGCAAGATAAAAATGAATGATTTTGTCAGTGGAGTCTGGTGAAGCAATATTTGGCTTTTATAACTGTGGTTTCCTGTCAGAAAAGGCTGTCTGATGGCAAAGTTAAGTGATGAAAATATTCTAATATAGCGTACACGCTACAATACACTACATTTCTTAGCTTCAATGCCGGTACTCATCTCTGCTTCTACAAACTGGGGACGTGTCGACCGCCATCTACTGCAGGAAATACACCGACTATTGATAAAAACTTCATATAAAACCACTTCAAAAAGTCCAAACTATCCCTTTAAATGTCTTGTTTAGTTCACTGCCACAGAAAATATTCACATTTGAGAAAATAAGAGAATTTAGACATTTTTCCTTTAAAAAAAAGACACAAAACTAGAAAGCTGACAAGTAACTGATTAATCGACTAATCACTGCTGCTCTGTTACCGTTATCTAATTTTTGTTATTTATGGTCACAATGGCTGCTGTTTGGCAAAAGTTACACTTCAAGCGGTCTGTGTCGACAGCTGCTGTATTGATTAAAACTGAAGCAAATCTCTTCCATCAGACGTGCGACAGGATTTCTACACCACTTTGTTTTTTAATCGTCCTTTTCACACGTTTCTGACAGATACAGAAAGGATACTTCAGTTTTAATCAACACAGCTGTGGACAGAAGCTGCGTGATGGTTGTCTTTTCATACAGAACAAGCCATTATGAAGCCATGTTTGATTTTGAAGAACTTGCACATTTCTACAGCGACTGAACGCTGCCAAAAACCTGTCTGATCACACAAGCAGTACTGAGCCTGAGCACATCAAGTGAAGACACTGGTGGAGACACGGTGAGTCCCATAAATGTGTCCTATCCTAAGTAGTAGTAGACCTTAATAAACCTTAAATAGACCTTTAAATAGTACCGTAATGGCAGACTGAACAGCAGTGTTTCTCTGCCCTCTCCGGTTCAGAGTTTTAGGCCTGTGTCACCTCTTCTTCATTAGCCAACAGTGATGTCATCAAGTCCTGGAGTACACCTGTACATCACTGCATCAAGGTGAGGAGTTTAAACCAGTGGAGGTCCACAAAAAACAGATTTTTAGTGTTTTCATTGGCCTGAATTTCACTGTAAATTGTTGGTATTTAACTTGTTTGTGTGGCGTACGGAAGACCGTGAGCGACCGTGCTTGCAATTATTTTTTTCAGTCCTTTTATCTCGACATCACAAGTGAATTATTGTTTTCTATATATCCTTTTTTTCTTTTAAAAAATTACAAAAAATCGTGACCCAAATCAAAATACCTCATAGATAGTCGAGCGATCTGTCGATTATTAGTTGTTTGGCCTATAAAATGTCAGAAAATGGTGAAAAATTGTTCCTGTCACAATCTTGTCAATTGAAAGAGCGTACATCAGTGCACCCCACCTGTTTTCACGTTTGGACCTAGTGATCAATCTGGCGATCGTTTTTACTAATGAATTAGTTGCTTGGACCATAAAATGCCAGAAAACAATGAAAATCAATTAGTTGATCCTGTCACAATCTTGTCACTTGAAAAATAGGCCAAAACATGTGCGCTCCACCTGTTTTCACATGTTTGGACCTATTTTTCAACTAGTGATCAATTGGGCGATCATATTTCCACTAGTCGATCAGTTGTTTGGTCCATAAAATCTCAGAAAATGTTGATCAAAGTCCAAGATGACGTCCTCAAATGTTTTGTAAAGAAACCAGAAAATAATCACATTTAAGAATCTAAATGACGTCAAATTCCTTTTTTTGTCCAAACAACAGTCCAAAACTCATAAATGACAAAGAGCAGCAGCAAACCTTCACATTTCAGAAGCTGTTACCAGCAAATATTTGACATTTTTGCTTGAAAAATTACTGAAACAATTAATCGATTATCAAAATAGTTGGTAGCTAATTTTCTTTCCATTGACAAATTGATTAAATGACTAATCTTTGCAGCTCTTGTTAGTGTTCACTGAGAAACACTGATGCCACTCAGTTTAAATTCATGAGGAGGATTCACACGCTGCTCTGTGCGATGAGTTTGGGAGTTTCAAATCAAACCATGTGAACTTTTTATGAACTGATAAACATAATTAATAAGAAGATGCAACCTTTTGTTTTGTGATAATTGATAATCCCAAGATAACAAAGCTTGTTTTCTTGAAAAATAATTAACTCAGTACAACGGATATTAAAAAATAATTGCAAGCTCGTTCATTCTCGGCCTCTGTATGTGAGTGTTTCTCATTTTGATGTGAAGGAAAAGAAAAATATTTTGGGGGGAAAAACATTGATGAGTATGATTTAAAGGGTCACGTTTTAAGACATCAGCACAAAATATTGGCAAATTCAATACAAAAACCAATATCGGCCGAGTTGGAGTAGAAACGGAACATCCATCCTTCTGCTTTTTTTGGTCCAATGAGCCGTGGCGGACCTCCCTCCAGCTTCACCACCAGGTGATCTTGAACTCGTAGATGGGCCTCTTGCAGTAGTAATGGTTAATAAGGTGCTTGTCGCAGACGCCGATGCACTGCTGCTCGGCGGCGATGCCGCGCTCGGCCAGGTCGCTGACGATGCAGTGCAGCAGGTCGTAAACGTCTGCCACCGCCTCCCAGGGTCCGAAGGAAACGTCCACCTCGCAGTGGTGCTCAAAGAGCTTGGCCTCGCTGTCCGAGCGCTCGAAACGCAGAGAGTTAAAAAGGGGGCGCTCGTACGGCGTGATCGGCATCTCCTCCTTGTAGACGCAGATCTTCAGCTTGGCAAACCGGGCCTTTTTCTGCATGGCCCTAAGTTTGGCAATCTCCACGATACGTTCCAGATTCTCTGAAATAAACAGGCACAAACATTAATGCCACTTTTAAATGTTATATAGATTTAAGTCCATTTCACACACACGCACTGCAACTCTGCACAGACATTCCCAAACACTGGATCATGACCCACAGGCAGGTCATTATGGAACGAATTCTTCAAATTTAAGACTTATTATCTGCGGTGACATTTTAAGGACTAAACAACTAATCAGTTAGTGGAGAAATGATCGCCAGATTGATCACTAGTTGAAAAACAGGCCCAACATAAAACAGTTGGGGGTGGACATTTACAGTTTGGACGCAATGACATTGTGCATCCGACTGTAACGCCCATTGACACTAGGTCCAAACATGTGAAAACAGGTGGAGCGCACCGACGTACGCTCTTCAATCCAACATGTGAGAACACATCGGACACGGACAATCTGTTGTCTGCTACGTGTGTGGAGCAGCAAATTCGAATGAGGTCCATACCTGATTCTGTCCGGAGTCGAGTTTGCGTCGTACATAAACAAAAACTTTCCTTGATTGTAAATGACATGTAAAGCATCTCCTACCTGAAGAGCAAAGTCTCTGTGAACTGTGTCCTGTCGGGGGGAACCAGCTCTGTGTTTGTTTGCAGATACTGTATGAAGGCTCTCCTCTTCACATCACGTCAGTGTGAGACTGAACAGGTTGTGAACATTAATTAAGCTGCCACTCAACACTGTTTTCTTCTTCTTAATCTTTGAGTTTGAGCTATTTTTTGCCTTTGTAAACATAAAGGTAAACATCCATAAATGCACTTTAAAAAAAGACGCCCCTAACAATTTAACTTGGCAGAGAATCATCAGGTTTTTAAGTTTTCTTCAGTATAAAAGTAATCCAGTGAATACAGCTGTTTGTACATTCATGGGTCGGGTACATGGCTGAGTTAAAAAGAAAAGGACCCAAATACTTCTGAAACATGCTAGCATGGTTGTGGTTTGTGGTTTGGTGCACTCATGCACTTACTGTAACATCCAATATTAGAAAAATTCTGGACTGAGGTAACTGATGTTTTACTGGAGATAATGAATGGTCATACTCCTTAATATTCTGCTGTATGCGTACTGGGAAACAGAAAATATAAATATACATGCAGGAGCTGCACAATGTACAGCACTACTCTGTAAATAGGACAATTCTTACTGAACTGCAATAAAAGACGTTAACCAGACTGCTATAATAAAAATCACCAGCTGACGGACGTCTTGGACTTATTATGGATGCAGAGTGCAGCTTCAACCCTTAAAGACTATGAGAATGTACCAGGCGCCCCATGGACTCTCACTACAGAATACATGAATAATAGAGTAATAGCCTGACTCCAAAGTATGTATGCATGTGTAAGCATGATTGTGAGCGGGACCTGAGCTGATGTAAGATGTAACATATGGTCCTGACTAGAGCTGTCACGATACCAGAATTTCACACTAAGATACAATACCAGTATAAGAAACGATACTGGATATGACAAAATGAAATCAAAGTCCCTGGCATATGACATTGGATATTTTTTTCCTTTTTTAAAATAAAATTAAAACCCTGTACACAGTGCTGGTACAGTAAAAGTCACTGAACACTCTGGATTTGTCATTTCAGAGGAAGACTGGTTGATTATGTGCCCCGTTCAGTCCACTTCCACCAGTTCTGGTTTTAGGAGAGAATTCTGTTGGTGGAATTCGATTAGATATTTCACAGCGCCCCCCAAGTTAAAATGTTTACAGACAGGGTGTGATGGAGAGGGGGTCTGTGTGATGGAGGAAATGCAGAGAACCGCTGGCAGATCATTTCAAAATCGTTTCAAATCGATTTTCCTTTGAGTGGTCCGATATTGATTCATTAAAATTCCCAAAACCCATTTTTTAATGTATGTCTTTTCTCCCACAGTGTGGTACAGCCTACATTTTATACCCTGTTAGTCTCATGGGACCAGCCTTTTGCACGAGATCTCATGGTGCGAGATTTCACTACTATTTACTACATGATTAATGTAACTACTTCATTGATATGGAATTTAATCTAATCATGAACTGAATCGAATCAGGACGTTGAGAACCGAATCGATTTGGGAATTCTTAATCGTAACCCAGCCTTAATCATTTCCTTTTTTTGTGGTTAGTAATTTATTGTTTATATTATATGTGGGAGAGGCAACAATACAGTCACAAATGTGGTTCAATACAAGACAGAGTTTAACATAACAGTTTCTTTGCCCCCCTCATTTCCCTTGTTTCTTTTCTTCCAACCCACTCCACCCCCACCCTCTAAACCAAAGTCCTGGAGCTGCCAGTGTTAGTTACTTAATTAATTAGAACAATTATTGAATAGCAATTATTATCATTACTATTATCACCACTATTACTATTAGTATTACTATTACTCGCAGCCCTACAAGACAATGTACATGGACAAGAACAAACAAACCAAAACACACAAAAAAAGGAAGAAAATGGAAAAAAAACACACCACCACCAACAACAACAAAACCCCAATATTAATAATAAATAAAATAAGTAATAATAATAATATAATAATTCCATTCTCTAACCCGAATCATTTCCATATATTTTGGAGCTGCCCAGCCATTTGGCCACACTATCAGGAGGTGATAACAGTCATAAAGAATATTTTTTGAGATGGATTCGACTGTTCTTTCTCTACAGCTTTTTTTGGGGGGGCGGGGGTAATATCACAGCTCATCTACTGAAGCAAGACAATTATCTATTAAAGACATTATCAGCTGCCAGCAAGAAAGCTTTAACACGAAAATGTTTACAGACGAAACCTCCAACAAAGACTGACGATGGAAAGAATTACTTTTTAGCTAATTCTTCAGATTGATAAAGTTTTTTGCAGCACTGGGAGAAATGTGATTGTGTTTGTGAACCCACAGGATCCTCACTGATCTACTACTGTATGACCTGACATGTGCTCCCATTAGTATGTATCTGTATGAATGTATAGATGACCAACCATGTTTTTCTAAAAATAGTATTTAAAAAAAGCCACTGAACGCTGTCTGGTTTTGCTTAAGTTGTCTGGTTGTCCTTTGGAAAATCTTATAATTATATTTTTAAAAAAACAGCACCAGGTACATTACAAACAGGAACTTTTAATGGTGCCAAATTTGCCAAAATGTAACCAAACATATGCACTATGACTGCTATCTAATTTTTATTTTAAATCAGAGACTCCAGTTACCTTTGTAGTAGGGCAGCAGATCGAGGAAAGCTTGTCGAACTTTCTCCCCTGTGAGAGGCTGAGTGTCCTCCAGGCTGTCCAGCAGCGGGCCAATGGAGTAATACTGAGCCTCCCTGTGCACCGCTCGCACTCGGTCCCTGTGAGGAAGCTCACCTTCTCGGAGGAAGTTCAGGATGTCCCTTTGGATGGAAAACAGAGTCACTGGGACAAAGTGGCACATAACTGTATTCCTACCTGATGAATCCTACTTTTAACAACTAAAAAAAAACAAAAAAAGTCAGAAAATTGTTGATGGAAGTCCAAGATGACGTCCTCAAATGTCTTGTTTTGTCCACAAATCTCACCCTCTTGATTAATTAATCCTGTCACAATCTTGTCAGTTGAAAAATAGGCCCAAAACATAGGACCAAAACATGTGGAGCATGCACTCTGCATGTTTGGGCCTATGTTTTGCAAATGGTGTGCAAACGGTGTGCAAACGCATGTTGGGACTTTAGGAGACTTGGATTATGCCAGACGAGCAGACTTAATAAATAACTTTAGCACTGAGATACTTGGCCAACAAAGTTTTGATCAGCTTCTCTGCAGCAGAACCTTGGAGGCTTGTGAACACAGAGGAATGAAATGAATGCAGAAAAATATCTGCTGCAGTGAACAACACAACAGCAGCTTGGAAGAAGATTTATTTTCCAGCGAGACAATAGCCTCAGAAACTTAAGGTTGGCTGAAAACACCAGTATTAATGTCCCAAATGAAAAGGCTCCCTCTGAGCCTCTGAGTACATCTGCAGCCGTCTGCCCCCGCCAAGTTTTTTTTATTTTTCTATTATTTAATTACTTATATAGTTACACATCTTCCATCTTTCACTTCTTCATAAATCTTTAAAATACACCTCCTCATACAGACACACACACACAGGGGCATTCATACAGAACTGACCTTGCCCCATCCTGCTTCTTACATAAGTTCTACATCTTCACTCTGCTTGTTATCACATTCATATTTAAAGCAAATTGCTTTTGCTTTTCAGACACGCTATAGCGCTGTGGCTCCGGAGACGGTAAAGCCGGTTGCTCGGTCCACCACTTCAGTCCAGACTTTAATATCTTATGAAATTCACCGTTCATGGTCCTCAGAGGGTGAAGCCCACTGATGTTGGTGACCGTCTGATTTCTGGCACCGCCGTGAGGTTGACATTTGTAGCTAAACCTAAAGAATCCTCAAATAACAATAGATTGGTACGGTCCAGTGCCTTAGAGAGAGTTTGTCAAGGTGCACAAAGCCCGACAATCAACACCAGGCTTAAGGTTATACAATTTAAATGGATTGTGCGTACATATATAACCTCCTTGCTACATAGTTGATTCATCCTGATTCATGTCTTAAATGTGGCCGAGCTGCATCTGGAGCTGCAACACAATTTAAAAAAATCTGGGAAGAGGTCATACAAACTATTTCGGGTATTATTTCTATCAGGTTACCTGTCTGCCCTCGGCTGTTTATCCTTGGACTACTTCCACCCACGTTAAGACTGTCAGGCGGAAATAAAAAGACAAGAGTAAGACACTGTATTATAACTGCCTGGAAGAGCACAGAGGCACCTACAGTTGGACACTGGTTTAAAAACTGTTAAGCCATGGAAAAACTGACTTATGCTACAAAAATGGAAAATACAGAGCTTTTTTTTTTTAAATTATGGGGACATTTTATTAAATATTTATAAAGTCACTAGCCGAGATGGTGAATATATTTTTCAAAATAATTAAATAAATAAATGCTTGCAGCCTCAGCTGTACTGTCTGTTTAGTGGTAATGTTTGCATCAGGCCTGGAATTTCATAATTTCAGGGGTGAGGCCACTTGGTCTTTGGTGTTGTCAAATTTTTGAGCCAAAGCCGAATGTCAGGGTAGCAAGGCCATCAAATAAAATAATGATTTATACACAGAATAAATAAAAATAATGAATTTAACTTAAGGGTCAAGGATGATTTTATTCCTAATACATATAAAACTCAATAAATAAATCAGTGAAATAAATAAGCTAAATTCCACAAATTAATTTATTGGTATTTATGATATACCTGTACAAAAAAAAGTTCATACCTGTTCAGCCCTGACCTAATCAGAGTCACTGGATTCATTTGAAGATGGAGATGGGGAGTCAGTGGGACTAATGTTTCAGATTTGTTAATATTAAAAGGGACAGTTCAGCCCAAAATCAAAAGTACATATTTTTTCACCTGACCTGTAGTGCTATTTATCCATCTAGATATTTTTGGTTTGAGTTGCAGAGTTTTGGAGATCTCAGCCATAGAGATGTCTGCCTTCTCTCCAATATAAAGAAACTTATTGGCACTTTGGTGCTCGAAGCACCAAAAAAATACATTTGAAAAATTCAAAAACAGTGTCTCTTTCGGGAAATCATGACCGTTTACCCAGTAATCCACAGTCCATGTTGTGAAGGTTTCCTGTAGGAAGTACGTTCTTTCTGCAGTAGAATCTACCAGGAAGAGACATTGCTGTTGAGTAATTGCAAATGTATTTTTTTGGTGCTTTGAGCGCCACAAGACGAGTGTGACTTAGTCCCTTGACTTAATTTAGCTCCGTCGACCTTCTCTTATCAGAAGTTTACTCACTCATAGATTTGTGGCATCGCACATCAGTATGAGTTCACATAAGTCTCCTGGCTGGCTCACCAACACCAAACCCACCACTGGTTATGTGCACAGTGTTTGACTTGATGTTGCTCAGTATGAATTTAGAATCTCAACAAAGGAAGCTGGTGTCTAAAAACTGCGACAGGAAAGAGGCAGGGGGTGGAAGTGCTATTTACAGCCTCACAGAACTGCAAACATGGCTGTAAACCAAGCTAGACCAGTTTGTTTGGGCTGTCAGTTTCAGATCATTTACAATTAAATGTGACATTATATATTATATTATGTTTAAAGCTATATTCTAAGTTAATTGTTTCGTGTTTATGTTAATTTAATAAATTATCCTCGTAGTTAAATATGATTTGTTTTGCCTGGAGACTGACGGATCTCAGTGAAGTCCTGTTCAGCTCTGATGAGGTTCATGATACAGGGACAACCCACACAGCTCATTATTTGTAATTACCTAATTACCTTTTCACTCAGTTTCCAATGACTTTGCTCACAACTTTCCACTTGCTCTTTCCACTCCTCCACAATCCAGACCGACACTGCCATAGAACTACAGGCCTTTGTGTAATTTGTGGAGACGCAGACTGCATCGGCAGCCAAATGCATCGACCGGTTTTTATCATATCCCAGACAAGGGCTGCACAAATAATCAAGATACTATCAAAATCGCAATATGGCCAAGTGCAATATCCAAATATGCGATTTTGTGATAAAGGAAAAATGTGCAACAAAACAGCATTATAATGAAGTACTGTAGTGCTGCAAAAATACCCTACAGATGCTCTCCAGATTCAATAAGACATGTTTGTTTAGTACAGACCTCAACAAATGTCACATCATCATGATTTTAATCATTTTCAGAGAAAAGGTGAATCTTAATGTAAAAATGATCATTCTGACTAAAGGTGAATCATATTGCCTTCACAATCTCTGTAAAAATAATCACAATATGATTTTTTTAGCATATCATGCAGCCCTGTCCCTGACATATTTGTGTAGATATATTGTATGTCAGCCGATAAGCAAAAAGTAAGAAAAGTGCAGCAGCACAGAAATAAATATGCAAATCAGTTTACAGCACCAGCAGAAGGCAGAGACCAGTTTTTTTCATAGAGTACCTGACTCATGGATACCTGTCAGAATATAATGAGTTGCCATCAGCAGCTTTAAAACCACTTTCACACTGCAGTGTGAGCTTTTTAGAAACTAAATGTTTGTGCTCTGCCATCTCTCAGCCACTTACACACTTTCTACTCTCACACATAGACCTCCTCCTCTCCCAAGTGTTTCTGTCAGTGTTTTCAGTCCAGCAGACTGACAACAGCCATATTAAATCATTGTGATGATGAAGATGTTGTCTTCTTTTGTTTGGCCAATGAATCGATGGCAAATCCACCGCTGGTATTTGATAATAACGATAGATTTGGTCCCTGGTTTAAAAAAAACAGGCAGGTCACAAACAGTGCTACCACTCACCCAAAATATGTTCCATCTCGATCGATGAAGTAGCGCCCCTCAGCGTCACGTGGGATGTAATGGCGCCCGCTGAACATGGCGGCCAACATGGTGTCCTCGAATCGCCGCAGCGTGGACAGGCGAGTGGTGAAGTACGTGCCCCCAACATTCAGAGAGATGACCTCTGGAAACTTTAAAATGAAAATGGAAATAAAACTGGTAAATAACAAGAGTAAAGGTCTGGAGCCGCATGTTATACTGCAGCACATGGCTTGTTACACACCATAAAAACAGTGTGGACAATTTTTTGGGATCAGCAAAAAAGAAAAAAAGTGGTTTTTGGGTTAAATTATCATAAAAATGCACTTGTTTTTGATTTCTCTCTGTCTGTACTCATCACCATAGTAATGTAATAATAATAATTATAATAATATACAGAATACTTTGAATACTCTACTGCCTGGATTCTCAAACTGTGGTACGTGTACCACTGGTGGTACACAAGCTCCCTCTAGTGGTACAGAAATATTTTAAAAATTAAATAAATTAATTAAAAAACATATTAAAAAGTATGGAAACCATTGCATTAGAGCAGTCATCTCCAAACACTGGGTCGTGACCCACAGGTGGGTCACGGGTCCCTTAAAAATAAAAGACTATGGAAGAAATTCTGCAAAATTTAAGATTTATATCTGCAGTACACCTTTTATAAAACATTTAAAATGAGTAAATTGTTTTGCTGATAAGAGGGAAAAATAAGAGCCTGTTAATTCCGCCTAAATGCACCTAAATGTTCTACACTGTAAAAATGAAAAAGCTGAAAAAATTTCAAGGCAACTTACTTAGATTTTTGAGTTCTGCGTCCAACTCTAACTCTTACTTTTAAAAAAAAAAAAGTTTTAACAACTAATAATGTTTTGTTGAGATAATTTACTTTTCTTCTTTAGATAAACTTGAATCTTCTAGTTTTATTAAAAAAACAAATTGAATCCAGTCGTTGAAATAAGTTGCCCTGAAATTTTGGGTTATCTCAACTAGTTTTTTTTTTTATTATTTATTTTTATTTTATTATTTATAATTCAAGTAGCTATACAACTGTTTTCTACGAATATGAAGACTTAAATTTTGCCATATAAAATGGTAATGGTTTTGATGTTTAATGGGAGTTAAAGCAAAACTGTAATAGTTAGATATATTAATCAGTCTGTATTTATAGTTTTCATACTGGCAACTGGGAGCACTGGTATTATATCCATCCACAACTGAAACATACATACAGTACATCAGCTGCCTGCTCTCTGTCAGTCACATTTTATGTGGTTTCATGAAAATAAATGTACACTGCAGATAAACAGATTTTTTTCTGAAGCTTCACATACTGTTTTTGTCAATATCTGATTAATCCATAACAGTAAGTAACATTTTCTCCTAATATTTTCTTGCCTAGTTTTAGTTACAACATGTCCTTCAAACTGTCTGTGGTATTGGACGTGCCCTAGCCTGGAAAAATACTAGAGGGACACTTTCTACACTTATCATTAAGCCTCAGTTTTGACCTAGAACCTCCTAACCTTCTGGTCACCTTTTCTGGCAGGGCTGGAGAGGATGACATGCACCCGACAACCAATCAAATGTTGCACATTAGTTTTTCACCTCACTTTTAACCAAATGTGCAGTATTACGACGATGGAGGGACGCTGCCCCGCCCACCCACACTCAGTGGCTGATGGACATTATATCCTGTCTAAACCTCAGAAACTACTCAGTTTGCAACTTTTAAGTTTCAAAAGGTGTGGGGCCCTTTCCTGACTGAGTCTGAGTCTTCAGTCAGACTGAGGGCTTATGCTGCGTTCCAGACAACATCAGAGGTCGGCATTTTCCCGCCTCCTACTCGACAAAGTACAACAGAACGTCACTCAAAGTCGTAATTCCTATTTGTGAACTCGGGGCAAATCCATCCACCCCGGCTTCAGAAGAAGCAGCCGTCTGACTTCACACAAAAACGCAGAACCCAGGAAACCTAAAATAATGCAGACTATCATATAGTTTAAACCTGTTCTGCATGTAAACTGATGTCAGAATATGTTGCCAATGTTACTGAAGTGCCGCAAAATAAAATATATATATAATGGCGTGTCATTTTTCCTCCTCTGTGTTGTTCATACAAAGAGCGTGCACTGCTGAGGGTTACACTTGACAAAAGAAGTCATCAATTTTTCTGGGTCAGCCATGTTTTTTGTTTACTTCTGACGTTGTGCATTAGGAGGACTTTTAGGTTGGATGCTGGAAATTTCTACTGGAAAATTCCGACCTCTGACGTCGTCTCGAACGCAGCATTACTTCCTCAGTCTCTTTTTGTCTTTTGTCTGTATGTTGATTTCTGTCAGTAATATAATCTGTAGTAAATCATTTTCAAAACTTTCCCTTTTCATTTATTTATGATCATTTTTCCGTTCTTTCCTCCATGAATACAAAATTTCCAGCACCTTCCTGCTTCCTGCTGTTCTGGCCTGTAGATGGGACTTGGGGGTTTAGGGATGAGTTCACTGTACTCCTTTATTATAGATGTGCTTTCTAAAACTGACATAACTGTTATACACTCTTCAAACTTTTGTATATTATATAAACAAAAGTTATTTATATTTGTGTAAAACAGACATACCTACAAATGTCTGTACATTTTGTTCATTTGACACATTTGTATATGATACGTACGTATCTCATTTCTCCTCGTATATTGGATGACACGTATCCACCTCCAGTACAGTAGTTCATCTTATAACCTTGTTTATTTACAATTGGAAGACCTAATTGGCCTTAATTTGGATGGATGCCAGGGAGATGCTGCCAGTGCTCTCTGATTGGTGGCTTTTTCACATGTTCTATTTATATGTACTGTGTATACACTGTATGTTACCAGTGCTGTTAGTCTATATTAATTTGTCCTGATAATAGTCTGAGCAAACTTTGTTTTTACAGTTCGTGTGCAGGATTCTTAAAGGACTTGAAGGGCGATTATCTCTGCAGCCACTAGGATGCACTTTACTAAAGTGGTAGCAGATTCAGCCACTCTCACAGTATTTTTGCAGGGCTGTTAACTGAAATACATTATAGGAGTTAAATATAGCACAGTCATTCTCAAACACTGGGTCGTGACCCACAGGTGGGTCACAGGAGATTTTATTTGGGTCCCTTAAAAATAAGACTATAGAAGAAAATCTGCAAAATTTAAGATTTATATCTGCAGTACATCTTTTATAAAGCATTTAAAATGTGTAAACTGTTTTGCCGATGTGAGGAAAAAACAAGAGCCTGTTAATTCCGCTTAAATGCACTTATTTTGTCTTATTTACGAAGTAGGCTAAAATGTTCTATACTGTAAAAGCGAAAAAGTTGGTTTCAAGGCAACTTATTTCAATAGATTTTTGAGTTTTGTGTCCAACTAAAACTCTTACATTAAAAAAAAAAGTTTTACCATAGCAATGTTAGCAAACCACAAATTATAAGCCATGTTTTCCTCTTTTTGCCACGGGTCAGTTGGTAGCACTGACTGTTACCGTGGTAACACAGGTCTTAAACCTGAGTTAGCCTGAGGGTAAGGCGTCCAGTGTGGGGTGTGTTCATCACTCCCTCTCGGAAGTTGCAAAGTTGCGATCGCAACAATTCACGCCAATTCAACCAATCCCTGTGAATTCTGCATGACCTTGCAGTTTTGTCCAAACTCTGCAAATTTGAACAATCATTATAGGTTCAGAAGACTTCCACCAATCACAGCAGTCCCCGACACAAACGTCATGGATGTACGTCTCAATGAACTGACCAAATGTTTTATTATTTACTTTTTCTGTATTCATATTGTTTAATTTTTTCTCGGGTACTGTAGAGGAAACAAGGTTTGTCATTGATTTGGCATTTATCAATGTCCTGTGGACTTCCTGTGGAAATATTTTGTGCTGCTTTGACTGAGTCTGACCCCCCAGGTGAACTTTTTTATCTAAAAATAAATCAGATTTTGATAGATTATAACCCTGAGCCTTTTTGGTAAAGTAGTCTCACTGGAACAAGCTTCCTTTGATTTTTATTTTTTTTATTTTAATTTAATTTCATTTGCCACTTTTTATTGCAATCTTCTCTTGGTCCCGTCCTTTCATTGCAAAAAAAATGCATATAAACGTTGCAACATGCATCACCATTTCTTTAGAAAAGCTGCTGTGAAATCAGGCATTTTAGGCTGCAACAGTCCCTAATAATCCTGGAGGGACTGATTAATGTCCAGTTCTTTTATCAAAAATAATTGCAGCTCCTGTGAGTTTAGATATTGCACACAGCCATATCCCAATTCCACTAATATTTTGATAAATTATTCAGCCCTACAGTAAAAATAGGCTTATTTAATAGCACGTTGGGATTACTCAAATGGTTGTGAGCAGCATGTGTGAGGAGGAGGAGGAGGAGGAGGAGGTACGTGACACTCTGAGTCTCTGAGCAGCCACTTCTTTACTGTCAGACCACCAAAATAAGAGGATTATTCGGCTGAAGACCCGTAGATCCATCAGCAGCCTGCACATGTCACATGTTCACGCATGATGTCATGTGACAGCCAATCATGACAGGGCCCAGCTGGCTCAACCAAACACTGACACCTGTACAAATCAATAAAGTAGTGTAATAATTTGGTAGAAAACGTTATGTATTGGGCACTGTGGTCATAATTATTATCGTTATGAGGAAACAAAGAGAAGGCTTTACTTTCTCTGTTTGCTGCTGTTACTCTGAGTAATAAATCTCACACAGATAATTAGGTGCTGACGTCTTGTATGTGTGACGCTCACTGGTTTGGTGTTTGCTGGTTAAACTTGGTTTTTCCTGTCAGACAGGCGGGTAGAAGCGGCCTACCTCCTGCTCCGCGGCGCTCAGCGGGGAGCGGAGCGGCTTGCTCAGGGTGAGGCTCGGTGCTGGGGAGGCCGGCTTTCGGAACTCGTCCTCCGCAGAGTCCGAGCCGGACATGGCATCGCCCGGTTTGTCGGTGTCGCCCGCGGCCGAGAATACCACCATCACTCTGGGCAGCGGCAGCGTCCGTCTCTCCTGGATGAACCTCCGGACCCGCGTGGTGGCGGCGGGCAGCGGGCTGAAGGACAGCGCCTGCCGCTCCCTGCTGCCGCTCCCGCTGCCGCTCCCGCCGCCGCTGCCGCTGTCTGAACCGTTAGGACCGTTGGAACCGCTCGAGCCATTCTGCTGCATGCGCGCGGCGAGCCAACACGAGCCACAGCGCGAGACTGATGATACACACAACAACAACAACAGCAGAGGAGGAGGAGGAGGGGCGCGAGCGGCAGCGCGGACACACCTCGCTCTCCACACAGAAAGCGGAAGTAGAGAGATTCCGCCTTCAGTGATAAAAACGTAGAAAAAACACAGCAGGTACGTTAAATATTTCATCTGAAGTAGGTTAGCAGGACGGACTGACTGGGCCCGTGCGCACACTCTTTACGCTCATACGTGCTGTGACGTGACAGTAGTGAGCACCGTCATCACGCCAAGGAGTAAAATCCGGTGTGGGATGAAACTTCATGGACGGTTTTGCTAATAAATACATAAATAAATAATTATACCAATTCATGCTTGACTTATGTCTAATTTTGTGATAAATGGATGAATGAATGAAAAAATAATATAAATATAATTTACTTGTCACCATAAATAAACAAATCAAAACAAATTGTGAATCTACGTATTAATTTTTCATTTATATACATGCAGGGTTCAAAATTAGAGGTCGCCAGTCGCCAGTGGCGACCTACTTTGATCCTTGGGCCAGTAAAGTCCGTCCACTAAGTGGCCACTCTGGCGAGTGGAAGAAAAGGCCCAACTACTGTTGTTGTTACTGTTTTTTTGTTGTTTTTTTTTCTCCCCCCCGCCTATGTCTGTGACGCTTCGGTTGTGTCACGCAACATGCTGCTGGTCACTAACAGGCGGACCGCGGTCCGAGTCCGGACCCAGACACCGTCCTATACGGACCCGGGATTTTTAGCGCACTGTGTTTCGTACATAGGTGTGGGTACTGAAATTCGGTATTAAACGGTTACATTATTCAAGACCAGAGTATTAATAAGTTCCGACGTTTAAGTTCTGATGTAATTTATTATGACAGGGCTGCAGCGCCTGTCCTCTCTGTGCCAATACAGCTTCTCCATGCAGTACGCACACACAGAGGTCAGTGTGTTTCTCTGTCTGTG
The DNA here is from genome assembly GCA_034769285.1 of Lutjanus argentimaculatus. Classification (NCBI taxonomy): domain Eukaryota; kingdom Metazoa; phylum Chordata; class Actinopteri; order Lutjaniformes; family Lutjanidae; genus Lutjanus; species Lutjanus argentimaculatus. The sequence goes on from JAWZSL010000004.1 coordinate 2,001,579, forward strand.
TCTGATCTGTTGACTTTCTTCATCAGCAGGATGTTTTATAAAGTCACCCCGAAACACAACTCGCGTTTTTTTTTTCCATGTAATTCACCCGCGATTCAGTTTTCACAGCAGCAGAGAAGCTGCATGTGGAGGAGAGTTTATTAAAACAATCCAAACTAACGTGATGCTGAATGACACCAACCAGCTGCTCTTATAAGATTAAACAACTGTATAAGGAGGCTTTTACATTAAACAGGAGAGTCTGTGTTTCTCTGTCAGAAACTGTCAGACCTTCTCACAGCAGAGCGAACAGGTGAGGGAGGAGGAGGAGGGCAGATTGATCACTAATCAATCATAGATGCTGTCGTCCTCTCGGACTGATTAAAAAAATAAAAATGCCAAAATTGGTCACAAACTATACCTGAGTGTCCGCACAGGTGTGTGTGTGTGTGTGTGTGTGTGTGTGTGTGTGTGTGTGTGTGTGTGTGTGTGTGTGTGTAACATTGCAGAGTGTAACATCATGCTGTTCACAGACAGTCTGCTGTCATTAGTTTGACAGAGACACAGAGAGGGTCGTGTCTAGAAGGGAACCCTAGACCCGCGAAAGATCGCGAGAGTTTGATTTTATCAGAAACAAATCCCGCGAGAGTTTTGCAAATAAAGGGTTCCCTTTTAGACACGATCGAGAAAGATGCGCTGCTCCAAGAAGAAACAATCATGTCGTGGTACAGATGTTTTAATGTGACAAACCGCCATAACTAAAACAGTGTATTCACTGAGCCCCAGAGAGTCACTGAAACACTGATCACTGACCTGCTGTGATGGAAAAAAGTACTCAGATCCTTTATTTCAGTAAAAGTATGAATACCACAATGTAAACAAATACTAATTACAAGTAAAATTTTTGCATGTGATTGTTTCCTTTTTTTTTTGAAAAATCAACATTTTTATTGCTTTTGTTGTATGGTTGTGTAGAGTTGTTGAGTTACAACCTGTATGACCTGCTGAGGAACACCAACTTCAAAAGGAGTCTCCCTCAACCTCACTAGAAATGTTCAGCATACAAAGTATGTTAAATAAATGAACTTATAAAAAGATTAAATCTGACTCATACCTTCATTCCACACAAAATTGTGCTAATATTGCTATGATATGTGTTGAAAAATGCGTATGAGTGTATTATAGTAGCGAATAAATTGAAAAATATACAAAAAGGCTATATATAATTTTTGGCCAGTAAAAAATCCTTCTGGCCAGTAGATTTTAAAAGCTCACTGGCCAAGTGGCCAGTGAGCCAAAAAGTTAAGTTTGAACCCTGTATACATGTATATGTGTACTCATTTGTAGATTTATTTGTTCATATATAAATAATGTATTTACAATTTATTTATTGACACAATTATCAATTTATAATTTTATGTCCCCATTTATTTACTTTTATTTAGCCTTAGTATAACTTGCAGCAGTGAAATAAATAAATATGTCCACTTCATCCATCAAAAGTCAGCAAGTTACACTATTGGTTGATAAAAGTATATTTAAATAAATGATTATATAATTTAATGCTTAATAAATATCTAATTATATAATATAATGCATAAATGAATAAATAAATAAATACATAAACAAATATGTAATTTTATACTTGTCACCATAAATTAAAAAATCAGAAATTATTTAATTCATTCTTTTATGTATATTTATATATTTACTATTTATCTATTTTATTTTTTCATTTATATAGGTTATAAATTAATTTATTTATATATAATTATTTATTTACAAATTTATTAATTTATGATAATAATGTCTCTATTTATTTATTTATACTTTTATTTAACCATAGCATAATTTGCAGCTGTACAATAAATAAACGTGTCCACTTCATCCATCAAAAGTCAGGGGGCGGACTTTGCTGCTAATTGGTGGTTGTACTTGAATCTACTGTTTTTGCCAAATTCAAGATGACTTTTGATGGGTTAAATTGACACTATCAATAGATACAACTATATATATATATATGTATATATATATATATATATAAATGTGTGGAAAAAATGAATAAATAAATATAAAAATGTGTAAATATAAAAAATCTATGAATAAATAAATACACAAATCAATCTGACATTTGTCTCATTTAATGTTTCATTTAAAACTTGATTTATTATTATTCATTATTTATTATGTATTTGTTATATAATTACAGATTTATTTAAGAATTTAATTGTGTAATTACTTATGTATTACTAATTTATTGTGCCCTTAAACGTCTCCAGGTTTCTAGAGGCACACAAAGCAAAGCTAATAGCTAATAATAACAAATAAGTGCTTAAAATATTTAAAATGGACACTTTTAAAGAAGTGTAGATTAAAGTTCTTAATATGCTGCTGCAAAGACATTTAAAAAACATATTTTAGTTTGAGGCTGTCCCCTGTTGTTTCTGCTGCAGGAGCCTAATTTTTACGAGGCCTGATGTTCGTCTTATCAATATTATGCCTGTTAGAAAATGATCTATTTTGATTTTTTTAAAAAGAAGATTGGCTTATAAAAGCCAAACAGAAAATCCTTTGATCACTTTCGATCAGCAAAGTCTGTCGAAGATGATGACTCTTTTTCAGGACGATCGGCCCAACAGTCTAAGATAGGCTCGCGAAAATAGGATTTTGATAAAAACTGTGTAAAGTCATAAAGGTTGACATTTTTTTTAAAAGCAGAAGAACAATTGAGAAAAGATGCAGGTAAATTGAACAACTAAAATGTCACTTTTTTTTAGAGGATGTTGGCTCATACACATCAGTCTGGTAACTGCATCAGTTTCCTGTGTTTTAACACCTTTTTGCCAGTTCTTTTCCCTTCTCTCTGTTTGTTGCATGGTGGTAAAAAAAAGTGTCTTTTTCTTTCATTCAAGAACTTCCTTTGACATGAAACAAATCAGTGTAGGAATAATAACAGCACATTACCATCAATGCAGTACCATGTCAAGACCAGATGATGAAGTTCACCATTTTTGGCTAAATACGTGTTAAACTGTACAGAAATTTAGTGTAAAAATGACAACTTGTGTGGTTTTATGTTGGGCTATGGGTTAATATGTTTCTACTATTGACCATAAATATGCTTTCTAATTGACCCGCACCTTATTGCTCCGTTCTCCAATGACAGTTGAGCTAGCTTGGTACCTTGCTCAACTTTCTCCTTTTCTGTTTCCTTAAAAATGTTAGATTGGGGGTTGTAAAAGCAACATATTCACATCTTAAGTTAGCTGATGTTAGCAAATATACATCAAACATTAGCTAGCTAGTTAGCTGGTGTGTTGCTAACATTAGCTAGCTAGTTATCTAACCTTTTTCTAACTTAAGATGTGATTCTATATGTCGCTGCCATCAAAGCCATCACAGACTAACTGAGTTTATTCCGTTCACCTCATCACACAGCCGCCATTTTCCTCAGCGTGGAAAGCTCAAATGTTGTACTGCTGCGTTCCAGGTTGCAAGCTGTAAAAGTAGATAATCTGACAAATTTTCATCATTTTACCGCTTCCCAATTGATCATGAACCGAAGAGACAATGGAAAGTGAAAATCTGACATTAGGCCATATTTCAAGCTAATGACAAACAACTTATTTGTAAGCCATTAGCTACCATGAGACAACACTTCCTAGCTAACGTTACCAACATCATTACTGCCACACAAAGTGCTTATGACACACCTTTGTATTGGATGTAGCTGTTAATCTGTATGAACATTACACATTACTGACTTAACCAGAACATTTTTTGAGGTCAGGTGAAGAGACGACACAACAGTTAGCTAACGTTACATCTCAACTTTGTTTCCATCCAGTGACTTATAGTTCCAGACTTAAAATGTGTGCCAATATTTCAGAATTATTTTTCATCTTATCTGTCATATTCTGTCACACTATCAAACGGTAACGTTAGCTAAGGAGTGGCTAAATGCTAACGTTTGCTCTTGTCTCACCATAGATAATGGGTCATAATATGTTGTTTTAGCTTGAAATACGGCCTGATATCCCCACACATTTTCACTATCCGTTGTCCTTTCAGCTTTCTCTGTTTGCAGTGTGTTGGTCTTATTCAATTTACCATATTCACACACCGGCCATTTTCCTCTGACATGAGCTTGAAGGTGGGAAGCTCAAATAAAGAACTGCTGTGTTCCAGATTTGTAGTCATATAAACATTAACTTTATCATTTAACTGATTCCCAATTGATCAGCAACTGAAAAGACAATGGATAGTGAAAATCTGGTGGAAAACAACTTATTTTTTAACCCATCACCTACCATGAGACAACAGCTAGGAAGCTGAATGTTAGCATTCAGTCACTTCCTAGCTAACGTTACCAACATCATTACTGCCACACAAAGTGCCAACAACACACTTTTTCCATTGGATGTAGCTGTTAATCTGTTTGAACATCACATGTAAACGTGTTCGAGTGACCAAAATGTCTGTCGTAACACTATGAAACAGTAACGTTAGCTAGGAAGTGGCTGAATGCTAATGCTAGCTGTTGTCTCACGGTAGTTAATAAATTATCAGATATGTTGTTCTACTTTGAAATATGGCCCGATGTCCCTCCAGATTTACACGATGCATTGTGTTTTCAGTTGCTGATCAATCAGGAGGTAATGAAATAATAAGGATTTGTCAGATTTCTTATATTTATATGATTTGTAACCTGGAACACAGCAGTACGACATTTAAGTGTCACAGAAAAATGGCTGCCATGTAAATATGATGAATACTTGGATGATATACTCTTGTTGATATGCTAAGTAGATTTAGTGAACTTTAATCAGCTGGTCTTGAGATGGTACAACATTGAGCTTCCCCGCCCTCGCGTGACATCAGAGGAAAATGGCTGCCATGTGAATATGGTGAAAGGACTGTGTGTGCACACGCGCACAAGCACGTACACTTGCACATACAGTACATACAAACCATACACTAAAAATGGATATAAAAATATACAGCTGCTTTAGATGACACATAAATCATCCAAAACATTCGTCTCCCCAAAGTTTCAAGGTTGTGAGGCCTCGAGATAGAGGTACAGCTGTGCCACAGAATCACACGGTGGACCGTGTTTTTCATTCTCTCCAGGTACTTTCACACCATAAAACAATTCAATTAAATTAATCCGCTGTACTTTTGTCCTGAGCTGCTCCACTGACTTTGAGGCATATGAGCAGAAAAGCTTGTTTCTATTTGTTTATTTGCCTCCAAAGGTCACTCTAATGTTTAAAGCCTCTTCTATCCCTCCGGGGTATTATTTTATTATAGCCCCGAGCTAGTGTGGGTGCTACTGTGAGCTATGATTAGCCTGGATGAAACTTCAGGTATGAGCATTTGTCCGTGGCCCATACCCACCCCGTGGCGACAGCTCCCCCTGTCAATACGACGGATAACAATAGAAGTTTTATGGATGATGAAGATGGGTGTGAAGTGTTCAGGCTCTATAAGGCAGGAATACCTGGGATTTTGATCCACCCACTATTGTCTAAACTTAGCCCAGGTGTCTGATGTGGTGGTCAGGTCTATATAACTGCAGAGGCAGACTCGGAGGTGATCTCTCTCTCTCTCTCTCCTGGAAGCTGAGAACGTGCTGAGGAACCCGTCGCCATGGTAAGACATGCCTGTCTCCTTCTCCTTCACATCCTCCTCCTTTTATCTGTCTGTTCTCCTCACACTGCTGTGTCAGGATGCTCCTCTTGGACTCGCTGTAAAAACACTGTAAAAAAAAATGCATTTTTTTTGTTTTAATTCAAAAAAATATAGTGTCCAGGCTTTCTTGGACTTTTAAGTTGACTGAATTTGATACAAAAATTTGAAGTAATTTTGTAATTATTCAAAGCAAATAAACTTTTGTAGTTAAATAAACTTGCCATTAATTCATTTCTATTTGAGAAAACATGTTTATTAAAGGGATAGTTCTAAATCTAAAAATTAAAATTAAAATTAAATCAATAAGTACTCACCCTCATGCTGATTGAAGGTTTTGTTAGTCCACAAAACACTGCTGGAGTTTCATATGAAAACAGTGTTGCAGAATCTCCCAAACAGTGGAAGTGAATGGTGACCAGTTTTTAAAAAAAAAACAAAAAACAACAGAATAAAAACATAAAATGCCTCCATACTGCTCTTCTGGTGTAATCCAGTAATCCGCATGAAAGCCCCGACATGCCACGTTCACTAAAAAATGTTTAAAAATGTTAAAAAGTGTTCTGAAAATATATTTTTAAAAATCTAATCTTTTAAAGAATATTTTTATTAGGTTTTACACAAACACAAAACAATGTACATACAGGAGGTTTTGCAAACTTCACAACAGATATGTCAGATTAACGAATACATCAGCTATTTTAGAAAAACACGTTGTGCAAACTAATCCCCATCCTCCTAAATCTAATCTAAAATCTAATAAAGTTTAATCAACTTGAATGAACAAAACTTTTTAAACTTTCTAAATTTTTTAATTAAGCTGGTTAAGACTGAGCATCTCAGCTGTGGCTCAGTGGTAAAGTGTAGTCATCCACTAATCAGAAGATCAGCTGTTCAATCCCTCGACTCTGCATGTTGAAGTATCTTCGAGTAAGATGCTGCCCTTCCGTGTGTGTGAATGGTTACTTTAAAAGGCAGCGTTCGTCATTAATGTGTCACATGTAAAAGTATTTTGAGTCGTCAGAAGACTAGAAAATATAAATGTAGTCCCGTCAACCTCTTGGTGAGCGTGTGGGAAAGATTGTTGTCATGGTTAAATAATATAAATGCTCAGATGCACTCAAGAAAAACAAAAAAACAAAAAGCGTTTGTTTTTAGGCCATTTTCATTATTTTCTGAAAGCTAGATAGATTCAGACGTCCAGCTCAGTGAGTGCTGCACGTCTCATGTGACTCCTGTGATACGGCGGTGTCATTGAACTCGAGCCAAATACATAAATAGATAAATGTCCTTGTTGGAACATTGTCTTTTGAGTGTAGACATCCATCAGGTGACAAATGGTGAAGCACCTACTGCAATGACACCACAACTTTTTTTTTAACATTACAAGCAGCAGGCAGCTTCACAACAATGTACATACATAATACTTAAACATAAATAAAAATACATAAAGTCCACAAGAGTGAAAAAAAAACATTAACGAAGGGTATAGGGAATAAAGGGTATATTTAACGAAGCCAAACAATAAAACAATATCATAGATGTGAATCTACATCTTTTGGAGTTTGTAAAGTTGAAGACAGCAGAGTAGGCTTACAACAGTAAAAAACACAACAGTTAGCCCTGCAGTAAATTAACGGTTACTTAGAATTTTGTATTAGCAACACATTAGCCTCTGACAGCTAGTACAGTGGCTAGCTTGTTTAGCAAAACTAAATTCTACTAAATCACAAATCATGAAACAGCTGTAGTAAAGTGAGTATGTGCAGATAACGCTCCAATAAGGGCATTTTGGAAGAAGACAAAAGATAGAATGAGTTTCTTTGCTTAGTCACTGATCTGACAAAATGGCCGACGTTGTCAGTTAAACTGCTGCAGAACTCTGCAGGTGTGGTGGTTGCTATGGAAACGGAAGTTCACCTGTAACAAGCTGCTGGTGGTGAAGTAAAGGGATGTCAAATAAACTGACATTAAAGGCCACAAGGATCAATTTAATATACAAACAAATTCTCCCTTCAGGCACCAAAGAAGGCAAAGAAGAAGACGACCGAGGCAGGCTCCAACGTGTTCAGCATGTTTGAGCAGTCGCAGATCCAGGAGTTCAAGGAGGTGAGACGACGTCTGGTGTTGTATCGTAAAGAAAAAAATGTCTGAGCTAGCAGACTAAAGTAGATTTCGCTTTAGGTTTGCTCCACCAGTTTTACTTTTTGATCTATTATACACAAAAACCTTTTTCAACCAACTGACCCTCCCTAAGCCCCGCCCCTTTTTGCTCTGTGCCTCAGTGACAGTTGAGACAACTTTCTGCTTTTCCTGTAAAAAAAAAATAGACACATAGGGTCACATCTTATGCTAGCTAATGTTAGTAAGATGCTATTTAGAGCTAACAATCTGCCAAGAAGTGCTGGAAAATACTTCTACTTTGTGGCATGCAAAAATGTACAGTTACAGTCTTTATGCTAAGCTAACAACATTATAACCCCAGTTTGTCCTTTTACTGCAATTTTACTGTAATAACTTTGTAGATTGACATTTTACATGATAAATGATCTGCTTACGTGATATAATAGCTACACAGTTGTAGATTAAACCAGATTAAACCGCATATAAAACCTAAAAATTAGCTCTAGCTGGCTAACACAATAACAATATTACTTTATACTTTTATTCATGAAAGATTTTGAATGAATTACTCGTCTACTTTTAATTATGTTAACGTTATGGTAACTCAGGTAAGTAAATTCTTTCACGATGAAATAAAGTTTTTTCCTCAATACTGGCTCAGCAGTTTTGAAGATCAGGTTGAAGGTGTGTTAATCAATTAAATAAGCTGCTGTAGTGTTTGTTCAAGTGGAAACATGCACACTAAGAGGTGAAGTGAGTTATGATATCATATAAAACTGCAGAAAAATGAAACTTCTGTGTGTCTTTCACTGCAGGCCTTCACCATCATGGACCAGAACAGAGATGGTTTCATTGACAAGGGCGACCTGAGAGACACATACGCTGCTTTAGGTGAGCTGCCTCTTACTGTAGCTTACGGCAGGTTACAAATCAAAATGATAACATTACCCTAATAAGAGCTGTGCTTTGAATCAAATTAGGCAAAAAGTCTCTCTGTGTGTGTCTGCTCTGTGTGCAGGTCGTCTCAATGTCGGCAATGATGAGCTGGATGAGATGATGAAGGAGGCTCCTGGACCCATCAACTTTACCGTCTTCCTCGCCATGTTTGGTGAGAAGCTCAAAGGTTAGTAAGGATGTTATATTATATATTATGTGGAACGTACAAGCCACTGCTACACCAGGCTAACAAGAGCAGCGCCTGGGCCACATTAATGTAAAAAAGATTTAATCAGATTAATTATGGAAGTAATCAACAACATTGTGTAAATATGTATTTTACTTTTGTTCCTTTTGGGTTTTTTTTTTGTGTTAAAGCTGTATTTTTTAAACCTTTTTCATCATTTAGGAACTGACCCAGAGGAAACCATCCTCAACGCATTCAAGATCTTCGACCCTGAAGGGAAAAGGCATCCTAAGAGGAGAAGAGTATGAGTTTCCTGCATTTTCTTTACAACGAGACTTTCAGCCTTACTTAGTCTTTTTCTTTATAATCACACTGAGCTAAATGCTAACGTCAGCATGCTACGTTGCTGCATGTCACCCCCCACCCCCCACCCCCTTTCCTGTCATGTCTTCAGCTGTCCCTATCAAAATAAAGGAAAAAATGCCCAAAAAATGATTTAAAAACCACCAAACCACCAAAATTTTAAACTCCAGTATTAACTTTCAGCTTACATTTGTGGAGGTTTAATTGGACTAACACTTAAGCTAGCTAGCAAACAATGTCATGTTTTCTTAACCTTTTAGCTAGCTAACAAACAAATGTAATGTTTTGTTAACTTTTTCAGTAGGAAACAAACAATATACTGTTTTCTTAACTTTTTAGCTAGCTACCAAACAATATAATGTTTTGTTGTTTTTTTAAATCTAGCTAGCAAACAGTATAATGTGTTGTTAACCTTTTTGCTAGCTAACAAACAATGTAACATTTTCTTAACCTTTTTGCTAGCTAGCTAAAGTGTAATGTTATGTTAACTTTTTAGCTAGCTAACAAGCAGAGCAAAAGTTTTGTTAAGGAATACAGAACAGCTGAAGGGTTATAGCCCCGCCCCTTTATACCTATTAGGTCTTTGAGCAAGCATCTCCACATTGATTAAACTCTAATTTGGTTTTACACATTTACTAAACTGAGGTTAGTTCTTAACTGTGCAACAGAGCTGCTTAATTTTAATTATTTTAACTTTATATATAAGATAATTGTTTTTGTTATTTAAACATAGTTTTGTGGTCAGACTGCTTTATTTTACAGATAAAACAAACTATTTATATTGTTCCCAATCTGACCATATACCATCACACATACAGTGTATATATAGTAGATACAGAAATAGTTGAAATTACATGTTTTTCCACTCAATACAAATTCTCAATTTGTTCAAATTATAAGGGAAAAATGCTGCTCAAGATAAAAAGGCAAGTAAGAAAAGTAACTTACGATTGTTTTCCTTTCACAGCATCAAATACCACCTGATGTCTCAGGCCGACAAGTTCACAGAGGACGAGGTAATGAATGTCTGTTGTCTGTTTCTCCCTCTGACAGAAAGATTCAGGGACCCTCACCAGTTACTTATTAAAAGGATACTCCACCCCAGACCCATAACCCACTCAGTATGTACTCACCCCTCTGCTGATGTGAGGATGGGTGAAGATCTTCAGTTCACTAAACAATCCTGGAGTTTCAGCAGAAAACAGGGTTGCAGCCAAATCCAGTACAATGGCAGTGAATGGAGACCACGGATAAAATGTTAAAAAAAGAACACAAAACAAACACAAAACGTCTCCATCCTGCTCGTGTGGTGTAATCCAAGTGCCCGCGAGCCGCGACATTAAAATTCAACCACAAAAGACGCCATTTACACCATGTTTTTAGCCGAAACGTCAACTTTAGCATGTAGCCAGTAGGATGTAAACATGGCGTTGATCTCGCGATTTTTCACATGTGTGTCCATTAAGAGATATATGAAGTCTTGCGAGATCGATGCCATGTTTACATGCTACCTGCTACATAGTACAGTTGACATTTCGGCTAAAAACATGGTGTAAATGGTGTCTTTTGCGGTTGAATTTTAATGTTGCGGCTCACGGACACTAGGGGTGAGTACATATTGAGTTGGATGATTATCTAAGAGTGGAATATCACTTTAAAGATGGACACACATCTTACCACCTTCACACTGAGAAGCCTCGTGTGTCGTAATTATTAATATTGTAAGACACAATCCGAAGGAGAACCCGTGTGGTGTGCTGCGTTATGGTAAATCATTGATCAAGTATTGGGACACTCGTTCATCGGTGGCAAATTTTTAATGTAAAGAAACAGGAAATGTTCAGTTTGCAGCAGCAATAACGTATCTGATAGAGCTGAAAGTGGTGTCTGAAACTGAGAACAGGAACATGGGTGTAAAACTGAATTCCAAACCACAGATATTCACTTCCAAGCTACAAAAACAGTGAGGGGTGAAAACAGAGAGCTTTGCCATCACAGCCACACGTGCACTCAAGCTGCATGAACGTAATGTGATTTAGACTGAATATCTAGTCGAAAAAACAGCTTCCATCTTGTAATTCTGAGTCAAACAGCAGTGAAATGTTGAAAATAACAAGAAAAGTGTGAACAAACTGCAAAACAGCTGTAAAAAAAAATACAAATTTAACACGAATACAATCAATTCAGTTAATTTTAAAGAAGGAATATGCAATTTGTGTGTATCTGCTTTCCTTTTTAAATCACTCCAAGTTCATATTAATCAAATATTATGAGTTAATGAACACAAAAGAAAGAAAATTCTACTGGCACTCAACATTTTTAAGTTTGCAACAGAACTTCTGAACAAATGCTAAGTTTTCAGAACTTATCACAACTGTTTCATTTTCAGTTTTACGGTGTGACAAGAGTCGGCAGAATAACATGTTAATGAATAACAGGAGAGACTTGATGTTTTCTGCAATTAGCTGGAAAAAACATGCGCTTATATCGGCGTCAGAAATGCTACTATAACAGAAAAAATCCATTATTGTGAACCCCTATTTCCCAAAATGTCAAACAAACTTTTTGAATGGTTTAATATATATTTTAAGTTATATCACATTTTGCTCTCTAAAAACTACACACATGCAGCTCAGCGTGCTTTTATTCATCATATCTTCACATTTCAAACATGCATTGATCAACACTTTGCTCCCTTCTACTATAAATGTGACTTTTCACTCTCCTTCAGGTAAACCAGATGTTCACAAACTTCCCCCTGGACGTTGCTGGAAACCTGGATTACAAGAACCTGTGTTACGTTATCACCCACGGAGAGGACAAGGAGCAGGAGTGAAACAGTCAATAAAAAACCCCTCAATATCACCTGTCAGTAACATGCCATCTTCATCCAAACATCATCACATTTTGTCTTGTTTCATCCACAGATTTAACAATAAAAGTTTCCAATAAAAGTGATATATCACATCATCTGTTTGCCATTTTAATACAAGTCCTTCAGTACTGTGTCTGCTGATTTACCTTAAAGCTTATTAAATATATATCTGACGCGTTCACTTAACAGCCACAATCAAATCATTTTTCACGGTCACACATTCTAATTTTCTCTCATAAATGCAGCGAAATATTTGCATCTATCATTCATTAATTTCATTAATTTGTCATTTTTCATTTAAATTAACTTTTTAACTTCAATAAATGAGCATCTTGAATCAAGAAGAATAAGTCGTGTTGTGATATAAAGCTAATGAAAAGAAATTATACATTTTAGAGAAATCTTGAAACAGGTTTGTGGAGAGAAAACAGCAGTTATCAGAAACTTTTTAAAGGTAAAATCTGCAACATATTGCAATTTTAAAAAATCCTTTAAATCATCAGTTATGACCCACTAGAAGTGTCTGTATCTGCAGAGACCCTGCAGCCCTCTGCTCTGTATTTCCTTATTTTTTACCTCATTATTTTCTGTAATCAGGATGTGTTACCAACCCAAAACATCTGTATTTGACATCCTGATGTGTTTACGAACAACTTGGAGAAATCCTACGGACTGAAGTTGATTAATAAGTGAATCATAGATTAAATACATTAAAATATGTGATGTGAATTCCACTAAAGTCAGAGTCTGCTAAGCTAGGCTAGTTTGTTTTACTTTTACTTTTTCACCTCCATTATGAGTTTTAGCTGCTGTCTTATTTCTGTAGTGTAACAAACTCAATTACAGATGTTGGAGGATCAAAATCTATTACTATTAAACAAGAAAAAGTTGATAAACTGGTGTAACTCCAAGGGGTTGGCACCTGAAATTAGGCTTGACTAGTTGAATTGAGACACGTGAGTTTTCATAAAGAAGGCTATATTTATTAAACATTATTTTTTTAAAAAAGGGCGTATTCTGTGAAAAATTCCGCACAAACCTACACTTTAAATAAAAACACAGTTTTACCTTGAGGAGGTCACTCAGCAGAGTGCAGCTCTCCACTGAGCAACAGATGATGAAGCACCTACTGCAATGTCAACACAACTGTCAGATGCAACCAGCTGAGATTTGTGAAGCTCTGCAAACACTAACACGACCTCCACGTATGTTGTCCTGAGCTGAAACAACATTTCAAACTGAAGCAGCTGTCGGTCACTTGTGGTCCCCTAGCGGCCTGTTAGGACGAGTGAAAAGTGAGCTGAGAACGGGACATACATGAGGTCACGCACGCACGCAAGGAAGCAGTCGCCTGGTGGGGATAATAAAATGTGTCACCACCATCAAAAGTGAAAGGACACTGATGGTATCTGTGACCGGTGGCTGGCATCAGCACTATCAACAGAGAGAAACAGAAATGAAACCCTTTACTTTGTAAAATCAACCCTCGATAAATGAGACAAAAAATGCCCACTACCAAAAAAATACTTAACTAAATGGTGGTCTGTCCTTTGTCTATAAACAAACAGAGCTTGAGGTGAATAATTTTAGTATACTGATTGATATCTAATTGCCTCTGCACCAGCTGACAGTGTCATTATGTCAGACTCACCACAGGTTTGACTTACCAGAATCATAAGTACCAAAGAGTTCACACCATCTGAAGGTGTGAAGGCTTCCTGCAGGCTTTACACCTGCTGATCATATGACTTTCTCTCATGTGGCTAATGCCCTCTGTAGCTTTAGCCACACGGACCAACTGCTAACGTTAACTACAGAGAACAACCACCATCTTAGCTACACAAAACAACCGCTTATGTTAGCTACACAGACAAACCATTAACATGAACTACACTGACCAACCGCTAACACAAGCCATGATGTAAGGTAAACTGACCAACCACTAATGTTAGCTAGCTGTGTAACATTAGTTACACAAACCAACGTTAACTACAGAGAACAACCACCATCTTTAGCTACACAAAACAGCTGCTAATGTTAGCTACACAGACAAACCAATAGCTAGACCAACCGCAATCGTAAGTGACATAATTACATTAAGCACAGAGTTTACAAACAAAATACGTTTGTGTTTCTTCTTCAGCGCTCTTTCCCACCGTGCTAAAGACCTGCTTTAATAAATGAATCACATATCACATTAAAATATGTGATTTAGTTCAACCAAACCCTCAGTTGCTCTGCTAAGCTAGGCTGAATAGCATTTAACTAGCTAATAGATGGACTAGCTAGCTTTGTTACACCCCTCCATTATGATTAAATATTCAGCTACTGTCGTATTTATGCTGTATAATAAACTCAGTTACATGTTGGAGCATCAGATTTCTTTTTTAATTCCATTAAAAGTTGGTGAATTAGGTTTAGCTAAATCTATCTCAGCAGCTAGCCTTAACTAGCTGTTTTGTACATATCTACTGAATGGTACAATCATCTATTTTTCATGGTAAGTTAAGTCAGACTCATCTTGAACTAGATTTTGACCAAATATGTACACCAGCTAGTTGTGTTTTGTCTTTGTAGGACAGAATGGTGACGTAGAACCACTGAGGAGGAACTTTAAAACCATCATTTAGCAGCTTGTGTCTTAAATTAAAACACCAAACAACACAAACAGTTAATGAGAGTCATGTTTTGTGTCCACTTCGAACCACAGAGAGACTGTAGGGGTGTGTGTGTGTGTGTGTGTGTGTGTTGTGTGTGTGTGTGTGTGTGTGTGTGTGCGTGCGTGTGCGTGTGTGTTTCAGGGAGGTCTTCTTCTTCAGTGTATGGCGGATGTGGCGAGGTGCTGAAAGAGGAAGCACATCTTGTTCTGCTGCTCTCTGAAACTGGAGAAGAATGAAGGCAGCCGGACCACTGAAGGTAAAACGCAGAAACATTTTTTTATCAGATAACAAATCTTATATTTGTGAGTAAACGGATCTTTGTTTTAGTCTCGTTAAGAGCTCGTGGACGAAGCCAGAAAAAGTTTCCTCTGTAGGCAAATGTGGCTAAATGTGACCACAGTGACGTTAAAAAGGAGAAGTTATGAACAAAATCTCATTTCTGTAAGAAAGTGTAACCACACTGAATGATTTTGCAGAAGTTGGATTTTTTCCTTTTTTACGGTGTCCATACAGACAAAAAGTTTTTATCTGAGCTGACTTAAATACTCCAAAAAGAAGTAACTAAGTATTTCAATCCTGAGGTTCTTTACTTTATTACGTATATTAACACTTGTAGTGAGTAGTTTGGATTAATATTGTGTATAAAACATGTCAATTATTATAAATTAAACTGTAGTCAAAGAGTTTGTAGCCTAAAGTTATTTTTTTTCTCCTTACAAGGTAAAACATTATAAAGCAGATTAGTAATAATTGTCCAAAATAATATTCTGGTGCTGCCTCATCGGTTCTTGTGATAAAATCATGAATACAGAACTTTAACTTGTAAAGGAATATTTTTACAGCAGCTTCTGGATCTTAATGCATCATAAATACAGAAACAGCAAATAGAATTTAAACAGTCGATTGAAAATTATGAAAATTCGAAGCTATTTGTGTGTTTAAATAAATTTTTTTTTAATTAAAAAAATACGTACAGCAGTGTTTCCCAAGTTTTTGACAAACCGTGACGACCAAAGTCACAATGATCCTCATCAAATAGTTCATTTGTGCATAAAATCTTGACACTTTTAACTGAAAACATATTCACATGATAAAACTTTATGAATGAGAAACAATTCCAGGGCTGCAACTAACGATTATTTTCATAGTCGATTAATCAGTTGATTATTTTGTCAATTTAATTGATTAATAGTTGTTTTAAAATGTATGAAAAATGTTGATGAATGTTTCCCAAAGCGCAGGATGACGTCCTCAAGTGTCTTTCTTTACTCACAGACCAAAGATTTTTAATTTACTGTCATGAAGGAGTAAAGAAGACAAAAAAATATTCACATTTAAGAAGCTGAAATCAGAGAATTTAGATTTTTTTTTTTTTCATAGAAACCGATTAATTGATTATCAGAATAGTTCACAATTAGTTTAATAGTCGATTAATACTCTAATACATTCATTTAGGGTGACTTAACAAGTCATCTCCTTGTTTTTTTTTCCTCTCATCAGTAAAACAATATATATATTTTAAAATTCTTTATAAAAGCTGTACTGCAGATATAAATATTAAGTTTGCAGAATTTCCTCCACAACATTTTATTTAATCGGGGACCCAAATAAAATCTCCTGTGACCCACAAAACCTTAGTTTGGAGAGGTGACTATAACATTTAAAAGTAACTAATACTCTGAGTAGTTTTGTGACAAATCCTTTGTACTTCTGCCAAAGTATATTTCTAACAGCAGTACTTTTTCTTGTAAATAAGTCATATTTTATCAGTGTAACAGTACTTGAATACAGATGTTCAGTTCTCTTTCTATCACTGCTGTCAGGTAAAGAAGTCGAGGGAATAAGGAGACGACAAAGTTGCACTTAGGAGGCAAATTAGACACTGAAGTACATATTAAAACAGTATGTATTTATATTTATTAGTTTATTTTATAACAGTATACAGATGTATACAGATGTGTCGGTTCCTTGTCACAGTTTATTTGCATCCTCCTGCTCCTGGTTAATTTTTTCTACTTAAGATTTCACACAGACAGAAATCAGTGGTCAGTGGTCACAGTGTGGTTTGAAATGACACAGGAGCCAAAACAAGGACAAAAAATAAATAAATAAAAATAAAAAAAAGAGCTCCTGAAAACCTACTCTGAGAGATTCAGGGGGGCAGCGAGTTCCAGAAACCTGATCACGTCGTCCTCCAACGTAAGAACAAACGACTCAGTGTTTTTTTGTTTGTTTGTTTTTGTTTTTGTTTTTTTTAATGTGACACATGTACAAAGCATAAAAAAAAACAAGGAAGGTTTGTGTTCATTCCTATAAACCACTGGTTCCCAACCTGAGGTCCAGGCCCCCTTAGGGGGGCGCCAGAAATCACAGTTTGTCTCCAAGACTTTGTCTGTTCTGAGCTCCTCTAAACCAGATTTACACATGTCAACTAAAATCACAATTTAAGGGTTTATGCACATTTTCCAAAATCAAATTCAAGCACTTTTCAGTCTTTTCCAGCATCTTACAGCTGTGATAAATAACATGTTTATATATAAAATGATTATTTCACCTCTTCATCACATTAAATCAGATGTTTTTTGTACTTTTATCAACCAAAACCATGTTTTGTGACAGAAAGTTTAATGTTTTAAAACGTGTCACCTGTCTGTCAGTAGACTTCCTGTTAGTGTGACACATTTTATACATTTTCCTTATTTGATAGTTGAAAATGCCAACTATTGATTAATTGATCAATGATTAATTAGTAATAAGATATAAAACAAACAGCCTTTTTTTCACCTCATTTTCATTCTTTTCTTGTTTTTTCTTTCTTTTTCTTATTTTAAGTTTAAGTTAAATTTTTCTTATCCAGTTAACGGCTCCACCAGACAAACGTCAAATGAGACGCAATTACTGCCATTTCTAGACTATTGATTAATTATCAATTAATACATGTTTATTTGGCAATTAATCGATTAATGATTAATCGTTAACTTCCTGTACAATCTGGCTCAACAAATATCTGACTTATCTAAAAATGTAACCAACTAATTAAGAGTAATGTGATTACAGTTTCAAGCAGTTACAAACACTTTTCACACCTTGAAAACATTAAATGTGTTTTTCCAGGATTTCCAGCACCTGTAAGAACCTTCGATTTATACAAAAGTCTGAAGGAGATTTCTTTGTCCTCAATTACAAACTTTTATTGTTAAACGTCGTCCACATGAATAATGAATCACTGTCGTACTTTTGGAATGAATGAGTGTATCAACTGCCCCTCGAACTGTTAAAAGAAAAAAATGTTTAGGTTACGATTCAAACGATGTTGATTTTGGACTGTAAAGTTTGGAATTAATCACACAAACTTTGTACAATTCACTGTAGCCTTGCAAAGAAAGAAACGGAAAAGGGAAAGAAAAAAAAACAGAAGAACAAACCTGCAAATCTGACTTTTCTGAGGACTGACCTGGTGTCATCATTAAGGTAAAAACAGGTGGGCTGTTTAGCGATCGGGTATTTAAGGATCTTTTGAAGATATTTAGCCTCCTTTGAGCAGAGATTAGATACAGAGGAGCATTATCAGAGGATGTGAAGGTACGTACCAACAGACTGAGTTGTTTAGTTTATAGAGAATAATCATTCTTTTATTTTGAAAGCTTTATGTTGTTGTTATCGCCTCTCTGAAAAGTTTAAAATATTTCTGATAATTAATCTGTGGTATTGAAAAGTAGAACTTGCTCTACAGTCACCGCTCAGCTGACCGCGCTGCCACACGCTTCCATGCAGGTCACCGTGTAACCTGAACCCTGAGTCACTGGTTTGGTTTTGTTTCACCAACGTTTTCAGATCAGTTCATGTTTTTATTTCAGCTGAAGTTTCTTCCTTTTACCGAGAAGAATGATGGACAGAAAGTGTTTTTTTTTTTCCTGCTGTGCTGCTCAAATTACTGTAATTAAGTCATTTTTAGGAGCGCTTAAACTTTTTATGAGTAGATTTTCAAGTATTACTTGTACTTAAATATGCATTACAAGATGTAATCTACTTAGTTACTTTTAAAATCTTAGTTGAATTCTGAGTTCAATCTGAATTAATGTCCAAACCTTTCATCTGCGTTTTAGTAGCCAATCAGGTGATCTGATCACAAACAGACCGATTAGAAACCAGGACACATGGATGAACAACAATGCTGCAGCAGCTCAGGCTCGGAGGAAAGATGTTAATGATTAATCATTAATCAATTAATTGTCATTAAGAATTTAACCAGTTAAAAATGTATTCATGGATATTTAATCAGTAATCTTGGCAGTAATTTGCGCCTCATTTGACTTTGTTTTGTCTGACAGAGACGTTTGTTGAATAAAGAAACTGAAAATAAAATAAAAACTGAGAAAGGAAATAAAAGTGTTTGTATCTTATAAAATATTTATAATAAATTGATTATTAGTGTTTTCAACTATTGGTTGGTTGATAGTTTGGAGACGTGACTGTGACATCAGTGGTTAAAAGTAACTAATACGCTGAGTAGTTTTTGTGATGAATACTTTGTACTTAAGTAAAGTAAAGTAATTGAGTAATATTATATGAATGTAACAGTACTTGTTCTTGAGTACAGATGTTCAGGTCTCTTTCCACCTCTGGTTTTTGTGACATATGGACAAAGTCCAGCCGGGACATGAAAGTTCACACATTTAAAAATCAACTTTATTAGACTGTCGACCCTGAGCAACTTGTACTTTTTAAGTACTTTTAAATTTGTATTTGATCCATTATTTTCAGTGTTTGTTTATATGATGATGTCACAGGTTTGATCCTGTAGATCAGGGATCAGTATCTGATCAGGAGTCAGTATCTGATCAGGAGTCAGTATCTGATCAGGCTGCTTTGAGCCAGAAACAAATGATGTAAAGTCCTAATAATGACTAAATCTCTAATAATGGAATGATCAGAAATGTTCTATATAGAACATTTCTACTGTTGGTCACCTTTTCTGAATCGTCATGTGATGAATATTTTGTTTTGTTTTTTCAGTGTAACATGCAGGCTGCAGACAGGTTGTAATGAAAGCAGCAGCAATAGTAGAAGAAGAACATTAACAACATGGATGTGCAACATCTGAGTGAATAAATTACAGTTTAATATAAAAGACACAGTTCATTATCATGACCCATGAACACAGCACTGAGCCCTTTCAAAATAAAGGTATGATTAAGGTTTAATGGTAAGCAAACTGCATTAACAGTCTTTGCTAGACTTTTAATTTTTGATATTTCCATGATGGCCTTGCAGGCTGCATGTTAACCAGGTCTGCTATACAGTGACAGTTGAGCTGCCTTAAAGGGACAGTTCACCCCAAAAATTAAGATTCAGTTCATAAGTATGACTTACCGTGGGGATATTTTTTGTTTCAGTGGCGGAAACAGAATATAACAATGAACAGAAATAACAGAATGAGGTTGAACAGGAAAGTCAAATCTAGTTACGTCCATGGTCGATCTACAGTAAATCAAAAAACGTTGGACTCAAACTGAGTTCGTTTGTGTTGCTATTTGGAAAAATGGGTGCACAGACATCACAAAAAACTTCAAGGCAGTTTCCTTTAAAGCCATTAAAATGCCTTTATTGTGATGACATGGTCATGTTAGAGCCCAAAACAAACAAACAAACAAACAAACAAACTTCATCCTCTCTTGACTACAGCTCCACATCCAAGTGGTGGAATAATACTGATAAAGTTTCATTTGATCTGTTTGACTCCCTGACGAAGACTTAATGCGGAAACATATCAGAGTTTGTTTGTTTTAAACTAACGTGACCACGTCAATAAAGCATTTTAATTGTTTTAAAACAGAGATCCTTTGGGGGGGTTGATCTATATTAAATGATTTGATTTTGAAAAGAAAGATATTATTATTATTATTATTGTTCAAATGTTTTTGTTGATTTTCTCAAATTGAAAACACACTGCAGTGCTCAATAGTCAAAACATAAAGTGATGTACCACTGTTCAATACAACACACAGTAATTAAAGGTATTTAAATAATAATAATTAAATAAATTTAAATAAATAAATTGATTAATAATAATAGTAATGATAATAAAAACACTTTATTAATTTATATTATACTATACTATAATTACTATATAATTATTTTTATCTGTCAGGCATTATACCCATAAAGTTTATTAAAGGGATAGTTCACCTAAAAATGAAAATTCAGTCATTATCTACTCACCCTCATGCTGACTGAAGATCAGGTTTAGTTTTTTAGTCCAGAAAACTCTGCTGGAGTTTCACAAGAAAACAATGCTGCAGAATCTCACAAACAATGGAAGTGAATGGTGACCAGTTTTCAAATGTAAAAAAAAAAAAACAACTGGAAAAAAAAAACCCAACAAAAACATAAAATGCCTCCATACTGCTCGTCTGGTGTAATCCAAGTCTCCTAGAGTCCCAACATGCCAAGTTGACCTGAAATTCACCATTTACACCACGTTTTTAGTCTGAATCTTCACTGTAGATCTTTAACTTGCACACTGTCTGAACTGTGTGTGTGTGGTGTGGACGGTCTGCAAACAGCATGTTGGGACTTTAGGAGACCTGGATTACAGCAGACGAGCAGTATGGAGGCATTTTCTGTTTTTATTCTGCTGTTTTTATGTTTGAAAACTGGTCACCATTCACTTCCATTGTTTGGGAGATTCTGTTTTCCTGTGAAAGTCCTGCAGAGTTTTGCAGAATAACAAAATAAACCCGACCTTCAATCAGCATGAAGGTGAGCAGATAATGACTGAATTTGCATTTTTGGGTGAACTATCCCTTTAAGGAAGAATGAGGAAAAACTGCAGAGTTGTGTAAAGCTGATCTAACCACCTTCAGGGACTTAACATCCTAATCTTAGCTTCTGCTAAATATTTATTATGAGTGAATGAACACTGCTGCAATCAATTAAGGCCCGATCGGTCAGTCAGTTAACTACTGAGGCGTGAGATGGAGAGTAATTATACGCACATCAAACAGGTGCAGGGTTATCAGAAAACAGCGTCAAAGAGAAAAGGATATTTTTTAGGACTAAAATTTTGATTACTGGCTCTTTAAGACTCTTTAAGACTTTTTAGGGACCAGTCTAAACCCTGCTAACAGGACTAACTTGGCGTTTATTCTTGGTAAATTAAGCTTCTTCAAAAACCTGCTGGCCAAGCAGCTGCTTCAGAAAGACAGGAAACGTGGAGCGGTTTTAAATGCTGCTGTGACTGGGCCTTCATTGTGTTTTCATATTTTAATTCACTGATTTCTTCTGAAGAATCTGAGTTTCAGACATTAAATCCTGAATACATCTGTGGATTTTATCACAAACTTCAGATGAGCATCTTATAATAAATATAAGATAGATATATGGTCCATCTCAGTTCATCTGTTGCTTTCTCATACAGAGTTTCTGCAGGTTTTAACAAGTTACATTTAAGACTTATAAAGACCTTTATTAATGTAATTTAAGACTTGTTTCGTGACCATACTTTCAAAAAAGTATGAAGGTTTCAGCTATGTAAGAATCAGGGAACAGAGTTTGCAACAACTTACATGTAGCACGCTAAATTTTTCCTGTAAAAATCATATTTAAGACATTTTAAGGCCTAAAATTCAGATGATTGGATTTTAGACTTTTAAAAAATCTCTTTAAAAATCCTGCTTATAGGACTAACTTAGCGTTTATTATGAGTAAATTAAGCTTCTTTAAAAACCTGCTGGCCAAGCAGATTCAAAAAGAAAAGAAACGTAGAGCGGCTGAAGAAGTGGGTCAGCAGCGGGTTGACTTTAGAAACACTTTAGCTGTTAATTCTGGAATAATTTGGGTCTTTTTACTTAACTTGCATTCGGCTGGACTCTTTAATAGCCGAGTCAGGGACAAGAGCATTTGTGAAACTGCCCCCTTGCAGAGATGCACAGATACAAATGACTTGAGGACGATATTAACGTCGGTCTGCGTGTGTTCAGTGAAGATAATGTCCTGAGATCTTTGTCTGGAGTACTTTACTATGCACTTGCCTTGATGTACTGTATGTGATTCTTCTTAAATGTCAGTGTATGTAGGTGTCAGCCCCACATTCAAACGGCAGACCGGGTTTCAGTTTTGTTTTGGCCAACCACATCCTGTGGTACACTCGATCGTGCTCACAGGAAAGCAGCAGCTTCTTCAACCATGACAGAGTGAATAACTCTTCATAGTTGACCAGTTAAACTTGTGGTAACATCATCTTAATGACTCAATAATAACTTTTAACATTTGAGCTGGTTGTCTGTTATTTAAACCTTATTTTAACCTTATTTTAACCCATGTCGTAATTGTTAGTTTCTGTGTTTTTTTGTGTCTTTTAGGTATGATAGGAAACTCCAGTCTGTTGGCTGCAGTCCTGACTGTCGTGTCAGTGGTGTCTCTGAGTCTGCTGTCTCTCCTCTGTCTACGATGCAAAAAGAAATCCAGTAAGTGTGTTTCTCACAGACTGGCCCAGCGTGGTCGTGTTTGATGTGTGCGCGCTGAGATAAGATCGACTCAGTC
Source organism: Lutjanus argentimaculatus (assembly GCA_034769285.1). Lineage (NCBI taxonomy): Eukaryota > Metazoa > Chordata > Actinopteri > Lutjaniformes > Lutjanidae > Lutjanus > Lutjanus argentimaculatus. Next base: position 2,024,938 of record JAWZSL010000004.1, read on the forward strand.
TGGGTCAAACGTGGTTTTGTTTTCGCCCCTATCTGCCTTATTTGCAGGCCGATTTGGGGGAGACGACTTCTCACAGTAACATTTTTCCGCTGCTCTTTAAATTATGGCTCGTATCACATCAGGCTGGGGATGACTGCACACATGGCCTCTAATTTTTTAGGGGAAAATCTTGACATTGATTTGGAGACAATGACATGTCTGGTTAGCTAGCTAGTTGTGTTGGTAAAGGGGCAGTTCACCCCAAACTCACCCCTCTGGCCTGTGGAGCTATTGATCCATCTAAATTGTTTTGGTACAGGTTTCAGAGTATAGATGTCTGCCTTCTCTCCAGTATAATGTGACTAAAGAAAAATTCAGCACCAATGTCTCCAAAATTCACAACCCAGTTACTCAAGATAATCCACAAACGATGTGCGCGTGTCTGAACTTCTTTATTTCTGTAAGACAGAGTCATGATTTCTGGAAAGAGACACTGCTGTTGAGTTTCTCAGAAGTATTTTTCTGGTTCTTTGAGCACCACTGTTTTATACATTTGGTCAAACTAAGGCCTTAATGTCTTTGGGAGGCCACAGACACACTCTCTCTCCTTCTAGACAGTAGATGCAGCTGTTCGTTCCTTTTGGGGGAAAACAAGAGGTCGTCCCTGATAGTGTTGCTGTGGCAGCCAGGTTCAGGGATGTCTCTTGTCTCTCTAAACGGAGCAGATGTAACTGTAATCAGGGGGTGGACATCACTGACCCTGACGAATGGGAGCATAGGGTGCTGAACTGTGGTCTCAGACCGTGTACATTCATACTTCCCTTGTTTTGTATTTGCAGACCAATACACCAATTCTATATCCTAAGATATGTTGGGTCTGACCATGTTTGGGTATAGAATATTTATGGCATCATCTATGACTATCCTGGAGGACCGAAACGCCAGAATTGAAGGGAACATTAGGACAAAGCGTGTACTGATTATTCTTTCACTCTCCTGGTAAAGTTTCAATAAACCAGTTTCAGCGTATAAGACATATTAGACTCCAGTGTACTTTCTCCTTTTGATGTATGGGCAAAAGATAAAATGGCACAAGCTGAGTGCCATTTAGTTGTATTTAGTCTCTTAATTGATGAAAGAGGTGTTTTGCATTAACATGAATGAAACCAATCAGAGTGTCACTCCTCCCATCCCTTTAGGTGCAGCAGCCCAGGGCACATTACTATTTAAATGACATATTTGACAAGTTGGAGAAGCCAACAGAGATTCTGAAATGAGGCACTTTTAGTGAAGCAGATCTGACATCATTTCAAAGATAATTTAATAATCAGAGAGGCTGCTTTCAGCTTCGTTTCCATGTGTGCAGTAATGTCACTGCAGCAAATACCGTTAATATTTCATCAGAAAAAACGCAAACTGTAGCTATAACCAGACAGGACAGAGGAAACGCTCCAGAGGAAAAAGGGGAAATCATTTTTTTAAACAGCCCTGATGGAAGTCAGGATTTCAACATTTTGCTGTGTAAAACAACTCCGAACATTAATGATTAAGATTTGATCCTGACTCATCCTGTCAGATTTAAACAATCAGTGAAGTTACAGCTGCTGTGCGTAAATGCACGCAGCATCTCTCTCATAATATTTCTCCCACCAGAAACCCAGCCGCTCTTAATAGGTATGTTCATTTTAATGGCCCGTGGATTAACTGCAGTGCCCTAAAAGCAGAGTATACACGCACATTGTGAACCCGCCTCTGTGGAACCATCTTACTACCTGAACAATGCATCTTTTAAATAGCTGGAAAATTCTGAGCCACTGATGTAAGACCAGGTTTTTGTTTGTAATCACTTTCTGCTGCTTCGAGATAGCAAAGCGCCCACCATGCGCCTGACCACACCTCATTTTAAGTTCAAGTACATTTGCTTCCCACACGGTGTGGCTGCTGGGCGTGAAAATTGTAACTAACACTAAGCACTGTGTGTTGCTTTGCCCTGAGCGGATGGTAGAGCCCTTAGGTGTCTTCGGTGGACGTTTAAGTCGATGCTTCATATACCTCATGATTTATTCATAAAGTCCGTTTCTGTTGGACTTTGTTGCTTTTTTTCAACATCTGTTTTGTTTGTTAGCAGTAGCTGCACGAATGTCTGCAGGCACGGCTCTATGAGGGTGTGGAAACGTTCATTGCACCCTCAGTTTAATATTTTGCACCCTCAGATGAAATCTGAATAACAAATGTCAAGTGCAAGGTAGCGGGTCACACATCATTTTCTCAGTCACACTACTGCAGCATGAAATGCCTTATTGACTGTTTTTAGATACAATGCAGGAATGTGAAGCCATTGTTATTATCATCATTTTATCCTTTCATTGGTTTTGATTTGGAGTTAATTGGTTTAATTTTTTGCTGATGTTGTTTTATCTCCTTTTGCCACTGATTTGTTTCAGTTGTTTTACATTATAATATAATTTTTTGCAAATAAAATAAAAGTCTGTCTATGTGTCCATTTGGAGCACGTTCAGGGCACACGGAGTGGACGTGTCCATGCGCACTTTTGATTTTAGTTTATGCATAATATGTGCGGCAGCCCAACGTGCAGAAAGGCTGCGTGAAGGTGAATATAGATCAGCGGGCATCGTGATTATTAACTACTCTTTCTGCCGGTCACATCACTGGTCTCATGGCTCTGAAACAGCTGTGAGAGTCACAGTTAAATGTCATAACGAGGCGAGCAAATGGAAAACTTTACATCAGGAAATGACAAGATGGTTCAGAGTGTCTCAACATGAACACTCATCCCCACCAATCTGCCCCCAAAGACAGATGGAGGATGATTTTCCATCAGGTAGTTATAATAACAACACAAATTTTAAAAAATAAAGAAATCACTTTGATGATGATTAGAATCAGAATCAGAAATACTTTGTTGATCCATGGGGGAAATTCAAGTTACAGATGCTCCCATTTAGATTTATCAGAGCAATTTTAAGAGAATATAAAATAGGTTTGTAAAAATATGAACATATATACATAAATGAACCATTTCACTGACATTTCTGCATCACCTTATATTATCTCAACACTTTAATGAAAACATAAACATGTTAAAACTTTATAAATGAGAAATAAATTCATTTAGTCTGAGTTAACAGGACATCTCATTGTTTTTATTTCCTCTCATCAAGAAAACAACGTAGAACATTTTAGTGTACTTCACAAAAGAGACTAAATAAGTTCATTCAGACAGAATTAACAGGCTCTTGGTTTTTTCCTCTCATCAACATAAAACAACATTTTAAATGCTTTTGCTGCAGAAATAAATCTTAAATTTCTTCCATATTCTTTTATTTATTCGAGGACCCAGATAAAATCTCATGTGACCCACCCGCGGGTCTCGACCCAGTGTTTGGGAACGACAGCTCTGTGCATTGCAGACGGTTACATTATTGCACAAGTTGAATCATTGCACACAGAGTAATTTCACTGTTCAGTTATTGCACAGGATTACTGCAAGCTGCCTGCTGTTGAAGTGTAAATTTAGAATAAATTATGGGGTCATAGTCGATTAAACCAGACCAACGATATTCTAGCGATAATACTAATGTATGTCACATAAATAAAACATGAAATACTTATAAAAAAAGTAGAATATTGAGTTATAACTGAGCAGTTGGTGTGTGTACAAGTCTGTGTGGTTATACTGCAGCAGCCTGGTGTTGTTTTTAGGCGACTTAATGAAGGTTAAAGAGCAAAAACTGTGAACAGCTGTGCACAACAGCCCTGCAGTCTGCCACCTCTGTGAGTCTGCAGATTAGTTAACATATCATCGATGCCGTTCTGACTCACAAGAGAAACTGTTGCTGAAAATAACAACTTTTTTTTTTTAACAACATTTAACAGTCGTCCTTCAGCTAATAACACCTTGCCGACTATTTTTCATCAGTGTTGCTGATCTGTTTGTTCATTTGGCAGCTTAGATCAAAGTTTTACTGCAGGTTCAAAGGGTCACACGCTCACATTTCGATGCTTTGTGTTTCTTGCAGTGATCATTCACGAGGAGACTCAAATATACAACCCGCAGACGTTGTGAGTATTAAGTATTTGCTCCACATTATGAAACCTGTGTTTGTAGATAACTTTGACCACACGGTGACTTCAGTGAACAGCAGACGGACGAGTCACAAACCGGGACAGATTATCAGACAGATGGTGGACAAATAAAGTTAGGTGAAGACATATTTTAACCACTTTATAAAAATGTTGACAGTAAAATGTTCTCTTCACAGCCAACGTGAGGGGAGTATGTTTGCAGTGACACGATCAAAAACAGGTAAATAACGAACAAGATCGCCACACCTGCAGTTTGTTTGTGCACCTGGATTTCTATTCAACATTAATCATTATTAACTAACTTTAACTTTTCTTTGTCTTTCAGTCACCAGAACCAATCAGATAACTTCTATCACGATGTACGTATATACGACACACGTCAGATCATTTCTTGTTCTCACAGAGACACACTGATGTGAGTCTGTGACACATCACGTCCTCCTCTGCACATTGTGTAATCACAAGTGAAACGTCACTATTTTCAGTTTCTTGGAATAAGCTCACTGGATTTTGGGTTTGGCTCTCCACTGAGGATCCCTTTGTTGAAGTGCGACCTCGTTTTCTAAATACATTTTCTATTTTTTTGGCTCCCGTCTCAAATTTGGTGCTCTGTTGGGCTCAGTCAACTTGTTTAAAAGTTCATCCAAAAATCTAAAATACCTACTTTTACTCTTACCTGTAGTTCTATTTAATCATCTAGATTGTTTTAGTGTGAACGGCAAATTCCAAATGTATTTTTTGCACTTTGAACACAACAACTCGAGTGTCATTTAGTTTCATTATTCTGGAAAAAATGCCAACATCTCTGCGGCTGATATCTCCAAAACTCTGCAGCTCACATCAGAACTGTCTCGATGGATAAACAGCACTGCAGGCCAGAGGAAAATATGTGTTTTGGGGTGAACTGTCCCTTTAACACAGATACAGGGTCGAGTTTGAGTCTCATTTTTATTCTCAGGCAGAACTCGACTTGTGTTGTGACTCAACGTCATGAAGCAACAGACTGCGTTGGTTAATCACGTGTGTGTAAACGCACTTTCCAGTTAAAATGATTTGCAACATCAATGATGCATTAAAGGCTTAGTTCGTTTGAAGCGGGATTGTATGAGGTCCTTAATCAATATACGCCCCCAGTTTGGAGGAGCAGAGAGGAGTGAACAATGTGCTGCTGAGGTCAGAGTCAGCAGATAAATGAATTTTGGCCACCTGAAAAAGTCAATATCAGTTTAATTGTCTACTATATGTTTTCCCCACTCCTTTAATGCAGTAGTAATAATAATAAAAAAAAAAAGCTAACTTTCTTTAGATAGCATCTTTAAAAACAGAGTTTACAAAATGACAGGAAAAGGAAAGACAGGAAAAGGAAGGTACCATGGACGCAATACAACAACAAAAGGCCAAACAGTAGAATTATGACAGAGCAATAAAAGAGATAAGAATGATAAAAAAAAAGTGTCAATAAATAGAAATAAAAAAGAATAAGAAAGATGTCATCACATACTGTAATGTCATCTTAAAAGAATATAAAGAACACATCACATGATGCTGTCTTAAATATAAATAAAAGAATTAAAAATAAAATAAAATAAAATAAAAAAAGATTTTAAAAACGATGACATCACATAAAGATTAAGATTCAAGTCTCACCTGAGGATCTAAAGCTGCTTTACTTTGTTGTCAGACGGACGTTTTCTGACGGGAAACAAATCGCTCAACCAGACTCCATTTGGAAAATCAGTCGTTTTACCTCACAGACCGCAGGAGTCGCTGGTCCACCGCTGCCTCGATTAGTTTGTTTGTTTGTGTTATTGTGTGTCTTTGGTGAATCTGAGCAAACGTTTCAAAACACCGAAGTGACACAATAACACAAACAAACGAAACAGTTGAGGCAGCAGTGGACCAGCGACTACTGAAGTAAAATCATTGATTTTGCTAATGGAGTTTGGTTGGTATGAAAATATTCTAAACATTCACACATCAACAGCTACTAGTATTTCTTTGAAGGGATTTTGGGAAATGTATATCTATATTTGTTGCTTTTTAACTAATTAGAAGATTGATATCGTCTCTTGCGTTCAGCACAGAGCTGTAGAAACGCAGTTAGCCTAGCTTAGCATAAACACTGGAAGCAGCTAGCCTCAGAAATACACCTGCTCACACCTCAAAATATCACCAATTAACACATTTTATCTCCTTTGTTTAACCCACACAGGAACTATTTCCTGACAGACAGCAGCGTATCCATCCGCCCAGTGTGTTCATTAATGAGCTTTAGAGGCGCTTTGTTCTGCTACTTTACTAATAATTCACTTTTTTTTTTTCAGTGAAACTCAAGAGGAATTTCATGCAGGTACGATCACCCTGTTTCACTTTAAAACGTTTATTCTGCATCAATCTGAGGTGAGCTGATCGTCACAAGAGGTCTAAATTTAATCATTTTGTTTTACAGATGAAGTGGAGGAACAGGGAGATTATGAAAATATCACAGATGGTAAGTTTACATACATAATACACCATAAACACATCATACATTTATTTATTATAGTGATATATTTATATATTTATCATTATATACCTGCATTATTGCTCAATCTTTGATATAAACTGTTTGACATTGTGTTGTTGCAGCTGAAACAGGAAGTCAGGAACATACATATGTGTAAGTATTTAAACTTTTTTCATTTCTCATTGAAAATAAAAAAATCTAGAAAAGCGACGTATCAAACCACAGTTGAATTTGCATAAAAAGAACCTAAATGTTGAAACATTAAAGTTACTTTTATGCATCTAGTTCAGTTCTGAGTTCAGACGATGGAGGACCAAGAACATGTTGATTTAATTTTCTTTTAAAAATCACCATTATTTGGTCATTTTGTCACACAGTCAACTGATCACATGATGAAGATCAGGAGGAAAATATTTTTAAAAAATTATGTTAAAATGAAGTTGATATTTAAAGGGATTGTTCACCCAAAACTGAAAATCCAGTCATTATCTCCTCACCCTCAGGCTGATTGAAGGTTGGGTATCAAAGGAAAAACAGAATCTGCCAAACAAATAAAGTGAAAGTTTTCAAATGAAAAAAACAAAAACAAACAAAAAAACAAACAAAAAACAAACATAAAATGTCTCCATAATGATTTAATGATAACGACACCAGAGTCCACAGCGACTGCTGACATCAAACGATACAAAACAGTAAAGTTTGACCTGAGAGTTGAATCTTTTCTGAGGTTTACATCTTATAAAAGTTTGATAAACACAGATCTGATCTTTAAATGTTTATATCTATTTACACACAGAACACAAATGTTAAAAATGTAATATTTGTGTTTTTCAGCGCTCCACTCCCAATGTTACTATATGAAAATCAACAGACTAAAGGAGGGATGAACGGTGAGTATTTTCACATGTTCCTGTACTTTAACCTTAAATATAATGTTTCAGGACAAATGACATGTACAGTATTGCTTTTTATTACTTTGCAATATTATTGCCAATAATACTTTTATATTCTAGTTTGTTTAAGTTGACTTATTTTACTAAATGTATCTTAATTTTATTGTTAATCTCTCAGGGACTGGTTTAGATTTACTTCTTACCCACTGTGTTTATTCTTATGTTACTGTCAGAGTTCGAATAGCTTCTATTTTCTGCTGTACGCCACTAATAACACATGTCACGTGAATACACACACATGGAAGTGCTCAGTGGTGAGGTCAGTTTCAGGGTTACTGTGAAAAACATTCTATTATTACGACTACAGACAGTTAATACTGTCAATAACATTTCATAAAATCTAAAATAAAAATATAAGAATGCACTTATTAATTGGAGCAACAAAACAAGACACAATATCACAAAATCATCAGTGTTTTCCTGCACTTCACTGCTGTTTTGCTGTTTGCGTCTCCCTCTCTGTCCTCACCGACCGTCCCTTCACCTTCTGCATGAGGATTGTTATAATCTGGAGGAAATGGGTTCAGGGCCAAAAGTTTTATTTACAACAACAAAAAAAAACAAGCAGATAAATATTCAGAAATTATAATTTTATGAGCGAATGAACACGCAACTTGCAGACACTCAGCATATATTTACAATTATTGATTTATTTCAGGACTGTGATGTTTCAGCTCCCCTCAAATGTCCCAAAGTAAACTTTCAGGGGAGCTCACGTCCTTTTTAGCTCCCCTGTAATTCAAACCGTGGTTACTGACATTTTTGTGCAATCTGTGGCACAATAATTTCCTTTTGGGATAATTTTATCTCATCTTGTCTCATCTGTCTTATCTCATGTCTTATAAAGAGGCTGATCAGGATCCAGGCGTCTACGCAAACATCACATCAGAGTCACGAGACGGTACGATCAATCAAAGAATCACTTTAACTGTATGTTAGGCTGCAGGAAAGTGAACGATAACAGCTTCAAACTTCTGTTTCACCAAACAGACGAGGACGACTACGAGAACTCTGAATTCCTGGACCAGGTTGCGAAGGAGGAGGATGAAGGTGAGAGTCATGAACAGCATTAAGTATAATCATTTGTTTTTTTGTCTTATTCTGCTCGAGCAGAAAAGTTTTTGTAGTTTTTGCTAAAATGTCCTGTATTTATGCTTCTTTTGTCTGGATGAGTACGAGAAACTTGTGATTAAGAAAAGAACCTTTTTTTGTAGCAGATTTTTATTTGTCAAGCTTTGGAAGAGAAGACCGAATTTTCTGTTTTAGGTCTGAAAGTGAAAATGTTTGAACACTGCAGCTGTGTTTGGTGTCTTATAAACCCATGAAGGTTGGACGCTTTATTGTGCATGACACGAGAATAAAAGGAAATCAAATCAAACGTAGTCTAACTGAGCGGAGGTGAAACGACAGACTGAATTAACTCAAACAGAGCTGCAACATTTAGTCCAATAATCATTAAGAGGATCAGAACAGGAAATTCATCAGCAACTATTCTGATAACTGATCAACAGTCAGCTTTAAAGTAAAAATGTCAAAGGTTTTCTCTTTTCAGACTGAAGATTTTCTGCTTTTCTCTGCTTTTATATCATCATAATTTGAATATATTTGGATTTTGGAGCGTTACGTTGGCCTCTAGTCCTCCATTAAAAGGCTGTAAAATAAAATCCATGTTTTACTGTTTAGTTGTGAAGAGGAAGTGTTTTACTTTTTAATGACAAATAATTAATCACATCACACAAACAGGAAGTCCTGTTACCATGGATACATGACACTGAGAAGATAATGATCTGAGGGCTCCCAAAGTTTGACAATATTTAAAAAAAAAACTGAAGGGCAATCTAGATCAAATTAACTTTGAATTTTCATTAAAGGGATAGTTCACCCAAAAATGAAGATTCAGTCATTCATCGGGTTTAATTTTTTAGTCCACAAAACACTGCTGGAGTTTCACAGGAAAACAGTGTTGCAGAATCTCCCAAACAATGGAAGTGAATGGTGACCAGTTTTCAAACGCCTAAAATGCCTGACTTTCACGGCAGCTTTTCTAAAAATTTGCGATGCGTGTTGTGATGTTTTGAGGCGTTCTTCATCTCGCTTTAAATCGTATCTGAAAACTTGAGCCCGGCGAGACCCGGTGCAGACAAAATTCTCTCCGAACCCGACCCGAACCCGTCCCTCATTAGCATATTTCAGCCGAACCCGATTGCAGCCCGACATTTTTCTTAACAAGCTTCCCTCTGTGCACCAAACAGGAGTTTTCAGTGACAGAGACAATATGTGGGGGAAACTGGAATTGGCAATGACTAAATGTGGAAGAAAAACTTAAAAATAAATTAAAAAATAAATACTAATAGTACAGCCCTGTGAAATATGGGAGAAATAAGGCCTGGAATAAGTGCTCGAACCTGCGGGTCCCGTAGGGTTCGGGCACAGATCTTAAGCTCTAAGACCGAGTGAAAACTGCCAAAAAGTTCAGTTTTTTTTTTTGGTATAATTAATTAAAAATCACAGGCAACTTGTTTCAGGCAGAATAAAACCAAACTCTGCATTTTCACACTAAACAAACAAACTGGACTTTCGGGTCAAGCGTACTTGGGTCCGGTCCCAAATGTGAAAGGCCCCCTTAAATAACTTTACCAAAAAAAAAAAAAAAAGCTCAGGATTATAAAAGTGCCAACAAAATCTGCTTTATGTGTAAATGAAGAATCTGACCACCCTGTTTTGCAGCAGATGAGCCAGATTACGTGAATGAAAACGGGGAATGAACTCGACGACGGTGATGATGATGATGATGAGGACACCGCTGACGGCACCAGAAGACTTCGGCCTGCACGCTGTACTTCCTGTTGTATAAAACAGCAGAAGTTGTTTTATTTTATTCCTGCTGTGTTTGATGTGCAGCTGTGTGAATAAAATGTCCGCAGACGTTGACTGTGATGGCTGTAAAAAAAAAACATGAATACAGAGAAGTTATGTCCTGTCGCATCAGAGAAAACATACAGGAAGATACTGTTTTATATACTGTTTGTTTATTTTTGATACATTAATGTTGAAGCAGCTGCTGTGGATCTAATTTTAACTGCTTATCTCTTAAGAGTGCATCATGTTTTACAAGACGTCCACGTTTTGTCTGTTAAATCTTCATCTGCAAAGTCGTCAGTAGCTTTTAAGAGAGTCGCTTCACAAACTTCTTAATTCTTCACAGAACTTTTTGCTCTTAAACAGACGTTGCATGATCAAGGGTCATTTTTAAAGGTTTGATAAATACGTACTGTTTTGTTACAGTCATTTGGCTCAATTCTCAACCTTTATTTTTAATTTTTTACGTTTAAATCTGTGAACAACTAGTTTGTGCGCGTGCTTCGGCTCGTGTGCAAAAGAGGGAGTACAGTTGTCTACAGTTTGCACAACTCGCTGCTCGAAGCCGATGATTCTCAGTCAAATATTCAAACTCTTCAAACTTGGAGTAACTTTCAAACTCTTCATCATCTGAGCCGTCACATGCAGATGAATCTCTACAGTTACACAAACCTGTCAGAGAGATGTGGGACGTTTCTGATGTTGCCGGGAGACGTGATGAGCTCAGAATCACATGGTGTTTTTGTCAGTGATGTGATTTTACATCAAAGATCCAGTGTGACTGAAGGGGTGTAGTGGAGCGAAGGAACCCACGTAAACTCAGTTTATCACCTTTTTTTAAAATGGAGTGGAAAGATTGTGTACAGCTCACCCACCTCTGTATTTACCACTACACCCCTGCATTGCTACAAAAATAAATTTACTGTAAACATACGAACGTGCACATCCTTTTTTTTTCCGTGTACTGCAGTAGTGTACAGTGTACTGACTTCTCACAGAGATCTGAATCGGAAAGTCTCAGTTGTTCAGTCTTTAAAACGGAAAAAAAAACGCCCCTGGTTAAGTCATCAAATGTGTTTTTTTCTGATTTAACAGTCGTAAACACGACAATAAATCTGTTTATAATAACGTCAAGATGAGGAAAAGCTGTAATTTCACACATTTATGGACTGGAACTGTTAAATGTTTGTCATTTAAACTTTTTCAGTCGCTGAGTAAACCGACCACCCCTGACGAAGTGACATATTTCATGCATGTTTCTTATTATATTCAACATACAACAGTAACAGAACAGAACAGCTGATTAACGGTACAATTAACCTGAACAGTGACACAATAACTGCAGGACGTTTGGATGAACACTGAACAGATTATTTCCTCTGAATGTTGCATCATAGATGAGATTTCTTGATATTTTTAGGATTTTTTAATGCAATTCTCTGTATTTTGTTTCCTTTTTATTTTTTAATAATCATGCAAATTTAAGTCTTTTATTTTGACATATTCAATGTTTTCTTCTCTGTGACGTGAAAATTATTGTATTAACTCTTTGATTGTTAAAAACTGCTCTTTTCTAATGCAGGGCGAGGCTGTTTAGCCTGTAAATGTGAATGTAGCTTGTGTTTCAGTCTTCACTGCGCCTGTTCTGAGATTATTTTTAAGGTTATATCTTAAATAATTATAATCTGAATTTAGAAATGATTTTATTTAGTTTTTTTCCACAGTAATGAATGAAATGCTGAGATATATACCTGCAAATGTTTTTATTTAATTTTATTTTTCCAAGTTTTCTTACACTCCTGCAAAATCAGGGCAGCCTGATGAACATCCATGAAGCTTTGGCGCCCCCTGGTGGGAGTCGGACCCCCCAAGTTGGGAACCAGTGACTTAAAATGATCGATTGATAATCAAATTAGCTGTCAGTTAATTTGCCAATGAAATTCTTTGAGTTATTAGGTGATTATCTCAGTTATAGTTGTCACAATGCCAGAACTTTCAACTGTGATACAGTTCTAATAAGGAAAAAAGTCCTGGGCTCAAAAAAACCAGAACAGTGTGCAGGTACAGAAAAAGTGAAAAAGTGACTCAACACTGTCTGGTTTTGCTGCAAACTGAATTTCAGACCTGACAACACAGACTGAACTGAACCGAGAGCACTTACATCTTTTTTTTTTATAGCTTCAGTAAAACTATATACTACAACTGTTCAGTAAGTATTGTGTTGTTTTAGCTCAGATTATGGAAAAAAACAACAAAATATATTACTATAATATACAGATGACACACAAACTTATGTAACCATGTCACCAGTGGATTATAATCCCACACAAGCGCTGAACAGGATGTGCCAGAATTTTCTTCAACTGAACAAACATAAAACTACAAACCGAGCCAGAGATCTTGGTGTGATCATCGACTCAGACCTGAATTTCAACAGCCAAAATTAAGATAATCACAAAAAAACTGATCAGTCAGCTGCAGCTGATTCAGAACTCTGCTGCTGCTGCTCGTGTCCACACTGAGACCAGAAAAGTGGATCACATCACTCCAGTTCTGAGGCCTTTACACCGGCTCCTGTCCGCCAAAGAACTGATATTAAAATCCTGTTGTTTGTTCATAAAGCACTGAATGGTTCCTCTGCTACATCATCACCGTCTGGGACGAGTCTGCTTTCTTTCCCCAAAGTGAAAAATAAACACAAAGAGGCAGGATTCAGTTTTTCTGCAGCACATATCAGGAACAAACTCCCAGAAAACTGCAGGTCTGCTGCTAGTTTTTTAAAATTACAGCCTAAGACTTCTGTTCGCCTTTGATAAATATCTTAAACTGCACTGCAACTTTTACATTCCTGTTTTATCTTAGTTTTTATTTTCTATTTAATCGTGTTGAAATGTCTTTGTTATTTTATCTTCCCTTTACTTGATGCTTTTTATGTTTAATGTAAAACACTTTGAATTGTCTTGTTGAAATGTGCTACACAAATAAAAAAGTATCAATACTTTTGACAACCTTGGTCTCAATAAGAGCTGCTCTGACCCCCCTGAATCATGAGTGAGGGTCTGAAAAAGACGAAACAGTCACAGAAAAGTTTTTACACAGAGGCGGTTTTATTATCCTGAACAGATCAGCTGAGGTCGTCTCAGTCTGAAGCCGCTCAGAAACCAACAACCAGAGCAGACGAAGAGCCGACGTCAGTGTGAGCAGAAGAGAATATAACACACACACAGACACACACCACATGAACCGTTTCTATATATATATATATAACTGTGTGTATACACACACACTGAGGGCGGTGCAGTGACGTTTCCAGGGAGACTATATGCAAAAGTGACGCAGCAGTACACACCTTCACACACACACACACAACACACGCGCAGGAGAGCCAGTGTTTCTCGGGGTGAACGGAGCTGAACGTCACAGCAGGTTCTGCCGTGTTTCAGTCGTCCATTCAGCAGGTCGACAGGAAAACTTTTCCTCTGAACAAACACAACGTCCACCTCAACGAGCCATTCGATCTTCTTCCGTCTCTTACTTGTGACTTGTTCATCCAGCAGTTTGACTTGTAGCAGTAAGGCAGAAGGATCTACTGGTTACAGAGCGCGTCGACACGTCTGAGGCAAAACGGAAATGATCCTCCTCAACTTCAAAAATAAAGACTGAATTCAGGATTAAACGGCAGCTGAAGTTGTTGTTTTAGCAGATTGAAGAGGTTTCAGGAGTAAACAGGAGTCTGGCTGAGTAGAGACCGAACTCTCACACACGTACATACACACACACACACACACACACTTTCACGCACAGACACACACACACACTCCAGCGGGCTGATGGGAAGTTAGACGCTGCTCAGTGCGTCCACACCAGGCAGGACTTTACCTGAGGACACGAAGAGAGACGCACAGTCAGCATCATCATCAAGGTTCAATACACAAACATGTGATGATTTAAAGGGACAGTTCGGATTATTTGAGCTGCTTAACGACAGTCGGTGTGTGAACACAGTGGATGGGTGGTCGACCGAACCTGCTAATCCAGGAGACTCACATTTTTCTTCTTGAGGTCACAATTCTCACACATTTCATGACAATTTTTTTCCTTTTTGTTGTCACAACCTGGCACATGACAGCATGTTTAAGCTCTGTGACTAGGGTTAGGTGATCGGGCATAAAACAAAATGAAATAAAAACATAAAATAACATATTGTGATTGTTTGAAGAGTGGACAAACTAACAAAGATGGTTTTGGTGAGTTTTACATGTGTGTCTGTCCAGTTTGAATGAAATTGGTTCAACAAAAAATAATCAGTTTAAGTTTACACTATAGAATATTTTCACTGATTTACTCTGCCACCATACAGCCTTTCCCACCAAGAAACCACTGTTATATAATCCATTTATTGCTCTCTGAAAGGCAGCCAAACTCCATTAGCAAAAACAGTCATTTTATCTCACAGGACAGGGAAGCTGTCTGCTGCTGCTGCTGCAGCAATCTGTTTATGTTGTTGTGTGACTTTAGTGAATCTGAACTAACCTTTTAAATCACCAAAGTCATTCAAAAACATGAATAAACTAACAGATGGAGGCAGCAGAAGACCAGAAACTTCAGTGTTCTGTGAGGTAAAATCACAGTTTTTCCTTAAGAAGTTTGGTTGGTTTGGAGAGAGCGATACTTGGCTTATATTACGGCAGTTCCACGTCAGAAAAGGCCGTCTGACGGTGAAGTAAAGCAGTGAAAAATTTATAAATATAGCATAGACTTAAACTGATATAGATTTTTTTAAGCTGGCTAAAATACATTTATCTGCTGCTGAGTTATAACACACTGATTATCAATAAGCAGCTCAAACAACCTCACTTCAAATAATCCAAACTATCCCTTTAAGGTGTTTTTATTTGTTCTTCATCACCCTGTCAGTTTCTCTGTCACTCACCCTCCAGCAGCTCCAGACTGGCGCCGCCTCCTGTGCTCACATGGCTGACCTTGTCTTCTGTGTTCCACTTGGCGCAGCAGGTGGCAGTGTCGCCCCCACCTGGACACAAACACAGTCATCCAGGATTTAAGGTTTCATCTTAAAAGGGTTGAACAGCTCACAACACGTGATCTGGATTACCAAATCTGTTTTGGTAGGATCAGGATCACATATCCTGGTTTAGAAATACCAGATTTTGAGATTTTAATCCTGTCTGGATTATTCTGATACTGGCCCCTGATCTCTGACACAGTGGTGCTGCCCCCCAGTGGCTGATATGCGTCACTACAAACTGAACTCTGAATTATCAAAACACACCTGCCCACATTAAACATAAACCGGGACTGAAATCATTAATTTTTCACTGTTAGCGTCCCAACATGCAACAGTATTCTGGACCAACATACACAGAGTACACAAACTGTTACAAACAAATAATAATAAAACAAAAGCTCCCCTGTTGTTGTCTTCCTTACCGATAATTGTGATGCAGCCTGACTGGGTCACCGCGACCACATTGTCCATCAGGCTCTTTGTCCCCTTGGCAAAGTTGTCCCACTCAAACACGCCGACGGGGCCGTTCCACACGATCTGCTTGGCCCTGAGCACCGCCTCGGCGTAGGCCTTAGAGCTCTCTGGTCCGCAGTCCAAACCCTGCAGAGGAGACATTTATGAGAAAACTACGACTGTGTCTGGATGAGCGAACGTCTCTCTGTCCGCGAGTGAGAGAAATCTGGTTCTTCTCACCATCCAGCCGGCGGGGATGCCAGCGGCGACGGTCGCAGTGCCGGTGGCGGCCTTCTCATCAAACTTGTCGGCGGTGATGAAGTCGACGGGCAGCGTGATCTTGACGCCGTTCTTCTCTGCCTTGGCCATCAGGTCCTTGACGATGCCGGCGCCCTCCTCATCGTACAGGGAGTTACCGATCTGACAGGGAGGAGAGGAAGAAGGAAAAGATAACACACGGCAGCAGTTTGCAACTAGTTTGTCATGTGTTGCACAGAGACAAATAACAAAAGAGAGATCAGACAGGTGAGACATGAAAACATCTGGTCGAAGCCAAAATGAAGCAAAAAGAGCTGACATTCTCCCTCCGGCAATTAAGGTTCGTTTGGCAAAAATGTTCAGGAGGAAAACAGATGTTTGTTTTGGGTGAAGCGGAAAGTGAGTCCTATTTTCTTTCTGTATTCTACAAATTATGATGATTTAAGAGGTAATTTTTCATGAAATGTCCCAACGAAACTCTGCAATGTTCTGGTATTCAGATGATTAAAATGAACGTTGGTTTAATTTTGATGGTCTGTTTTGAAGGACTGTTTCATTAGTTTCTTTCTGCAGTGATCAACACATCATTTTCCATAAAATCGAAATGTTTTTACGTCAAAATTTACCGTCCCAACACCACTGCAAATTCTGAATCTGAGTGAGCACAGTCGAGCCCAGAAAAGAAGACAAGTCGACCCAATCAGGATCTTTCTTTGGTCAGTTACTAGGTAGAAAAAACATTTCAGGTTTCTTTTATTGACAGAATACGAGGTTTAATACAAGACGTGTTGGTGTGAGGAAATCTGGGGTATTGAACGTTGGTGGTGTTCAAACAGACTTGTGAAACGTTTATTTTGTTGGTGTCACAGCAGAGATAAAGAATCACATTCATAACCTGAATTTGACATTTGTCAAAAGGCTCAGTTCATTTGTTCAAATGACAAAAGAACACATTTCCACACTGCAGCGGTATCTCACCATACAGATAGTTTTGTTTTATTTGTTCATGTTTTGAGAAATCAGTCTCTGCCTCCACCCCAAAACAACAGAGGTGGATGGAAAAAAAGACTGATATTTAAAAGAAAAAAATCAGCAGCAGAGTTTCTTTATAGAAACAACTTCCAGGAAGTCTTCAGACGTCTCTGCTTCCTCTGGAACTACTTTCTACTGAAGAGCATCAGCTGTAGTTTTACTCGTCCTTTCTGACTTTAATGCGTCGGGGATGCAGGACGTTTATCTACCAACACCACCGTCCTCAGGACGTGTCCGTCGCACCAAGTCTGAGAATATGTGCATCATGTTTGTCTGTTCAGATTTGACAGTTATGACTCTGAAGAATGATTCCTGACGATAACTGTGCCAACTGGCCACCCAGTGTTTTACCTTAATTACCTCCATGAGCTGCTGTTTCACCTGATGACTGTGTTGATAAAGAGGCTGACAAAGAGCCAAACTGCAATAACTAACTTCAAAGACCAGCATGCACCTGTTCTTTTTCACCTCACACACTGTCTCTGTCTCACACCTCTGCCCGAGTCTGTTTGTTGAAGTGATTAAATTGCTTAATTTAGATTTTACAATGCAGTGAGTATTGTATTGTGGTGGTGGACACAGACATCTCAAAATCTGGGAAAATAAAACATCTGGTTTGGCTAGAAACCACCTGAGAGGTGAGAAAATATGTAGTTTGAGCGAACTGACCCTTTAAACAAAAGCTTATCTTCATCTATCTCCCGTCTTTGTGTCAGAGGTCAGACTTCGGTCATGGACGTGATTCTCCGTCTCTTCTGTGAAACTAACAAAACAAAGAAGTTTCACAAGTGTTTGAGCACCGCTGACGTTCAACGTTCACAGCCGGCTGAACGATGACGACACTGAACTTGTGAAACACCTGAAATTTCACACTGAAGTTTTTCAGTCAGACTGGATTCAGTCCAAATACTTTTTTTTTTACCCTGTCACAGAAAAGAAAGTCAGGATTGATAGAAAGCACCACCTGTTTTACAGATTCAGTGGTCACTCTCTTTTAGGTCTGTTCTTTTTTTTAACCTGCACCAACTTCTGGGGGAAATGTTTGACTCTTTAGCTGCTAAATGCTCCTCTATGTTCAAACTGTGTCTGTTTGCCGTTTGGTGCCGAGCAGTTGGGTTTTTAGAACTTTTATGTTTAAATCAGCTGCCTGCTGCAGCCTGTAAAACCAAAACAAACTTTTCACATACACGTAGTCACGGGATCCACTGATGGTAAAATAATCTTGGTTAAAGTCAAGGATAAAGATGATTTAAAGTCATAATTCTGTCTTTAAAAGTGGTGTTTGTGACTCTTGTGTTCTCTGCGTCGTCTTCCTCACCTCCATGTTGTTGAGGACTTTGAGGAAGGTGAAAGCCATGCCGCCGCCGATGATCATCTCGTTGACTTTATCCAACATGTTGTTGATCAGCTGGATCTTATCTTTCACCTTCGCTCTGAAACACAGACAGAGAGGTGGAACATGTCAGCATAGATAAAAAACACACATACAGAGAGACAGAGAGAGAGAGACAGAGACAGACTGACATGTACATATAGTACAGATCAGATCTGGGCTTTAATTATTTATTAAAACTTTATATTTTGGTCTCCTGTGATGCTCTGAATGCTGCTCCTCAAACAAAACTCTAAGAAAATGTGAAACTAAAACTTTAATAAGGCTGTTTTTACATTCCTGGTAGATTACACTGTACGTCTACAGCAGCAAACATCAATCATTTTCTCCATTAATTAAATCTGGGGGTCCATAATTACTTTCAGAATATTGTAATTCAAGTAATCTGAGTGAAAACTTGACTTCTGCTCCTCCTCTTGGTTCAGTTTTTTTTCTTTAGAAAATCCAGCCCGGGATGAGAGAGTTCAGCCAATCACAGGTCAGTAAGAAAGTTGATTGTTGAGATTCACAGAGAAATAAACTCAACGATCGATTATCTTCCTCCAGAATCACTGACCGAACCGTTAATCATTTGGTTGATAAAATAAAGTTTAATAAAACTGTATATTAAATGTCAGTTTATAGTGAAAAATGACCCTGACAGTTTCTTAAAGCCAAAGGTGATGTTTGAAATGACTTGTTTTATCTGATCAACAGTCCAAAACTCAAAGATATTTAAGTTTACTATCATATACAACAAAGAAAAGCAGCAAAAATTAACAACTGAGAAGCTTTAATTAGTGACTTTTTGACATTTTCGCCTCAAAAATAATGAAAATGATGTAAGATTAATAAACTTTTTTATGCAGCTCTTTTCAAACCACAGATATTAGGTGTTTTCAATGGTTGAACCAGGATTAAAACTTTTCAGAACTGAGTCAAAACCTGTAATTAAACATCTCTGATTACAAGTGAAGAAGACAATGTGCCGGAGTCTATTTGTTCTGTACTGTCGATCTACGGTTCTCTCCTGCGCCCCTGATGATCTACAAAAGTTGTGAAGTTCTGCTCTTTGAAGGACTGAAGCAAATAAATTCAGACAATTAAAATAATACAAAAATAAAAGAATCAACAAGAACACGAGATTTAAAAAACAATAAAACAGACGAGGCCTGTTGGAAATAAAACAGTGTGCTAGCATTAATAAAAAAAGCTTTTTCAAAAAGAAAAGTTTTGATTTAAAAGACGTCACTGACTCTTCATTCATTCACTGATCTATTAATTTATTGATTAATCATTGCAGCCCTGTACTGTTGACTGAAAGATAAAACAGGTGCCGCTGAGATGACCTTAAAGAGCAGTAAACTTCTGTCTCATATTATAATAAACTATTGTGTGCTATACTGGCCTCTGATAAGCTTTAAAATGCTTTAATCTCCCACTGGCTCCGCCCCTTCCAGCCAATTATTAATATTTTAATTTGGACACAAGCAGAACAAAAAAAAAAAAAAAACTTCAAATGTAGATGTCACCTTCAGGAGCCCAACGACTCGTTAATGAAAATATTTGACAGTTGAGGCAGAATTTAACCCTTCAAACACAAACGTATCTGTTTCCCTGCTGGCTGATCATTACACTCTAATGATCCCTGTCCTCTGTTTGTGACCTGCAGGAAGGTGATTGGCTGCGCCGCTCGACGCTGAGCGGGAGCGACAGTTGCACAATGGGGCTAAAATGGACTCTGACACGAGGCCAAATCCCACATGTGGCCGCCGGCAGCTCGGTTCAGCTGAGCAGCTTCAGCTCGGTGTTGTTTTTCTCCGTGTTCACCCGACTGTGGAGCCACAGCTCGGACCGACACAAGTAGAAAAGATGAACCAGGAAATATAAAAACCACCTGCAGCTCCACAGAGACATTAAATCACAGGAAATGTGGTTGATATTATATCAAAATTAAATAATTTTTCCTCACTGTCTGCTTTGGTTTGCTGCAGAACATCTGGTTACACTTTATTTTACAGCACAAACTTAGTGAGTCAGTTTGGACGAACACACACTGATCACTTCAGTCCTGCTTGATGATAAACACTGGCTGTAGTTTTATGTCTGTGTATAAACCATCTTTGTATTTTTAGGTGAAATAAAACTGCCCTTTACAGAGAAATACATGAAGTTTTAATGCACCGACACTCACATTAGAAAACATGTTAAAAAATGTCTGAACTTAACTTTAAACTACAACATCAACCCTGAAAACATTCCTGAAATAATACAAGCAGCGTGTTTTAACTAATTAACAAAAATAAAAGACTTTTCTCCTTCATGCTGACGCTGTGTGACCTCTCATCTCTGCCTGTTCACTACCTGCACGCTACGAGCTGAGCAGTGACGGTGTCTTGAAGAAAGCAGCGAGCTGTGACACCACAGATTACATAATGAGCTTATAGTCTCTATTCCTGGACGTCCGCCTGCGTGTTTTAAAAAGGACGCTGCTGTGTGACTGCAGGGGAGGAAGAAAGTTGCTTGGGTCGATTTTCCGGTATCTGTACTTAACTTTTCAGACAACTTTTTATTTTTTACCCCCCAAATTTTCAAATTTTAACACAAATATCTTTCTACTCCTTACATCTTCAAAACAGGTTTGTTACTTTAGTTTTGATCCATTTGAAGGGAATTATTGATTGTTTTATGTTGCATCATTGTGCACAACCTTCCCAACTCTAAGACAGAGTTCAACCTAAAAGGACGGGGCAGTAAGATGGAGAAAATACATTTCCTTGGTGAATCCATCAGTGCACATCAAGCACAACAGACTTAACAAAACGAAACTGATGCAGAGAAAAGGTGGTTGGTAGAAATGTCCTTCAGAGGGCGACTTTTTACTTTTATTTGAGTAAAGAGGTTGAATCAGTAATTCTACTTTTTCTGCACAAGTATCTGTACTTCTACTTACGTGAACAATCTGTGCACTCTCGCCACCTCAGATATTTCTACCATTTACCTCAAGATCATCGGTGTGAAAACTTTCCAGGGTTGTGAAATCATGTGTAAAAGTGTTAATCCTGTGTGCAGTGGTTTTTCGCCTGATAAATTTTCACATTGTTTTACTTAAACTGGACTTCCTGGACTGTATTTTTGTACGTGAAGCGACACGTCCCGACAAACGCGGTTCCCTGCATTGTTTCGACGCAGGTCTGTTTACAGTCTGAAGTTCAAACTTGATGAATTGTTGAAATGAACCGCTCTCACCCTCCGAGGATGGCCAGGAACGGCCTCTGAGGTTTCTCCAGAGCCATGGCAAAGTAGTCGAGCTCCTTCTTCATCAGGAAACCAGCCGCCTTCTGAGGAAGATTCACTCCGACCATGGAGCTGCGAGAGAGGAAGAGGAGGAGGAGGGGGAGGAGAGTCAGAGATCATTATCATATCATGACAGATATCCCTGCGGTCCTCCTTTAATCACCACTGCATCCAGACGATCTGCTCACCTGTGGGCTCTATGAGCTGTGCCGAAGGCATCGTTGATGTAAACGTCTCCCAGTTTGGACAGAGACGCCCTGAAGGAGTCAATCTGCTCCTGGGTGGCCTTGGTCTGAGGGATGGAAGAGACAGGAAGGAGTTAAATACACAGTATGTAATTCCTGCAGCTATGAGTCTCTCTCATGTCAAAACAACTCTGGTGTTTCCTGTGGCTCCCTGGAAGTTAAAACAACAGGCGACCAAATGAACCAACAGTTAGCTTGAATAAAATCACAGATTTCTCAGTGTTTGGATACTAGTCAATTCATCTGTCAGGTGTTTGGGCTATAAAATGTCAGACAATGGTGAAAATGTTCATTATTGTGTCCCAAAGCTCAAGACGACGTCAACAACCCAAAGATATTCAGTTTGTGGTCATAAAGGATGAAAGAAACAAGAAAATATTCACATTTAAGAAGCTGAAATCAGAGAATTCTGACTTTTTCTTCCTTAAAAATTACTCAAACCGATTAATCAATTATCACAATGCTTGACGATTAATTTAATAATTGATTCATAATCGATTAATTGTTGCAGCTCCATAGGAAACATTTGGGATCATGTAAATCAATAATCTGTGATCTGTGTTTCTTTTCACGTCTCTGTTTGTCCCTCACAGGGAATCAGTTCCTATTTGACAACGTCTGGTTGGACACTGATTTCTAAGCGACAGTCTGTCTTTTTTATTCTTTTTAAAGGCTTCAAAGTCTTCAGTATTTATTAATACAGTTCCATTTTATTCCAATGACATTGTTGCATGAAATTCAGGCCTTAATTGATGCATTAATTTCATTGTTGTGAGCTGCACCTGTTGTATTATTATCCTGATGAAAGACTCACAGGAAGCTTCCAATCCGTTTTTAATCACTAAAAAAATAAACCAAACAGGGTCCATCCATAGCACCAGGTCTGATGGTGAGATCATATGAGGGTGAAATGAATGTTTTTAGAACAATGTGTGAGATAAAGATGTAACAGAATGAATGAAGGCTTCACAACAAAACTACAAAGAGTGACACACCCCCTCTGTTCACTGTGATCCCGTCTTACCCTCCTGCAGAGGTACAGATCAAGCACAAAATCAAATTATTTCAGGAGTCATCCTGTATTTGATCTCTAGACAACATGCATCAGAATCTGTCAAACTCAGGAGAGAACACTGATTGATCAGCTTTGTGGAAACTAATCAGAGCAAATCACAAAGTTTCCCAACAAATTAGAGGCAAACGTCTCTGGCTTCCCACCTCCACTAACTAATTTCCTTAACGTGCATCTGTTCCTGCGTGTGCGTCCGTATTATCGGTCATTGTGGATCAGGTTCCTGCTGCACTTTAACAGATGAAGGTCGTGACTGTGTGACTAGAGGCAAGAAAAAGGTCAAGAGAGCTCTTCAGTGTCGTTCAAATGTCAGACGAGAGCTGCACGCTTCGTTACAGTTCACCCTTCAGTCCACATGTCAGATTAGAAAGTTAAAAACTGCTGTGTTTGAATGGACACTGTGCAGATCTACTGAATTATAGTGTCTCCTATCATCATGTGGAGTTTGGACAAACTTTCTGATTCTTCTGCTCCAACTCAAAGTTTGAAACATTTAGATAATGAACTAAAAATACAGTCTGATACAGTAGAGCAGTACAGTAGAAACCAGCCCACCACACTGCATACCAACCAGTCCTCACAGGACAAGAAAAGCAACACGTCCAGCCGGGACAACCCGCTGACCTTCAGAATAAATGTCAGCAGGTCAAAGCTGCAGATCAGCTGCAGCCCCACTGAGACCAACATTCACATTTGTCTGAGGACGGTCCTGAGCCGGAGTCTGTGGCTATATGAGACCGTCTGCATTTCATCTGGATGTCAGTTTCAGTTCATTTTGCATGCTGGACTGTTGTGATGTAGCTTTTGTTTGTGAGAAATGTCCAAGTGTTGATGGTCAGTTTTAGCTCATCCTTCTTTTTCTTTGTGTCACAGTGGCTCTTGAGGTAACGTCACTGAAGCAGCTCTTTGAATCCCTCGCCCCCGATCACACTGATTGGCAGCACATTGCTCTCAATCACTGTGTACACCTTTTACAAATAAAATAAAATAATGTAGCTTTAACACAGTTCATTACAGGAGGCTGAAAATGGGAGGGGATTACAGACTCGGTCTCTGCACCACTCCCGAGCATGACATCATCTCATGATGACGCAGCTGTTTCAGAGGGACACTGCAGCTGGAGTGACTGTGCATTTTCCTCCAGGTGACCCAGCAAAGTCTGCAGGATGGAAACTTGAGCGAAGACACAGGATCATCTCCAGTCTTCTGTTTTAATTTAGAGGACTATAGGTTGCTTTTTTTTTTTTTAGGGCTGCAAGTTGAACATCTGAAACCTCAGTTATATGTTGCTGTATTAAAAAATAACCTCCTGCCAGTCTCTTCTTCTCCTCTTTAAAGTTGCAGCAGACTGGACACAGTGACAGTGTCTTTTTGGATCTGTTTTACTAACTGGAGGAGAGGAAGAGCCAGTTAGAGTGTATAATTTAACATCCAAATGGTGCCTAGGAGTTAGGGTTAGGCCACCAAACCATTCACTCGCCTGATCCAATAAAAAATTGCCAAAGTGGGCAGAAAAATGCCCAGTCTGGCATCACCAAGCACCACAATGACATCATGTGAAACAACTCGCTTCACTCCAGTGGATGATTCAGAGTCCAGGCTGCTTACAATGACAAAACCAACAGGAAAACGGTCCAACAGGCTGAATAAGTTGTAATAATTAGAGAACATGAAGATTAACATGTCACTGCCGATTCTCATTGGTAACTTGACATAACAAAAACATTATAATGCACCAAAACCTGCCAATCATCGACATCTGTGCGCCTCAATCAGCGCAGTCAGACTGCTGGGAGACTCGCCTTGTTTCCAGAGGCATCCTTGCCTTTTCCCTCCTCGGCAACGTGGAAGCGGAGGTTCTCCAGCAGGATGACGGATCCGGCAGCGGGGTTAGCGCAGGCAGCTTCCACCTCCGGACCCACGCAGTCCTTCAGGAAGGTGACGTCCCTGCAGAGTCACAGAGTGGATCGGTGAGGAAAGTGTGCGTGCAACTATTTCTGATGGACGATGTCACAATCTTAACAACACAATAAGCAGGAAAGCAGTAATTTATGTTGTATTGAACTGCAAAGATAAAAGATAACTCCACTTACACCTCAACATGTGCAGTCTCAGAAAAGAAATGATAACATCTGGTATATTTTTACACTCTGTAACTCCCTCTCTAAGTGGTACTGATGTTGAATGCAGCATGTACATGATAACTCTCCTACAGTCGTACCATGGCTGTGTGATGTTACTGCTTTCTGGATATTTATACAGAAACAGAGTTCAGAATTTTCCTATCATCAGCAGAAAATGGATTATCGAGGCAGTCTTCATGTCGATCCTGGACTATGTGGACATCAGACAAACCACAGGTATCTGCAATTCAACCAGGACTGAAATATGAAGGACTCTTAACTTTAATTTCCTCAGTACAAAAATATAAACATTCCACTTATGAGTTTATCACTTGATTTCTATACTTGAAGACATAAACTGAGTGAAGCCAGTTATTCTGTCCATCAACTCACTTCCCCAGCAGGGTCTTGAGCTCGGCGGCGACGGGCTCCAGGGAGAACTTCTCAGGCACGAAGTTTCCGTCGGGGCGGCCCAGATGGCTCATCAGCACGACGGATTTGGCCCGTTGTCCAGGCAGTGTTTGATGCTGGGAACGGCCGCCTTGACCCTGAAAATCAACACAAAATTCACCAAATCAATCCACACACCTTTTATCTAATTGATTAAAGAATGCTTATAGAAATCTTGATTTTTTTTTTGTTTTGAAAGGATAAAGCACAACTTTTTTGCTGCAACCTTCAAGTGCTAAACTTTATTTTATTTAAGAAGTCAATGGTTTGCTTTTTGATTTTGACTAAAGATCAGAAAAGATGCTTCAGAATTAGACGGACGTTACCTCTGGTTGTTTGTGATCTTCTTGTCCTTCATTGGAACGTTGAAGTCGACCCTGAAAGAGAACGAAGATTCATTACCGAACAGAAACAGATGAGGTCTAAAGAGACTTTCCATCTTTCCTTTTTCTACAACCCACATGTCTGATGTTCTTCAGCTGTGAATGAAACATACAGTCTAACATTATATCAACACAGGGCGAGGATTTTTTGTCAAAAAATGTAAGTCAAACCCAGTGTATCTGGATTATATGTGCAAACTTACAGACGAGCATATATGTGTGCTTATAAACAGAAACACATGCACATGAATGCCTCCATTTTAGGACAGTACCCGCCCCTTCACTGTCTTACATTTTTTGATAATGTAACTGGCTTAATTATGCTCTCAAGAACCCTTATTCTTATTATTTTCTTAAATGTTTTTCAGGTTAGATTAGCTTAATTTGGACTAAACCCTTTCAAACAAAACGGGGAGAAAATTCAGAAACATCTTTTATTTTTGAATGTTCAAGAGCATTTTACCCTGAGTTTCTGAGTGAGTGCAGCCACTGTACGGGTCCATTTTGGAACAATATTAGGGATCAAACGATTACTGATTTCACAATAAAAGTCCTGAAGATTAGTAACAATGTTTAAAATTTAAAATAAAGTTAGAAACCATCTTCCAGAGGCAGGAGAAACATGCAACATGGGTTTGTTTTGCATCCATGAAACTGTCAAATCGTTGAACTGATTTCAGTCCTTTTTTTAAAAATTTCAGTACATTTTAACATCATTATAATACTGATATTGATAATTCTGGTCATTATAATCGTGACATGAAATTTTCACACCGTTTTCATCTTTAAAACAATATCCACACCTTCAATCTCTTTACACAATAAACAACCTGTAGCTGCACTGAACTGTGGCAGCTGTGTGATTATTGAGCATCAGTACAAAAGACAACCAACACAGACGTGTTCAGATACGTCCATTTTATCTAACGTGCCTTTTCACTGGCAGTATTACAGCCTTTACGTTGCCCCTCCCACTGAGCTGGTTGCAAATGCAGCGATGCAGCGGAGGACGCCTGCAGCTCCTGAGAACATGCTGCATCCCTCGTACTCCAGTTAGCAGTTACATAACCAGCTCCCTCCCTCTCCTCAGTCCGAGGACCTGATGCACTGAGACGCATGATCAGCCTGGACACACACACGCGCTGCACCCACTGCCATAATAACACCAATCCATTGTCTTAGCCTAAAAACCCGACAGTCAGCAATTCAGCGGCTCAACAGTCCTGTATACAGAGAATCAACTAACAACTGCAGTAGTTTTCCACTCTGATGTCGCTCCATCTGTTGCTCTCCAGAGTGGATCTGCTTCACTGAAGGACTCATTGTTTAAACAAACACACACTGGACTCAGACATTTCTCAGAGGCAGAGCTGCTCTGAAGGCAGAAACCTTGAGGGGCAAATAACTGCAGTTACACACTTCAATTATAAGAAAAAAACGTGAAAAGTATCAAAGTTTTTGCTTTTTCTTTCTTACCTAGACAGTGGTCGGACTGCAACTAACAACTATTTTCGTTGTCGATTAATCTGATGATTGTTTTCTTGATTAATCACTCGGCTGTTTGTCAGAAAAATGGTGAAAAATGTTGATCAATATTCCCCAAAACCCAAGATGACGTCTTCAAACGTCTTGTTTTGTCGACAACCCAAATATATTCAGTTTACTGTCAGTGTCAAAATGTCTCAAAAAGAGATGTTTTGGCCTGTAAATCATATTTTAAAGACTCATATTCTAAAGAAAACATCTTTGTTTGGAAAAGGTCCCTGCAAAAATCACACCACTAACATTTAAATATGTTTTTCAGTTCCATCTAATTCTCTAATATCACATATCATCAGTCAAAATAATCACAATTAGATATTTTTTAAAAATCGTTCAGCCCTACTAGACAGGTGTTGGTATGATGGATAGTTAGAGCTCAAAATGTCTACAAATAACAGCATTTTTTTTTATTAGTAGCAAAGCTGTAGGCTTTAAAACATTATCCTCTTCTTTTCTTGTCATTTGTGTGGGCCTACTTCATTCACAAAAACTGGTCATTTGGCTGCATTTACTGAGCTTAAGGAGATAATTTGGATTATATGTGATACTTATCGATAGTCAGAGTAATGCTGACGGTAGGTGGCAGCTGGCATGGACAAGTTTAGGCGAGCAGCAGGAATCCAGAGCAGGAAGACAAGCAACGTACTGCTGTGGACAGTCAGCAGCAAACCGTATTTTAGACACCTGCCAGTTAAGTGTGTGCTGTATTTAGAATATTTTTTACCCCTGTACGATGCCGTCAGACAACATCTTCCAACGGGAAAACTGTTGTTATATAAGCTAAATATCACTCTGTCCAAAGAAGCCAGACTCCTTTGGTAAAATCAATAATTTTACCTCATAGAAAACAGGAGGTGCTCGTCTAATCCTGCTTCAATCTGTTAATTTGTGTTATTGTGTGATTCCTATGAATCCAAAACCAACCTTTTAAAAAACAAACAAACTAAGCGAGTAGACCAGCAACTCCTGTGTTCTGCGAGGTAAAATGACTGATTTTGACAGAGGAGGCTGGTTGAGAGAAAGACAGTGATATTTGGCTCATATAAACAGCAGTTTCCCGTCAGAAAAGGCTGTCTGACAGCAAAGTAAAGCGGTGGAAAACATTCTAAATATAGCGTACCCTTATAGGGACATTTATTTTTTTAGATGAGCCTTTTTTTAAGTGGCTAAAATTCCTCCATGAAGTTTCCTGCTACTTGCCCAAACTGTCGACCACCATCTACTATAGGTAATACACTGTCTATTGATAAGTACACACCTCGAATAATCTGAACTATCCCTTTAATCAAACCAGTGAGATAATTTCTGTCTCTGAGAAATGTTTGCACAACTGTAACTCAAAGGAAACTGTGCATTTACTGATGGTACAGTTAGTGATATAAGAATTAGAGTGAGATGCCTCTCCAGGAATTCACTTCCTGGCCTCTGCTGGATTTGGCTGCTGGACAGATTTCTGTCAGGCACTACCGGGTCTCTACAGCAACGTCCCGCCTTCCCGCTTTTGAATTCTGGACCAGCAGCTCACACAATGAATGCACTCCGTCTGAAGCTGGAAGTTCATAACACAAACACACAGCAAGCTACGGCAGGCCCTGGGTGTGATATGAGGTAACTTATCGTCTAATTGTCAGACTCTACACAGAGCCGAACTCAACGTGGAGTGAATTTAACCTTTTAACACTGAGCAGTGTGAGCTGGGGGCTGCTGCTGCTGGTGGTGAACCTTGTCCTATGCTGCCTGTCGTTGCATCACCAAGCTGAGCAAACCAAAAGGGCCCTTTGACATTTCCACAGAGGGTGTCAATTTCAAGTGCTCTTTCATCGTAAATGGCCAGAAGACATACCCAGCGAGTAAACTATTATTAAAAAACTACTTTAGGCTCTGCTCAACCAGGCAACCGGACATCCTTCCAGCTAAAGAGATTGTACTTGGACTAGATAGGAAGGGATTAAACCGATGTGGACTGCATTGTCTTCGGAGCAAGGCACCAAATCAGCTTGTTGCCTTCAGTGAACTAGTGCTGAATCAGTCTATTAGTCTGTTAGCACTAAATTAGTCAGTTCCTCTTTTGATTAAAAACCAATTAAACATAAGGATTTGCTGCCTTTTTTGCTCCGTTTTGGTCTGCTGGTTGGACAAAAACAAACAATTTGGAGACATCACTTTGGGCTCTAGGAAAGCATTTTTCCCATTTTTTGACATTTTATGGACTAAACGTTTGATCAGGGAAATAATCGACAGATTAAAGGTGCAGTGAGCAATTCTGGATAAAGATATTGATTGGTGACTTTCATTCCTAGGTTGTCAAATACTTAGGCTACCTTTTGGGTATGAGACTCATTCAACTACCTTATTGACCCGTGATTGCCAAAAGTCTCACGTCACAGGCTAGATTTTTTAAAGAGGAGGAGCTGAGGTCAAGTTTTCTCTCAGGCTACTGGAATACTATATGCATAAAGGTTATTATGGAACTTCTGCCCCAAAATAAACTGCCTACCCCAGGTTTAATTGATAATGAAAATAACTTAGTTGCAGCCCAATTAAACTTAAAATCAGTCTATAAGTCTGAAGTAACACTAAAGCAATGGTGATCAACTGATTTTTAAGTGCTTAAGTCTAGTTAAACAAGGAAAATGACCAAAAATATGATGATTTCAATTAGAGTTGCATCAATTAGTCAACTGAAAGAAAACAAGTTGCCACCTATTTTGATAAGAGCAATAATATCAAAACTTTGGTGGTTACAGCTTGTTAAATGCAAGGATTTGCTTTCTATGGATTTTTCTGGTCAGTTCACACTAAATTAATTGATTTCTCTTCTGATGAATAACCAGTTATTAAGTGTTTAAGTCATTAATCAAGAAAATCACACACACACAAAATGGTGTTACAACATGTGATGTTTCCTCCTTCCTCTTCCTGCATGTTAGTCATCACTTAGGGCCCAAAAAACTCGAGCATCTTCCATTAATTTGAAGGTTTCACGGTCAAAATAATCTAAATAAAATATCTGAACGACCTGAGAACTTCCTTACGTGATTAACGCAGTATCACGTATGTCTCGCGTTTTATTTCACATATAAACGTTGGATTATTGCAGTGATGCTAGTGTACTTTATTTTAGAGGTCTGACTCTGACTGGATGGATGGATAGATGGATGGACGGATGGATGGATGGATGGATAGATGGATGGACGGATGCGGCGGGTTTCATCCATGCAGCATCTCCTGCCGGGCACGTAGCTCAGTGAACACGGATGAAAACGTGACGACCAGCAGGTTCACTTCCTGCTCTCTGCCCGCTGGTCTGAGTGACTCATCCGAGCCGTTAACCGTCACTTCTACGTCCTCGCATCAACACCGTGTGAGTGCCGGGCAGTCTGTGAGACGTTCACGGACCAGAACATCTCTTAAAAATGTCGGTTAACTAGCTAGCTAACGTCAAAATAATCCCGTTTAGCATTAGCCGGGTCAGCTAACTGTTCAGGCAGTGACCGCTCACCTCATAATGACCCTCTTCCCCTTGACGTCCACCTTGTCCAGGGTGAGTTTGTTAGACAGAGACATGTTTGCTGGTTGTTTGCTGGTTCGTTCCTGCACCTTCCTCGCCGGGTCTCCTCCGCTTCCGTCGGCTGGTTAGCGACCGAATGACAGCAGTGACCTTAGCGCGGCGCGGAGGAACAGCGGCGGGGCGGGACGGAGCACGCCCCCTGCTGCTGATTGGCTACAGCCGGAGCGAGGCCCTGCGTTCGATTGGACACGGTCCTCTGACGTAAACGTCTTGTTCTCTGGTGATTTCTTCAGCCTCAACTTCATCATGGAGAAGCTCCATTTACTCAAGTAGTCAAGTGATTACAATTTTGAGATACTTTACTTGCGTATTTCTGTTTTCTGCTAATTTAAACATGTACTCCACTACAAACATTATAACTCCGCTGCATTAATCAGATAACTTCAGTTAGTTTAGTTTAGTTACTGTCCTGATTCAGATTATTCAGAATACAAATAAGTGATAATGTACAGTGAGCAGGTTTCATTCTCAATCATGGCCTGCTCACTGTACATTAACTGCTTGTTACATGGTCATGTACCAGAAAATATCAATAATTTGACACAAAGTATTTATTTTAAAATGATTTTAGTGATTTAACAGTGATTTTATTGTTCCTCCAGAGTCTATGATCAGAACTGTGTCCAAAGCAACGGTCTGCTATAGAGAAATAACAGACCTTAGAATGCTGTAAATGGACCAATCAGAATCAAGCATTTAACAAAGCCATGTAATAAAACACAATTGTGACATTATTATATAATTCACCGATCCCCAGGGGATTAACAAAATACCCAGCAGTATATAAAGTAATATAAAATATAGATAAATGAATTTAAATTCGCAACAACATTCACTAGCTGTAATATTAAAAGCTATGAACACATTCATTTGTCATGTGTCTGAAATGGACTGTAATGCAAATTAGTAGTATAGTGCTTTCAATTTTAGTACTTTTTGATGCTTATATTGTGTATATTACTACATATTTGTGTAAAATTACTACTTGCTGCTTAGGTGGCAGGTGTTGGGTATGATGAACAGCAATTTTTTTATTAGTAGCAAAGTTGTAGGCTTTAAAACATTATCCTCTTCTTCTCTTGTCATTTGTGTGGGCCTACTTCATTGGCAACAGCGTAAAAAACACTGTTAAAAGTAAAAGTAATAATATTTTTATTTAAATGTACGAAAGTGTTAGAGTCAAAATAAGCATTTAGTATTTCAGAACAATGATTATTAAATTACTGAATTATAATTGCTGACGCACTGTAAGCATGTGTTATGTGTCAGTTACAATGTTTGAATAGCTGTTGTTGTTTTATTGTGGATTTTTGCATATGTTGTATTTGTTGCATGTTAAGTTGTTCCACCTTAAAACTTCAAAGATGGATTCAGTTAATTAATTAACGGTTTGACACCCAAAGAGGCGAAATTATCCAATAAGTAAAGATTAGAGAAAGCTCCAGAAAATAAATTTGGATATATGCACTTTATTGTTATCCTGCATGTTCTTCTTCTTCTTCTTTCTTCTTCCAAGGAAATCCTACTTCCCATGCGTGAAAAATGACCAAACTTTGCACAAAGGTCCAGTCCCATGTCAGATTGCCTCAGCTGCAAAAACAGGCCAATAGTCCTGATGGTGGCGCTACAGCAAGCCTCTAAAGTTCAAAATTTTGAAAATTCATAACAAATCAACCATATGTGCTACAGATTTACAACTTTCACCAAAATGTAGCCCAATGTTCATGAAAAAAATGACAAAATTTTGGAGTCATGGTAGATGATGTTTGGAAAATATCAGAATTTTATCTCAAAAACTGAATTTTTTACAGCATTTTGAATTTCACTCTCATGCGAACAATTGGAGTCAATGCAAAAATGTCATGTCAAGGTTTACAAATGTCATCCGCAGAGGACAAATTTGAACTACTGGTAGTCAGGAGGATATCATACACTGATGTAGAAGCAGGTTACAACCTGAAAAGTTTTACAAAAAAAACAAAAAAATAATAATAAAAAACAAATGTATTTTTAATCATTCTATATTGCTTACTTAACTGTCATCTTTTTAGAGGTGTGGATGGAAGTTTTGATAGTTTAAGTTTGTCTGAAAAACAGGAGGTGGCGATGATGTTCAACTTAAATAGCCTGAAGCATCAATGAGCAACAACTTACAGTGTCTATATAGAAGTCGAACTGTACACTATAAATCGTGCAAAGGAATAAATACTGAATATATGTATGAAGTGAGTGATTATTTACACGTATATATGTCTATATAGAGTCAATACAGCATGTAAATGTATATTTGTTAGTGATGGATGATGTGTACATGTGAAAAAAAAACTGTTTTAAAATATAATCTTTAATGCAGGCAAGTGGATGTTTTATTGTTAAAGGGTTATTGACACTGTATTATTGATTTAACTGTTGATCAGAGTGATGTCCTGTTCATGTGTCTGTTTGTACGGTGCTCTGTAGCACCTACCAGAGGGGAGAGGTTGGAACAGGTTGTGTCCAGGGTCAACCTGTCACAATATCAGATTTTCACTACAACCATAATATTGTTATTGTGATATCTTGAGGAATAAAAAAATTGCTATCAGTAAAAATCATCTTTATCTTTTATTATTGTGTGTTTTGTCTCTTTTTTCACAAATTAATTAAACTTCAAATATCAGTGTAGGGAGGAGCAGAGAGTCTGAAACCTTAACTGTACAAAAGTGTACAAAAAATTACTGTTAATGTAGTGAAAAGGCAGAGAATACAGTATGTTTACATCTGTCATATCATGTGTATTATTAGTTTTCTCTTTCACTTTGACTCAAATATTTAATGAGAATTACTTTATTTAAAAAAAACATTAAAGGGACAGTTCATCCCTTAATCCAAAATACATACTTTTCCTCTGGCCTATAGTTCTGTTTCTGTCTATTCCACAGATCTTGTTGTGAGTATGTCAGAGCTACTTTCTTTCTACAGTAGAATCTACTTTAACTACTTTTTTCTACTAGAAAAGTAGTTCCTACATTAGGTCCCTTTAAGTTCAAATATCTGAACGATTAGTTTGTTGTTCTCAACAAACTAGTTGAGTTGAATTTCTCATTAATTGAAGCATTTTACATTTGTTTTGGAACATGTGTGCAAAGGAGTACCTATTGTTTACAATTTGAATAATAAAGTGGGAAATCGTACTGTCATGTGATGTGTAATCTTCTTTTTGTTAAAGTAGATTTTATAAAATTGGTGCAAGCTCACTGCTAGGTGTTATTTTTCATATGTCTTATAACACCAGCAGCCTATTAGTGTGTCTTTTTAAAATTAGTAATTAGTGATTATAATCAGTAGTCAAAGAGTCTTTAAAACACAGATTTGTTAATCTTTTTATTTTTTTTAAACAAGGGGTGTCACTGTGTTTTCACACCTAGATGACACTGGACCAGTTTTTTATTGAAACGGTCCTCTTCCTCTCGGTACAGGCACTTTGATAGCTGTGCAGCCACACCTGTTGGGAAGGAGGCAGACACAGAATGAGAAAGGGATCAGGCTGATCAGCAAGAGAGGGGGGAGCATGTAATAGTGCAGTTGTCACATTAGGAATACATATCATCAATTAGTAATTTTCTGCAAGCATTCTGCTCTTGGTTTCCAGCGACAGTGTTGCTTTTTGCCAAAATATATTCTTTGTAGTCCAACTTGCTCATCTTTTTTTTGTTGTTGTTTCTAGTGTTTATTCAAAACATGACAAAGGACAGCCACAGCCAGATTCGACCTGTTTAAAAAAACACATTTAAACAGGTCAAATCTGGACAAGGAGCCATAGACTCAAAAAAAACCCCACAGTTTTATGTCCCCTGTAGGTGGTTCCTCTCAAAGGTAGACATAGAACAAATAGAAGCAACAAATAGGAAAGAAGAATTCTGAGTGACTTACAAACACTAAATATTAAAATAATCTCATATCCAGTCACATTTATCCTTATGGTGATGTAAAGACAAGAGACAAATAATGCAATAATAAAACAAATTGGCAAATCCATAAGTTTAGACTGATGAACTTCTAGAAAAACAGTCTACTACTGCTGCGTTTAGTCTTAAAGGGATAGTTCTGTCATTACACAGGAGATAACTTACCTGCTGTTTTCTTACGCCTGGTCCACCTCCATGGGGACGACATCATCATCACCACCAGTAGGGTGTGCAGATGGTGCAGGTGGTGCAGTCCACCAGACAGTCCACCAGACAGTCCACCAGACAGTCCACTCAGGAGGCGCACGTGGTGCAGTCCACCAGACAGTCCACCAGACAGTCCACTCAGGAGGCGCAGGTGGTGCCTGATTGCTGCATTGGAAATAAAAAAATCTGCCCTTAGTAAGCACACAAACATTTACGCAAATAAAAAACTTTGATTATCGTCCTCTATATAGTGACTTTATCGTTAATGAAAACACTAATAGACTCCTGTCCTTTACTCAGTGGTGGAAAGAGTACTGAAAATCTGTACTCAAGCACAAGTACTGCTACATTACTAAAATATTACTCAATTACAAGCAGAAGTACTGGTGTTAGAAAAATATTTAAGAAAAAATAATAGAATATTAAGTATTGATCTCAAAAACTACTTGAGCAGTAGTAGTGTTCAATACGTAACAGATATTTAATCAGAGGTTTCTGTTGCAAATTTTGTGCATTTTATTTACCTGACAGTTGAAAATGTTGACAATCGATCAATCATTCACGATTTATAAGATACAAAACATCTTTTGTTTTTTTCTCTCATTTCCATTTTTCCTTTTCAACAAATGGCTCCACCAGACAAAACAGTGCTAGATGAGGTGCAATTATTGCCATGATTATTGATTAAACATCCTTACTCCTTAAATTTGTGCTGCTGTACTGTTTAGTTTTTCATTTGTGTGTCACTGTTTTTATCAGCCTGTTTGTGATCAGAAAACTTTACTGGCTACAAAAATACAAATGAAAGTTTGGATATTAATCAAAATTGTACTCTGTACTAAATTATGATTTTAACAGCAACTAAGTAGATTACACATTGTAATGCATACATAAAATACAAGTAAAAGTACAGGCTTGAAAATCTACACATAATATCTACAAATAACTTTTTAAAAAAACTACTAACTTCAATATTTATAATTAGTTACTTCCAAACCTGGCTTTATTGCCCAATCTTTGACTGAGGCCAAATCTATCGCGTTTTTATTTTTGCTTTTCTGTCTTTTTCCTCTTTTTCTTCTTCTTTTTTCTTTTTTTTAAGATAAAACATTATTAACCCTGAGTAGTTCCTGCAGGTCTCCCTCTCAGGCTGTTCACACCCAGAAGCCTTATCCAGTGCAGCGTGACCATACATTCTTGTTGGAACACTTGATGCTGCTGGTTACAGGAACCATGTGTAACCATTATGTGCAAAAATGAGCCCTGCAGTCCAAATATTGAGTTGGAGCCACAGACTGTGCATTGAATAGGTTGCAATCCTGTTTAAGTTAATATTCGATCTATGGTTGAAGTGAGTTGTTTCCCCTCCACCTCCTCCTCCACAGACACAGCAGAAACAGAGAGGGAAGCTGCAGGAGAACCATGGGACAGCAGGATGCGCACAACATCGTAAAATTGACAATAACAAGCGACGACAAGTCCTTCACTGTAAGTTGATCAGCTGTTAATACCTAAATAACTCTGTCACTTGTCTGTCAACTTAAAGTTAAGCCTGTTATCCTGAAAACAAAAGTCCACTGCTCTGAACCATGTGTGAAGTGGCTGCTTGTCTCACTGCAGCCAAACTCCATTAATGTTTTTCTCAATTTAATATTTACACACATCTACACCTTCTGCAAGATTATTAATGATTATTTTACGACTCAAAAACAGACACTTGTCACTCATTTGGTGACAATTCGGCAATAATTTGAACTCTGATTAATGTGAAACAGACGTACAAAATGGCTATTCTGGTCTAGAATGGAAATTATATCAATTCATTAATTTGTTTATGACAGTAAAACTGAAAATTGAAATAATAACATTTTTAGGCTCTAACGCTCATCACAACTGCACAGACTTCAAATGACGTCACCAGCGCACTATGGCAACGCACGTATCCAGGATATTTAGGCTTCTTTTTTGCACAGAGGGAGGAAGAGGAGACGTGTTATCCATCTTTATATGTCAGTGGTTGGCAGTGGTGGAAAGAGTACTGAAAATCTGTACTCAAGTACAAGTACGTTATATTGCCAAAATACTACTAGGCCTACAAGTAAAAGTACAGACTTGAAAATCTACTCATAAATGTCGTTTGAGCACATATCAGACCGACATAAAAAATTATTTGTCATTGAAATTGAATTTTTGTCATGTGACTGGTGCTGCTGTATGATTTGCTTGTTGGAGAACACAGACAGACAGATTAGTGGTATCATGGCATTGCTGAAGCTGTTGTGTTGTGAATATGTTCTATATGTTCTGTCCTATAATTGGGCTTTCATATAATAGTGTTAGGGGTTTTTTTGTTTGTTTGTTTTGTTTTGTTTTGTTTTGTTTTTTAGCAGAGAAGTTATTCTCTGTTTCCTGCCCAGAGACTACAGATGAAAATTAGCTAATAGCTAACTTTGGTGCAGCTAAGCTGTGGACTGACCCTCAAAATCAAATGAACAAATTAAATAAATCAACAGGTGATCAGACAAACATTAAGTCCAGATGGCATTTCAGTAACAAACCTGTCAGATCCGTTGACAGCACCAGAAACAGCCCCCTATCCAAGCAGAGGGAGAAAAAAATGAGACATTAAACTACATCACAATATGTCCATTGTATAAGAACACATTTTTAAAGGGAAAGTTCACCCACAAATGGAAGGTCAGGTTTATTTTTTTAGTCCATAACACACTGAAAACAGTGTTGTAAGAATCTTCCAAACAATGGAAGTGAATGGTGACCACTTTTCAAATGAAAAAAACAACAAAAAACAACAGAATAAAAACTTAAAATGCCTCCATACTGCTTGTCTGGTGTAAAGTCTCCTATAACAGTGGTTCCTAACCTTTTTTCCTTGGACCACCCACTGAGCTGGGCCCCACCCAGCCTGAACACAGACTTTGGGATAAATTGCAGGTTTGTACAGGTGCTGGAAATCCTTGAAAAACTTGAATTTTAATGTAGTGTTTTCAAGGTTTGAAAAGTGCTTTGATTTAAAAAAAAAGTGCTAGAAATGGCTTTAAATTATAATCACATCACTTTCATAACTGACTGAACTAGTTAGTTAACTTTTCTTGATAAAGAAATAAAATACATCAGATATTTGCTGAGCCAGATTGTACAATAAGTTAATGATTAATCATTTATTAATTAATTGCCAAGTAGCCAAGTCTACTTACAGACAAGTGACACTTTTTAAAACAATAAACTTTCTATCACAAAACATAATTTTGGTTGATGAAATCACTTTTGATGTGTGGCACACAGTAACTGGTATAAACCTTACCTGTCCAAAAGGAGTGAAGGTAACATAGCGAACCTCCCCATTGTTGGCAAATTCAATGTTAATCTGAAATGACATGCAGAATTTAAAAAATGAAAAGAATCAAATGGCCTCCTACCAGTATTACTACACCAAACTATCCCTTTAATGTCATGATTCCAGCTGTGCCTCTGACTTCATTACTGACGTTTGGACTATTTACCCATCCTCTGTGTATCTGGTTCATCCTGCACTAACTAATGTTAACTGATGGACCCTTATAAAGTTTTACCAAGTTACAAATGAACCCACTTCTTTGTGTAATTTTGCCACCAGGAATCATTTCACATGGTACAGCCACTTTATTTCACCTACTTCAGTCAAACTGATCAAGTTGTTATAATTATAAACTGTGGAAAATATACAAACTATATTACTACAAAAAGCAACATGGATGCTGCAAATAAAGCAGGAGAAGAAGAATGCTGTCAGAAAATTACTGATCAACTAAATGCGGTCGTAATGCTGCCGTTAATTTCTAACACGAAAACTGCACATTAAACAATAAAACTTCATACAGCAGATTTAAACATGACGCTGTCAGTCTGACACTGTCCCGTGATGACAGAGACGTGGAGATCACATCTGTTTTCCGCCAAACCAACGTAAAATGAGTGAAACTGATTTAGGATTTTTCCGTGATAAATGATGAATTTTCTCATCAGTGTTCTGAGCTGCAGTATCAGGAATGCAACACTGACAATGGTAAAAGTATTTAAAGTGTCTGTAGCTGCTTCATCATTATTTTTGTGTGTGGATTATATACGATGTAAATAATTTAAAGTGTTAATATGACCTGAAGCAAACAGGAAAAATGACTCTGCATCACCAAACAGAGGTTATGACAGTGTGATGAACACAGTTTGTGCTGCTGTGATACTTTGTTAGATTTCTACATTATACGGATTCGTTCGGTGATGTTACAAACATACAGCTCAGCAGCTTTCATTTTTAATGTCTTCCCTCAGTTAAGCTATGTCGCTCATAAATAACCTTGCTAGGACAATAATTAGTTAAAGAGCGGCGCTTTTTACAGCCGATTTAATCTGAAACACAGAACATAACCTGCTCCCGACCAGGTTATGAGTTTAGCATAAGTTACCATGGTGATCTAGCAGGTTAAAAGAGAGACACCTTCATGACACTGAAAATCCTGGCTTTAGACTCAACATAGCTCGCTAACCCATTAATCTTACTTCATAGTACACCCCTGTTGAGCTCTGCCTGCGTTTCCAGTCTGCATTTTGGGTCCACCTTTTGTTTTGTCCGAGTTTACTTGACACCCCCGTAACAGAACCCTTATAAAGTTTTACCAAGTTACAAATGAACCCACTTCTTCATGTAATTTTGACACCAAGAATCATTTGACATGGTACAAACATAATTTTGGTTGATGAAATCACTTTTGATGTGTGGCACACAGTAACTGGTATAAACCTTACCTGTCCAAAAGAAGTGGAGATTTTAACATGATGAACCTCCCCATTGCTGGCAAATTCAATGTTAATCTGAAATGACATGCAGAATTTAAAAAATGAAAAGAATCAAATGGCCTCCTACCAGTGTTACTACACCAAACTATCCCTTTAATGTCATGATTCCAGCTGTGCCTCTGACTTCATTACTGACGTTTGGACTATTTACCCATCCTCTGTGTTTCTGGTTCATCCTGCACTAACTAATGTTAACTGATGGACCCTTATAAGTTTTACCAAGTTACAAATGAACCCACTTCTTTGTGTAATTTTGCCACCAGGAATCATTTGACATGGTACAGCCACTTTATTTTAAATGAAAAACAGGCAAGAAACAATTTTTAGTTTACTATAACTATAGTCAAATTAAACTAGTTAGTTATTATCTTATACGGATGGCAGTAAAGAATATGGAATGAAAATCTGAAATTTTGGAATTAAAGTAGGAGAATAACTGTAATCTGTATGTATAGGCCTATACTGCTAGCAAACTTAGTCCGTTTATGCATATTGTTTTCCTTTTTTTATATTTTACACCAGTTTTTGCAGTCAGAATATGGAAAAATGTTTGACATTATGGAGTAAAAGACTGAGAAAGTGGGATTTAAATAATAGGATTTGGTGAAAAGGTACAAGAATATGAACTGAAATGTTCTCTGTTCCATGTTCTCTATAGACTTTTATTGCATCTTTTCAGGCTTTGATCAATATTATCAGAATTTCTCTCCGTATTCTGACTTTCAGTCCTTATTGTCAGACTTTTAATTGTATAAAATTATGTCTCCTGCTACGTTCTATGACTTCTGTTCCATATTCTTTATTTCCATCCATTTAATGAACTTGCAACTGATTGTCAAGGAGACACGTGTGAGAGCAGACCCGGAAGAAACACACACACACACCACACTACCGCCGTAACAAAGACGGTAATAAACTAGTTTCAAATGGCTACTACAGGAAACTATTGCAAAAATAAATAGCAGGAGTTTGAGCCTAAAAATGTTTCTGGGATCAGGAGTTATGAAAACTGCCGCTTTGTTACCACTCGGTAACAAAGCGGAAGCTTGTCTCTCCGATCGCCTCACCAAACTTCATTTTATCCACCTTGTGAATAAAAGTGCTGTACACTGTTGCCGACTGTTGTCTGAGTTCTGCTTTTGGGTCTAAAAAACAAAAACTAACTTAAACTTTAATATTTTATGCATTAACTAAAGCAGATTCCTTGAATTAATCCCTCAGCACGCAGCATGCTAACAATTCTAATGTTTCAAACGAACGGACTTGACTTTGATCAATTCACCAAATTAATCCACTTCCAAACCCTCTTCTAGATACAAACTTCCTCCAGCCTCCCAAAAAGCAGAACTTCAACAGATAGTTATGCTGCTATGTTCATTTCAGCCTAAAATGTTAACTTACACGTGTTGCGACTTCGATGTCCGACGCCATCTTTGATTAGCTCAGTGACAATGTGACAATGTGACAATGGCCACCGCTCAAACGCACTTCACGTTAGCACGTATTCATCAAGATCACGTGAGTGTTACGTATTATACGTATTAATGTAAAAATACTAAAAAATGTGAAAATGCTCTTAAAATAATTACATGAAACCCTTTTCTTGGCTTAAAATAACACTTACTGTAAA
Source organism: Lutjanus argentimaculatus (assembly GCA_034769285.1). Classification (NCBI taxonomy): domain Eukaryota; kingdom Metazoa; phylum Chordata; class Actinopteri; order Lutjaniformes; family Lutjanidae; genus Lutjanus; species Lutjanus argentimaculatus. The sequence goes on from JAWZSL010000004.1 coordinate 2,066,801, forward strand.
AATATATTTATAAAATTACCTCTCTGATCACTATTGATTATCACTATCTTCAGTATATTCCAAACACAAGTTAAAAGTACTTTGTACAGCAGAGGTGAGGTGAAAAACAACGTTAAAAAGAAGACATAATAATTCAGTAACAACTTTATGACCTTTGTTGAGACAGTAAAAGTATTAAAGTACATGTAACTCGGTCCACAAGAACAATTCAAAAATTGTACTTACTTGAAGTAAATGTAGAAATACCTCAGTGCGAAAATATTCTCAAATTATGTACATTACATTATATATTCCAGTTCCACAGTAACTTATTTACACCAGTGTGACAGAGTCCTCACAGCACACTAACAAGCTTTGCTTCCTCTTTGAGCCTGAGGTATTGCAAAAGCGGATCTACCAATGCAAATGTATTGGGAAATCATGTGAACCTGTCCAGTTCCACCTAGAGTTTTGCAGGTATCTGCTGCAGAGATGTCTGCCTTCTCTCCAGTACAGTGGGACTAAATGCTGCTCAGCTTGTGGAGCTCAAAGCAACAAAAAATACTTCTGAAACAATCAAAACAGTTTTTCTTTCCAGAAATCATGACTCAGTCATTCAGGATAATCCACAGAACAGTTTCATGCAGGAGCTACTTTCTTTCTGCAGTAGAATCAACCAAAACTACTTTAGAATCTACTGCAACTATTTTATTTCTAGTGGAAAGAAAGTAGTTCCTACATAAAATATTATGTAATTATTATTAATATGATAATATTTATTAATATAATTATTATTAGAGAGCCCTCTAATAAAATCTAAGCATTTGGTCTTGATGCTTCAAGCCACTGGAGGATCATTCTAGAGGAGCTGAAAATACTGATATTTTTTAGCCCTGATTTAAAGAGCTGACAGTTCCAGCCGACCTCAGATATTCCGGAAGTTTGTTTCACAGGTTGGCTGGACAAGTCTCGCTTTGTTTATGAGAACACCGCCTGTGTGTCTCTATAGCTGCATGACAACTGTTGCTAGGTGGAGACTGACAGCATGTGGGTGGGGGAAGGAGGAGCACAGAGGTAAAAGTGATGACAAACAGCAGTGCTGGAGAGACAGGAGACGTGCTTCCCTGCAGCCTGTGTTCTGACCTTGTTGGTTAACATGCACCTGCTTACAGAGGTGGACAAAGTCAACCCCAGTACTTGAGTCAAAGTATAAATACTGTTGCGGCGATCTGCCTGGAGGTGTGGCTGTGCGCGCTACACCTGATGGCAGCCGACTGCAGAGCAAAAGCGTCGGCGGGCGCGCGCTGTGCGCGCTCCTCCATGCCGCGCCTCAGCAGGTGAGCGCAATTGAGGCAATCAGCAGCACACGCCAGGAACTCAAGCAGTATCAGTGGTGAACCATTCATTTGGCTGGTGAACTGAGCAACAGCAGCAGAAAACAGAGACAAAGAAAGAAACCACGGACTAAAAAACGCATGGGAAAAGGACTGAAACCAAAAGAGGCTACCGATAAGCTCATGTGTCTCACTGTACTCTGTTTAAGTGTGTTTTCTGGCTGTGTTGCTGAGGACGTTTGAATTGTACTGCCTGGTTTGTTAAAGTTAATATTGTTATTTGTGTGGCTAAAAATTCTGCCAAGGTGCAATTTGTGTTATTTTGGTTACCTACTGTTTATTTGGCTTAAAATATTTATTTACATAATTAGACGAAAAGTAGTCCATTGTTTGCTAAAACCTTTGTTTAAAGAATAGTTTATGAATGGCACTGGTTAAATTAGTTTTGCTTTATGTTTAATTCATGGGTAAATGCAAAGAGCTAAAACTGTTAAAACTGTTAAAAAATACCAATGTAAAATCTGTTTAATACTTGTAAAATCCGTATAAAATAATTCGGGTAAAAATGAGTTAACTTAAAACATTGTTCTAAGGTGTAGGACTAAATTTTTGTTTATTTAAAACCTGATTGAGTATTATGGGTTTAATTAATGATTATGTTTATGCAAAATATACTTACTTTACTAAGTTGGGGAAAGCATATGTATTTATATTTGTTTTATTTTTGTGTTTTAAAGGTTTTTCACCTTCCTCCTTCACTGCTTAAATTAAAATAAAGAAGAGATACGAGTGAAATCCTGTCGCGAGTGCAGTCCTTTCTTTTCAAGTGTGGGAAACCATAGCGTTGAAGAGACACTTGACAAATATTACTGGTCAAATATTACTCAACTACAAGTGAAAGTTACTCAGTCAAAATTTTACTTAAGTTAAAGTACTGGAGTACTTGCTTTTAAAAATACTTAAATATTCAATAGTACAAATTACAAAGTAGCCTACATTTTCTAATATCAGTACATTGCTGTATTGTTTTCTCAGTGGATTTACAGAACCTTGAAACTCTGAAACCACCTAATGATGCACTGACCTGCTTGTAGAACCACGATGCTACACAAAGCCCATAGAAACACCTGTAAACACTTGAGCATAGAAATGCAATCAAAAAAAAGGACAGCTGTTGTCATTTTCTGATGTAAGTGTATTAAAATCACCTCATAAAATCAGATTGAAGCCAACTGTCAGGAGTTCTCCAAGTCTGTTAAATAACTGAGATTTCTTCCTGTCTTCAGGGGCAGTTGGCATACATACATACATACACATCTCATCTGACTGATGATAGACGAAGTAAAATTGTAACAACTTTTGCTTCAGTGACATATGTGAATACTTGTTCTACTGCTGTGTGTCTGTATCTGATTAAAGGGACGGGATTGACACTGCGGAGAGACGCTGTGGGGGACACTCTGTGGCAGTTTGATCCTGAAGCCTCGCTGTTTTAATTAAAAAATTCTAAAAAGAAGAATGTTTCTGGTGCTTCAATTCAAGACAAAGTCACTTGATTTTATACTTTTTGAAGAAATTGTATCATTATAAGCTTCTGTTTTTTTTTTGCTAATATTAATCTGTTAGAGGTATAGATTCTTAAAATCTGCTTAATCATTGAACACAAATATTCTGTTTCAAGGAAATGTCTTACCATAACTCTAAAATTTAAATTAAGATGGAGATTCTTAAAGTCAATGAAGAGACCAGATTTCTCATTTTAAATAAGTATTTCTTTAAAAAAAAGAGTGAAATGTTTGACATTTTCTTCTAGTTTTAAGGCCCATTATGGTCTTTTAAGTGGCTAGATGTATGTGTTTTTACTATTTTTACTACTTATTTTTTACTTTTTTTTGTGAGTTTGAATGCAGGACTTGCACCAATGTATTTTCACACTGTTGACCAAACACAACATTTAACTAAATGTAATAACAGAGGCATCATTCTGCAAAATTTGCACTTTTGATACTCTGACAACATTTTTTTGCTAACACAGTACTTCTGTGCTTTTACTTAAACATTTGAATATCAGATTTAACCGCGTAGTGGGATTATTTTAAGATTGTTGTATTGCATACTTTTACTTTGATGAAGGATTTCAATTCTTCTTCGAGCCCTGATAAACAGGGAAGATATAAAAAATTGCATGTTTGATGGTGTTTTTATGCTCTGTCCACAAGTTTCCCCCAAAATGAAGGTGAATGTGCTTCAACCATCTCATCGAGGTGGATGTGTTCCTAGACAGTCTTTAGACAAGTGTGCAGTAACAAAAGGGTATTAAAAAGTAGTAATATCAATCACTTAAACAACAAAAAATCAAATACACTTAAAATAAAATTTTAGGTTAATTTGAACAGTAGCAACCAGAACTCTACTGAGAGCTTGAGGAACAGTTGTGGTGGATAAACGGCAGCTGCTGTTTAAAGAGACGTCACTCAGGTTAAAGAAGAAAACAGTGATCAGTAGAATCACACTTAATTTATTAGGACAAAGTAACATGTTGGAATAAACACAGGCATTCATCGTCTGAACACGCAGATATTCATTATTCATCTGTACAACCAGAAGGTTTATTATTAGGTGGGATGCAGGTCCATCATGGTGGCTCTTCACTCCTCAGCCTCCCTCCACTCTTTGGGCATGACCTTCCCGACAGGTGAGAAATTCCAGGTGATGCCAGTCTGAGTCAGCACCTGCACAAACACAAGACACTACTTTTTCAAGAGCAATATGGCACATTTTATTCTCTATAAGACTTTGTTATTGCAAAGAAGCTCAACTCAAAATCCAACATTACACCAAAGTTAAGTTAAATACTTAATAATCAATGGTTTATATATCAAAGTCTTTATCAATAAAATTAAGATTCAAACACCTCTGAGCATTCTTAAGGCCTTTAAGTGTGTTAAAATAAGAAAACATTCTTTGACTTCTCAGACCTGTCAGTAACTCTGCTCTGTTTGCCCTCCAGTGGTCAGTAAATGTGCTCATGAACAAGTGTCCTATCAAACATCCTTCAGTAAATAATGTCTGTCGTGTCACACAACAGAATGAAGAACAAAAATAACACACTCAGCTCAAACTATGTCTGTGTCAAGGTATGACAGTGGCCATATTTTGGTTAAAAAGCTGAGTTTGAACTGCTTTTAACCATCTTTCTGCACATGTACTACTGCTCCTAGTAGATTATGATGTCTATTTGATATACTTGTCTACTTTATTTGATTGTAACAAAAGCATGCTGGGAATAAAAGCTATTTTTTTCAGGTAGCGTCACTGGTGGGGGATTTCATGGTTGATAAGGCGTCTTATATTTCAAGCTCAGTTGTCCATGTCAGCTGTATCACACTCAATTTCATCCTCAATGAGCCGGTTGTAAATCTAAGAATTTGCCTCTGTAACTGATTCAATTACAATCAGTTTTATTAATAACTTAATAATTAATTAGTACCTCTGAAAGCAGCAGTCTGGGGAAAAAAACAGCAAGCAGACATTCAAATGTGACAAGTGACAAAGTGACAAATCTAGTGTATACTGACATCTAGTGACAAGATGCCTTCAGTGTGTGGATAACATTTTTAATATACTGGGACATGTTTATGGACGCTGTACTTCTGCAAGGCAGCACAGAATTGTACTGCACAAATTACATTCTTTGCAAGCTCTCGGGAGCCACGTAAAATGAGCTGCTGGGTTGGATTAGCCTTGAGTCTGACACCTGTTTTGATCAGGACAGACTTTTGTTGATCTGAGCCCAATAAGAAGCTTCGACATTTATTTGCAATTTTCCAACCACTTTGACTTAAATTTAAAATTTTCTGTATTGTGATTGTAAACTCCAACGTCTTTCCTTCCCACTGTTAAAACCCTGGAGTAATACGTAGCATTCACCTCCCTCGACTTGAAGATGTGGCATTTTTGATCTACACTTGTAAGCTTTCACACATTTATAAATGAATGTGACGTGGATTAAACAGGACAGGACTACTTACGTATGACCACACAGCTACGCAGAACACAGCGCCGCCGGCCATCACACCAGTGCCGTACTTGCTGTGGAAGTCTGGAGGGGCGGTGGATCCATGCCTCACCTGCCTCGCGGCCTGACCTGGACAACAGCAACAACAGCAACAACAGTCTTTATGGAATGTTTATTGGACAAAAGAAGCAATTTGAAGATGTCACTTTGGACTCTGGAAAATTGTGCGGACTATTTTCCATATTGCATAGACCAAATGATTAATTATGAAAATATTAGGCAGATTAAACGGTAATAAAAATAATAAGCCTTAAAATAGACTCAATTTAGGGTGCAGTTACAAGAGCAGTGACAGACACTAATAAGGTCCTATAGCTGGATATTTTGATCAAACTGTCATTATGATCGATGATCTCCGTTACACAGATGAGTAACACAATCATTCACAATGTGGACACATGGTGACCTTGTGTGACCCCTCTTAGACTGAGCTACCTTTAACTGTGTTTGAGCTCAACTGGTGCTCAAAATTGTGAGATTAGGGCTGAACAATTAATCAAAATATTATCGACATCGCACTATAGCAAAGTGCAATATCCAAATCGCAGAGGCTGCAAACAGCATCATAAAAACCCCAACAAATGTCACAGGTTTTCAGTGAAAATTGTGATACAAAAACGATAATTTCCCTAATCATGATTCATATCACAATTAAAATATATCTGTCAAAACAACTAATATATTTTTTTCCCACCATATCGTGCAGCCCTAGTTCAGATGTCAGTTGATATCTGTGACAAGTCATTGCTTTCTACCAAAGGTAACATTTGCAGTCATGACAGAGAAATGAATTATGAATTATTATTGTTACTGGTCACGTCATACCAAAGAGCCATCTGAAAAACTGCGCTAAAACTACAAGGAAATGACCATTTCCTCTTCCTGTCAAAATGGTTTCCAGCTGAGGATTGTCCTTACTCGCCCTTCTTTTATCAGACAGTCAAATTTCATAGGCATCATCTGGATAGTTTAACATAAAGTATGATTTTAAATTATTAAAGGACATTTCCGTAACTACTCGTGAAGGAAATCAACATTACATGAGTTAGCACATCAGTATCTGAGGTTAACCAAACTAATCAGGTTTACAAAGGCTGCTTCCAACAGCAGTTTCACTCAGACTCTGAAACAAACTGATTTGATTGAAGAGTTTATCACAGTATTTTATGACATAGTTGCTAATGTTAGCAGGCTAGCAGCGGGCTGTTGATGTTAGCACGCTGACAGAGCAAAGGCAGGCTGGTCAAACTTATAAAACACTGATATTAAAATGTCTTCTAACTTAAATACATTCAAACAAGGCACATGTATACGAAGAGTCGGTTTTCTTACGGTGATGTTGACTGCAGCTTTTGCAAACCGGAACATGTTGCCTCGCCTGGTGCCTTCTTCAGATACCCTTGAAGAACGAACAATATGGCCGCCGCACGTAACACAGAGGAAGTGACGATTGCGCATGCGCTGACGTACACTAACCGTTGAAAGTGCGTAATTGCGAGTGAAATATACACATTCAGACTATGATAAAAGTTTAAACATATGCACAGGGCGTTTTCTACACATTTCTGTTACAAGTACAACGACTTATATACCAATACATTAATTTATAGTGAGGGTATTTTAAATAAATTGCTATCTGGCAGGCAACTGAAACACCGTGTCAGGATGGCCGAGTGGTCTAAGGCGCCAGACTCAAGGATAAACTCCTTCCGTAGAAGCGGGACTTCTGGTCTCCGAATGGAGGCGTGGGTTCGAATCCCACTTCTGACACATCTTTTACATGTCGTAAAAAACAATGGTGATACAAAAACATAATAATCTGAGGACATCCAAACACGACATCACAGTCTAAACATAAAAGATGTACTGATATAAGCGTCTTCTCTTATACAGATGCCATGTCCATGTTCGAAATAAAGACTTCAATCAATCAGTCAATCAAATTATGTATACAAAGTGTTTAGGACTGAATGTACTTGATTTTTAATCTTCTAAACAAGGCAAAATCCAGTTCTCCTTTTAAATTTAACATGGGTTTCATAACATTTTGTGAATAAAATAAAATAAAAAATTAAATTAAATTAAATTAAATTAAACCCCCAAACTATCACACACACAAAACCAAAGGTTAGATGCCACTCAAAAAACAATTATCTGCCGACATCCAAGTATAAAATATATAATGTCATTAGCGGATAAATTTCTTCAAATTATGCATAAAAAGGGTTTAGGACTGAATGTACTTGTCTTGATTTTGAATTTCCTAAACAAGGTAAAATCCAATTCTCTTTTAAAATTTTAACGTCAAAATAAAATAAAATAAAACCCCCAAAACTGCCACTCCAGAAATATATATACTTTTTTTTTTTTTATCTCTTTTGCCTCCTTTTACACTAACTGCAATGCTTTAAAACCAAAAGGATGGCAAAAAATAAAGGCAATAGAGGTGACACAAGAAATGCTAGTGTTTCACACAAGGCATTGAAAAGGCTTATCAAGTTTGACATAGTTCACAGAAGGTATTTAGGTACACTGTATGTGATTTCAGTATAAATTAAACTACAGCTGGTCTCTTCGGTGCTAAATGCTCAGCAGGTCGGTCCAGTCAGGTCAGAATTAAGACCTTATTTGCATTAAAGGTCACATAATGCACATATTCAATAAAAAAAAATCTGGTGTTGAAATAAACAGAATGACAAGTATTAATTTTTGTATTTTTCTTTATTAAATCAAAATATCATTTTCAGGATTATAACAGTATTATGACATTGAGTTAATGTATGTACATCATGCATACTGAAAAGGTTCCCTCATTTAATCTATTAGAATGGAATGTGGCCGATCTCTTCAGTTTTTACAGGGATGATGGTAGCAAAGAAATGTTCTCTCATATAACTTTAGTATTGAAAATTAACAGTATCTCATAAAATATCAGAGATTTAGCGTCAAAAACAATGTAAACAAACCAATGGATGAATGAGGATTCGATTATATTTACGATATTTCTTGTGACTCATTCTTAAAATTCAAAACAGCAGTTAACTGGCAGCAGCTGGATTTTCTAGTGTTTTAAGTGAAGCTGTTTCTTTGTGTTTTGAGCTTTCTGACTCTTTTCCTCTGCACCATGGATCTAATAAACTGTAAAACACTACAGCGTATAAATGTGCGTTTGACTTTAGTTCTTTTTTTTTGTTTGTTTTACTTTTGCCTGGTCTACAGTCCAAAATCTAAAGGAATTTAAACACGCTGCTGAATGAGGACGACCTGGATTGTCACTGTGAGCTCGAAAAACGTCGCGTAAAATCACAGAAAATCTGTGAATGCTGCAAAATCTCAGGATTAGTTAAAGAGGAATGGCTCTCAAGAGCATTCAATACTGAAAATCAGACAAATTCATCAGTGGACAAGACGGCTCAGACCAACATTTGATGGGTTCAAACATTAACCAAACATCTTTATGCCACTTTCCTCTTAGAGTTTGAAGATAGTAAAAAAAAAAAACAGTTGGGGTCAGAGAGGATATAACTGGTAGAGGTGGCTGGTAGTTTATCAAGAAAAAGTGCTTTAAAAGAGATCTGTTGAACAGTGTTTATGTGTCGACATCTTTAATGTCTATAAAAGTTTACATCAGCTCATCAGTGTTCGGTCCAGTTAGCCTGTGTTGCGCTTCTGTTAAAGGAAGATTCCAGTATTTTTACAAGCAGTGACAGCGTGGCTGGTATAGTTTTCACCTTGTGAGTTTATGTGTGTGTATCATCACGGCAAAATGTGGTCCTGGAGACTCTGACTGTAGACACAGAGGTGGTTCTGAGTATTTTGCTAGGTCTGTGGACAGCCTTTGTCACCACAGCAGCAACACAAACTGTGCAAGATGCAGTCACAAAACTTCACAGGTGTGTTAGTTGAGATCGTGTCTCCAGGACCACATTTTGCCTACTGAGAACTCGTGGATCAGAGTATCAGCATGTTTGACGAGCGTCACGGCTGGTGTGATCCCACTGCAGGATGGTCTGTAGCTCAGCCTGGTTTTTATTCTCATATCTGTGTCCATCAGACTAACTCTGCACTCACCGCCTCGGTTATAGAGAAGCAGGACCAAAGACATACCGAGGCAGGAAATACAGGCCGACTAAAGCTTTCCAAATAAATTTTAATTTTACATTTGTCCTTTCAAAACAAAGCTGCAACAATCAATCATTATTTGGTTTTTAAGTGAATCACAAGATATTTTGATAATCAATATTTTTTTTTTTAAAACTAATCAGCAACTTTTTGACCAAAAAAAGTCCAAATTTTCTGCTTTCTTCAGCTTCTTAAAGGCGATTATTTTCTGGTTTCTTTAGTTTCTCTACAACATTGAGCTGAAAATCTGTCGGTTGTGGGCAAAACAAGACATTTGAGGACATCATCTTGGGTTTTTGAGAAACACTGATCAACATTTTTCACCATTTTACAGACTCAACAACTAATTAACAGAGAAAAAGCATAAGATTAATCAACAGTGAAAATAACTGTAGTTGCAGCCTTGTTTCAAAACGCTCGTCTCCGAGTCCAAATGAAAGTAAACGCAGAAATTAGTGCCCTGAATCTATTTTCAGGGGAACTTGCGGCTAACCAAACTAACTTTTAGCTGGGCTGAAAGACAAATGATTGAAATGGTGTTTAATTCATTTTAATTTTATTTGGAAAGCTTTAAGATGCTCACTTTCATTTTTGAGTTTGTGTGAAGTGAATCTCTGTAACAGAGGTGGCGGGTGCAAAGAATAAAAGAATAAAATACTGTACTTTTAATTTAAATCTGCCCTCAGGCACCAGAGCCTCTGTATGTTTCTTCTTAATTTTGAATGAAATTACCTCCTGAGATAATTTCTTTCAATGTGAGCCGAGCCGAACCTTGAATGACAGAAATGTTTACAACCTGCCTGCTAAATCAGCAGCAGCGATATTCACAAAGTGTACAACAGAGCTGTGGGTAAAGTGTCGCCCAAACTGATTTAACGAGGTGAGCTGAACTTAGACTAGTCTCAACCTACAGGACATAAAACCTTCAGCAGCTTCATAAAAATGTTGGAATTGGTCCGTTTTTAGGTTTACAGTAACTCATCTAAACTCTAACACCATCACACAGCTCTTCATCAGAGCGCAGTATATTTAACTCTAACGTCTGACCTTCAAATAAGAGATAAAATGAATTCGTTCAGCTCATAAAGTCCATGATTGCGGGGGTCCAAAAACACTAGAATGCAAAAAGAAGATGGAAGAGTTTTCTCCGAACGGCCCTAACAGGCATCAGGCATCAAAATTATGAACAAACATTAAGGCATCCATCGATTTTCCCTCCTGGTCACTTTTCATTTTCTAGTCCGCCTTCTTGTCTTTTCCTTCCTCGTCGTCTGTGTACTCTGTGGGCTCCTCTCCTGCCTTCAGGAGCTTGCCGACGTAGTCGTACTTAACTGTAACGGGAAATCAAAGGAGAGAGAAAGTTATCTACAGCCTCAACTGACAAGAGTGATTCAAGGACAAGGCTGGAATTCTCTGTTCACAGGAAACAGCCAAGGTTTCCACGCAAAACATTTCTTCTCAAGTTAAATATCTAGACACAATATCTGTTTACCAAGAGCTCTCCATGAAACCTAATTTGTTGGACCTTGAGCTGGTAATTAATTGATTGTTTAGTTTACAAAATGAGACACAATCTTTTATCAATCGACCCACTCCAGTTCACAGTTTTGAGTCTGAAAGTAAATATTATATTAAAGGGATAGTTCAAATTATCTGATGTACGGCTGTATGAGGACAGGGTCAGCAACAAAACATATTTTAACTGCTTTCCTTTGCTGTGAGACGGCCTTTTCTGACAGGAAACCGCTGTTATATGAGCCAAATATCATTCTCTCTGAACCAACCAAACTCCATAGGCAGAATCAGTAGTTTTACTTTGCAGAACAGGGAGTTCAGGTCCTCCGCCGCCTCCATCTGTTTGCTTCTTTATGCTATTGTGTGACTTTGGGGAATCCAAACTATCCTTTTACAACTCTGCAGTCAAACAATAGCTAACAGATCAAGGCAGCAGTAGACCAGAAACCCCTGTGTTCTGTGAAGTAAAATTAGTGATTTTGTCTATAGAGTTTGGTTGGTTTGGAGGAAGCGATATTTGGTTTGTGTAACAGTGGTCACCCGTCAGAAAAGGCTGTCTGGTGGCAAAGTAAAGCTGTGAAAATATTCTACATATAACGTTTATATACTCCTGCTGCTTCTCCAGACTGAGGGTGTGTTGACCAGCTGTAGCTAACACACTGACTATGGATAAATATCTCACACAACCCCACATCAAATAACCTGAACGTTTGTCAGGTTTGATAAAATCCAAGTCATGAACATCTGATATCGTCAAATCTTTTCTCACAGGTGAACTGAGCCTCCCACTCAGAGAGGCTCTCCTGCTGCATGGCGTTCAGGTCGGACAGGTCATCGGGTTCGTCTTTCAGGGCCTCCTTCTCCAGGCAGAACGTGGCCAGACCTCTGGATGCATCTCTGCCTGCAAACACTCCGTACGGCCCCTCTGCAAGACAGGACAGACACACAGAGCATGAGGTGAGCTGGATGCAAAACAACAACAGCAGAACTACAAAAAACTGATCATTTGAGCTTTTTTTTAAACATGGGCTTTCTCTCTGTTACCCTGATGTTGAGCTCGGCATCCAGGTTTCCTAAAAATATACACCCAGAGAGAGATCTTTAAAAAACCCAAGAAGGTAATTTAAAGCTTAAGCCTCATCATATTCCATCTTTTTCCCACAAAAACATCAAAACCACCATGAAGTAATCCTACTAAAAATTGTGTGTTTAGCTGAAGCCTGATATAAAGTATCCTGTTCCCCTGTTCCAACAGAACCCTGTTTTTATTAAAAACACAACACTGAGACACGTTGTCCCACAAAATGATAGTAATTACCATGAACCTGGCTGCTGTAGTTTATTTTGACTCAATCCCACGACGTGCACGGTCCTGCTGCTGGAAATACTCACTAGATTGAAGCACCAAATGTGTTAATCCACCACTGAAAATAGTCCCTAACAAATGCACCATTTCCTCCACTTAAAGTGAAGTTTGCAAAAAAAATAAAAAATACAGCCCCCAGATGTTATAGAAAATTATTGAATCGTTTAGAAAATAATATTTATATAAGTAAAAAGTATTTGTGAGATGTTTTTTGAGATTTATGCCTTCAGTTGGCTTGGGACCGAGTGCCTCAGACAAGATGTACAAGAAATATAGAATCACCAGCAATTATTTTCCAGAATCCTCAAAAACTCTTCTAGTCATCAAGGTAAAAAAAACTATTCAGTCTGTTGCAAGATAAAATGTTTTTTAACCATTTCCAAAGTTGGTTTCATATTCAGGTTTTTGGTAATAACATAAGTTGTTGCTGGTTTTATGCTAAGAAAAATACACATACTTTCTTTTTTTATTTAAAAAAAATAAAAGGGTTTCTTTGACAAAGTAAGTAAGAATGACTATTTGTATTATCAAGGAAACTCTGTTTCTTTCTGCAATTCTTTAAGCAGATATTTCTTGACTTAATTTTTTTTTTGCCATCTGTAGACTGTTCATGTTCTTGTACAGCTGCTTGTGTTACGACATCATTTAATATTTGATCTTCTGAAATAAGGCTGTTAACAGCACCGATATTTCAGCACCACATTGTTTAAAACAATACAAACATTCAATACTCTAAAAATAATTGAGGCTGTGAGAATCATTTCAGTTCAGTCTTTTTTTTCTCTTATATTTGATCTGCAGAGCAGTAAAACCAGAAAGGGTTCAGTGACTTTTTTCTTGTGGTACTGAGCATTATTTTTTTTTATACTAGTAATGTCTTGAAGTTTTAAAGTCAGGTGTCGTGACAACCCTAATCTGAAAAATTTTATCAACTGTGTCATCTATATCTGTACCAAAACATTTTAACAATAAGCGGCCCTAAATGTTATATAAAGTTTTGTTCATGAGAAGGACACCAAACTTGTTCCCTTTGGAAAAAATAAATAAATAAATGAGCTGAATTCCTTTAACAAAAGTATTCAGCTTCAGAGCTGGGTGTGCAGTGAACTGAGAAAGTTTGCATGACAGAGAGTTATCATGCTGGCCAGAGGTTACACGCAACAGAGGTTACTTATCTGAGATAAGAAAAAAAACAGAGGTCTAACTCTGTGTCTGTTTCCAGGCATGATGACAGAGCAGATTCTTGTTGCAAAGAACGGGAGATGATAGAAAAGTTGCACCTGAGAATAAGACTCATTGTGTTTTTGTTACCAAAGAATAAGCCGTTTATATTTACTGCAGAAGGAGCAGGTCATCTTCCACAGAGGCCAGCATGTTGCACAGACATGTTTCATAATGGACGAACCAACCACCATAGCTTCTCCTGCACACTTGGAAAAGAGGGTGAGGTGATGTGTTTGCAATCTGCAAGCTCACCGCTGGATGTAGGAAAAATCAGGGTGGTGAAAAAGGCCTAAAAAGTGTGGGAGTGGCTCCTCTACCAGTCATTCTCAAAGACTGGGTTGTGACCCACAGGTGGGTCACAGCAGATTTTGTTTGGATTGCCAAAGAAATAAAAAAACTACAGAAGAAATTCTGCAAATTTAAGATGTAAAATGTGTGCATTGTTTTACTGAAAATGAGAGCCTGTTAATTTGGCCTAATTTTGTCTCATTTATGAAGTAGACTAAAATGTCCTATGTTGTTTTCCTGATGAGAGGAAACTGAGCCTGTTAACATCTCACCGATATTTAATGTGTGCAAGATAATACAAGGTGGTGCAGAAATGGCAGAAAAAATGGTTAAGATTCTAAAATGGGTCATGACGGTTTGTCATTTTTAAAAAGTGGGTCCAGAGGAAAAAAGTTTGGGAAACACTGCTCTACGCTACTGGAGGGAGGGTGAAAGTGGAATGGCGACATAGAAATACCAAAAAAAGAAAAACATTATTCCTCGTTCAAGTGCTATCCAAGCCTTCATTAAAACAAAACTTTAAAACAGAGCCCCAATACACTTTTTTTTTCCTCTACGGAGTAACTCAACTTCTCCCATAGACGATCTGTGGTTTCAGCCTCTGTTGTGAAACGGGATCTCAGCTAACAAACTAAAGGGGGCGTGGCCTTAGCTTACAGTCACAAAACTCTACTTAGATAAAACGTCTGACTTAAAAACGACTGATAATTGGTAATAACATCAGTAAATCGCTATTATTGACAATAAACGTACAGCAAACCAACGGCCAGCCTGACGCTGACGTCAGCCGCCACTGGTGTTACGTTACGTTCGTAACACGACACAACAGGACAGACAGTTCGCTTAACGTTGACGTCACCTGGCCCGTAAAACTTCTTCCCTCTGGTCACGTCGAACACTTTTCCGTTGACGGCCATGAGGATCCGTGGGTTCTGGAGTCCATCGTAGGGCTTCAGCTCCGCCAGGGTGAAGTCTCTCTTTTTCAGTTTGGGCAGCGGCTGCTCCACCTCGCCGAGCTCCGCCGGTTTGTCTCCGCGGTAGATTTTGTACAGGAGGAACAAACAGAGGCTGAGCAGGGTCAGATTCAACGGAGAGGTGAAGATCTCCTGAAAAATGCCACCAGAAGTTAACTCGCTTCCCTCTGCTTCAGCCATGTTGGCTTCTCTCTCTGTGTCCCTGTGCGCGTGCGCGTGTGTGCGTGTGAGAGCTGATGAACTGTGAACCAATCACAGCTGCAGCCTCAGAGGCAACGGTTAACGGTTTGACCAATCAGCTTCTTCTAGCTGCGTGCCAAAAAAAGTAGCTAGCTAGTTGGATATTAAATATTATATCTTGGTTACTGTTCCTAATTAAAATTAGATGCAGTGCCATAAAATAGACAGAAATATAAGTATATTTTTAAATAAGATAAACGCAGGTGTAAGGGATTTATTTTGAAAGGGTTTATTTCACAATAATGACCTGCTCATTGTACATTATCCACCTTATTTACATGGTTACTTAAAAAAACAAAAACAACAATAATATGATACAAAATATTAATTTATATATGGAAGGCCATTTCCGCCACTGAAAGAAAAATATCTCCACGGTAAGTCATAATTAATAGATAAAAAAGTCATAATTATGAGCAAAAAGTAATAATTGTGAAATAAAAAGTCGAAATTGAGATAAAGTCCTAATTATAAGATAAAAAAAAGTCGAAATTATGAGATATAATGATATATATTATAATATTAAGATAAAAAGTGGAAATCATGAGATAATAATGTTGGAGTTATAAGATAAAAAGTCAAAATATGAGATAAAAAGTCAAATTTCAACTTCTTATCTCATAATTATGACCATTTTTCCATGGTGGCAGTCGGCCTCCATAAACTTAAGAATGATTTTATGGAATTAAAAATGTTTTTATTGCTCTTCCAGAGTCTATGATCAGAACTGTGCCCATAGCAACAGTCTGTTCTTCATAGCAACAGTCTGCTACAGATAAACAGACTAGACTGCTGTTACTGACCAATCAGAATAAAGTACTTTCACAAAGCCATGTAATAATATTAATTAAGGTTCTGTTCTATTCAGAGTCAGGGTGCTGCTGTTGTGCATGTTGGCTCACTGGAAAGATTCTGCTACCTGGAACTGGACCTTAATTAGTATCATTGGTAACACCTGTGTTAATGCTACTATTTAATATCAATATATCTGAGAAAGGTCTATTCATTAGAGCTGTGTATTGGCAAGAATCTGGCAATAAGATACATACCACGATACAGGGGTTACAATTCAATATATGACGATATAGTGCAATACTGTAAGCAACTGCTGTTATTTTAAAATCTAATTTTAGTAAAACTGTCAGAGAATCTTACTTTAAATAACTGGGTCATGATTTCTGGAAAGAGACATTGATGGTAAGTTTTTCAAATGTAGTTTTTTTTGCCACTAAAAACAAGCTGAGTGACATCTTTTTCCATTATATTAAGTTTTGACTTTAGCATTTTTTTAAATTAAAAGGGACACTAAATGACTACAAAGACACCAAAAATACAACTATAAAGAGAGACAATAGGATCACAAGTTGCACAAAATGACCAGAAAGTTACACAAAACAAGCAGAAAGTGATGCAAACAACCACAAAGTGATGCAAAACAACTATTAAGAGACATGAGTGGAAGAGAAATCTGTTCTAGCAAATTGAAAGGTCACCTTTTCATTTCAGAAACCCAGCTGCAATCATTAAATTCTTCCTGCTGTAATTGTATTTTAATTAACATATATATCTGAATATAGCTAACTGGACGTGAACATTTATTTTAATTTCTCATCGGCTCCAAGTAACACCATTATGACATTATTCTTCTGTTTTATGGTATTCATATTTTATATGTTTTTAAATTAATTTATTACATTTTTTAAATTTTAGGAGATTCCTCAGTGTACCACTGGGGGGAGTGTGAATACCACAGTTTGAGAACCTTTATTTTGAGAATTAGTTTGAGAATTATTTTGATAATTAATTAACTGTTTTGAGATTTTTTTTTCAAGAAAAAAAGTCAAAATGTTTTGGTTCAAGCTTCACATAAATGAATATTTTCTTTTTATGATTGTAAACAGAATATCTGTTGCATTGGAAAACATTTTCTAACATTTTAAAATGACTAATTGTGTTTTTTTGTGTGTAATAAATATAGTAATAGTATCATATCGACTGATTATGTAACACTGGTTCGATACATCCGGCGCGTGTCTCCTTTAATTCGGTCACTTCCTGGTTCTGGAAACAGCCTATGACGCTCTTTGGTTCCACCCAAACAAACAAAGCTCAGCTGGAGCTTCTCTGCCCGCAGAAACGTTTAAAAGCTCCGCGTCTCCAGCCCGCGGACTCCCGTCAGTCAGCTGAACTAACCGAGCTCCTCTCAGCTGGAGACCGTCTCTGTCGGTAACGGTTTGTAACGGACGACTTGCGTGTAATTTGAGTCATTGCGCAACAGCGGTGTAACGTTCCCCGAGCTAGCGGCGAGTCTCCGGCAGCAGCAGACAGCAGCCGGTGAGACAGGACAGAGAGGACGAGCGGTTTGACTGTCAGCGTCTTCACCTCAGGACAGGTGTGGTAGACACGGACGACAGCCTCGGTTTGGACCGAACTTAACCTGGACACGATCAGATGTTGAGACGGATTTGTTAAGTCAGGCTCGTTAGCAGGTGAGTGTCTGCTGTTTCTGTCCAGTGCTGAAGGGAGCTAACGTTAGGTTAGCTGAGCTCCGACGAGCTGACGTCACTGTGAGACTGTCTGTCCCATGTTTGTCCCGGTGAGGTAACTGAACGTTAAACACCTTCATGTAACTTCATAAAGCGTCACTGTTGAAGACGTTCTCCTTAAAGTACGACAGTCTGCCGGGGGACATCAGTCCGGGACATGTGGGGGACATCTTGTACAAGCTGAATCTGGACGGTGGGACACGTCAAAGTCCAGTCAACTGATTAAAATACAACATGTAATTAAGATTTTACTTTTGCTCTCAGATTCACTGTTGGTACAGAAATAATAATAAATAATCAATCTATGTATCTATCTGTCTTATTACAATATGTTATTATTATTTTTCAGTATTGTTTGTCAGGTTTAACTGAACACAGTGTAGCACACAGCTTATTTAACTTTTACTGGTCTTCTTATATTCATATCAGGGATGCACAATATGGATTTTTGTCAGCCAATACCATAACCGATAAATACTAGGGTTACAAATTGTAAGCACTTTCCTTAATTGATCATTGATAACATTAAAGATGATCAACTGATTAATTGTTTTTTAAAAAACGTGCAAATTGTGCCCCCCCATCAAAGCTTTATTTCCACAGCAACATATTGCATATTCTCTGACAGCAAACATATAAGATGTAAAGGACCTACATATTAAAGACATATGTGCTCAGAAAATTAATCTGTGCTATTTCAGATCTATATTTGATAGACTGATTCACTTTTACTTGATAATCAAATGGTTAAGGATTGATTAATCATTATCATTCCTAATAAATACCTTCTTCTCATGGCCGATACTGATAAGATAACTGATAATTTTACATTTTCTACTTTAAAAAGAAGTTCATATTACCTGTAGTTTATTCACACCTGAGCAGTGGGGCTGGGTGATATATTTTATAAATATTATCTCATCATTTGTAGGTGTTCCACAGTATATTTGATAAAATTACATACACTTGATTCTCAGTTAATGCAAACGTATGATGAGCTTAAAGAATATGATGCATTAGAGCTGGGTGATAAGGACTAAATCAAATATCCCAATATTTGATCAAATAACTCCATCGATCATTAAAGACTTTGTGCTTTCAGAAAATATCACAATGAGATTTTTGATTAATAATCATCAGTAATGTGAATATTGAATAAGTGGGGAAAAATGCCAATAACAGAACAGATAGAACAGTCTGATAAATTCAGAAAAACACTTTACTGTAATGAAGCCTTTAAAACCAGGAAAAGACGACGCTTACGTCACATCATGATATCCAAAATCAACGACAATATCTAGTCTCATATGATATCGATAATATCAATATATTGTCCAGCCCTGCTGACAATATATTTAATATATTGAACAATATATTGAATATCACAGTAAAAAAGTCTCGATACCAGACCAGCCTGTGATGATATCTACCGTGATACCACATGGTTTATTATTTTATTTATGATAAAATGCTGCTACTGACTGTGGTAGTGTTTTTGTGTTGTAACTGTACATGTGTAATTTAAACATTCATTGCCAAAGACGATTTTTGCACATATTACTTTTATTTTATATTAATAAAGAAAGAAAGAAAGCAGAGGCGCTTTAAGTTTAAAGGAAAAATAAATTTTGTATGAACTAAAATACCGTAGACATCAGATTTATTATTTATTAAAAACATTTTTCAAGTAGTCATTTTTCTTTGTATTTTAACATCACAATAAATATCATATCACAGATATATGGTAGTATTATGGTATCTTGAGCTTTTGGTATTATTACGTCCCTGCACCTGAGGGTAAGAAAGGCTCAGACTTAGTGAGCAAAGATGGATGATTTAATATTTCATATCTCTGATTGAACCAAATCTCCCTGATATCACTATTACAACAGAAACAAAAAAAGAGTTCTGACTTTTAAAATGTACATTTGGTTTTTTGTTTGTTTGTTGTTTTTTTTTTAGTGAAGTACATCAAAAAACTAACCATGTATACTTTATTTTTTGTTAAATCAGATTGCTGATATTTATCACCTATAATTTCATTGCTGTAATAATAAATAATCCCATTATTGACCCAAAAACATCCCATGCATCTCTAATTTGTATCTTTATAAAGTGAATGCTTTGTTTTTTGGGACTGTTGGTCAGAAACTAGATATTTAAAACATGACTTGACTCTGTTAACTCATAATAAGCACCCTAA
This sequence comes from Lutjanus argentimaculatus, assembly GCA_034769285.1. NCBI lineage: Eukaryota > Metazoa > Chordata > Actinopteri > Lutjaniformes > Lutjanidae > Lutjanus > Lutjanus argentimaculatus. The sequence continues at coordinate 2,086,670 of JAWZSL010000004.1, forward strand.
CGTTATTTATTTATTTATCATTATTTCTTATTATTTTTATTTTATTATTTTACAGTTTTGAGGGAATGATAAAGGTGTGGCAGCTGCGGTGTGTTTTCACTGTAACATTTCATGAAATCTTAACAGAAGTATGATGAGATTCTTTAGGATGGTGACTGTAGAGTTAACTTAAACTCCAAAGTGTAGAAATACATCAGTTCTCTGCAGACACAACAGATGATACAGATGAAAAGAGGAAGTCAAAAGATTTGTAAATAATTCCAGAAAGTTTTAAATGTGGTAATTCCCAGTAGTTAAGGAGGGTTTAAGTTTGTGATTATTCTAAAAAAAAAAAACCACATTTGTCAAAAAGAACAAACTGTATTTCTGTCTTCATCAGTGTTGTCACTCATTTGTTGTGTATCCTGTCTTTTCACCACAGAGCTCACTGAGCAGCCTTGTAAATTAACCCCCTCCCCTCCCTGTTTGCTCTGCTGCGGTCTCATCCTGGGCTTTTCCCACACCCAGCCGCTATGAGTGCGATGCGTGTGGATGCCAAAGTGGTGATGCTGGGAAAGGAGAGTGTGGGGAAGACCAGCCTGGTGGAGAGATACGTTCATCATCGCTTCTTGGTCGGCCCGTACCAGAACGTGAGTGTCAGCTGCTCTGCTTCGATTTCCATGTCGGCCCGTTGCTGATTCCCTCCCCGCCTGCTGCCGGGATGAAAGGCATCATTTTTATATTTAGCCCTGGGACGTTGTGGTGATGAAGGCTCAAGTCTGTGATCGTCTTAAAGCATAAAAGCACCGATAGAACCTCGAGATGCAGTGATGTTTCGGCATGTTTCTTTAAGCAGATGCTGCATTAGACAAGCATTTTTGTAAGAATCTTGCATATTAATGTTGACACGCATCTCTCTCGTTTCTGTTTAAGGATTATACACCATGATTTCTTTATAAGTCCACAGTTACATAAAGTGACACTGTGGCTTTGGAAAGAATTCAGTCCTCCTCACTTTCTGAACAACTTATGTAATTTAAAAAGGATTAATGAAGTGCTTTTTTGGCTGATAAATTCTATTTCAGTTGTTGATTTCTGATGCATTGATGCAAATTCATCAGACACTAAAATCTCACTTACATTAAAGGGATAGTTCGGATTATTTGAAGCGGGGTTGCATGAGGTGTTTATCCATAGTCAGTGTGTTTCCTACAGACGATGGTGGTCAACATGCTGCAAGATTGAAGAAGAAGCAGAGAGGAGTAGTGGTGCAGGAAGCTAAGCGGTGTACTGCTGAGGACTCGGTCAGAAGCAAAACATTTTTAGCCACCTAAAATAATCAATATCAGTTTAAGTGTACACTATATTTAGAATATTTTCATGCCCATCAGACCACCTTTTCCAGCGGGAAACTGCTCTTATATACAGTAAGCCAAATATTGCTCACTTTCTCTCAACCAGACTTATTTACAATTTTACTTCACAGAAAACGTGAGTTGCTGGTGTGCTGCTGCCTTGATTGGTTAGTTTGTTTGTATTATTGTGTCATTTCGGTGTTTTAAAAGGTCAGTTTGGAGTCACCTTAGTCGCACAGTAACACAAACAAACTAACAAATCCAGGTGGCAGCAGACCAGCAACTCCTGTTTTCTGTGAAGTAAAATGACTGATTTTGCCAATGAAGTCTGGTCAGGTGAGAGCGAAGCAATATCTGGCTTATATAACGGTGGTTTTCTCGTTGTAAAAGGCTGTCTGACAGCAAAGTAAAGCAGTGAGATTAGTCAAAATATAGACACTTATTGTTTTTATTAGATGTGCCTTCTTTAAGTGCCTAGTTTCTGGTTGCATGCAGTCACAGTTTTTCAGCTGGATATGAGTTTGACAGGTTAATCCACAGACTGTTGTCATTTCTTAGCTTTAAACGATCAACTTATGGTTCGGATGAATAGAAGTCGGCTTTGAGGCAACGTTTGCATGTGTTTGGAAGATCAGATGGTTATATTCCCTTTTCATACCTCGTATTTCTTGTACTGTCATGAGAACCATATCAATCTTCCCATCAGACTCACTTTAGATAACACAATGAAGTAAAATAGGCCATGGCGACTGTACAGATATTACAGAACAGTAGTAACATCACTAACCAGCAACATTCATGTTCAACATGCTGTAATCTATCATAAAATGACCACGATCATCAGAGTTTAAGGAAACCTGCTAAAATAAAATACATGCTTCTCTGACAACAACACTGTCACCACGGTTTGAAAGTGCTTTCTCAGCCAGAATAACTGATTTTGTTTGCCTGTTTCACATTAATTGGAGTTCAAATTAATGCTGATTTTTTTTTGCTGAAGTAGTAAGTGTCTCAAGAAATCATCAATAATCTTATGGAAGTTGTAGACGGGTCTAACAGTTAAATCGAGCAATTTGTTAATGGAGCCTGGCAGCTGTTGTGTATTTTCAGAGAAGTGGGCTTTTGTTTCCAGGATGAGCTTTACATTCACCTTTACATTAACAGACAGTTTAATGTAATTTGTTACTGTGGAGTTGCTGCGCTCTTGCAGTGTTTCTGCAGCGTGCCCGAGCTCCCTTGAGTCTGTGGAGGAGGAGGCGGGGGGGAAACAGCTCACTCAAACTATAGATTGTTGATTAAATAGGTTTTCAACATATTTAATATACAGTCTATGGCTCCAACTTGCTATTTGGACTGCTGCACTCATTCTTGGATGCAAAATTGCTACGTAATGCCCCTTTAAACCAAATTAAACTGCATAATGAAATGTGTTGCAGTGAATTCTCCAGCTTATTTGGCGTTTGTGTGCAATACCTGCTGATTCATTACCAGTTAAAAACCAACTGTAATCAAAATGTAAATGAAAACAACTTAATTGCAGGATTTGAGCAGAGGCTCCATGTTAGCGTAGAACAACACGGCGAGCCGACTTAAAGCGATATTCCACTTTACATGATAATCCACTCAGTATGTACTCACCCCTATGTCGATGTGAGGATGGGTGAAGATCTTCAGTTCACAAAACAATCCTGGAGTTTCAGTAGAAAACAGGGTTGCAGCCAAATCCAGTACAATGGCAGTGAATGGAGACCACGGATAAAATGTTAAAAAAAGAACACAAAACAAACACAAAATGTCTCCATCCTGCTCGTGTGGTGTAATCCAAGTGTCCGTGAGCCGCGACATTGTACTGGATTTGGCTGCAACCCTGTTTTCTGCTGAAACTCCAGGATTGTTTTGTGAACTGAAGATCTTCACCCATCCTCACATCAGCAGAGGGGTGAGGACATACTGAGTGGATTATCATGTAAAGGTGGAATATCGCTTTAAACAAAGGAGCAATATTCAGACTGAGAGCATCCGCAGTCCACAGGGACCTGAAGCATTTCCATCCATGAGTGTCTGATGCTTTTCTGAACTTGTTTTCTCTTTCCGACAGACTATTGGTGCTGCTTTTGTTGCCAAACCAATCCAGGTGGGAGAGAAAGTGATTACCCTGGGAATATGGGTAAGTTGGAGGCTACCTGATGTGAATTTGAGTCTGTGTGCTGCATCAGTGCCGGCTGTAGTCAAGTGAGATCTGAAAAATGTGCCTCAATAACAGCCTAATAAACGAGTCACATCACATCAGCTCCTATCAGCCTCTATAAAGTCAGCAAACAGTTGAATGAGCCAACAGCAGAGTGCAGGATGGCTTTTTTTTGGAGGAAACTCTTCTCTTCTGTCTAACTCCTTATCCCCAGATTTTTTAAACTTGTTTTCTTCAGACTCAGCTGGCACAGATTCAACACAGTGTCATCACTTGAGGCAAAACGATGTTTTTTAAACCAATTGAATGTTACTTAGTCAAAGTTAGTAGCTCATTTTAATACTTTCACTTTTAAATATTTGTAAAACCCACAGTCAGACATAAAGTAATGTGAATTAAATAACAAATATGTAATGTAAAATAAGTGATTGTATGAATATTCACCCCCTTAAAGTATTTAATAGATGCACTTTTGGCTGCAGTCACAGCTCTGAGTCTCGTGCAGATTGGTGTCAATCAGGCTGGAAACTGCAGAACTGCTCAAGCTCTGTCAGGCTGCACAGGGATCAGATGTGAACAGCTCTTTTCAAGTCCAGCCACAAATGCTCTACTGGATTGAGGTCTGGGCTTCGATTCAGCCGCTCCAGAACCTTCACCTTGTTGTCTTTAAACCATCTCTGTGTAGTTTTCACTGTGTGCTTCAGGTCATTGTCTTACTGGAGAATAAATCTTCTCCCCAGTCGTAGTTCTCCTGCAGACTGAATCAGATTGTTCTCCAGGATTTCCCGATATTTTGCTGCATTCATTTGACCCTCTACCTTTACAAGCCTTCCAGGACCTGCTGATGAGAAGCATCCCCGCAGCAGGATGCTGCCACCACCAGGCTTCACAGTGTGGATGGTGTGTTTGTGGTGATGTGCAGTGTTTGGTCTCTGCCAGACTCAGCATCTAGTCTGATGGCCAAAAATCTCCATTTTGGTCTCATCAGACCAAAGAACCTTCTTCCACTTGACCATGAAGTCTCCTACATGCCTTTGGACGAACTCTAGTCCAGATTTAATGAGTTTTCTTCAACAGTGTCTTTCTCTTTGTCACTCTCCCATAAAACTTTGCCTGGTGAAGAACCCGACCAACAGTTGTTGTCTGCAGAGTTTCCCCCATCTCAGCTGCTGAAGCTTTTAACTCCTTCAGAGTATCAGCTGCAGAGTTCGTCACACTGAGGATTACACAGCATCTAAAGCCTGCAGGAGAGTTGTAGGAATGTTGACATTGTGCAGCTGTAACATCAGATCTGACATATACAACGACACAAATATGTTTCTGCTGTTTAATGTAGAGTTTAACAAGGAGCAGTTAGCAGTGTAGAGTCTTCTCTCCCTCATTATTTCACCCTGTCTACATTCACTGTAGATGGATCCTCCCTCTGTCTCACTCTTCTCTGCTCCGTCTCTCTCAGGACACAGCTGGATCAGAGCGATATGAAGCTATGAGCCGAATCTACTACAGAGGAGCCCGGGCAGCCATCGTCTGCTATGGTAAATCTACTTTATTTCTAATCATCTTATGCAGAGTTTGCAGGTGTCAACCTCTTGTGGCCATGTTGAACGTCTTCAGTATATTGTGTCTTCAGTATATTGCAGGGATCTGCAACCTTTACTTCCAAAAGGGACATTTTTGGATTTGTCTTTTGCCACAACTATTAAATCTCTGTTTTCCTCTGAGACTTTTCTTTTTTTTGGATTTGGCATCCAAAGCTAGTTTTAGGGAGACTTGAGACGAGTGAAAGGCAGGGAGCCATAGACGCACATTTTAGTTGACAAAATATCACGTATGACTTTATATTTTTACAGTTGGAGAATGTAAGAATCACTGAAAACCTACAATAATGCTAAAGTAATAAATTATTATTTTATTTATTTCCATATAATTTTTTGTCTAAAAGCCAGTTGGAGCCACTGCAGAGAGGCACGTGTGGCTCTGTAGCTGCAGGTTTGACCCCTGGTGTATGGGCAGCAACAGCTGTGAACAGCTGGATTAATTTCTTACATTCATTTTACACACATTACTGCAATTTACACACTTGTTTGCATGCACATGCTTAAAGGGGTCATACTCTTTTACTTTAATGTGATTACTCGTGTTTGTCATTTGTTTGTGCTCTGTTCTTTCTACCATGTGGTTCGTTGGTCTACTGTGACACGTGAAATTGCCCCTGAAATCTAAATGAATCTTAATTAACTTCACCACAAAAGGAACTGAATGCACAAGGTTACTTTTAAAAAGGGGAACTGAACCTTGTACCACTGATGCTCACATCAGGTAAATTTGTTTTTAAAATGCTGTCAACCTGTTATTGAGCTAACAACAGTATCTGGTTTGGACTTGAAGTTACATTTCAGCAGACTTTTCCCCAACTGTGTTTGTGCAGAGACTCTGGACTCAGTGTCTCAGAATTTCTCTTCTGGTTTTCTTAAGTGACAAAAGTGTCCAGAGGGATTTAAATTTTATACCAGGATGGAACAAAAATATAAAAAAAATAAGTTTGTGACAAATTAGTTTGTTTAATTTGCACTGGAATCAACAGGATAACATTCAGTTGCAGATTGTGCAATATTTCTGTGCACATTTCCCTCTCCTGGCTCTATTTTCTCAAATGAAAAACAAGCCAAGAATCAAGGAAAAGAACTTTACGTGAAAAAAAATTAATTCTCATAAAATGCTCCTACGTGAGACCAATTTAGTACATTTTTTAAATCAGAATTTTCACTTATAAGTCAGCATGAAGGTATTGGTGTAAAAAAAAAAATGTTGGATCACAATGGAGTGAGATAGGTGAGGGAGGAAAAACCCTGTGTAGCTGATGTGCAACACCTCAGATTTACATAATTTCCCTCTTCTAGCTTATATTACATATATAATCTGCATATCATCATTTCATCAGAATTTTATTGGAGTTTCATTGGCTATGCAAAGTGCCGGTCTGTACATAAGATAAGAGAAGAGGAGCAGGCACTTCCTTTCAGTGTGGACTCTTGCTGGCTTTCGTAGGCTGTGGACAGGACATGGAAGCTCCTGTTTGGTCCAGTGAGGTGTCAGTCGAAAGGTCAGACTGCAGCTGCCTTTTGATACCGAGATGCTGCTGATATCTACGTGCTAGTGGATAAAAAGAGGGATAATAGTGAAAGATCAGCTAATTAGAAGTAAGCAATAGCAGTGTAAAGGTATTTATTGATGGAAATAATGTGTTTTGGACTAAATTGGATTTACTGGACTTTTATTAATGTGAAAGGACAAGTTTTGGTCAGAGTTTTATTGATCAGAGGAGTAATATGTGGCTTCAGAGGTGAGTCATCTGGACTTTTTAATTGTCTGTTTGTAGTGTTGATTGTGATTGAAATGGTTTGCACCAGTCAAAGCACAAGAGGCTTTCCAAAGACACATCACATGTGTGCCCGCTGTTAAACTGAGCAGTTTTACAGTTTGTAGTTTGCAGTTGTTTACATTCAATTCAAGAATGTAAACACAACAAGGCACAACCTTCCCGGCACTTCCCTCTATCACAAAGTCAACAAAAGACTGTAAACACAGGGACTGTGGTGAGTTTAATAAAACCACCTGATCAGAAGGTTACTGTCAAACCGTAAACTGTTCTGGAGTCACAAACAAATCTACAAGAATTTATTTAATTCTTCCACTGATACAAATGCAGCTTAGCTCCCCAATCAGGATCACAGGGGTGACCTCTCTAGTTGCCAGTAGAGCTACAACAATTAGGCGATCAAAACTATTTTGATAATCAATTAATCAAATTTCAAGCAAAAATGTCAAACATTTGCTGGTTCCTGCTTCTTAAACTGAGGATTTTCTCTTTTCTTTATCATTTAAGATGGTAAATCAAGGGTTTGGGGGGTTTTGGACCGTTGTTTGGACAAAAGAAGCAATCTGAAGACGTCACTTTGGACATGCCTCTCACCAGCCTCTCCCTCCTCCTCTCTGCCTCTCTGTCCTGTCTTATCTTCAGCCGTCTTATCTAAATAAAGGCTTAAAAGTGCCCTGAAACATATTTCAAAAAAGAAGATTGAACTGAACACCAGTTAAAAGCCCCAGTTCCCCCAGTATATCAGTGAAGAGCCCTGAGTTTAAAGCGAGGAGAGTCCCTGTGAAAACGAATGAGTGGAGAGATGGATAAAGGCGGCGCTCGGCATCAGGAGTGAAGATAAGATGAACAAAAACGGCGATCAGAGAGGATGTGAGAACAATCACAGTATGATAAGACTTAACAGGGCGTTCACGACGCTAATAAAAAGTTTCTCTCTAACTTCGTACATGCAGACTGTGGTGAGCAGATCTGAACGGTGAGAGTTGATCCTCAGGTTAAGTTTTGCTACGTGCTGTGTTTCCCGAACGCTTTGGTGCACATAGAGGAACTTTGTGTTTTAGGAAGTAGTTCCCAGTGAATTACTCACACAGCTGTCATGTTTTATTTAACATCTCCTGTCATGTTTGCCGGCCCTCTGAAATAGAAGGAACTGGCAGGTCGGTTATGGACTCCAGTGTTTGTTTTAATCTCTCTCTCCTTGTGCTCTGCATGCAGGGGTGTGTTTACACAAAGATCTAAAGAAGAATATGAAAACATCTGTGGAATATTAAACATCTGTATACACAGTGACAGCCTGCTCTTGTGGTTTTTTTTCCATTTCTGTCTCTCAGATCTGACTGACAGCAGCAGCTTCCAGCGAGCTCGGTTCTGGGTGAAGGAGCTGCAGAACTGCGAGGAAGTAAGAGAACCTTTCTGGTCCAAAGTTAAATGTCATAAACAGTTACAGGACAGTTACATCATCATCATGCAGCTTCTCACCAGGTCATGAAGCTGTAATAAAAAACACTGGAGCAGTAAAAGTCTGCAACAGGATTTCTTTGTTTCTTAGATTTTCTCTGTGTATGAAGTCACTGTGGTGGTCGTTGATTGGTTGATTTGATGCCCAAGTTTTGGTCGAGATACCTAAATGATTGAGAAATATAAATATTCATTTTGTCAAAATCTTTTTTTATTTTAACAAAAGAAACCAAACTTAAATTAAATCTTAGAACAAATGTTAAATCTGACAAAAGTTCTGCTCAAAGAAAACAAAGGAAACAAAGTCATGAATGTGATCATTTGATGCAAGCGACACATTTCGTTTGATAGAAAAGTATTGAGGTTTGACTACGATGTTGTAAACACTTCCCTTTATCAGTCATTGGCAACATTAACAATCAATTAATTGTTATTAAACAACCTATAAAAGTTTGCTTCAACCAAACAATACCAGATGTAATTAAATCAATCAATAAATCAATTATTTATTTCCACAGTGACATGTTGCATGTTATTGCAGTCTATGAAACATATAAAGACATGAAGGCCTACATATTAAACACATATATCAGGTGACATGCAGAGATAAAAAAAATAATCTGTTTTATTTCAGATCTCTCTTTGATTGTATATCGATTAAATTTTACTTGATCGTTCACATTCTTAACAACCAATTAATTGATCATTAATTAACCTTTATCATCCCTGGGTTTGACAAACACACAAGATGGATGACTGTTTCTGTTTCATTTTTAACTTCGTTATTAAAGTGTGACTCCATTTGCATTTTTTCAATGGAAACTGTGACTCAGCTGTTTGCACAAAGCGGTGACGTAGGTTAGAGTGTTGATGCCCCCTCTTACCCTCCCTCAACCCGGGGGCGGGGGTGTTTATATGTAACGACGTCATCATGCAGAAAATAGCAGTTTGACACCGAAACATTTGACTAAAACGTGATCAGAGTTGAATACATAAAGATCACTGCTGGGAAGCTTCAGTATGATACAAAAACTTTACAAAAAACTAATTTCTGAATAAATTTAAAGTAAAAATTCAAAGTTACATGTTTAATTTCTGCACAGGTCTCTCAGTAACCTTGTGTCTTGTGTGTGTTGTGTGTGTGTTGTGTGTGTGTGTCGTGTTCTCCAGCACTGTAAGATCTACCTGTGTGGCACTAAGAACGACCTGGTCGAAGGAGACCGGAGCCTGCGTCAGATCGACTACCACGATGCTCAGGACTTTGCTGAAGGTAATTGCAGTCCTCACTGTTATAAATCTGCCTCGTTACTGCTCATTATGCTGGTATGTGCAGAATGCATGTAAATATAATCCCTCCTTTGTAAAACACTGATGTTTCAGCCTGATACAGAGGCTGGATTCATGTAACGAGTCGTAACTAATCTACTGTACTGTGTGTGTAATTGATGCTGAGCACTGCTGTCACGCCGTCTTCATTAAGATGTCTGAATTATCACATAAATTATTTCCTTTGACCAGCAGAAGGCTGCTGACGTTTCAACAGATTAATCTGCTTATTTCGACTTTATTTATGTGTGTATGCACTCATTTGTTTACATTGTTTAGTTTTAGCTTATTTGAAGCCTCCACCTAAATAAAGATTTCAAGTTATTAAGAACAGAACAATACAAAAATAATACAAGTGATGGCAAACTAATATTAACAAAATATGTTTGATAGCAAACAAAATAAACAACAGCGGAGCTGTTTTAATTTGTTAATTCATCCATTTTCAGCCACTTGTCCTGGTCAGAGTGGCTTTAATTTAATTAATTATATCATCAGGAATACATTGTTATGTGCTGCTGGGAAGGAGTGAAAAGTCAAATCGTTCCATCATGTTTTCATACTTCGGCCGTTATGACTGTAAAACAATTATGACTTTGGATTTTATGTGTTATTAAAAAGGTTTAATTCTGTGAACCCTGCAGAAACCGTGTTTAAGAGATCAGTTTGAGGTTTTATACTAACAAGGTAATGAGGCGTATTAATCCTTTAACCTGAAAAAAAGTTGAAGGATTCACATGAACAGTTCTGAGATCATTTTACTGCCCAACTTTGGGATTAATAAGATTTCTAAAGTGCTTGTAAACATCCTGAACGTGGTTAAAGGATATTAAGAAATTCTGTGTCATCCTCTGTGTGTGATTTGTTGGGACAGAACGGGGACAGAACCTCTGTCCTCTGTCTTTGCTGCAGCCTGACTGACTTTTAACCCGACTGTTTGGGTTTTCTTCCACAGAGATCGGCGCGCAGCACTTTGAGACCTCCAGTAAAACGGGAAATAATGTGGGTGAGTCACACCTTCAGTCATCTGCAGAACACATTTAACCCGGGCGGTTGGCAGCGATCACAGCTGTTTACTCACGGTCCGTCGAGTGAGGAAGTGTGTTTAGGAGAAACACAACACAGTTAATTCTTTAGGAAAATCTCTGTTGAATGACGGAAAATTTAAACTGAAACAAGAAAAATCAGAATGGAACTGAACTGAACTGCAGAGACTCCATTAAGCAGGTTCACCTCATGAATTCAGACATGGACCTTGTTAGATAAACATGATGTTGGTCTCCTGAGAGACTTTTATGAGAAAGTCATAACAGCAGTTTTACTAGATTGGACAAGTCTGAATCAAATGCCTTCAGATTAATGCTGCAGCAGCTGGAGCCTAAATACACAGAGGGATTAAACGTGTTGTTCGGCCTTCTTAAGAAAAATGCAATTAAGACTTGTGCACAAAAACAGTAAAACCAATTAAACCAGTTTTGTTTTGATGCAAAGGGAAAAACATCATAAAATATGCAGCAGAATTATCTAAAAAATGATGAAATAAATATACTAGATTCATATCAGGGCTTTAATGATAAACTTTATTCTTATTGCACACATACACACATCTGAGTGCTGACATACTTGTGCAAAATAATTTGTAATAGCATTTTCTTTAATTCCACAGTCATTAAATACTACAGGATTTAAATTACAAAAATATTTCTGTAATTTGTAATATTTTAATCATTATTTTCAATATTTTCCAAAGCATAATGGTCTTTTAAATAAATTGTTCTGATTATTTATAGCTTACAATTAATCTCAAGAAAGAAATGCATCACAAATCGAAGAAATTTCAGTGCATATCTTTATTTTTTAATATGTAGTGTCTCTTTTAAGAGATCTTGGCGGCTGTTGAGACGTCCGGACACCATCTGTGACCAGACGTGGGGCAGTTAAAAAGGACGTGGCAGCGAGGTGCCAGGTTCAGCCTCAGTGGGTGATCGCCTCAGCAGGAGTTCTGTAAATAAATGATAAAAATAGAACAAAGAAATGGACGCCCCAAAAGCCGTCGTTTTAACAGAGAAATGCAGGCAGCAGCGTCTGAAAAGAGCTGCAGTAAAGAGGAGCTGCTGCTGTTGGCCAGTTTGATTTTCAGTATTTTAAGTTTCCAGTCCAGTAAAATAAATGTCTGAGCACTAGCATACATATATATATATATATATATACATGTGCAAATTAAAGCTGTAGAATAAATAAATTCTTAGATTACAAACATTAAAACAATATGAAGGCAGGCAGTACTGAGGCGGTCGCTCCCTGGCAGGAATCCTGTGACCCTCGAATGATTGTGAAAAAGGAAACTGCACAAAACGTAAGACATGAGTCAAGTTGAGACAGAAAATATTTAAGAAAAGACGGGAAGTAGACGCACGACTTCAGAGGGTGATTACTGAAGAGTCCCACAGTGTATTCTCATCAGCACATGGAGACAGTTTTAACAAAGTAAATTAGGAGAATAAAGGGCGGCTCTAAGCACAGAAAACCACCCTCGGCATGGACGCTTCAGACAGTCAGGTCATCAGAATTAGACCTTATTGAACCAATCAGCAGGAGCTTGTAATCACAGTAAAAACACTGTCAAGGACATTCAGCTTGTACACATACAGGACCGGTATGTATGTTTAAATACTGAGAGTAATTTCAGTTGACATTAGAGAGCAGCATCCTGTGATTATATCTCCAATCGACAATACTTACATCCTGTTATAACCTCGATGAGTGCATTTCCAGGGTACCTGCAGGGTCTTGAAAGTTTTTAAAAAGTAATGAATTTCATTAACACAGGTCTTTTTTCTTGTCCATTCAGAGGCTTAAATAAAAAGACACATCATAAATAGACTGTAGATTGATTTCCAGTGAGATATTATTGAGTTTATAGTGACTTTTCTGCCGTTCCTGGTGTAGAAACATTTATTTATATTTAAAATATTCAAATTCTTTTAATTCTTTAATCCTGTTCTGAATTTATACTTTTAAAATCATGATATATGGGTGAAGCCTGTTCCAGACTATTCCATAATTATAATTAAAAAATATTTTTTTCCATTTTATCTTGAATACTTTTGCAGGTATGGCCATGAAGTTGGCATTAAATTTCATTTTAAGTGGTACTAAAAATTCTAAAAACAGATGGATCAGTTGTTTCAGCGAGATCTTTGCATCTGTACACTTTGTCCTCTGTCGCTTTAAACAGTTAAAAACTCGAGGAATTCTACATAAAAGACTTGATCAAGACCTGACCTGTGCTGAATCGATATGTCCTCTTTTGTGGTTGTTTTTAACGGTGAAATACGGTTCATTATCTCCCTGACAACTACTTAGGACAGATTACAGACATTTTGTGCAATTAATGTATTTTTTCTCTGTTTACTTTGCTCACCAACTTTTAAATCACATTTCCATTAAACCCACCATGCATTTGTTGTTTGCAGCATATGTTGAAAATGAAAGTGTGTACAAGCAAAGGACAGCCGCATGATTCAAGTGATTACAATAATAACTTTTTTCTTTCTTTTTGTAAGTGAACATGGTACAGTACTACAGTGTAATACAACCTGAAACAGGGCTTGTTTTGTTCTCACACTCTCGCATGTAATAGTGAAAGTGCTCGTAGCTTAAGGGATGCAGAAGCCTGTGTGATCAAACATGCTGCTGCAGTCGTATCGTGTGTAAACCAGGTATCAGGAATGCGAGTGGACTGTTTTAATCAGGTCATGATGACTGAATGAACTGATGGAAACTGACAGGCCTCATTCTCCCTCTGCTCGACAGATGAGTTGTTCCAGAAGGTTGCTGAGGATTACAACAGCACCGCCTTCCAGTATATGACAGGTGAGAGTTTTATTACCGTGTTTGTCTGGTAGACCAGCTGTAAATAATAGACAGGAGTATAAAAGTCGGCTGCTCACTTTCTGTTTTCGCCCGGCCTTTTCTTGGCTTAAACTTCTGTCATGGTCATGTGATTTACAAAGAAAAACGTATTTATCATAATGAATATAACAAAGACAACATAATACTAAGTTTAACTCATAAAGTATCCTGAAATGACAGTAAACAAGATCTTTTATTATAGCATAAGAAAACTGCCTAACTATATAAAAACACATATGACATCCGGTGTTGTCATGGCAACATGCAAATAATGCTCTTATCAACACTACATCACAATTCATGGAAAAAGTGGACAACACAATTTTAATAATAAAGGAAAGGCTGTGTTAAGTTGGTCTAAATTGCCTTTTCTGTATTGTTTTCACTTACGTTTACATTTGGGCCACCAAAAAATGTACTTTGGCTACCAAAGACAGGGGCTCGGTGGCCCAGAGGACCAGTGCTTAAAAACAGTATTGTCTATCCCCGTACTGCTCTTTATTAAACGCCAGTCTGCTTGAGAAAAACTGTTTTTTTTACAACAAGTCATCTGAGCACGTCAAGGCAAAAGTTTATAGCTGTTCAGAACGGGCCACATTCATCACAGGCTGCCATCACAGAGAGGACTGAGAATTTTTCAACTGGATAATGACTTGAAGGCATTCATAGTGTTGCACACAACAAAAATAAGTAGTTATGTAAAAAAGAAAATTAAACAGTTTAGGAGAAAAGTTTAAACCCTGCTTAGTACTTACTTCCACACACCTGGTCCAGACTGACTGACAGATTGTCTTTTGAAAAGTTACAAAAATTGTCAGACGCAACCCCCAATTCTGACATAGAAAAGATCTCGAGATTTAAGACGCTTTTCAGCGATTTGAAAAGCACTTTGTTTGAAGCACGCAGTGCATTATAGAGCTGTGTATCAGCAGCACAGCAGTGGAAGTTAAAGTTGTGTTACTGATAGATGTGACATGACAGTGGTCCGAAAATTGTTCCCTGTGGAACACCACAAGTGAGGCAGAACAGATAAAGCCTGGAAAATGGGGAAACAGCCAGCCTGGCTCTGTCCAAAGTTAACAAAACCCACTTAACGGCACACTTTCAGAGGTCACTAACATGTTATATCTTGTTTCTTTAATCCGTACAAAAACCGAAGTGTAAAAACGACAAGTAATGTGTTTATGGGTGAAGTTTTCCTTGCTGCCCCTCCAAATCTGACATCTCAAGATCTCAGACGCTTTTCAACAATTTGAAAAGCACTTTGTTTGAAGCATACAATGCATTATAGAGCTGTGTATCATCAGCACAGCAGTGGAAGTTAAAGTTGTGTTACCTATATACATGACACAACAGTGGTCTGAAAATTGATCCCTGTGGAACACCACAAGTGAGACAGAGCAGATGTAGGAGAAACCCCCTTCAGGTTCAGTGGAAAAACAAAACTAATTCAGAACAGGCCCTTTTACAGGAATACTTTCCATTCATTTGGGGAAATACTCATATTCACTTTGACACAACACTTTTAGAGGTCACTAACATTTTATATCTTGTTTGTTTGATCTGTGAGTTTAAAAACGACAAGTAATGTGTTAATGAAAAACTTCTCAGGGGTGAAGTTTCCTTCAACAATCATAAAGTCTCTTCCTCTGTTTCAGCAGAGGAAACAGGCGTCGACTTGGGCCAGAAGAAAGACTCGTATTTCTACTCCTGTTGCCATAACAACTGATACTGAACAACAGGAAGGGAAATGGATGTGGCGACCTTCCCTGGGCTGGAGTAAAACCTGGATATACTGGATGTGTGTCGGATAATGCGGCTCTGGATCTGGGATCCAAGGAGAAGAAATCGAGCAGTACTGTTTATACCTTGTTAGATTTGTTTATTTCTTTTGTGCCATAAAGAACTGAGGGCTGCAAGACTTTACAGAAGAGGATCTACTTCTGCTGTGGCTGGGTGGAGACGGATTTAAAAACCAACACTCACACTTTTCACCCAGTTAAGTCCCGTGTTTTATCTGGACCATGGAGCGAACGTATCCCTAAAGCTGCAGCAGTGTCAAACAATCTGAAGCTGTGGTGAAGAAGATTAAAAAAGAGGGAACCCACTCAGACACGGACTGCAAGAAAACTTGATTGAGGCTGTTTTATTGTCGTAGCAACTGCAGTGCTTCAGGAGGGTGGATGGTTTGTTTACAGCAGTTCATTTTTGTTTACCTCCAACTCTATTTAACCTTGGTGTGGAAACCCGACCTGTCAGCGCTGCACATCTTCCATGAAGCCGTCATGAGTGGAGTGAAGCCAACTGGGATGTAATCTGTCAAACAAAACACTCCTATGTTTCCGGTCATTACTAATGGAAATGAATTCTTCTCATATATTTGCAAATCTGGTGATATGAATGAAGTGATACCAATATGAATGAAGTGATACCAATGATCTTTTGCTGCCTTCAAATGGAACTTGCGAGCTCGTGGTTGTGACACGAAGAGTCTTGCACATGTTATGTTTGGCGTCGAAGTGGTTAAGGCGTAAGAACACCGCTTGTTCTCTTGTCATTCGTCACGTCTTTCCAAGAATTTATCCTTGACATTAGATGCACATCCAGATATAGACAGCACCGTCTGTCTGAACTCTGTGTCCTCTTACGAAGTTGTGCGTGTTTTCTTAAAGCTCAGTCGAAACGGGGCAGTACCAGTGGAAAACGTGGGGGCCAGTGTAGCCAACAGTTTAAGCGACACACGAGCGTAGGACACAACAAAAAAGTTTTAAAATTCATAAAGTATTGGTATTAGTGGAGGAAAAACATCTCTGTTCACATGTTGGGATGCATTTAATGGCGGCACAGACTGAGTAGTGCCCTCTAGTGGATGTATTGCTTAACATCCATCCCAACGTCAAGGATACAGTGGCAGTTAAATCGTTTGAAACAGCCGTTAATATTTTCATATGTAAAGGCGGCATAAATAAGCCCTTTGTTTTTCAACACCTTGCAGTGGACAGACTAAAAACCTAAAACTGAAACTATGAAGAAAACTTTTATATGACTAAAATTACGATATATTAACTTACCATCCACTTAAAAATGACCTTTGATGGCCTCTGACATTTCTGAAAACCTTAGCAAACTCTGAGCTTTTGGAAAATGTCCACTCCCGAAGATGAGAGTACCACGAGCGGGGTGTTCATACGGACTCTTGCTGTGAGCTCCGTAAACACGACCCCATTTGAAGGCAGCATTTATAAAGGCCTTATACCCGCAGTGCAGATGGCAGGACTGTGTGCGTGTGTGTCCAAAATCAACTTTCCAGAGCCTCGGCTCTTTAGCGTTTACCACATGATTACCACAACTTGTGCCACATGACAGCCATGGATGTATTAACAGAGCTGGATACGGCGTTGCTGCATTTTTTACCCCAGTGGCCACTTGTGGTACTGCAATGAGAAAAATCCCTCCCGACCTCATAAGCATGTCCCCCTTAGGCCAACATTATAAAAGAGACGTTAATAAAACTGTTGACAGGAAACTCTTTGTAGAAAGGATTTTTAATCTATGGAGGTTTTTATTTTTTGTAAAACTTTCCCTGAGCCCAGAAAAGTTATTTTTGTTTCCGTTAAGTCATCCCAGTGTTGAGTAGGAATGCGTGGGCGGAGCCAGCAGGAGAAACACTAATGAGCATGTGCAGTGGTCCGCACAACGTGGAAGTTAACTTTTTCAGCTTATGCGAATGAATGGGGGCCATCTCGGAGTTCAGTATCCAGTCCTTATAATACATCCATACTGACGGGACGTACAACATATATCTGAGACGTTATCTTCTGTTGCATAAGCTACGATTCTGTCATAAAGAAAATAAAATAAGCTGGTTTTAGGGTCTTGGTTACTACAGTAAAATACAGTAATTGCTGCTTCCTAAGTCCCGCCCCTTTTTGCTCTGTGATCCAATAACAGCTTTAACTAGCAAGCTAGGGTTTTGCCACCGAGGACAGCATTAGCTAACTAATCAATCGTTAATTTTAGCAAAATGCTGGCTGACTAGCTAGTTAATCTACATCAGTCGTGCGCTAACTAGTTAGCAAGCGTTAGCTAACAAGATGTGACTAAAAGTATCTTTTGCAGGTCCATCAGCAACATCTTTTGACCATCTTCAGAATTTGGTTATCACATAGCATATCTAAGAACAGGGAGGAGAAAGTTAATGGAGCTACCAAGCTTGCTCAACTGTGATTGGAGCAAAAAGGGGCGGGACTTAGGAGGAGGCAATTAATTTGCATGGCCTCAGCTGGCTGAAAGAAAATTTTGAGGACAGTTACTTTTCTACATTTAAACGCTAAATGTTCTATTTTGTCATTTCAAAATGCAAAGTTACACGTATAGAAATGTTTCTGACAAATTTTCTTTCAGTCTTCACTGAAGCTCTGGAAGGTTTTAGGAAAAAAAAAACCTTGTCTTCTACAGAAAGATGATCAAAGAGCAAAGTTGCCCTGGTTGAGAAACTGCAGATTTCACCAACACAGGAACAAACGTTGTGAATGTTGTAATATTGGTACAAACTGTCATCTCAGTGTTCTCAGAACAATATTTACATCTGTATTTAAGACTCAAGTCACTAATTTATTGCCTTTTTAAGTTGTGCTGCCAGGAAGACGTGGGGAAATAAATGGACACAACATCAGTTTCCTCCATGTTGCTGCTTTGATGTGTTGATGTTTCACGTGTTGATATTTTGATGCACAATATTTTTTATTGAGGCCTGTTGAAGACAGACTCGTGTAAAGTACAAATGTTCTGTAAAATTAAACGCTTGTGAAAAGAATGTTTCAAAGCTCAAACCTTAAATTTTATAGTGAATTTTTTTGCCCCTGTGTACAATTTCTGAGCTTTTTATGCATTTGAGTGGCAAAATAACGGCAATATATTTAAAATTGTAAAAGTGTATTGTAAATCATCACAAATCTTTGCGTTATTGCATCCACAGAATGAATTTGTGACTGACTGAAAGCTTCTTTTGAGGTCAGTTTGGTATTTCCAGCAGCTTTTTTCTTCTTCCACTTGCAGAATTTTGCTGGATTCGAACATCACTAGTATCATAGCTGAAAGAAAACAAATCTTATGATGAAAACAAAACAAAAAAAAAATAAAAGCTTGTGCCTCTAGAAGGGACTTTACTATAAGCGAAATAAAGTCATTTGAAAGCAGCAGAACTGTAACTGGAACGCAACAAATCAAAGAACAAGTCACCTGAGAGCGTCTTTAACATGGTCCATCACCTGTGCTTTGTATTAAAACCATTTTTGACATAACATGTCTTTTTCAGGCTTTCCTCCAGTTTGTGAGCATTTTCACAGCTGCCCTCATGTGTTGCATTCAGGGACCCTCTGAGCTGTGCCACTGAAAAATAATTCAATATGACAATCGTAAGAAACAAGTCTTACTGACTGGTGGAGTTGTCCAGATACCAGAATTTTAAACTTTTTAATAAACGATACCAGAGAGCTCTTTTGGTACCATGGCAAAAAGAAAAAAAAAGTACTTTAAATACCGTTGCATTTATAGCTAAAGGGATAGTTCACCCAAAAAATAAAAATTCAGTCATTCTCTACTCACCCTCATGCCGATTGAGGGTTCGTGTTTATTTTGTTAGTTCACAAAACTCTGCTGGAGTTTCACAGAAAAACAGTGTTGCAGAATCTCTCAAACAATGGAAGTGAATGGTGACCAGTTTTCAAACGTAAATAAACAACAGAATAAAAACATAAAATGTCCTCCATACTGCTCGTCTGGTCTAATCCAAGTCTCCTAAAGTCCCAACATGCTGTTTGCACCCCGTCCACACACACACAGTTCAGACAGTGTGCACGTGAACGTGGCTCCAAACTAAAGATCTACAGTGAAGATTCAGGATAAAAACATGGTGGAAATAACTTTTTTTTTAGTCAACTTGGCATGTTGAGGCTTCAGGAGACTTGGATTACACCAGACGAGCAGTATGGAGGCATTTTATGTTTTTTTACATTTGAAAACTGGTCACCATTCACTTCGACTGTTTGGGAGATTCTGCAACAGTTTTCCTGTGAAACTCCAGCAGAGTTTTGTGGACTAACAAAATAAACCCGACCTTCAATCAGCATGAGGGTGAGGAGATAATGACTGTTTTTCATTTTTGGGTGAACTATCCCTTTAAGAAGTCGACTTGTTTTCAAACACATGAAATTGAAAAATTCTTTAAGTATTACTGCCTTAATTTCAGGGTATCTGCAGGTCTTGAAAAGTCTTTAAAAGCGTTGAATTCAGATCCTTTAAAACTACAGGCAGTAACATTAGTTATATATTTTTATTTGTGGGCAGTGAGGAAAAATTAAACACCTGTGCATTAAAAATGTTGTCAGCACCATCAGATCTAATTTAGAAGAACTTAAATGAGCTATTTTGTAATTGGTCGATCCAATTTTCTGCTGCTTATCAGAGTTAAAGACACTTTAATTGATTAATTACATCACTAGGAATTATTGTCATGTACTGCTGGGAAGTGTGAAGATAAATGTCTGACAATTCATGTACTTAATAGAAAAAATAAATAAATGTAGGCCTTATTGTTCCTACTGGTCTCATTCTTTCACGGCATTAAAATTAGTTTGGTGACCGCAGAAACCTGAATTTAGACATTTAAAATATTCTTTGGAAAATTTTGTACAAATATAAAATACTGGCTGTTTTTTTTTTTTACTTTAAACCCACTGATCGGGTCTGTTTGAGACATTATTGTTAGAAAAAGGACTGAAATTGTTCTGTGTCTAAAAGAAGTGTGAAGAGAAATCTGTTGAAATCTCCTGCCACTCACTCGTTTTTTTTTGTTTTACTTGTTTTCTTGTAGAAAAAGCAAAATTAATATCAACATATTCACAATACCAACACCTCCATCAGGTCAAGTTTTAAAAACAAGTGGAAAAATTAAAAGCGTGACATTCTTGGTTTCGGTGTGATGTGACGAGCTTTCTGGGGCTGCAAATACCGATTGTTAAATTTCTTTCTTTTTTTTTATTGTCAATTAATCTGTCGACTATTTTATCAATTAATCAATTAGTTGTTTGGTCCATAAAACATCTGAAAAAAAAAAAAAAAAAAAGAGATCCTCAGCTCAAAGATATTCAGTTTACTGTCATAAAGGAGCAAAAAAACCAAAAATATTCACATTTAAAGAAGCTGAAATCAGAAAAATTTGTTTCCTTTCCTTAAAAAATTACTCAAACTGATTTAACAGATATCAGAATAGTTGGCGATTAATTTAATAATTGATTGATCTTTGCAGCTCTACTGAACAGATCACTTTAGAAGCTGATTTACAGTAGTGACGGGTTAAGATGCCATTATTATTGTTATAGAGCGCTCGGTGTGTGCACAGCCGTTGTGAGTCTGTGAATGTTTTGCTTCGTGTTTACACAGTCTGGCTTGTGACTGTTGGTTTATTTTGTACCTGAGTTTTTATTTTTGCAGGTGTGAGTGCGGAGATGTGCCGATGCTGCCTTTTCTTTTCCACTTTGGATTATAAAGACTAAACCTTTTGTACTTACCTATAGTTCACCCACACTGTTATAAATTGATTTATTCTGGCTGATCGGACCTCCTCACTGGTCTGTGCTCGGTTTAGATTAGATCTCCTTCCCTCCCTCACTCTCATGTTAGTTTCATGGCACATTTTTCGGGCGGGACGACTCACTACACCCTCTTCTTTCTCATGGCTGAATCCAAAAGGCGTTGTTCTGTCTCTGGCAACACTTAAAAGCTGTGAAATGTAAAAAAATATAATAAAGTTTAACACAGCATCTCCTCCTGTTGCTGTTTGATTATCAGCTAACACAGACTGAGCCTGCTTCCTGACCTTTCTCAAAACTGATAATTGCTGCAAGACTTTTGAAATCTCACATCTCAGATTTATTCAGCAGTTCAAACAGGTCTTATATTGTGCCTGTTACATGGTTTCATTAAATACTCGATTCTGATTGGTCAATTACAGCATTCTAAGGTATAACAGACCGTTGCTATGAAGATTGTTTCTATGGACAGAGTTCTGATCATAGACTCTGGAGGAGCAATAAAATCATTTTTAAATTCATGTTTTTGTCAAATTAATGATTTTTAAGGAAGTAGCCATGCAATAAGCAGGATAACGTACAGTGAGCAGGTCATTATTGTGAAATAAACCCCTTCAGGATGACTCATTATCCTGTCTGAGCACATTATCTTGCTTATTACACAGTGACTTACCAAAAAAAACAATCATTTCACACAAAATATTGATTTAAAAATGACTTTGTTGCTACTTCAGAGCATATTATCAGAACTGTGTCCATAGCAACGGTCTATTATACAGAAATAACAGACCTTAGAATGATGTTATTGATAAGTTTCCTGTCTCCTGCATCAATGCATTAATTTGCATTAATGACCTGCTCACTGTACATTATGCCTTACGTACTGACCGCTGTTTCCTTTGGTTAGAGCGGGGGGTTCATTTTAATTTTCATTTATCACTGTTGTAGTCAATGAAAAAGTTGAGACAACTCAAAATTTCAAGGCAACATACTGCAATAAATGTTCGAGTTTTGAAAAAGTTAGTAAACTACTCATCTTTTGTTGAGATAATTTACTTTTTTCTTTTAGATAAACTTGAATCTTAAAACCCCAAAAATTGTATTTAAAAAAATTAAAGATTAAATTCTTTCACGTGAAAGTAAATGATAGTTAAAATTTTAATATTTTCAATTAAAAGCATTTTTTAAATACATTTTTTTGAGTTTCTAAAACTTAAAGATTCAAGTTTATCTAACGAGGAAAAGTCAATTATCTCCACTAAAGATCATAGGTCTGCAAAAGGGTATTTCAAACGCATCAAGGGTTGAGAATGAGAAAAAGCTGCAGAAACTGCAGTACGCCACAGCTATGAAAATTTGTGAATAAACTAAAAACTTTTTTTACTAGTTTTGTGTAAAGTAATTCTTACATTTGCCAACTTTAAAAACATGTAGCCTATATACAGTTTTACAGTTCATACTACTGAACAGTATCTTAAATTACATAATTTATTCCTGAATAATTCACTGAGGGGTACAACATGTTTTTTAAAAGTGTGTGTGTGTGTGTGTGTGTGTGTGTGTGTGGGGGGGGGGGGGGGGGGGGGGGGGGTGACTGAAGAAGAAAAGGAGCTGCAGCACTGCCCAGTACAACCACAGCTGAATGCAAAAGCATTTGTGTCTAATTTAAAAACAAAAAAAAAAATCTATTTTTCTCACTGAGACTTAACTGTGTGATCAGATTTCTCTCATTGTTTTGCTGTTGGTACGTGTATATAGAAGATAACAGACACACAACAGAGTGCTGCTGCTGTGTGTGAGAGGTCAAAGGGAAACAGCACAGAGACGGATTGTTCCCTCCGCTGCTGTTTGACCTACAAACTTACATAACTCCAACAAAACACAGCTGAGGCCTCCGTCAGTGATGTCCTGACTTTTGTAGCTTGTCATAAATGTTTGAAGAAAACGTAATAAAGATAATATTTATGAATAAGAAATATTTAATCTTCCTTCAGAAGTTAAGAATTCAATAGTTTGTGTGCTAAAAATGATACTTGTGGTATCAGACATTGTAATATTTTACTTTTTACACTATAGATTACGTTTTAACATAAAAAGAGGATCTGAGCACTTATTCCATTGGTAGCCTACATGAAAACTGTAATAAAACAAAAAACAAAAACTGTTAATGAGGGCTAACCTCTGTCCTGTTAGCTAATCTGACCAACTCTGAACTAAAATGGTATATACCAGTTAAAGGTTAACACCTCATCATTTCAGCCACGTTAAACGATTATTTTGTTGGCATAGCAACAACATATATTTGAGGGTAATTAGCAGTTTAACACACTGATCTCTTTCTGAAAAACTAAAACACATTTCTGTGTTTTTATTCTGGCTAATTAGCATTTGGCATTGGCATCAGTGTTTTTCTGTCCATATTCTGAACTAAATTATTAGTTACATTTGCTATTTACACCATGTCATACAAGTTTAGTTTACTTAGCATTTAGCATAAACTTACCCAGTGAGACTCATTAATGTGTGTTTTTATGTTCATTTTCTGAGCTAAAGTCTTAATTTTGTCCTTTGGATAATAATTATTGTTTGGTTAGCATCACCAACCACATATTCAGTGAGGCCAGTTAGCATTTGACATGCACACATGCTAAACTGAAAAATGTTTCTGAATTTTTCTGATTCATATTCTGAACTAAATTATTAGTTACAGTATTTACTACTCTGCAGTAAAATTGAACATCAACCAAGACAAAACAAAGATTATTTTGTTAGCATTTAGCAACAACTTAACCAGTGAGGCTAATTAGCATTTGGCACACTGATCAGTCTTTCTGAAAAACTATAACATGTTTTGATTTCGTGTATATTCTAAGCTAAATGTATATTTAATAGTGCAGAAGACAATATTAACGCAAAATGTATGTAATGTCGAACACCATGTCATTTAACCAACGTTCAGTTATGTGATTTCATTCAATTAAATTAATTCAAAGCCACGTATAACTAGGATTTGAAAATGTCTAATATAATTTAAAGATTCTACATCAAAAAGGTTTTAATATTTAGCAACTCATATAAATATTTTCTATGTAGACCAGGCATTTCTCTTGGCTGTTCTACTAGTGCAGCTGCATGTGCGTGTTCCTTTGATGAGACCCTGAATCAATGTCAGAGACTCCTGCGGAAGAGTCACTATAAAATGAATTATCAGGAAGAGAATCTTAAAAAGAGTGCAGCTAACGAGCAACATGTTCAGCCCAGAGGTTTGTCAGCTCACCGTTACTTTTGACTTCACCTTCAGCTGCATTCATTGATGTCTATCCAGGAGCTCTGCCGAGTGCCAAGAGGACCAGAAGGAGCTGAGACACAGAGCTGACAGACAGCTGCTCAGAGCCAGAGAGCTCTGCAGGAGAGGGTCGGCGGCAGAGTGGAGCTTCTGGACGAAGAAACACTGGAGTCGCTCTGATGCCGACTCCTTTATTGGCAGGAGGGGAGCCAATAAACCCTCTGCAGCAACAATCCACGAAGAAATCAGACCTGCAGACTGGCCAGAGAAGAGCTCAGCATATGCTTTTTAAATTTTTGAAATTAAAAAGTGGATTTATTTTCACTCCTGTGTCTCAACCTTTGCAGCAGCGATCCACGAAGAAATCGCAGACCTGCCGATTGGCCAGACAGGAGCTCAGCGTTTGTTTTTTAAACTTCTAGTATTAAAAAGTGGATTTATCTTCACGTTTGCTTGAAAACCTGTTTGCAGCAGCAACCACGGAGCAGCCGACTGCACCGTCTACAGTAAGATAGTTAGTCTCTCTGTCCATGTTGACTGCTTACCGGACGAGAGATGTATTTGAAAGTCACGGCGTGAGAGAAAAGAGAGGAGGGATATAAAGGAAAGAGGCGACTTCTCTGGTGAGTACTGAGACACATACACATGGGGCTTTGACACTGGCATTTTTGGCTGCATTGAGTCAAACCGTGTTGCGTTGATTCGCAGTTCAATTACTGCTTTTATCACGCTGAGCCACACCCAAGATGGACCCACTCTGCAGCAGGGCCAAAACAAGCCCGACTCACCTCCATGCAGGTGCGATTTTAAAAGTTTGTTAATATTAAGCTCTCAACACCTTTAGCTTGTAACTGAATCCTACTGCAGCTGTAATGTTGGACCAATAAATAAAAAGAATGAGGCCAGTACAAAGCTTATGTCATAACTTCTTTTTCTTATATATTTATATAGCAGTCGTTTTAACAGGTCAATGGTTGAGATCTAACAGGTCGTAATTACACTGGAATGAAACATTGCTTGTTGGGCAACTGTAAAAAGGCATTAGTAGGGACACTTGGCTCTCACAGGCGCCAAACCATTCCTTAAAAATATCTCCAAAGAAATACACTCTAAGGCATTGGCAGATAACACACGGACAATATTAAGCTTGAAGACAGAGCGAAACACATGTGGCAAGAACACGTACTGCAAGTGCAAGCATCATGGCAAGAGTCCGTCGTTTCAAGCGTCTAATCGAAGACTTTTGTTTCCCCTCGACGGAGAGTCAAGATGAGGAGGGACTGAGGACCGTTGTCTCCCTCATTGTCATCGTTTGTGCGTCACAGAACAGTATATAAATAAAGACTACAGAGCACAGCATACACACTGGAGCAAACTTAGTGCTATCTCTGCATTCAGACTGACTATTTGTTATGTGTTGCCCAGTTTTAGATGATGAGCTTCAGGAGAGTCAGTCTGTGCAGTCCAACCTGTCTCCTTAAGGAGCTGCTAAATAACCTACGAGACAGCTTTAGTGTCTTCAGTGGCTTTCCAGCCCTGAAATGAAGACTATTCTCAGTCCAAGATCCATTTTTTTTTTGGCAAGAAATGGCCTAACATAAGAATGTTTCGCTCTGATACTGGCGGCTTCAGTCCAAAACTACCAGTATCTTTAAAAAGAGGATTTTCTCAAGTGTGAACTCATTGTAAGGCTACACCAGGCAGCCAATCAACTGGCACTTTCATATTTTCATAGATGATCTGATCTCGACGCACTCAGCTGTTGAAGCACCATCAAATTATCTGAGGCGTCAAGAAGAACTGGAGAGGAAACGGAAGCAACGTCGGTGTCCAGTGAATATTCATGTCTTTTTCCCAGTACGTGTGTGACACACCAGCCACCGCTGAACTGCAGCGATGAAAACGTGGCCCACCATTTGATTCAAGTGTGACCAAGTCAGAGTCATTTTATGTTAAAGATTTCACCCTACCGTGACGGGAAGCTACAGCGCCGTCTCCTCTAGCATGAATACACCTACACACTGGCTCTGTGATGCTGCAGATACAATAACTGCCTCCAACTACTGACACAAACAGTATATGACATCTTAAATACGACCTGAAAGAAAACAAACCAGCAGGTGAAATTGGTCAAAATGTGAGAAAAACAAGCATATAAATCGGCGTGAAATATGTTTACAAATCCAAAGTTCTGTGTAAGGTTTTTTTTTTGTTTTGTTTTTGATGTTCTTTGTTTAGATTTCTCATTTCAAGGTGCAGGCAGCTCCAGTGTGTGCAAAGTCACTGTGTCATGAACCGATTTTCTACAGCAAGTGTGTACCGAGGTCCGGGAAAACGGAGCGATTACTAGGACAAAACCAAATCAAAATTAAAAGAAAGAATATCTGACATGTATATATGATTCTATACAGTGTTTATGAGGGTTATATACTTATTTATGAACTTGAAGTGATAGTTTGGATTATTTGAAGTGGGGTTGTATGAGGTGCTTATGTGCTGTGGACAGGGTCAGCAATAAAAGGTATTTTAGCCACTTAACTCTTTTCCCGCCATTGACGAGATATCTTGTCATTTACGACACAACGCTTCCATGCACATGACGAGATATTCCGGCAATTGCTGTTTTCACTGCCAGGCGGTGGGGGATGCCACACGAATCATCTGACAAAAAAATCCAGGGGGCAGAGAGCACCAACGACCAGGGCACAGAGGGAGGCCGCTCGGGTCTGCAGCCCCCGGGAGTCACACCGCAGCCGGCAGGAAGTGAAACCAGAAACAAGAACTACAAAATAAAACAGGAAATGACACAAATATCGCTCTCTCCCAAACCAACCAAACTCCACAGGGAAAATCAGTAATTTTACCTCGCAGATCATTAGAGTTGTTGGTCCACTGCTGCCTCGATCTGTTAGTTTGTTTGAGTTATTATGTGACTTTAGTGTTTTAAAAGGGTAGTTTGGATTCACCAAAGTCACACAATAAGACAAACAAACTAACACATCGAGGGAGCAGCAGACCAGCAGCTCTTGTGTTCTGTGAGGTAAAATGACTGATTTTCTCTACGGAGTTTGGTTGATTTGGAAAGGGCAATATTTGACTTATATAACGGCAGTTTGCTGTCAGAAAAGGCTGTCTGACGGGAAGGTAAAGTGGTGAAAATATTCTAAATATATAGTACACTTTAATTGATTTAGATATTTTTAGGTGGACCTTTTTTTTAAGTGGTGAAAATACCATTTCCTGCTGACCCTGTCCACAGCAGTGCATTGCTTAGCTTCCATGCAGACTGTACATCATTCAACCCCACATCAAATAATCCGAACTATCCCTTTAATAATTTATTTATGTGTTGATTTAGTTTTGTCCTAAAATGCCTCCATACATCCAGCTGCTCATTGGATACAAACAGTGACAGACTGGGCTACTTGTGTAATCGGATTGGTTAAACCCCTCTGTAGTGACTGTGAAGGCTCATCGCCTGTTGTGTGGCAGTTGTTTCAGTAAATAGTAATCCTCTGTGTCACTCCTCTTCCTCTTCCTCCTCCTCCTCTTCCTCCTCTTCTTCTTCCTCCTCCTCCTCTTCCTCCTCTTCTTCTTCCTCCTCCTCCTCTTCCTCCTCCTCTTCCTCCTCCTCTTCCTCCTCCTCCTCCTCCTCCAGGTACTCAACCCCCTCTTCGTCCATCACCTCTCCATCCTCTTCATGAGAATCTGATTTCCCCACCTCACCCTCTTCCACTGACTCCTCCTCTTCTTCCTCCTCCTCCACCTCTGCCAGCAGCTCCTCCACCTCCTCTTCATCCCTCTCCTCCTCCTCATACGAGGAGATGGGCGAGTAGTGCGGGAGGTCGAAGACGTGCGGGCTGCTGGGGGCGTCACGGCCGCTAGGGGGAGGCGAGGCGGCAGGTGCGGCGACGGGGATAGTGATGGGCACCGGGATGGAAAAAGCAGGAAGCGACTCGGAAGCACACAGTCCAGCGCCGGCGCTGATCTCCGTGACCCTCCTGGAGGTCGGGTTCACACTGGCGGGAGCGTTAGGAACAGCAGAGGGGATGACGGCCATGCCCAGCCCCGAGGTCAGAGCTCTGGGTTCGGGCGTGTACTCCCGGATCTCCCCCGGTTCCAGCGGTTCGGGCCCGCAGGGGTCGTGCTCACTGCAGCACAGCTTGCCGTCCAGCTTGGAGATGAAGAGCAGGCCATCGCGGTGCGTGTTGCAGTAGGAACTCGGGCACATCTCGCAGAAAGACGCTGCGTCCTTCCCACATATGTCGCACTGGTGCCACGGACATTCCCAACGACCTGCAGCGAACACACAGACAAGAACGTCAGCTGAGACTCATGATTTGACTTTGTTCTCCAAACACTTTGAAATTCATTTTAATTACACAGCTACAGTAAATGCAGTCCTCTTTTCTGAAATACTATCAATCAGGCAAATTACACCGCCATGGCATCGTTTCAATAAGCTTTTGCAATGACACATTTATTTCTGTCCAGAGTTGCATCAGTTTTTCTCCAATATCTTGTACTGATGATGGGAGAGTCGGACCGCTGCGTTAAGTCTTCTCCAGCACATCCCAAAGATTCTCAGTGGGGTTCAGGTCTGGACTCTGTGGTGTGAAAATGATGTCTCACGCTCCCTGAACCACTCTTTCACTGTTTGAGCCCCATGAATCCTGACATTGTCATCTTGGAATATGTTCGTGTCATCAGGGAAGAAAAAAATCCATTGATGGAAAAACCTGCTCATTCAGTATATTCAGGTAGTGAGCTGACCTCATTTTTTTGGGTTCATAACGTTGCCGAACCTCGACCTGATCAACTGAAGCAACCCCAGATCATAGCACTGCCCCCACAGGCTTGTACAGTAGGCACTAGGCATGATGGGAGCATCATTCCATCCGCCTCTCTTCTTACCCTGATGCCCCCATCACTCTGGAGCAGGGTAAATCTGGACTCATCAGACCACATGACCTTTTTCCATTGATCCAGAGTCCAATCTTTATGCTCCCGAGCAAACTGAAGCCTTTTTTTTCTGATTATCCTCGCTGACAAGTGGTTTTCTTAAGGCTACACAGCTGTTTAGTCCCTTCAGTTCTCCTTCACATTGTGTGTGTGGAAATGTTCTTACTTTCACTATTAAACATAGTCTGACCACATTTCTTCCTGGAAGATGATGGTTCACCACTATCCTTCCAGGTTTTAATCATTTTAATAATAATTTAACTTCTGGTATTTCAACAGATTCATCTATCGACAAATCTGGGAAATACCGGAAGTAAACAAGTCGGAGGTGGTCCTTTTTTTCACTTTTTCATCATCATCTATTTCTGGCTATTGTCACAACCAGCGTCTAACTACTATGTAAAATCTGAAGAACGTTAATATCTCCGTCCAAAAAGGTTCCTGAAGGCCGCTGTCCAACACAGTGTCTAGAAGAAAACCCCAGACCCGCAAAAGATCTCGTGAGAGTCATCGTTTTAACTGAAACCATGAGAAAAAATCTTGGGTTCCCCCGTCGACATGTCCAGCAGACACTGAGTGAGAGACATGACGTCCCACTGTGGTAAACACAGAGTGCGCAGAGCGGCTGCCAGATTCCTCTATAAATTTTCATTCATACTGACTGAATGAAGGCGATCGTGGCAAACGTGGAGAGAAAGGCTTGAAAAAGAGATTTCACACAGTGTGAAATCAGAGTTTTTGTTGTGGAGGTTGAGACAAGAAAAACAGATGTGTGTGTGTGTGTCCTGCACCTCCACTTTTTCCACATCAAATTTTATTTGTCTAGCTCACAATCACAATGTGCCTCAGGGGGCTTTACAATCTGAACAGTGTGCAACAGAACCTGTCCTGTAAACCCTCAGAAGAGCGAAGGAAAAACTCCCCCGACCAAAAAATGAAGAAACCTCAGGATGAGCCACAGAAGACGGATGCCCCTCTCAGGATGGACACGCGTGCAATAGATGTTGAAACACATTTAAAACTGCCTGACTGAGGCATAAAAAATGGCATCAGTGGGCACATGATTTGTCCCACTGTTCCCTTTTTGTGTATGAGGATACATTTCATAACATTGTTTAGTTATTACAGAACATATCTGAGTTTTTTTGAGGTGTCTCTGTTTGTATTTATCATCCTAAATCATGTTTTTTGTGTGTGTGCATGTTAGGGGGTGGGAATCTCTTTGTACCTCATGATTCGATTACGATTCAGAGGGCTAAGATTTGATGATAAAATGATTCTCAATGCATCAAAATCTTAAGCTTTAAGCCAGGGGATGTTGATCAGATTGAATTCACCTGAAGCTGGTCAAGAAGAAGCATCATTTAGAAGTAAACATGATGCACATGTTACATTTAGGGGGAATCTTTTTGTCTGCCTTTTTAAGAGTTAACTGCATTAATTAATGCATGAATCAATTTGAAAGCGTCACACAGTCTCCTGCCTGTATGAGAATAATAAAATGAGGGGGAGGCGCAGTGTTTCGCTGTGTGTGTCGTTATTAACGTTGTTGTCTCCTGCAGTGGAGAGCAGCCTCTCTGCTGCACCGTCAGCTCTGAGGAAAGACCTCAGTGTCCAGCATGCAGAGCTGGTGCAGAGTTTCAGAGGTGAGCAGACGGAGCACAGAGTGATTTTCTTTTAAGCGATGTAATGCTGCGGTGCTGCCCCGCTCCTCAAGTCTTAATGTCTCTGGGTGATGGTAAATAGTATTCGCTATACACTTCACGTTCGTCACTAAAACAAGACATGATTGCAGCCGCTGCATTTTGAGAAGATGAAGTACATCTTTGCAAAATCACGTCATGAACTACTGACATCACGATTATGTTTTCTGTGTTTTCGTGCAGAGCCACTGACCTGCAGGCCTCTTGGTGAGGTTGAGACAGTCGGCGTGGTAAACTTTGGGACAGCCGGGTCTCTTGCAGGAGACCATCTGTCCTCCGTCTCCGCAGCTGAAACACTCGTCCTCTCGCTCTTTGGTCACCACCACCTTGTTCTTCCTCTTACCGTGACCCCTCCTCTTCAGCTTACGGCCTTTGTCGTCAGATGGAGGGTTGTTCTGGTTCGGAGAGGAGAGACGTTTCAATGATACTTTAGATTTTTTATCTTTCACCTCAGCAGCCTCCTCCTTCACCTCAGCTGTTTAACGATACATTAAACCGAGTAGAGTTTCATTTGCGTCACTCCTCTCACCTTTGGCCTGACGCCGAGGAAGCCGCTGCAGTTCGGTGCTCCACATTTACAGACCGTCTTCCCGTTCCCCAAACACTCCAGGTTGTAGTTGAAGGTAAGCTCTGTGCCTGAACACACACACACACACACACACACACACACACACAGATATACACACTTGATTTGACTCACTCAGACTGCTGAAGCCTCATTTTAGCTTGTGGGAGGGTGAGAGTCAACCGTGTGGACAGAATGTTTGATCAGACGGCTAAAAAAAACCTGCTTTTTTTTTTTACACAAAACAAGGACTGTAGAGTTTGTTCATCATCACTAATATTTAAATTATAAGAGAAATTACACATGAATATTAACTGTTTACATTTCACTGACATATTGCACATGTAGAAAATAGAGCCTGAATTTCAGGGACATATCGTGCAAATAACATAAATGTATTTTACTGACATCACACATTAAATAGATTAAGTCTATATTTTATTTCTCTGACATATTTGCACATGCACATAGAGAGTCTGTACGACTGCAGATTACACATGTACTGGTATTATTGTAGTGGTCCTGGAGTTTTCCAGCACCTGTATGAACGCTGCAATTTATTCAAAAGTATCCAGGCTGGGAGGGGCTCAGCGAAGCAGCGTACCTGCAGCGACGTCGACGAGAGCGAACAGTCCCACCCGGGTGTCTCCGCTCACCGTCCACTTCTGCGTCTCACAGTTCGGCTGACAGCTGTGGTTCATGAAGCGAGCCTCGTTCCCCTTCGGCCCAGCGTCGATGATCCGATCCTGACAGAAAGAAACACACACACACACAGACACATACGTTAAATGTTGTCTCCAAACCGAGTCGTCTTCTGTCCGCTAACTCTTAAGAACTTAAACACACACAGTGAGTCTGAGCCGTACCTTGTCCAGAGTGAGCATGTAGAAGTTACAGATGTCGTTCTCCTGAGCGTGTCTGATCCTCGACCTGCACTCCTCCTCGTCGATCACCTCCCCGACGTACTCGCTCACAAACTGACCCTGAGAGACAAAACCTTCATTATTATTATTTAGCTGAACACCAACCAGCAGCGTCAGTACAATAACCGACAGCGGTGTCGTTACCTTCTTGATGTCGTGGACACAGCGGAGCCCCCACCCTCGAGACAGCGTCCTGAAGATCTCCACCTGGCTGTACTGACGCTTGGTGAACGCCTGGTTGAGGCACCGCTCGCCCGCCGGACAGACCTGCAACGTTCGGAGGGTCAAATTTGACAATTTAGGCAGTCAGATATCACGTCAGGGAAACTGTACACCCGCCTGTATCACAACACACTGAGCTCTCTGTTCGACAAGAACAGAAGAAGCTATTTAAGATCAGGCAGGGACACATGAAGGGACCAGGAGGTTTGTAACATGGATTCTTCAATTTTCTTGAGAAAAACTTCATAAAACCGATTTTTGGAGAGAAAGAAAGGATCTGATGTAGCGCAGATTATCAATTACATTTATTTACACAGAATATTTGTGCAGATTATATTTTCCCAGAGGTAATATGAAGGGAAGGGTAAGATAAGATAAGATAAGATAAGATTTCTATATACAGTATCAGTGGACTCAGCAGCTGAATTTATATCACTGCTCAGAGGGAATATTGCACATAAAATGATGAGAATACACCTGATTATTGCACATCTATTATTGTCTATAAAATAATCTATAAAATGTCTCATTTTGTGAGCACCAGAGAGGTGTTTCTGTACCTGCGGGTGACACTCATACAGCAGCATGCGGTTGATGCACTCCGAGTCCATCCCACACGGACTCTCGTCTGTCGCCTTACAGTTGCAGCGCGGGATCTCCGATAGGTCGGCCGTGAAGATCTGAACCTTTCCTATTGGTCGATTCACCTGGACGAGTCAGAAAGGTGGAAGGAAACATGAACTTTAGAAGAACGCTCTTTACAACAATTATTTCTAAATCTTAAATCAATATTAGGGCTGGGCCGATCGTCGACGTAACAGCGTCATCGAGTGTGAAAATATGTCGCTTTGCATGACGTGCGTCGACGTGTCACTATGAACTGCTGCGTCAGGTCAGAGCACGGATTCACCAGAAGGTTCAGAAGGTCAGTCTGCATCCCTCCTTTAAACTATTCATGATTCATGTGCACAAACCTGGAGTTTCCGACCTTGCTGGCACAGCGTTCACAGACTTCTCTCCACCAATCACAAGTGTTCCTTCAGCTGTCAATCATCATCAAGCATCAACTAAAGAGACGTTCTTCAGCAGCATCATTCTGAGGACATCGGACATCATGCTGCTGTCGATTGAACATTAACGTAACCATGACCACAGTTTCTGGGACTGTAATTTCCTCGTTGCAGCAAAAGACGTTTGTTTCTCTCAGCTGCAGTTTCTCGAGCAGCATCAGGACCACACGGAGAACAAGCTGCAGAGAACGAGCCTCGCCGCCATCATCTGAAGTGTGGGAGTATTTTAGACGGAGACTCAACAGTTTGGCTCTTTAAGCTCCACGAAAAAGGACATGACTTATCTCAGCGGGACAAACTGCTGCACACGAGCGCTGGAAGTGAAGCACCGAGCAACCTCCTCCTCCTCCTCCTCCTCCTCCTCCTCCTCCTCCTCCTCCTCCTCCCTCCTCCTCCTGATGACAAAATTCACTGCCACTGATCATCTTCCCTGCGTATGACTGCATGAAATAACCAGTTTAAGTCTGAAGTCAAAGGTTGACAGTGATCAGTTATTAAATTAATTTGCATCACAGCTCATTTTGAATTTGAGGTCCAGTATTTTTCTGATCAGGCATCTGACATGGAGTCTATTAAACAGGGTGGAAATGAGTCTAACTTTAAAATATGCCACTATTATCATTATTCTAATGTGCTTTATGTGTCTATTTTTCAGGTTTATGATTGAATGAAATTCTGAAATATTAATCAATCAGGTTTTGATGATTATTTTAGGTAAATTTATTTTTATATTAATTTAATAATTAAAAAACATTAGCTTAATTGATAAATTCATCGTTAGATTAATCATTTAAAAAATAATCATTAGGTGCAGCCCAAGTCAATATCAGAATATCAGAACTTATTATTATAAAGGATGACTTTCATACTGTTCATACACACAATTTTGCAGAAATTGTAATTAGTAGTTCTAACTATTAATTCAATTTTTACTCACTACCTTTAAATAACCTGCAAAATGTGAAGAATCTGCACAATGTACATAAACTTGAATCTGTTTTAAAGCTGCTGTTACTGGTGTTAGATAGAAAACAGATTCCACTGCAGCATTTTTAAAGAAACTTGTAGGATGAAGCATTTTTCTGACCTTTATATGTTTGTATGGAGGAGGCTTCCTGTCGTTCTTTCTGTCCTCTTGAAGTTGGCGAAGCTCCTTCTCTGCCTGCAGCTCACGAAATCGCACAGCCGCCTCCTCCAGAGCTGAAGAAGGAGATCGACAGTCACTAAACTCAGACACGTCGAGTCGTCGTAGCAGGTACAAACTAAAAGAAAACAACCGACACCTGAACACACTGGGTACCTTTCTTGTAGGTGGCATCAACACCTTTCCCCATCTTCTCTTTGCTGTTGGCGTCCACGTCCATGTAAGGGAAGACCCTGGCCTGGTACGTCCACAGGTAGTCGTTGGAGCCAAAGAAGTGAACGGGAAACTCGCCGACATCGTGCCTCATCCGCTGGATGTTCTCCGGGATGGTTTTGGGATGACTGACCTCTGCAGGCCACCACCTTTACAGAGCAGGAGAGGAAAAAGAAAAACACTAAAGGAAGAGAACTGTACAACAATGGTAAATTAAACTGATCATTCAAAGTCCGTCCCCTTTTTTGTGCTCCAATAACAGCAGAGCAGCTTGATATCTGAGCGTCTGCAGCTCTCCACTGACCTGTACCGGCCAACCTTCACCCAGAGGATGTCCTTGTAGCGAGGTTTCTTCCCGGCCTTGCAGTCGTTGCAGTACCAGCTGCCTTTTGGCATCTCCATGTTCAGACACTCCCGGTGGAACGCAGCCGGACAGGACTCACAGCACAGCAGACTGCCCCCTGCAGCACAGGAGGAGGAACAGCACTGCTTTTAAGGCACAATATGGAGCCATTGTGTGTGTGCAAAAAATGAGGACTGAAATTGAAATAGTGAGTTGGAACCACAGATTGCAGGTTCTATATGATCTATGGTTGAAACAAGTTGTTCCCCCCGCACCCTACTCCCCAGACACAGCAGTGACAGGCAGGTTACAGGAGCTCCACAGGAGCACAGGATGCATGCAACACCAAAAACTGAAAATAACGAGCCACTACGAGTCCTCCACTGTAAGCTGATCAGCTGTTTAAACTGTCAGTTGTCTGTCGATGTAAAGTTCAGCCTGTTATCCCGAAAACAAAAGCCCACTGCTCTGAAAACACACACTCTGGACAATGAATTCAGTGACCGTCTGCCAAACTCCATTCACTTTTTACTCAATTTAACCGTTAGAAACATCTACAACTTCTACAAATTTATTAATGATTTCTTAAGTCTCATTTCTTAGCTCACTGTTTGGAAGATTGATACAGTACAGGAAATATGAAGCTTATCCCTCAGCCAGTTAGCTTTAGCTTAGCATAAAGACTAGTAACGGTAGGGGAAACGACGAGCCCAGCTCAGTCAAACAGTAACAAAATCCACCAGCCAGCATCTCTGAACACTGTTTAACATGATGTAATGTTCTTTTAAAATATATTTAATTTACCTGTTCAGGCAAGGTAGGCAGAAATCTACTGGCCCATTGTCAGTCTTTACTTGCCACTGCACAAACTGTCTTATTAATTAGGGGATATTACTTAACAACAAAGACTAATATTGATTGTTGTGTTTAATCTAGGGCTGCGATGTCTATAAACTGTCAGAAAATATTAAAAAATGTTCATCCCGGTTTTTCAGCCTCCAAGGTGATGTCTTAAATTGTCTTGTCTTCTCTGTCTAAACCCAAAATATTCAGTTTAATATGATAATAAATGGAGAAAAGAAGGAACTCTCCCCTTTGAGAGGCTGAAAACAGCATTTTCTGCCATTTTTGCATGAAAAATCACTTTAACAATTAATCAGTTACCACATTGTTAATTTTTAACAACTTGCCAGTGAGTAAGCAGGGAATGTTTATTGTTGAGCCCTGGAGATTACTGTCAGTCCTCTCATCTAACGAATATGCGTCTTTAACGACTGACTGACTGAATGAATGAATAACTTTACGACATAAAATAAAAATTACAAAACAAAACAGTGTATGTAAAGGGGTAGGGAGAAGTAAAACTTTTATTTCCCTACACCTTTCTCACCTCTTAACTCATGTATCACAGTATATTAACATTATATAATATTACACAGTATATAATATAACATTTCATATCATTTCTACTTCTTTACAACCCAAATATCCACCCAGCCTCCTGGCTTTGGGTCACATTCAGGCTGAAAGTTCATTAGCTGTCCTGCTGGACTCAGGTTGGTATGAAGCCACATGTTCCCTGAAGTCGTACCTTCAGTGCAAACGAAGCACCAGCTGACGTTGACATGTTCGTGGTTCTTGACGCCGCGGCGCGGGGTGAAGTGGTTGGGACAGATGATGCTGTTGTTGGAGAGGACGACGCAGCCCGCCGCCATGCAGAGGTCTGTGGCGTGATAGGCGACGGGGCAGCGCACGCAGCGAACCAGACGACCTGCAGACAAAAAGAAAACGCGCGTGAGAGGTGCACAAAACAACGCAGGTAACTTACAGCAAACTGTCCTCTGGTTTTTAACCTTTGGAGATGGACGAGCTGTTGGGGTTGGCGATGAAGCAGGTGAGGCAGACGTGGATCGAGCAGCGGAAGCCTCGGTTCACGGGAGCGGTCGGGGCGAAGCTGGCGATACACTCGCCGTGGTAAAACTTCCCACACACGGGGATCATACAGCGCCGCACGTCCTCACTGCGCTTTTTACACACGAAGCAGGTGTGGATCCCTGAGAGAAAAAAAAAGTAAGAATCATCTTTTGTACCTTTAGCAGAGTTGATTTATATTTAATGAGATTCATTACAACAGATTTTCAATATTTTTAACACTTGAATTAGAGGATAAGTTCGATTTTTTGACACCTGGACCTTATTGTTAGGATTAAATACGCTCGT
The DNA here is from genome assembly GCA_034769285.1 of Lutjanus argentimaculatus. Classification (NCBI taxonomy): domain Eukaryota; kingdom Metazoa; phylum Chordata; class Actinopteri; order Lutjaniformes; family Lutjanidae; genus Lutjanus; species Lutjanus argentimaculatus. The sequence goes on from JAWZSL010000004.1 coordinate 2,124,513, forward strand.
AGACTCACCCAGACAATTTTGGTGGAGCTCGGAGCCGTTTTCGAGCAATTTAGATCCATCCGACGGCGTTTTTTCTCATGCCATAGTAGCGGACGGGGCCAGAAATCGAAGCCCCTAAATTAGACATTATCTGCTGCGAAACTCGCTCATTTCACCTACATTTTATAAATGAATGGCCAGTGTTATCACCATGTCAGCTCAACTTCGTTGTTATGGTCATCCGGGGCTTTACAAGGATGGGTAACTTTTGGTGACGTCATAGACGTGCGCCGCAGGAACGCAGCTGAGTAGAGACGCTGTTGTTGCTAGGCTACACGGCTACACGGCTATTTTTGTGCAGCATGGCGGAATATTTATCCGATGTAGAAGTGTCTGACGACGACTTTGAGTATAATGGATGCCCGTATCGTTTTGAGCCAGAATACACCGACGAGGAGCTATTTGAAAGGAGGATGCAGAGGGAAAGAGCCGAACAGCTGGCCAGAGAACAAGCAACCACTGCACGTCTACGAATGGGGGCTAACTGGTGGTGTTGTTGTGGACATTGCACGAGTTTCGCAGCAGATAATGTCTAATTTAGGGGCTTCGATTTCTGGCCCCGTCCGCTACTATGGCATGAGAAAAAACGCCGTCGGCTGGATCTAAATTGCTCGAAAACAGCTCCGAGCTCCACCAAAATTGTCTGGGTGAGTCTACGAGCATATTTAATCCTAACAATAAGGTCCAGGTGTCAAAAAACCGAACTTATCCCTTAAGAGTTTATATTGATGCCGAATGTTCGCTGAACAAGTAAGTGTTTGTTTATGAGTCATAAGAAATCATTAATAATCTTTAAGAAGGTAAAAGATGTTTATGACCGTTAAATTGAGCAAAATGTTAATGGAGTCTGGCAGGCTGAGGGCTTAACTTTACATTGACAGACAACTGACAGTTATAAACAGCTGATCAACTGACAGTGGAGGACTCATCGTCACTTTTTATTTTCAGTTTGCATTATTGTGCTCGTCCTGCAATTCTGCAGAGTTCCTGCCTGAGCCTCCTCGAGTCTGAGGAGCAGGGGGCCGGGCGAAACAACTCGCTTCAACCATAGATTGTATATCAAAGAGGATTTTGACAAATTTAATGTACCGTCTATGATTCTAACTCACTATTTGGACTGCTGTACTCATGTGCAAATTGTGCTTATTGCTCCTTTAAATCCTGAGTCTGAATACGACCCGTTCATAACTTGTTATTCTGGAAATTACTTCAGTCCAGAGCTCAATGATGCAGGTGTGCTGATCAGGTAATTTTCCATCTTTAGAATAACTGGAAATTACGTGAAAGTATCTTTTCTTTGTTCAATAAATATAAAATTAACATTTTTAATCTGTTGTTTATATTTATTTATCTATTTTTATGTTACATTTTCCAACCCATGTCACAAGCAGAATAAAAACTTTTTTAATCCAACAATTCAGATGTTAAATATCAATTTTTTTTAAATTAATCTTACAAACAAAAAAATCCAATTTAAGAACTCTGATTTCACTCATAAAATTCTCCATTACTGAATTTTTCAAAGAGGGAAACAGGGAAAGAACCAAAGAAAACACCGTCAGTCAAACCTGCATCAGGTTGAGTTAATGAACTACACTTTTTATAATCAGAAAAGATCAACTGGAAGTTTTTGATTACAGTTAGATATGATGGTAATCTCTGATTGGACAGTTTTCCCTGCTATGTTTTTTTAAATATATATTTGGCACCAATTCTGTTTTCCTCTATGAATTTTGTCTGAGAAGGCACAGACGGTCAGAGATCCTTATTGATTATTATTATTAAATGTCGAAACATCATAAATCATCTCAGCAGAAGTGATTTTTTTTTTGGTTCTTTCACAGTTAAAGTTTATTGAACTTTCTGATGAGAAAAAAAATTGTATTAAGTGGTAAAAAGGAAAATTAAACTGATAAAAAGTTACACAGACTTTTGGCCACACTTGGCATTAATGTGATCAATGTATTTATTTATTTTGTTTATTTTTACGCTGCAGATTTAAACACAGACTCACCTGATTTACACTCCGGACAGACAAACTTCCCTTTCGGGGCCTCGGCCAGAGAGATGCAGGGCAGGTGGAAAGCTCCGCAGCACTGACCCTCACACAGCAGCAGCTCCCCCGTCTTCTCACACACCTGCAACAACAAAACAACAACACAAAAAGTCATTCAGAGCAGCTGTGAGAGTGGTCCTGTTTGTTGGGTTTCTTTTCCTGTGTGGTCTGACGGGTAAAGTGTGGTATTTTCACGGATAACTGATCTAATCTGACACCAAAGTCACACAATAATAACCCATAATTACCCGACATAACATAAAACACAAGTCAGAACATGACTGCTCTGAGCTACAGTCTTTCTATCAGCATCTTTTTCTTGTTATAACAAACATATCAAATTGTTACAGTATATGACAAACCGTTTTTTGATTATGTGTAATATCTAGAACACACAAGATAAAGTTATATATTTTTATAAAAAGAAAAGTTCTTAATTTGGTATTTACAAACGATGACAAAAATACGTCACTATAGCATGAGAATGAGAAATGAATGAGAAATATGTTTTTTAATGTGAAAAACATCTGGTTTGATGGTCTCTTGTTACACTTCACTTTGTCAGTGAAGTTGCAGCAAACTTTCCACACAGCAGCTTCACAAAATAACTGTATTAATGACATGATCAGTACTGAGGACCAGAGACAGCCTGCAGACTGGAGCTCATGACGGCTGAATTCATTAACGGCCCCACATTCTTACCAGCGGTTCAGAAAGATGAACTCCAGAATCGATTTGATTCGATTAGTGATATTTCACTAACAATACCAAATCTGCTTGGATATGAAAGAGATTCTGAGAGAACTAATGCAGTAAAATGAAGGACAAACATCTAAACTGGTGCAATATTAAAAATATTAAATCATTGAGAACTGACCCCCCCTTGAACGAAGCAAAATAATTTATTTTATGTTGTGAATTCTTTATTTTTAGATTTTTTAAAGAACTTTTTTTTAAAGAGCACACTTGTTTCCTTCCTGTCGCTCTGCTGCAGACGATGTGCTGTCAGGCTCATGTTGCACAATAACTGGATTCTCTCTCTCTTCATGATGTTACTTTGTCTAGTCGATGTTAAGTGTATTTATTGGACTCCTCTGACGTCTGTACAGACTCGTTTCAGTAATTATTCTGTAGAAATTTGACTTGTCAAGTGATAAGCTAACTGGTTAGCCCAGCTAGCTTTCCCTGTATTACTAATGTGGTCACTGCAACAGTTGTCTAGTGTTCACAAAGTCACACAGGGAGGATGCTGAGTCCTAAAATGCTTCAGTCAATGTTTCCATCAGTAACGAGTCACAGATCTGCAGTAAAGAGCTGAAATACAACCGATGACTCTGTTCTCTGATCGCAGACACGTCATGTTCAACCCCCTCCAACCACCTGCCACGAGATCCCGCGCCAAAGGCTGCTCACGCGTAGAAACTGCAGACTGTAAAACATGTCCACGTGAGAAAAGACATATATTACAAGATCGATTTTGGGTTTTCATGAATCTATATTGGACCATGCAAAGGAAAATCAAATCCAATCATTTAATTTCTCTCTTTAACACAGCCCTACACTCCATCACTTGAGGATGTTTCTCAAAAAGCTTCCGACAGTAAAGAGAACGCAGCTCTGGTGACTTTTTGCCATCAGTAAATTGGGTGAAGCTCACCTGACAGATGTTCTCCTTCATGGAGGCGGGGCCTCCTCGGTCCCCAATGATCTTCCTGGAGGGTAAAAATGGGTCGTCACACAGCGACAGGTCGTCCTTCATGGAGGAGAAGCTGTGATCCAAACTGGACAGGTCACCCTGAGGAGACAAAGGAGAAAAAAAAATCACAATAAATCAGAACCTGTATTTATCAACCTAAAGTTCCTCGTTCCTCAGAGGACAGAGAGTTATTTATGAAGCTTCCTGCACTCACTTTAAACAAGAAGAGCGATCGCTCCTCAGAGGGAGTCACAAGGTAGAAATTATGATGATCTTTATCTTTATTTAGTTTGCACAAATTAAAACTATCATAGTGAAACACAGTAACAGAGCATCAATAGATAATGTGAAGATGTGTGAAGACGTTTTGTAGTTTTCAGCTGCTGTTTTCAAATTAAGTTCAGAAAATACCGCTACTTTTTAAAGATATCTTTTCAGTGATGGTGTAACGAGTCACTCATGCATCCGATGCATCGGGCATCGATTCAGATGGCCTGTGTCGGTAAAAAGCGGAACATGAATTGGGAAAAAAAAATCAAAGCAGCCCTAGCGAATCGATACATCTCGTTAGGATACGTATATGTTTTATTTTTGGCATCAAGGAAGTATCGCTGTAACTTTCCACCATTTTTTCTCTACTCCTGCCTCTGCCTGCACCGCTGTCGTTGGATACCTGCAGCCTTGCTCACACAAAACAAGCGCTCCCCTCTCCCTCTCCTGTCTCTCCTCTTCATTTCCTCGAAACAGACACTGAAAGAACTGATGTCACACCACCAAAATTTCATAAAGTGCAAGTGAGGAATAAGTTTGGATTTTATAAGAAAGATGAGAAACAAAACATGTCGTAAATCAGCGTACAGAACCAGAAGTCTCCCGACCAACAGAGACGTCATGTCACTGTGAGAGCAGATAACATGTAGCATCACTGTTCCTCCACACCCCACTTCCTCTACACGGTCAAATTCAATCACAACCACAGCACTCTTCATATGAAACAGAGCAGCAGATCATCTTACTGTTTAAAAATGCATTTTAAACATTTGTTTAAACGTTTGTTCACAGATCCTCATTTAGGCTCATTTAAAAAAGATGTTCACACCACTGTAATGTCTCCTTCTCTCTGTCTCTGTTACTGTATTAACTAAAACTATCAGGATTTCTTCTTGCAACTAATAGAACCCTACAAATACAGTGTTAACAGAATCAAAATGTAAAGATTCACTCATTGTATCGTATCATATTGCACCGTGACAGGGCTGAATCATATCGTACCAAATCAATAGCTATTTAAACATTTCTAAGATGCATCGTATTGTTAAACATGTATCGAGATACGAATCAAATCAGTCTCAGTCAGTGAAATGCAAAACCTACTGTTTAGATATCACAGGTGGCAATTAATCTAGGTTTTAAATACAAGAACATGACGATGTACGCTGACATTCAAACTCTAAATCAACATTCAAAAGCTGCACGTCTTTAATTTTTTTTGATACAGCTTAAACCCAGTGTTTCTGCACTATTATAGACTTCACTAATATCATTAATGTTATACTATTTAGAATAGAATTGGACTCCAAACACGGAGACAGATGGAATAAGTTCCAAAATCCACAAGTTTTTATCTGACAAAATATTCTGCTTTGGTCCATATTTGTTGGAATTTAATCTTTCAAAAATAATATTTTCACTGCTGTAAAAACTGTTTCCCACTTGCTGCACATCAGCGCAGGCCAAACCTGTGTTAACGACAAGCAGCACTCCAACATCACCACAATAACAAAAACTCTACTTCAGCTCTAGTAAAAAGACTAATTTAATCTGATGAATTACTTTATTCATTTATTGAGTATTTTGTTTGAGGATTTTTTTTTTTCTTTTTAGATTGATGACATCATAAAACATGACAGACCTTCAACATTCAAAGCTTCACTTAAAAAGAAAAAAAGACATTCAATTCAGCCCCAAAAACGAATAAATATTTAATCTAATAAAACAAAATAATATTTACAAATGAGCCGATCACAGTAGTAAGTAAACACTGGAAAATATTTCTGTTGCTTTAACAATTAATGTGTAAAATTTAGAGTCAGGGTTTCAAATTTTGTGTATTTTCCTTAAATGATGGTTGAAAACGTTAACAATCGATTAATCACAGATAATTAATAACATACAAAACACACATTTTTTTACTCTTTTTTTTGGACATTTTAATATTTTTCTTTTTTTGTCTTATTTACTTGGAGCTTGTTTCTCTACCTGCTGAGTTATCTGAGATGATCTGAAGAGCTAAAGGAGCAATCTGAGTTTGATTTATTCATGCAAAAATGACTGGTTGTGACAGAATCGTTGCCGTTTCAAATCTGCATTTTCTCTTCTGTGAAAGCCTCCTCATCTTTAAAGAAGGTCACAGTCATCAACATGGCTTTCCTCCTACAGAAAGTAGATTTTATCTTAGTTTGAACGCCATCTCCTGGTGACTCCTAGCAGGTTAGGACACCACTGGAGCTCCTAAATGTTGGCTGATATTAGATTAAATTTCTAAGTTAAGAAAGTTGATAAAATGCTTTTATTTCCAGGCCTAAAAGTGCGAACAAACACACCAATTTTGGCCGATTAAAGACTGATTTCCTGTTTCCTGAAATCAAATTTGACCAAATAAAAGAACAACAGGCGGGAAAATAAACTTTCAACAGTTCTGCATAACTACAGTAAATCATTTTCTAAATTGCTTTAAAGGGATAGTTCATCCAAAAATGAAAATTCAGTCATTATCTGCTCACCCTCATGTTCACTGAAAGTCAGGTTTAGTTTTTTCAGTCCACAAAACACTGCTGGAGTTTCACAGGAAAACAATGTTGCAGAATCTCCCAAACAGTTTTCATTTTTGGGTGAAATATCCCTTTAATGTACCTACATCCTCTGTGACACAAACAAAGATGGCTGACCTCTGACTCCGCTGTGTCCTTTTTGACTTCTTGAGCTTTACCGTCCTCTGCCGATGCCGTCTCCACCCGGGCGGTTCGGGCGGGGCCGGCGCTGGAGGAGAGGGTGAAGGAGAGCTGGGAGGGGGGTCTGCCTGGATGGGGGGTGAGGGCGTGCGGGTGGAGGAAATCTCTGTGGTTGTTGTCGGTGTAGAGCTGGACGCTGCGAGCTGTTTACTCTTTGATTTTAAAGATGGCGGCGCAGAATCTGGGTGAAATAAAGATGCGCCAGAATCAGTTACCACAGGAAAGACCTAGTAAAACAGCCCAGGAACAGCTGACATCAGGTGTCATACCAGTGTTTTACCCCTGCAGAAGAAGATTTAAATTTATATAAAAACAAATATAATGATATATATACACCAAACCTATCCATGCTTTAAATTATACCATGATATAAATTTAAGGCTGCACCACCCAGCCCTAATTTTAAATCATAGTTTTCCTGTGAGAAGCACAATGTTTTTTCTTCTTTCTTGAAAATCAACTGACTTTTCTTTAAATTTTCTAAAGACGGGCACATGATTTCAGTTTGCCTTATTACAAATCACTTACTTTACTTTCCAAAGTCTGAAAACGAGGGAAATTACTCATATTTATGTACGATTAAGATGAATTGCACTGCAGTAACATATAAACTGCTGTAAGATGATTCACTGACCTGATTGAGGAGCAGGATTTGAATTGTTCTTCAGTGTTTTGACCTGTGACAAGAAAAAAAAAACATTATCAGAAACTTTTCCTGTCAAACTCACAACATAAACAGTTAATGTAATAATACATTTCTACCTCATTCTGTCATTTTACCACAGATGTGTACATGTACAAGGTTTTTATATGAAGTTGGCACATCTGTCCATATTCACACGCTCTCTCTCTCTCTCTCCCTCTCGCTCTGCTGTGGGTCGTCTTTTTTTTTTTCTGTCGCCCTGTTTCAGGTGGAGCTGCAGCTCCATCAGCACTCGCTCTTCACGACTGTGCCTTTTTTATTCAGTTTGCCTCTCACAAAGCGCGTACTGCATGTGCACAAAATCAGAACAAGTTCAGAGGAGGAGCATAAAGGCAGTTTAACATGCATCAAGATGTTTGGGTGTCAGACACCTTCAGAGCATTTTGGCTTTAAGAGGCGCTTCTAAATGCACTGATAGTAAACTAACAGGTGAAAAGAACATGTAGATGGAACCTCAAACTATGTGTCATTAATGTTTTTATCGTTTTTGTTCTTTTCTAAGTCGATGACCACTGCTGCTCTCTGTTAAGCAACTTCTGATGTCAAAAAAGGTCATAACACCCTTGATAAAAACACGATAAAGGTTTATTTATTGTAGAGCTGGTGTATTGAACTGCAGATTGCAAACTGGTATTGAGAGAGTATAAACACACACACGTCCCACTCACTACAGATGTACCAGATACACCACAGATGAATAAATGTACACACAACGGTCCGTGCTGTACCTTCTTCTTGGGGCCTGTTGCAGCCTCAGCCTCCAGACAGTACTCCAGGATCTTCTGAGTGGGTTTCCTTTTCCGTTTCCTCCCCAGCACAGGAGCGTTTCCTGTCAATCAAATGATGACACATAATCACACTGCTATATCAAAGCTTATGAGGCCTTATTCAACACGAAGGAAAGCTGACAGCACAGACAGATCTGTGGGACTCTTTAAACAAGATAATTACAATAGATATCGAATAAAAACTGGAGCTGACCCCAGTCGACTGTTTAGTCGTTATGCTCTTGTCCAACCAAACTCTCATTGGTGGGACAGTCACTAGTGTCACGTTAATAACAATCCAGACCTAATGCATTTTATTTTTGATTGAGAGGCTATTACTACCACATCAGAGAAGCAGCACAAATCAGTGGAGGACAGAAGAGCTGAGAGCATAAAAAGTTTAGTTTTTATGACAACGTGTGTGTTGATTTTACTCCATCTGACTGCTTTCTTAACTAGTGTCAGCCAGTAACATTTCAAGGTCGATGATGGATAAATACTAGGGCTGCAGCTATCAATTATTTTAGTAATCGAGTAATCTATCGATTATTCTGGCGATTAATCGAGTAATCGGATAAGAAATATTGCGTGTTCTGCAATTTTTTCTATTACATTACTTTTGCTTTATTTAAGAGCAATGGTATTATACAAAAGAGAAAATCAGACAAGTCTCTTAAATGAACAACTATAAATTGCTAATGTAAAAGTACTAAGTAAATAATATTTTTACTGTAGTACCTTGTTTAGTACTTTTTACTGAGGCACAAAAGTTAAAGTAAAGGTATTAATGTCTGCAGAGACCATGAACAGAAGATGTTGGTCACTATTTTAACTGAAAGTCACCAGAATGCTTTGTTAACATGTTAAAATCTTTTTTTTTTTTTCTGGAGCAGGATACTCCCAGACCCCCTACAGGTGATGGGTTTACCAACGTGTCACCTTTTTCTCCTCTTATGAGTTTGCAGGTCTGTATTTGGTAATCAAAAAATACCAATAAGAGAACCATTAAAGTACAACTAAAGCAATAAAAATGATGATTTTTCAAGAAAGGGAAACAATTACATGCAAAATTTTGACTTGTAATTTATGGCGGCCCGCCACTTTAAAAACTTCGGCACAACATGATTTTCTATTTTTGGAGCTGCGCACCTTTCTCTGTCATGTCTAGAAGGGAACTCTGATTTGCAAAACTCTCGCGAGATTTGTGTCCGGTGTTTCTACTAAAATAATCAAACTCGCATGATCTTTCACGGGTCTAGGGTTCCCCTCTAGACTCGACCCTCTCTGTCTCTCTGTCAAACTAATGACAGCAGACTGTCTGTGAACAGCATGATGTGACACTCTGCAGTGTTTCTCACACAGAGACTTCACTTGTGCGGACACTCAGGTATAGTTTGTGACCAATTTTGGCATTTTTATTTTTTTATTCAGTCCAAGAGGACGACTGCATCCGCGATTGATTAGTGATCAATCTGCCCTCCTCCTCCTCCCTCACCTGTTCACTCTGCTGTGAGAAGGTCTGACAGTTTCTGACAGAGAAACACAGACTCTCCTGTTTAATGTAAAATCCTCTTAGTCTAGACTGTTTTAATAAACTCCGTCATTAACAACAAGTCTCCTCCACATGCAGCTTCTCTGCTGCTGTGAAAACTGAATCACGGGTGAATTTATATGTGGAACAAATAAAAGACGCGAGCTGGGTTTTGGGGTGACTTTATAAAACATCCTGCTGATGAAGAAAGTCAACAGATCAGACAGACAGGGTGAGAGAAACACACTGACCTCACTCTGTCTGTGCATTACTGTATGTGCGTATATGGAGGAGCTGCACTGACACAGAGAGGAGAGCCGCTGCAGCTGTGTGATAATAAATTACATCAAAACTTACACATCTTATCAATACTCTGCTCTTTAATAATTCAGCCGTTTAATACTGAATTTCAGTACCCTACGTGCAAAACACAGTGCGCTGTACAGTTGTTCGGATTTAAACGAGTACAGTGTAGGTTGTCCTGTTTAATTTGGTGCTAGCATGTTGCTAATGTGGCTTCTCCCACAGGCTTGGGTGATGTTGGACTAATTTTGTAATATCGAGGGACAGTCAAGAGAAACTGTGTGAAAATTAAGCCTCATCTGAAGCAACTAAACAACGACAATAGTAGGTCGAATGAATGTGGAAGTTTGGAAGTAACCTTACACATAATAAGATCTGATAATCGGTATAGTATCGGTATCAGCAGATATCCCAATCTAGATATTGGATCGGAACTGAAAAAGTGGATCAGTGCATCTCCAACAGCTTGTGCAGCTGCATTGATCTTTTATCAACAAATGTTGCAGCAACAAACTCTTGAAGGTCTTCCCAGAAGAGTAGAGGCTGTTATAGTCACATATGGATGTTATGTTTGGGTGTTTATATACTTTGTTTAGATGTCCAAATTCTTTTGGTCATGTAGGGTATTAACACTCATGAAGAAGACTTTACTTTGGCTGACAGAAGACCGTTGTACCAGACAGACTTTGTAGTTAAATTGCAATGAAAGATACACAAACACTTGTCTTACCGGTGTCTTTGACGAGGCCTTCAGACAGCGAAGTATCAGTTTCAGGGGGCGGGGTTAGCGTGTCGATGGAAAGAACAGGCGCATCTTGGGGAGCTGTGTTTTCAGTGCTGGGAATTTGTAGTTCAGACGGAGTTGTTGCAGCAATTTCCTCAGGGGGAGGTGTCTGTATTTCAGGAAGTAAGTTCAAGGATGGGTGGTCATGTGCGTCCTTGTCCAATCCCACGGGTTCGGACACGGTGGAACAGGCGGAGGGACCTGAAAAAAAACAAATGATGTGATTTTATTGACAATCACTAGTCAAGTTTCATGTGAAGCTGCATAAAAAGATTCTGAATGCTTGAAGCGATAATATTGTGCGTAATAACAATGTAAAATTAAAAAGTTAGAACAGATCTTACTTTGTATGATTTTTACCTTTCCAATCAACTGGAGAGGCTTTTTGGTTTTCTTCCTCGTGGAGAAAATCTGATCGTACTCTTCAGTCCATTCGATCAGTCTCTTACTTGGTTTTCTTATTCGCTTATGTGCTGAAAAGGATAACAAGAAAAGTCTAGCTTTTTTAAAGTCCTGTTGTTTACTGTGTGTTACAATGCGAAATAGCCAATGATACATCTAGGAACACCCTAATCCAGAGATCCGGAGAGAAAGACTGAGAGAGGTGCTGAAATTCACATATTTACAAGATCTAAGAACATTACAATCTAGAGATTCAAAGAGAAGAGAGAGACAGAGTGAAAGAATTTCACTAGCACTTTGAGAAGATCCAACCTTTAGAAAGTTTCAGAGAGAGAGTGTGAACGTAACCACAGAAACTCACTACAACTGAAGTCCCTCTCCTGTACCAATCAGCATCCTCCTGGGTCGTGTCTACAAAGGGAACCCTTGATTTGCAAAACCCTTGTGAGATCATGGTTTGGGTTAGAACTCTTGCGAGGTTGTTTGTGAGTCTTGGGCTCCCTTCAAGACATGACCCTCCACCTGCCTGACAGCACGGTGTAAGAAAGGGAGAAGACGAGAGAGACCCCTACCCTGTTTGCAGTGCAAGTCTCAAATTTATCTCTAGTCGCATTTTGGAAATAAAGTTACTAAGAGGGTCTGACAGGTTGCTAAATCTGGCAACAAAGTGGCCAAGATGGTGACACACAACCCATCCGCCATTAATCAGAATGTTAATTTTTATGACCTAGCCTGCACGATCCACAGATTAACTGCAGTTCCAGTAGATATAACTGTGATCCATGCATCACTGGTGAACATGTACTGTTTAACTTGAAAGTCTGGCATTCTTGGCTGGTCTTTATGCATATCTGTGCAGGGTCAGATTGTGTTCCAGTATTTTGGATAGACTGTCCTTACCTGTTGGAGCCTGGTCACCTTCTCCAGCATTTCCCATCAAGCTTGGGCTGGTCTCAGTGCAGTCTGCAACAAGGCCATTCGGCTGCTCCAGACGTAGCTTAGTGTTGCACCCCCTCTGCTCCAAAGGCAACATGTTCAATAGAGTCTCAGTTACTCTGCTCCACCTATCCTCCTCCTCTCTAGCCACTCCTTCACCACCACCTGTCTGCCTCTCCCACTTGCTGGTGTGCATGCCCAGCAGGGACTTGACTCCAGGCTCCACTCGTAATGAAGAGTCTGTTGCTGGCAAGGACTCAAGTCCTGGGAAACCAGGTCCAGACCTGGCAGGACGACAAGGCACTTTGCGGTTGGCTTTCTTTTTCACCCCGGTGGAGTTGCCCCTTCTGCTATAGGGTCTCTTGGACATCTGACTTGTGCTGTCTTCATTGTGTGTGATTCTGATTTTGTCTGGACTTGAGTTCAAATTGCTCTTAGCAAGTTCAATTTGTTGACCTTGGCCAGCAGGTGCAGCCTCCCCAGGCATCACTAGAGGTTCCTCCTTAACATGTGCACTTGGTGGCCCAATTTCCAATTCTAAGGGGGTCCCGTCCCGCTCTCTAGTGTCATGCAAGTCTTTCAGCATCATGAGAAAAGTGCTGAACTTGTAATTTGTGTCTGCTTTGAAAGAGACAGGTTTACCATCGCCCTCATTTGTCAGAGACTGGAAGGATACCTCCTCCACGTTTTTAAAGGCATTCATGAAAGAAAATGGTGAAGAAGGTGATGATGAGGAGCCTATCTCAGAGGAATGATCTTCCTTCTTTGCTGTTACCCTGGAAGTAAGAGGTATGAAGTCCATTGGTGGAGTTGAGGATATTGAGAGGTCCTCATCTTCACTCTTGACATCAGCTTCAAATTCGACTGAATCAGAAAGCATCAAAGGTGAGGTGCTACAGCGAGAAAAAGTGTCCTGATCATGCTCGCCATTGTTATTACAATGAGATTTATGGGATTTTATTTTAGTGCAAGGGTCCCGTTTGGCCTCAGGAGTCCACGTGGAGTTAGGTGCAGAGAGGCACACAAGGTCTTCAGTTTTCTTGTGTGGATCAAGTTCTTTCTGCTTGGCCTTCTTTTGGGATTTTTCATGCTTCTTCTGTTCCGCTTCCTGCATGGCTTTCAGGGCTCTGGTCATCAGCCGACTGCTGGCTGGGAGGTGAGCCGGCTGCTCTTGTAGTATGACTTTACTCACTTTTTCCAGAACCTGCTTTGACTTATGGACAACCTTCTTGGACTTCTCAGAAGACGGTCCTTCAGGTACAAGAGCATTCCTACAAGCTGAATTCCCATGCTGGTGAGAAGGCGCTGTTGAAGTCGTATTAGAAACTGCAGTAGTGGCAGAGGTAATTTTTTGCTTGGAGCAACCTAAATGGTCAGAGGACGTGCTTGTTTCATTGGACACAGAAGTCTTTTTACTTTCTGATTGGTCTGATTGGTTCAAGGACGAGTCAGTCACATTGCTTGGGTTTACATTTAAAACTGGTATCCTTTCCACTTCTAGCCCGTCAGATGCACTTGCCACATTGGAGGCAAGGAGAGTTTTCCCTTGAGATGATTCTGACGAGAGACGAAGAATGCCAGTCCCACTGCTTGCTTTTAACTTCTTTACTGATACCTTTACAGCTTGTACACTGATTGATCTATCTATGGCGATACTTCCCTTGCCGTCCGCACAATCTGGTTGTTTAGTAGACACTTTAGTCCCATTTGTATCTGGTGTTTTTTCATTTTTTGTACACTCAGGTTGGTCATTGTGACTAACGGTTACACTGGAGTTCAGGAACTTCTTACCCTTTATGTCCTTACGTATTAATTTGACAAAAGGCTGCCTACACCTAGAGACCAAGCTTGTTTGCTTTTCTAGCCTCGCTAATATGTCAGTAGTGGCAACATTTAAACTGGATGCTGGAGTCTTATTACTTTCTTTTTCTTCTGCTTGGACAGAAAGCCTGTTAGTTTCATGAATCTTTTTATTAGACAAAATGTCTGACAGTTCAGCTCGACTAACGCTATTTACGCTCTCCGAAAACCTGGATTGTTCATTAAGACTGCTGGGCTCCAAAGCCTTTTTAACATGTGAGCTACCTAATTGGTCAGACGCTGTCCCAGTCAGATTGTCAGTTGTATTACTGACTGTCTGTCTACCCTTTGAATATCCACACTTGTCAGACGCAACACCAGTCTCAACAGAGACCAGGGACTTCTGCTTGTCTGACGATCCTGACTGCTCAGCAGGACTACCTGTTGTATTAGCAACCAGGGTGTTTTTAGACTTCGAATGTCCTGCCTGTTCAGGTGGCAGAATTGTTTCAAGAGGTACCAGAGTCTTAGGCTTGTCTGACGATCTTGACTGCTCAGCGGGACTATCAGTTGTACCAAAAGTCCTACTGGCAACCAGGGTGTTTTTACACTTCAAATGTCCTGACTGTTCAGGGTGCAGAATTGTTTCAGCTTGTAGGGGAGTCTTATGCTTGTCTGACTCTGACTGATCAGTGGGACTGCCAGTTGTACCAGAAGTCGTATTAGCAACCAGAATGTTTTTACACTTCACATGTCCTGACTGTTCAGGTGGCAGAGTTGCTTCACCAGATACCTGCATCTTATTCTTGTCTGACGACCCTGACTGGTCAGTGGGCCCACCACTGGAAGAGGAGGAGGCACCAGGAACCAGAGTCTTTTTACTTACAACAGATGAGTTCTTTTTCTTACAGGGAACCTTACTAAAGAGAGTGCGGTCCGGCATCGGACTGGTTGTTTTAGGTCGTCTGTCTTTGCCTGATTTGCTGAACCAAAGACCAGTCTGAATCTCTGGCTGCTTCTTTGCCTCCTTGACAACTGTAACAGATGGCTGAGTCGGAACTAGCTTAGACTGACGTTCAAGTGCTTTAGGACACAAAATCTTAGGGACTGAATCGAGGTCAGAATATGGACACTCTCCACTGCCTCTCTCTGATTGGTCAGGGCTATTATGCAATGTCTTTTTAGAGTGTTTACTATTCATGTCCTTTGATTTACTTGGTTTCTTCTTGCCAGAAGATTTCCTTAAAGTGCTTGGCTTTGCTGGAGTTGTTACTGGGGATAAAATGATTGGGGATAAAATGGATCCGTTGGTCATGTGCGATGTCGCAGGAGGGGTAGGTGAAGTAGAGGGAGGAAATGTTGGAGGGGGCTTGTTCACTTGCTCTGGTGTGGAACTGTCGTGGAAGGCGTCATCTATCGACAAAGGAATGGAGGACGCCATTTTGGGTCTCTTGGGGAGAACAGATTCAGCTTCTGCCACACTGGATTTCCAAGAGTTCTGAAAACGCTTCGCAATCTGCAGGAAGATAAAGGCAAACACTGCTCAATCTTTGCACACAAAATATTTTAGTTTACAGAAGAATTTGTAATTGTAATTGTTTGAATTTGCTCAGTTATTTCTGGGCAAGTCTTTTGAAAATGGATAAAAAACACTTATGGTTTTCAAACTTTCTTAGAATGTCTAACATGATGATTTAGACCCAGTGGTTCCCAACCTTTTACCTTAAAGGTGAAATATTCAACACCCAACTACCCAAACTCACCAAAGCTCAGGCAGGTTGCCTGCAGGTTGCAGGGGCACTGAACCTACATGAGCGCAGGATGAGTGCAACCTTACACTTTAACACTGATAAGTGACGACAAGTTCTACACTTTAAGTTGACCAGCTTTTTATAACTCTGTCAATTGTCTGTCATTGTAAAGCTAAACCCATTATCCTGAGAGCAAAAGCCCACTGTACCGAAAATACACACTCTAGAGTTGGGGTTTAGTGACCGCCTGCCTTGCTAACTGCCAGACTCCATTAACACATTGCTTAATTAAACCATTATAAACATCTACTGCTTCTAAAAGATTATTAATAATTTCTTATGACTCAACACTAACTAATTTGGTGAACATTTAATATAATTCAGTAATAATTTTAGCTCCACATAAAGGGAATAAAAGTGAAATGGACAATGAAAGGAAGAACACAATCCAAAACAAAAACAGGTGATGAGGACATTCTGGCTGTAGCATTGTTGTCAGAGAAGCCAATATTTCAATCTAGCATGTGTCCTTGGTCTCTGATGACACATCATGGTCATTTTGTGATTTAACACATTACATTTTATACATGTTTTCCTTCAAAGGTGGAGAAAGGGGTTCTGGAGAAAAATAGTTGATTGTTGAGTCTCTTTCCAAGGTCGGTTTGGAACTTGTTATACAATTATCTGTTTTTTTGAACAATCATACACTGAATAGGCTTCTTTTTTTTGACAAATTCAGTGTTTTCTTCTCCATGACGCTTGGCCGTATGTGTATTAGCTCTTTAGTTGTTTTACCTGTGTGCTTTTCCAATGCAGCATGAGGCTGTTAAGCAGAGAGAGAAGGCTCTGTGAACTTGTGAGAGTTACCCTTAAATACTCGGAGCTTCGATGGGTGGAGGGGATCAATACGTGCCCTTATCCTGTAAGAAGTTTATATCTTAAATAATAATCTAAACCTAAAAGTAACAATTTCCTTTAGTATTCTTCACAGAAGTTAATGAAATGTTGAGAAATAGGCCTACTGTGTATTTTTTTTAAGTCTTTTTGTGCCTTTTAAAAGGCCTTGTGACCTCTCATGAAGCTTTGACGACCCCCAGGTTGGGAACCACTGTTTTACACCACCTTTTTTTTAAATTAGGGCATGCAAGCAGCAACTCATCATTCATAAAATAGCGATTACAGTGTATTTGTAGTTCTGCTCCCTTTGCTTCCCCCTCCGGCGCAGCAGGGGGAGCTGTTCAAATTCAAAACCTCCATGGAAAGTGTGAGCTGCTTTTTCCTCCACCCAGGTCTGCTCCACGGGCTCCCCAAAGGTCCTGACATGGTAGAGCCGACAGGGCCGGTCACTGGGCTCTAAGACGACAACAAACATCAGCCTCAGTCTCATGAGATGCAAATTAAAACTACATCATCATCCTGTATATAAAGGATAGGAGTGAGTCAACTACGCAAAGGGGGCTTTAAAACCCCAAGAACACTGACTACAATCAAATGTGGATACAAGTGTCAGAATTTTGAACATGACATGCTGTTACATGACCAAAATACCAATAATCAGTTAAATAAAGTTTGCATTTTTTCTCACACCAATATTACCAACAGTTTGTGGTATTTACTCAAACCTACGGAGACATCAGGACAAACCAAATGGATAAAAATGCTAGACTGCGCAACAACGGTGGTCATAGGAATTTTCAACACATTGTTGTGACAGAAACAAAACCCACATGCAGACACTTCATCCCAGCGCTCCGCAGTGCCTTTCTGCCAGTAAAAACACTACATAGACACAGGCCCGAATATAGTTTTTGGAAGTAATTTTTGGAAGTAATATTAAAAAAATGTGATATTTACACTTTTATTCTAAATTACTTTCTTGTTTCATAATGTTATGAGAACTCGTCTAGCTTTTCTAAATGAAGGCATATTGTACTAACATTACTATTGTAGAACAGTTCACAACAATTATTCTCTAGACAATATTACTATCAGCTTTTTTTTATATATTGTTAATTAAAACTAATGAAACGAGACAGCTCTGCTATCACCAGCTGGGGATGTCAATTAGCTGGTAACCAAAATAACCCATATTAGACAATTGAAACAACCCATGCACGGTGCATTAGCCAAGGTTCTCACAGTGAGTTAACAATGCTCCAGGCCACCTTTCACTCTGTGATAGATTCCCTGTGCGGGGTCAACGATCACCTCACAGGGCCACCATGGTCTTCGGTTGAACTTTGCCCAAATAACTTCACCCTCTAGAAACTTCACAGGTGGTAGAGACTTTTTCTTGAGGCTGCTCTGCTGTTGAGAAACACAACAAAGGAGAAAAAAAAATGCAATTAGACATGTGAAAATGAGTCAGGTTTCGTGTTTTAAGTGGATTTTTTTTTTTTATCCTGGCTTGACCAGTCTGGGTTTCTCTGGGTCTGTGCCTGAGCTGTTGTGGCAGGAAATGTGAACCAACTCTGAGGTGTAAACACAACACTGACTTATTTAGCAGTTCCCTCCAGGACGCTGTGATGTTGAATTCTTGGAATTTTGTCCAATCACCACAACTTTTCCACAAAACCAATCATTGTAGTTTCCTGCGAGTTCCAGCAATCATAGCAGTCCACCATGGTGAAATCATCCATGTACGTCTCAATGAACCAACTCAATGTTTTATTTACTATTTTGTTGTATTATTTTATTTTGTCACGGGTACTAAAGAGGTTTATCATTGTTGCAGACATTTATCAATTCTCTGTGCACGTTTGCTTTTTTAAATTTTGTTCTGGTTTTGAGTTTGAGCTCCAAAAAGATTTTGTTTCTTTGTGGCATACCCTCCAAGTGATCTTCTTCATTTACATTTAAAGCATATTTTGTTATAATTTTTGTAATCTTGAGCCTTTAAGGTAAGGCTTTAATGAATTATACAAAAAAGTGATTAAAAGAATTAAAAAATCTCAACTTCTTTTGTAATTTTCACTTGTTTCTGCTATTTCTTTGCAAAAAGCACCTAAAAGCATGGAATATGCATTGCAATTTTTCAGAAAAGCTGCAAAATCACAGAAGGACTGATTTAGCTGATAGTCCAGATAATCTGAGCACAAAGATTCATAATATCTTTCTGCATTCAGTGCTGAATGGAGGCCATGACAGGCAGTTGAAAGCTACTTAGCTATAACTTTTGTTGTTTAGATTCTCTTCACCATATACTGTTTTCAAAGGTCAAAAATTAACATCTGTGCTAGAATACTGACTCGCTTTTCATCAGTAATTTTCATTTGATTGAACAAAAAGAAAATATACAGGAATAAGACAAAGGACAAGAAAAGAGAAAACATAATAAAAACCTAATTATTTTGTCACAATTGTCGGTTCCTATTTTTTCACACTGCATGAAAAGAAGATTTTCTGCCTTTCATGTTCTGTCCAGGTTGGATCTAAGTGTTCATTTGCTGACTGACAATTTTCTCTACAGGCTGTTTCTGAGGCCTAATTTTAGTGCATGTTCTTTTGTTCCATAATTGAAACCACAACACAAACCACAGTGAAAATATCTCACAAACTGTTAGAACTACTGGCTACTGTATCCTTTGTGTCAGTGGGAGTAAGAGCTCGCAGCAGCAGGCTGAGTGGACGGTCGGGGTACGCGAGCCGGCCTGAGTTATGACTGGCATGTAGCAGGACTGTCCAGAAGGCCGATTCTGGCCGCTGCTATGATGTAACCCTGACTGGAGCATTTTAAAGGACTAGTTCAACATTGTGGGGATTCCATTTAGCTGCTTCAGTTTCAGAGTCTCGGCATGCTGGCTCACTGTCACATTGGTTAAGTTTACATGCACACAATATTCCGTTTCTTGACAAAATTTTTGTCATTGTTAGGACAGATCGAGCGATGAATGATCGTGATGGCTGACAGTCATTGACCACTGAGCCCTCTACCACGGTAACATTGTGATTTAAAGGCTTCTGTTTTCGAGGTAGTGTGTCCCCTCAGAGCTACCATAGATATTGATGCCTAAGTTTCGTTTTTGACATGTGAAAGGGAAAACAAAAAGAAGTTGCTCTATGTTTCTATGGCAGAGACAACGTCCTTTTAAGACCCAGCAACGACATCATCGTCCAACATGTGGACATTCTCATATACCAGTTTGGTAGACATCGCCCAACCGTACTTCAGGGGGAACTTTTAACTCCCTCTATTCACAGCCAGTGCTCCATCTGCAATTGCTGACTGTGTAGATAGGCAGCCCAAATCATTCATTCCACAATAATTAACTTCCTGTTGTTTTTAGAACATCAGCATGCGTCACTAGTTCTCCGGACAGTCTGAAAACCTCTGAAGTAGGTGAAAGTTTTCATTTAGTTTTCTGCAAAAATAAGACAACCGTGTTTTATCACTTACTGTGTCTTTGTCTGTGACCAAGCATTATCTTTCATGACCACTACACTGTTGTGACAGGTAAAAGCAACTGAGGAGTTCAGTATTCCAGGTCATGCACAGGGTTTATGTGTGTGAAAGCATTTTGTAATCCAGCAACACAACATATATTTTCTAGTGAGATGAATGTCAGTCCCTCTTTGATAAAGGGCCACTTTGAAATTGTACTATGTTCTGTCACTTTACACCAGAAAGAAAGGGGATCTGTTATGTAGCCCCTCTTCTCACCCTCTGCCTGAAACAAGCCATTTTAGCTCCTGTCTCTTTAAGCCCCGCTCCCTAAAAGCCCACTCTCTTCCAATTGGCCAACTTCTCCAAAGCCTGCTGGGGAGCAGCACCGTACTGTCCCCCACATGTGCAAAAACACAACTTTATTCACTTATTTTAGTGAAACTGAACTTCATCAAGAAAATATTTCCTGGTCCTCCCTGTGATGTCCTGTGGCTGCTCTGCCTCAGCTTTCGACGATTCACGCTACTGAGTTTAGTTTTACTTGCTGTTAGCGGCTACTTTAGCTGCTAGTTGGCTGGTTACTTCAGAGACAGTTCTGACTACGCATGACTACAACATCCAGTGCCTCTGAGCAGGTCTTAGCCTGGGGAGTAGCAATGTAGGGCACTGAATTTGATTTACTGTTTATCAGACCACAAATGAAACAACAACTACATTGAAACAGTAATAGAGGCAGCCATAATGGAGTGTTTCCAGGGGGTGAAAACGGTACACAAGCACACAATTAATAAATTTATTCGCTGAAACTGGATCCTCTTTCACGAGAAAATATATTGTAGTCTTCTCTACGATGTCCTCCGGCTGCTCTGCCTCAACTTTCGTTGATTTTTAGAGATTTCAGAGATTTCTTATTGCCAGGCAGATTTCCTACTTCAGGCACTAGTTGGCTTGTTAGCTCAGAGATAGATCTGGCCATGTATAACTATAGCACCCTGAGTGCCTCTGAGCAATGCCTGAGCATGGAAAATAGCTATATGGGGGAACGAGTTTGATTAATTTGTTAATCAGACCACAAATTAGACAAAAACTAGGTTAGATAAACAATAGAGGCAGCTGGGGTGGAGTGTTTTGGGAGGGTGATAACTGTACACAAACACTTTACAGAACTTAATAACTTTATTCACTGATTTTGGTGAAACTGGATCATATTTCACAAGAGAATACTTTCTGGTCATCCCTGTGACATTCAACTTTTGGTGATTTACGCTAAAGAGTTTTCTTATTGTCAGGCAAATTTGTATGTTGTTAGCAGCTACTTTAGGCGCTAGTTGGCTAGTTAGCACAGAGACAGGTCTGGCCATGTAAAACTACAGCTCCCTGAGTGCTTCTGAGCAACGCCTGGGCATGGAAAACAGCTATATGGGGAAATGAGTTTGATTTATTTGTTTATCGGACCACGAATGAGACAAGGATGTTGTTGGAAAAACAATAGAGGCAGCGGAGTGTTTCTGGGGACTGATTACTGCACATGAGCTCACAATCTTACAACATAACTCACTGATTTCGGTGAAGCCAGATCATATTACATGGAGTCAATTCTTTCTGGTTTCCCCTCTGATGTCCTCCGGTTGTTCCGCCTCAACTTTTGGTTATTTATGGAGTTTCTCGAAGCACAACCACTAACTTGTTGTTAGTGGTTAGATAATTTAGCCACTACTTGCTAGTTAGCTCAATTAGCCTTCTTGCAGCTAAGGCTCAAACACCAGGGGAGTGAAGATACCTTTCCATTCGAAACTTTGTTAATCATAGAGAGCTGAGCAGCTGGAGGACATCAGAAGGGAAACCAGAAAATATGTAACTTTACTTCAAGACTTAAAAAGCATTTTCTGTGAGACATACTGAGTAAAAACATAATCCTGAGCAGAGAGGTCACACAAAGAGAGACTTAAGAAGGTGGGTGTGGGCTGCTGTGTACGCTGTGCTGTGCCCGCAACAAACGACCATATAAAGAAATCCATGACGATTTGACGTCAGCCTGTCATGTCAGGTCAGCGAAAGTAGTAAAAACAGTTCAAAACGTCTGAGTGTTTTGCTCATATGTTTACCTCATTATTGAATACTATTGCCATCTTAAATATGAACATATGACAGTGTAACGTTATATATATGACAGAAAATAAGAAAAACATAACAGGTCCCCTTCAGGGTGTTTTCACATTAGGTACGACTGCTTTATACCGTGTCTTAGTACAATTGCCCCTGTCTTCACTCCCCTGCCAGTCAGATTTCTCTTTAGTAATGTTGTTCTGTACGCATGCATCATCATCTACACAACACATGTTTATGTTGTTGCAACAGTGTAGAAAAGATGGCCAAATGCCAGATCCCAAAAGCAGTCCACTTCCTTGTTTTAGTATGGTTAGCTGTGACAGGGTAGGTTGCACCAGCTGGTCTTTACTATGCCTGGTCCTCACTGCTAAGTCTGTCTTGCCTAATCAGAATCAGAACTTTAGGGTGGTTGCACCGAGCATACTTAAGCCAAGTCTTAACTAGGGATGTGCGTGATTAGTCGACTATGCCATTAAACGGTGCCACCCTCACTAGTCAACACCAGAAATACTAGTCGGTTAAACTATTTATCAATATTTGATTCATGTATAATGCCAAACTGTTGCCTCTAAGGTGTTACGCAGCTGCCTGCCACTAGTTGGGGCTGCAGCCCCGTCGGACAGCAGCCCCTCTCGCCCAGCATGAATGCCCCGATGGTCCACTCAACCCCAGATGTTGTTATCAGCAAATTGGGACAGATGATGGCTTATAAAACCAGCACGGTTTGGCAGTGTTTTGATCTAGAAAATGAAAATAAGGCTGAATGTAGGCTGTGTCAGAATAAACTGGTATATAACCACTTGACTGGAGCAACATGTGACCACATTCAGTACAGACACGGACATGAACCTGTAAGCAGAGCAGCTACTGTTGTTGCTAGCACTGCTAACGTTAGCCACACTGTGGCACTTAACGTCAGCTCTGGGTGAACTATGTTGTTTACCCCAAGACACTGTGATTCTATTTGGTCTGAAAGGGTGAAGCATTTAGTGAGTTGTTGTCGTGTTTTGTAGGTTAATGTGCAATGTCGGTATTGCACAGCACAAATCATCAAGTAATAAACTGTATTCAATTTCAACTGTTTTCCGAGTGTATTCTTTCTGTTAGACTGGTCAACGAGTCTAAACTAAAATTTCCATTTAGTCAACAGGGAAATTAGTTGCCAGGAATGTTCCTAGTCTTAACAACACCCGGTCTTAGCGATGCGCGTTCGTATGAATGCCCACGTCACTGTGGTTATTGTCTAACATGCTATGATACACCTTAACAATCTCCCGCTGACTTGCTATTTTGTGATCATTAGTGGCAACTTACAATAGGAAGGATGAAAGAAAGGGGAAAGGAAACTTCACGGACATAGAGATCCGAAAATTAGTCGAGCTGTACAGCCGACACAGAGCCACACTGACAACCAAACAGTCAAATGTGGACTGTGCTCAAGTACACACGAGACTGCCTCTTCAAGTGGACCTGATCATGGATCAATGAACCATGACCGTGTAAGGTACGCAGTGTTCACAGTAATCAAACGAAGTGGACTTTGGGGTCAAGTGTACTTAGATCCAGGCCTGGGTCCCTGATGTGAAAACCCCCTTAAACTACTGCAAAAAAAACAAAAAAACAAACAACTTTTTTTTACTTTACTTTGTAAAAAAAGGGTAAAACTTGCCACTGAATGCCTTGAGGGACTATCCCCAAACAGGAACAGCTCGGTGTCACTCTCCCACTCGTCATCTGAGCCATCCCAGTATCTCCTGCGCTGACCCGAGGACTGGGACCGGGTGACGACCTTGGCTGACAACAGGGTAGCATCCTTAGAGTCCGAATTTAAGTCTCCAGGAGTCGACTGAGGAACATTCCCCGCTGTCTCGTGTTTGTCCTGCAAGCCTCCCATAGGTGACACAGTGTCCCGCTCTTCATCATTGTCATCATCCTCAAACAAAGAGGACTCAAAGTGCAGGAAGCCGTTAGCGAAGGGGCTGTTGCTGTCGAGAGAGAAGGCCGGGCTGGGCGGGCCTGAGAAACAACCTTCTGTCTTTTTCTCTGAGACGACGACAGGGTCGCTCTGGTTGGCTGCCGGTACGTCTCTACTTATAGTTTGAACCACGGGTTGTTTCTGTCCAGCAGCAGAAGATTTACTAAACCTCTCCTCCCTACTTGTATTCTGGGTGCCAGAATAATCACTGCTAGTGCAATCGGCCCAGGAGCCCTTCTCCTTTTTACTCATCCCCCACTCCCAACTCCTCTCCGGCTCCCTTATCGGCAGGACCAGGTCAGGCTGGCTCACCATGGTGGTGAGATGCTGCAGCCTCCTGAGAGGACTGTAGGAAGAAGAAGAGGAGGAGGAGGAGGAAGAGTGGTCCCTTTGTGTGAACCCATAGACGGATGTATGCTTGAGGGAGGAGGCGGCAGCAGACATGGTTAGTCCGATCCTGTGGTCATGGTGTCTGGAGGAGCAGGAGTGGGTGGAGAGGTCACAGCCGGGGGTCAAAGGGCAGCTGGACTGATGAGTCTCCCTGCCAGGGCCTGTGTAAGGCCCACTCATGCTGGCATGGTTCCTCCCTGAAACATAAACAGAAAAATATCAGTGTGAATGCCCCCCCAAAAATCAGAAACATCAAAGTTTTGATGACTTTAAAACAAAAACTTGGCAGATATTATCAGCCAACATTGGCCAATCACAGTTATATCGGTCTTTATTACACAGCTTTGTTAAATACTAAATTCTGATTGGTCAAGTATGACATTTATAGTTTTTTTAAATCAGTTAAATAATTTTCAAATTAGTATTATGTGTCAAATTTTTGATTTTTTAGTAAGTAGCTGTGTAATTAGTTGGTGACTGTACAATGAGCGGGTCATTATAGCAAAATAAACCTCTTCAGGGTGATGCAGGTCTTGAATAGGAGTTTATTTTGCAATTGACCCTTCCTAAGTCCCGACCCTTTTTGTTCTGTGCTCCAATGACAGTTGGTCAATTTTCACCTTTCCTTAGAGATGCTATTAGCTAACCTCGTTTTTGTTGAAAAGAAAACTACATTTTAAATGATGGTTAAAAGACGTTGCAAGGGAACCTGTACAAGTGACATCTTAATTAGCTAATGTTAGCAAAACACTAGCTAACTAACTAGCTAATCTACAGCAATCATTAGCGAGCTGGTTGGCTAGTGTTTTGCCAAATATCTAGCAATCTAACTAGCATTTTTTAAGTTAGCTATGTATGCTATATTGTTTTACAACATTTGCTCAACATATTCAGCCGAAACCAAATTTTGAGCAAAAAAGGGGCGGGACTTATGAAGGGTCAATAATGACATAACAGCCTGACATACTGGTATCCGCTTATATGTTATCCGACATGTGCTGATATGAAAACTTTTCTTTGACACAACATAACGCAGATTGTTTTTATTTCATTAGGCACATTTTATATTTATTTAATCCATTTTAATTCAAGTTATATGTTATATCTATATTATATTCACATCTTTATCTTAAAAAAAAATGTTTTTTGGTAATTGTTAAAAATACCAGTGCACGTTTACTGTTTCAGTGACCTGATGTCATTTTGGACAATAAAAGTTTGTTGATAAAATATCCTGTCTCCATGAGATACCTTTTTCAAAATAGGCCAACAAGCTCCCTAATCGGCATCTGCCCCAAAAATCCATCACTGCTCGGGGCCTAATGCCTGCAGGACTTCCATCCATCGCCTGTAGAAGTCAGTTGTGATTTTGTTTTAATGTTTTATTTTTTCTATAATCCTACAATAAAATTCAGGTAAGAAATAACTCTCGTGATGTTTTCATGCATCACATGTTTCTACAGTCGCTCTTTCATTCAGTAACTGCAGCTCGTCTGAAGTTATCCTGGGCAGCCTGACAATGAGATGTTTTTTAAAAGTGACAAGGGCTCAGACATCAAATCCGCGAAAAACAACACAACCTGCCTTCAAATGATGTCAAAATAACACGTAAACAGACTCACTGACGACGAGCGGATCGACCTAATGTGACATCTGTGGGAGAGATTCTGCGCAAAACCCTGCAAACCCACAGCTCTCTACAGCCCTGTTAGGAAAATTATCGCGATATGATGAAAATGACATCAAGTACGATAAGGTCAGCAGCCTGTAAACACACAGACACACATGCATGCAGTGTGGACACACAATGGTTACAATTACAGCGCGTCATGTTAGAAATCAACACGCCGGCGCTGAAACCACCAACTGGAAATAAAATGGACCCGTTCGTGCGTGTGCATGCCATGTGTGCGTGTGTGTGTGTGTGTGTAGAGGTGTGTGCAACTGCATGTGTGTGTGTGTCCGTGTGTCGCTCGTGGTTTGCAGTGGCTCCACAATTGCATGAGAGACAGAAAACACAAACGCTACATAACATGAGACGACGACACAAGTTCAAATACACACACACACTAACACTGACACACACGGACACACACACACTTCCACAGGCTTCCCTCCGACAGATGCAGCTATGTGTGCATCAAACAACAAAATCACGCAGAAAACGCCAAATGACACGGGATCTGTCGCGAGAATCTTACCATTCCGGTGTCGGCCACCGCGAACGTGACCCTCAAACGCGTCATTTTGGCGTTTAAATGTGCCAATTTCCAATTTTTTGAAAGCGGATGAGGAGAGTCCCAGCGGCAATACTACTAGGCCTGGATCCTGTGAAACGTACTCACTCACTCTCCCCCCTCCAACCTCCCTCCTCCTCCTCCACCTCCCTCTCCTCCTCCTCCTCCTCCTCCTCTCTACATGCGCTAAAGCCTGGTCCAGCGGCCCCTGGAAGAGAAATTCAGGCGTTTTGCGCGGGTTGTGCTCCTCCAGCGACACTCCCCCTCCCGCTTTGTGATAACTACAACTTTATTCTGCGCCGTAATTTGGATTTCTGGTTGTTTCCTCCTTGAAAGTCAGCCTCTCTCTGCTCTCTCTGCTGTGCGCACTGCCAGGCGTCACCACTGCCTCCCTCCCCAAGCCGGTCCACAGCATGGAGCACAGAAAGGGGGCCGTAAATCTCCCCTCAAGAAAAAAATAAATAATAAAAAATAAAAAATAAATAAATAATCTGATGTGACAGCCTCTAAAAAAAAAAAAAACGCACCAAATGACCGCACGACACCTCCAAAAAACGCCCCGCCCCTCTTTCTTAATTAAAAGCATCAATTATTACCCCAAACCGGGCTGCCATCACCAATGACATGTCACATGCCAAACTTGTGCCAACAAACTGGCATCTCCTCCACCACGACACAGCACACATGCGCAATAAAAAAAAAACACATAAAAAATGAAGTAATTGAAAAATGTCCACGACTAAAGGAGCAGTGAAATGGTGCAGAAGGCTTCTACCCGGAAAAACAGGCGGGTTTCCTTCCCTGAGACGAGTTGTTGCTGTGTAGTCTCTGGCTGCACACCCGGTCCCTTCAAAATGGAGTCCTCCAGCCTTAGAGGAGGAAAAAAAAAAAACAGGCCACAAAGTGTTAATAGGCTACATGCTCGATATAAAGTTCACCCAGCCACGGAGAGACTGAGCCCTCAAAGCGCACCTCTCCTGCGCTCTGGAGGTGTCTCTGGAGGTGCTCTGAGTGTTGAATCAAAAAGCCACGACAGGAACATTTCTCTTTTACATGCATTTGCCTCCCAAAGTCTCCTTCTCCTTCTCCTTCTTCTTCTTATGAGCGTTTCTTTTCTGCCACGACATGCAGGGGGGGTACTGAGGCACAGTTATCCTCTGGTGTGTGTGAGTGTGTGTGAGCAGCAGAAACCACAACATTTAATGGCACTTTTAACCGTCGAATTTGCTTCGTTTTCTTATGAAGGCAGAAAACACACGGTCAGCTTTTTCCCTTTTTCAGAAACGAAGGGGTGAAAGCTGGGAAACAACTGCAGCTCTCGGCCGGAGCTCAGCTGAGGCACATGCGAGATTTCAGCTCTGGTGGGGTTTGATTTTAAAGGGTGAGGAGATGAGAATATGTGTGGATGTGGACACGATGTGTCAGTGAGGACAAGGGGGGGTGTTTCAGGTGTAAAAAATACCCCCCCGTTCATGCATACACACACCCCACACACACAGAGAGAGAGAGACACACACACTCCTCTCCTGTCACCGGGAGGCGATGTGGGAAACGGCGTTCATGATCGACACGGCCGCCAAACAGCCAAACTCTCCTCTGCTCCTAGAAATACTGGAGGGATTTTCATAATAAAGTGAAATAAAACCCCACAGGAAAAAAAGCGAGTCTCTGCAGGATTGTTCGTGTGGATATTTGACGTGAATATCAGCGCCTCACTTTCAGCGCTGTTTCCTTTTTTTTTCACCCCCTGTCTCAGTTTGAGGCGGAGGATTTTTGGGTGCGTTTTGCTTTTCAGACTCGATCCTAGCAGGATGTGTTTGGTGAGACAGAAAGGGAGACACTAATAGACAGAGACAGACAGGAGCGGGAAGGAGTGGAGAGAGAGACAGGCAGACGATGAGGACAGGGCCTGCTGCGGGTTTGTGCAGCGCAGAACAGCGCCGCGCACCGGCTGCACCGCGCATCACTTCCATCATCACCAAACCACCATTAACGTGGTTTCAGTCTCATTTAGCCGGTTAGTTAGTCAGCGCAAGTTTCCATTGGTTGGACTTTCCACTGCTGCGTCAAACCAGGTTTTGGTCTGACTAAGCATCAGAGCGGCTTCATGAGCCGGACTCTCAAATATAACACGTCTGTAAGTCCCCTTTAAGACATGAGAGAAATGTGACACCTCAGGTAAATAAAAATAGAAATAGAGTGATATCAGTGATAGCTAAGATAAACAGTGGTGAGAGAAGTACTCAGATCTTTTTTCTGTTTAAAGTTTTACTTAAATAAAAGTATTCACATACATTACAAAAGTAAAAGTCATTATTCACAATGACCCATCTCAGATTATTAGATATTAGGTTTAAAAATGCATTCTGATACAGTTACTAATTAAAAAATATATAGTCAGAAACATAATCCAAGTATCTCAGTATTAAAATAAAGTAACTTGATTACTTTACATTACCT
The DNA here is from genome assembly GCA_034769285.1 of Lutjanus argentimaculatus. Lineage (NCBI taxonomy): Eukaryota > Metazoa > Chordata > Actinopteri > Lutjaniformes > Lutjanidae > Lutjanus > Lutjanus argentimaculatus. The sequence goes on from JAWZSL010000004.1 coordinate 2,153,847, forward strand.
TTGAATTGTCTCCCTACCAGATAGGTGAATCATCAGCCTAAGTTATGTTAAGTTTAATAATTGTTTCTCCAGCTATTCCATTCTTTGATAGGTACAAATGCATATTTAGATTAAAATAGGCCAATTTTCTATAGTAGTAGGATTTATATTTCAGTTAGCATGTTTGTGTAGCAAATGTTAGCTGTTTAGTTAATGTTTTCAGTTAGTCTGTGTAGCACGTTAGCAGTTGTTTGTAGCTAACGTTACAGTTGGTTTGTGTAGCTAACGTTAGCGGTTGGTCTTACCTGTAAATGTTTCTTTAAATTAGATCTTGAGACAAAATAATGGTGAGACCACAGACCAGGTGTTGTGAGACTTGTAAAACAAATAAATGAGTAATGAATAATAATAATAATAATAATAATAATAATAATAATATATGAAATAAGGTACCAAAATAAGCAAAAATACTGTTTAAAATTTAACATGAACTGTGCAGTAATTTATCCTGTAGCTTATAAAACTGAATGGTTGACTAACCTCACTGGTTGATAACGAGACTAATTACAGATCCCTGCACAGAACACGGGAGCTGCTGGTCTATCGCTGCCGTTTGTTTTTATTGTTTGACTTCAGTGAATCTGAACTAATCCTTTAAAACCTCAAAGTCCCTTTAAGATAAATGGACCATTTAAAGGTTGAATATTATGCAAAATACACTTTCTCAATGCTTTTCAACAAATTATGTGTCCCTGGTGGATGTAGAGCAGAGGTTCTCTTTTTTTTTTCTCAGCCAAGGATGTCTTACAAGATAGAAAATAGACTCCCTTGTATGTTCCTTGGATTAGAGAGAGATGGTTTCCACCTTTACTGTGTGACCTGTGGGTGATGCATGCTCGACTGGTGGAGAAGATATATGTATATATTTATCAAGAATTACAGATTGTTAGAATCATATTGTAGTATATACACACTAAATTCAGTGTCACAAAGATTAAACTTTTGCTTTTCAAAGAAAGCCCAGTGGTGAGAACTACGGAACTAAACCATATATGGAATTATTACAATTATTAGAACGCTCTGTTGTGTTGTCACAATTATGATGATTCTGTGCAGGTTCCAGAGGAGAGAATAACCTCGAGACTCAGAGCTCTCAGAACATCTGCCTGCCATTTGAACCAGTGTTCATGACCATAACTGTGGACTACAATTATTGGTAGTAATTTGTGTATTTACTGACCAGTTCTCTTGGATTAAGGTAAGTCCATCCTCTTAAATAAAGCAGCAATCCCAAAAATCTACTTTATTTGTACAACTCTGCTGGTAAGTCCCTCCAGGATTTTACAGGCTTTTATTATTATTATTATTGCAGCCTAAAATGCCTGATTTCACAGCAGCTTTTCTACAAAAAAAAATTGCGATGCATGTTGCAACCATTTTTTTTTTACAATGAAATTGGAGGACCAAGAGAAAATTGTAATAAAAAGCTGCATTTTTTTAAATTAAAATTTTAAAAATGAAAAATCAAGGACAGTTCCAATGAGAATAAAAATGCACTCTGTTCTGAGTCTTCTCAGTAACCTTACCAAAAAGGCTCAGGATTACAAAAATTCTCTCAAAATCTGTTTTATTTGTAGATGAAAAAGTCCACCTGGGGGGGGTATTCTACAAAGGAGCAAAATCATTTTGGAGCTCAGACTCAGTCAAAACAGCACAAAATAATTTTTAAGAAGTCCACAGGGAATTGATAATGCCAGTAATGATGACAAATTTGTTTCCTCTTCAGTATCCGTGACAAAATAAAACAATATTAATAAAAAAAAGTAAATAATAAAACATTAAGTTGGTTCATTGACACATACACACTAGCGCTTTAATCGTGCCTGAAGAATTAAGCCCACTGAGGCCCAATGCCGGCAAAACTCAGTCAGAAACTGACCAAACCTGACCCTCATCAGTCAAATTTCAGCCCGAACCTGCTTACAGCCCGACATTTTTCTTAACAAGCTTCCGTCTATGCACCAAACAGTAGGAGTTTTCAGTAACAGGGACAATACATGCTGGGAATTGAAATTGGCAAGGACTAAATTGGGAAGAAAAATGAAAATAAATAAATAAGTAAATATAGTACAGCTCAAACCTGACCTGAGCCTGTGAAATATGTGAGAAATAAGGCCCGACCCGACCCGAACCCGTTTGGGTCCCGTCGGGTTTGGTCACAGATCTCAAGCTCTAGTACATGCATGACGTTTGTGAGGGAGACTACTGTGATTGGTGGAACTCGCGGGAAGCTACAGTGATTGGTCAAGTTTGTGGAAAAGTTGCAGAGTTTGGACAAAACTGCAAGGTCGTGCAGAATTCACAGATATTGGTTGAATTTGTGTGAATTGTTGTGATCGCAACATCGCAACTTCCTTGGGGGACTGGATAGTGAGTTCTTAGAGTCTTGTATCAATAAACAGATGTTATTACTGAAATAAAATCATTTGAAATAATTACAAACAACTTCAGCACCATTTCACGTATATAATGATTATAAATTTAAATCAGGGTGACCTCTGTTGGTAGGGTCTGGAAGGAAGACGCCCGGCCTGGAAAGTTCAGAGAATTCTGATGGTGGGATGAATTTGTTGACACAGACTCTGAAAATGAGTCTCTCTCAGTGACACTGAAGATGAAAACGGTACTGAGGATGATGGGGAAGTCAGACAGCCTGAAGAAGAAGAAAGAAGAAGAAGAAGAAGAAGAAGAGAACCCCAGCCTGGAGGATCCAAGAGAAGCTTGAGAGAAGATTTGAGAATGAAGATGAGGAGAGCAGCAGCAAACATTTCTGACTCCCTCTGTGACACTGATGCTGATATCAACGCTGAAGATGATGACGACCTCTGGCAGCCTGAGGAAGAGGACCCACTTCCTGGAGAATCAAGGAAAAGGGCGAGAGAGGCCGACGCTGAAGATGAAGGGATCAGTAAACAGCTCAGGCAGGGATGAGTTGACTGACTTCAATAATGACGACTGACACTGACAAGTGATTTTTCATTCAAAGACGTTATCACAGAAAGTTTGGACACATCTTCACATTCAATGATTTTTCTTTAAGAAATGGTTCAGATTATAATAACAGTGAGCAGAGCTGTCATCAAAGCAAAAGGTGCTAGTTTGAGGAATCTAAAATATCAAAGAGCAAAAAACTTTTGCACACTTGCTGGTTGACAGAGACGTAGGAGAAGACTGTAGGTCGACAATAAAAAGCTAAAAGACACTTGCACAAATTTAATAACAATGCAATCCAGAAATGGCCCCTGGGTTGCCAGTCTGAGACTCCTGCTACAGAGGTCTGGTTAGCTCGCATCTTTCTAACTTTAATTCTAAAACTTTTAGCCTTCAGCCCAACCGATGCTGACTCAAGAAAAATGAGTACCGCAGTCCAAATAGTGATTTGGAGCTAGAGACCATATATTTAATAGGTTGAAATCCTATTTAATGTACAATCTATGGTTGAAACGAGATGTTTCCCCCCAGTCCTCAGTAAGCTCACGCATGCTGCAGGAACACTGCAGGAACACTGCAGGAGTGCAGGACGCTTGCAGCATCATAAAATGACAATAACAAGCAATGATGAATCCTCCGCTGAAGGTTGATCAGCTGTTTATAACTGTCAGTTGTCTGTCAATGTAAAGTTCAGCCTGTCATCCTGAAAACAAAAAACACACTGCTCTGAAAATACAAACTCTAGACCTTAAGTGGCTGCCTGTCTCACTGCCTGCCAAACTCCATTAACATTTTACTCAATTTAACCGTTACAAACTTCTACTCCTTCTACAAGAATATTAATGATTCCTTATGACTCATAAACAGACACTTACTCATTCGTCAAACATTTGGCATTAATTTGAAGTGTAAAAAAAACGTGAAACAGACAAACAAAAACAGTTATTGCAGGAATAGAAATTTCAAAAGTATCCACAGCTGCAGTGTTGCTGTCAGAGAAGTCTGATGACATATCACGGTGAGTTACTAGAGTAAAGATATCACCGATTTCTCCTTTAAGGGCGTCTAACCCCTCAGTTATCATTGGGCAAAACTACCAAAGCGTATCGTTAAACCTCAACCAGCAACAACAGCAAAATGCTACTTACACGTTGATGAATCAGAATTTACAATCTGATGACGTGATATATAAATATATATCAGTCACAGGGGCCATTTTCCGATTGAACAAGTACTTTTAGTTCAGAGTTTAGAGTTTTCAGTTCCCCTGCAGGGTTGGGAAAGTCCCGCCCCTGCTGTCAGTATTTAAAATGTGCCCTACATGCAAAATAATATGAAAAGATGAGTGATTTATGTCACTGAAGCTACGCACAGCATTAATGACCAATCATGATACGTCTTTGTCACACACATAAGACTCAGCTGAGAGGAGCAGTGTTTTCTGTTCTGGTAAAATGAAAGCATTAGATACCCATTTTATTAGGTACACCTGTAGTATTCTATTGCAATTCAAGACAACAACCCTGCCACGAATTCTACTGCTGAAAAGTTTATGTTTTGTTAACACATTCAGAAATACAGTATGTAAAGTCAATCACATTTATTACTGAGATCATAGTCATAGATGGTGTTGTGCTGGCTGCATCATGTGGAGAAGTGTTTCTAATTTTTGCAGTCCAGTACAACACCATCACAAACTATGACCTCAATGCTAAATGTATTTTAAAGGGATAGTTCACCCAAAATCGTTATCTACTCACCCTCATGCCAGTTAAAAGTTGGGTTTAGTTTAGCTTGGAGCCATGTTCATGTGCACACTGTCTGAACTGTGTGTGTGGTGTGATGGTGTGCAAATGGCATTAGGAGAACTTGGATTACACCAGACGAGCAGCATGGAGGCATTTTATGTTTTGGGTTTTTTTTTTCAGTTGTTTTTTTACATTTGAAAACTGGTCACCATTCACTTCCACTGTTTGGGAGATTCTGCAACCCTGTTTTCCTGTGAAACTCCAGCAGAGTTTTTCAGCTAACTGGCTGCTGGCTGTGGCTCTCACAAATCTGAGTGTTCTCATCTAACTCGGGGGAAAAAAGTACTTCTCAAAATGTCCAACTATTCATCTAAAATTTGAAGGAGCTCACTACTGCATTCAGAAAAAGTAAAGAAAAACATTAGTCATTAGTTGAAGATCTGCCAGTTAGTCAGCTGTCAGTTCTCTTAGGTGGAGCAGAGACGACAGCTCATGTTTTCTGGTCTTAACTGACGCCTCCAATCGGAGTTTCAGAGACGGCTCATGATGTCCACACGTTGTGTTTGTTGCACGGACACTGAACAAAGACGCCCTCCTTTGCTTCTTCTCTCCGGCAAGATCGAGCACAAGGCTTCATTCTTCCTGCGGAGGCCGGAGAGGAACAGAGAGCAGAGCGATGGAGGACAGAGGGAAGGGAGGGAGGGATCCTGGCAGTTTCCTGGTAGAAAACAGGCTGTTCCAGACGAGTGCAGTCCCCCCACCTCCCTCCCCTCTCTGACATGAGGCTGACAGCTCATTGGCTCAGGTATGTCATGAGAGGAGGCTCTGCTAGTTTTGCTTTTGAGGAAGGTCAAGGAGAGGATTTACAGGTTAAAAAAACAGATTTTCACACATGTGCATGCACTTTTTTGTATTTATTTAATGTAAAAATATTTTTATGACATACACAATAAAACCCACAGGTCTATCTTGGTCTGCTGCTGTTTTTCTTTATGTATATGTCCCTCCTGTAGCTCAATAAAGTTTTATCTTTCTATTTTAGCCCAGTGTTTCTTAAACTTTTATTGAAATATTAGGCTCTCATATCAGTATTATGACTGATGTTAAAAGACAGTAGCGTAGGCCGACTGGCCTCCCTCTCCGCTGATGTAAATGAACACTCTGAAACGAGGAGGTTGCGTTGTCTTTGAGTTTACTGAGAGACATGACCCGACTGTGAAACAGCACAAGAGACGTCCATGAATACAGGCTCTTAGAACATATATTGGGCCTCATGTAAGAAACCATTTATGAACAGATTTTCTCTTATTTTTGTTTGTGTCCACGGTTTGTTGTTATTTTGTTAGTGCACATTGATGTTTTCTTATTTTTGGTCTTTTCTTAGGTAAGAGAAGTGGATTCATCGAGACCACTATTCAAGTCAAGTCAAGTCAGTTTTATTTATATAGCGCCAAATCACAACAAAGTTGTCTCAAGACACTTTACATATAGAGTAGGTCTAGACCACACTCAATAATTAATTATATTTGCACCCAACAATTGAAACAATTCCCCTATCCATTAAAATCTATTACTAAGATAAGAGAAAAATATCTTGCTGTCACAGTCCACTAATTGTTTGTCTAACACATGGAAACATGCATTTAAAGAATGTTTAAATATATAATATTCTTATTTATAATAATAGCAATTATTATGCTAATTATTGTTATAATTATGACTAAAAATCTATAATTATATAATAATCTAAAAAATATTCATTGTTTCACTGTTACAGTTAAAGGTGTCATATTTTACAACTCTTCCCACAGTTACTCTCTTCTTTACAAAGTTTATGCTTTTATCTATTTTATATAATCTTACGTTCAATAGTTTAGGGGTTTTACACTGCTGGTTGGACAAAACAAGTAATTTTAAGACGTCTATGGAGCCCATTAACTGACATAATGTGATAAAAAGTTATCAGACAAGTCAAAATATAACTAAATTCATAATATAATAAATAATACTTCTCCAATCAGTTAGCTAAAAACAAATAGCTTTGTGTGGGCAGGGGCATCGCTGGCACATTGTTATCTTGAGACAGCACAATGAGAAAAAGCTGCTCTAAAGTCAGTGACGCAGTTTTTTTTCTTTCTGCTATTTAAAGTGCGCATTATTCAGACAGTAATCTGAGTTTACAACGTGCGCACACTTGATTAATGTTGGATAAGTTGCATGTGGGTGAAACAGGGTGAAGCTGTATGCGCATTTACGCACGGCAGCACTCCAGAGGAAATAATTTTTTAGACAGCTGTGATGGAAGTCAGGATTTATACATGAACCTGAACTGTGTGTGAGACCTTCTGGATGTGTAGAAGAATACAGGACATTAACTATCAGACCCTGACCATGAAGTCAGTTTCCTCTGGCCTACAAAGTTTTTAGTTTTTGTCCTTAAATATTAACAATATTTGCTGCAGTGATATTACAGCGGGCGTAGAGACGAAACTGAAAGCAGCCTCTCCGATCAGTAAATCATCTTTCATATGATGTCGAGCAGTGTGAGCTTTCCAGGTAATTGTGTTGTTTTGACATATGAGTATTTTCTTTCATGGTTCACTAATCAGAGAGGCTGCTTTCAGTAATTAGCGTAGTACTGTTTCCATGTGACCTGTAATGTCACAGCAGTCTTCCTTCTGTCTCGGTTTGTGAGTAATCAGTGTTAAATTTAATGAGTTGAATCACTACAAGTTGATGTCAGCATCTCCGTTCACTTCTCCATCTTGTTGAATCTAAGAATGCTGATCGCCTCTTTCTCTGTGGAAACTTTACCGCATTATCTGCATAGAAATCCTCATCTACAAATCCCCACAATTCTTCACTTTATGACCAAATACCTGCAAAACTAATGAAGTTCCCACCAGCCTCAGTCTGTACTTGTCACGGCAGTGCTTTGAGCTAAATGTTAAAATCATCATATGGTCAGAATGACAGTTAGGGCTGTTTTTTTTTTATTTATAATCTAGTAGCAATATCAGTTCCCTGTGTTCAATACCCATGTGAGTGGAAGCATTCCTATAATAATCTGTCCACATTTTATGCATCTATCTTTATCAGACTACCTAGGCATGTAGAATATCCATGAGTTGAACATTTGGGTGGGGGGCAAAAAATGACAGCTTATATGATGTTAAGGTGTGAAGAGGTGAAGGGTAGGGATTAAGATTTTCCTCAAAATGACACATTTCCTATCCTGGGAACAGAAGCAGACTATCCCGGTGTATGTGGGTTCCAAACCTGATTACTTTAGTCTTTTCTCTGGTGGTATTAATAAGTATTATTTAGGGCAGAACAACGGTATTACAACATTAATAAACATTATAATAATAATATAACCTGGTGCCCGCTGTGTGCAGCTTGACCTTCACTGCAGCTGCATGTCGAGGATGAAAAGCAAAGTTCAGCCTGTGATCTGTCACCGTCTGACTGAACAGCCTCATGGAAGTGATATTTTACAATTCTCCATGTTTTAAACTAATGAAGTTCGTTAAAACAAGTCATTTGGTGTGTTTAAAGTCATGATATTGAGCTGAAACAGATTCTACATTCTGTTTACGTTCAGAGGCTGCTGAGCACAGCAGACGTCTGACACCGCGTGCACTTCAATGTTCAATGTAGTCGGCTTGATAAAGTTAACGATCACTCAGAGTTAAAATGTGAAACTCTAAAATAGCTCTCAGTCACTTTGTGTGAGGCTTCAGATGGATTCTTCAGGAGATTTTAGTGTCTTTCTTCAGTGAGTGACGCTTTTTGCCACAACCAGCTTCTGAAGGTAAATCCATCATATGTTACTTCACCCAGCTGTTTTTTGGATAAAGTATAAATCCAGTGTTCTTGAAGCTTTGAGCTTCACCTGGAATTTTGTCAGAGATTCCAAATGTCGCAGCAAACCTCAGTCCAGTGCATTTTATCCCTCCAGTGCAGCGCACAATTTACTTTACTTCCTTGTTTAATAATTTGAAGTATTTCCACACAAAGCTGGTGTCAAACATCATGTTGTGTGTCTCATTCAGATGGTAGAGACTCAAGTGACTGTATTAAGTACGTTAATGATCAGAGGTGTTTGAATTCATGGCACTTTGTGCTTGTTCACTAATTAATCAAAGCACTTGCTGCACTTATGTGGTAACAAAACACACACTACCCCACATGAAAATTAAATCTTAAGAATAATATGGCAACATGCTTTGACTATTTTCCTTTTCTGGCAAATACCAATTAAATTTATTTGTGTATGGCTATTTTACAACTGATTTTTTTCCCCTGCTTTTCTGGGGGGGTCACTGCACCCTCAACTTCAACTTTGGGGGCATAAAACCCAATGCGCCCCTGCAGATGGTACCTGTGAGTATATCCAGACTTTCAAATATTTTGGTGGCATCTCACAGCTGACTTGCCAATCACGTGACGCATTAAATTTATGTAGGCTTGTGTGGTGATTGGCTGTTAGCAAATTAAAATTAAATCATATTTTTTATTTATTTATTAACTCTGATATTATTGTCTTGATTGCAGTTGTGGTTCCGTAGTGTAGCGGTCATCAAATCTGCTTTACTCGCAGGAGGTCCTGGGTTCAGTCCCCAGCGAACCCACGGCTTTATGCAGGGCTGGACTGGGACCAAGTGCAGCTTGACAGCAGCTTAGAGAATACAGAGTGATTTACAGCAGCTCCGACCAGGACTCTGACTCCTGGGACGATGCAGGAGAGCAGCAAGAGGGAGTTTTGTAGCCAGCCTGTTTGCACACTTGGCACAGTCCATTAATGATTAAAGGGATAGTTCACCCAAAAATGAAAATTCAGTCATTATCTACTCACCCTCATGCTGATTGAAGGTCGGGATTATTTGTTAATCTGCAAAACACTGCTGGTGTTTCACAGGAAAACACGTATGTTTTTATTCTGTTGTTTTTTTACATTTAAAAACTGGTCACCATTCACTTCTATTGTTTAGAGGTTTTGTGGACTAAAACTAAACCTGACCTTCAATCAGCATGAAACCAGAGTTGGTGACAATTAAAACGAAAAGCTCATCATAGTTTGGCAAAAGAGAGAAACTTGAATTCAAAGGGTGTATGGTTTATTACAGAAAACAGGTGTAAGGATGTTTCCAATCTTGACATTTTGTTAATTTATTTTACAGATTACATTTTTACTGAAAAATAAATATATGAAAGCTCATGAAAGACAATGCACCTATAAAGATTTTAAAAAGCATTGCACACTTGGAGCTCCTTGTTAGGTAGATTTACTCAATATTGCACAAAAAAGCAAACAGAGAAAAGTCCAGAAAAAAAAAAGGATTCAAACGTGCATCAGCATTTTGTTATTTTCTTCTCCCATTAATCTAACCCTTTAAAGAGGCTTGAGCCAAAGGTTGAGAACCACTGAACTAAACTAAAGACTGTATATAGTAACAGAAGCATCAGTATTAAGAATACAATCATTTGATATTTAATAATATGCTGATGAGACTTCTGTACTTTGACTTTCCCTTGTAGAGACAGATTATGTCCACTAGAGGGCAGCAGATTACACGCTATGAGACGGAGACCTGAGAGTCGTCAGTGTGTAATAATGTGTCTACAGCCTCACTAAAAGAAATATCTCACACCTGGGAACAAAGTAAAAGTCCCTGCAAGTGTCATCACTGCTATTATGAACCAGTTTTCACTTTTAAACATCTGTTTTTCAAAATAAAATCATATAAATCACAGTTTTTCATATACATCTATCTGTCTTATGCGGTTCTATAGTGTAGTGGTCATCACGTCTGCTTTACACGCAGAAGGTCCTGGGTTCAATCCCCAGTGGAACCATGCTTTATGGTTTATTCAGTAAATTAATTCAATCATTAATAGAGAGAGAACTCTGACACACTTTGAAGGAGTGAGGACGAGAAAACAGGTCTTCATAAAGCTGGTCCTCATGGGGGTGAGAGTGTAAAATCTGGTTCACTGATGCTTCTGACTTTCCACATAGTGCCACCACTAATTTGAAATGTCTGTAAAAAAAAAAAAAAAGTTCTAATCATTTTATAAGATGTCAGGGAAGTTGTTACTCTGAAACACAAATGTCAAACTCATGGTGGAGCTGCATGAAAGTCAGATGATCACCAGAGACATTAGGACTTATGGTCTGGGAACATAAATGTCTTCACCAAAGTTTATGACAAATTTATCTTAATTTATCTTAGAGACATAAAGATGTAAAGTCATCAGGATTCATCCTCCACCAGCCTGACATGTCAGTTCATACAACAGCTGTTTAGAGATTTCAGTCTGCAGCAAAATTGCTACTGACAGTGTCACTAGAAATGGTTAAAAAGTTAGGACTAGGTTTCACAGACAAGGCTTAAACCTAGTCCCAGACTAAAATACCTTAACTTAAAGCAACATACACAGACTTATCTTAAAATAGTCCTTAGATTTAGTCTGTTCTGGATTAAACTAAACCGATTGGAAGAGGAGATTAGAGCTACTCTAAAATTAATCCTTGAAAGAGGCAGGTTTAACTTTGATCTAAGCTTACTGCTTTGTGATAAATAATCATCTTACTTGGGTACTGAGTAGATTTTCAAGTCTGTACTTTTACTTGTTCTTAAGTATGCATTACACTATGTAAGGTACTTAGTTACTTTAAAATCATAATTGAGTACTGAGTACAATTAGAATTAATATTCAAACCTTTCACCTGCATTTCAGTAACCAATAAGATGATCTGATCACAAACAGGCCAATGAAACCCAGGACATATTGATGAAAAAAAAAAAACACAAATCACTGCAGCAGGCACAGGTTTGGAATAGAGATGTATGAAAGTATTAATCGATATTTAATCAATAGTTGAGAAACTGTGGTAAATGCACCTCATTTGTTGAATAAGGAAACTTAAAATGACAAAAAAAAAAAAAAAAACAAACAGAAAAAAGTATCTTTTTAATCATTGATTGTTGTAAATTGGACAAACTGATGGTTTGATTGAATGTTGCTGTTGATAATTCATTAGATGTCAACGATTAAAAAGTAACTAATACTCTGAGTAGTTTTTGACAAGAATACTTTGTACTTTTACTTAAGTAGTTTTCTAACACCAGTACTTTTACTTGTAACTGAGTAATATTTTAGAAACTGCCACAGTACTTTTACTTCAGTATAGATATTCAGTAAATCTGTCCACCACTGATTGTATTGAACTGCATTAAATTGTATTGATTGTATTGATTTTATTCTATAGTTAAGATGCTCCCTTAATTGATTTCCTGCACAGTGTGTCACTTTGCCTGCACAGATTTTAAAGAATAATTAATAATTATGGATCGCCCTGAAAGAGACTTTTTACTCTACAAAAATAAAACAGCATCAATAATGACTTTATTTTTAAATCACTGCACCGGCTTCCTGTCTGTCAAAGGATAGATTATAAAATTTAAAACTTACTTGTCCATAAAGCACTAAATGTTCTCGGAGTCTAAATACATCTCTGATGTACTCGTACGTGATGAAGCAGCCAGACTCAGGTTTTCACTCAGGATCAGGATCCAGGATCAAAACCAAGCAGCCTTCAGTTTCTCTGCTCCAAACCTGTGGAACAAACTTCCTGAACACCTGAAACCATTTCAGCTCCTTTAAATCAGGACTTAAAACATGACTGTTCACTGCAGCTTTCCACTGACGTAGATACAGAACTTCTCGTTAAGATTTAATGCAATTTCTGTTATGTTTTAACTGTTTATTTGCTCACATGTAGTTTTTCTTTTCATGATCTCAAATGCAATTTTAATGTTATTTTAGCATTTTATTTTAATGTATTTCTATGCTCCTGTAAAGCACCTTGAACTGCCTTGTGTCTGAGAGGTGCTATATAAAAAAACTTGCCTTGCCTTTAAGTATAGTACAGTAAATGTACTTGATTACTTTCTACCTCTGCCTGAAACAATAAAAGGACCCTAAACAAGATAAAAAACTTCAGTGAAACAGAAGTGGAGGAGAGAAGAACGAGGCTGAGACAGAAAGAAAAACGTTGATAGAGAGAAAGAGAGAGTTGTCCCACACGGGCCAGGACAGCTGACAGCTGGGTTCAGCCGGGGTCAGAGGTCACGGATTGGCAGCAGTGGGGGAGTGAAGAGGAATCTAAAACAACAGGAAGACACACACACACACACACACACACACACACACACAATTTCCGGGAGAGGAGACGAGTACGGGCCTCCGGGACTCTCTCTCGTGTGACAGACAGTTGACTAAAACTTCATCAGTGTGTGGTGTGAACACTTCCTCCCACGTGTCCAATCAGCTCCCACTCCGTGTGTGTGTGTGTGTGTGTGTGTGTGTGTGTGTGTGTGTGTGTGTCTCTTAAATGCTATAATGTTTCTGAGGGCCAGGTTGAGCCAAGGTTTAGACCTTGACAGTGACTACTTTTTAGTAAAGTGAGGATATTTTTAGAACAAGAAAATAAAAGATCTAAACATCAAAACTGGTTGCCATTGACTTCCATTGTTTAGGAGATTCTGCAACGCTGTTTTCCAGTGAAACTCCAGCAGTGTTTTGTGGACTAACAAAATAAACCTGAACCTCAATCATTATGAGGGTGAGTAGATAATGACTGAATTTTCATTTTTGGGTGAACTGTCCCTTTAAGAAAACTGCTCCTGAGCAGCATGGGGGGTGCACACACGCTAGTTACATTTGAATTACAATAAAATTAAGGCGAATTAAGGGAGTCAGCCTTAACCTGTACCAGTTAAACTTAAACATTTAAGTTGCTTTATGAACGTGGCTTAAATTTGGTTTAGTCAGTCAGAGACTGTGGAGTCCTGCAGTGAGGTCAGTAACTAACGGTGCTCACAAAAACCCTGAATGGAAAAGAAAACTCCAGAACTGGTGTGGATCCTGAGACAAAACAACAACAGAGGCAAACTGACTGAAACAACCTGCGTCAAACTATCCAGTTATTCAAAGCAAAACCAGATCAGCTGTCCAAAGTGGGGCCTGCAGGCCAGAGTTGGTCTGCCATAAGGTTTGACTTTGAAACATTATTAATAAGCTCTGGTGAAATGTGCTCCACTTTCTTGGTGTTGGTGAGGACTCTCGCTGCAGGCTGAGATCTTTTAACTAAAAAAAAATTCAGGTCGGTCCTGATTCCTGTTGTTTTTGCCCCAAAAAATAACTGTTACAGCAACGACTAATATTAATATATGAATTCCTGAGGATATCACTCCTGCTTTTGTCATTAATGAGTCCTGTAACGGGATCAACAAGGCGGTCGCTCCACAGTTCTGCTTTCTTGCTGCCACCTTAGATTCTCCAACACACTTGGAAGGGGAAGGTGAGGTGGTTACAACCTGCAAGTCACCACCTTTAACTTATTTAATTTCCTTTACAGAATTATAGGCATGGTTCCACTGTAGATTGAACCCAGGACCTTCTGCGTGTAAAGCAGACGTGATGACCACTACACTATAGAACCACATGTGAAATATGATTTTACAAGTCAAGAAAGTCTCAGTCTGTTGTTTAGTTTTGTGTGAAGCTGTTCAGTGAACTACATCTCTCATCTTGCACAATATATGTCATTAACAGAAAACCTGTAACCTTATCTTAACTAAAGTGTTTTATGCAGCGACTCCTGGTCCTTTTATCAGCTGTGAAGACAAAGGACGGGTGAGACACACTGTTGTGTGACTACAAAACACACAGGCATCTAGCTTCAGCGGCTAACATTAGCTTTTGGAAGGAGAGAGTCATGACATCACTTTCTGGGTGTGTTGTCTTCATAATTACGTATCTTCACGTCTGACACCTAAACAATTTTACAACAAACTGTTGAGAAACATTGTGTGTGATTCGTGGCATAATTCAAACTGGAGCGACGGTTCATATTTTGTCTGAAGTTAGATCCCATGACGGTCCACTGGAAGGAGCTGATATCGGCTCTCTGTTTGTGTGCTGCAGGAAACTCAAAGACGGAGAGGCAGTGGCTCTTGTGGTCCCTCAGAATTAACTCAAATGCAGTTGTGGACATTAAAACACGCTTTCATCTGAGATATGATGTCATGGGCTAAATTTAAAAACTAAAATATAAAACTTGACATTAACCAAAATATAATAACCTGTCAGTGTTGTTGTTAGATGTGAAATAATAACAGGCAGAAAGTTTCAGTTACATCACGGCAGTTTCTGGTAGAATCCATTCACAGGGGTGGAAGTAACTAATTACAAATACTCAAATTACTGTAGTCTACTTAGTTACTTTCAAAATCATAGTTGAGTACTGAGTACAATTTGAATAAATATCCAAACCTTTCATCTGCATTTTAGGAGCCAGTCAGGTGATCTGATCACAAACAGGCTGATGAAAACAAAGACAAACGAAAAACAAAACAAAGGTTTGGAGGAAGGATATTAATGATTAATGATTAATCATTTAATTGCTGGTAAGAATTTAACCATTTAAAAAAGTATTCATAGATATTTATATTATATTTTGACATCGTTTCATCTGATAGAGACATTTGTTGAATAAGGAAAATTAAACTTAGGCTTAAAATGAGAAAAAATTGAACAAAAAAAAAATAATTAATTATTAATTATTAATGATTAATAGATTGTTAGCGTTTTCAAATACTGGTTCAGAAAAATGAACACAAAAATTTGCAGCCCTAGTTTAGGGATGTGGAGAGTAGCTTTTGCGACGAATACTTCTACTTCTACTTTTACTTCTAATTGAGTAATATTTTATCATTGTGACAGTACTTGTACTTGAGTACAGATTTTCAGAACTCTTTCCACCACTGCATCACACATATTGTAATTTCCTCACGCAGACCCAAAACATCGACTCACAGCGAGGACAAACGAGGACACGCCACCAGGGGAAACACATTTTTCGGGGTTACACGCAGCCAGAAATCTCAGCACCTGGAGCTGAGTCACTGCCGACCGACAACCCCACATGCTGAATCATCTCGTCACCATGGAGACGGATATCATCCCTCCGAGGTCGTCACCCTGCTCGCCTATCATCTGATCCGCAGCGGAGGACGGTTCACACGCTCTGTTGTGAGTGAGACAAACACATGGAGCTGCTCTGTCCTGCTGGACATGTTGACAGAGTCGTGGTGATGCGTCTCCACCGACCGACTGACCGACCGACCGACCGACCGTCCCCACATGGACTGGACTGAGGAGCTGCTCTCTGCTGACCTGGACAGCAGCGGACACTGTGGGCAATCACTGGCAATAATGGCAGGTTTGTGACCAAAACTGAGCACCAGATTTAGCTGAGGACAGATTCTCACACAGTTTTGTTCAAGTGCGACTCAGCAACATCTCATGTGACTGATTAATTTGTGTTCTCTCATTGTTGGCTGAATAATCCCCCATCTGTGGAAGACTGATAGAGAGCTGAACTTTATGATGTCACAGTGACCTTTGACCTTTTGGATTATAAAATCTCATCATTTAACCATTTTATTCTATTTGATATTCGTGTGAAATTTTGTCAAAATTAGCGTGTGAATTCTTGAGTTATGGACAAAAATATGTTTTGTGAGGTCACCGGGACTTTGTCCTTTTGACCCCCAAACTCTAATCAGTTCTTCTTTAAGTCAAAATGGATGTTTGCACCAAATTTGAAGAAACTGCCACCAGGCATTCTGCGTTCACAAGAATGGGACGTAGGCACAGACAGACAACCTGAAAACATATTTCCTTGTATATCTCTCGTTCTTTAAAAAAATATATAATATAATGAAGACTATAGGCTGAATTGAGCCCGACAAAATTATGTCCGAACCCGACCCGAACCCGACCCAAACTCGACCCTTACTAGCATATTTCAGCCCGAACCCAATTACAGCCCGACATTTTTATTAACGAGCCTGCCTCTATGTACCAAACAATAAGAGTTTTCAGTGAAAGGACAATACATGCAGGGAATCTAAATTAGCAACGCAAAAACTGGGGACAAAAATGAAAAAAAATAGTACTACTACTACTACTATAATAATAATAATATTACAGCCCAAACCCAACATAAGCCCCTGAAACATGTGAGAAATATGGCCTGATCCAAACCCATTGGACTCGGGCACAGATCTCAATTTCTAGTACAAAGACATAAAAAATCAATATCACTTTAAATTTACGCTACATTTAGAATATTTTCACCACTTTAGCTTGCCGTCAGACAGTCTTTTCCAATGAGAAACCGCCGTTAAATAAGTAAAAAATATTGTTCTCTAAAAACCAACCAAACTCCATTCAAAAAATCATCAATTTTACCTCGTAGAACACAGGAGTTTGTGTTTTAAAGCCGCCTTAATTTGTTAGTTTGTTTGTGTTATTGTGTGACTTCTGTCTTTCAGGAGTGTAGTTCGGATTCACGAAAGTCACACAATAACTCAAACAAACTAACAAATCAAGGCAGCAGCCAACAAGCAACTCTCGCGTTCTGTGAGGTAAAATTACTGAATTTGCCAAAGGAGTCTGGTTGCTTTGGAGAGAGCAATATTTGGTTTATATAACAGTGGTTTCCTGTCAGAAAAAGGCTGTCTGACGGCAATGTAAAGTGGTGAAAATATGCTAAATATAGCGTACACTTAGACTGAAATAAATTTTTTGGGATGTAAAATCTGTTTTGCTGCCAACACTGTCCACACTCCTGCTGCTTCTCCAAAGTGGGGGCTTGTCAACTGCCATCTACTGTCAGTAACACACTGACTACCGATAAGTACCTCATACAACCCCATTTCAAATAATCTGAACTATCCCTTTAAGCTTGCAGCAGGTTGCACACCAGATTGGGTTTGGTTTGACGTATAGTAAAGAATACATTTTAAAAAAGTGATAATATACAAAAAATAATAATGAGAGGCTCTGAATTACAGATAAAATAAGAATTAAGATGTTTTTAGCAGGTAAAATATTACTTATTTGTCATCAATTAATGGATTAAAAGCACAATGACCTATAAATGAACGACTTGTAATCACATAACTAGATATATGTGGTTCTAATGTATTCATGTTTTTAAATAATTATAACAAACTATTAGAAATTGTATTTTGACTTCTGAGTAAAATGATCATTGACTGTTGAAAGCCCAATAAAAACTGTATTAAAAATGTGATTTGCTGTAAAAAAGAAATTTAAATGTGTTAATTAAAATGTTATTTTAGTTACAGGCTTTAAAGACCTTCAGACTAATTAACTCTACAAGAACGATTAATGAGCAGATGAAATATTTTCTTCTTCGTTGTAGCAGCAGCTCTTCTCCACACAGGGGAGGTAACAGCTCCTCTTTAAGAGGAAATCAAACACACAAACAGGCTGACTCGTCTCTTCTACTTATTTATACATTTTTCAATGTAAAAAAAAAAATCGTATGTTTTGTTTTTGTCTTCTTTTTTAAAAAAATCTTGTTTATATCTTTTCAGAAAAATATGAGGATAAAGTGACTTCAAGACAAAAACCAGGAGGAGTCAGGAGCAGCTGATGACTCGCTGAATGTTTTGAAATCTTACACTAAATATCCTCTCTACTCTCATCAAAACTCATTACCTCTCCTCATATACATAATCCTCATTAATCCTCCTTGTACTCATGAACAACGTGTGAAAAAAGAAGAAAAAAAACACTCTTTGAAATGAGAGTCCGCTTTATTCCAGCTTTGGCGCCTCCAGACAAAAATATCTCAGGATACCATTAAAAAATGTCAAATTCAATTATGCCTTTCTCTCTTTTGGTCTTATTAGACATCACACACACACAGACACACTCTCTCTCTCTCTCTCTCTCACACACACACACACACACACACACACACACACACACACACACACTTATGTAGAAAGTGAATGAAAGGAAGAGGAAGTCCTGAGGGCTTTGAAAGCCTGATTGGGAGAAAGCTCTTGTGCTGCTGAGAAAGGAGAAGGTGAATAACAGGCCCTGGTAGCCGGCAGCCAGCACAAAGTGGAGTGGAGAGCTCCATTCTGCCTGCCAGAGAGGGAGACCCCTCACGGGGGGTGGGTGAGGGCCCAGAGGGCCCTCGGCAGCCCGGGACCCTTGCTTAATGAGAAATTCCTGGGGATTTAGAGGGGCGCAGAGGTCTTCATTTTCTCACTGCGCCCACGGGCCCCCAGTAGCCGGGTGGTGAGGGTTCTCTTTCAGCCCTGAAACGTCCCCAGAGGAAGGGAGAGTCCCCCCCATTCAACAAGAGCAGGGGCCCGCCTGCCTGCTGGATTATGTATATGAGATGTGGGTTGTAGGATCACAACCTGCCACCTTCTGCACACTGCAAAAAATGTCAAGTCATTTAAAGCTGCACCTGCCTTCACAAAGTGGGGCTGCGGCGGGGAGGAGCGTCCCATCCCGCTAATTAAGATGCTGCACGTTCACACTGATGAGTGTCAGGCAGGCACATCACAACACAGGAACTGCAGAGAGAAAAACACACTTCATGTGCCAACATTCAGATCCTCACGAACAAAGTCATCAGAATACAGACTGGCCATACATCCTGAAAAATTCAGGACAGTCCTGAATTACAAGCAGCCGTCCTGAGTCCCATCCTGTCTGTCCTGAAAATAAACCATTTTAGTGATTTATATTATGAACAACATGCGAAAATATTTGCACCAAATCACTTATGCAGGCTATAATTCCTGCTTTTACTTATTAAAAATGTAAAATATGAGTATTATTGATGTGTTTTCACTTGTTTATTGCACTGATTTGACTGTCATAAATTATTATATTGCTGATGTTACTTGACCTGATTTAAACCAGAAGACGGAGACTGCAGCTGCCACTGTGGGAGGAATTTGTGATTAAAAAAATTCTAAAAAAATGTGTTTGTGAGCTCCTACAGCTCAGTGACAATCTTATCTGCTGAGGAGAGTTTAAAATGACTGTAACACACCTGTCACCTGTGCTCTATTTCATCCTCAGAATCTACTGATCTTCATTATAGTAATAACAAATTATCAGTGTTACTCTAAATTATTCAAAATCAAATAAATTGATCCATCTGAGATAAACCCTATTTCCCAACTCTCCTGTCCCAAATTTCACCCAGTCTCATATGATCACCCGATCATAATATGTAAAAAATTTTTCATCGTGGTGCTTTAACTTTTTGAATTGTACTTTATGTTTTACAACATATGTGTAATTTGTGGCATAATTCAAACAGGATAAAAGAAATTTGACTCCGACACGGCTGAAAGCAAATATGAAACAGTAAAAAAATGCACATACCTGAAAGTGCAAACAGCGACACAGGAGAGAAACTACATTTCAAAGCATAGAGATTCAGTTAGAAGTTATAAAAGTACTGAGAGCTGAATATAAAAAGAGTTTAAGAAACGTCTTTCTCTCTGCTCTCCTGCACACACACGCACTGAGTGTCACAACACTCGTGAGAGAGGAGGCTGGTCACGACCGGTGAGGCGTCACTACAACCCGCTTGGAGGCGGGTCAGGCTCACTTTTGCTTCACTCCAGAGTAGGTCCATCTTGAACGTAGCTCGGGACAGCTCAGTGTGATAAAAGTGGTGATGGAAATGCAAATCAAGTACATCCGGTGGAAAAGCCCCATATTGCAATTACTCTCGCGAGATCTTTCACATCTGGGGCTCTTTTATATTGACAAATGCTATTTGTACCCGTGTTGTCATAGCCAGTGTTGTTATTTATATGTGGTTCTATAGTGTAGTGGTTATCACGTCTGCTTTACATGCAGAAGGACCTGGGTTCAATCCCCAGTAGAACCATAACTTCAATTCTGTAAAGATAAAAGTTTGCTCAAAGTTTTGCTCACTCTCCCCTTCCAACTGATTACCTTACAGAGCTGCTGGATTCACGAGATCATGTGAGAATCCATCTCGCCAGGCTCCAAGTTATCCATTTGTGTCTGTACCAGAGGTGGTGCGAGCCAATCATTGTCCTCAGAGGGACTACTGGCAGCCACAGGTGTAGTTTCAGGTGTGCCAACAGCTATAAGTGTCCATGGAAACAACTCGTCTCAAACAAACAATTGCAACTCCTGAAGAGGTTAGTGTAGCATCACTTATATCAGAACTGGAGAGAATTTCTTCATTGAAAGAAGAGCAAAGAACGACACTAATGGTTTTTTATGTACGGAAAAGATGTTTTCACTCTTCTTCCGGCCAACTTCTGCCCCTCCTCCCCTGACTCAAGGAAGCTCGGGCAGGCTGCAGGAACCCTGCAGGAACGCAGGACGAGTGCAACATCATAATTTGACGACAAGTGACAACAAGGCCTACACTGCTGTTTATAATTGTCAGCTGTCTGTCACTGTAAAGCTAAGCCCACTGCTCTGAAAATACACACTCTAGAGTTCAGTGACTGCCTGCCAAACTCCATTAACATTTTGCTCAATTTAACCGTTATAAACATTTACTCCTTCTAAAACATTAATAATAATTTCTTATGACTCATAAACAGACACTTACACATTCGGTGAGCATTCTGCATTAATTTGAACTCTTATTAACGTGAAACAGGCAATCAATATGACAGATTTGATGATATATTATAGTAAATATATTGCAGAGAAAATTAAGACCACACTGACAAACTTTTAGTTTGTTCATTCGTTTTAAAAACTTGTGCGTCCAGTCCGCTCTCCTCTGGCTGCAGGGGAGTGGAGGCACATCTTACCCTTGCGGGAGTTATTTCTCTGAGTGTCTAATTAGAAGAATGAGAGAGGCATCGAGGTGCTGCTGGGATTCAGCTGCCCCTGTCAGAGCCTCCCAGCACCAGGCCTTTTGGACCTGCTCTGGCCCCGGGGCCCCCCGGCTGAGACGTTCTTCTTACAGCTGGCCCCCTCGACTGAGCTTCAGAGCGAGAGGACATTGTGTTGAGAGAGCTCTTGCTGAGGATCGACTCGGCTGCCGACAAAAACAAACCCCAGTCGGCTGTTTGACGGCTTCACAGGTAGAGAGACGGCGTCCTCTCTCCGGGACTCCACCCCTCAGGAAGCCAGTATTCATGATGGAGCGTCAGGGGAGCGGCGCAGCTCAGAGGAACGCTTCACCATTTATGTCTGCATTCACAGCTTTGGTGTTTGACTGACAATCACATCCATGGTCACTTGGCCTGAACTGACCTTAAGACAAACTAACTGTGGACCAGATTTCTGTGTGCAGAGCCTCTCTGAAGCAGCTCTATACTAACTTTTTTCACCGTTTCATCGTCATGAAAAACAATTTTAACCATCACGAAGTGAAAATAAACAGTCCCAAAATCAAAATGTTGTTAATTTACTGCATCAGCATCTATATTTGTTAGTTGATAGTGGCATAATAAAACACTATTAAAATGTTGAAGAAATAAGTACATGTATTTATTTATTTATTTACTGTCTGTTTCTTATTGCACAAAGTAGAAGTACTTCAGCTACTGTTCTTCAGTACAGGACTGGTGTAAATGTATCTGGTTACTTTAATCTCTGACGTAAGTTTGGTAAAATGTAATCACTGATGTAAAGTGGCTGTTAACTGTGCTGAAGTACTACGTTTATTTACTGGAAACTTATCGTGTTTTCACATTAAACTGTAGTTTAATGTGAAAAAAGCCTGGCTAGCTAGTAACAAACAGCTGGCTGGAACTGCTTCAATCTAATGATTAATAAAAAATACATCCACTTAAATATGGGGACAGATGGACCGCTACCGCAGGAACATTTAGCTATCTTTATATGTGTCATAGGTTTTGGGTGGAGTAACCAGCCAGATAGAACTGGGAAGTTGTTAGTCTTGAATCCAAAAAACATCTTTTTGGATCAGCAAACATTTATTTATTACTCATCTCACAAAGAATAAATCAATTTTCCCAAAAAAAATCAAGCTCACTGTGCTACCCGATGGATGAAACAAGCAGAAGGAGGAATCCATTTTTAGATTTATGGAGTATTATTGGTAGAATATGGCAGTAATGGAATATAATATTCATAATTTCAAAAATCTATAAATTATTGTTCATCTTTGTAGTATAATGACGCTATCTAGAAACAAGTCTAAACACATTTTATAATTCAATAAATAAGTTTTAATCCAGACAGTGGTGAGATGAAGGTGAAGTGGAGCCATTTTTGTACTTAAGAGAAAGCCTAGTTTTTCTTTCACCAGAATAGATGCATAATGATCCCAAGCTTCTCTGCGGCCGTGTCCACAGAGAGTCTGCTGCTCACGCTGAGAGCCCGACTGGAGATCTTTTTTTTTTCTGCCAAAGCCTGCGGCGGTGCTTTGGGTCTAAAAAGGAGGGTTGTTTGGCTCTGAAACGGCACTGACCAACACAGTCCAGCTCAAAGCCAAGCTGCCTCTCTGTGTGTGTGTGTGTGTGTGTGTGTGTGTGTGTGTGTGTGTGTGTGTGTGTGTGTGTGTGTGCGTGTAAGACAAAATCACACATAAAGCTGCCTCTATACTTATTAAAGTCGAGATTAAATGAAAAACACCATGTAACCCCTTAGATCAGTCATTCCCAAAGACTGAGTCATGACCCACCTGTGGGTCACAGGAGATTTTATTTGGGTCCCCTAATAAACAAAAGAATACGGAAGAAATTCTGCAAAATTTAAGACTTATATCTGCAGTAACCTTTTATAAAGCATTTAAAATGTAGGTACTGTTTTAGTGATGAGAGGAAAAAACAACAGCCTGTTACTTCTGCCTAAATTAACTTATCTTGTCTCGTTTATTAAGTAGGCTGAAATGTCTTAAACTGCAAAAAGGTTAGGTAAACTTTAATGTTTGGGTTTAAGAACGTTCATTTATGCATGAATTAACCCAGAATTTATTGATAAGGTTTATTGTGATTTGGGTCGTGATGGACTGTCATTTTCAAAAAGTTCATCCCCGGAAATAAAGTTTGTGAAACGCTGTATGAAAAGACCAGTGTGCAGGGTTTAGTGGCATCTAGCTGCGGGCTTACAGATTGCACCTCATCTCACCCTCCCCTTCCAAGCGTGTAGTTTTGTGAAACTAAGGTGGCCACGAAACTCACATTAAATGCAAAAGGCTGTATCTGGAGCCAGTGTTTGGTTTGTCTGCTCTGGGCTCCTGTAGAAGGTAAAGCATAGTGGCCTCCATGGAAGAGGAGCTGCTCCCTGTTCTGTAGATAAACAGCTCATGCTAAGCTAACAAAAACACAACAATTCTTATCGTCCAGTGTTTATACACAAAGGAAAACATACTTATAGATATTATATTTAATTTTTGCTATATTTTAGCAAATAGAGCCCCCTAAATCTCACACACTGGAGCTTTAAAAGGCTAATTAATTAATTACAAATCAGCCTAATGTAACACAAGAATTTGATCTCATTAAAATCTGTGCGTCACTGTCAGGTTTATTTCTCTTCTGTGGACACAGTGACCATCAAACACAGGCTTTAAATCTTCCTGAACACACCACTCGGAGATCCTCGAGGACCAAATCCAGAGCACACAAGAGACAAAGTTGGAGGGGTAAATGCTTTCTCCCTCCGGCTAAAAAATTTAACATCCGAGAGCTGCTTGTTCACTATTTAGCACAAGTGTAAAGAAGTCGTCTTTGCGGGAGAAATGTCCAGCTAATTGGTTTGTTAAGACGAGAGAGGGTGTGAGGGGGAGAGACAGGGAGAGAAATTTCCCCTTTCTTTCAGTCCAGACAGGTTAAATGTGCAGTTAGGCCCAGACAATGGAGCCGTCCTTTCACATGCAAAGATGAGGTATATGGAGCGAGCCGAGGTTTTGTGGCCGGTGTTCAGACGTTCAATTGAGAGGCACCAAAGCGTGACGGTGTCCCCTCCCCTCTCATGCCTCCCACTTTCCCTCCTTTCCTCATTCACTCCCCTCCCTTCATTCCCTGCATCCATGTTCTGCTGCATCCTCACATCTCTCCTTTCATTGGACGGTTCTGCAGCTCAAGATTTAGCAAGATGGAGAGTAAAGGTGTGGAGGTCTGGGTGTGTTTGACTTTAATGTAGACCAGTGTTCGGATTACACCGTGGAGAAGGGGGACGGTACTGCACATGTGCACGAGCATACATGAATGTGCAAAAATGTGCAAAAATATACAGAAACAGATAAATTACTCACTGTTGCAATGGTCTTTTTAATCACTTTAATATATGCACGCCTTGATGCATGCTTGGCCACAGCTGGAACAGAAAACATTGGGCCTCATGCAAGAACTTTTTTGTATTCTTATCTTAAGTTTCTCTTCTTTTGTTCGTACGAGGGGCTCGTACATGTCACGTCAGATTGAATAAACATGCATGAGACTAAATTAACATAATGCAACAATAATACCAGGAATAAATCGGAATAAATGACTTCCAACTTCACAAAAACAAATACTTGTGGACCTTGGTAATGTTTCTGTCTTCCTCCCTCCGTGAAACTGGCCTCCATTGGTTGCAGAGACTGTGTCCCAGTCTGATAGGATCCCTGACTCAGCTAACTCTGCTAAAGGAAGCCATACTGCTACAAGAGAAAAAATTGTGTGGTGCTAATGGCGAGGCACAGCTCCCGACTAACAAATAAATAAAAATGTGGTCGACTAAGACCAACTAAAGGCTTAGTCGACTATTAGAGGGCAGCCCTTCTCTTAGCCTTTTGTTTGTTTCAGCAAACTAAATACAGCAAAAATATAAATGTATAGAGAAAAAATCAGTGGCACTGATTATGATGTTATTTTAGAGCTCCCCCTAAATATCTCAGGCTTTCTGGGGAGCTCATGTCTCTTTCAGGCGAGCCAAGCTCCCTGTAGTCTCCCTGTAGTTTTTTAGAAAAATCCACCTGTCCTCACATGTTTGGACCTATTTTTCAAATGACAAGATTGTGGCAGCATTAATTAGCTGATTTTCCTTATTTTCTGACATTTTATGCACCAAACAACTAATCGATTAGTGGATTTATTATTGCCAGATCGATTTTTCTGCCATTTTTCACCAACAAATGCTCGATCAATCGTGAATATAATGGACAGATTGATCGGCAATAAATTCTTGATGTATATTATTGCAAACATGTTAAATACTTTAAATACTTTATAAATAAGAAATAAATGCACTTAGGCTCAGTTAACAGGACATCTCATGTTTATTTCCTCTCATCAGGAACATTTTAGACTCCTGAATTAAAAGAATATAATTAAGTTACAACTAAACTTCTTCCATAGTCTTTTATTTATTTTGCAACCCAAATAACCCTGTGGGTCCCGATGACTGATGAAATATACTTTTATGAAGCCTTAATTGATTTCTTCCACCTATTAGTAGTTATTTCAGTCATAATCAACTGGAGCTGCAACATCCCACCTCAGACCAGCAGAGACAGGACAGCGGTAAGACAGCGAGCGGTTGTGGACAGAAAGAAAAGAGGGAATGGGAGAGAAAAAACAAAAAGTTTGGGGGTAGTAGCGAGCGGGGGATATTGGGTGGTGTCATACAAAGAGCGAAGCCGTGAAATGGTGCTTGTAAAAGGCCGGCGCTGGTCGCTTCATTGAGTTGTCAATCTGCCCGGCAGGTCCCCTGTATGATGAGACCTGTCAGAGAGCCTCAGAGAGCGACCAGGAGGGGTGGGGATGACCTAATGCTAAATCACCTCCCTCCCTTTTCTCCTCTGAGGGGTTTGAGTGACACCCCCACTGGCCCACAATACGACCCCCCGTGGCGCCGTGGCAGCGGACAGACCGGACCAATCAGGACACTGGACGCTGGCTCACTGGTCAGTGGGGAAGACACTCAAGAGATACAGGTGGTAGAGAAGGTTATATCATAGAAAAGGACGCATCAGTCATATAGTGCTACACCACACCAGGTTTATTACCTACTAGTATCATTTGTCAGTTATTCAAGACGTCTGTTAGTTTTCAAAGTAACATGAGTCAACTGACAGAGCTTCAAAGAGGACAAATCATTTAGTTCAAAACAGTAAAATGACTGAACACACCAACAGGAATCTGTATGATGACTTTCCCTTAAGTTTGCAATGTAGCCCTGGGCTAAGAGTTAACCTTGGGATAACTTTTCACACGTGCACATTGTTAACCCAGGGTTAAGCTAAGTCCTGGGCTACATACGTGATTCACACTGCTCTTCTTCTAGCTCTGGATTAAAGCCTCTGTACACCCACATGGGTTTTTTCAATTAACCTGGCTGATTATCTTCTTCTATTGATCTTTTAGCCCTTTTTCACACTGGCAGCTTTTAGCCCTGGGTTTAGTCGATTTTCAGGGTATAACCCCGCAAACTTGGGGCTAACCCTCCAGAGCAGGGCAGCTAGCTGTAGGCTAAAATCAGGGTTAGCCCACTTTGAAACGTGCCAGGATTGTGCCAGTGTGAAAGCTCTTTTAGCCCTTTTAGCTCTTTTAGCCCTCCATTAGCCTGGGGCTAACTGCTCTCTTAACCCTGGGCTAAATGCAGTGTGATAAGTCCATTTGTTGTTATCATTATTTGGAGCAACAAAGACTAACTACAGTAACAAACATTTGTAGCCAAAATTGAGTTATAACTACAAATGAACTGAAAGAAAAAACAAACTTCTCAATTACAACACTTCAGAGTTCAGCTCACAACGGCGTAGGCCACTCGTGTAAGCTTTGGCGTAAGGCTCTGCATAGATAGATCAAAGTGCTGATTAAAGTTTGATGTGCTTCCAGCCGTCTCAGTAACTGTTTAAGAATTTACACGCTGCTGTATGTTTTCTTTTAGACACTGTTTTGGAGTTGAACTCTTCGTGCTTTAGGTAGCCACATTTTATTGCAGAGGATTTGGCTGACATCCCGCAGACAGCCACAGCTTCTTCTCCTGAGTCCCACATTGTCTTTTGTGCAATGCCTGTGAAGGGGGGGTCGGCCGTAAACAGTAATGAATTAGAAATTAGTCAAGTTATTGGTTGCATTTAAGACAGATAAATCAGATGGTGCGATTTAATGATTTCCCAGCAGTTGTGGTTTTGACGATCTTGAAATAAAACTCAGGGTCCTGTTTGTTTGAGACTGAGACAAGACTGAGTAAAAATGTGGCCAATTTCAAGATGAGACATAGACATTTAAAAAAGTGGTCATGACCGCTCTTGAGTACTTTAACACTGAACCTAGAGCTCATGATCATTGGTGAGGGTCAACTTGAGACTTTCGAGCTTCACCTTCAGGCTGAGGACTCAGGAAACTCCCACGTACTCACAGTCCTTCACTTGGAGCCGTAACTCCCAAGAGGAAGACAAAGTACTGGAGGTCATGGTCCAGTGAAGTGAACAGAGTCACATCATCAGCGAAAAGGCAGAGATGTACGCTTGAGAACACTAAAACCTCGACTCTTTTGGGTTCGTTTTGTCAAAATCACAAACAGAAACACTGTGAAAGCAAAGAGGAGGAGTTTCAAAACACAAAATACTACAAAGTTAATGTTTTCAGAAAGAAAATTCATGATTCCATCTTCAGGAAACGTCGCTCGCAGACTCATTTGCCTAATTTGCAGTTTTTCAGACAGTGAGGGGGGAGGTGGCGACACAAACAGCTTCACCCACTGGCCTCTGGATCTCTGTCACCTCCTTCCCACCTATCACACCATCTCTTTGTCCGCCTCCGTCTCCCAGAGTTCAGCGCTCCGGACCAGACGCATTGTCCTCTTTGATGACTTGACGTCTCTGTCTGTCACTGAGACGCAGACACAAAGACACACACACACACACACACACACACAACACACACACACACCAGTCCCAGTCTGGCATCCTGACAGATTCTCTTTCAAAGGTTACATGTCAATCTGAGCTGACAACCATGATAAAGACCTTTAGCTTCACGACCCACTCAGAATGACAGGAATTCGACGCCACATGAGAACGCTGTGAAACGGCATCATGTCCTGCAGAACTGGTGCTTTTTAATGTCTGCCAGGCATCAGGGTGACTTGTTTTGATGTTTATTTTGTGCCCTGCCCACTGTTGCTGTGGTGAAACAACCTTCCAGAAAATAACTTTTTACAATAAACGTGATGGAAAAATGTAGTGATGGTGACACTTTGACACACAATGAATCAGGAATCAGTGGATGAGCAGATTTATTATTTTTTAGTCCACAAATTCATGCATTCTTATCTTAATTCTCTTAATTTTTGTATGAAGGGCTCGTAGGAACATGTCGCGTCAGATTCAACAAACGTTTGCACTTCAGAAAACCATGTAAATGATCCACCTGTGCATATTTAAGTGCACATGCTAGAAACTTGTAAATTAGCATAATTAACACCCCAGTAATACCATATAAGGCTGCACTTCCTGTCCCATATGTCGGGAAGTGTTCATTCATGAAAACTGCATCAAAGAGAAAAAGAAGAACTTTTATGAGTTTGGAGTTTGACGTCCTGCTTTCAGAGATCCATGAGAGAAAAACTGTCATTTTAACAACGTCAGCAGTGGAATTAAAAGACCTGATAAAAACAAAGAAACAGGGAAAAAAAACGAGTGCTGTTAATGCCGTGTTACCCGAGGGTTGGACTGTCACTGTCACAGCAAGGGGCAAAAGATGACTGCAGAGAGGACGGGGTCAAGGGGGAGTTTCCATAACGGGGATAGAGGACAGAATAAAGTGAGGATGTTCGCCTGGACAGAGACTTAATAAACCTGCTTGTGCAGATATATGACCAATAGACCTGACAGCAGGTAATAATACCTTATTAAATTAAAGATTATAGGCTTTAAGTGTCAATTTACAATCATATTATAATTTGAAATGTAGTCAAACAGGATCATGTCAACATAATTATGAAGTGTAATTTATTTTTCAAAGTCAAAATGTCTTCAAACTAATGAAATATGAGTGAAAAACTTTGATTTGGATAACAGCAGACCGACTGAACAGGACTCTACGACAGGTCTGGACCACTCGGAAACTGTGTTCGTATATGAAAGAAATGCAGCAAGTTCTCCTGAATCACTGGTACAAACCACTAAAGAACAAATCTGTTCGTACGAGCGGTTCTTGCATGATGAGTTTGTGTAATGAAACGTGCTGCATAAATAAGGCTGGGGGAGCGTTTCAGAGGGACATGGATGTCTGTGCAGTGAGACGGATGTCCTCCTTGCTCTCAAAAATATGTTTTTCTTATTCTTACTTCACTTCACTGTGCAGAATGTTGCATGTGCACATCACAGGAGCCTGATTTTGTGACTGCGTAATTGAACTTTCTTTGTGTAAAAACCACACGAGACTCTAAGAATTATGACTCAAAGAGTATTCTCATATGTCTGTAAACGCGTCTGGAGGGGATCTTTAACAATTATATTACAAAGAACTTCTCCCAGTCTGCCACAAAAGAGGCTTCCTCTCTAAAACACAACTCAAGTCTTTTGTAATTATCCAACCAGTGAAAAGTACAGCCTTTAAATCATCATAGAAATCACAATCAGACTTTTTGTGCATTTTTACTTTGAGTTATTTAACTGTTGACAGAGTAAGCAGACAGTAAATGTTGGTTCAGAGACAGGAGCAGCCTAATAAAAGGAGCTGGGGGTGCAGTAAAGGCTTATGTTTGGATTCAAAGTTAGAACAGTTTTGTTCCTGTTTCTGACATCAATCTTCTGTGTGTCTGTTCACAGACCCGTCTGTTTGGTTTCCATGTAAATACCACAATTTGTTTAAAATGTAAAATTCAGTCTTTACATTTGTGATTCAAAGTTGAAGAGAGCTGCTGGAAGGAGACACAGTGGGAGGAGTGATTTGCATGGGGTGGGGTACTTTGTGGTTCGTACTGTACAGCATTATGACAGAAACAAACAAGCACAGACAGTTTTCATTATGTTCTTGGTGATTTGGGTGAACTCGTCCTCTAATATCACATTCACCATCACATTTACACATCATATCTTACATATCTTTACACTTTTAAACCTTTAAATTTGCAGGATTTGCAAATTTCCAAATGTGTTGCATGTTTTATCTGAACTTTGGTGTTTTTTAAAATCAAAATTATTGGTCTAACTCCTAAAATGCAGTCCTTATATGGTAGTTTGAATCCTGTTCATTAAGTTTATTATCCATTCCTGATACCAGTCACCTTTTTATCCCACTTGTTTCTATTTTTCTTTTGAATTAAAAAAGAGGTGACTAACTCTTCTTCAGTCTTGGCTCAGTCAAACTGTGGGAGGACATTTCAGGAATACTTGCTAAATCAAAAAAAGATCCAGTAAAGTTTTTTTTTTTTTTTTTTTTTATGGTGAATCAAAAACCTTGTGGCATGTGTTTTTATGAGCAGTGTTGTGCTTCTGTCAGACCTCAGTGTCACACACACACACATCCCTCTCTCATCCTCCGCTCTGTCTCTGACACACACAACACTTATAGTAAAACTGCTCACACACACAGGCCTGACCACAAAAACACATCTGTTTTCAGCCAACATTTTAAAAAAATACACTTTTTTTTCTGTTAGCTTAAGTGAATTCATGTGAACCCTTTGTACCTTAGAAGTTTCTGCCGAGTCATGATTAAATTGATCCGTATAATGAAGTGCTAATGGTGTCATCTAAAGGTGACAGTGATGTTTCACTTGAGTATTTGACACTTGTGGAAAGTAGAACATATTTTACAGACCAAATAAGACAAAGATAGTGGCAGATTTGAGCTCAGACTACAGTTTGGGCCCATTTACTTCAGATTCACTCCTCCTGAAAATCGGAGGGGAAATCTTGGGACCTTGGTCGGTACCCAGATTATCTGTTAATGTGAGCTGTTTACAGATAGCTAGCTCCCAACCTGCTTACAAACTCATTGGGGTTGCCCTGATCATTTTCAAACATTTGATATTTAGTTTGGTTAAAATCTGGATGATTACATCAGTATTTTTCTGAGCAGGACCACAATCGCCAACGAGAGAGACAGAGAGAGCTGAGCAGCTAACGGTGTGGTTAAACAACTTTAGCCCTTGATGCTAATGTCAGCTAGCCTGTTATTGTTGACGGATATTAAAACTGACAATAAAAATCTCGCCTCCACTTCTTGCTGAAGAACAGACAACTTGTGTTGACCCCCGTCTCCCGTAGTCTGTGATGCACCAATATTTTCAAATCTTGTAGTGTGTGCATGTTTGAGATTATGAGAGAAGAAAATCTGCAAAGTTTCTCCTTTTGTGCATGATGCAGCCAGATTTATAAATTGGTTAGGATACAGTTTTCAGCAAAACAGACAACTTTTTATTTTATCAGCTGCAGCTAGCTAATTAAGCTAAGATTAGCTCCATGAGTCAGTTATAAACACTGTTCTTGGCTTACATTGTAATAATGTTTTTAGATAGCTCGCTTGTTGACATTTTTAACAGTTTGTTTTCACTTTTAACATAAAAAGAGAAATGGCTTTTAGGATGAGGACTACCCAATGTGTGTGGTAAATGCAACACCATCTCAGGTAACCAGTTTGGCTGGGGTTGCTGAAGTGTACAAACTTCTACAAATCCAGTAAAGAGCAGGACGTAGCTGCTAACATTAGTATATAAACTTCCGCACAGTGGGAATATATGAAAATATGCTGATGATAGTCATAAAATGTTATTTTTTAAAGGTAACCTGCAACTCAACAAACTAAAATATTTAGCTAATGTTGTCTTCCCTGGCCTTAGAAGTAACATCTTCATTCATAATAAGCTAATTAGCAGGATATGCTAAGAAATGTAACTAGCATAAGAACAGATACAAACTGTTTAATTCACAGTTTTGTGTTTTTTGGTTGTTTTTTGCATCTGGGAAGGTAAACCACCCCCCAAAAAAAAAACAAAAAAAAAAACACCTTTCTAAATTTTATAAAGCACCTACACTGCTTCCTGATGGAAAAAGCCAAAACCTGGCCTGTAAGTAGCAGTTACAGTTGCTAAGCTATAACTGGACAATAGCTGCTTGTGGGAGGTTTTCGAGCAATTTACTTAATTCCTCTCCAGCGTAATTTCGTCTATACAGGAACAAACAAGACTCCAGGAGAGCCTTGTGACATTTAAATGCACATCTTTCAGGAACACACACAGATTCCAGGGACAGGTTGGTGACGTCGGACATCAGAAGTGACAACAACAGCTTGTGCCGCAACATGTGGAACGACTTTGTTTGTGACCGGCTGAAAAACGTTCTTGTTCCTGGAGTTAAAAATGGAGAGTCTATATTTTAGGACCGTCAGAGGTGGGCGGTTTGTCCCGGCTGGGCTTGGCACGACTCGGCTCGGCTCCGGAGGCCCTCTGGGACCGGCCTTGTTTGTTTGGACAGCAGGCAGTAATGTGGCAAGCTGCAGCCCAGGCGACTGACCAGGAATGTGGCTGAAGGTCTCATCTGGCCTCATCAAAAGACGACCGTGAGCCTCGCTGCTGTCTCCTCTCTCTGAAAAAAACCCCCAAAAACCATCAACACTGAAATTACTGCAGGACCTGCCAGACCTCACAGCACCGCACTGTTTCAAGTACTCTCACTACCACAATACATGATAAAGAAATGAGATTCGGTCCAAATCCTGATCGACTTTCTGTTTCTGATCCACTTTATCCAAATTTACTCAACTTCAAGGCATCAATAACATGTAGTTTGTGACTTTTACTGCACACTAGTGTGTCTGTTATGAATTTCATCCTGGATATGAAACTATAACAGACAGATTCTTACATTACTCAGGTTCCTGCTCATATTAAAGGCCTTCATCCCAGAGAATTTCATTTCTGTACTAAATATTTTCAGTAAATGAGTTTCAGCTCTTGGTGTCGTGACCACATTTTATGATTACCAGCAAACAGAGATGTGTGCATGTGCAAGACAGATGCAACATGAGATTTATTAAATATTTGTATGTGTGATTAAACAAATAAATTAAATCAGAAAATAAATTAAAATAACCCTCCTACAGATGTCAACACTGGATGTTCAAAAGGCTTCATAAAATTCCCACATTATGCAGCCTACAACATAACAGGCCTGTACTCATATTAGTATAGCAATTTCAAATATGTTGGACAGTGGACAGATGCGTTAAGAAAACATAAAGATGTCTGTGACGGGACAGGCAGCTGTGGACTTCGACACAGGGCGAGTGAAGCTTGGATTATGCTACCAAACCAAACCAAACCAAACAAAGCTCAGAGAAAGAGAGACTTTGCTCTGTCAGACTCCGAAGTAATGTTATCTTCTGCTTTAGGTTCTGACTTAACAGGTGAATTTGCAGCTACCAGCAACCTAAAACATTAAAGTTTCTGGCTTTTACTTTCATATCTAGCGTCTGCAAAAAAGGTTTCCGATCTGTCATGTGGGCTGTTTGTACACATGGAACGTCCTTCCAAAGCAAATTTAAAAATCTGGCAGTTCAGGAAAGCATCGGTTGATTGGCAGCAGCCAGAAGCTCTTTCACTATTTTCCTCTTTTCTCCTTTTATTTTTTCCGCTTCATTGTTGAAACATGCTTCACCTATGACAGAAATACATTGTGGACACTGGAAAATTAAATGTTTGGATTAAAGACCTTGAGATGATCAGTGCACACGGCGTCTTTCGACATCCAGCCAGATCAGCTGAACGCACTGACACTGGCATGAGCCTTGCTCCAGTTTGACTGAAGGCTGCTCCTGGATAACGTTCGGTCAGGAAAATGGATGAGACTCAGGCTGGACAAACGACTGGAAACCAGAGACACACAGAGACCTGCTCCATCACAGAATCAAGCTGCTGCACTTTAAGGGCGGATGGTACGCTGATGGAACTACAACACACAAGACTCCGGCAGAACGAAGGGAGGAGGACTTTGTGTTTCATGATGTTTCGTGCACAAAGATTTCGACTATATATAGATTTTTTTTACTGGATGTGTACATGTATATATTGCTTTATTTTAATCTGATTTATATTTCTGTCATGTCTGCCATTTTTTTGTGCAACCCTGTGTTGTATAATGATAATAAATTACCCTGATACTTCAATAACCTTGATAGCCTATATGGAAATATCCATCGTGTCTTATGTCAGGAAGGTCTAGACAGGATTAGAGAGAGAGAGACAGAGTTTTTGACCAACAGCAGCAGTTAAAAGGTGTGACGAGCAAAGTGTCACAGATGCAAAATTTCTGTTTTTGAAAACCAAGGCAGCTTTCCAAACATTTGGTTTTATCATTGATATTTTTGTGAAGTGCTGAAGTGCAGATGAGCTGAGCAAAGAAGAGCCTTGATGAAGAGGAAAATGTTATGATAACTGATAAAAATGATGACAAAAAGCCTCTGAGTTTAGAATAAGTCCTGAAATAGATCTGGATTATCAGTGGGGATATAATGCATTCAAACACCAAGCAAAACATGTTTTTGCTTCATGATATTTAGAGAACTTGAGGTGTGTGATGTCAGAACAGCTGACTAAAACACACAAACTACAAAAAAACATGTTTAAATAAATCAATCCTCCTCTAGATGTTCTAATTTAAGCTCTGATAGAATAAAGCACTGGTGAAACAGTGAGTTTGAGTCTCACAGTGAGCCCAGTGTTTTCCAGGCAGCTCTCCGCTCGGCTCCCGACTTCCTGCTTTCCTCCCCTCTCACCTTTTAATTGGTCAGAGCGGACCGGCGGCCTTGTCAGGACGTCTCGGCGCTCCTGACGCCTGCGCTCCTTCCCTTTGCAGCTCAGACACAGAAAGGCCTCTGTCTGCGAACGGTTTCCATGCTGAGCAGCAGCGAGGAGGAACTTACCTGTTCTGTTCATTCTATTGTGATTTATGAGTTTATAAATGTCTGCACCAGCCAAAAGTGGCTAATTTTAGCTACAGTACGCAATGAAGTAGACAGTGTGAAAAAAAAATGTCTCACATTATTTTCTGCTATTTTTGCTTTTGCTGAGACTTTCCTGTGTGTGAGCTGTTAAAGTGAAAACAGTGGGAGGGTTTTGCTTTAACTTATTATGAAGTAAACGGCTATAGAGTCATTACGTACCGCATTTAGATCGGTTCCCCATAAGCTGGGCTTGGGCAGGATCTATTTTTTCATACCTTCTTACGTTCCTGACATTTCACCAAGGTGTACATTATATGATGGTGTTTTTGTGTTTTAAAAAATCATTAAAAGTTGGTGATGGTGGTGAGATTGTCTAGTTTACAATGCTTTGTGTCTTATATGTAATTAAGCTTTTTAGACAAGTCTTGCTGAATCTTACTGCTTTTGGACCCATAGATTAATGAATATATAGAAAATAAGCATCCTTATTCCATAGATTCTTGCTTAAGGACCTGGTGACGCTTGTTGCCATGGATACCAACAAACCATGCACCTGAACGAACTTCTTTTTTTGCGTGTAGCAAAACGTTACTCAAACTATGTTATCACTAATCATAATGACATCATTAGAAAAGCTTAAAGTAAGTTATGTTGTAACGTCACGTCAGCATCACGCTCCTGTGACGACAGCGTTCACACCACGCTGAAGTATCTGGCTGCTCATTTGCTGCTGGATGCTTTGAAATGCACAGACAATACAGAGCTTTTATAGACAAACTTTCTGTGCAGTTTTCTTTCGATATGTGTGAATATTTCTGATCCATTTTCCATCAACATGATGCATAAATACTGCAGTGTGTGTGTGTGTGTGTGTGTGTGTGTGTGTGTGAGCACAGTTTGAGAGAAGTGGCAGTGGACTGCACTCAGAGCAGACAGGTGTTTATTTTATCAGTGAGGTTGTCTAGTGGCAGTAAATGTACAGTTTGCCCAGGAAAAACACTGGAGAAAAGTTTATTCCAGTGTCCTGCTCTCTGGCTGCTGGGTAAAGTGAAGGCAGAGTGTGTGGATTAAACCAGAGCAGAGTGAGCTGCTCTGTCTGTGTTGCACACTCTGCTCCACTTAGGTGACAAAATATGGATAAAATACAATTCCAGTGCCTTTTAACTGGACACAACCACATTTTTACGTCCATATTGTTGAACACTCAGCTTGCTTTTATACACACACACACACACACACACACACACACAGCTGGGACGCACAGAGCTGATGCAGAGAGTTTCAGTTGCATGAGACATGTGACGACATGTTTAATTTATCATCATTGTCGGCTTTTCAGTCATAATGCAGTCAGTGCACAAAAAGTGTGAAGCTTAACAATATTTAATTTAACTGCAGAACTGAGTTTTCTTGAAGGCGATGGTGACAAGTGCAGTGCTTTACCCAAAGCTGAACATTTTTTCAACTCTCGGTGACCAGAAGAAAATGTCAAAAGTGCAGCTATCAATGCAGAAAAGATGTTCACGGCCCGTCATGCTGCTGGTGTTCGTAGCAGAATATACGTGGCACTCCCTTTGCAAACAGTGCAAATAAAATGCTTTGGTGGGCACAACAACTTATTCTAGTGAGATGAGATGAGATGAGATGAGATGAGATATTCATTTATTAGTTCCACAACAGGGTAATTTATGGTGTTACAGCAGTGAAGTGGATAGCAAAACTATAAAGAAGCATCAATAAAAAGTATAAAAAATAAATATAAAAATATATCAGGAGGAAATATAAAAAATATGAACAATTTAAACAGCGAAAATATAAAAATAAAAATAGGAACATTATAAAAAGGGGAATATAAAAGGTTTGAGCTTCTACCCTCAGGCAGAGATGAGTAACACACCCCTTAATTTTTTTATTTTTCATTTTTTATTTCAAACTTGAAGACTTCAGCACCGACCAGAAATTTCTCAGCCATCAAGAAGGCTTCATTCAACTTTTCCACATTTGCAATAATCTGTTTGATGTGTTTACAGGTTTTGGGAGACTTGATGATTTTCTTGTCTATGCTGGCTTAAAATAAGATACTGAAGGTTCACTCATAACTTGATAAACAGCAGCTGACAAACAACAAAACAAATTCTTGTCCTCGGTTCAATTCTTAAAATATTCTAATAAAACTGGTGCTTCAGCAGAAAGCTAATAACTGCGTGTGGTCCAGTTTTACAAGCTGAATTCTTTCTCTGTGGTTGCTAACTGTGGAGTGTGTAAAGACGCCACATTATCCAATAATTCTGTTTGATATCGCTTGTGTACGTGTGTGGGAACTTCTGTCGCTCAGATGGAGAACAGTGGTGGTGCCTCCACCGGCAGCCAGTGCATGTTTTTCTGTTTCTTTGTCTCTGGATCATTAACGTCTTCTGGAGTAGACCCCGGTCGTCGTCTCCCTGTCTGTCTCTGTGTAGGCTGACCCGTAGCTGTGTGGTCAGACGCCGGTGTCAGTTTGAGCCTCCCGGTCACCGGGGCTCTCGCCAGACTGTCTCAGCCCCACGGCGCTCGAGACAGACAGGTGCCTGCAGCCCACGACTCGCTGCAGAAAAATGAAACAAAACACACGGATCTGGATGCTGCATTCACAGCCTGCTGCTACCTGTTACAAAGACGTGTTTGGTTATTCAGTTATTTATCAAACGCTTCATTTTGTTACTCACATTCTAATATAAAATATGAGTTATCCAGCTTATGTTATATGTTGCCACAGGTGGCAAAAGTACACACATACTTCA
This sequence comes from Lutjanus argentimaculatus, assembly GCA_034769285.1. Taxonomy (NCBI): domain Eukaryota; kingdom Metazoa; phylum Chordata; class Actinopteri; order Lutjaniformes; family Lutjanidae; genus Lutjanus; species Lutjanus argentimaculatus. Next base: position 2,192,115 of record JAWZSL010000004.1, read on the forward strand.
CTCAAGTACAAGTACCAATACTCGTATAAAAAAGATTGTGTAAAAATAGAAGTACTGATTCAACTTCTTTACTCAAGTAAAAGTAGAAAAAAAGTTCAGGCTCTGAAATGAACTTGAAGTCTAAAGGTAAAAAGTTGCCCTGTGAAGGACATTTCTACCAGCAGTTTCTGTGCAAACATATCTGAACCTCACCTTTTCTTCAAGATCATTTTTGTCTTGTTTTATCTTTTACAACATTTTTGTCATGTTATGTTGGTTTTTTTTCTTGTTGGGTCTTTTACATCGTTTCCATCTTGTTACATTTTGTTTGGTCATTTTCATCTTCTTATGTCTTGTTACATTGTTTTGGTCTTGTTACATCTTGTCCTGTATGTTATTTTTGTCCAGTTATGTTGTAATTTCCATCATGTTACATTTTGTTACATCATTTTTGTCCTGTTATGTTGTTATAGTCTTGTTACATCTTTTATATTTTTTCATCTTATGTCTTTTATGTCTTTTTTTTGTTTGTTTTGTTATGTCGTTTTGTCTCTTTTCCGTCATGTTACATATTGTTACGTTTTTTCATCTTGTTATGTCATTGTAGTCTTGTTACATCTTTTACATTTTTTTGTCTTGTTATAACGTCTGTCTTATTACTATCTTGTTATGTTTTTGTGATGTTACGTATGTTACGTAATTTTCATCTTGTTACATTTTGTCATGTCATTTTTTCATCATGTTACATTGATTTTGTCTTGTTATGTCTTTTTACCTTTATTCCATCTTGTTACATTTTATTACATTGTTTTCATCTTGTTACATCTTTTGTGCCGTTTTTGTCTCGTTGCATCTGATGTGTGTAATATGCACTGATGGCTTCACCATCTTTTCCACGTGTTGTTGTTCCTCATATTTAGGTTGAAATTAGTCTTGATGCTCAAATGCTTTAAAACTAAAATAACAAGATTGTTTTGAAAATGAGAGGAATAGTGAGTACAGATATGAAAATAAAAGTAAAAAGTTGTCAGAAAAATCAAAAGTACTCAGTAGTACAATAACAAAGTATTTGTATTTAGTTACTTCCCACCTTTGTATCTATCAGTTCAAATCTAGCAGCAATTTGTCTTAACTATTGTTGGAACAAACCCAACCTCATGACTGACCTCTGGGTGAGAGCAGAGGGTCACTTTCCCTGCCCTCCTCCTCCTCCTCCTCCTCTGATTAGAACAGCTGCTCCTCGTCTCGTCTCGGAGGTTTGAAAGTAAAACAAAGCCAAACAAACAGAGGGAGGAGCGCTGATTTGTCATCATTGCTTCAAACACAACAATCACTGACATACCAGAGAGATCAGAGTCACAACCATCTGTCTGATGTTATCAAATCTGTCCATGTTTACGCTAATATTGATCACTTTAACACGGCATTCCTTCCTCTCTGTTCTTCTCGCCTTAAATAAAGTAGATCTGTTTGAAAATACTTGTGTGAAAGGTGAATACAGAGCTTTTTATTGTCAGTTTATCTCTATTTCATTGTTCTCTGACAAATGTTTTAGGCTGAAACTGAGCTGTTTGTTGGCAAACTTTATAATCTGACTTCACCTCTTTGTGTGGATGAAAATTTAAAAATAGTTATAGTTAATAGTTTTATATTAACAACCAAAATAATAAGAACATATAACGCTGCAATTCCCCTCAGATTTACTGAGCGTTTTAGCATCTATCAGCAAGTTTTGTTTTTCCAGCTCGTAACTTAGTTTTATTTGAATCTTACAGCTCTCATCAGCATCATTTTCATCCACAACAGCCAGGTGTTTTCAGCAAAAAAAGCAATAAAAACTGTGCAGCATTTAGCAGCTAAAGAATCAAATATTTTCCTCAGGAGGTGGTGGAGACCAAAAACAGAGCTAAAAGATGTTAGCTGTGCCAATGTGTGGTCACAACCTTTCCTGAACTTCACTTTGTAGTGTAGATGAATTTAAAACTGCTATGACCACTGTAATATCTTAACAATAGATCATATAATTATGTGTAAGGGAATCGCTCATCGTGTCTGACCATTGAGAACAGACCGTTGCTATGGACACAGCTCTGATCACAGACTCTGGAGGAGCAATAAAATCATTTTGAAATCAATAAAAAATATTCTAAATTAATATTTTGTGTCAAATTATTGATTTTTTGAAAAGTAAACCCCCCTTAAAGTGATTCAAAACCTGCATCACCCTGTCAGGATTTATTTCACAATAATGACTTGATCACTGTACCTTATCCCTTGCTAATTACAGCTTCGTTAAATACTCGATTCTGATTGGTCATTTACAACATTCTGAAGTCTGTTATTTCTGTATAACAGACCGTTGCTATGAAGAACAGATCGTTTCTATGAAGAACAGACCGTTGCTATGAAGAACAGGCCGTTGCTATGAAGAACAGATCGTTGCTATGAAGAACAGACCGTTGCTATGAAGAACAGGCCGTTGCTATGAAGAACAGATCGTTGCTATGGACACAGTTCTGATCATAGACTCTGGAGAAGCGATAAAATCTACTTAGAGCTTAGAGCTACTTGTTGGCAGGCGTATTTGTGAACATTTCAGCAAGAAAGCAATGAACCATTCCTTTAATAAACAGATATGAACCACAGAAGAAGTCATTTTAAATATTACCTACATTTGCCTGGACATGGTCTTATTAGCGGTTGTTTTGATTCGAGAGACTTCGAGTTGTTTCACTTACATCTGCGTGTACGACAGCTCTGCCAGTTTGTTTTAATTAACCTCCAGCTGACATCCTCTCTGGTCTCACATGTAGGAGCTGCTGCTGCCCATTTCTACTCAGGAGGAAGGGGGGAGAGGACACCTCCAGTCCATGTCCATGTTCCAGGAGGGATACTGTACGTGTATCCTAATAACATTCAGACATGATTTTATATGTCAGTGTTTCCTCCAGCAAATAAAAGCCAAATGTTCTCCTTCATGGATCAGTCACAGCCAGTTCCTCGATGCCACCGCTGGTTCTCAGCAGGAGCCGGGACTCCCGGGGAAATCCTTATCTCCTGGATCCTTGAACACATGTGACCGTCCTGCGACATGTTTGACTTACTGAGGGCATGTAAACACAATGTTGATTCGGGGTCTTTACATTCAACAATGGTGACTGTTAAAGCTTGTTTGTTGACCAAAGAGGCAAACAAACAAGTTTTTAAAGAGTTTCCCATCATGGTGGTAGATTTGGATCAGTTTACAAGTTTATGACCCTTTTCAGACATAGAATACTTCACATTGTTGGCTTTATTGATCTGTTAAAGGCAGTGGCAGATACAGAACGTGGCTTTTGGGTGTGCCTGGAAAAATCTGGATGGGCCGAATTATTTTTAAAACTTTATTTTTTAAGGCATCGCTCAGACGTTTCCGGTTTTTGTTGCCATCTCTTATAAAAGTAGACTCTGTGTGCATCTCTGGAAAATTACAAAACAGCTGGTTTCTCCATGGCTGATAAATGTGACGGTGTCCCCGGTCGGGTCTTTAGATGTTGCCGGTGACAGTCGGCAGGGTGGAGTCTGTGTGTCAACATTACCACGAGGGCGAGCATGAGCCGGTGTTTTATACTGCAGGTTGATGACTGGATGGTTCTCAGGTGAGCAGCAGGGAGCAGGTGAGTTGAATGAATGTAATCAGGAACCTGGGAGAGTGAGGGAGGTGCCACGCCCACAACACAGACACATAGAGAGACAGACAGGGGGGACGGGAAACAGGAAAAACACAGGACAACTAGTGACACAGCCGGGGCCATGACAGCAACATGATAACGAGTACATAAGTCTTATACTTATTTGTACTTGTTCATATTATGTGATGTTGTCTTCCCTTCATTCTTATTTATTTATATTAACTCAACAACATCATGTAATGTCTCTGTGATCTCCTCCTTCTATTTTCATTTATTCTAATTCTCATGTTTTTCTTGTTTTCCTGTTCTTATATCTTTTACTGTTTTGTATTATTTTTTTTTCTATGTCTTACTGTCTGTTGCTTGTGTCTTAGTTTTACTTCAACTTTAATCTTTTCTTGCTCCAGTTTGTGTTGCCTTTTGTTGTTATTTTGCCTCCTAAAGCTCCTTTGCTTTGTCTGTCAAAGCTCTTTGTAAACTTTTTAAAGGTGCTATATAAGTAACATTATTATTATTATTTATTATTTTTGAGGACAACAAAATGCTGATGGAATTGAGTTTGACACCCCTGGTTTAGCATGTTTGCATGCTAACGTTTTAATTAGCACTGAACACAAAGTACAGCTGAGGCTGATGGGAATGTCATCAGTTTTGCAGGTATTTGGTCAAAACATACTGGACAAAGTAACGCCAAAAATTGTTGCAATTAATTAATAATCCATCTGATAGTTACTGTACATATTTCAGTCTGAACCAAAGTGGAGGACCAACAGACTGACATCAGCTTCAGAGCCACGCTGCTAATTTAGGCTAAAATTAGCTTTTTGAAGTCTCCCACAATTCCAGATCTTAAAATCCGGCCTGGTCTGTTTCCATAATTACAACAGATTGTTGTTAAATGTGGGAGGGAAAATAAAAAAGACAATACACCAAAGCTGAGCGGAGGATCAGACGTTTATCTCTTCATGAACTTTGCGTGTGTGTGAAAGACAGAATGAGATTTAAAGGCTGCTGAGAAAACAAACACTCACACATTCACAGAGGAAAAAGAGCAGAATATAAACAGGAGGAGGAGGAGAGCTGCTCATCCGGACTCATAATTACATACGAATAGCGAGTGATGACAGTCTTATTCTTCTTCTTTGTTTTTTTTCTTTACATTCCTCCTTATTTTTCATGTGCTTCACATGCCCACAGAGACTCCCAGAGGGGCTTAAAGGGGCATTTCGCTCATAACTCCTACTCATAACTACATCTACACTAATAAAGAACATTTGCTGGAGTCTTCAGTTAATTAGACACTTGATTGTTGTGCTTTGGTTTAACTTCCAGTCTTAATAAGCACTCTTCTCTGTACTGGGTGTTCATGAAACTATAATCACATTCTGTATTTTGTCACTTAAGATGTTCACCATGTTGTCAAAGGAGGCAGCTCATGCTAACATATTTACTGTTTGAAGAGGAAAAATACTGCTGCCATGATTGAAATAAACATGTTATTGTATTTGTGGTATTGTTGATATTTTGAAGCACTCGCTCGGTTTAATCTGCAGCATTTGCCGAGCCTGTCTCCTACAAATCATGTCTGTATGTTTATTAAACTGTTTTTATAATTACGTTGTGGTGACAACATAATTCCTGCTGCTGCGAATAAGTTTTATAGAGACGTAATTTCTAAATCTCTGCAAAATAAATTCAACACCCAAGTATAAAACACACAACGGCCTACAATGATGAGTTGTAAGGCCATTAGATTTTGAGAATAAAGTTGCAATTTTTTTTTGAGAATTAAGTCATAATATGTGAGATTAGAGTCATAACATTTGAAAGTAAAGTCATTATATTTCAAGGCCTAGCTAGCTAACAGCTAGCTAGTTACATCTGAAAGCTAATGTTAGCAAAATGCTAGCTAACAAGCTAGCTGATCTACATCGATAAATAGCCACTTTACAAGCATTTTGCTAACATTAGCCATCTTAAGATGTGACCATGTCAGTTTTAAAGGTCCTCCAGCAACATCTTTCAATCATTTGGTTTTCTTTTTGAACAAAAAAATAAACGCTCACTAAGTGGCTATCTATCGATGTAGATCAGCTAGCTTGTTAGCTGGCATTTTGCTAACATTAGCTTTCAGATGTAACTAGCTAGCTAATGATTGATTTAGCTTAGCTAGCTAGTTAGCAAGCTCATATCTAAGAACAGGAAACAGGAAAGGAGAAAGTTGGCTGAGGTTCCAAAAGGGGCGGGACTAAGGACGGGTCAATTAATCTGAAGTTTTACTCCTGTCAAACTACGACACTTACTTTTCTAATTTCACAGGGGTCAAGGGTCAACACCAAGAATTTAAACAACAATTTAAACAACCTTTCCAGTGGTTTCACATGGTTTTACCCTCTAACTACAAATCATGAAAACATTACTGCTGTGCTCCGAAGCCTTTCATACGTTTATATATTGATTTTTTTCCCCTCCTTTGGTTTCACTTTATTTCTGTATGTTATAAGACTCATACTTGAAACTCATCTATCATTTCGACAACTTTATGTCTCTCAAAGTTCTGTTATTTATGTTTCGTACTTTTATTTCCTCCCCAGAAGAAACCATTTTAAACTCCCATGCTGATGCATTCAAGGACACTCCAGCCTGTAAGAATTTTAAGTCAAAAGCCAGAAGCATTGTATTCATGAGCATCAATAAAATACAGTACAGCAACTTTATTTTCAGCCCCCGGGGAGGAAGTTGGTTTTGTGTCACCAAAGTAAACAAACACAATGAAAATAATAAACATGCATCACAAATCCTCAACAATACAGTGATATGTTCCTGGCACGGGGATAGTACAGTGCTTTTTGTTTATTATATTGACTGCACATGGCACAAAGGATCCATTAAATATCCCTTAGAGGGCATTAACTCAGATTCAGAGTGGAAAGAATATTCTGTGTCAATAACAAAAGACAAAGCTTTCCTGTATAAAGCAGCACTATACAGTTGTGTAATGATTTTATTGGTTCTACAGTTTTTCTGGCAGTTTTAGCAACTCTCACAGTTCATTGTCAGCTGTAAAAGATGATGAAAATGTTCTGCGTGCATTTAAATGATGTATTAAAATGCAATTTCAACATTTGTTTATGACAGCCTCTTTCAGACAAACTTTCCACAGTTGTTACTGTTGCAAGTGAAATTAGCCATTAGCATGCAACCTCTGTGATGCAAATGTAGTCATGTCTGTTTGTTGGTCAGTTGCTCTCAGTAACTATTGGAATGGATTCATGAATGGTTTAAAATGTCAATCTCTGTTATACTTTGGTTTATGACTACAACTCTTTACAAAAATAATATTCCCATCAGCCTCTGCTGTACTTTTTCTGAAGTGCAAATTAGCAAACATTAGCATGCTAACACCCTGCTTGTGCAGTGACAGAATATGGAGTAACATAATTAGGACAGTAACTGTATTCCCTTAAAATTAGTTAGTAAGGTTACAATTTTTAAACAGGCCTTCATTTTAAAATAAAGAACAACATAGTACGTGTCCAGTGCACACACATTACAAAAGTGTCACAACATCATTCTGATCTCGAGTTAGACCACATCTTTGCCAAGTCATCATCATGGGTGGAATTTCCAACATTTCAACTGCTGACGCTAGCTACACAGACCAACTGCTAACGTTAGCTACACAGAACAACTGCTAACGTTAGCTACACAGACCAACTGCTAACGTTAGCTACACTGACCAACTTCTAACGTTAGCTACACAGACCAACTGCTAACGTTAGCTACACTGACCAACTTCTAACGTTAGCTACACAGACCAACTGCTGACGCTAGCTACACAGACCAACTGCTTAGTTACACAAGCAGTTGGTCTGGATGATGGTCTTGGTATGGATGCAAACAACCGCTTACATCCATACCAACTGCTGACGTTAGCTACACAGACCAACTGCTAATGTTAGTTAAACAGAACGACCGCTAACGTTAGCTACACGTGCCAATGACTAATGTTAGCTACACATACCAACTGCTGACGTTAGCTACACAGACCAACTGCTAATGTTAGTCACACAGAATAATCGTTAGCTACACATGCCAACTGCTAATGTTAGCTACACATACCAACTGCTGACGTTAGCTACACAGACCAACTGCTAATGTTAGTTACACAGAACAACCGCTAACATTAGCTACACATACCAACTGCTAATGTTAGTTACACAGAATAATCGTTAGCTACACATGCCAACTGCTAATGTTAGCTACACATACCAACTGCTAACTTTAGCTACACTGACCAATCTAATGTTAGCTACTCAGAAATCCAGTTAACTAGAAAGCCTGTTTATTGGTTACTAGCCTACTACTACCAGTGAAACATATTTTGGGACTGTAGGTGGTGGTGATGCTGTCAACTGGGGTAGTGTGTGGGTGAAAACAGAGGTCCAGTGTTAATACCATAACATTATTTAACTATTTAAATGCATATGATTACCATTATTAATCTAAACATGCATTTACGCATAACTGAGAATGGAATAACTGGACAAACAATAAATAAACCTACCAACAAACAGGCTAAAAGGCTAAACAATTTCACCACATTTGGTACTGAGATAATCCAAAAGTAATGGAAAGCAATGAAGTTACATTACTTTAATACTGTGATACTTCAATTAGGTAACTGACTACATTTTTAACAGGTAATTAGTAATTGTAGTTTAATACATTTTTAAAGTAACCCTCCCAACGCCAGCTAACACGACTAAGACAGTGAATATTATACATCAGCGAGTTAGCATGCTGACATTAGCATTTAGCTCAAAGCACTGCCGTGCCAGAGAACAGCTTCACAGAACTGCTCATGTGGCTGCAGACTTTTTGTCTTTTAATAAATTTAATAGCTGACTAATCCTGTTGTCCATAATGAACGTAGAGACAGCGCCACAGACACAATGGATTTGTTGTATTTTGTTGGTTCATATACAGCAACACCCTTCACTCTTTGTTGTGTTTTGTTCACGCTGTGAAGTTCACCCATAAAACAGACTCATGAAATCACAGTGTTATAAAATCCTGCAGAAGTCAGTTGTCTTTGAACGTGTTTTTAATTCGCTCAGTAAAATGATCAAACGAGTTTCCACACACAGATCAACAACCTCCCGGCTGGAGTGAGTCAAAGAAACTAATTAAAAATATGACTTGCCAAAACAGAAAAGCAAATATTATTACTAAATACCGAAGTGATAGGTGAGGCTCTGTGACAACATGTGTTTTATATTTGTTTGTGTGAAACAGAGAGTTATCTGGATCATCTGCGTTTGGTGCCGTACAGTCGGTTTTATGGTCTGCAGGAGTCTGCGCTGGAAGTAAAGACTGTGAGAACTCTTCACGAACCAAAGCACCTGAACGCAGCACAACAAGAAAAAAAAAAACAGCTGCCGCAATCTGCCTGAAGATCATGTAACTACTCTGATACTCGCTGGGTCAAACGGCTGCACTGGGATTTTATCTGACATTAATGTCTGAACACCCTGAGGCACTTTGAGCCGGCTCAACGTCGGTCATTTAGGGAAATTACAGTATAATTTCCACCAGTTATCAAGATAAAATGCTTTCCAACATGCTGGAAAACCGTAATGATTATTTGTTTTTGGTTTTTTTAATGAACTGGCTCTAATTTATGTTTCAGTTATCTTCTCACATCTGGTCAGCAGGAGTTCTAACGTCTGTCCAACGTTCTCAAAAATTCTCTCACTCAGACAGGTGCTTCAGGGTCTGCAGGGCTCTGTTCAATATCATCCAGTTACACATACATACATACATATACTGTAGTTTATGTATAAGCTTGGCTCTTTCTGGTGATATCACTAAACACATTTTTGGCCACAACTCAAGATTTCATAAACTAATTATGTCAAAATTGCACACAAATATCTAATAAATAACAGTGATGCGGAGATGACATTTTATATACAAAAGGTCAAAGGTTCAAAGTTTCTCACTAGAATTTACATTTTTTTATTGGGGGAAATCTCTTGAAACTGTTTTTACATTTTTCTTAGGCATTTTCATAAAACCAAAAACAAAAATACTCCTGAATGCACCACAAACCTGTTAGCCAATTGGAAGCCATATACATTAGCACCCGCCCACCCACCAAATGGTGACAGATTTTGGCAGTGGCGGGTAACTCAGTCACTCTTACAAGCCACTTTGGTGTGTGGCTGCGTGCTGGGCCATAAAATGATTTCAATACGGGCAATTTTGCGGCAATTTTCACTCCGTATGGATAGATCTAACAACCTCTCACACGGCAGTAATAACGCAACAACAATCTGCTCTCTCAAATTGAAAATGTTCATTTTGTCTTCTCGAATTAGTTAAGAACTTTTCCTGTAGTCAGACAAATAGTAGCTTGAAAAGATGTTACCTTGTTGCTTGACGGTTTCGACTTGCGGCTGCAGTCTTCCTCAGAAGCGTCATCTGACGTGCTGATGACGTGTCATTTAACAGCTGGACGGCCCAGCGAACCTGTCAGAGTCCGCTGGGCCGTCCGCTGCCCCCCCGCCCTGGGTGGTCTCTGGAGCAGGGAATCCCAGGTGTGCGAGAGGGTGTACGCCCCCTCGTCCCGGTTGATGGTGTCTCTCGCCCGCTTCCTGATTTCGATCGCCTCTTTGATCCAGCGCTTGAGTTTATTTGTTTCTGATGTGATTATTGTGCTGTTGTCCCAGTCCATTATGTGGTTTTCCCTCCTGCAGTGGTCTGTGATGGCTGATTTTAGATTTTCCTGGTCTGCTTTGTCTTTTTGTGTCCGGGTGAATCGTGCTATTATTTCTTTTTCGCATTCTGTTTGATGTTCTTTTTTCCTTATCATAAAAGCCCGCCCTGTTTCCCCGATGTATGTTTTGTTGCATGACTTGCAGGGTATTTCATAGATGACGTTACATTTGTGATCTGGGGCTATTTTGTCCTTTGGGTGCACTAACAGCTGACAGAGTTTTGTGTGAGGTTTGACTGCTGCGTGGATATGGTGTTTCTTCATGGCCCGCTGTATCCGTTCTGTTATCCCCCGGATGTATGGGATGGTTATGATGTCTTTGGGTTTGTCGTCTGTCTTTTTGTGTTGTTTCGTTTTCTTGTCTTTGTTCTTTTTCTCTTTGTTTATGACTTGTTGTTTTCCTTTATTAATGGCCCATCTGGGGTACTGGCAGCGCGTGAGCGCATGTTGTATGTGTTTTTCCTCCTCCTGTCTGTCTATTTCATCTGTTATGATAGTGGCCCGTTCGTAAAGTGTTCTGATAACTGACAATTTGTGCGCTGTGGGATGTTCTGATGTCCAGAGGAGGTACTGGTCCGTATAGGTGGGTTTTCTGTAAACTGTGATTTTGATGCTGCCGTTGTCTCTGTGGTGGACATTCATGTCCAGAAAAGCTATGGTCCGGTTTATTTCTTCCTCGTGGGTGAATTGTATGTTTCCCATGCTGTCCATGGTGTTCAGATGGTCTGTGAGGTCTTGTGTATGTCCGATTTTTATTTTCTCCAGGATGTCGTCTACGTATCTTTTCCATAATGTGGGTTTACAGTGGTGGTGGTGATGGTGGGGGTGGTGGTGGGGGGGGGGGGGGGGGGGGGGGGGGGTGTGTGGATGGCTTTGGTTTCCAGGTCCTCCATGAAAAAACTGCTCATGATTGCAGATAGTGGGTCTCCCATTGCACGTGCACGTGCACACCATCTGAACTGGATGTGCGTGGTGTGACAGTGTGCAAACGGCATGTTGGGGCTTTAGGAGACTTGGATTATGCCAGACGAGCAGTATGGAGGCATTTCCAGTTTCCAAATTCTGCAACACTGTTTTCCTATGAAACTCCAGCAGTGTTTTGCAGACTAACAAAATAAGTTTGACCCTCAGTTGGCATGAGGATGAGTAGATAACAACTGAATTTTCATTTCTGGGTGAACTATTCCTTTAGGGCAACTACTAGATCTTACTAAAAATAAAAAATAAATATAAAAATCCCAACCTACTTCAGGAAGTATCCCCCAAAGCCACAAAGGTTTGTGGGTAAAAATTAAACATTTTGGTCCAATAATCATTCAAGTTGTGTGTGTGTGTGTGTGTGTGTGTGTGTGTGCACTTACAGTAGGAAGCATTTAAAACTTCAGAGGCCTAAATTGCCACCTGGATCTTGTGGGTCATTAGCTGCCCTATGTGGAGAAAGTGTAGGGTTAAGAGAGGAGGAGATCTGACTGTAATAAACTCGCTGCATGTCTGTTGACGCACGTTCGACTTAATGACATCCAATCAGTCACATCCTCGGGGCTCCATACACCAATGATTACAGGCCTGTTTGGCTGCAGCGGACGGTAATGGTTCACCTCAGCTGAGTAAATGACTCTTTAAAAGCCCAGACAACCTGTCGTTTTCAAATGACACTTTTGTATATTATTAGAGGAAGTGGCTGTTTTTAAACTTCGTATCCAACCGTATGCCTCCTGCAGCCTCTCTGCAGAAACAGACAGTTTTTTTCTTCAGCAGTTTACCGTATCATTAGTGCATACACGCCGTTTCTGTTCATTTCCCTATTGTGTGGAAATAAACTTGCATAAAACTTTTCCTGAGTTTAGTATTTCATCACATTTAGTCCCATTTTTGTTGCATTATTGTTGCCTGGCGGTGATGTTATGACTTGATTTGGAAGCTTGAATTTGTTGGTGTGTTTAATGACACTTGGACATCTGAGGCTTGAGAATCAGTTCCTGGAAAACTGCATTTTTAAACTAAGAAACTACCTAAGTAAATTATGAAAACAACAATATCTGGTCCTAGTTAGGCTTTAGTCACATTCTAGTCGTTTGAGTTTTGTTAGCTGGCTTTTGTCAGCTAAAGTTAAGCTAAAGTTGTTTTGTTATGTTTGAAAACTGGTCACCATTCACTTCCATTGTTTGGGAGATTCTGCAACACTGTTTTCCTCCAGCAGTGAAACTCCAGCAGTGTGTTTTTGGGGTGAACTATCCCTTTAAGAAACTCATAAGACACTTTCAAGGACTTTAAACCCCTTTTTTTTTACAACAAATGGCCAGCAAGGTATTTATTTAATTTGTAAAATGTCTTTTGTTTTAAGTCGGCACTCAGCGTCATTTTGTGTTTATTCATTTTCACGTCATGTGCCTCATAACTCATTCAGATATTTTGCACCGTGTTTATTTAGGAATATTTAGTTCTCACGGCGTTAAGTGTGACGGCATGAAGGCGAGGCTGCAGCAGAAATGTGCCTGGGCAATTAATCGCTTGTTTCAAAGAACGACCTGTGTCTGTGCTGTTGTGAAGAGAGCTACAGTTTTTAAAACAGTTTGTAGCCTATGACAGGATAATGTGACCAATAAATAAACAAATAAATAAATGAATAAATAAATAAGGGAGGAAACATGACTTTGAGTTGATTGTTTCTTAAGCATTTAATAAAGTCTGTAAATTGATTCTCACAGTGAAAACATCTCAGATGTCTGTTCTCAAGAGATAAATCAGTGTGAAGTATGTTTGGAATGACATGCAGAAATGTCAAAGAGATTTTAAGATAATGGGCAAGACCAAACCAAACCAAACCACTGATGTGCTCTTTTAGCACATTAGAGGAAGTAATTAAGGAAGAGACAGTCACAGAGATTCAAACCCTCCTGTAAACATGAACCCAGAATAATTTATGCTCCTTGGAGAAACCGTCTGACACTTGGAGGTATCAAACCTCAAACCCTGCGTGTGTCGGTGCCCTGCTCCTTCCTCTGTGGCAGATGAGACAAACATCCGACTCTTTTTTTTTTTTTTCAGAGAATCCTCCTCTGAGCTTGTTATTTTGCGCATGTGGTTTCCTTGAAGGAAGTGGTTGTCATTGTTGTTGAAAGTGGGTGTGAGTGCTGCATTTTTAAAAAGTGATTTATGAGACCTCTGGGTTCCTCTTTTGTCTTTACAGCTGCAGTTTCCTCACGACTGAGTGTCTCTCAGACACCACACTCTTAAAATGTCCTCCTTTGTATTTTTGTCCCTGAATGTCGAGGACTTGAACCTGCTGAACAAAGTGGCTGAGACACTGAACACATCGTACAACCTGCTGCTCCTCACAGTGCACCTCTTCATTTATCATATTTAAATTGTATTTAAGACTGTTAACAGTCAAAGAGCCATCAAACAACAACAGAATCCAATTTACTCACAATTTTGTCTGGAAAAAAGAGGTTATTTATTGTTAATACCATGCAGAAGTATCAGAGATCAGATAATACCGTCTATAAAGTTCCAGAAATTCTTTTTTCTTTAACCCAACCAACCCAACCTAATGCTACTGCATCTCACCTCACCTCACTTCAGTTGGCCTAAATTAGCCTAGCCTAAACCTTAACTTAACTTAACTTAACTTAACTTAACTTAACTTAATTTTAACTTTACTTTACTTTACTTATTTACTTACTTTAAACTTAGTCTAAGCTAAACTTAACTTAACTTAACTTAACTTAACTTAACTTAACCCTATGATACAATTAGTCGATTGATCTGGTCATTTTTCAAGCAAAAATTAATTTTTAAATCACTTCTGTTTAACTTCTCTAATATGAGCATTTGCTGTTTCCTCTGGTTTATTTATTCTTTTTATTTTTATTTTTTTTTAACCTTTATTTAACCAGGCAAGTCATTAAGAACAAATTCTTATTTACAATGGCGGCCTGGCAAAAGGCAAGAGCCAAGAGGGGACAGGGACTGTCAAACCAAACAATACCTCTGGATGTTGTCAGGCAAAATTGGAAAATGTCACCAGAAAGTGTGATGGACATTTTTTCTCGATTTTCTGAATTGAAAATAATCTTTGGTTTCAACCCTGATTTATACACCCACCATTTACTCCAACTGCCTCCACTCGACTTGCATGTGGCACCAAAATGTTGCACTTCTTCACTGGAAAAAAACAACTTGGTTGAATGGTTGAATCATATCTTCAAATCAGCATCATCAATAAGAAACAACGTCACATACACAAGTTACCCACAAGGCCACCTTCTGGAGGGGACTCAGTTGGTAAAACAAAGATTCAGAGCAATAAAAATACCCATGTTTCAGCATGAGATTTCAGTATTAAGAATTTAAGTTTTTATTAAGGCTTTTTGGGGGACAAAGAACCCGATGCCCCCCCATAGGTGGCGCCAGTGTCAGTCTCTGTGGATAAAAGCATCAGCCAGGAGCCAAAAATGAAAATGTAAAGATCAACAAAGCGTCTGCAGTGGACTGAGAGATTTCACTGAATTCAGAGGAAAACAGGTCAACACAGTGAGTGGTTTTATTGCTCCCCCATGGGGAGCTCAATGTGTCTGACATGAGTTATCACCAGGGCCAGGCAACATAAATCTACTCTGACACCACCACTCTGCCAGCCAGGAAACCAGTCAGTCGGTCAGTCAGCGAGTCCCGTTAGTGAGCCAAGCTGACAGCAGAGCAGACAGGTCGTCCAACTCGGCAGCCAGACGAGCAGGATCCGGGACGCCGGCTGGGGCTTTAGTGCTGCAGTCAGTCCGATAAAAAGCCAGCAAGAGCAATGTTAACCAGTCAGTCATTCAGTCAGTCGGTCAGCAGCAGCAGCAGAGCAGGACTGCACAAAAACCACAAGACCTGCATTAATGAAGGGAAATTGTTATATTTTACGGTTCAGTTAAATCCAGAGACAAAAAATGAAAATTTATGTACTTGTGCTTCTTTCATGCAGATTTTACAAGTTTGGAAAGTTAATCAAAAAACAGATCTCCTGTCAAAGAGACTCTCCCGATAAAATAAAAGTTGATTTTATTTGGATGATTAAGAAAGAAACACGAAACCAACACACATAAACATTTCAGCTCCTCTTTAAATATAAAACCGCTGATATTAAAGGACAAAAATGACTGAAAACCATCTTTTAAATGACACTGAATTGTACTGAAGCAGAACAATAACATAAAACACTTAAAACAAAAATCTTCACCATCTTGATGCTGGTTTAGGCAACATGTACATAAAATGTGACGAGGTATTTTACAGTGCATTATTGAATGTTGCTGCACTGCACAGTGGAAAAAATAAATTCTGAACATGCAACTGCTGTTAAATTTAAAAGGGACAGTTCACCCCAAAATCAAAAAGACATGTTTTTCTTCTTGCCTGTAGTACTGTTTATCCATCTGAATTGTTTTGTTCTAAGCTGCCAATTTTTAGTGATAATTCTCTTGAATTATTGAACTAGATGGCAATCGCCTTGTGGTTCTCAAAGTGACAAAATTCATTTGAAAAATCTGAGATAATCCACAGAGCTTGTTGAGAAATTCATGCGGGAACTACTGTCTTTCTACTGCACAGAAGGAGGCGTGCATCTACTCATGGATGAAAGGTTACAGCTCAGCTGAACAGGACGCCATTAATGCTTACATGAGCACAAGCATCTTTGTAGCAGCATGCAGAGGTGGATGTACCATCGGGCAAAAAGCTGGCAGTTGCGTTAGCCCCCAGGCTACCAAGTGCCCCACAAAACGCCCCATAAAAGTTTGTTTAAAACTTCTCAAACTCATATGCTAAATTGGCATCTGAGTGTTTAATTCATGGCCTTTCTCACAACCTGGACTATTGCACGATCCTATTGCATATCTGCAGAAATGATTCAGGAAGGCAGCAGCCAACTCGTGTAAACCGACAGCTCGGCATGGTGTACAGACTGTTGAAAAATGAAGCGAAGCTACCCCAGAGCAAAACAGGAAAAAAGAGGACGGGAGGATACTAAAAGACTACATACACATCCCAGCCACAGCTTGTTTCGCCCTCCTGCCATCTGGCAAGAGATACAGAAGTATCCGCTGCCGTACTACAGGCTCCAGAGCAGCTTCTTTCCTGAGGCTGCTTCATTCATCCTGCGCACACCACCACAAATAAAAGTTTATTTTAATGACTTATTATTTATTTAGTGTTATTTGTAAGGTTGATAAAGGGATGTGCCCCGTGTCTGTGTTTGCTTTAGGCCTCAAAATGATGAAATCTGGTCCACAAGAGTGCCATATAGTTGCATTATATTTGAGAGAAAGCATCTCTACAGCTAATATCTCAAAAACTTGGCAACTCACACCAAAACAATCTGGATTTATAGCACTACAGGTAAGAAGAAAAATATGTAATTCCTCTTTTAAAAATCATATCTGCTACTTTAAGTATGATTCACCCCTTAAAACACCCAAATCCAGTAACAACAAATGTCAAATTCTCCATAAAGTCTTCTGGCTAACTTTACACTAAATGTATATTAACATATATGAAGAAATGTAAACTTTTACAAGTTGTTTATTATAGTAAAAAGTAGCCAAATGGGCAGAAAACCAGCAATTACAGAGCAAATGTGACTCTTTTCTGTTTCCGTCCACTTTACAACATAAAAGTATTAAAATTTACACAATAAAAAACTTGGTGGTAAAAAAGTGTGAATAGAGGGTCACAAGGAAGACAAAAAAATATTTTCATATTTGTCCCATTAGGATTAGCAGGACTGGACCCGTCTGTGTGTGTGTGTGTGTGTGTGTGTGTGTGTGTGTGTGTGTGTGTGTGTGTGTGTGTGTGTGTGTGTGTGTTTGTGTGTGTGCAGAAGCTAGCAGGGCCTCCATAAGTCACCCAGCCAGGCCGCCAGCCGTACAGCTCACTGAATAACTGACTGTCTCATTGGCTGACTGCTGCAGCGGCTGTCTGGCTGACGGGGCAGTCAGGTGATTACAAGGACGCCATTTGGTTTTACAGCAGAATAATATGGCCAGTGTTCGCCCTCTTTCCTTTCTCTGTCGCCCCATGAGGATGCAGAGGGGCCGGCAGGGGAGTGATTAAGATTTTAGGGAGCTGCCTGGCTGGTTTCAGGGGTTAGAGGGTAAAGAGTCGGGATTTATTAGGACCATAAATTAGACCCAGACGTCTTCCCCCTCATCGCACCCTCCACTACACCCCCATTAGTTTCAATCCCTCCCCCTTAACACATAGATAGATAGATAGATAGATAGATAGTAATGTCATTTATCCAACTGTGAGGGTTGAAAAACGGCCGGTTACCCCACTGTAAGAGCCACACAGACAGCAAGGCTTTCAGGTTTGACCTACAAATCTTCCTGTAATGTTTGTGGATGTGTCAGTGCCACAGAGATTCAACTGTACTCCAGCGTGTCCTTAACGACCCCTGACACCTCTCCGTTTGCTTTGAGAGGAAACAGGGACGGTCAGTAAATAACAGAGACCCTCCTTCAGCTCAGGGGTCCGGGGAAAAGATGCTGTCTGTGCAACATCTGTCCTTATTGAATTTAAATGTGACCCTTTTCTTTTAGCAATATATTTATATATTTTAATTTAATAAAAGTTCATTCATTTAAACCCTGTACACAGCCCAGTTTGGGCTAAAGAGTTAAGGGTCTACGTTGTGTAAATTTATATTATAGTTATAAATTTGATAACTCTTCATGGATGTTAAACCAACATACTGTATTACTTACATGACACACCGGTACACCATAAACTTTGCTCACAAGAGGATATCCACTGCACTCTTTACAGCTTGAATATGCACTTTTTTTCTTCCAGGTGAAGGTACAACATGCCCATGATGCAAAAGAGGTATAACCTCCTTTGTTCCAGCTGCTTACTGAGGTCTGATAATGGTCTTAATTTAGTACGTTTTTGGACTTGTGCTCCATTTCCCAAGTATGGCTGTTTTTTGGGGCTTTTTTGTCTTAATTTATAGTACAGCTGAAGATATGACAGGAAAGGGGAAATGACATGCAGCAAAGGGCCGTAGCCAGGAGTCGAACCAACGGCTGCTGCAGAGGACTCACAGCCGCAGCACATGGGGCCAACGCTCTACCAACTGAGCTACGAGGCCACAGGATGTTGTTATTGTTTCATGTTCTCTAGTGCAAAGAAAATTCCCCTTGGGGCAACAAAGATTTCATTCTGTTCATTCATTCATTCAATTTCAATGATGCCAATAAAATTTGTGAAATACAATTTTGGTCTTTATCCCTGTGTTGCTGCTAAATATTATTGCAGTGTTCTTGGTTTAAAGAAATAGTTCACTCTGATCTAGAAGTTTCGGTGTGAGCTGCAGAGTTTTGGAGGCCGTAGAGATGTCTGCCTTCTCTCCAATATAACGGATTAAAGCACTCGGCTTGTGGTGCTGCCTAAAGTATCATGGAGGAACAGTTTCTCATGGAGGAACTACTCTTCTTTTTGCAACTAGAAAGAAAGAAAGTAGTTCCTACATGAAACTGCTCACAACAGGTCATGATTTTTGGAAGTTTGACAACCAAGTGTTTAGTTTGTCTGTTCTGGGCTACTGTTGAAACATGACGGTGCAACATGGCAGCCTCCGTGGAAGAGGACCTACACCCTCCTTAGATAAAATCAGCTAATTCTGATGCAGCAAAAACACAACGATTCTTATTTTCAGGTGATTATACACTAATGAAAACATACTTATAAATATCATATTCCATATTCCTAACATATTCTACCAATAGATCCCCGTAAATCTTACACACTGGACCTTTAAAGGTGCCCTGTGGAGTTTTCTTCTAAACAAAGTTTCTTTTAATTCATAAAATGCATTTTGTCTCCCAGAAAACATGGTGAATGTATTTTCTCCCTCATGAAACATTCTTAAAGCTGATCTTTCTAGAAAGTTGCATTGTGTACATCAGTGTTTACAGGCTTGCAGTTTTCTTCTTCACTGCCTTGTTGGCTGTTGCACTGCTGGTTTCTTCACCTGAAGATCAGTGGGATAGTGTGCTACGAGTGGTTGGAAACTTCATAGAACACTTTAATGTCTAGTATTGACTCTCGCAACATGTTTTCTGCACAAATTTAGGAATCACATGTGTGAAGTAATCTCAATGCACTTGCAGGAATTTTTCTTTTGTTTCAAGACGTCTTTTAGGGCTCAGTGGTACCAAACAGCCATGACGTACGGGTGCCTGATCGACTTTAATGCCAGGATCAAACCCATAAAAGTAAAGAAAGGCAAATGTTTTTCCTGGTTATGGACTGTTTGACCAAACAGGACAGTGAAAACACAACTTCAGAGCTCCTCTTCCACCACCAGCCTCTCCTCTCCGCAGTGTTCGGAGGCTATTTTGATCATTAAAGGCCGGGGCCCAGCGCGCTGTGGGCGTGTTGGTCATCAGATTAAAGGGCAGCCATTGAAGAGTGTGTGTTTTGTGGTCTGAACCAACGGTATGCAGGACGCCATACGGGCCCGTGCTGACGCAGCAGCAACACACCAAGATCTGAGCATGTGTGGTCGACGGATGGGAGAGAGGGTGTGGGATGGACAAGGGGTGGGTGGGAGACATTCAAACACCAAATTATAATACCTAAACTAATCTCAATCCTAATTCTTGATTTAACTGTCATCTTGGGTAAGTGAGAACTGGCTTAAACAACTTCACTCCACAAAAAATGTCCCAATTTTAAATGTCTACAATTATTCAAAATGGCTATTACATACATTAAAGACAATTGAGTCATACCCCCACCCCCCAAAGTGGTAATTGCGTTTGGATTATGAGAAGTTAACCAAGAAACTATGATCTGCAGTCATGCTCAACCAGCTCAGGTGATGGAGAAGAGCAAAATTTATGGTTCACAGGGCTTGAAGTAGCTGCCAAAGAAGAAAATCTAGAATTGTTGATGTCAGTATTAGGATGACAGAGGAAAACTGCAGTGTCATCAGCATAGAGACAACAGCTGGAATATCTATGGACACGTGTGCTCTTTTTGCTGTTAAAACATAATTTTTTTACCTGTATTTAAATGTGAAATATCTGCAGGAGGTGCCGAGTTTCAGTCACATTAGTTTAACTTTGAGAGAGCATCGCAAAGTTTAACTGATCCACATTATAAATCAGTGACTTTTGCAATTTTGCATGATAATATTTTTGCAGTGATGGAATTAGTGAATACGTAGAAATAGAAATGTAAAGCCATTACATGCAATCTTCTTTAAGACCCTTTTAAAAAAATCTTTAATCTTTTTTAGTTGAGACTAGCCGTTATTTGAATAACTGGATTTTATTTGAGAATTCAATGTATAAACAGAAAATAGTAGAGGACCCAGTATAATGCCTTGTGGCACACCAGTATCAAACACAATTTTTGAAACTTGGTTAACAAAGAAGAACATTACGAAGAAAAATGTAAATGAACTGTGTTTATCAAGGAGAATATTATATTTAACCACACTGTCAAAAATTTATGAATACCATCATAAACACATCCAGAAATGTAGCTCTTTAGAGGCAACGGTTCATAACCAACTAACTTTGTATTCCAATGGTAACGTGCATGAAGGTGTCTGTAAACATGTAAAGAGTTGTTTTTTATTTTTGAAAACTGGTCACCATTCACTGAAATTATTTGGGAGATTCTGCAACACTGTTTTCCTGTGAAACTCCAGCAGTGCTTTGCAGACTAACAAACTAAACCCGACTTTCAATCCCCATAAGGGTGAGTAGATAATGACTGAATTTTCATGTTTTGAGTGAGTGATCCCTTTAAACCGAGTGGCTCAATCAGTCTCAACAATCTTTCGAACAAGATATCACGAATCAAAACCAAACGAATAAGAAAATCAGTGCAGATGCAGCAGAATATAAAGTTGCTGTTCTTTTTTCCCTGAGTAAATGCTGAGCCTGAGAGATGTTATCAAAGTGATTTACGGACTTCTCCCTCTCCGTTTACGTATGGCGTGCACTTCTCTCCATCTTTCTCCCATTGAGCGGTCCATTGACGCACCAAGGGCGTCTTTCAGCATGTCTTCAGGTCTGTGGCTCTTTTTAAGCAGCCTGCGTCTCCAGCCAGTGTGGCCTGACAGAGGACGTTTTCAAACCAGCCCTGACAGTGATGAAACGCCTCCGGTAGAGTCCAGGAGCTGCAGTCAAACACACAGTGGTGAGAGTGTTGACTGAGACCATGACTCTATGTGTGTGTCTCTGTGTTTATGTGCAGGTAATTTTCTGAAAAGTCAAACAACGAACAGAGCCCCATTTGATGTCTGACACTTTGAATCTCCACAAATGTTTGGAGAAAACTTGTTCCCCGTGGCTGCCCAACACAGTTTAATATTCTGTACACAATGTATGTCCGACAACATATTCGGGAAAAGAGTTTGATTGTCCAGCTCCTCTTAAAGAAATAGTCTGTGACATTTTCACATTAACTACTTTCCAGGTCTTAAAAGTTGGACTGTTTAATGTTTCCAGAAGAAGCAGCAGAGGTTTTCTGCATGTTCTTTGGCCATTTAGGCCGAGAAACACCTACATTTTATCAAACATGGATCACATTCAGTTAAAGGTCTTTAAACGTCATTAAATTTAAGATTCAAGATTCAATTATTTATTACCATTTCAGTGAAGCATTGATTGGAATTTGTCTTGCTGTGTGCTCAAACAACCATACAAAGACATACTGACAATACAGAACAAATACATAAACTCATGGAAAGTCAAGATAAGACAAATAAACAGCATAAAATACTCTGTCAGAGTGGATAAAAAAACTCTACCATGTTTTCAAAACGGGCCTGATTTCTATCTATCAAATCTTTTTCAGCCTACAATCAATTGAATACAGTACAAGGACGCAATGTTTAATGTGCAAACTGTTTTTATGTTCATTCTGAATTTGATTCCTGCAACACGTTCAAAAAAGTTGCAACAGGAGCCTGTTTACCTCTGTGGATTACATCAGCTTTTAATTTAACAGCACTCAGTCAGTGTTTGTGAACTGAGGACACTAATTCTTGAAGTTTTAAAGTGAAATTCTTTCTCATTCTTGTTTGATATACGACTTCAGCTGCTCAACAGTCCTGTTTGGTCTCTGTTGTTGTATTTTGTGCTTCATAATGCACCACACATTTTCAATGGGAGATAGGTCTGGACTGCAGGCAGGTCAGTCTAGTACCTGAACTCTTTTACTACGAAGACACGCTGCTGGAACACGTGGACAATGTGTCTCGGCTTCGTCTCACTGAAATAAGCAGGGACGTCTCTGAAAAAGATGTCTGCATGGCAGCATATGTTGCTCCAAAACCTGTATGAACCTTTCAGCATTAATGTGACAGTTACCCATGATGCCATGGGCACTAACACACCCAGATGCCATCACAGCTGCTGGGTTTTGACATTTGCACTGGTAATAATCTGGATGGTCCTTCTCTTCTTTAGCCCATGGTTTCTGAAAACAATCTGAAATGTGGACTCGTCAGACCACAGCACACTTTTCCACTTTGTGTCAGTCCATCTCAGATGAGCTCGGGCCCAGAGAAGTCTGCAGTGTTTCTGGATGTTGTTGATATATGTCTCTCTTTGCATGGTCGAGTCTTAACTTGTATTTGCAGATGCAGAGACAAACTGTGTTTACTGACAACGGTTTTCCAAAGTGTTCCTGAGCCCATGTAGAAATTTCTTTCATACATTTGTGTTAGTTTTAAATGTAGAGCTGCCTGTGGGGTCAAACCCTGTTTTACCTGGTGAATGTTCCAAACACGTGTTTTTGACTTTTACACAACTTTTACAGTCTTTTGTTGCTCCTGTCCAAACTTTCTTGGAACATGTTGCAGGCATAAGAGTTGAATAATGTAACCTTGAGAATTGTTTAACACACAGGGGCTTCAATTAAGGAGGCCACAACGGTCAATGTGGGTCAATCATCTGCCATTTATTGTACAATAAGTAAAATTCTAAAAGAACACAGTATGAAAAACAAGAGGATAGACAGTCATATCACGGCTGGGAGACCAACCACCCACTGCCTAGGACACTGGGAGAAACTAAATATACAGAAGAAATGCAAACCCAACACACTTCAAATAAAAACACCAAACTAATTCAATGTGCAACCACAAACCATGTCACCAACTAAAGTGAACTCCCAGCGTCTCAACCACACCGGTGAATGGAGGACCCCACCAGCCGCAACACTAGGAACAAAAGAAGACAGAATGTTAAAATTCTAAAACAATTCAAATCCTACAATTAAACAATAAAAACAATTAAATCAATATGGCTAAAAAATACTAACTAAAATAAACGGCAGTCAGTGCTGTACCTAAAAACAAAGAAGCACTGTTAGTTTGTAGGACATATATAGTATGAGGTTAAAATGTTCATATTTTTCATACCTCTAAACTTAAACAGTGAAGGCTTCGGTCCTACAAACAAATGACAGACCCACAATTAAAAACCATTAAAATACAAATACCTCAGGGTGCACGCATGCACCCCTACGTTACCCTAACAATAAAATGCTACTCTAAAACAATGCTAAAAACCACAAAAGTCCATCTTACCACGAGCAGAGAGTCAACAGTCCTGTGCACACAAAGGATAGAGAGAGAGTGACTCCTAGAGCCACACCTGTATTAATCAGCCTCTCAGTTCCTGTCTCCTCTGATTGGTCTCTGCTGCTTCCTCTCTGCTCTCTGCTGTCTCCTCTGCTCTCTACTGCCTCCTCTCTGCTGCTTCCTCATGACCTACTGCTACAATAAGTTGAAAAGTTTTGCAAATTATTGCATTTTGTTTTTGTTTTTTTGTTTTTTTTACATTTTTCACAACTTTTTTTTTTTTGCTTATAGTATGTATGACAATCTGATTTTTGAAGGCTTTGAAGTTCTGAGTTGGAACTATTTCTTCACAAACTGCAGTTAATTCTGAGCAGCATGTTTGACCATACAGGTGACCAGAAAGCACAAGTTTTACCAAGAGTTGGCGACCTCCAGTCTCTGCCACTGTTGTTTGCTGAGAAATAGTTCTTGCACGTAACTCTTCCCAAACCAACTTGTCATTTCTGCATTTCTGTTTGTGTCTCTCGTCTCACTCTTGGGAAGAAATAAGCTCATATTCCAAACTTTTAAACTATTCTTATGCTCTAACTGAAAAGCTGGTAACTGGGGATGCACCTGAATCTGAATATGTTATTCTGTAAAGCTCAAATTATACTGCGGTGGACAGAGTACTGAATATCTGTACTCTGGTACAAGTACTGTTTCATTATTAACATATTACTCAGTTACTAGTAAAAGTACTGGTGTTAGAAAACTACATGAATAAAAATACAACATATTCTGGTCAAAAACTACTCAGAGTATTAGATACTTTTTAAACACTGACATTTAATGAATTATGAATAGTGATAGATTAATAATTTACAAGATATTTTTATTTTTGTCTTATTTTTTAGGTTTCCTGATTCAACAAATGAGGTGCTTTCACCACAGTTTCTAAAGTATTGATTTAATATCGATTAAATACATTTTTCATTGGTCAAATTCCTAGCGGCAGTTGATCAATCAGTGAATAATCGTTAACATCTCTGTTCTAAACCTGAGCCTGCTGCAGTGTTTTGTGGGTTTTTCATCCATACGTCCTGATTTTCATCGGCATGTTTGTGATCAGATCACCTGACTGGCTACAAAAATGCAGATGTAAGGTTTGGATATTGATTCTAATTGTACCTAGTACTCAATTATTATCTTAAAAGTAACTAAGTATATTACATTTTTGTTATGTAAGGCACCTGCACAGGTAATCTGGTCACTTTATCAGGTAGTTATTGTGTATTTCATATTGTATTTTGTGCTGTATAGTGTGTTGTGTTCCCACTGCTTTTATCATGTTCAGCACCTGCATTTACTGTAGTCTGCATTGCACTTTAAATTTTATTTATTACGTCCACTTGTTATGTGTAGGACTACAGATTGAAATTAGCATCTCGCTAAATCTGGTGCAACCATGTTTTCATTTCTTGTATAATATAGGAGAGACGAAGTAAAATAAAGAGGGAGAGGAGGGCTTGTGGATGAAGGAGGAGGTGGTGGTTTACTGTAACAGGTCTCATTAAGAGCTCAGGAAGAACACAGGAAGCCAGGCACTTGGTGTCCTGCTCTGCCCTGCTGCCTTTTACTACTCTGTTATGGTCTGCTCTGTCTCAGCACGAGTGTGTGTGTGTGTGTGTGTGTGTGTAGGAGTGTGTAGGAGTGTGTGTGAGAGAGAGTAAGAGAATAAATGAGCAACAGAAAACCAGCAGAAACTTGGTTAGAGAGTGTGTGTGAGTCCAGAAAACAACAGAGCGGTGAATTAGCATTGCAGAGTGCTGTATACTCTGAACACACACACACACACACACACACACACACACACACACATACACATACACATACATGTGCGTACGTACATACGGTCCAGAGTGGTAGTTTCCTGGTTGTGGAAGTGAATGTGACTATTACTGAGGTATTAATGTCTCCAGATTGCAGGCCTGTTCCTGCCCCCGCATCCGCCGGCACTCCTCCATCCAACCGTGAAATTGGGACCATGTGTTTGCTGCTGCCGCACTCCTCCTCCTCCTCCCTCCTCCTCCTCCACCTCCGCATCCACCCCCTCTCCTCCATCCCCTTCAATTGGCCAAAAGCAAGCTTCTCAGCCTTCCTCCTCCTCCTCCTCTTCTTCTCTCTATCCCACATACAGTAGCACTTCCTCTACTTCCTTTTCTTATTTCTTCCTCCTCCGACTCCACAACTCTTCAAGGCCTCAGGATACAAATGTTTATACCCGCTCTGATTGGCCACAGTGGAAGGCAGGACAAACTATTTTTGCATGTCTTTGCAGTTTGGACACAGTGAGCCTCACGCAAGAATATTTTCATATTCTTATCTTAACTTTATCTGACTTTTTTTCACATGGTGGGCTCGTGCAAACGCGTCACATCAGATTCAGCAAACGCTCAGAATCAGAATCAGAAATACTTTATTGGGAAAATTCGGGAGAAAATGTTGCAGATGCTCCTTTTCAAGATTAGAAAAATACAGCACATAGTGCAATTAGAAGA
Source organism: Lutjanus argentimaculatus (assembly GCA_034769285.1). Classification (NCBI taxonomy): domain Eukaryota; kingdom Metazoa; phylum Chordata; class Actinopteri; order Lutjaniformes; family Lutjanidae; genus Lutjanus; species Lutjanus argentimaculatus. The sequence goes on from JAWZSL010000004.1 coordinate 2,218,677, forward strand.
AAAAAATATATAAAAAGGTGTGTAAAAATATGTACAGTCTACCAAATATACAGAGACAAAATGACAATAATAGATAATAAAACAAAATATATACAGTAAAGTGTGTCCCAAACAGTAATATACTGTTATTATATGTAAGTACTGTTATAGAAGAGATACAGAATAAGAAATAAGAAATATAAGAATTACGTATACAATGTGCACATGCATAAGACTTGTAGATTAGCATAATTAACACCCCAATAATACCATATAAGGCTGCGCTTCCTGCCCTCTAACCCTATGTCAGGAAGAACTTTATGAGTTTGGAGATTTAGGTTCTGCTTTCGGAGATCCATAATAATTTTAACGGTGTCAGCAGTGGAGTAAAGGGACCTTAAAAACCTGTGCTGTTAGTGTCCTGTTACCTGAGGGTCGGACTGTCACTGAATTAAAGAAGAAGTGGTTCAATACGAAAATAGACAGGAGGAGAGGGTCGAGTCCCCGTCACAGACATAGAGGACAGAATAAGTGTCCTAACAGGTGATGTTCTCCTGAAGAACGACTTCATAAAACTGCATGTGAAGATACGACTGATACGCCTGAAAGGAGGCAAAAGCCAATTTAAATTTATGATTATAGGCTTTGAGTGTAAATTAAGAATTGTTTTATATTTTGAAATCCAGTCAAAGAGAATAATGTTGACATGATTAAGAACTATAACTGATTTTTCAGACTCAGTCGCTGGTGAAAACATCGAGGTCTGGATAACATCAGACTAAAGGCTGATTTATAGTTGTAGTACGCTCTGTGCAGAGTTTGACACAAGTAGCCTACACTGTTGTGAGCATTTATACTTTTATTTATATTTGCAATTACACCTCCAAAACACTAGTTGGCGGTACGATCTCTATGCTGCTGTGATGAACTTCTCCCTTCTTCCTGTACTTGTAACAATGGCGACTAAAACGGAGCGTCTATCTTGTTGAGATGTAGATGTTGAATAAAAGTTACTTTTACTGAAGTATTACATGCAGAAAAGAGAGAAGATGGCGGAGGAGGTGGTGATAACGACCACTGAACCAACACAGGCAGAAGGAGGTGAGTAGATAATGATGATTTTCATTTTTGGGTGAACTATCCCTTTAAGAATGAATCTGTTTGTATGAGTAGTTCTTGCATGAGGCCCAATGAATCGCAGTTTTGAAGGGATCACCAACGTTCTTACAGTTTATTCTCCAGAAGCCATTAATGTTTGTACTAAATTTCACAGCAAGACACTCAGTCATAAAGTATCTGTTGTATTTTCATATGAGCCAGAGTCATAAAGAGACAAGGAAGAGGAAACGACAGATGAAGATGAAAGGAAGGAGAAAGGAGGGAATAAAGAATGAGAGGTGACTCTGTGTGGTGTTGTGTGTTGTTTTGGTGGTGTGTGTGTGTGTGTGTGTGTGTGGTGTGTTTAGAGGTTGCTGAGGTGGGGAGGTCACCTCTTGCCAGGATGCAGGGGTCAAGTTTATTTTTCCTGCCAGGAGAGACGCCGACATAACGGGAGAGAAGACGGAGGGATGAATGGAGGGAGAGAAGTGACAAAGAACAATTTAATGTTAATTTACTCTTTCACTTCATATCATTATGTTGTTTTCTGAAAATTACAAAAAGTTAAAAAGCTGTTTTCCCACCAGGATCACACGAGGAAGAGTAAAAACTCCAAACCAGCTGAAGTGTTAGACTTTTATCTGGTGTTTGTGGCTACAATAATCAGCATGTCATGGCTTTTTGATTCCTTTCAACCAGCGTAGTGTCCTGCACACACACACACACACACACACACACACACACACCACACACACACACACACACACACTCATGCTATCAGTCTGCTCAAGTACTTCCTTCCACTTGAGCACGAAGAGCTGCTTGTCCAAAGTTTCAACTGGACGTTCGTTCGTTTATCAGGATACTTGAGCGTTGCATGCAGATAGAGAGTCAGATACACACGCCGCACACACACAGACACACAATGAGACTTATCTTCAGCCACACACACACACACACACACACGCACACACACATCTACACACAGAAGACAAACCGAGGCATCTTATTAGTGTCAGGATGCACTGAAAAGTCTCCACACTCACCCCAGGTTCATCCTCAGAGGTCACAGCATAACATCCTACAGGACGCAAACACACACACAACACACACACACACACACCACACACACACACACACACACACACACCTTTTCCCCCTTTTTCTTCCTGCTCTTCTTTCTCATGTCATACTCAAATTTCACAGCATAACATCCTGTAGGAAGGAGAGCGTGTGTGTTTGTGTGTGTTTGTGTGTGTGTGTTGAAGTTAGTTGTTCATCTGCTGGTATGGAAATAATTCCTCTCACAGTTTTAAAGTAGTTTCAAGAAACAGAGGGATGATGGTCACTGATGTTTTTACTCGGGTGATGACGTGCAGGTGAATCCCTTCGTTCCTTCAGAGATCGAGGACGATTATGAAATCATGAAATCATTCATTTAGGACCCGTCAGTCAGCTGACATTCAAAAAGTGAAACAGATAGAAGATAACAAAGATACACAAGCAGTAATTATTAGCTGGTGCATTTATTTAAAAAAATCCTCGACGACACGCTGGTGGTGGTGAGAGAAGGTGAAACGAGTCCGCGTCTCTGCACACAGAACAATGCAGCAGCACGTCAGGCTGCAAACCTTACAGACCGAGTCTCTAAATCATCACAAACCACAAAAACTCACTGTGATGGAAGAAGAGAAGGGAGGAAACAGAGCGCAGGTGAGGCGCTGCAGCGGCACCGCAGAGCGTTCAGGGCAGGTGACGCTCGCTCGTTTACTTGTGCTTGTTTCTGCCGCTCAGATTGTTATTCTAAGTGTCAGACAACATCATGGAAAGGATCCCTACAGTGAGAAACCTTTTTATAAAGAGAAAGATACATTTTGTTTAACTTTAAGCAGCTGTTTTAACCCTCTCGCCAAACTAACCTGACTCCTCATTATCATTATTGTCATTATTTTCATTAAAACTTGACAGAAACAAAATAAAAGTCACCAAAAACTTCTCAGTTTGTGTTCCCACTGCTTCACCAACTCTGTTTTGGTCGAAATAAACCTTTAACTCTTTTCCCGGGGACACTGTGACGGATCAGCTGACAAAAAAAAATGTCACTCGAAGAAGAACAGAACTGCTGGAATGAGCAGCAGAAGAACACGATGGTGTTGTCTAGCATCATCGGTGCTCAGTGGCAGATCTGTGGGGCAGGCAGCACCGCGACCTGGGAAGCCAGGACCGTCTCCATTTTTTGTCTGAAAAGTGGATTTTGATGTGATGCAACCAGCCAACATTCAAGTATTCATAAGAAAGAATGAACGAAGCTCAAAACGTTTTTTGTGTCTGAAATTAGAAGATCTGTTCTTTCTTTGGATATATTCCATGTTAACATATTGACAGAACCGAATATTCTGTGGATGTTGAAATATCTGTGAATTTTATCCAAAATGCTGGCACTGGCTGGCAACTTTAAAAAAAAGAAAAGCTGGTGAGGAAAGAGTTAATTCATGGCGTGAAGGAGTGTGGAGCGGTGTAGGGAAGGTGGCGCGTACAGCTGTGAGGAGGACGCACACTTTCTCTGATCGTGTGAAAATCTGATCACAGATGACGAGTGAGTCTCGCAGGTAAAACACTGTGATGTAGCTGATACAGGAAGTTATTGTGGTGCACTGAACTGAAAAAAAAAACAAACAAAAACAAAACATCGAATATTCATATTTAACAGACAAATCTGATTCAGCTGAAACATGGAGATGATGACATGGAGCTTTGGTTTCATTACTGTACAGTTTCCTCTTCCTCCTTCTCTTCCTCCTCTGTCATTTAGTTGCTCTACTTTTGTCTCATCCAGCCAGATGTTGGATGAACACACTGACCCTGAACTCATCACACCTGAAATGTTTCATGTTCTTCATGGTGGCAGTAGAACAAGCAGATAAGATCCTGATAACAGCAGCTGAGGACTGCAGAACATAAACTATTAATGTGATATTTTTGTTTATGTATTTTTATGATTTAATATTTAAATTGATGCCTTCTTTTCATGTGATATCTCCTCTTTTAATGCACAGCGGTCGCTCAGCTGATAAGTGTGCTAAGTTTAGCGATGCAAATGTCAGTTTTGACTATCTGGATGTTTGGAACGTCACTCTTTGATGATAAAAAAAAAACAAAAGAAAGAGGAAATAAAAGATTCATGAAGAGATTAAACAACTTTAAGCCTACAGACAGGAATCATTGCTTTTATGTAAAGATTTTAAACGTGACGTGATCGCCTGCAAACATGTGACCTGTTCTTTTTGCTTTGCTGCTGCTTTATATTCGACCCAGTGACCCTGAACACTGGACTCTGTTTATCAACTGTTGCTATGGAAACTATAGGACACCACGAACATGAGAAATATGTAAAAAACGAGGGTGTATTTGAGAGGGGAAATGGTTCAGCTGAACTAACGGAAACGTTCAAATTCACATCAGGATGTCATGTTTTCCTACCTTCTTTTTATCTTGACTTCTTTTAGTCAGAAAATATAGCTTCAGATATTAATATTAGAATTATTAATAATATAATTTTATGCAGCTTTATTATATCATATATTTAATTTAAATGTTTTGCTCTTCAACAGGTTTACAAATAAACTGAAAACAACAAATATAGAGAAAAAAACATTATAATAATAATTATAATAATAACAATAATAATAATTAAAGCTACAAGCAGCGTTGTACGGGTCCTCACATCCCCTACACCAGTTGGGGTGCAGGCAGCCACGGTCTCGTGGCCGTATTCATCCTGGTGAAAGAGGGCTCTGAAGTTTCAAGGCCTTTGGAAGGAAGAAAGGAACGTGATGTCACTTCCTGGTTGGTGAAACATGCAGTCCGTGCTCCTTTTTAGAGGGTGTGGCCAAGCCATTTTGCCCCGCCCATCAACAAAAGCCATATCACACCTAAATTTACACCACGACTGATGCGTACGCCAAAATTGGCCCATTTTTGAGTATGTTAAAGCCCCTCAAAAGGCAGTTTACTTCCAGGAAAAATTATATTTTCCTTAAGTTTCAATTGGGTCCTCGCACCGAGGTCGGTGCTGGGGGCCTAATAATAATAATAATAATGATAATAATGATAAGAAGAAGAAGAAGAAAAGAAGAAAGAAGAAGAAGAAGAAGAGAAGAACTTTTCAAAAGAGACATAAAACCAAGAAATATCAGACCAAAAACTGGAATAAAAATCATACAAGTTTACTCACATGTGAATGGACAATATCACTTCGTTTTTTAAATTGTCTTTATTGACACAGGACTTTTTTTTTTCTAGACTCTTCTCTGGACGGATTGAGAACCCTTTGGCCACAAAACATCGTCAATATTAAAATTTGTTTGAAGTAGCTGCTCCATTTCCATCCGAAAGGAAAGAAGATGAAAGTGGACTGATAAGGATTAAATGTAATGAGTGTGTGTGTGTGTGTGTGTGTGTGTGTGTGGGGTCTGGTAACGTAGCACAAAACAACGTCCCCGAAGCTATTCCTGTAATCTCTCCCAATTTCCCTCCCTCTCAATCACTCTTTTCTCTTTTTCCTTCTCGGTCACTCTTTCTTCCCTCCAGGAGTCACATCAAAGAGCCAAGTGTTATCAGTGCTGCGAGCTGTGTGTGTGTGTGTGTGAGTGTGTGTGTGCTGGACATACCACAGCTTATCTCAGTGAGTAGCAGACCTCCTCCTGGTTTATCTCTCACGCTGCTGGCACAGATTTATCAATGAAGGAAACACGAGTGGAACAAAACTCATCTAAACCAACAGAGTTCAACCCTGTGGAGTCAGAGAGGCTCTAAATCTTCAATCAGTTCCTCCAGGAAGCTGCAACAATTCACACAAATTCAACCAATCCCCGTGAATTCTGTGCAACCTTTAGATTTTGTCCAAATTCCACAACTTTTCTGCAAATTTGACCAATTATTGTAGTTTCCCACAAGTTCCACCAATCAGAGCAGTCCCCTGGCTAACATCATACATGTATGTCTCAGTGAATGTTTTATTATTATTCACTATTATTTTTGCATTTATTTTTAGTTTTGACTGAATTTGAGCTCCAAAAAGATTCTGCTTCTTTGTGAAATACCCCCTTGGTGCACTTTTTCATTTACAAATAAAGCAGATTTTTATCATTTCTGTAATTCTGAGCCTTCTTGGTGTAAGGTTAGGTAGAACACTCAGGATGGAGTGTGGTTTGGTTCTCCCTGGAACAAGTTGCCTTCGATTTTTTTTTCTTTAATGTAAATTGCTTAAAACGCCTAAAAACATTGCAACATGCATTGCAATTTTGTAGAAAAGCTGTTGTGAAATCAGGGATTTTGGAGCACAACAAATCCAAAGAAAAGCCTGTGAAAATCCTGGAGGGACTGTTTAATTAAACCAAATCATTCCCTCCTCGTGTGTTTCTTTTTCCTCTAGAAAAAAGATTTACGTGGTTTCATGTCCATATATTTCCAACAGCTCCTGCTGAATTTAAGAGTAAACAAGTGTTTTGCTCCTACTCCAAGTTTTGGACAATCTAAAAAAAAAAAAAAAAAAAAAGTTTCCAACGTCCGAGTGCAAGTGAATGCAGCATGAGTTGCCCCCTCAGTTTCCACTTCACCCTGCTCCAACATCTTAGCTGTTAAATTTACATAATTAATTTAGATTAGACCAACTAAAATGACATTAAAAAGCATAAATTAAGGCTTATAATTTAATGATATGCTCTAGACACATATTAGGCTAAACTATGGGCTTGAACTCAAGGAAAAAAGACAAAGAATTTGGAAAAAATGTCTGAAGATTTGGAAATAAAACAGTTTTTTTTTTTTTTATTGCACCATTAGATATTTCTATTCAATGTTTTACTTGTGTCTCAGTAACATGATGTTTTTAGTTAAAATATCTTCTTTAGGGACTTTTTCAAAGCAAATAAAATAAATAAAACTGATATATTGTGATTAAATTGGCATACGTAAATGTTTTTGCCACCCTATGAATATTTTTCTTGATCTTCCCTGCTGTCTAATTTATTTGCACTGAGAGAAATGTGTCACAAAAAGGCAACAATATATAAAATAGACCAGAATGCAATGCAACAACATGCAATGATGTATTTTGGACCTGATATTTAAACTTAGGTTTCACTCAGACAATCCAAAGCTGGAACAGCTCTCCTGTTCCTGCAGACAGGTGTTTCAGGAGAACAAACCTTTTCCTGTCGAGCTTGTTAATCAGTTTGTGAAGGAGTTGAGGGAAATAATCAGTGTTTTTTTTTCTTTCTGGTGGGATGAAGCTCTCAACATAAACATCCACAAACATTTTGCTCCAGTTCATCGCCAAACATTACACAGAGAAGAAAAAAAACTAACTTTTCACTCATTAAATTATGTTTCTCCTTGAAAGTCCTACACCCCACTGATACACAATCTTTAAAACTTATGAATCTTCATGATTTTGCCTCACACAGCAGTCATTGTCCTCACTCAATCTATAAACTCAACCCTGTCACCTAGATCTTAAGTTTGTACATTACTTTTCTTAATTATGTTGCGATGACAGTGTCATTCCTGCCTGGATTATTTTCAGAGGCAACGTTTCTTTCACGCGCTGGAGTCAGAAGCAGGTGGTTCAGGTCGATGGCGGTCTTACAACATGCAGGACTGTGACACCAGAGTCCAGGGTTTGCATCCAGATTCCTGCAACAAAAACACTTTGGTTAAGATTAGGGACAGATCCTGACCTCAGCTTTTCATGATGCTGTCACTGTGACGGCATCATTCTCTGTGGCTCTACTGATTTTAACATGTCATGTTAAATGTCAATATGAGTGATTAACCTGTATTTTGGTTAATTTTGTCTCAAACTATTTGTTTCACAGCAGCTTGGGAACAACTACCAGGCTAACAGGTATTATTTATGAGCCAAATATTTAATTAAGACCAACTGTGTCATGAATTCAGCTGCATTAAAACACAACATTTACAATCAGAGAGAGAACAGAGATTCTCCTCTCTCTGCTGTGTCAGGACTGACTGAGTAAAAAGAAAAGTGTCTGCTCTGTGGTTCGGCATAAAAACAAATGATCTCATTTCCTTATAGGTAAATCTTGAAATGAATTTAGCACCATGTGTCTGCAAGTCCTGATACTCAAAAGTGTGAAGTTTTCCTTCTATGAAAGTGAAAATTATGTCGACTTTAGTGAAATATACATGCAGAATATTGAAGTTTTGACAACATTTGCACCAATATGACAATAAAACAACACAGTTGGACTGGTCCATATATCCGAATCCCTCCCCCGTCTCCCTCCTCTCCCTCCACTCCTCCTGATAAAGCTGCCCACCTAAAGGGCGTCCCGGCTGGTGGCTGGAGGTCGACACTCCTCCCCTGATAGGGCCCTGAAGGGCCACATCACAGGAGCACAAGCCCTTTTTTTTTTTTGATAAGCGGGCCTGTTCCTGCAGCTGCAGACGATCACTGACTCGCAGACGAGCCTGATAGCAGCCTGCTGCCGAGACACAAAAGCTACACTGAAAATAACAGGACTGACAGAAGAGACACCCTGAAACACAACACGATCACACACACACACCGCTTTAACAGACAACAGACAACAAACACTAACATTATGAAGGAAGCAAGAGGTACAGTAAGATTTGTCAACAATCTTTCTTATTCTTGTGAATAATTGAGATTTTTCTACTGAGACATAAAAGCCAGCTCCTGAAAATTCAAAGTAGAAGGATCGAAGGATGATATTTATAAAAGATAAAGATCCTAATGCCAACAAAATCAACAACTGCTTGCCTCTTTTCAACTTTTCCACTTCCCTTTTGTGATTTACATCTTTTTTTCCTAATAAAGACTTAAAGGGATCATTTGGTTTATCGAAGTGTGGTTGTAGGAGCCACAAAACACACAAAGCCTGGCCAAAAAAAGAGTCACCACCTGGATTTAACTAATCAAACAGGTGAGATCCTTCCACTAGATAATTATGCAGTGATTAATATGTTTCAGCTGGCAACAAGTTATTTAACCTGAAATCCTGGAGGGACTGTTCAATAGTTTAAATGGTGCACTTACTGGGCACTATTTTCTGTGGTGGATTAATATGCACTTGCTGTAGTAGTGAGTATTTACTGAGGAATCCTGACAAAACTTGCTGTTAAGATCAATCCATTGTTAGTTTGGGTATTTTCATGAGATTTATTGACAATAAGAAGAATACAGAGTATCAACAGACTGATCCTTTAAGTGGATTCGTTTTTTCAGACTGTGCAGTTCACTGATTTGCTGACTGGATGGAAACCCTCTGTTCCAGGCTGTTAGAGATCATGTACACCTGTGGGGCTTCATGCTCTATTAGCTGTGTATGGACTGAAGAGAGACAGATGGGCGAGAGAGATAGACACTGACAGACAAAGTGAGAGAGAGAGAGACAGAGGGAGAGAGGCAGAGGGAGCTTGTGAGAGTTGGTTGAAATGTAAAACTCACTCTTTGCATCCAAACTTTGTTCAAATCCACAAAACTTTACTTCAAAGCCTCAGATTCAGTTAAAAAAAAAAAGGAAACTGAAAACCTGATGGAACAAAGCAGCCATGAAACATTAGTGTGTGTGAAAACTTAACTTTTAACACGATTCAGCTTCACTGAAAAACATTATGATGCACAATACATGTCTGATGCATAAAATTGGATTAAGATGATTTTAACAACCTTAAAGCTGTAAGAGGGGAAATAAAAGGGAAAACTCTTACAGTTAAAACACTCAAATCCAGTTTGTACTTAATAAAGTTGCCAGCCAGCGCCAGTTCTATGAATATGTTAACATGGAATATATATCAAAAGAAAGAACAGATCTTCTAGTTTCAGCACCTTCATTATTCTTTTTTTATAAGCTCTTGAATGTTAGTTGGTTGCATCAAAAAATCCACTTTTCAGGCAAAAAACTGAGAAAACAGCGTTTTTGTGAAAGAGAGGTTTTTAAGCAGAATATTAACTTCACTTCATGTTTTCATCATCTTCTTCTGCTGCTCATTCCAGCGGTTCTCTTCCTCTTTGAGTGACAATTTTATGCGTCACAGCGCCCCCCACCGCCTGGCAGTGAAAACAGCAATTAACGAGATATCTTGTCATTGACAGGGAAAGATTTAAATGTTTATATCAATACAGAACAACTGTTACTAACTATCATCACTTAATTATATTAAATATGAGTCTGTTGTACATATTTTACAGTTCATTCTTTCTCCCAACATGTCAAATACGACAGCTTGGTTGGTGCACCTGCACCTTCAAAGTATGACGCTGTAGGACGTCGACTCGCGTCATTTCAGGAGCGAGAAAGTCCACGTCAGCAGGAGGTGAGGTGGGTGGAGTAAAACAAACAGTGCTTTCACCCAGGAAACCTGGATTAGTGTCTCAGGTGAAACCAACATTATGTAATGTATGTAAGTACGTAGTTACATTGTTTCCTGTGAATATCGTGTGTGTGTGAAGGCTATTTGAATTTGCCGGAATGGCGGACTCCGCCACTGACAGTGTAGGCTAATCAAGATCGTAGCCTGTCCTCACCAGAAAAACGAGTGAGTTGGTCCATTGTGCAAACAGCTTATTCTGTCTAACACGTCTGTTTATTGTCAGGGGGTGACCCCTACTGGCCGTTATGAGTATGACAAGAGAAGTATAAGGAGCGAGAAAGTCGGCACATGGAAAGGGTGGATGGATGGATGGCTCAAACAAACGTTACGAAAATCAATCAAGATTATTGGAGTCCTTTTATTTTTTAGCAACACACTTTTGTTTATTTACACCTATTTACACTTTATGGATGTTTTTCGAGATAGCAAACTTTAGCTTAAAGGTTAAAGGAAAAGTTGACATTTGGGAAACAAGCTCAATTTGCTTTTTTTCATGGTGGATTTTCAAAATAAAGGCACAAAGGCACAAAGGTTAGGTTTAGGAAAATATGTATAAGGTTAAAATAATAAAAATGAAGTTAAAATAACTTTGTCATGTGAATTTATGAATGTAACATAACTTAATGTTACCTAACATATGAACATTATGAACCTTTTAACTTAAGCACAAAAAAATCAACATTGATGGGATCCTTTTGTTTGTTTACAACTCTTTACACTTTTGTGAATGTTTTAAAGTTAGCAAACTTTAGCTCAAAGCTTAAAGGAAAAGTTAAAACAATTAGGGGAAACCTAGGACTAGCCTGGGACTCGGTCAAGTTAGGAACAATAAATATGCAACTTCTGGGTAGATTTTCAAAATAAAGGCATACAAACTACTTGGTTAGGTTTAGGAAAAATAAGTATAAGGTTAAAAAAATAAAAATAAGGTTAAAATAAGTAAAGTAAGTTAATGTACATATAAAAACAAATTAACAGTTACTTTTGGTTTTCACCGATCAGTCCAACTCACCTCCTCCTGTCACCTGACTTTGACAGCACATCAAAACATAACACTACAGGACACACATCCAGAAATGACGCCAGTGGACAACTTACAGCGTCATAGTTCGAAATAAAGGGGCACTGACCAAGCTGCCTTATTTGATGCACTGGAGGTGAGAACATCCTGAAAAATATTAAGATGTTGGCATTAAACCAGTAGAGATCTGAAAGGGTTTTTGTTCAGATTTATTTAAAATGTCTTACTCTGAAAAACAAAAATAATACACTACTGTCATAGTAAGAGTAAAGTGATACACGTGCAGCAGTACACACTGATTAAATATAACCATATTAGAGCTTGAACCAGCTGTAAGTGGAACAATAACATGTGGCCGTTATGATCAGTTAGGACGGAACAGAAGCTGCATTATGGAGCAGCATGTTTCATGTCTCACACAGACATAAACTTGTACAGTGGGTTCTGATCTGGGTCTGTGTGATTTCAAACTTCAGATTAGATTTTCCTAATGTGTCAATGTTCCCTTTGTGGCCAATAAATGCACACAGAACATCAGTATAATTAAATTGGCCAATCCAATTTGCCATCTGCATCATCCTGTCAGCAAAAATATATTTAAAATAAAGTCAGTCCTATAAATGAAAAATGGGTTCTGATCGTTTTAAGCGTTTAAAGTAATTTCCTGCATTTAAAAGCAGCCCACAGTCCCTGTATCTCTGTCCGTCTTTTCCTGTCTGTCTTTTTTATCTGTCCTTTTTCACTATCTTCTCCGGTTTCTGTCCTCTGTTTCACAAGCACCAGTCAACAGACATCTGTCATCAGGGATCAGGACGTTCACCCCTCACACTTCCTACTTTCACTTTGCTGTCAGCTTCACCCCTCTAACCTCTGCCCTCTGGAGCTCTGACTCAGGACGTGTCCACACCGAGGCCCATAAATCTGTCTTCTTCATGTTGACCAAGTTTGAAAGAATTTTGTGCAAAGACTAAGTTTTTAAAGGAGCAATATGAAGTGATCGCATGTGCAAAATTAAATATATGATTTATGGTTGGAGCGAGTTCCCTGGGGAAGCTCTGCAGGAGCTCAGGATCGCCAATGTCGTAAACTGACAACAAGCAGCGATGAGTCCTAAACTGTAAGCTGATCAGCTGTTTTAAACTGTCAGTTGTCTGTCAATCTAAAGTTAAGCCTGTTATCCAAACAACAAAAGCCCCCTGCTCTGAAAATACACACTCTGGACTTTGAGTTCAGTGGCTGCCTGTCTCACTACCTGCCAGACTCCGTTAACATTTTGCTCAGTTTAACTGTTTAAAACATCTATGGCATTCAGCATTAATTTGAACTCTAATTAACATGAAAAGTGCAAACAAAAACTGTTATTCTGGCATGAAAAAGAAGTTTCGGCTGCTGAGAGTATTTCAACGTAACATGTTTTTCTTGATCTCTGATGACATATTGTGGTCATTTTGTGATTTATTACTGTAAATATGCTGCAGATTTCTCCTTTAACTTTGAGTGGATTTAAGGCCAAAACAGAAAATAATTATCTTTTTTCAGGTAGTTATGTACACATTTTTTGGTTGCAACCATTAGCTTCTTGGAGCCTCCACACATGACAGATGTTCGTCATGTGACGCATTTGGTCTTTGTAGCTAACCTTAGTGATTGGTCTATGTAGCTACAGTTAGCATCTGGTCTGTGTAACTAACGTTAGCCAGTGTTGTTCTGTGTAGCAAAAGTTAGCATTTGCTCTATGTAAATGGACTGTAAATGGACTGTATTTATATAGCGCTTTTCTAGTCAGAGACTACTCAAAGCGCTTTGACAACTACGAGTCACATTTCACCCCATTCACACACACTTTCACACACTAATGACACAGGTGGCTTCTTCTACAAAGACCCAACCTGTGCATCAGAACTCCTTCACACACATTCATACACCGGTGGCACAGCCATCAGTTTCAGTGTCTTGCCCAAGGACACTTCGACATGTAGACCAGAGGAACCGGGAATCGAACCACCAACCTTCCGATTGGGAGACGACCCGCTCTACCACTGAGCCACAGCCGTAGCTAACATTAGTGTTTGTCTGTGAAGCTAAATATTAGAGGTTGGTCTGTGTAGCTGAAGTTAGCATTTGGTCTATGTAGCTAATGTTAGTGTTTGTCTGTGGAGCTAATATTAGCAATTGTTTGTGTAGCTAAAGTTAGCAACTGGTCTGTGTAGCTAACCTTAGCAGTTGGTCTGTGTTCAGAAAGTTAGCATTTGGTCTGTGTAGCTGATGATAGTGGCTGATCGTTGCACTAAAGTTATCAATTGTTCTGTGTAACAAAAGTTAGCATTTGGTCTTACCTGTAAATGTTTGTTTAAAAAAAAAAAAAAATTTAATGTTGAGACAAAAGTAAAGAATTGGCAACTGTCAGATTTCACTGAGAACACATCCTGCTAATCCCCATTTTTACTAAATTTAACTGTAATCTGAGTTTGTCTTACTTTTTTGTAACTGTAGTGGAATACATTTACCTTTGTTTTGTATCCTAATTATGTCACCCCCCATTACATGTAATCTATTACTCCCAGTGCCTGATTCTGACATGCTCATTTCTATTTCTGTCCCGTCCCAGTCACGTGATGAAAAGTGAAAAAATGTCAGCCTCTACTCAAGAATCCAGGCCAAAAGGAGCTGGAGGAATCCTGAAAGTAGATCTGGAGCCCACAATAATCCACAAAGCTGACATGTACTGTATGAACTACACAAGAAAAGCAACATATGTTTGTTTTGGAAGTTCAGCTACAAAGAGTTTGTTTTCAGACTTTGACAGTGGTCATCCATCCATCTGTCCGTTCATTACGTCGCAGGTTTGTTTTGGCAGAGAAGTTGAGCAATGACATCACCTGTGACCACCAGGAGCAGCCATGACGAGGTACAGTGTTGTTTATCATTGCTGTTTATCATTCTCTATTTCAGGACGGCAGAGACTGAGAAGCACAGCTAAAACATAACGAGAATCTGACGTTCAGGCTCCCTCAGAACGATAACACAGAGCCGACCGAGCGGCCTGCAGGGAGACTAAAGAACCCGAACTTTCCCACTGTCCTCCTGAAATAGACTGATCTCTTTGTACATTTACTCACTAAATCATGAGGATAGAAGCACCAACACCACCCACTTGTCCCTGACACAAATTAATCCCATCTAAACCCAGAAAACCTGTCTGAGAAGACAAACTAATTTGATATCAATATTTCAGTCTCTCTAGCAGCATGGGGCTAATGACGACAATATTGGTACCAAGACTGAAATATCTCAACACTGACTTTTGGTTTTGGACATTTTTTGTTTCAAGCTATTGGAGGGATTGATATGAAACTTGTTACAGATATTTAAGGTCCCCAGAGGTTGAATCCTAACTAATTTAAAGATTCCCTGAGTTTTCATCTAATACCTCTGACAGTTAAAGTCTCAGTTCCAGTTTGGACTGATATATCCTAACATTTTAGAGCTGGGTTGGTGCAAAACTTGTTACAGACATTCATTGTCACCAGAGGATGAATCCTAGATATTTTTGTGATTCCCTTACTTTTCATCTGGTGTGACCAGCAGGTTGACAAGTTTGGTTTTGACTGAAATATCTTGGCAGCTACTGGCATGATTGCCATGAAATTTGTTGCAGCTGCTCAGTTTTTATCTAAGGCCACCAGCATTTGGACATTGTTTTTCAAAGTGAAATTTCTCTGCATTTATTTTAACATGCCGTTCACTTTCATCACACACACCCAGTTCAGACGGTGTGCATGTGCACACGAACGTGGCTCCAAGCTAAGAATCTACAGTGAATATTCAGGCTAAAAACATGGTGTAAATGACATCTTTCAAGTCTACTTGGCATGCCGGGGCTTTAGGAGGCTTGGATTACACCAGACAAACAGTATGGAGGTATTTTATTTTATTTCATTCTGTTGGTTTTTTACATTTGAAAACTGGCCACCATTTACTTCCACTGTTTGGGAGATTCTGCAACACTGTTTTCCTGTGAAACTTCAGCAGTATTTTGTGGACTAAAAAAAACTAACTGACCTTCAATCAGCATGAGGATGAGGAGATAATGACTGAATCTTCATTTTTGGGTGAACTATCCCTTTAAAGGCTTGGGTGGGTCACCAAAGATTTTCAGATCTGAAGTTGGGCTGCAGCATTCTTAAGTCTGGGAGTGGCTGACTTACAGGATATGTTGACTGCAGAGTTGACCAATGAGAAAATATCCACAAAACTTTGCAAATTTTCTAAGCTTTAGAGGGTAATACAGAAAACCTTTTGAAATATTTTAATTAATATTTTTAATCATTGCCTAAACAGGAAACACACAGATTTGACAGTTTTTCAAAGACTCTCATCAGTTTCCCTTTGTTTGAACATGAAACAGGACATGTGACATCAGATTAAAGACTTAAAAAGTGACAGAGGAAGCAGTCGTGTGCAACAGACGTCTTCATCCTCCAGAGGAGGGAGAGACAGACAGGAAACACAGGGATACACTGAGACACAGGACACAGACGGGAATCAGCGGAGCGTGACAAATATCTTCATCCTGTTGTGGGACAGAGAGAGAGAAAGTAGTGAGAGGGAGAGAAAAGCCGAGAGAGGAGATAAACAAGATGGACAGAGGAGCGAGTGAAACACAGAGACGGACACTTCTCAAGGCGGGAACAAAAAGCACATTGATTGGACGTGTCAGTCAGAGGAGGTGAATGAAAGATGGAGGAGGAGGTGGAGGAGACGGGGGCGGGGGGAGAAACTCCTGCCGGCTGGGCGGCAGGGAGGGAAGCAGCGAGAGGAAGCGGGATTCAATCAAACTCTGTCAAGGTCAGTTTGCAGTGAATGGGCCTCTCCACCTGGCTGCTCTTTCACTGAGAGGATGCATGCTGCCGGGGGCCTCATCGCACTGCATGCTGGGAGGGGCCCGTCCACTCTAAAGACAGTCACTGAGACAAAAGTACACTCCGGTATTATAATGTAAATCCAGGGAAGTGAATCATATCATGTGAATTATGATGCCTAAATTGATGAAGGAGACAGAGGACCAAGAGGATGAAAGTGACACAATATTACAACTGAAGTAATTTACCCTCATTTTCATTGATTTTCATTATTTACAGGCTCATGGCAGAGTCACTACATGCTGTAGATACTGAATATTGTTCATTTCAGTGGTGGAAAGTAACTAACTAGATTTGCTCAAGTACTTAAAGGAGAAATCTTCAATATATTTACTGTAATAAATCATAAAATGACCATGATATGTTATTTTCTTGATTAGTTGTTACTTGTTATTGTCAGTTTACAATGTTGCACATGTCTTGCACTCCTGCAGCCTGAGCTTTGTGTGGCCATTTTCCATACATAGTGCTGGCCTGGCTCGACTCGGTTTGACAGCCCAGCATGGCAGGGGTTTGCATTTCCATTACGACAGGGCTACTCCGCTTGAAGGTGCATCTTTTACCTCAAGACAAGCTTGAGGAGGCTCAAGTGGAGCGACTGTAAAGTGGCGGATAAACTGTTCATGCCACACTGTTCCCTTTAATGCTTCACAATAAAAGTCCCCTGTTGTTTCATCATTTAAACCCTTTATTATGAAGCAGCACAAACAGGAAATGTTTTCATTCAGGGGTTTCATCAGCAATAACTTAACACGACTCCGACAGCTGAAAGCGAATATGAAACGGTAAAATAAAGCAGATACCTGAAAGTACAAACGGCGACACAGGAGAGAAACTACATTTCAAAACATAAAGATTCTGTTAGAAACCACAGAAGTGCTGAGAGCTGAGAACATAAAGAGATTTTAAGAAACGTCTTTTTCTCTCTGTTCTCCTGCACACCCACACAAGCAGAATATCACAATACTCACATGTTTGAGGGGGAGAGAGGAGGGTCGTCACGGGTTGGCTGCGGTCGGTGGGTCAGGCTTGCTTTCGCCCCACTCCAGAGTGGGTCCATCTCAGGCGCAGCTCAGAATGCTAAAAGTGATTGTGGAAATGCAATTTGGCGCAGCATGGCCAAAAGTGCCAGTGGAAAAGGCCCACTAGAGTCTGGGGAACAGGAGGTGTGAGACTCGCATCAACCATAGACTGGAAATTACAGTTTATTATTTATTTATTTTTTGGTGCTTTGATCACCACAAGCCGAGTGCCATTTAGTCCCATTATATTAGAGATACCTCTATGGCCAGTGTCTCCAAAACCCGGTAACTCACATCAAATTTTGATTTTGTGGTGAACTGTCCCTTTAAGTGATCTTAGTATTTCTTTCGCCTCTGGTTATTTTGATTAAGAGTACTCAGGAATGCTAGAATTTGGCATGTCAGTTCATAGTTGATACATGTTGTAGGAGACTTTTTATTAATTAAAAGGTTTTATATTTGAAAATTCAAAAAGCTGAATAAAAACTACAATATTTCCAATTTTCAACATATACAGTATATAAATTGTTTTGTACAAACCCAAAGTTTGATGGGAACCATAGTGCGAATTGGTCTGAATCCCTTCAGACGCTCTTCCTGCCTCCTCTCCTGCTTTATCTTCTTCATTTACTTCTCAGCTGCCACCGTGCGACTCGTTCAGGTGACTGGAACAGATTTATTTTACATTTAAAGCTTTTTGTTTGATTTTATTTTTGGAGCAGACAATTGAGCAACAGTTTTCATTCTTAAATCGGCCAAACCGTTACAGAAACTGAAAAAAATCTACTTCACTAGAAATAAAACAGATCTGAAGGTCCAGTGATATTTTGTAAGTGAATCATTTCTAGAATGAAACTCTATGTCTATGAGTGTGTGTGTGTGTGTGTGTGTGTGTGTGTGTGTGTTGTGATACTTCAAACAGAAGTTGCTGCAGCCGCAGTGTTTCTCCATGTGTGGTCAGAGTATCACAGTCATATTTGCAGTTGGCTACTGTGTATAAATGAGTAAACTCTTGTGGCCATATGCAAGTGTGTGTTTGTGTGTGTGTTTGTTTGTTCATGACTGAGTCAATTAAAGTGGTTTTACCCAAACCATGGGGACACACGTGTCTCAGCTTTAGATTGTGTGTGGTGTTGTGTGTGTGTGTGTCATATTGGGCCATACAACATATTTGCGCACATTAAATACAAATCATGTTTATGTTACATATGTTTTCAAAGTATACACTAAGTTTTAGGTCAAAAACGATTGTTCCTTCTTAAAGGAGCTAGAAGAGGAATTTTAGTTTAAAACACTGAAAAATTAACTACAATTATCACACTGAATGTAAAGAAATAACAGTTTTGATGATTCATCAGTAGTGAAGTCGGCAGTGTTGTGCAAGTTCACACTTAAAAGCAAGTCTATAAAAATGGGTTTTAAGAAGTGATTTAAAAGATGTCACTGATTCTGCAGCCTGATCTCCTCGGGCAGGTCGTTCCAAAGTCGAGGGACCTTGATGGCCACCTTTAGATTTAAGCCTCGACTTTGGAACAGCCAGGAGGGCCCCGCCCCCAAGGATGTAAGGCTGCGTGTTGGCTCATAAGGGGTTAACGTTTCAGCTATGTAGCCAGTGGCCAGACCCATACGGGCTTTAAAAGTGATCAGTAAAATCTTAAAAACAATTCTAAAATGCACAGGAAGCCAATGGAGGGAAGCCAGGATTGGGGTGATGTGATGTCATCTGTTAAAACCAGTAAGAATCCTCGCTGCTGCTGCGCTCTGAACCAGTTTGAGGCGTGAAAGTGATTTTTGGTTAATGCCGGCGAAGAGCGATCGGTACGAGTGATTAAGTAATAACAAAATTTGCATAACTGCATTTGCAGACTTTACTTAAATTACTGCACTAAACTGAGCGTACTCATCATGCAGTACAGCTGAATAAAGTATAAAGAATAAGGCCTAGCATAAGTTTTAATAATACATTTATATTTATGGGTTATATTTTGTATTAGTAATCTGATTCTGCAAAGTAACTAGTGACTAAAGTTATCAAATAAATGTAGTAGAGTAAAAAGTACATTTGCCAGAAAATGGAAATTATTAGTACACATTAAGATATCTTTTTTGGCTGAGTGCAGTTTTATCATAACTGCCAGAAATGATGTTAGTTTAAACTTTGAGTTAAAACTTTGTAAAGTTGTGATTGAACAGAATAATCCTTTAAGTTCTTCATGGCACAATCAGCAGCTCATTTCTTCTCTCTCCCTAATTTTCTCTTCACTTTCTATTACACAATGAATATTCTGAGCTGTTCTGGTCAAAAGAGGGTTTTTCCCCTCTTGCAGTCTCAATAAATCAATGAGGCTTATGTGCTAATGGGCTGAAATATAACATCTAAACGTGGATGCGTGCGTTGCCCTGGATATTTGGCCCGGTGGCTCGATGCCAACCCAAATCGCCTGCTGGCAGCCTGAATGCAGCAAGTCTGCCTCTGCCTGAGAGCCATTTCACAGGTAATTAATGGACATAATGACTGCAATTCAAGGGGAAAAAAAGGAGAGCGTGGGTCGCTCTTATAAATGCACGAACATAGTGATCCACACACACACACACACACAAAGGCAATTTAGCAAAAAGGCTGGGACATGTTTTTTTTTTTTATTATTCCTCCTCTACAGAGTTGTATCACTCAGTAAATCTGACCAAAATACAGTGTTTACAGCTCTTAAAATGTGAAAACACATAAGAGCAAATATTTTGACCTCTGCACACTCACAACTTGTCCGTATTTAAACGCCACTATACAAACAAAATGTCCTCATTTTCACAATCCGAAACATCAACTACACTGCGTCTCTTACAGGTTTAAGAATGCACACAAACACACATAAACACACACACACAAATGTCTGTGTGCAGAGTTTTCTTTGGCTGAATCTGCGTCACGGCGCTACCACACACGCCTGGAATCACTTATGTCGCCACACATCCATAAACTAACACAGGAAAGACGTGTGGCACCACGAAACTACACGGTTCACCACTCAGGCCAAGAGCTCAAAGTGCTTCCATACTGAACTCTGCAGCGCTGCCCTGCTCTCCGCGTCTTTTACATGTCTGATTACGCTGCTTGTGGTTCGGAGTTACCTAGTCGGAGTATTTTATGTGCAGTATATGTGTGTTTAAGTTAAGGTGGTTTAGGTTTAATGTCACAGTTTTCTCTCTTTGGTATCAAGCTTTCTTTTCACAGCACAGCAGACTTCAACACAGCCTTTTTTTGTTTCTTTTATATTCTTAAAGCCTCTGCAAACTCAAATCCACTACAGTCTTCTAACCTTGTAATTTAGGGACTTATGTACATAATAGTGAGCATTTAAAAAGTATTAGAAAGCAGATTTAATCCAGATATTGTCATCTAAGTTTTTGTACACTTTCCTGTTTCCCTGATTCCACAAACCAATAAAAAAAAATCCATGTCAGTCGCTATGTGGGTG
Organism: Lutjanus argentimaculatus; assembly: GCA_034769285.1. Lineage (NCBI taxonomy): Eukaryota > Metazoa > Chordata > Actinopteri > Lutjaniformes > Lutjanidae > Lutjanus > Lutjanus argentimaculatus. The sequence continues at coordinate 2,239,615 of JAWZSL010000004.1, forward strand.
CAACAAAACCTCTCTTCTCCCGCTGCTGCAGCTGCTCCTTTATCACAAACAGTGATCTTACCTGTCCGAAATCAATATGGTTTTAAGAGTACGCTATATTTAAAACATTTTCCCTGTTTCATTTGCTGTGACACCTTTACTGACGGTAAGCCACAGTTTGTGCTCTCTTCACAGCATATCACGATACCTTAAATCATGATATCCTCATTCATAAACTCTCCAAATTTAATTTCTCCAACAAAACGTTAGAGTGGTTTAAATCTTATCTGTCTGACTGAGAACAGTGTGTTACTATTAATAATGAGAAGTCAGGAGTACCTCAGGGTTCTGTTCTTGGTCCACTTCTTTTTAGCTCATACATTAATGACTTACCACAATCATGTGTTGGAGCAGGTTTTCAGATGTAGGCAGATGATAAAGTTACACATCTATCTGATAAAACTGCTCTGGCAGCTTCCACACAGCTGTCATTGTCACTAACAGTTCACAGCAGCATGGTCTGAAAAATCACATCTCACACTTAATGTTAAGAAAACGGCGTCAGTTTGCTTTTCTTCCAGGACTCAGTCATCAACAGAAGCTAATGTGTTAAATCTAAATATCAATGGACAGCATATTGAACAGGCCTCAGAGATAAACTTCCAGAAGCATGTTAAGACGGACTTACAGACTCTGTCTCAAAATGATATACAGTCGAGCAATTAAAATTTTGGATAGGAAGCCAATGAGATCCCATCGTGTTCTTCAGAAAACTAAATAAATTTTGATAATTCATGAATCTTGCCAATCTTAAACTCATCCATAAATGCCAACATAATGAGGCTCCTCAGGTGCTCAGTGATCTCGTGGTTCCACTCAGAGCTTCAGGCTCAGTAACACGTGGAGCATCCAGTGGGAATTGTAAGGTTCCTCCACGTAAATCCTCATTTGGACAAACAGCTTTTTCTGTCTGTTGAATTAGCGTGTGTAATTCTTTACCTACAGATCTCTGGATCCTGATTTAGATCAATTTAAACTGAAACTGAAACTGTTCTTGAAGAGGAGTCGGTCATGAAGTCGTGAATAATTTTTCTTATTCTATGGTGTTATATTATGTATCGTAGTTTGTGTCTTGTGTTATTCTGCCTGTATTTTGCACCGTCTCTTGTGTTTTTGTTGCTGAGTCTTTTATATCTTAAAGGCCCAGCAAGGGACACACATTGAAAATTAGCTCAGGATATAAATGCTGCGGTGTGTAGCATTGATTTATGCTACATACGTACTTGTCCCTGTACAAATAAACATTAATTAAATTGCTAAGCCAAGTTAGGCTGCTGGCGGTGGATGCATATTTAGAGTAGTATCATCTATCTATATGAAAATAAATAAGCGTATTCCGAAAACGTTTTTGTGTGTCCACATCCCAAAAACCTCTAAGAAAAGAAAAGACACCTGCAGCATACTGTTACCGTTATGGAATAACCTGAATTTTCTGCACAGAGGTCCTGATTTACTAAAAGTTTGCATGTGTAAAAACGTGTGCAAACATGATATCACCTGCAAACAAATGTGCAAACTGATCTACTAATGGTGCGCACTGAGGATTACATTTTTCAAGTGTGGAAGACAATATGGGGTGTTTCTACCCTAATATGCAAAATAAAGGAGTAAATGCAAATAGGTTGAGTTAGCACACACACTGCGATTTACCAAGCCTGAAAACAATAACAATAATAACTACCTATCATCTGAAACTAAGCATAATATTAGCAAGCACCTTTACCATCTGACCAAATCAAATCCTCAGCCCCTCACGTACTATTGTTTTTCATTGGGAAGGACGAAAATAGTCTTTTGGCTGTAAGTCAGACGTTTCTGAGCCAAGACCACATTTCCCATAAATCCCGGTGCTTCCTGTCCCCGAGAGGTTGCTGCTACTCATCTTCAGACTGTTTGTAAAAGTCTGAGAAGACGAGAGCTGTGTGTGAGTGTGTGCTCTGTGTGATCGGGACAAAAAGCTCCTCTGTTGTTCTCCCAAAGGACCAATCAGCTGCCCTGCAGCTGTGGGTCTGTACACACTGATGACAGCATGTCAGTTATACACACACAGACACTCAGACACACACACACACACACACACACACACACACACACACACACACACACACCTACACCTACCTATAGACTGCAATATGCTGGAATATGTGGAAGTGCACATGTGCAAACACATGCACCCTGACCTCTGACCTCTGTGACCTGAGATCTGTCCCAGGAGAGCTCAGCTGGACAGCCCCGGACCACCTGCCCCCAAAACTACACACCAAACACACACATTCACACAGACAGTCAGCAGCCCCACTACCAGTTCAAGTTGAAAAGTAATCCAGATTGTGAAGGGTTATGTTGTGTGGAGGGAACATGCACATTTTACACTAATTTAAGATTAGTAATAACAATAAAGTTTATTTCTATAGCACATAATCAAAAAAGTATTTTACACATAAAACACAACAATACAAACAGTAATAAATGAATAAACAGGCAGGTATAAGGAATAAAGGAGGAATGAAATTTAAAATCAATTCATGATTAAAAATAAATAAAATACCAAAGGTAAAATACATAAACAATTTGTGCAATTAAATTTATAAAAATAAAGAAGTGCAAGACCTGAGTACAGTGTATAAAGTACAGTGTAATGCAACAGTTAAGAATTTCCTTCACTGGCTCTTTATCCACCTTGATTCCACCTGGCACGTCGCCGCTGCAGCACAGTTTTGATCCGTCTTCCACATGGTCTCATGCCCCAGGAGCAGGATTACCTCCACTGAGATGCCCTTCAGCAAGGCTCTTAACCCAAACCAGTCCAGTGGAGCTGCTCAGTGGCCAGTGGATAAGACAGTGGTTGTACTGAGCAGCTTTCAGGTGAGAATGTGATCAGAAAGTTCCTGCAAAAGAGAGCCTCACTCTCAGTGAACCTACCCTGAATAAAAAAGATTTAAAAACTTCGCTAACTGTGCTGCAAGCTCATATCACTGTATAACATAAACCACATCAAGACCACAAACATGCTGAAACATTGGCATCCTACATACGTACATTTGATCTCAGTATTTTTTTAACCATAATATTTTTCTTGTCCTGTTCTTTTGCTAGCGGGCTCATGCCAAGATTATAGTATTTAACATCCAGGGGAAAGTTTGCTTCCAAAATAATCTGAATTTAACAATAATTATAACAATAATAATAATATTAATACATTACTGTTTTTACGATCACAAGTCTTTTATTTTGAAAAATTACTGGATGTTATCTCTGTGTCTGACTTCTTGGATTTTGATGAAACACGATACACACTTGAAATTTCCAACTGGGAACTCCAACTTTCAAGTTCAAATTGAATGCTGGTCAATTTTTGAGGATCTTGACATTTCAGCATTTTTCCAGAATCATTTGAAAATACTTTGTGTGGAGAGAAATCATCAGCTCATGTTTCATTATTCAAGAAGTCTATCTTTGCATGCCGCCTCTGCGTAATGCTAATTAGGTTAAACAAAATCTGAGTAGTTTATGTCATTATCTCCTTTGGTGTTGCAGTTCTTGCACCGAGAAAGGAAACCACAAAACCTTTATCCTTAACACAAACTGTTCAGGTGCTGAATGTAAGTGAACTTTAAAAGACCCGAAGCAGCCTGAGAAGAAGGATGTGTTTTTGCTCTGAGGTGAGTTTAAATCAGAGCACCTTTGGTTGACAGGTGTGTGAGCGGCATCACCTGAGGGAGAAGATCAGGTGAGGAGGGTTCGGGCAGGTCGGGCAGGTGGGAGTGAGTTTAGATAAGCGGAGGTCAGAGGAGGAAACCTTTGCTCTGGGAAACTGCATTTTCAACATACCTGAAAACTGATTTTAGAAATGATTACAGACCCAAGATAAATCTCCATGGAGTTAATTATCATCATGTCTATAATAATTTGTTGAAGTCTGAGACCTCAGCTAAAATACAGTGTATTTCAGTTTAAGTTTTTAGCAGAAAACTGGCAAAGACAAGGGCACAGAATTGGGTAGGGACAGCAAGGACACATCCATACCAATACTCAGGGATTGCTGAATTGTCCCCTGCAATAATTTTAATATAAAAAATAAAAATTTAACTGCTGTTGTCCTTCAGTCGATCAGTGTTAGTTCTAATAAAGTACTAATTATACAGACAAAAGATGTCTTTTCCCCCTCATTATACCTCACTCGCTACCTATCTGTTGCCGTGGGTCTCTTTTTACTGCCAAAATATTTAATATATGATTAAGGTGACTAGCGACAAATCCAGTGAGTTATTCAGACCATCAGGGGGAAAGTGAGAAACATACACAAACCAGTTATTTTGTAATTTATTTCTGCATGCTGTAATCTTAGTCAGCAGTCCTGTGGCAGCAGCACAGCTTCTCTCTATCTCCACTTGCAGCGTGCGCCCTTGTGTGAAATTATAAAATGCTTCTTCATATGTAATTATTTGACAATTTTTATATTTTAATTTTTGTAAAAGGCATTTGTAGGTGTTGTTATTTAAAGGTCATTATGCAGTGGTTTTACTGATGTGGCCCACTTGAAACTTCAAACTGGGCTGTACGTGGACCATGAACTTCACTGGGTTTGACACCTCTGATAATGTGCAGCGATTCCTCTACTTTTATAACAGGCAAAAACATCTTTCAGTCTACTTATTTTTCCTACAGAGACACAACCTGTCTGCTTTTCTTATTAATATACTCAGAATCAGAATCAAAATAAGTTTTTGAAAGTGGAAAAATTGTTGTCTGGTCAGTTGATTAAAGAGGAGCTCACATTTGAGCTGGAACATTTGACTGATCTTCTCTGCAAGACCCAAAACAGAAATACTTAACACTTTGGGTCCCTGGAGCAAAGTCTTTAAAAGCACCAGTATTTCTCATTTGAACTTACCTGAGAGAAAGTGAAGTGAGGTAAGGTGAGGTGAGGTGAGGTGAGGTGAGGTGAGGTGAGGGGGCTGTGGAGGGTCAGAGGCGGTCATTTGAAGCTGATGAGCTGCTGCATGTAAACTTCTCCAGGCACAGTGACACGTTACACAACAATCCCACCTCCGAGGGCCCAGCGAGGTACACCTGGTCATTCCTTTCACTGACACCGTCCTCTGAGTGTGTGTGAAGAGTTCATGTTCAGAACAACCTCAGCACTGTCTCATTTCAATGAGATGTTTCACTGGTACAGCAGGGCTCCTAATGCAGCAAAAAAGTTGAACCTGACTAAAATGTTGCTGCAGCTTTTCCTCGATTGCATAAACATGCCCCACATAAACTCAACATCATCGCAGCCCTGCTTTTGATCTTGATGTCCGTTAAATACGAAAGAGTTGGGCAAAGTCAGATTTGATTACTCAATGGAAAACAGTTTTTCCTGGACCTCCAGCACCACATTTCTATCGAGCATGATGACTTTTCAGTTTCAAACTGCTTCAGGCAACTTAAATTTAAGGAAAATCTCAAGAACAATCCAGAGATCGTCCATGCGTCCAACCAGGTGCAGGAGAGGAAGTTAGAAAATTAAACAAAATTTTCTTCTTGGTTGCTAAATTCTGATTCTGAAGCATTCATTCTTTTTCGGAGTGCTTGGGTACAAATAAGCACTCTGAGAGAGCAAACGCCACGCAGTTACAGTACAGCAGCTAATGAGGGTCTAATAAACAAACAAACAGTCTCTGATCCACCTGACTCTCAGATCCCTTCCAATGTGAAGTTTATCACTGTTTTCTCCTCACACTCCAGCTCAGACCGTCCTCCCCCCCTGCCTGCCGACGGAGCAGCCAGCTCCCCTCCTGCCATAAACCAGCGACAAAATAGCAGCTCCTAATTGTTGAGTTTAACACCTGGTGATTACAGGGGCTCATAAAACTCCCCTCTGACAGAGAAACCCACCCACCCCACCCCCAACGTCCCTCCCTCCCCTCCCTCCTTCTCCTCCAAGGCCACACAGGGCGCCAGTGCCAATCAGCAAGCCTCTTTCTCCGACACCATTTTTTCATTTTACAGCCCAGAGAGGGAGGAGAAGTCTACACTCATTTAGCTAACGGAGACCAATAAACACTGAGAGATTTAGATTAATTGACCATTTACAACCAGGGGAGGAGGCAGGCTGGGTAAACTCTGCTTACCGGAGCGACTGGGCTCACTGGGCTGCTGTTTGCCTCCAAAATGACACACATGTTGACGTACTGTAACCGAAGACTGACACAAGTCAAAGGAATTCACTTCAAATTGTGCTTCTGCTCCACAAAAAATGAAATAAAATCCACTTTGGTGCCAGAATGAGCTGATCTCAGAATGCATTTGCCGATAAAGATTCTGAACAATAAGAAATAAAACTGAATTCTTGACTAGAACCAACAAAGGTAAAGTGTCTGTAGGAGACTACAACCATGTGGCATGTCGGGGCTTTAGGAGACTTGAATGACACCAGACGAGCAGTATGGAGGCATTTTATTTATTTTATGAAAACTGGTCACCATTCACTTCCATTATTTGGGAGATTCTGCAACACTGTTCTAAACTAAAAAATTAAACCTGACCTTCAATCGGCATGAGAGTGAGAACGACAGAATTTTCATTTTTGGGTGAACCGTCCTTTTAAGCACATTAACTATTTTTTGCAAAAGGCAAAAAACAACAACAACAACAACAACAACAAAAACACCTCAAGTGAGCTTCAAAATGCTGGTAAAAATATGTCTACAGCTTCCAAAAAATACTTTCCGTAGATATTTGTTCAAAAACTGAACAAGAAACAATGTAAAGTAAGTTAAAATAAACCTGATGGAGATTAACAATTCTTTTAGGAAGTTTTGCAATTAGATTTTTCTTGTGATTTTAACATGCTCACATTTGTGCTTCTGTACTTGTGAGGACCCTCACTGACATAATGCATTAACTAAATTAACTTTGACCTTGACGGTTGCGTTCTTCCTGATAAGACGTAGTTAGCACGTGTTGTCCATCTCCACTGGAAATCAAGAGTGTTAATAGTAGGTGGTCAGGTGGTTCAGTTGGTGGAGCGTGCACCCCATGTGCCGAGGCTGTGGGTTCTCTGCAGCAGCCGTGACGAGATTAATTTTTTTCTTTTTCAATTTATTTATTTAATTATTCCTCAGGTGAAAGCCTCAAAGTATGTTTAGTGAATACTGTAATTATTGTATTGCTAACTCAAGGGTGCTGCAGGCTTGTGTATGTATCTGGAAAGTTATGCAGAAGAACGGACATGAAAAGACTATGAACTTAAAACAAGTGTGCATGTATCTGCAGGTTGTATGTATGCAGATAAGGGCACACAACTTTCAGACAGTGTTTCCTGGAAGACATTCACAGTGTTGATGATTCATGTGAAGTGACAGAAATTGTGTAACAAATAAAAACAGAGAATTTGAGAGAGAAGTTCAAACACCCCTTCTCTCCTCTGCATGCCAGGACAATGAAGGTGTGATGTGAGTGTGAAAGTTGGATTGTAAGTTTAGGAAAGTCACGGAAATGGTCAGACACGGGTTTTTGGAGCTTTTCAAATGCCAGAAAAGTATTTTTCACGGAGCCTTAACCATCACAGCTGAGTGCCTGACCCCTTTTTACCCTGAAACTGGATTTAAACCTTTGTAAGGTCGTCTCTCTCGGCTAAAACTCAACCACAGAAGGTCCAGCCCAAAGCGAGTCCTCATTTTGCAAAGATGTCCTCTTTCCCAAAGTCTAAAACTCAAATTGGTTCTCACAAAGATAAACACACACATACGCACACAGGCGGTGCTGTAATGACAGAGCCATTGTTGTCTGTGTGACACACAGCGTCAGTGAATCTAAACATACAGTAAGTGTCTGTATATTCATGAGAGCATCTCCTGTGTAATTTTATTTTACATTTACACAAAAGGGCTCGTCAGACTCTCGGGGAGGCGACCGTAACAACAGGCTGCACACATGGGAAAGTTTTCTGGTAATTTTGACTTTATAAAAACAGAGCATCACAAGCCGCCATTTAAAAGAAAAGATCGATGGTAACACGATGAGGAGCCAGGTTTCCCCTCTAATTTTGGCGGTGGCTGAATGTTTTCACTTTATTTTGGTTCCATGTCGAGCCTCATTTTATTTTCCAGTTTACATTCTTGTCCAGGTTGGAGCACAAAGAGCTATTTTCTGGACATGAGAATCTCTCCTCGCCTCATTTTTTTTTTTTTTTTTTTTTTTTCCTGATCAGGTCTGTTTTGCAGCGGTGGCGGCAGGTTTCTGCCTAATGGATGTGGAGGAAAACACTTGTGTAGTGGTTGTATAGCGTCTTTGTCAGTGGGGTCCTCGAGCCCGAGCTGAAGATGCCTTCTCATTAATTCGGGGGTGCTGGGCCTCATTGTTGTGCTAATCAGGCACAGATGTGGACACCCCGACTCCAGAAAATCATCCAAGCAGTCTTGACAGCAGACGCCTCTCAGGAGGGAGGGGGAGCTGAAATCCTGGGGGGACCATTATAATTGTTTTTGACAGGGATCCAATCCAAATATGTACATGCGTGAAAATGAATCAAGCTTGAGCTGTCAACCTCTGAACTGAGATATTTATGATGGTGGTGTGGAGGGAAGAGACGGCTCTCTTTTGTCAGGGATGGGAAAGAGATGATGGGGTTTTTTTTATATTCGGATCCCCTGGCAAGCTGGGAGAAGTTTGGACTGGGGGAGAGAAGATTTGGTCCTCCCTTCCTCAGTGAAGACATCCTTTGAGCAAGGCATTTTACTCCCGACTGCTCAACTGGAGCTGCATTTCACTGTGGACATGACAGGAGTTTTGATTGAATAGTCAACTTTATTTTTTTCCCATATAGCCTGGTTCTCAAGCTTGTTGAGCTGCAACCGTCCAGAATAATCGTGTTTATGTTCCACAAACAATCCACATTGCAGAAAGTCGTACCATTCTTATAACAAAATTAGCAGTTGCAAGTATATGCAGGTTTTTTAAAGGCGGCTAAACCCATGAAAAATACGGGACTGACCCTTAATCCACTGCTAGAAGACCTGGTTGCTTGTGAGACTCAACTTGTGTGTAGAGGAAAGCAGAGACTTGCTCAGATTTTGTTGATTTGGTCATGTTTCCTTGTTCTTGGTGGTTATGCTGTGGATAAGTAGTTAAATAGTTTCTTTTCTGTCTGTCTTTATGATCACAAGTCTGCACGGGGTCTTTTATTTTGAAAATTGACCACATTCTTTCTATTTTTTCTGTGTCTGAATTTCTGCCCGCTCAACCCGCTCTGTGCAGATCGACACGACATCCATCTGTCATGTATTTGAAGCAGAGCAGAGCAGAGAGACTGGTGGAATCACGTAGAATGGCTGCGATCAGCTCCGGCTGCCGTGGTGTGGCTGCAACATGATGCACCGTACCTGGTGGAATTTAGCTGTAAAAGTCTCCGAGTATTCAGCTCTCAGTAGTTTTGTATCTTCTAACTGAATCTCCGTGGTCTGAAGTTTAGTTTCTCTCCTGCATCGCTGTTTGTGCTTTGAGGTCTCAGCTTTAATTTACAGTTCCATGTTGACGTCAACTCGATAGGAGTCGTGGTGAGTTACTGCTGATGAAAACCCAACATTTCCTGATTTTACTGCTTCATAATAAAAGCTATCAGCATACTTTTGTTACAAAGAATTGCTAGGAAATGAAATGTTTTTCCACCAGTCAGATGCTCGACTAAAGACAAGCACTTCTTTAGCAAATACATACCAAATTCAAGCAGCACATGTGGATGAAAAAGGAGCATAGAGGGGTGAAATTAGCGTGTCCACCCAGATGTCATGTTTGTATCACTGCCGATCGAAGCTGGAGCTGATAAATACCTGCAGAGTCATTTGATGCCGAATGCTGGTGTGCGCTTTCCCATTGAAATTAAAAGACAGATAATGAATTTTACTTCAAGGCACTCAAGGACACCTCAATTTAATCGCAATTTAAAACCAAGCAAGACAAAATAAATAGCAAGGGAAACCAAAATATTGGACAGTTTTGACCTGATGGTGCAACATGAAAAGTTCAGTCTTTAATGTCTGTACCAAACTGAGTCGAATAGTTAACAAGACATTTCACTGAAAACTACAAATGTCAGCCTTCTGGTGGAGCTACAGGAAAACCTGTGGGACCTAACATTAGTAGGAATAGACCCTGTTACAGCCAACGTCATTGAAAAACTGCCCATGCATTTCAGCAACAGAAGTATTGGTCTCCAACCATCATCCAGGCAAGTTACCAAGCTGCAAATGTTGATTTAAACATTGGTTGTTGCGTCCACGATACGTCAGAATCAGTATTCAACTGGTCGACTTAAGTTGTTCAGAATTCCGACAGAATCACGACCGTTTTAGAGCAAACAGTGGCGTCTATGGCTGCAAGCTGTTAAAAATGTTGACTGGACTGAGGACACGATCAAATCTGCATGTGATTGCAGCGGCCATTGACGAGCTGTTGTGGTCCGCCATACGTTCGTTGCCAGACTGCGCACTGTAAAAGGTTCTGTTATCCTCCAGAGAAAAAATGTTTATGTAAAATATCATTTAAACCAACGATGGTTTAAATATGTCAGTCTGGACCAACTCACCAACTAATTTCCCGACTGTAATTTGTTAGCTATTCAGCTTGTCACATGCCAGAGTCACCAATTTTGTTAAGAATAAATAAAGGACAAACTAACATGAATCCGTCCTTTAGTGGAGTTCTTTTTGGTCTTGGTGTTGTTCCCGGTGACCTGATGGAGGCTCTGATTCTCTCCCAGGTGTTTCTTCACACAGGTGGGTTTTTTTTTTTTTTTTACCCTCGACTGAGCAGCAGAACCCAAACATGCACAGAAACCTTAAGAAGATCAGGTTCATCACCACGGCCGTTTGTCTTCTTCATCCTCACACACACACACACACACACACACACACACACACACACACACAGGGAGGTGTGTTTCCGCTTCTGTCACCAACTCTTTCTGTCGAGCGGGAAACCACCTCTGCATGTGTTGTGTGTTTCTAAAGAGCTACACGGTAGTGACAGTGAGGTATGGACACACACATAGGCTGTGTGTGTGTGTGTGTGTTAGACCAGGTGGTTAGCAGCTTTTTGTGCCTTTATAAACTGTGCGATTTAGCATCTCTGACTCCCTGCCACAAGAGGCACCTGCTGACATCACAAAACACACACACACACACACAACAAAGTATAGATATTATTTTTAAGGATTTTAGGATTTAAACCTATTTATTAAACCATCTACAGCTCCAACTTGCAGTTTGTGCTGCAGTTCTCATTTTGCTCCTTTAAGATTCCTGCCATTCACATGTTGCATTAAAAACACCTTACAGGGGAATCACAAAAAAAAGTTTTATTATGTTTAATTCTGTCGTATTTGATATCAAACCCAACTTTTCTACTACTGCTGCTGCTTCACATCAAAAGTGTTCGACTGGCTTTTATTGTGAAAATGCCACAGGAAACACAATATGTTAGTCACTGAGATGATCAAAAATGAGACGACAAAACAAGACGTGGTCAGAAGAAAGAGCAGCCACAGTGAGCTGTTAGAGGAAGAACTGCAGTTAGCTCTAAAGTGAAACTTGCAAGTTAAATTTCTTAATGAAATGCATATGTAACCTTGTGTAAAATTACATTTTTAAAACTTAATTTAAGATTTTTTGGACAAAAGGACAAAAATTCTGAGAAAAAGGTGGTCTGTTTGAGCAAGGCTCTTAAAAATGCCTTTTTTCAAAGGTTGCGTCATATTACATAAGAAGAGGAAGTGGCTGTGCCTGAGTCTGCCTCTGACCAGCATGCAGAAGTAGATGGTGTTGAGTCTGAGTGATCGTCTTTCAGTGAGTTGGTATTGTTTAGCTAATTTTACAGAGTATTTCACTTCCGGTGACCATGCTGAGTCATGGTGTAGCTATGGCTGCACAAACTCCTGCCTCTCAGGACATCGTGTCCACGGTTTTCCCGACAGGAGAAGAGCGGGCGCAGGCTCTCACTCCTGGGTGCGTTTCCTGCAGGTGAAGAGGCGGGACTTCACTGCTGCCTCCGCAACTAAAACGGCGGTCTGACAACCAACTGACACTGACCACACAAGCATCTAACAAACAAGTTTTTAAGTTTATCAGGGACCTGTCGTTCACCTCTCCCTCTCCCCATCTCCTCTCTCTTTCCATCCCTCTTTGAATCACCGTCCCTTTCCCTCTCTCTACTCCGTCCATCTCCCTCTCTCCCTCCCTCTCTCAGTCTACGTCCCTTTGTCACTGTCTCCCTCATCTTCTCTTTCTCGTCACTGCAGCGCTGTGTGTGGATTTATAGAAGGTAAGACGTGAGATAGGACTGATAAAAGCTGATACTCAAACATCAGCTGAACAGAGGATTAGCTGTTAGCTAACGCCGTTCACTCACCAGGACACCTGCTCGGTTCTCCACTGACTCTCCTCACACCACAACTCAATTTCTCTCCTGTGACGGTTATTTCTCCTCACCCTGTTCTGCTCCTGGTCTCTTTTTGATGCCTCATGAGCTTGTAGCCCATCATATTCATAAGAATATACATTTTCAACTTCTTCAGAGTCAAAACTTGGACTGGGGTCTATATTTATTTATGATCTAGGCCTGTCTGCCTCGATCTACTATCACTTCCAGTTTGTCTTTTGTAGACGTACAAATAAAATTCTTTCACAAAAAAACAGCTCCAGATGTTATTGTAGTGTGTGTATATATGTTTTTTGTTGTTGTTTTTTGTTTTGTTTGTTTTTTCTTAAATCAAGTTTCTACATAATTTCACTAAACATTGATTCACCCTGCAAGCTGGTATGACTGGTATACATGCAGATATCCATTCAAATTAATGCAAACACCAGTACAGATCTCAGCTCAACATATCTGTTTTTATCACTGAATACTGACATTTGTGTTGCGACTACGCATGAATTTCTCTTCCAATAATGGTACTGAGCATATTATGAACATATGAAATATACTAGAACAGTAAAATATTAATCTGCCATTCTAAAAATATACTGTTACTTTGCAACACATACATTAACATGAATGTTGGAAAAATTCTACGTTGACGACTGCTGAACATAAAACATACTAAAAGACAAGGACATTTATCATGGATAAAACCTTAATATATTAAATATAGAATACAATGACAATACATGCATTATTATTTATAAAAGGTAAGATATAATTTTAAGACATAAACACATTTTATTCTGACAGAGTAGCTGCACAAGGAGTTTTTGTTGCCGCCACAACCCTCAAACTGTTGTATTAAACTGTACCTGCTGTTACCAGGGTAACCACAGGCGTCGCCAAATTAAGTGGACTGTTATCTTATTGATCATGGTTTTAAGTAGTGAACTGCCTTAAAAAACACAACATTTTTTTCAAAATAAAATAGGAAATAAGTGTTGCAGGTTTTTCAGATTATTTCTCAGTAGCTGTGGTGGAAGAAATACTTAATGTAAAACTAACATCACAGGGGTAAAAATATTAAATATTACAAGTGAAAGTCGTGCATATAAAATATTATTAAGAAAAGTATGTAAGCAGCATTAGCTGAAGTAGCTGCCCGCCTGATTATGTTTACTTGCTCAAATTTTGTTGATTAGGTCGTCTTTCTTTGTTCTTTGTGCTTCTACCATGGATAAACAGGCTACGTGGTTAAATTGTTTTTTTTCTGTCTGTCTTTATGATCGTGAGTCTGCATGGGATCTTTTATTTTGAAAATTAATTGGATTCTCCCTGCCTTTTCTGTGTCTGACTTCCTGCCCGTTCGATCTGCTCTGTGCTAACTGATGCAGCATCTGTCAAAAATAGACTCGACGCATATTTGAAGTGGAGCGCAGTGCAGAGCCGTTTCTGGGACGTGCCGAGGTGCTGCTGGTGGAATCACAAGCATTGTAACTTATAACTAAAGCTGTCAGATCAATGTCATGGAGTAAATATAGTAATATATTATACATATTGTTCTATATTGTAAAAAGTACAATATTTCCCTCTGAAATATTGTGGTGGTGAAGTAAAAAGCAACATGAAATTAAAATACAGCACCTAAGAAATGTAGTTTTCACCTCTGCAGATTTAAAATCAACAAACTCTTCTAAATTTCAGTGATGATTCCTTCTTTCTCTTCCTGCTGAAACACATTCCTGCACATATTACTTGACAACTACAGCCAATCGACATCTACAATAAACACAAACTCGCATTCTAGCTTGACCAGCTTTAATTAACCCTTTGTGTGCCCGGTGATGGTGAAGAGGGCCCGGCTCATGTCAGGGAATGAATGAGCCGACACTGCGGGATTAAGAATATCCCCCCGTGGAGGATGATGGGACATGAAGGGAGGGGAGTCACTCTGTTGAGATTAACACCTCGGTTTGCCTTTCCCACATGACCTCTCAATCCCTCTGGAATGCTGCATCACTGTCCCCTCACACTAACGTCTTTCTTTGCAATCACAGCTAATTAGAATATGAAGTCTGGACCTGAATGGGGTCACGGGTTTTCTTCTGTCTCCATGTGAAAAGAGGCCAGTTTTCATAAGCAAAAGACTGGCGCATTAACATAAAGTGATCATATATCTATCAGAGATTGTCAAGTTGTGGATCAATGAACTCAATAAATTTGTTTTTTAATCAGTAATGTACAAATAAAAATATGTATCATGGTGATATGTTATTGTTTATTGATAAAGTTCCTTGTGATCTCGTTATTGTGTTTAATCTACATCAGAAATATGACTCTCACTGGCCACCTGTTGATGTTTTTGCAATTGTGCTGTTGCTGATACAGATCATGAAAAATCATTAATTATGTAATGGCCCTTTTGGTTTCCATTTGCTCTTTAAATGACCTCGGTTTGTTTTTGTGTTATGCTCTCAGTCAGTTTGCAAAAGTAGGTTTTACTTTAATGTCTCTCATGTTGGAAGCAAAGTGTAGTTTTTATTCAGTTTTGCTTATAAAATCAGGCTGCACGGTGATGTGACGGAGCTGCGGTCCTGGGTTTGAACCTGCTGGGACCTTTTGGTGTTTGCATAGTTCTTTAGTCCACAAAACAGGAAAACAGTGCTGCAGAATCTCCAAAACAATGTGAGTGAATGGTGATCAGGTTTTCAAATGTAAAAACACAACAGAATATACTGCTCGTCCAGTGTAATTCAAGTCTCCTAAAGCCCCAACATGCCATGCTGACTAAAAAATATTGTTTACAGCATGTTTTAGTCTGAATCTTCACTGTAGATCCTTAGCTCGGAGCCACGTTCACATGCACACTGTCTGAACTGGGAGTGTGTGTTGTGACGGTGTGCAAACAGCATGTCAGAACTATTGAAAACTGGTCACCGTTCATTTCCATTGTTTGGGAGATTCTGAAACTCCAGCAGTGTTTTGCAGACTAACAAAATAAACCAGACCCTCAATCGGCATGAAGGTGAGCAGATAATGACTGAATTTTCATTTTTGAGTGGACTATCCCTTTCTGTCAGTCATCAGCATAAAAGCGATGGTTTGGTGCAGGGATACTCAACCTACTTTTGCAAAATGAGACGTGGCAAGACAGCCAGTTCACAAAAAAAAGACTATATTTATCAGATATAAATAGATAAACATTAAGAGGCCAATAACTCATCTTTTTAATTCTTTATTTTCGAATTTACCGACTTAATAACCTTTTAACTAAACTGATTTGGTGCAAGGATTGACAGGTAAATCAAATATTTTGCAGTATTTAATAACTTGTGTAACATTTGAAAGAGTTTATACAACATTAAACATAGCTGGAACCTCTCCCATCATGCATTCACTGAAATGTTGGAATAATTCATTAACATAAACCATAAATCATAAATACTATTAACAGAATTGCACCCTGCTGCACATTGCACAGCCTGAAAGGGCATCAGCAGCCTCATTTATTCCGTCATGCAAAACTGGAATATCTGCCCCTCCGTCCAGGGAATTGATTTATTTTCATTGTGAATTAGACGATGGCCAGCACGCTGTCAGGGCCCATATTTGGCCCACAGGCCACAAGTTGAGTATCACTTGTTTAGTAGCTGTGGGCGGATATCGAAAATAAATCAAATATGTTGTTACTGAATGTTCAGTGTGAACATCTGATGCTTTCTTATGTTTCCTCACTAAACAAAACTTTACTTATGTAACACATTTCATACCAGGTGGATGCACAATGTGCTGCGCAGAGAGTGAGCCACAAAAGCTGCAGCCACAATAACAGATGCATTAAAAATACTGGAGTTAAAACCAATTAGGATACGAAACAGAATAAATTAAGACCAGCAATCACAGAAAAGTACAGAAAAAACAATAAGAAGACCTAAGAATTGAAACCATTTAATGGGGAGAAAAGATAAAATGTAATAATCAATTATCTCTTTATGTTGTTATTGTTGTTCCTGCTGAAAAAAAGTTATACTGACTTGGGAAAAAAACAGTAAGGATGATTTGTACATGGCTTATTACTGCTGCATTTGTCTCCACAGTGATGTTTGAGGTTGTGGTTCTGTTTCGTGATGTGTTTAGTCTCAACATTTGCTCTTATTATAACAGCTTTATGCATGTGCAACAAATTCAGCTCATTTTGCCATATCCAGTGTTAAAACGGACCTTTCTTGCAATGTTAAGGAATGTGATTTGTGTATCCACCCCTGGATTCAGATCCTCTCCAAAATTGAATGGGCTCTTCCTCAGTCCGTGCTACACCCTTCCATCAAGTTTCATGAAAATCTGGCCAGTAGTTTTTCCATAATCCTGCGGACAACCAGACAAACAACCTGATCTGAAAACAAAATTTGCAGAAGTAAAAAATAAGCTGAAATAAGCTCTTGCCCCTGCCTCATCTAACCATATCGACATGTTTAATACTTCCAACGGACTTTTGCTACAAAATATGAGCATGATCATTTCTAAGAAAGTCTACGGTTAATTATTACCTCCATCTGTAGATTATTCTTTTCTCAAACAACACAATTTTTCCTCAAATCTTTTCGATAAGTAAGTTTAACCATTTCATTTTCAATACTATCTTAAACCATTCAAAGAACAAATTGATCTGCATGCAGAAGCAATGCATATCTTCCAATATTTTTAACACTTCACAAATCTAAAATGAAAAGTATAGGACCGAATACTAAACCTTGTGGAACTCCATATTTAGTCGAATCAAAGTGGCGTCATTTTTCCTTCAAGGAATTTCGAAAAAACAAAACAAAAACAACAACAATGGGAAAAAAACAGTTAATTTATGGTTGTGTTTAATTGCTGAACTTCATTCACTTAAATATGCTTTAAAACAGAGTGATCAAAGAGCCACGTTATTAATAAAACACAAAGAGTCTTAACCGTCCACTTTGCACTGCCGTATTTGTGAGTGACAACGTTCCCGGCAGCGATTTGACGCGATCAATCAGTTTATATTGAGACGTTTTGATGTGATCAATCAGTTTATATTGAGATGTCGCCTTCAGTGTCACTTCACATCTAAAGACGGGCCGGGACGTCACAGAGTAGTGGTCGGCCACAGGCCCTAAAAGTCTGAGCTTCAGTTTTAAATCCCTCATCGTCTAACATCCCATTGTCCCTCAAATCCAGCCTACCTTTAAAGAAGCTTCTCTGAGCCCTGCAACAATGTGGCCCATAAGACCCCCCCCCCCCCAGACAAAAAGAAAGAAAGATCCTCTCTCTTTCTTACCCTCGGCTCCCTCTCCTTCACTTCAGTGTCAAAGCCTGATCCTCCAGTGTGAGAAGCTCTTAATCAGGGGCCAAACAATGAGACCCCAGATCCCTGCTTTTTGACAGAGGGCCTGATCTAATAAGCAGAGGAGGCCTGAGATGAGGAGGGGGTGTGGGGGGGTCGGGTGGCCTGATCCAAGGGATTACTGGGAGAGATCTACCCTGGAGGAGAGGGGGCCTCCTCATGGGGGAGGACGGGGCAGGAAGGAATGAAAAGGACATGGACATAGACATACTATAAGTAGATGCAGGGTGGAAGTAACTGATTACAAATACTCAGATTACTGTAATTAAGTAGTTTTTTTGTTTTTTTGGGGGGGGGGGTGGTATTTGTACTTTTATGAGCAGATTTTCAAGTCTGCACTTTTTACTCTACCCTATGTAATCTACTTAGTTACTTTTAAAATCATGGTTGAGTTCTGAGTACAGTTTGAATTCATATCCAAACCTTTCGTCTGCATTTTAGGAGCCAATCAGGTGATCTGATCACAATCAATGACATACAAATGAAAAACAAAACAAAACACTGCGACAGCACACATTTGCAGTAAGGATGTTAGCGATCAATCATTAATCAATTAACTGCCATTAAGAATTTAACCAATTAAACATGTATTCATGGTTATTTAATCAATAGTCATGGCTGTAATTTCTCTGGTGGAGCCGTGTGTTGAATAAGGAAAATTAAACTTAGACTTAAAATGAGAAAAAAAAAATGAGAACAAAAATTGAAAATGAGGAAATAAACGTGCCTTGCATCTCATAATTTATTAATGAGTAATCAATTGTTAATGTTTTCTATTGGTTAAGGAAAACGTGGGAACTAATTAGCTCTTAAATCTAAAACTTAAATACTACACATGTAAATGTGTAATTAAAATACTAGTTAAAGTGCTGAACATGATAATGAAATAATTATGTGTAACAATAAACTTGATTTTACCTACTGAAATATATCATGTGCACAGTAAACTACAGCTTAATACGGAAAAACAAAATTAGTACAGTAACTTACTACAAATAACCCAAAACAATGTGTACAGTAACTATGGTTACACCAGCAGCAGGAACAGCTGATGAAAATAAAGCATGTTTTTAAAGTTACTGTAAGAACTGTACTGGGATTATTAAGTACTCATATCGGTACTTCTACTCGGTCTGAAAAAAGTGGTATCAGGCATGAATAGTTTCTTGTGCTTCGTGCACAGAACAGACTTCAACACCTGTTTATTTACATTTTTGGCTCATGTGCATGTGACAAATACTGTTCTGGCTTTGACCAGTTCCTGTTCGCGCTGTCAACACAATCATTTATATGATCTCTGAGCAGATTTATGGACTCTGTCCTTGATGGACATCAGAGATCCTGACATTACCACAGTGACGTGTGTATGTGAGGTGAGTTACGGCTAACTGAGAGGTATAAAAGGAACTAATGTACGGCGGCTGATGTTGCTGATTGGTTGAGGGGGATAGGAAGGAGCAGTAAGACTCACAGAGACCCCCTCCTCTCCTTCTCCTTTTTACTCCCCCTCAGCCTCTCCATCCGAAATCCTTCCCTCATCCCCCTCTTAACCCAACCATCACCCCGAGGCCCCTTCTCCACCCCCTTCTGCCTCAATCACATGATCACATCTATTCATAATCTGACCAACAGGTGGACAAATTACACATAACAAAGTGTTCACAGCTACACATGTTCATGCCAGTATAGAACATTAACAACAAAACAATCACATCATTCCTATAAAAATAACAGCCTATAATCAGACTGAACTGCCATTTTGTTTTCACTTCATTCTCATTATTCTGTTTGAATTGCGTAAAATGAATCGTAGATGTGGGCTGGACCAGGCTGAAAAAGTAAAAAATGAGGTGCTGGACTGAACGTGACAGACGGACAGACATTAACAGAAAGAGAACAGGAACATCTGTGAGAGAGGATGAACTGCTGATCAGTTCACAAGCATGAATGTGAAGAAACCAGTTCCAAAAGACTAATTTATATAAATAATTTTCACCTCCTGCACCAGCCTTAAAATCCTCTATAGCAGACGGTGTGATGGAAAGACACAAGATAATGATTTTCAAACCAATTTAATATTTCTTGTACTTGCATATTGCAAACACCTCGTCTCATCCCTTTCTTTGACACATTTGTCAAACTCAACATCTGTGAGCCAACTCAGTCCGGCACCTCATTTTATGTGGCCCACGAGAGATAATCAAATGTAGAGGAAATTGCGATAAGTAGATACATTTATATAGTTTTACATTTACAACCGGCCCTTTAAGAAGTACTACAATGCTGATGTGGCCCGGGATGGAATTAGTTTTGACACCCCTGATGTAGGAGAACCTGAAACATGAAACTCCGTATCTAGAACCAGTGTTTGGTTTGTTCTGGTCGTTCTGGGCTCCTGTAGAAACACGGCGCTGCAGCGGACTCCACTGAAGAAAAGGACCAATGTCCACAGTCATGGACTCACAGACTTTGATGCACGTTCCCACTGTCAAATGTCCACGAGGGTTCTCTCTCTTTCTGTAGGCCTGCATTGCTGCAGACACTGATAAGATAAATTTAAGGCTCATTATTTGTGTGTTTGCTTCATTACTTATTTAAAGATTTTTCAAAGACAAAAAATTTTTTTTAAATGAGGGGCTTAATTTAAACAAATTCTTTACTTTTTTGCCCTAAAATATAATTCAGTTAATCTAATTTGTGTATCACAGCCATTTCCAAACTCAAGAATGCCACAGGCGCAGTATGAAATCTGAAAATCTTCTGCAGCCCACCCAAACCTTTAACAACACCCCTGATCAACACATGAGACACCAGAGTATAAGGTATGTTCTGGTGTTAATGTGACTGGTCACCAAATACAGTGTAACACCTATTAAACAAGGTCAGATAAAAGCAGAATAACATAATTAAAATCCCACATCTTTATTTGAAATTAATTATAAATATTTAATGGTAATTTAAAACTTCTAAAACTTAAAAGTATTTTATTTATTTATTTTTCATGACCTGTCACGGTCCACCTGTAGGGCTCTCATGGCCCCCACTTTGGAATCACTGGTGTATTACATATATTTTTAGGAAATTTTTCCCCATGTTTGAGATAAGATTGTAAAATCATAGATAAACAATTCACTGCTAGAGTTCTCTTTAAAGGATTTAAAAGCTGAATATCAGCTGTTGTTATTAGGTTCCAACAGGAGACTACATGGTGTGTGGGGGTCTTTCATTGGAGAGCTGGAGTGCGTGGCTCTTAACGTGAAGGAGGGGGTGTCTCGCTTCCTGCCCCAATGGAGAGGGCGGATCCATTAGCAAAAGCTACTGTGACACCGGGCGCTTGAGACCTTTGATGTCCTCACAGCAGCAGGCTGCAGGGGCGGAGGAGCGAAGACCTGAGGGGGCTTTCAAAGAGGAGACCTGGTGTGTCCAGATGGAGTCTCCGTCCATTCACACCGACGTCTGCTGATTAATGAGAGAATCTCACTTTACCTGTAACGATTTATAGTTCTTTTATTTTCAACCATCACACTGAAGGCACAGTTTGAACAACTGTAATTAAAGCGATACAAAACCGTACACGTTCACTATACGGGGCCCTGCGAAGTGTGCGAGGGCCCCGCCTCCCCCTCCAGTCAAAGCAGGTATCAATGTTTACAACTTTGATGAGAGGATGAAGCAGAACTTAAAAGAAAATAACATCCCGAGACTGAACAGGGTGAAGAGTAATCAGGTAAACTTGTGTTTCCTCCTCTGCAAGTCTGCAGCAAAGCATCATGGTCTATAGGACCATCTCACATCTGTAGCATCACTCTCCTGTTAGAACCATGTATCTCTAAAAAGTCAGAAAACAGCCTTTTTTCAGCTTTGTGTATTAAAAAGTTCAGTATTTGCCTCTGGGATATTGTGTAAAATAGGGTTGCAAATTGTGAGCTCTTTTCTTAATTGATCATTAATAAAATTAATGATCAATTAATCGATTAATCAAACTTACAAAATCTTAAAAATGTTGCATTTACCAAACAACCCCACAATCAAAGTTTTATTTCCACAGCAACATGTTCCACGTTCTCTGACAGCGTTACGTACACCCTTAGAAATAAAGCTGCTTACTAGAACCAGATAGGGTTCTTCAGCTTGTCCCCATAGAACCATTTTTGCTTCCTGTCAGAACTTTTTATAGAAGTTCACTTGGAACCCTTTCTACTGAGAACCCAACATGAAGGGTTATATCTAGAACCATCTGTGAAAGTTTTCACCAAGAACACCCTGTGAAAGGTCCTACAGAGAACCCTTTTGTGGTGCCGTGGTTCCACTTAGAACCCTCTCAAGGTTCTATCCCGAATCTTTCTACCTTTCTAAGAGTGCTAACAAGAATCTGGTCAGGGGTTCAACTGAGAACCTTTTTATATTCCATGAGTTTTATCTAGAATACATTCAGGAGGTTCTACCGAGAACCTTTTTATATTCCAAGGGTTTTATCTAGAACCAACCCAGGGGGTTCTATCGAGAACCGTTTTATATTGTTCCAGGAAGAACCTTTTTGGAACCCTTATTTCTAAGAGTACAGCCTATAAAACTATAAATATCTTCATATTTCAGATGTTTATTTGATAATAAATTGATTAAATTTTACATGATCAGTCAAATTCTTTACAACCGATTAACTGATCATTGATTAATTGTTATCATCCTGAGTGTAAAACCATAAATTTGGATAAAATGGAACTCAAGTAAAGTACAAAATAAGGACAGTACTTGATGTAAATGTACTTAGTTACTGTCCATCACTGATTACAACTCTGAACTAATGCAAGATGGAAATTAATGGACTGAATTTAAATCAATTAACTAACTGATTACCAGGCTGCAGAGACAAACCTCAGAGTTATGTTTTAATATTTCCTACATTTTATTTTATTCTAAAATTTCTTATTTATGTTAATTATCTTATGATTCTACACAAAATATCCTATTCAGTAAAAGTTGTTCTATTCTGTTCTATACAGACCTTTTCATTCTTTGACCGACAGATGGAGAAACTGTCTTAAAGGAGGAGGACTGTAGTGGGAGCACTGGGCTGTCAGGTGTGACCGTGGTAAATGGTTAACGTGGTTCTCCAGTCAGGGCCCCTGAGCAGAATGTTGCTGAGGGCCCTAATGGAGGAATGGAGAGTGAGATGGGAGGAAATATGACGCCACCCTGGGATCAGCTGTAAACTACATGAAACTCCATGTCATGTTATTATTATCATGTACAATATGACTTTTTATTACTTTCATTCAATTCTACTTTTTTAGTTTATTTTAGCTCACTTTTCCCCACTATTGTTTTGTATTTACTCCTTATATACATTACATTTTATATTTCACTCTGAATTTATTAATATTACTGTTTTCTATTGTTTTTATTCTATGTTACTGTCATTTTGGAACCATCTCTGGTACAATAATTTACTTCAGGATTGATGAAGTTCGGAAGTTTTGAGAACATAACAAAACCTTTTGGAGTAGTTTTGGAGTTTTGTGAAATTGTTTCTAAAAGTCAGTGGTAGAAGAAGTATTCATAATTTTCTGTTAATTAAAGTCAAGTAAAAGTCCTAAGCTGAAAATGAAAAAAGTAAAATGTGATGAAAATATGCTATCAAAAGTAAAATTAGGCTGCTCAAGATGCAAAATGGCTCCTTCCACAGTGATGTATGTTATATTATTCTGTTTTTAATCAATAATAAATACATTTTAAGCCACTTTTAGATTCAGTGCTTTGTTTACTTCTGACTACTGCATCATATCAGTGTCAAATAACTGTAGTGGCGTAGTAAATGGAAATTACAAGTACAAGTATTTCAAAATGTTGTATGAAGAGTAAAATCAACAAATCAAATCAATGGAGGAAAACTAATTTAAAACTTCATCAGGTTTGTTTGGTAACAGTTCCCTGAAGCAGAGTCACACAGTTTATTTCAGGAGACCTTCGTGTTCAAAAGAAGAAGAAGAAGGAAGAAGAAGAAGAAGAAGAAGAAGAAGAAGAAGAAGAAGTGAATATGTAATCAGAGGAATGAGTGGAGAAAGAAAAGACAGGGGAGAGGAGGAGAAGACGAGAGAAAGCAGAGGAGGTCAGGAGGAAGAGTCAGACCGCAGATCCGTTTCCATCCTCTCTCTCTGTTTATTGAACTGTAATCATGAATAATATCCTCCATATGTAGCACCGTTACCGGATTTCCTCCAGAATACTGCAGCCAGGAGTCTGCGTTCGCTCAAGCTCCAGTGTTGAGGTTAACTAAACATGTGTCTGCATGTACATCCTGGGTATATCACACACTGTGTGTTTGGATCCTCCTGTTGCCAGCCAACTCTGTACAACAATACACAACACATGCCAATAAACTACATACAAATATGCCTTTATAAACATGGACACATACCTCACTGGCACTTTACAGTAAGTAAGTATTGTGAATCAGAACAAGCAAAAGTTCTGTTTACATGAAACCACTGTTGGACTCAGAGAGGGGGGCAAGGGAGGCGCAAAACACTGCAAAAGTGCCCTCTTATGTACCCTTCAAAATGAGATACAGTGCCATTTAGGCTACATGCTACATGCTAGAAAATTAGTTGGTGTCTTTCGTGCCTCTAAATCAGGGGTGGGCAATTATTTTTGAGAAAACTGACCAGGCTACCGTGGGCCAGACACAAATGACATAAGGTCCTTATAATGTCCAAATCTGGTCAGAAGTGTTCTATATAGGGCACCTCTACTGTTGGTCACCCTTTCTGAATTGCCATGTGATGAACTGTCGGCTAATATTTTGTTGGCAATGTCCAAAACTTTGAGCAGCAATTTACAACAATTTTGAGAAACAGCAAACTTCAACACCAACCTGGCGAGTAAAAATTCCGACTTTCCAGTTCAAACTGAACGCACCATAATGCATGAGAACTACAAGGAGATGAAAAGGGAGAAGAGACAGAGGAGACGAGTCAACATGATGCTGATCAGAAACTCCAGTCTGCTGTGAAGTTCACACACTTCACGCTACATGATTAGCCAAAGTTTTTATATCACCTCGACATTTCTGCTCCCTCTCTCTTAAACTTTACTCATCTACAAACCAAAAATGTCAACTTTGTAGGAGGTGAAATTTATACAATATAACACAGATATGTAAATAAGGCCCAGTCCGGTCACATACAGGCTCTCAATCACTGTTTGTTATATGTTGAAGCATCCTGTAGCATCATTTCACATCATCTCTCCACAGATAAATGTGGGAAAAAGTGACGTAACAAAAAGAAAAAGAGGGAATCCTCCTCCTCGTCCTCCTCCTCCTCTGCTCGAGGTTATCAGAGCTGGGGTTGTTTCAGCCGTGGCATACGTCCCAAATACTTCAAAGAGGGACGTGTTCACGCACACACACAGAGGCAGTCAGCCAGCCAAACAAATAATTAACAAAGTCAGTGAGATTAATTAAAGCAGCAGGGTTCAGGCAGGGTTCAGCCTTCTGTGTGTGTGCGTGTGAGTGGGGGGGAACAGGACTGCCCTGCTGGATGTGATTAGAGAAGCAGAGAAGAAAGGCAGAAGAGGCGAGGGAAAACAGTGGCTGTCATTGATATCCATCTTCATGTAAACAGCTGGCTGTGTGGAGGTGTGTGTGTGTGTGTGTGTGTGGTGTGTGTGTGTGTGGTTGGGAGGCAAGAGGAGAAACTTAAGTAACTTCATGTCCTACTGAGCTTCAAATTTGGGTGAGAGGGAAAAATGTTTGCAATGTTATCTGTTGTTTTCCCCAGGAATTTTAATGAAAACACTTAATTTTCATCTATCAGCTGAGTTGAGTATCACACAGGTTCTCCTACATGCTTTGAAGAGAAAGTGAAATGAGGTGTCCGCAATCTAGAAGAAGCTCCACCAACAGATGCCTCTAAATCCTACACACTAGTCCTTAACCAAAACATATCAGAATCAGCTTTATTGGACAAGTATGTGTCCATTAACTGTAAATAAAGATGGATGACGCATCTCTACTTCCTCCCACTGTACAAAAATGAAACAAAAATATCCCAGATATGAGCACTGCTGTCTTAAACTGGTGACCTCATATAGAGTCAGAATCTCCACAGTAGTAGCAGGGTTTCAAGATCCTGCCCCTAAAGCTGACCGATTCAAAATCAATCATGACGTGAAACACCGTTTTCATAGCATCAAATACCAAACTGAAACCAAACTGGTCAGAAGAATTAGCACTTTCACAAACATCAGAGTGATAAGAACTACTTTAAATGACAGAAACTTTTTTGGGAAAAATTTTATTTGAAGTGTATTTTGATGTTTTAGTTTGGTCCATTTCCTATCTGCTAACATGGAGGGGTGTGTTGGGTTTATGACCGTTACTGGAGCCAGCCACCAGGGGGCGATCAAGATGTTTTGGCTTCACTTCTGGGGAGCTGTCATGGTGTCCATCTCTATATGTCTATAAGTTTTCAGTGTACGCAGTTCCAATAACAATCCACAGGAAGACAGAAACAAACATTCAACAAGGTGAACATCGTGAGATCAAAATAAACAAGTAGGTGGAAAAAATAAATGTGTATGTTTTAATATAAATAAAAAGACTGAACAACAACAAGGGAATAAACACTGAACAGACTCCAGTTTTTGCATCCAATACTGATGTTCCTGCATGGTGATATGGCCCTATTGGTTTTGCACTTCAGTTACAGCACTGGTGTAGGGTAACACACTGTATATATCACTCAGACCTTGATTTATTTGTCTGTTCATAGATTTTTATTTTAATCTGTGCTCTTGTAATGGTAAATTTACCTCCCGAGAAATCAATAAAGTCTTATCTTATCTGTAAAAAGTTAATTTAAAAGTTTCTGAAAATCAAAATGGTGTTACTTTCTGTTATCTGTTTGTATTTGTTCTTTGTTTTGTAGGTGTTAAGTAGGAAAACACCAAATTTCTAATTGCGTTTTCTCCACAAAACAGGCAGAAATTCAATTATTTATTTAAAACATGCTTCTAAATGCTAAGTAGTATTTTAAAAACGTTTAGAGGTTTTTAAAAGACCTTTAACCCCTTTTGTCTCATTTTAAGAGCCTTGACGATTGTTAAAACCATCATGTTCCACATATACCATAAAGCCTGCTGTGTATCAGCTTGTGGCTCCTTATTGAAGCTACACTGCCCGGCCAAAAAAAAAGTCGCCACCTGGATTTAACTAAGCAAATAGGTACGAGCCTCCTATTGGATAATTACTGCATGGCGATTATCTTTCAGCTGGCAACAAGTTATTTAACCCCAACTGGTGCAATGAGTTGCTTCTCATTTCCTAAACAACCATGTCGAAAGACACATCCCGTGGTCGTGGAAAAGATGTTAGTCTGTTTGAGAAGGGTCAAATCATTGGCATGCATCAAGCAGAGAAAACATCTAAGGAGATTGCAGAAACTACTAAAATTGGGTTAAGAACTGTCCAACGCATTATTAAAAACTGGAAGGATAGTGGGGACCCATCGTCTTCGAGGAAGAAATGTGGCCGGAAAAAAATCCTGAATGATCGTGATCGGCGATCACTTAAATGTTTGGTGAGATCAAATTGAAGAAAAACAACAGTAGAACTCAGGGCTATGTTTAATAGTGAAAGTAAGAGCATTTCCACATGCACAATGCGAAGGGAACTCAAGGGATTGGGACTGAACAGCTGTGTAGCCTTAAGAAAACCACTAATCAGTGAGGCTAACTGGAAAAAAAGGCTTCAATTTGCTAGGGAGCATAAAGATTGGACTCTGGAGCAATGGAAGAAGGTCATGTGGTCTGATGAGTCCAGATTTACCCTGTTCCAGAGTGATGGGCGCATCAGGGTAAGAAGAGAGGCAGATGAAGTGATGCTCCCATCATGCCTAGTGCCTACTGTACAAGCCTGTGGGGGCAGTGCTATGATCTGGGGTTGCTGCAGTTGGTCAGGTCGAGGTTCAGCAACAGTATGTGCTCAAAGAATGAGGTCAGCTGACTACCTGAATATACTGAGTGACCAGGTTATTCCATCAATGGATTTTTTCTTCCCTGATGGCACGGGCATATTCCAAGATGACAATGCCAGGATTCATCGGGCTCAAATTGTGAAAGACTGGTTCAGGGAGCATGAGACATCATTTTCATACATGGATTGGCCACCACAGAATCCAGACCTTAACCCCATTGAGAATCTTTGGGATGTGCTGAAGAAGGCTTTGCGCAGCGGTCAGACTCTACCATCATCAATGCAAGATCTTGGTGAAAAATTAATGCAACACTGGATGGAAATAAATCTTGTGACATTGCAGAAGCTTATTGAAACAATGCCACAGCGAATGCGTGCCGTAATCAAAGCTAAAGGTGGTCCAACGAAATATTAGAGTGTATGACCTTTTTTTTTGGTGGCGACTTTTTTTTTGGCCAGGCAGTGTATATGATGTGAAATATTCAAACTCAAGACTCAACCCATGTTTTTATGGCTGCTACACTCCATCAAATGGAAATATTGAGGATGTTATTTTGGTTTCATTTTGTTTAATTTCCCCCTCAAATTCAATCCAACATATTTGGTATATTTAGAAACTCTGAGGTCTCCTCTACAACTCAAAATAAAGTTTGGCTGCACAGCATGCGTCTGCACTGACAGGACCACCAGTACGTCAGATGACTTGTTTTAATAGCAGATCTCTTGCTGTGGGACCCTCCTCCCTGCCCTCTCTGTTCCTTTCTCTCCCTCCCCCCTTCTGCCTCTCTGGCTCTGTCCCTCTTTCAGCTCTGTGTTTTGGCAGCAGCGCTCTCCCCTGCATCACAAAGCCCGTACTCTCAGCTTGTCCCATTGTGTTGCGAACATCGCAGGTAATGATTAACACAAACACACAACAATGGGAGCTTCAGCACCCAGCCAGCGTGGGAGTCGATCATCATGAGGTCAGGGCTGACCTGTACTTAGATCCCACGGATACTGCATGATTTTTAGCTTTTTAGTTGAAGGACTCAAGAGATGAGAAGATCCTTCACAGTGTTGCTAAACTGTATTTTTATTCTGGAGACGATTTTTGTATATCTGATTTATAATCTTGGAGTAATGCTGATAAGAGAGTCTGAAATCAAGTGAAAAGCTCCATGATGTTTGCTCTGATTTGCAGCTTCCAGAGCAAACCACACACCACCAGAACTCAGAAAGCTGCTGGATGTAAAGAAAATGTGTAAAAGAAAAAGAAAACTAAGTATTTACACATTCATCTCCATCACAAACAAACACTTTGCTGTCTGAGCTTTCAGTCAAACAGACCTCTGACTGCTCTGAAAGTCTGTTTGACTGAAAGCTCAGACGGCACACATTTACAACTGCAAAACAAGTGCAGCTGCTTTCATTTATTTTCATTTAAAGTTAAAGCTACTACAAGGACTTTGTAACTGCTTATGAAACAGTTTGCCTCTAGATCAGCGTTTCCCAAACCTTTTTCCCCCACTTTTTAAAAATGACAAACCATCATGACCCAAATCAAAATACTTGCATCTGTGCGCTCCACCTGTTTTCACATGTTTGGACCCATTTTTAAATCACTTTTCCACTAATCGATCAGTTGTTTGGTCCATAAAATGTTAGAAAATAATGAAAATCAATTAATTAATCTTTTCACCATCTTGTCAATTGAAAAATAGGTCCAAACATGTGAAAAGACGTTCATCCATGTGCTCCACTTCTTTTCACGTTTGGACCTATTTTTCAACCAGTGATCAATCTTGCGATCATTTTTCCACTAATCAATTAGTTATTTGGTCGATAAGATATCAGAAAATGTTGACCAAAGTCCAAGATGATGTTCTCAAATGTCTTGTTTTGTCCACAACTCAAACATATTCAGTTTACTGTCAGTGTGAAATAAAGAAACCAGAAAATATTCACATTTAAGAAGCTGAAATCAGAATAATCTGGACTTTTTTACTCAAACCAGTTAATCGTTAATTAAATTGGTTTAATACTCAATCAATAATTGACAGCAATATAGAACCTGTTTAGTCTAATTCATAAATGAGACAAAATAAGTACATACATATATGCATTTTAAACACTTTATTAAACCTGTGCTGCAGATATAAATCTTAAATTTGCAGAAATTCTTCAGTAATCTTTTATTGATTTGCTGACCCAAATAAAAGCTCCTCAGAGGTGAAGAAGTGGGCCAGAGGCTCAAACATGCCGCAACTTCTGACCTCCACATTTCCCACATTCCTACTACGTCCACTGATCAATGCTGAACTGAAGTAGTCGGCTTGGTGCAGGTAGAATTGGAAGCAATAATGCAAAATATGTTTATGTCACTACAATACATGCAATTCCTTGGTTTTGTTCTTTTTTTTTTTTATTTCTGGAAAACAGGTGGTAGATCTTTGGTAGATATTATGATATTATTGTTTGAAACTGGTTGTTTGAAGCCTAAGAAACACGTTACATTGAATACAGAATACAAATAAATAGATTTTTTTTTCTCATTTTTATGGCATAAATTGTTACATGCATGCACAATATGATTGGAGATGTGATGCAGAAGGCTTGAAAAGGCATTTTTCATTTCATCTCAACATAAAGAAGCATCAAATTGCTATTTTTACAATTGAAATAAACAAGCGAGATATAAAGTGCTAGCTTAGTTTAGCACTTCAGTTTCAAAAAATAGCTTATGAAAAAGTATAAAAATGTATGTTTCAGCCTTTAGTGTGGACGCAAGATCAAAACAAAAAAGAAAGCACCATTGTTTACATGGTTATTTTGCAGAGGAGCATCACTAAAGACTCAGAAATTTAAATTTAAATGGGACCTGATGTTTCCATAATGTGTGCATGCTGTGAAGGAGACTAATGAGCGACCGGCCACACCTCACACATTCCTCCTGACCTTTATTCCACCTCACTTTCCCTCCACACACACACACACACACACATGCTCCTAACCTCACCTCACCCCGATGATCATCATTTACCCCAACATCGCCCCTCCTCCTCCTCTCCAATCTGTTATCAGCTGTCAGGCACCAACCAGCCCTGGTATTCTCCATTAGCATTAACATCAGTATGCAGCAGCAGCAGCTATCAATGCTATCTGGACCTGAGGGCTCCGGGAGGGTCGGGAGGGATCCCCCATATCTCTGATGTCATCAGATAAAGAGGTGGGACGGAGGGTCTGGTCCTGGTCGAGGGGGCGGGTTCTCAGTTTGAGGTATTTGATTCTATCATCAGCAGTTTTTGTGATTTAGATACGAGATAAAGTTTTATTCAACGATTTTCTTTATTAGTGAATCGTTTTTACCTGATGGTTCTCTTTTATCTCAGCTTCAGTCTGTGACTTCCTGTGGTTCCCTGACAACCCTCCACAAAACTGTGCAATCATTCACTCTTAAAAAAAGATGCTAACTAGAACCATAAAGGAACCCAGCATAAAGGGTTGTAACCAGAACCACCTATGAAAGGTTTCACTCACAACCCCCTATGAGAGGTTCTGCAGAGAACCCTTCTATGGTGTAATGGTTCCAACCCTGTCTGGGGGTTCCAAGGGTGCAATCAAGAACCAACCTAGGGAGTTCTACAGAGAATATTTTTATATTCCAGGGGTTTCATCTAGAACACACCCGGGAAAATGAATACAAATTTTCCTGGTAGAACACTTTTATTTTCCAAGGGTTTTCTTGAGAACCCACCAGAGGACTCCAACAAGGGAACTTTTATATTCCAACAATATTAAGTAGAACCCACCCAGAGGGTTTTACTGAGAACACTTCTATTTTCCAAGGGTTTTAGCTAGAACTCACCCAGGGGGTTCTATGGACAGCACTTTCATTTTCCAAGAGTATCATCTAGAACACACCCAGGAAAATAAATAGGTGTTCTCAGAAAATACTGTTCTAGAACTGTTCTCAGTAGTATACTATTACTTTGCAAAGCTTTTATCTAGAACCCACCCAGAGGGTTCTACCGAGAACCTTTTTTATTCCAAGGGTTTTATCTAGGAGCCACCCAGGTGGTTCTACCCAGAACACTCTTATTTCCAAGGGTTTTCTTGAGAACCCATCCAGAGAGCTTTACCAAGAAAACTTTTATATTGCAAGGATATTAGCTAGAACGGGCCAAGGGGGTTCTACAAAGAACACTTATTTTTTTCCCAGGGTTTTAGCTAGAACTCACCAAGAGGGTTCTACCAAGAAAACCTTTACATTCCAAGGATATTAGCTAGAACCCACCCTGGGTATTTTCCTTGTATTTTCCAAGGATTTTAGCTAGAACCAACCAAGGGGGTTCTACCGAGAACCCTTTCATATTATGGTACAAAGAACCCTTGACAAAAGAGTTCCTCAAGGATTTCAAAAATTCTTGAAAAACTCTTTCTTTCAAGAAAGGTTCTTTGGATAAAAGTGTTCTTTAGTCTTACAAAGAACCAAAGAGAAGAAATGTTCTATTCAAAAAAGGGTTCTTCAGGAGCAAATGGTTCTGGTTCAACAAAGAACCATTTTGGAACCCTTATTTCTAGGAGTGTGTGGGGGCACAAATGTTAAATTTTGGGAAACAACTTATTTGTTTTGTTGCAGAGAGTTAGAACCGAGTTATACCAGACAGGAAGTGGTTCACTTCACGATGTGCGGTAGACCACGTCAGAAATCAAAAGTGTTTATAGCTGTCGGGGAAAAATATCTCAACATGAATCACATTCCAAATCTGTATATCTGAAATGAACTTGGTTCTAAAGGCCTACGGGTTCTCAAAAGTTCAGGACATGGATTTTTACATTCCCGTAGTGGAATACTTCATTTTACTGATCCGAGGAAAAACAAAAACCTGTTATTATAAAGTAGGTTTAAATGTCCAAGGGATCCAAAGGGTTCTTCCTAAAGGCCTGAGGTTCTACACAGAACCATTTGCTTCTGGGGAACCCTTTTTTGAATAAAGGGTTTGTCAAGGGTTCTTTGTAAGACTAAGGTTTGAACCCTTTTCATCCAAAGAACCATTTTTGAAGAGTTTTTAAAGGATTGTTGAAACTTTTTATAGCACAACATAAAAGGGTTCTTGGTAGAACCCCCCTTTGGTTGGTTCTGGATAAAACCCTTGCAATATAAAAAGGTTCCTGGGAGGATTCTTGTTAGCACACATAGAGGATGGAAAGGTTCTGGATAGAACTCCCAGAGAGGGTTCTGGGTGAAACCTTTAGTTTTAGGTATAACTGTTGGGTTGGGTTCAAGGTAGAACTCTCTGAAAGGGTTCCAAGTGCTACCTTTTTAAAAGGTTCTACCAAGAACCAAAAAGGGTTCTCCTATTGGGACAAGCCAAAGAACACTTTCTGGTTCTAGTTAGTGCTTTTATTTCTAATAATGTGTATGTTTTAATGCATTTATTTCAAACTCATAAAGTATTTAACATGTTTATTTGATTTGATAACACTATCAGTAAAAATGGCCGTAAATGTCAGTTTCTGCACAATTTAAGAATATTACGAATCAGGTCACAATGGTTTGTCATTTTTAAAAAGTGGGTCCTTAGAGATAAAGTTTGGGAAACACTTTATAGCTTCAGATCTGTCAGAAATCATCTCGCTTTTAGTCTCAGTCAGTGTTACGTGTTAAAGTGTTAGAAGTGTTGGCATGAAGCAGTCGAGCTAAGTAATGTCTTTATTGTGTGTAATTTGGCTCATGAATTGATGTTAAATAGATAAAATTGGCTTCCCCAAAACATGTTGTATTTACTTTAAATGCTTCATTTAGGGGTGCATCAATGGGCTTTGAATATAAGGTGTTTGTGTGTGTGTGTGAAGCAATAGAAGTGCCTGGAATCCCACCCCATTGTCTCATTAGCACAACAACAAAGTGCAATAACATTAACACTGCTGTCCCCTCCCAAAACACAGGTATCTAATATAATCTGTCAGCCCAAACACACACACACACATTACAATGACTTACATTCATTATCCTAACTCTAAACCAAGTCTTGACCCTAAAATGTAATGATTTATGCCTATCGGTCCCCATAAGGAAGGTGAGTCCCCACAATGTGAGTGAGAAAACAGGTTTATGATATAACTTACTGATATTTAATGATTTACACCAGGGGTCTGCAACCTGCGGCTCCAGAGCCACATGCAGCTCTGCAGCTCCTCTCCAGTGGCTCCCTGTGGCTTTAGCAAAAAATAAATAAATAAATAAATAAAATACGGAGATGAATAAGACTGTAATTTTAATTTATCATTTTCATTTATCAGAAAAGCTGATAAAACTAAAAGGTTCAAGGCAACGTATTGTGTCCATCTCTAACTCTTAAGTTTTTGAAAGTTTTTTTTTGAAAGTTTTACTAACAACTTACCTTTTGTTGAGATCATTTATTTTCCTTCTCTGGATAAAGTTGAATATTTGAGTTTTAACCCCAACCCCCCAATTTTTTTTTAAATCATTGTGTAAATGCATTGAAGTGAAAGTGAATGATGGGTACTTTTTTTAGATTTCAAATTTAAACATTTTCCGTTTCAAGCACCAAAATAGTGATAAATCAGGTTCACAGCTCACTGTGACCAATTTTTGAAATACATTTTTTTTAACATTTCTAAAACACAAAGATTCAAGTTTATTTTAGAAAGAAAAGCAAATCATCTCAACTAAAGATTATAGGTTGGCAAGCCTTTTTAAAGTTTACTTCAAAAGTCAAAAAGTTTGAGTCGGGATCAGAACTCAAAAATCTACTGCAGTACGTTGCCTTGAAACTTTGAGTTGTCTCAACTTTTTTCTACAGCATAATGTGATTCTTACTTGCTCCAACTATAAACATATGTTTAAAAAGTGAATATTTTGTTGACTAAAATGTGCGTCGTAGCTTATGTCTGTGGCTTGGTGCCTTTTTCTCTAATATTTGGTGGTGTCTTGTCTTCTTGAGTCTCCATAAGCTATGGGTGCCAAATCAAAAAAAGAAAAGTCTTCAGGGAAAAGAGAGAATTAAATTGTTTCTGCTCCAGACAGATTTTTCAGTTTTCTTTTTTGGCCAAAAATGGCTCTTTTGATTGTTAAGACTGCAGAACCTTGGGACAGGTACTTGAATTAGGTCCCCATATGGAAGGTAAGTCCCCACTACGGGAGTGAGAAAACAGGTTTATGTCCTAACAATATGAGTAACATCCCCCAACACATGCGCACACATTACATTGAATTAAATTTTATTACCCTAACCCTAAACCAAGTTTTCATCATCATATTTAATGATTTACACCTATGTTACAGAGACTTGCATTAGGTCCCCATAAAGAAGACGAGTCCCCACTATGTGAGTGTGAAAACAGGTTTATGTCCCCACAACATGAGTAATACATGTCCTCACACACACACACAGACACACATGCTCAGGTATGACACAAACACATCTCCCAGCACCCAACCACGTAGCTCCGGCTGGCATTAGCACAGCTCTTATCTGCTTTATGACTTCCACTCTGCCTCGTTTATTTGTGTACTTTGACTTTCGCTGTAAAGCGCCGTCTGACCTGAAGTACCACGGCGCGGTGTCAAAGGTCAAATCTGGAATTTATTTCGACACATAAATTTCCGCTAAACTCACTCACACCGTGGCCACTCGAGGAGTTTGACCCACAGATAAAAGTAAACCGACTGTGCAGCAGCTTCTTTACCCCCTTTTTTTTTCGTGATTTATATGGAACTTTTATTTTGAAGTTGGCACAGCAGAGATTTATTCAAACATTTCTTCGAGCGTCCCGGTGGCTCACTTGGCTAACGCAGGTATCATGTAACCACGTTTCAATCCGGGCCAGGACCTTTGTAGCTTGTGATTGCCCTCTCTTTTCCTGTGACTTCCTGTCCTCTCTTCACAATAAAAACTGTCCAGCAGAGGCAAAACAATAATCCTCCAGGATTTCTCAGAGGCTGAAATGAGTTTAGTGGTGGAGTTTAACCTCTGTGAGCTTTTATAGAGACACAGATCACCAAACTGGCAAACTTTAACTCAGAATCAACTCTAGTAAAAATATATTTGGATATTATTTGACTAGAAATATAACATATTTTCTCAGTTTTTCAACAGATCTAGTACATATCCACAGAGTCATGTTTGGTCTGCCATGTGGCCAAAAGTATGTGGACACTCACATTCCACCATATGTGATCAATGAACATGAACAAAAGTTAATGGCTCACAAGCCACTTGTACCCGGGCAGAAATGTTGCACCATTATTTCGCTTTGCTCTTGTGTAAAATTCTAGTATGGCAGCATTTTGATTCAGAGTATAAAAGCGATGTTGGCGTAATAACAGATGTTCTTCACAGTAGAACTTTGGGATCTCTGTTTAATGAAACGGGCTAGAGTCTGAGTTCCAGTTCATCCGATGGTGATGAATTGGGATGTGGGCTTGAGGTCAGGACTCTGTGGAAGCTAGTCAAGTTCTTCGAAATCCACTAAAACTGGGAAAACGATTTCTGTATGGAGCTGGATTTGTGCCCAAGGGCATTGTCATGTTGAAACAGGAAAAGCTCTTCAAACCGTTGCCCCAGTTGGAAAAAAAATATGTCGACAATAATGTTCTCAGTTATGATAAATACAAATAAAATCGTCTAAAAGCCTCAAGTACACTGGAGTAAAGGAAGAGTTGAAACAGAGACAGAAACAAGAAATGGATTCCAAACTTCATACTGACTTTTTCTGAACTGAAGTGATTATAGATAGATAATTTTTTTGATGGGTTTGGACCATGACACAAGTGACATGTAGTGTTACTGATGTATAACTGAACACTTTACTACTGTTGTACCTAAAATCATAGATTTAAAGCCACAGTTTCTTGCTCTGGAAACTAGAACTGACTTATATACTTTTGGACTACATTTTTTCAGGATTACTATCATGCACATTTCAGAGTATTTTTATACTGCATACTGTGAATTTATGCATATTCCCTTTGCACATTTATGCTCAATAATACTTTTCCATATATATTAATTACTTCTTCTATTCTGGTTGACTTGCAGTGTTTGCTTTTCATTTTTTTTAATGTTTTCTACTTACTTTTTTATTGTTATCAGTCCCTCCAGGATTTCACGGGCTGTCTTTGGGATTGTTGTGGCCTAAAATGTCTGATTTCACAGCAGTTTTTCCAAAAAATTGTAATGTTTTTAGGCATTTATTTTGCAATTTAATTGCAAAAGTTGTAGTACAATTCATTAAAAGTTGTAAGTCACCTTACCAAAGAGGCTCACGATTACAAAAACTCAAAATATGCTTTATTTGCAGATGAAGAAGCGCACCTGGGACGTGTACCACAAAAAGTTTAAAATGTTTTTTGGAGCTCAGGCTCAGTTAAAACAACAAGCACAAAATATTAAAATAAATGTGAACGGAGCATTAATGTCAATGTTCTTTTCAGTACCTGTGAAAAATTAAAAAAATATATATTAGAAAAATAATGAATAATAAAACAAAACAGTGAGTTGGTTAAGTGGGACGTACATGTGTGATGTTTACACGAGGGACTGTTATTATTGGTAGAACTCATGAGGAGCAAGGATGATTGGACCAATGTGCAGAATTCACAGGGGTTGGTTGAATTTGCATGAATCGATATGATCACAACATCTCAACTTCCTGGAGCAACTGCGTTATGCACAAAAACACTGAAGCAAATTTCTTGTATGTGTAAGCCTACTTGGCAATAAACCTGATTCTTATTCAGAGAAAAGGGTATTTATTCCTCTCTTATTTGTTTCTTGCCTCTGGATTTACCTCCCCTGACCCACTGGATTGACTGACACTCCCTTGAAAATCAATCTAGACGGAGGGATTCAACTTTTATTATGAAGGTGAGACACAGACAGATTTTTTTGTTCATTGTTTCAACTTTTTTGATAAAATTTCAGCAGAATCTGGTGTGACAGGGAGGCATATATAAGAAAAGGTGTGAACTGGGGAAGAAAGGAGAAGGTTAATGAGTTTTGGATGTGAGTTTATTCATGTGATCTGCACATTTTTATCACTTTATTGTCATTATCAGGTGTTTTCTTTATCTCCCGTTTGTGTGCTGATCTCAGATGACTTTCACTTACTGTAATAACCTGCTTTTCATTATTTTTTTGTATGTTTTTTATGAATCAGAATCCAAATTTCTTTGCACTGATCTTCCTTCAGAAATTAACAGATGGTTCTTAAACTTAGACATTAAGGCTCAGAGTGTTAAGCTGATAAAAAAAACTTAATTCTCTGCTGCAGCTAATGGGATTACAGGGTCTTATTCTTTTACTGATGCAATTAAAATGTGGAGGCAATTCATAGCATTCACCATGAATGTGTCTCCTAAAGAGGCCTTAATGCTTTGTTTGCATAGAGAACAATTAACCCGCAATAAATTATGAGGCTGTTTTGATAATGTGACCTTCTTCTCTCTGTTGTTACCGTTTCCCAGTTCTTCCGGGCTGTGGGTAGTAAGCAGACTACAGCTTCTCTTTATTTCTCTTCTTTTATTCTTCTTTTAATCAACACCAAAAAAAGTAAGACAGTACAGTTCACCCAACTTCACTCTCTCTGGGTTTTCACAGCAGGCTTCTAACTCTGCCTACACATGGCGCTTTACTCTGTTACATTCATACCTGTCCCTCCTAAACAATGGCAGGTAGGAACTAATTAACTCACAGACAAGCGGAGATGAAGAAACAGCTTAAAGCTACTACGAAGAACTTTATTATTCTGTTGATTTTGGAGGCCCCAGTGGACAGAAGCTGGTGGTAGTTTTCCCACCGTAACAACAAAATTCAGCATAAAAATTAAAATAATCCAAATAAAAATCTCCTCCTGCTTCTTTCTAACTGGTTAACATATGACTCCGCGGTAAATCTGCCTGGGAAAATGTAAACACAGGCCCTGCTTCATCTGAATTTGAAGAGAATCATGCATGTCATGAAGAGCAGCGGTTCCCAAACTTTTGCTCTGGGGACCCACTTTTTAAAAATGACAAACTATTGCAGCCCAATTCAGAATAGGCCTTATCAATAAATCTTGGGGAGGGTAAATTTGTACATAGATGAACGTTCCTGATCATCATGTTATTAAAAAACATAGACACGTTAAATTATTTTCAAATGAGAAATAAATGCATTTAAGCTGAGTTAACAGGCATCTTATTGTTTTTATTTCCTCTGAGCAATATATGACATTTTAGCCAACTTATTAAATGAAAATTAAACATGCATGTAGGCAGAATTAACAAACTCTCATTTTTTTCCCCCTCATCAGTAAAACATCATACAGATTTTAAAGCCCTTACAAAGAGCTGTGCTGCAGATATGAATCTTAAATTTGCAGAATTTCTGTCGCAGTATTTTATTTATTTGGTGACTCAAATAAAATCTCCTGTGACTCACCTGTGGGTCATGATCCGGTCTTTGGGAATGACTGACAGTTCACAACTCCTTAGATTAGACTAGATTTAAATAGGATGTTATGCATGAAAATATATATATGAAATGAAAGTTAAAGTGGTGGAAATGATAATGAAATAATGATGCATTTGCCAATAAACTTAATGCTGTGGAAAAAATCCTTCTGAAATGTATAATGTACACAGTAAACTGCACAGCTTAATAAGTAACACAAATTAGGATATAACTAAACTAATACAAATAATCCAAAATGCAATGGCTGCAGTAACTATGGTTAAAGTTTAATTCATTTATGTCACTTTAAAAAGCAAACAGGTTGCACCAAAGTGCTTCACAAATGACAAACATATGAGGACATATAAGAGAAGGACGTGTACTGTATGTGCATGAAAGATGTTGTGCAAATAAGACAAGAAAACAAGTTAAAACCACAATTTAAAACCCCAAATAAAAGAAAAATAGAGATGTGTTTAACCACAATAAAATGAAATAAATAAAATCAGGTTAAATTAAATGCCAGATAATAAAAGTAAGTCTTCTTAAAAGACTCAAAATAACGTGATTTATGCAAATGATTGTAGGAAAGAAGTATAAATTTAAAAAAAAAAGTGTTGTTTAATCACAAAAGAATAAATGTTTAGTGGAGAACTTCAGCAGGCTGTGCCCTGTGGAGAGGAGGGAGAGGCAGAGGGTCTTGGGTTTTATTTGCCAGCTTTTTGCAGGGATGGGGGGTGTTTTTGTGTGAGTGTGTGCGCGGGGGTGCGGGGGTAACAGAAGTGCACCCCTCCCAGCTCTCTCCTCCCTCCCTCCCTCCTCCTCCTGCTCCCCTGGCCGCTCTCTCAGACCATTGTTGTTGTGACTGCCGTCCGGAGAGCAGCAGAGTGCTGTAGGAGGCTCGGTGTGTGAAGGACGCAGTCTCTCTCTCTCTCTCTCTCTCTCCCTCTCCCTCTCTCTCTGCTGTACAAGAGAAACGGACTGAAGAAGAGGCTGAGCTCCACATTTCAGCAGGCAGAGCTCAGATCTCACCCGGATAAACTCAGCGAGGAGAGGAGAAGTTGCAGAAGCGCTGCGTAAAGACGCACGAAAAGAGTTATCCAAGATTAACCAAGAGGGGACACTGAGCTACGGGGCACGTTTTACCATTTTTCTCTCATTCTTCGCAACATCGGATCTTTTTCGACATTTTTCAGAGCGAGAAAAGACAGGTTTCTACTCGTGTTCTCGCTCCGTGTTTGGTTTTCTGTCTCTCCATGGATTTAGCGCTCTGAGCGGCCGGCCGCAGTGGACTTTGCCCAGCCAGGCGGCTCCTTTCCCCCGGTCACCAGGAGAGCCCGCCGGCAGCTGTCGTTCATGTTCCAGGGGGCTGTTTTTGATGGATTTATAACCTCGACTCGGTTTTCAGACGGATACACAGCAGCCGAGAGCCGCTCACAGACTGCTTTGGAGAAGGATACAGCGCGGACACAAGGGCTCCAAATGAGGATTTCAATATTCAGTCGTATCGACCGGGACAAGGAGTGATTCTCTCCCCCTGGTGCCAGTCATCTCTGCGAGGACAGAGCCCGGAGCGAAGGTGGGTGAAAACAGACGGAGACAGCTGGAGATTCTTGGAGAGTTTCATTCATTTTCAGCGGGCGCTGCGGAGTGTGGGTTAGATTACGACCAAAGGAGCCTCATATTCAGTTACTTAAAGCCTCAAATCTTAGCATTGGCTGGGGGAAAGTCTACATTTTCATTTGTTTTAAGCGATTTTCTAGAAAACGCGACACATTTACCGAAACGATGCACAAAAAGGTTTATTTCTCCACTCATTTGCATCGTAAACTCACCAAATAAACCGCCTTTTCTGACTTTAAACACGGATTTCAGGAGATAAACCGCTGCTTTAACACAAAGCGAAGTTTAACTTATTGTGTTTTGCAACTCACAGAGCCAAACAAGTCACTTATTAGACATTGAACCTTCCACATAGACTATTTGTCAGGAGAAAAAGCCTGTTTGTGTCGCCCGGAGCGGAGTTTGAACTCTGTCAGACCACAAATCACAAGAATCTACTCATTAAATAATCAAATTGTGTCAGTATTTCACGCAGATTAAGTTAATAAATCGACACTTTAAATGAAGAAACATTTTGGGAAAAAACTCCGATTTAAAGTTAAAATTATATTTTAAACTTCTCTGCAGCTTTATTTTATTTATTTGATTGATCTCAGGATGTGTAACTGCTGGATTGATTGATCTGGGCTGACTGCAGAACACGTGCAAACATTGTGACCCTGTCAGTTTAAGTGTTTAACATGAATAGTAACAGTCGAACTCGTGTTTTGGCAGCTTTCAGGTTCATTTTAACCTATAAGGGCTGTTTGAGACCAATAGCGCATACGGCTGATTTATTAAGTGCGATTTATGTGGCAGAAATAAGCAGTGCATTAGGAATAAAAAGCCTCCACAGTGACGTGCTCGACTGAAAAGTAGAATACAGTAGAACTATTTTGGCTGCAGCTGAACGCAGCAGCGAGGCAGCAGCGTGCCAGCGGAATTAGCAGCAGCAGGAGAAAAAGTTTTTTTTTTCCAGCCCTTAATTGAGAAAGAATACGTTTCATTCAGCAAGCTGGTTCTTTAAACTGTGTGTGTGTGTGTGTGTGTGTGTGTGTGTGTGGGCGCGGCATGCATGCGTGGAGCGCACGCACCAGAGTCTGGCGCCTGTGCGCCGTTGGCCCGACTCGCAGCAGAAAAATCACTGTATTATTCCTTTAGTGTTCTTAAAGGCTGTCAGCGTTTGTAGTTTGTGTGCAGAGTGAGTTTATGGAGACTGTTGCACTTAATTTAGATTTTAAAATATCTGAACATTAATTAGTGTAAGTGTTTTCTGCTGGAATTCAGGTGGTATTGAGGTATTTGTCATTTTCAGAGCTGCATGTATGAGGAAACTTTAGTCTAATTTAAAGCAGAAAGCTTAATTAGTGTAACGTTCCTTGAACCATTGGCACATTGAGTAGTTACACATATTTTCTTTAGGTTAAAAAGGGTGAAACAAAAGTTGATGGTCAGAAAAGTTCATTAGCAAAAGTCATTTTAATGCCAAAAATGTCAACCTTTGCTTTGGAATCGCTGCTTTTCTTGGTCGTCTGTGATAATAAACTGAATATCTTTAGGTTTTTGTTCTGTTGGTCAGACAAAACTAGACACTGGACAACTTTTGGAAAATCTGCTGATTATTTTCACTTTCTGTCTATGATTTCGTCACAATTTCCCAGAGCCCAAAGTGACGTCTTCAAACCGTTTATTTTGTCCAACCACAAGTCCAGAACCCAAAGACTCTTGATTTACTGTCATAAATGACAAAGAAAAGCAGAAAATCCTCACTGGAACCAGCAAATGTTTGAGATTTTTGCTTGGAAAAAGTACTGAAACAATCAGTTATGAAAATGGTTTGTCATGTTTAAGTTGCAGACCAGATTTCCAGATTTTCTAATCTGAGGTACTGAAAAATCTAAATCTGCTACCGGTTAGGACCACGATGATATAAACAACTCAGATTTAAGCTGTCGAAGTGATGAGACGGTGCTCGGCTGCCAGTTATTTCATCCTCCTGTCCCGAACCTGAAGTCTCATCAGCTGCAGCTCTGCGCCGCTCCTTCAGATTCTGCAGCTTCCTGGCAAGTTTCAAGTGTTTTTCTAGCGAGGGCCCATTATCCCGGGGCAGACCGACCAAGCGCCATCCATTGACAAACAACAGGCAGTAACAGCCCCTGCTCCTTATTCATGACGCAGGAGAGCCTGGACAATGTAAGGCAGACGAGCGGGACAGT
This sequence comes from Lutjanus argentimaculatus, assembly GCA_034769285.1. Taxonomy (NCBI): domain Eukaryota; kingdom Metazoa; phylum Chordata; class Actinopteri; order Lutjaniformes; family Lutjanidae; genus Lutjanus; species Lutjanus argentimaculatus. The sequence goes on from JAWZSL010000004.1 coordinate 2,282,665, forward strand.
TAGCAGGACATCTGGTTAAGAATACAGCCGCTCACAGTCAAAACAGCCTCTTTAACTGTTCCTCTGCACAATCGTTTGTGTGTTGTTGGTTTTTTTTTGCCACCTGAGCAGAAAAGTTTGCTGCACTCCGGCCAGATCTCCTCAAAGAGTCAAGTTTCCGATCAGTAGATAACCGTCTCCTCTGTGTGTTTCGTTTGCCTCTGCAGGATCCAGATTTAGAGACATTGTGGGTTTCCGATGCCAGCGACCGGAGTGTGAGGCCAACTCCAGGCTTCCAGTGTACATTTCTTGCCTGTTTAACCACAAGACACGCGCATCACGTCAAGAAGATGGCAAGGGTCTGCACGCTCTGCGTTCTCCTGCTCTGTTTGACGGACAAGCTCTCGGCCAGGGCCATCGACGAAGGACGAAACAAAGGTAAAATCCTGAGTTTTTCTGCAGATGATGACACTGCAACACCTGAAACAGCAGCTGTGCATCTATACCTTTGAGGGTTTGTGTCCCTCAGTCCAACAGGGGTCCTTGAATGGGTCTCCAGCAAAAGGAGGAATAGGATAGAATGACTGTTTCACCCTCGAAGGGGATTCCTTAAGACAAAACCCTCTGAAACTGGGGGTCTGTGGTCTAATGTGCGTCTTTGTGATGGTGCTTGACCTGAAAAGGTTTGAAAACCCCTGGTGCAAAGGTTAGATAAGTATGGCTGGTTTGAATGCACAGATAACTTGTGGAAATCTGATTGTATCACAACTTTTTTATCCAGGGTCAAACAGTTCCAAAAAAGTGCCATAACACAGGTGTTTGAATATATCTGTAAAGCTTTTCGATCTGTCCACCTTCCCCTCTTAGAAAGTGTCTGTTTTTGGCAGCCACAACCGCGGAGGAAGTCGAGGTGACAGGAAAAATGACAGAGAGTCTGTAGTGGAGTCTTGGATGGAGTAAGGAAGGAAAGGGGGGGAAGAAAAAAAAAAGCTCTCAGTGTTTTTGCTGCTGTAAACTGCGCTACCTGATCCGTCCGAGGCCCTGAGGCTCGGAAGTGTAAATCTGCCTGGCTGCGTGCCAGCTGTAGAGGATGAAGGGGGGGCAACAGGGGGCTTTCTCATTCATGCTTTCCAAACAGAAGCCAATGCAATAAGTCAGCCATTGTCAGCTGTAAGTTCTGTTAAAATGTTAAAGATGTAATCAGCATAATCGTTCGATCAATCAGCGTCTTTCAGGAACAAACTTTTTATTACTAAATTTGCTGTAAATAAAATTTATCTGATTAAAGGACTTCAGGGTGACATTTTTCTGAGGGATGTGTGCAGATTGATGAAAGACAAAGTGGATTGTTGCCCCGGAGGCATCGAAGCACAGAAGCTGTCTCTTTTTCCCGTCTCTGTGGCCCCACTTTGCTCTGCGGGGCCAAGCGAGGCCAGCCGGGGCTTGCTGTTCAGACTACAATGTGCGGGAGAGGGCCCAGAGAAACCTTTAAGGTTTATTTACAAGACAGAGGAGCAGAAAGTCGAGCAAGGATTGATAATAGAAAGATCTCAAGATCGGACAGCGTGCAGGCTGCAGATGTGGAGGCAACTTTTTTTTTATCTTCTGTCAGTTCCACAACAAATCTGTCATAAACTCAAAGTCAGAACTTTTTTCTGATTATCAGAACTGGTGTTTTTTTTTAAATCCGATTGCTAAATATGCACTGCTTTGGCTCTGATGCAGCCTCCTCTCTCTGTCTTCTGAGGTCTCATTCAGTGTCGCACACAACACAACACTATCTGATTGTTTGAATGTTGAAAAGTTTTAATTTTTACTTCAAATGTGTATCAGTTAAAAATATCAGTTATCAGTTTCCTTGATTACTTCTAATCTGCATCGTATCCGCCCTGAAGAGAATCATATCAGTCAATCAGCACCTCCCAGTTTTACAATTTTACACTTTTGTGAGCAAAATTCAAATAAAAATCAAGCCTCAATCTCCACAAACAGACTTCTTTGTAACAATTTTTGTCGTCCCCAGCGGAAAACTCAGTCACAAATTAAAGCTCAGTTTTTAGGATTTCAGTCACTACGAGCCAAAACAAACACAGCAACAGATAATCTGAATGTCATCATCCTCAATGACTGAGGGGAGACAGAGACAATCAAACAGGAAAAAAAAAGAAGATGAACTCCCCCTTGATGTCAGTTTAAAAGAGTGAAAAGATGAGTCCAGCTGAGGAGAGGTGATGAGGGTCAGAGGGACCCACAATGCACTGCTCAGACTCCTCACGGGGTAAGATGTCAGTCAGACTCGTCTCTGGAGGGATTTGATGCCAAGAGAGAGTTTCAGACACAAAGAAAATAGTTCAGATTTAGGATGAATTGCTAATTTGATAACAGCCCTGAGAGAAAATAGATCACTGCGCTCTCAAAATATAATTATACATCTAATGTTACTCACCGCCTGCTGCTAAATGCAGGGATCTAACTGCTCCAGTGTTTTTCTTTCTTCCCCCGGAAAAACTTATTTTAAGCCACATTATTACAGATTATATAAAAATCTGAGTGTGTCCAGGCCTGCTGTACTTTCAGCTGCTCTTTATCCTGGAAATCAGCAACTTAAATCCTCAGAGTATTGACTGAAAACCAAAATAGACGAGTGGCATTTATGAAAAAAACAGAAAATGTTGTTAATTGTTTTATTTCATAATGACTGGGAGCAATTTGCAGCATTAAGGAGAGCAGACTGTGCCAGCAAATGCCATGTTTTGCTTTGATCTCTGCACAGAATAAGCGGGCAGGCACTTTTTTTTTGTAGGAGTGCATCTGCTGGTCAGGCTGAGCGTTCAGACCAGAGCCGCCTGTGGACAGAGTCAGACCACTGAGGCTTTTTGAGCTTAAAACAAACTTATTACAAAACATATATGAGAAAATCCTTATACTGAATGTTTTTTAGAAATCAGCGGGTGTGATTAAACTGTGGTGCTGAGCTTGAAGGTTCATTCTTGTCCGAAATTGTAGCATTACAAAAAAAACAACCTGTAACTCGATTTCTTCCAGAGCTTTAAGTTGCATCTTGAGGCCTTCATCAGCAGATGGAGTTTGCTCAGTTGGAGCTGAAATATTGATGTTTGATTAGATTTATGAGTATAACAAGTAGGGCTGCACAAATAATCAAAATATTGTTGAAATTCCAACATGGGAGTTGCAAAATCTAAATGACAAAAGTTGCAAGAAAACATGTTTGTTTGGTTCAGATGCCAACAAATGTCACAACATCATGATTTTGCAATCATGGATTGGCAGCCTTAATAATTAGTAAACTGATCAATAGTATTACAAATGCATTAGATCATATTGTTAATTATGCATACATCTATTCATACACCAGAATCAAAGTTTCTCGGGAGGAATTATAGTTGTGAGAAAATAAATCAAAAGACAAAAGTCCTCATATTTCTCTATGACTACATTATAATATCTTATAAATAATTTCATTAGCTTTTATTTACTTTATTTAAATTCTAAATAGGGGGTTAAAATAAAGAGTTCTTCAAATTAAAGCTGTATACTGACTGACTGATTGGATGAAATTTCAGGAATTCTCCAGCGTCAGGAATCAAAACTGAATGATTTTGACATGTTCTGGTAATAAAACTGACCTGATACAAAGTACTCTGATGTGTTCCCAGTTCAGGGCATGAAACTCTTCATTGTCCCAACTGGTTTCCACTCTGCTCCGCTGCCAGCCCAGCCGGCCGGCTGGCTGACTGACTGGCTGGCTCGCACCAGCCGGGCGGTTTGTTTGTGTTGTGTTGTGTTTTGTTTGCCCCCTCGCCTCTGGGTGACAATTCACACTCTGCCGCGAGTTCAACTCCAGGGCACCGTCCCTGTCTCTGCAAGTTCATTAGGATGGCTCTAAAAGTGTGTGTGTGTGTGTGTGTGTGTGTGTGTCCGTCTCTGCGATTTTCTGCTGACTGTTTTACTGAGTTTAAACTTGACCCATTAGATGAAAAATGTTTGGCTTGTTGGGATCTCACATCCTTAATATTTTAAACCAAAATGACACAAAACAGATTAAGTGGTGATTAAAACCAGCCATGAATAATTTTCTTTTAATTTGTTTTCCTTTTGGCTGCTTTGACCAATCACTCTTCCTGATTTCCCACTTACAACCTTGTAACATGGACTCTGGGCGATTAGAAAAAAAAAAAAAAGGCAGCACTTCACTCCGACAAGGGAACAGATTGCCTTTTCACTAAGCGCTCGCAGGAAGCAATCAGACAGAAAATTGCCCTGGAAAATTGCTCATTCTGAGTGACTGAGCAGTAAGCGAGGTTCCCCCGGCCAGGGCGCACATATGCTCCAACAAGTGAGTGGGCGAGCACATAAATGGGTGAGTGACCCACTGAATGGATGGCACTGTGGCTGATGGTGACACGATAGTTGCCGGGTTATCAGGGCACTCTATCGCCAGTTCCTGCTAGCATTAAATGACAACGGTTGTTTAGGAACATGGTGTGCTTCTGTTGCCGGACCTTTCAGAGGTAAACTGAAACCAGCAGGGTGTGTTCTGACAATTTTTGTCTTGTCCACTTGGACCAAGGAGGTTTGTGGCAGTTTATAAAGACTCTAAACTCTGAAATAACCATGATACAACACCTAAAATCTGTTTGTTTCAAACACAGTGTTGTTAATTTAGGAGTAAATAAGAATCAGTCAGAGGAAAAGGTCCTAAAATAGGTTCAAAGGTTAAAGGAGTCAGTTCTTCATGCTTAGTTGACCATGAAATTCACAAGGAGGTGAAATCATGAATGATTTTCATTCTTTCCTGCCTCCTTTCTTTTTATCCAGATCTTCGGCTCTCCAGGCCTCTGATCGTACCGGGTTACCCAGAAAACACCACTGCGGTGGTGGGTGGTCAGGCGAAACTGGTGTGTAAAGTCCACCGACCGGCGTCCACCAAGGTGCAGTGGCTGAAGACGGAGGCCAGCGCACCAGGACGGAGCCAGGAAGGACAGCCTCGCCTCAGGGCTCTGACGGTGAGGACGGACGACAGATGCAAACCAGTTGATTGTTCATGTCCTGCTTTTTAATTCCATCCCTGATGTTTAAATGATCTTTCCTCCGTGCCAGGCCCTGCAGAGCAATGCTTCCAAGGTGAACACACTGCATCTGTCCAATGTCACCATGGAGGATGCAGGAGAGTACATCTGCATGGCTGAGAGCACCCACGCAGGACAGACGGTACAGGCCATGCAGTCGGCGTGGCTGGAGGTCCTGCCTGGTGAGAAATCCTTATCATCACATCAACATTTCAGCTTATCTCACGGGTTCTTCAAAAGTTGTGTTACTTAAAGCCCAATTACCACAATTTAGCATCTATTAAACCATGTGACCACTCATTTATACGGCAGTATCACACTATTTTATAACCTCAACTTCTCCTTTCTACAGGTACCATCATTTCTCGGACTGTAGACCTGACTGCTGCTGAAATCCCCCCAGGTACCGTAACTTCATTATCATGCTGGAAAAAGCTGTGTTTCTGTTACATTTTGAGGCCAAAATGATCACTGTAGAATCACAAAATGTTTTAGTTGCTTTAATCCCTTTAACTAACCCTTCATAAGTCCCGCCCCTTTTTGTTCTGTTCTCCAATAACAGTTGCGCAGACTTGGTACTTCGCCGTTTCCTGTAAAAGTGACAGATATGGTCACATCTTAAGTTAGCTAATGTTAGCAAAATACTAGCTAACTATCTAGCTAAGGACTCATACAGATTAGCTAGCTAGCTCACCAGCGTTTTGCTAATATTAGCTGACTTAAGATGAATATATGCCGCTTTGACAGGTCCCCGGCAACATCTTTTGACCTTTTGCAAAATCTGTTTTTCTTTTCAACATAAATGAGCCGTGCATATAGCATATTAAAGTACAGAGAAAGTCGACTGAGGTTACAAGTTTGTTCAACTGTTATTGGAGCACAGAGTGAAGTGCTTGAAATAGAAAATCAGAGTTTATAAAGTGCTTTCATGGACAAAATCAAAAGCAGGATACCCAGAGGGCAGCATAATGACAAAAAGCCAAGTACTAAAGGCAAACAAAAGCGAGACAGAAGTAAGGTAAAATTAAAACGAAAAGCATGAATTATATTATATAGTTTCCTTTGGATTCTAATCTTGACTTTGAAGCCACCAGAAGGGCCCCACCTGAAGATCAAATGCTGCAGACTGGCTCCTATGAAGTCAACATTTCCGCTATTTAGCTTGGGGCCAGACCCAGACAGGCTTTAAAAGTGATGAGTGAAATCTTAAAATCAATTCTAAAACAAACAGGGAGCCAATGGAGAGCAGTCAGAGTTGGAGTGTTATGATGCTGTCTGTTCAAACCAGTAAGAAGAAGTAATTTGTAACTACTCGGAGGTGAGAGAAACAAGTTTGTAAAACCAAGAAGTGACGGTACAGACAGTTGAAGATGGTATGGCGGCCATCTGTGTGGGCTCAAACACCACCGTCCTCCTCCTCCCAAGACTGGAATGAACTTTTCTCCTCCCTTTGCTCACTTAGATCTCCAGTGAACCTTCACCGCCCCTCAGATTTACTCTCCGTCCACTGTCACGCTGCAACATGTTCATTAGCTTCAGTTGCTCTTCCTCCATGTTTCCTTTCTTCTTTTTTGGGGGGGAGTGAGCAAGGAAGGGAGGGAGATTGCAGTGTTAGGGAGGAGGAGGAGGGGGTGTGAGGAGGAGGACGAGGAGGAGGAGGAGGGTTGGGTCGGTTAGGCCTCCTGGTCTCCATGGTAATTTCATTGTGTGTGTGTTTGTGGGGGTATAGGACATAATGGGGTTGAAGAGCTGAAGGTCATAGTTGAGGGGATGGCTACTTGCTTGAGAAGGGAGATGAAGTAATCTGCTGACGTGATTGTGACAAAGAGCAAAATAAATAGAAAGAAATAAAGGAAAGAAAGAAAGCATGAGCTAAAAAGTTGAGAAAAACAAGAAAAAACATCATGCTAACACCTCTTGTGCTGCTTTTTCTGCAGATGTTCTTGAGGACCTGAGTGAAGACACCACAGAGCATCTTCTGTTAGAGCCGGGCAACGTCCTGAAACTGCGCTGCGACATGAGCACGCGGCCCGGCATGGCGGTGAACTGGTACAAGGAGGGCGCGCGGGTTCTGCCCACGCCCCGCATCCAGATCCGCGGCGCCATCATGGAGATCACGGACGTGACGTACGAAGATTCAGGCGTTTATGTTTGTGTTCTCCGGGGATCCAAAGCACCTGTGAGGAACTTCACCATCACTGTGGCAGGTAAGGATACTAAAACTGTTAACTAACTGGTGTTTTACAAAGCTAATCATGTCAGTGTTGGCCTCATTAAGTGCTAATATTTTTAGCAAATGATTGCTAGAAAAAAGTTATTAATGTCTTGGCAAATAAGCTGAGGACCTCCAATATGTTATCTTACATTTGAGCCAAAATGATGATCGATAAATTGTTTTTTGGTAGACATAAAGTTAAAAAAATGGAAATATACCAGTTCCAGCTTCCAAAATGTAAATATTTAAGATTTATGTTAAATCATGTCAATGTCAGCTTTGTTCAGTGCTAATATTTTTAGCTAAACAGATGCTAGCATGAAGTTAGCCCATTCACAACATTCCTGTAAATAAGGTGAGCCAATAAAATGATGGATTAATTGACAGAAAGCTGACTTGAAGGATGAAGACAAACTGGCAATGAAAGAGGGAAAACACAGAAACAAGACGCACAGGGAACTAATCAGCAACAAGTGACACAGTAATCAAAAAAGGCAGGAAAAAGAGGCAGACACATGAGGGAAGACTTTTGCTCAAAATAAAACAGGAAGTAACTAAACAGAAACCCAAACCAAGCAACAATACCAAAAAATCACTTGCCCCAGCTTTTAAAATGTCAGTATTTGCTCCTCTTCCTAGTCTCATAAGATAATAAACTGATTATTTTTAGGATTTTTCGTCTCATATTGCCTTTATTTGTCATGGTTCCAGACTCGTTGGGGTCCGGGGACGACGATGAGGACAATGGTTTGGAGGACTCATTGGCTGAGATCGAAAACGACCAGGTTTACTTCTCCAGAGGTGTGTTGTTTTTTCTGCTTAGCAGCTGCAATTACTGGGGAATTGGTACAACTCAGCTTCTAGACTTCATCAGAGTACTCAGGCATAACGGCTCATTGGCTGCTTTTTTATTTTTATTTTTTGTCCATACAGGTCCCTACTGGACGCACACCCAGCGTATGGAGAAGAAGCTGTACGCCGTTCCTGCAGGGAACACGGTGAAGTTTCGTTGTCCGGCCATGGGCAGCCCCATGCCGAGCATCCGGTGGCTCAAAAATGGACGTGAATTTAGAGGAGAGCACCGGATCGGCGGCATCAAGGTGAGGATAGAAGCTGTTTGTTTTGATTTTTCTTTTGGCTCTCCGATTGTTTGCTCTCATTCTTCTTATCCTGATCAGAAAGTGAGCGTTGCTGATGATATTTTGTGTTTCTTTGGCCAGCTGAGACACCAGCACTGGAGCCTGGTGATGGAGAGCGTCGTGCCTTCGGACAGAGGGAACTACACCTGTGTGGTGGAGAACAAATACGGCTCCATCACTCACAGCTACGTCCTCGATGTCCTCGGTAAGACACATCTTGCTGCATTTTTTATTTTGAACTGCAAATTAAAAAGTTACACCACGGATACAGGTTGATTATTTACTTGAATATCAGTAAAACAGATGGAGGAAATTATTTTTCAAAGTGCATTTCGATGCTTTGTGATCTTGCTGACTGTATTTCCAGCAGCAATAGCAACAGTTATTAGTTGGCATCGTGCCTTCAAATAAAAGCCTTCCTTTTGAGGGAGGGGATAGCTGGGGGGGTGAGCAGAAGGTGACAGGGGCGCCTGGCGTCGGACGTTGTGGGCAGGATGTGGACGTTCAGGCGTCCACACCAGTTTTCTACCTGACCTGTGACAGGAGATCGAGGAGGGCTGCGGTTTGTTTGTTCATTTGTTCGCTGTCCGTCCACCACGGGGTCAGTTTCCGTCCCGTTGACGGGGGGAGAGGACTAACGAGACAACTAACGAGATCAGAGAGCGAGAGTAACCACAGATCAAAGAGAGCCCGGCGACCAGCTGACAAAGAGCCACGCTAATGGAACCGATTTCCATCTCAAAATAACATTTCCTGCTCTTTTGCCAGCATACAAACACATTATAGGTGACAGCGACAACTGCTGGGCATTTTTAGATGTTTGTTTACAAAGCAGGCATGTTTGCCAGCTGTTAAACAGCCAAATATCTGGATGTTTTTGTCCTTCTCATATGGACGCCTGGTGAGAGGAGTATTTCTGAGTCTGTCTCTGTGTCCCTGAATCACCTTTGCACACATTGAGCACACAGGGTAACACTGAGGGAAAAATTACAACAGGAAAATTTTTGTTATTTTGCATTTCAAATAAAAGTCAAAATGTCAAGGACAGAATCAAACTTTTAAGTTCAACGTCATTCTCAACATTTCAACTTTATTCTCGAAAAGCAAAATTACAAAAATCTTCCTCCTCCCTCCCCTTTTCTCTATATTCCTGGCTGTGAAACTCTTCCTTACCTTTGAACTGTTGCCTTTAGACGAAGGAAATTCTTTGAGCTCTGACTGGTTTATCTGGAGTTTGATGCCATCTTTCATCTTTGCCCACTTTGCTCACGTCTCCTCCTGATTTCCTCCCTATACAGAGCGTTCCCCACACAGACCCATCCTGCAGGCCGGTCTACCAGCCAACACTACAGCAGTGGTGGGCAGCGACGTCCAGTTCCACTGTAAGGTCTACAGCGACGCCCAGCCTCACATCCAGTGGCTCAAACACATAGAGAGGAACGGCAGCCGCTACGGCTCTGATGGGACGCCCTACGTTCAGATCCTCAAGGTTTGTAACTTTAATACATCTACAGACTGATTTCCCGTGCCTAAAATAACTTTTGTACTGTAAAGATTATTGTATACTAACTGTTTATGTCACTTTTCTTGCATCTGTGTTGTGCAGACCGGCAGTCTGAACATGTCCGAGGTTGAGGTGCTCTACCTGTCCAAAGTTACCATGGAGGATGCAGGAGAGTACACCTGTCTGGCTGGAAATTCAATCGGATTTGCCCACCAGTCCGCCTGGCTCACCGTCATCTCAGGTAAAGAATGAACTGAATTCACTACTGAAAAGAAAACTGGATATTTGTCACTCTAAATTAACAGCAAGACTTTCAGCAAGGTTGTAAAAATGTTCCTTCTGTTCCCGTAGAAGAAGAAGCAGCAGATGCTATGGACAACATGGAGACCAAGTACACCGACATCATCATCTACGCCTGCGGCTTCCTGGCTCTGATCATGGCCATCGTCATTGTGGTGTTGTGTCGAATGCAGGTCCACCCCAGAAGGGAGCCGTTTGACGCCCTCCCTGTGCAGAAGCTCTCCAAGTTTCCTCTTCGCAGACAGGTACGGGGCACCGTGCATCATGGGAGATTAACTCTGTCTTCTCTAACAGCTGTTTTGGCAAATGTTCAACCATCACTTAAGGCTTGAAACACTTTCCTGAAGGCTGACAACTAAATCCTCCGTCTCTGCATCTCTTCCTGCAGTACTCGGTGGAGTCCAACTCGTCAGGGAAGTCCAGTGCGTCTCTGATGAGGGTGGCTCGCCTCTCGTCCAGCTGCTCCCCCATGCTGGCTGGAGTCATGGAGTTTGAACTGCCCTACGACCCGGACTGGGAGTTCCCCAGGGAGAAGTAAGTTATCTGCAAATCCAGGGATCATTTTCAAAAATTAAAAGGAGATTTTGGAAAGAAATTGCACCTACTCTTACATTTGAAACGATTATGAAAGTTTACTTAAAAGCTCTGCCTCTTTCAAAGAAAGTGTTTCTTCACTAAGTTTAGTTTGGCTGCTGGGATCCAGACTCATTTAGACACTGTAGGTCTCGCGTCATGTGGGGACCTAAAAAGAAACAAGCCCGCAACCCATTTTTGGCTCTAACCAACCTATGTTTTAAGAAACCAGAGCCCCAAATTATGGATCTGTACAGTTTTTGCTTCTTATTTTCACTAACTTTCTCTTTCTCTCTCTAGTTTAACGTTGGGCAAACCTCTAGGAGAAGGCTGTTTCGGTCAGGTGGTCAGAGCCGAGGCCTACGGCATCAACAAGGACTGTCCGGATCAGGCCACCACTGTGGCGGTTAAGATGCTCAAAGGTAGGACAGAAATTATACAGGCACAAAAATATCTCCAGAGATCAGCTAAAAGTCTGAGGGCGTGTTTTTTTCTAAACAAGGTATATTTTTCCCTCAGATGACGCCACAGACAAAGATCTGGCTGACCTCATCTCGGAGATGGAGCTGATGAAGGTTATGGACAAACACAAGAACATCATCAACCTGCTCAGCGTCTGCACGCAGGACGGTGAGTTTTCTGATCAGTGACTAAACCTTTGATTGTCAGGTTAAACTCGCAGCTCTTGAGCTGATGATTAAAGCAATGATTAAAGGACAGCCTCCTCCTTGTTAAAGCTAATTATGACGCCCACACCCATATTTTGGAGAGAAAACAATGCCTCTGCTTTACCTCCCTACCAAACCCCCTTTTTACTGTAAAATCACAACCTAATTTAGTGAGTGTTTGTTTCAACTTTGGTGGTCCCAGGCCTCCAGGCTAAAACAACAATAGAAACAACCCCGTCCTTCATCTTGTTTGTGTCTCTGTGTTCCCCCACCCCCCCGCCTCAGGCCCTCTGTATGTGCTGGTTGAGTACGCCTCCAAAGGCAGTCTGAGGGAGTACCTCGGGCCCGGCGACCCCCAGGCATGGACTACACCTTTGATGTGACCAAGGTGCCTGAAGAGCAGCTCACCTTCAAAGACCTGCTGTCCTGCGCCTACCAGGTTGCCAGAGGGATGGAGTACCTCGCCTCGAAAAGGGTAGGTTCACTTTTAATCTGAGAGTCAAACTGAATAGCTGTAAATCTTTTCAGAATACAAGAGGAAGCTTGTCAGGAAACTAAGAGCAGGTTCGGCGATCTTAATGGACCAAGTGCAAGGATGATACATTTAATTCAGTTTTCCAACTGGCCCAGTTTGCTTTTGATCGATCATGTGGTGGAAATGTTTGATTATTGGTCATGCAGTCTGCAGGTAAAAAGACAACAAAGCCCTAATTTGTACCTGTATATTGTGCATCACGAAGCACCGTCAGATTCTGTCCATGTTGGTGTTGATTTGGAGCGCATGTCAGCAGACTTTAGAGGAGTTTAATAATAAAGGCATGTCTCCTGCAAGTCCACATTTTGGTTGCAAACTCGCCGCTAGTTCTTCAGTCACCAAAGGAGAAAACATCTTTTAATCAATGACCAGCCCTTCGAGGTGGACCAGAAAGCAGTTGTTTGTTCCGCACCAGATTTTGAGTCCGGTGTTCCCACCCACCGAAAAACAAACTGCGATAAAAAATCTTTTTTAACAAACAGAAAATCATATGACACGATACGGTACAATTATTCATTTTAAAGGAAGAAGTTGCTCAAACCCCTGGTGGTAAAAAAGCAAAACAATGCTCACCGTCTCTGGTCATAAGCATGTGGTGACGTTGATGATATTTACTCCTTAGGTATCAAAATTTGTATCAAATGACAAGACCTTTTTTGATACTTCATAGTATTGAAGGAATTCGGTCTGTGCCAAAGTACTGAAGTTCGATACCCAGCTCTGGCCGCACCAAGGTTGGAAACACTCCAGGGTTTGGTTTAACTGGACTAAAAAAGGTTCCCTGCTGAAATTATTTGATTTATTGACCACAGAAAGTTGGTAATGCATGGATTTGCTGCTTTTCTCTGTTTATTTAGTAAACAGAGTATCCTTGGATTTTACACTGTTGGAATGACAATACAGATATCTGGACACATTACACTGGGTTTGGAGATGATTTTTATTGGTGATTCTTTGACAAAACTTTTACTCTGCAGGCCTCAGGCCAATATGAATGTTACCGTATTATCGGATCTCATTACAGTAAAATGCATCCTTGTTTCTGGGCAGGAAATACAGCCACAAAATGAAAGCTGGGTAGTAAAATACTCAACTTTCGTAGATTTCATGAGCTCTATAAGCTCTAGAGAGGCTGTAACATCAGTCGTTGGTTGTTGACTTGAAGGGAAGTGTGATTAGGGTTGAGATCTTGCGTAATTATTTGGATTTAGGCACTTTCAGATGGATGCGTTTGGTCCAGGCGGGTCTGGCAGCACTGGCCTTGCCCTTCGTCTTTCTTGCCACCAGCCTCTGTGCCTCTGTCCTTCCCTTTCTTTCCTTTCTTCCCATTCCCACCCCCCATGTTTCGACTCCTTTCATTTACCCAGCATGCACTCTGTCTGTGTGCTTCTTCTTATCAACACGTCTCTTTGTCTGCCAGCCGGTGTCTCAGACAGGCATTCCTGAGCAGAAAGCCGCCGCAGCTTCGGTCCTGTTTACTCTTCTCCATCCATCTGTCCGTCCCTCCGTCGCAGGGCTTTGTCCTTTTTAGCGCTGCCATAAATCTGTTAGCAAACAGGCAGCAGAGCCGTCGTCTGGGTGTAGGCATCAGGTTTCTGGCTCTACGGCCTCCTAAGAATGCAGGAGCCTGAAACTAACCCTCCATTATGGGGAGACCCGCAAACCAAGGCTGGTTCATTTCGCACGTCCCCACAAATCCCACGTCTATTTCGAATGAAAACCAAAATAAACTTAATGACATCCATTCAATGTGGGCAAACAGTGCCTTTCTTTTTTCCTCCCAAAGGGTTGTTTTTACTTCAAACTCCGGGGTTCTATATAAAGACATTTTAATTTTGTTGCGTTCACTAAAATGAGGCACTGTATGTTGACTTTAGACTCCTGAGTCTTTTCATTTTTGGAGAAAATGTGGAGTGAATCATTTCTACCTCCCTGTGTTTTTTACATGATCGCTCCAAACCACGGCCTGCAGCAGACAAAAACGTGTCGTGTCACAAGCCTAAATTTAAAAGAGCATTCAATAATTAAATTTAGTTCAAACTTCTTGCTCAGCTAAGACTGTAAATGTATACGTTTGCCAAAAAAAATGAAAAAGAGGCAACATAAAAATGATGCATTGAGCTAATTTTCTAAATCAACATTAAATCTCTGAGCCAATTAAATCAGGAGCATTTAAACTTTATGCTAATCTTCTAATCTGGAGACCCAGCAGTTGGCCTTAAACTCACTTTAGGGTTTTGTGTCAGTCTTTAATTCCCTCCCTTCTCTCTCTGCAGTGCATCCACAGAGATCTGGCAGCCAGAAACGTTCTGGTAACTGAGGACAACGTGATGAAGATCGCTGACTTCGGTCTGGCCAGAGGAGTCCACCAGATCGACTACTACAAGAAAACCACCAATGTGAGTTACAGTTTCTAGCAACGTATTTTCAGGAATAATTACTTTGCTGTCAGACAGTCTTTTCAGACAAGAAACCGCTACTAGATAAGTCACATGTCGCTCGTTCTCTCACTCAACCAAACTCCATACGCGAAATCAGCAATTTTACCTCACAGAAAATGAAAGCTGCTGCCTCATTCTGCTAGTTTGTTTGTGTTTTTGTGTGACCGTAGTGTTTTAAAAGGTTAGTTTGGATTCACTAGTCACACAATAACACAACGAAACTACCAGATCGAGGCAGCGGTAGACCAGTAACTCCTGTGTTCTGCACGGTAAAATTACTGATTTCACGTATGGAGTTTGGTTGGTTTGGAGAGTGATTTAGATTCAGATTTTTGCCAAAGACTCGCAATAACACAAACAAACAGATCAAATGTTAATGAAGAAGAAGATCAGATGTTGAAAACATAATGAGGTTCTGTCTCCATCTCAACCACCCCCCTCAGGGATCAATAAAGTATCATGTTAATGTCATTAAATCAAACAATCAATCTTCACGTCAAGACATTCGGATTGTTAAATGGTTAAATTGGAAACTACCTCACCAGCCCTGCTTGTAAACACGTCTGTTCCTCAGCCAGGTTTCCTCCTGCCTGGCTCCTCTCATGGCTTTAACACTCCTCAGGACAGATGTCTGATGTTTGCCTCTGATTGGCAGCAGCCTTAATGGGACTTAATTAGAAAAGAGGGGGAGACCAGGAGGGAGGAGGATATGTGAGGGAGATCTGAGCAAGAAACAGAGAGTTAGAATTTGGTTTAAAAAAAAAAAAAAATGTGTTGAGATGAAAAGTGAGTTGCTGTGGTTGATGAAGGTGGAGCTCTAACGTGTTTGTGTCTGCTCCGCAGGGACGGCTGCCAGTGAAGTGGATGGCACCGGAGGCTTTGTTTGACAGAGTCTACACACACCAGAGTGACGTGTAAGTCCAACTCCTCATATGCAAAATCGCTGCAAGAAAAATTTAAGTGTTGTGCAGGTGCTGGAAATTCTTGAAAACTTTTTTTAATGTAAAGTTTTCAAGGTTTGAAACTGCTTGAAATTGCAATTACATTACTTTCATAATACCAAACTGAATAGTTCACTTTTTAAATAAAGATATCAGGATATCAAGTCCACAGGCGACACATTTGGAAACCTGAAACTTTGTGTTTTTCTCACTCTTCTGTAGAATGCTATTGCAAAACATGCAAGGTGCTGGAGAGGCCTGAAAATGCTCCATGAAAAGTCTTGCAAAGTTCTTGAATTTGACTTTGGAAAAGATGTAGAAACTTTGCATGAAGTGCTTTATAGCAAAGACAAAGTGTAGTAGAAGGGAAACAATACACAAAATTTAAACATCTCTAATTGTATTCTTTCCTGTCTTTCTTTGTCTCATCAAAAAACCAAACCAAAAAGATTGCATCGTGACTTGAAACTTGTCTGTTTGGCTAACATCTTTGTACTTTTTCGACTTTTTTTTTTTTAGCATAAAAATTATGTGTCCTGATGATAAATATTGTCTTTCCTCTCCTGTCGTCTGTGCTCAGGTGGTCGTTTGGGGTACTGATGTGGGAGATCTTCACACTGGGCGGTTCTCCGTACCCCGGTATCCCTGTTGAGGAGCTTTTTAAGCTGCTGAAGGAAGGACACCGCATGGACAAACCCTCCAACTGCACACATGAACTGTAAGCAGCATCTGCTCTTCTATAAATGTCCTGTATTTTCCACTGAAACCATGCTCATAGACACTGTATTAGTCAAAGAGTCTTTCTCGTGTTGTTTTTTAGGATATTTTTGGGCTACAGTAGCAGTAAACTTGAACCAGTCATGACTGAATATTGTCCAGATGTCAGAAATCATTTTTGTGTTTGTTTCTCTTCTCGTAGCTACATGATGATGCGTGAGTGCTGGCATGCTGTTCCCACCCAGAGACCGACCTTCAAACAGCTGGTGGAGGAGTTGGACAGGGTGCTGCTGTCCATCTCTGATGAGGTGGGTTTCAAACACACACACACACAAACATTTGTGCACCAACTCCCTACTATAAAATCGCACACAGGCCAACGTATGCACTCAAGAAGATGTCCACACACATTTTCTGTCTCTCTTTCTAAATCTGCTGTCCAGATGTCTTCAGCGCAGAGAGCAGAATCCAGGGTTTATGAACCCCAAACAACAAAAACAACAAAAACAAACTGTGTTTGACTGCAGGGTCCAAATTAAAATTTCAGAGCCGCCTTTTTCATCAAATATTTACCAATGCACCATTGTGTACTGATAGGCAGAGGTGGCAAAAGTACACACATTGTGTATTCAAGTCAAAGTAAAGATACTGAAAAAAGAAAGAGAACTGGTTGCTCTGTATACTCAACTGTAGATGAACAATGTGTTGGGCGGTCATGAAAAAACAGTAAAATAAAATAAGAATCAATAATCAAAGAAAGGCAATACAAGAACCCCAAAAAAGTCCTTGTTTAAAGCCATGATTTAGCCATTACAATCATCTCTACTATTTATTTTTTAGACTTCCTGGATTGCTTTTCTTAGAAGTACAGATACTTGTGTAAAAAAGACTCATTCAACTTCTGTAATCAAGTAAAAGTGGAAAAGTACAGCCTCTGAAATACAGCAAGGAATATTTTTATTGTCCCATCCATTTAGGATAAATCTGATCGTCTCGATGTTGGGAAGGCTGCGCACAATAATGCAAAATGAAAGTAATCAGTAATTCTCCTCAAATGCATTAAAACTTAAGTAGTGAGTCAGTTTTTACAATGTGAGGAGTAGAAAGTTGTGTTAAAATGTAGTGAATCAAAGTAAAAAGTATTAGTACTTCGTTACTTCCCACCTCTGCTGATAGATCAGCAGTTCATGTGATTGAATTGTTGTTTTTTTCACTTAAACACAGAAATTTCTTGACTTTAAAATCGACCAATTCGGAACTGCTGGTCTCCATAACTGATGCTGTGGTCTAAAACTGCGACGGCAGCACTTTTCTCCATCTGCATCCATTTTACAGTGGACACCATTAAATGAACAGCATGTTCAATAACCTTTGAGCGCGCGCCAAATTCAATTTCCCCTGCTGTTTACCGCCAATTTCACAAACATTTCACTGTGGGTTAGTTTTTGTTTTTTTTTTTCTCTGTTTCCGCAGAGAAACCAACATTTCTCTAACTTATGAACTTCCTCCCTCTCTCCCCTCCTCAGTACTTGGACCTGTCGACGCCCTTCGAGCAGTACTCCCCGTCGTGCGAGGACACGTCCAGCTCCTGCTCCTCCGACAACGACTCCGTTTTCACCCACGATGCCTTGTCCACCGACCCCTGCCTCCTGGGCTACCAGGACGTGCGTTCCCGGATAGACATGAAGACGGCGCTCCGATAGACGCACAACTTAATGCACCCACACACATAAACAGACATGAACGCAACACTACAGAGGGGAAACAAAAGCGATGTGACGCATCCTCTGGCGGCCATATTGGAGGTTCACAGCTGCATTTCTAAAGTCAAGTTAAAGTTTTCCATTGGACCTCCACTATGGCACCGGACAGAGCCCTTAGATGTAGTCGGGCATTTATACACGCACATTAACACACACATACACACACAGACACACATGTATGCACGTGGAGCACTGAGGCCGGTGGGCTTCATCACATGGTGAAAGTTTGAAGAAAAACATTTCATTGTGGGCAGAAGAACGAGTGGAAGAAAAGAGGACAAACAAAACCTTACGTACTTCGGACTATCAGCTCTGGCACTGTGCCCAAGAACAGTTGAAACGTCGGAAAACTGCGGCACTAAACTCAACAGAAGAGACCCTGGTACTAAAAAAAAAAAAAACGCCTCGAGATGCTTCTTCTTCGATCAACTCTCCTTCAAGAGAGGCGACGGACTATGATCTCCTCACACAAACTCAACCCAAAACCAGGGCTTGAAACCTCGGTGATAAAGACATTTTAACAAAAAAAAAAAAAAAGATTTATTTTGCTATGATAAAAAAGAAGAAAGTGATTGTTAAATATAAATCTCTTTATATAAGATTATTTTACTTTTGTGTTGCTTATTTAAAAAAAGAAAACGGTCTTAAATCTCAGGATCTCTTGTGCTAAGAAGTTGCTGTAGTGGCAGCAAAGTGCCTGAATTTACGATTTCCTGTGAATATATTAGAATATTAAAATATTGTATGTACATATCAACAGCAGAAAGACGATTGCCTTTTATAAATTATTCTGAATGACGCAAAAAAAAAATGAAGGTTATTGGAGGAGAGAGGAATTTAATCAAGTGTTTTCAAGTGCCAAACAAGTGTCACAGCTGTCGCACTCGTCTTCATGTTCAGGTTTCATTCCAAAATACCACCAACGTTCAAATCTGACCTCCTGAATGAAATTGGCTCAGTAGAAACTGGTTTACATCAGCGACTTTTGGAAACATTTTGGAAAAAGCAGCCTGTGTTTTGAGCTGCAACCAACCGAGAAACCCAAAATTCTCATTTCTCATCAAAACCTCAAATGTACGCGGTTAAAAAAAATAGAGGATTTGACCTTTAAAGATGGCTTAAAATTGGTAAATTTTAGAATGAAACCCTCCATTTGTTGTAATCTGCTTCGACCTCCAGCCCAGCTAAAACAATTTGTGGTTAAAACCCAGAAGGAGTCCAGGTTTTGTTGCTGTTGTTGGATGAAAACCCACAATTTTTTTTGACATCTCTATAAGTTATAAAATGACTCAGAGACTCAAAGGTCATGAGACGGACTCATTTACATGTACAAACATTCAAGATGACGTTACGTGGTCTTCCTCCAACAACAGCTTGACCAGCTTTGTCAGAGACAGTGTGTCCAGGGTGGGACTCGTCCTGAAAAGGAGGACTGACGATTCAGCATTGGGGACTCTGTTGGGGAGCTGGCCCAAGCCCCACTGTCACTGCTGACAAGGAGAGGAGTGCTTTGGGGGGGGGGGGGTACTGAATGTGAAAGCCAGTGTGATTGATTTCAAATAGAGGAGTAGGGGGAGGGACCCTCCTTTGTCTGGCTGTAACCCTTCACCCAGCCCAATCTGTTGGCGAGGAGTCCTCAGGTCCGCAGCCTGGCCGGACAATGAGGGCTTTGCAGGCTTAATGGGTGTGACTACGGACCAGAGGGAGTTTTTTTGGGGGGGTGGTGGTGGTGGTGGTTGTGGGGATAGCTTGGGCTTGTGTGCAAATGAAGAGGCTCTTATTATGGTAATGTCTCCTCTTCTCTTCCCAAACGCCCCTATCTTTATCCCCACGGCCACCATCTTTTAAATTACAAATCTTAATTCAGATTCGCCGCTGCCGCCGGGACCAGCTGCAGAAAATTCCCCTGTGGGGTGAAAGATGCCAACTGAGTCCCCCCCTGGTCCACCTCCTCAGTCTGACCACAAGGCAAAACAATTGAGACAAACAGAAATAACCAGTGACAGTTTCCACGAAAGAGATCAAACTGTGTGATCAGCTCATATGATTGTCTTTCCCCACCCTACCCTCCACTGGTCGCAGTGATTCCATTAAACCAAACTGATTTTTTTGTTTTGTAGAAAAATGGAAGGTTTCATTCCAAAATGCTCTGAGTGCATCTTCCCGTGTGTCAAACCAGTCGACCTTTGTGTCACCGAAGGATTTATGTACCTTCTCTCCTCATTTGTTTGCGTTTTATGCTGTTAATCATCTTGTGACGGTTGGCGTCACTGATGGATATCTCATTTTTTGGAATGAAGCTCTTTTTCTGTTTTTGTTTTTACATTTGCATACACAAAGTGTTCCGGACACGTTTTGCATCTTTACATTCCAGTTATCTGCTCTTCTCCCAGATACAAACTGTAAACAATCACAACGTTCTTAAACATTTCCTCAAGAGAATTATTTTAGAAATATCTAATTTATTTGTTTATTGTTTTGTTTTTATATGAAATAAAGTATAATTTAAAATAAAGCTGCTCTGTTTCCTCGTCTGTCTTTGCATAAAAAATTAAGTGGCAGATCAGTGTGTCAGGTTTGACAATAACCAGACTCAGTGGAAGCTGAAAATATCAAGATTCAGTGCAGGTTGTTATTGTTATCGTTAGTTTATATTGGCTCCCTCCCACTGTGTATAGTGGGCCCAGGAGGTAACCTGCTGACAGTGGAGGGTCGTCAACTCACTCAGTTCACCTGGACTACCGGGCTTTATCGAATATTTGTTTCTGATTGGTCCATTACAGGACTCTACGGTCTGTTATTTCTGAATGACAAACCGTTGCTATGGACGCAGTGCTGATTATAGCTTCTGGAGGACTTAGCAGAAGCAATGAAGTCATTTTTAAATCAAATCAATCAAATTTGTGTCAAATAATCGATTTTTTAAGTAACACAAGTAAGGAGCCCTATAATAACCAGGTAAATGTATAGTGAGCAGGTCATTATTGTGAAATAAACCCCTTCAGCGTAGGATTTTAACTGAGCCTGAAACATTGAGCCCGGAAAGGACCAAAACTGACAAAATTCTGTCTGAACCCGACCCGAACCTGTCCCTCATTAGCATATCTCAGCCCAAACCTGATTACAGCCCAACATTTTTCTTAACAATCTTCCCCCTGCTAAGATTTTTAAAAACTTAAAACTACTATACTACTACTAATGATAATAATAATAATAATAATAATAATAATAATAATAATAATAATAATAATAATAATAAGGAGAAGAAGAAGAAGAAGAAGAAGAAGAATAACAACAATACAGCCCAAATAAATATGTGAGAAATATGGCCCAACCTGACCCCGAGGCACAGATTTCAAGCTCTACTTCAGAGTAGTGGTTGACATTTTTTGGGGGGGGGGATCCCGCAGGAAGCCTGTGTCCCGCAATGAGTCAGTTTCACTACTCATCATGGTACTGGAATGGGACAGGATAAAAAAGACTATGGGAACAGGTGGGATCTGGAATCATAATAATAATAATAGGTCAGTTTTTATATATAAATATGCAGTTCTAATATGAAACTCTTATTTTCTTTATTTTGAACATGATGTTAGTCGTTCTACTGTCTTTTTAAATTCTCTGCTGTCTGATCTGGTGGTTGGCTGCAGCCACCTGACCGGTGTATGTCGTGTGTGGACTGTGGATCGACGGGAACAGGATGGAACGGGAGTCTTTCTTCTGGGATTGGGAAAGGATTTTTTAATCACAGGTAGGATTTTCATATTTTCCCCCTACTGCTTTGTTTAAGAACAAATATACGAGGCTAGTCAGAAAACATTAATGCACGAGGCCCAATGTGTCTGTTTGTCCCAGCGGGCAACTGGATAAAAACAACAAATTTAGCAAATATTGTTATTTGCATGCAGGGAATGTGTGTGCAATGACAGACATCAAAGGAATAATTCATCCAAAAATGAAAATTCAGTCATTATCTTCTCACCCTCATGTTGATTGAAGGTCGAGTTTAGTTTTGAAGTTCACAAAACGCTGCTGGAGTTTCACAGGAAATCAATGTTGCAGAATCTCCCAAACAATGGAAGTGAATGGTGACCAGTTTTCAAACATCAAAAAACAACAGAATAAAAACATAAAATGCCTCCACACTGCTCGTCTGGTTTAATCCAAGTCTCCTGAAGCCCCAACATGCCAAGTTGACTATAAAAATGTTATTTACCCCATGTTTTTTAGCCTGAATCTTCACTGTAGATCTTTAGCTTGGAGCCACGTTCACGTGCACACTGTCTGAACTGGGTGTGTGGTGTGACAGTGTGCAAATAGCATGTCAGAACTCAAAGAAAAGAGGGAAAAATGGCCAAATGGACAGTAATGGACATTCAACTGACAAATAGTCTTAGAGTTTATTTGCATATAGAGCGAGGAGGTGTGACCCGATCACACGAGGTCACTCAGGACACATCTGGAGACACATTGTAATGCCAGGTGTGAACTGATGTATTCAGACCTGTTCGCCTGTGATTGGATCACTAGGGCCTAAATAGTTTTAGCAATCTGTCACTTTGATTCAACATTTTAAGAAACATGAAATATGAAAAAAATACAGAGGACCTCAGTTTCATCAATGGTAGCTACACGCTGTAGGAGCTGATCTCAACAGGAGACCGATCAGGTTGTAGTTTTCACGTGAGTGAGGTGGAGGAGGTGGGTGAAGATGATGTCTTGGGAGCATTTCTGTGGCTTCCTGTGAGTTTGCCAGTTTCTGGTTTTTCCTCTGTAATTCAGTGCAGGAGAATCCTCAAATGACATGTGTATAAATCACCTTTCTTGAACCAGTGTGTGCCCATTTCCAATTTAAAGGAAGATTACAAAACAGCTGAGATCTGGGAACAAGGTGATGATGCTACAATCAAGTCTGAACAGGGGAGAAACTCAACTTATAAACAAGCCAACAGTTTATCTAGATTATCTAAACCCCTTTATTTAGAGGAAGACTTTTACTGTTTGTCTTTGTTTGCTCTTCCACATAAGTTTTGCTAAATTGACGGGTTGTTTCTCAACCTGTCTGACTTCTTTTTAATTCCCAGAGCTCAGAAATTAATTTAACAAGTTAAACTAAATTAAATAATGACCAAAACACCAGCATTTCCTACAAAATCTGCACTTAAATTTGTGCAATTTGACTTCTTTCTGCAGCTCCAGAAAGAAGAAAATATGTGACAAAGTGGATAAATGTGTTTTTTTTTTTTTTTCAAATTACAGTTTAAAATAAAAACATAAAAAGGACAGACTAAAGCTAAAGACAGTGATGAAAGCAAAAAAAAAAAAAAAAAAATCAAACAGAAATGGGAAAGACACGAATGTGAGAAAGATGAAAGACAGAGACGGACACAGAGAGGGAGGGACGGCGAGACTGAAGAATGAAGAGATGGAGGTTAAAGGTCAAGAGGAGGGAGGAGAGGGCAGCGGTGATCCCACCCAGCCCGGCCTTTTGATGTGTGTGTGTGTGTTACTGCACTGTGTCTGTGTACATGATTATGTGTGTGTGTGTGTGTGTGTGTGTGTGTGTGTGTGTGTGTGTGTGTGTGTGTGCGCATGTTATCTCCTGTGTACATGGTGTGTGGTCTGTTCATGTGTGTGTGTGTCTTATCTCCCATGTACAATAAATCTTGATCACCCAGAGAGTCTCTCTCTCTCCCTGAGCTCCCTCCTGCTCCAAATGATAAAAGTCTCAGGCTGGGATTTGTGTCTGGTGTGTGTGTCTGTGTGTGTGTCTGTGTGTGTAACATTAATTGTAACTACAATTAGTGTGATTTTAAAATCCACAAAATAAGAAACGTCTGTGTTTAGGTCCAGGAGCATCAACTCTCGATCTGAGATGAAAAGAAAATGTCCTCCAAGCTCTTCGCCACCTCAAACCTTGTAAGATTTCCCCAAAATATTGTGGTTACAACCCACTGGCTAGAATTTGTTTGCTTAGGGGAAAGTGTTTTCTGTGACAGAAGATTGGACTGCTTCAGCAGCTAGCTAACATTAGCTACATGGAGCATACGATGGTCTGAATGTTACTGTAAGCTCAGCTTTATAACTTGTATAAAAACTCACAATATAATGACTTCATTCACTTGGTGAAACTGGATTATGTTTTATTTTGAAAATGCTTCATGGTTTTTCCTCCTGCTGCTCAGATTCAACTCTGGGTCAGAGTTTCTGCTAACTTAGCTGCCGTTTGTGGGCGACTGAACGCGGCTCAGCAGCCGGACTGAGACCGAACATAGCCTCTGAGACCGCCAGGAGATACTGAACCGAAACCTCCCCTTGACCCGCTCCTCCTGTCACAGTCATCGATCAGCTTTCTCTTTATATCAGTGACAGTCCAGTCCTCAGGCAACACAACATTAACAGCACTCGATTTTCCCATTTCTTTACTTTAGCAGGTCTTTTAATTCCACTGCTGACGTTGTTGAAATGACAGATTTTCCTTTATGGATCTCTGAAAGCAGGACGTCATACATTTCCATGAGAACACTTCCGCACATATGGGGCAGGAAGTGCAGCCTCATATGGTATTATTGGGGTGTCAATTATCTAATTGACAAGTCTCATGCACGTGCAGTCAAATACGCACATGCAGATCATTTACACAGTTTTCTGAAGTTACGAGCGTTTGTTGAATCTGACGTGGCGTGTGAAATTTAAGATAAGAATACGAAAATGTTCTTGCATGCGGCCCGTTGTTACTGGACAACTTGGGAATGAGAACGAGCTGGGTACACACACACACACACACACACACACATACTCTCTCACACACACATCTACATGTCTAATTCACACACACACACACACACACACACACAGACACACAGACATCTCTTATCTCTACAGTCCAGTGTGTTCAATATGTTGCGGTTGCTTAACTCCAGATATGAAGAGGGTGTGTGTGTGTGTGTGTGTGTGTGTGTGTGTGTGTGTTTCGTCTACTGACCTAGTAAGAAAGGAAACAGCAGAGGTCATTTAATGTTTGTCCTCTTTTAAGTAAAAAAACTAAAGTGCATTTACATTTCAGCCAAAATATGTGATGGTCTGGTGCTTTACTGGTTACCATGACGACTAATAAGGACATTTTAGAAGAGCAGTTCAACAAGATGTTATACGCCAAAACTCACATGCTATGAAATAAATAAATAAATTCAAGATTCAAAAACTTTATTGTCATTGTGCAGGCACAACGTTGCATCATCCTCAGATGGCGCTATAGTCGCACACGTTACAAATAAAAATTACACATATAAACAAGAATAAATGGGTGAAAAATACAATAAAAGCACAAGTAAATATCTATGGTGCAATAGTCGAGTATGATGGTATTAAATGCTGAGCTGCAGTCGACAAAAAGCATCCTGATGTAGGTGTTTTGTTTTTCCAGGTGGGTGTTAAGAGCACCACGGATGGCGTTCTCAGTCGATCTGTTTGCCCAATAGGCAAACTGGTGAGCGACTGGCTGATAGTCACTAGGACAGGTAACTGTGGACTTTTTTTGGGAACTGGAACATTGTTGGTAGATTGGAAGCATGCAGGGACTGTGCATGATGACAGAGAGAGAGGTTGAAGATGTGTGTGAATACATCTGCCAGCTGGTCAGCGCATGCCTGGAGTCCACGCCCTTGTACACCATCCGGTCCGGCTGCCTTCTGTGTGTTGATGCTGCAAAGTGTTCGCCACACCGCGTGCGTGGGAAGAACAAGAGTCTGTGGGTCTTTCAAACCGAGCAAAGAAGTTGTTAAGATCCTCTGCTAGGTTTGCAGTGTCATCGGCTGGTGTATGCTGCATGTTATTTCTCCTTTTGTAATCTGTTATGGCTTAGATGCCTCGCCACATCCTCCTTGGGTTTGAGTTGCTGTTATAGTCCTATTTGTGACTTGTAGTTTTTTTTTGGGTTTTTTTTGCAGACCTGATGCATCTCTTAAGGTTCGCTCTGGCAGCACTGTAAGCTGAGGCGTCTCCTGATTTGAAAGCCGTGTTTGTAGCCCTGAGCAGCCGTTTGGTTTCTCCTTTTGCTAACAGTGACATTATCCATGCAATAGTTGATGTAGAAGTGTCCTCTTCCAGGTCTGTCTGATGATTGAATATATCCCACTTTGTGTGTTCAGAACAGTCCTGGAGTCACGTCACTTCCTGAGAGACTCCTTACCAGTTGGAGACATGTAACCATGGTAACCCACACCTAGGACAAGCTAAAATATATTCCGCCTAGCAAAATGAAACTTTACTTACATTCAAGTTGAAGTGTTATTGATATTACACGGAGTGGCCATGATCGCGGTCTGCCTAGGTCTTGCATTGCATTGTGGGATTTTTATGCTGGCTTTGTGTCCGGTGCTTGCATATTGTAATATTTTCCCAGAAACAGCGTGCACTTCTGATACTATTGGTTTCGGACATACTAAAAAAAATCTCACATGCTGTTTTAGCGAACAAAATATCATGTTAGGATGGATTTTCAGACACAGCCTACAGTATATCTTGGCTCTGATCAGTTGCCAGGTAACCAGCGGAGACTCTAGGATGTCACTGGTCCCTTTAGGCCGGAGATGTACTCGCTTTTTAACCGTGCAGCGCTAATTTATGAGGACGTACACAACCATCACTCCAAACTGACGCAGGATACTCAAGACAGCCAAGAAGCCGATGTGAAGGCAAAGTGAAAACCAAGCCTTACTCTCCCAGAAACCTTTTTCATGCCTTAATTTTTGAACAGTTTAAATAAAACTAACGTGTCAATTAGAAAGTTTTAGAGGTTCAGATAGGCAGAGCTTAGCTAGCTGTTTCTATTTATTGCAAGTCTTTATGCTAAGCTAGGCTAACTGGCTTCTTGCGACACATGAGAGTGGTATTGATTTAAAGGATTTATTTTGCAGCTCTGCAGAACTGTCAATAATTATCTCATAAAATCCATAAAATGTTCATTTGCTGTGGTTGTTGACATGCTGTCGATAATTTTCACTGGACCAACACTGCAGCTTTGTTGTGGTTCATTCCTCTAAATGTTCTGCTCAGGGCTGTATTTTTGCAGGCTGTGAGTGTATACGAGTGCAGTGTTAGACTCAGTGGGCAGTTTATCTGCTGACTTGTTTCCTCCTCGACTCGTCTGATTAGTCAGCGAGGGTCCAGCCCTTTATTGTGGGACTCTATTTGACGACTAATCCAGCTCCCATTCAGTCAAATGAACTGTTGCTGCTGCTAGAAAAAATACCAGACAAGTTTAATGACACCACGATACCACCTACTGAGTAAAAGAAATAAAGAATAAGTCTAAACTAAGTGGGCTGAACTTGAAAATGTATCTTTGTGTCTGTGTTTTAGCCTTTATTTTTCACACCCCATAATGCAACTGATTGAATGATTATTTCACCTCTTCATCACATTAAATCAGATGTGATTGTGCTTTAATGAACCAAAGTTATGTTTTATGATAGAAAATGTAATGAAAGTTTAATTCTTTAACACATCCAAGGGAAAAAAAACACTCCTAAAGCCCCGACATGCACATCGTCACACCACACACACACAGTTTAGACAGTGTGCACGTGCACGTGAACGTGGCTCCACGCTGTGGATTTACAGTGAAGATTCAGGCTAAAAACAGACTGTAAATAACTTCTTTTTTTTTTTTTTTTTTTAAAAGTCAACTTGGTTTGGGAGATTCTGCAACACTGTTTTCCAGTGAAACTTCTACAAAACCCGACCTTCAGGCACCATGAGAGAGTTGTGAAAATGTAAAGCAACTTGAGAAAATAAGTCATAAAGACAACATGCAAGGCTGCTTCTCAGGAAGGTGAACTAGGGAAGGGACCGAACGTGACTAATCTTCATCGTGTTTAGCGTCATTTTCATTATTATAAAAAGAAAAAAGCAGTCACATGCTGTGAAGTTTAACGTGCTGATCACATTTTATATTCAGTGGAGTTTCACATCACAACTTCAAGTGAAATGATCTGAAAAAAGTCCAACTTAAAGTGAACAAAACTTACATATTTAAAACAGAAGTTGAATCCTCTGAATTGTTTATTGGACAGTTAGACTTCTGTTTGTTTTCATGTATTTTGTTGTTGTTGTTGTTTTCTCCAGTTTCTTTGTGGGTTCACACTCGTCACTAAACCGCTGTTTTCTTCAGAGAACCTCACTTTAAGGCATCTTTGTGCAGTTATTTGGTGTCACGTGAGTTAAACACACGACTTTGCAAAGAAAAATATCCCAAACAAGGAAAGAAAAAGTCCAGACTTTGAATGAACTGCAGGTCATGGTAACAGCAGACTGTCTGAGGCTTTAAACCCACATCCTCTGCCACCCATGAAACAGAGCAAAGACATATTCCAGATACATTTTCATTCAATTCCAGCCTGTATTTGTTGAATCAACAGCAGTTATCATCACTTGGCGAATTTCAATAATCAAAGGATCATATTTGTTATGAAGGCGCAGAGACCAGACGCTTTGATCCTTAAAAAGGCAAGAAAAAATGTCAGAGTCAGAGGCAAAATAAACCGTACTGCTGACATTATCTGTCTCGTCTTTCTCTGCTCGTCATCTTTATGTCATCATAGAAATTCCAACAGAAATAGACTCTCATCTCGAGCAGCCTAAATATTTAAGGTTTGCTGCGCCAAAAATGGTATCATACCAACTCCAAACAGCCTCCCTGGTTACCTGGCAGCTATAAACTCACAATTTGACAGGTTGAAGAGATAAAAGAAAGACGTCATCTGAGATCATGAAAGAAATACATAAATAAACTTTAAAACAAAGAAACTGTCCTCTTAAATCGTGCCTGTAAATCTGATTCATTAAGCATGAGTCCTGTAATGTCCCGTTTGGTTTGGAGAACGGTGTCTTTGTTTTTGGCCTTAATTGGCAAGATTGTTTTGCACTGAGTTCATTTAGCGTAACAGTAACTCCTGCACCATCAGTATTATGTGGGACAAAACTTTAACTGCAGTCTAGTTAGCTAACTGGATTTCTGTGGAGTTAACATTAGCGTTGGTCTATGTAGCTAAAGTTAGCGGTTGATCTGTGTGGCTAACATTACTGATTGTTTGGCCTGCGTAGCTAACATTAGCGGTTGGCCCATGTAGCTAACATTAGCAGTTGATCTGTGCAGCTAACATTAGCGGTTGGCCCATGTAGCTAACATTAGCAGTTGATTTATGCAGCTAACATTAGCGGTCGGCCCATGTAGCTAACATTAGTGGTTGGTCTGTGTAGCTAACATTAGTAGTTGATCTGTGTGGATAGCATAGTGATTGCTTGGTCTGTCTAGCTAGCATTAGCAAATAGTCTGTGTAGCTAACGTTAGTGGTTGGTCTGTGTTGCTAACATTAGCAGTTGATCTGTGCAGCTAACATTAGTGGTTAGTCCGTGTAGCTAACATGAGAGTGTGTGTGTTTTAAAAAAATATATTTTAGGGGGCTTTTACACCTTTAATTGACAGGCCAGCTGAAGATATGACAGGAAATGGAGAGAGAGAGAGTGGGGAAATGGCACGCAGCAAAGGGCCACAAGTGGGAGTCAAACCCACGGCTGCTGCAGAGGACTCACAGTCTACACTCCACCAACTGAGTTACCCTGGCGTCCTCTAACATGAGTGGTTGATTTGTGTAGCAAATGTTAGCAGTTGGTCTGTGTAGCTAACAACTTGGCTGATGTGTGTAGCAAACCTTAGCAGTTGATTTGTGTAGCTAGCGTTAGTGGTTGGTCTGACGATGACAGTGTTTTCACGGCTGAAGGCAGAACTCACACGGCGAAATATTTATCCAGTGATAACACTTTCTTTGTGAGAGGTCAGGATAATGAATTGACTGTGAGACTAGCTGGTTTGTTGTTGTGAGACTCTGAAGTGTTGTAATGTAATGAATGATAGTACATTGTTCTTTATTTTAAAATGTATTTTAACATTGTAATCCTGCTAATAATAGTTTTTACTAAATGTGTAATCTGATTACATCTTTTTCTGTAACTGTAATGGAACACAGTTACCTTTTTTTGGACTTTTCGTCATTTGAATATCTAATCAGGCAGTAAACAGAGATGGGAGACGGACGAGACATGGAGCAACTCCTCCGTTTATCAGTGTTTAAAGTTTAACCGCTTTGCTACAGCACACTGAACCCTGGACCATCAGCACACACACAGACACACACAGTTTACAACTGGAGCAGCCCTGTACTGTATGAGTGTGTGTGTGTGTCAGGTCCAGTGCAATGTTTGTTACTCTACTTTATCTATTGACCTCCGGAAGTATTTGTGATTCTGTCTACACACACACACACACACACACACACACACACAGAGTGATAAGGCCAGGAAGAGAGTGTGTGGACACAGGATGTTGAGTTAACACTGGGACAACATGAGAGCAGATTATCACACAGGAGCAGCCAAAACACAAGAGGATCCATACTGGTGTCTGCTGACACATCCTGCTGGAGAGAAGAAACCAGTTCCATCAAAGAGCTCATCCTCATACTGTCATAAACCACCTGTGAAAAAAATGGTGGGACTATTGTATGAATATTTAGAAATATAATCAGGGTTGAGGAGGTTCATTTAAAAATATATTCAGATAAAATTACTAATTACCTGTTAAAAAATATATACATATATATGTATGTATGTATATATATATAATATGTATGTATATATACATATATATATATATATACACAACACATTATATATGTGTGTATATGTATATGTGTGTGTGTATGTATATATATATATATATATATATAATTATATATACATCAATAATAATATATATATATATATGTATATAATAGGCTTATATATTACATACATATATAGTCAATAAACCAAGTTTCACGCTAATTAATTTAAGTAATATGAGTTTATTACTTTACATTGCATGTGGATGAGCCCAAATATGGTGAAATGTTCTAGTTTTAGTTTTTAGTTTCATTTAATGTTCACTGTTAGATTTATTAATTGTTTCTCCGGGTATTCCTTCCTTTGTTAGTCACAAATGCATGTTCAGATTAAAAGATTTTTCAGTAGCAGCAGCAGTCGTAGTTGTAGTATTTTTTTTGTTATACGGTTAGCAGTTGGTCTGTGTAGTTAACCAGTGTTGATTTGTTATGTAGCTAATTTAGCAGTGTGGATCTGTGTAGTTACATTAGTGGTTGGCTGTCTAGCTAAATTAGGTGTTTGGTCTGTGTAGCTATTGTTGTTTGGTCTTGTAGCTAACATTACTTTGATCTGTGTGTACCATTAGTAGTTGGTCTGTCAGCTAAATTAGTGTGTTAGGTCTAGTGTAGATAGATTAACGGGTCAGGACAACATACAGACAGGAAACATTAGTAGGTAGAAAAATAGTAGATAGATAGATAGATAGATAGATAGATAGATAGACAATTTGCATTGACAGCAAAACATTGAAAACTCTAAATTACTGACCAGGCAGCAGCTCACACGAGCCCTCAGAGGCCCTCAAGCTGTTTTTAATTGACTGGTTTGTGGTAGTTTGATGAAATTCAAATTATGCTTGAAATATGCACCACTTAATCCCAGCATACCCACAGTGGACCTTGTAAGTACATGGCCGAGAGAGGGGATGTGACATATCAGGGAGGTCGTGGTGGATGTTCAACATTGCAGAAGGTCGGAAATTGCAGCATTTAGATGTTGTGCAAAGAGTTTGATCAAACCAGTCATTTCACAAACCTGTCATTATATTTGCATTTCTGACAACAAAAATATCTGCTTTAAGCAAGTTTAACCCTTATATAACACTTCTTTTATAGGCAGATATTTGCACCCGGGATGGAAAGCTAATAGGCGATAGAGAGAAGCACCCAGGTGTCCATAGCCAATAATACTATTTGGGGTGTAATTAGCCATTGTGGCTATTTACAGCTGATAACCATGATTATTCCCTAAACCTGAACAAATCATTTTGTTTCATAACCTAACCAAGTAGTTTTGCTGCCTAAATCTCACCAAACTGCGACTGAAAACTGAAAATAATAATTAAAAAACAGTAAATAAGATACCACTGATATGCAGTTTCACTCTCCTGTCAAGTCTTGGCCTCCCAGAGCTTGAAATAAACCCCACTCTCCTGAAAGTCGTGTTTGTTTTGCTGTTCTTTTTGTTAAACTGTGGGACTGCAGATTGATGAGGGCCTGATTTTTGGTTTTTGGAAGTATGCTGACGACAGAAGATTTTAGAGAGCAGGAAACAAATTCTCAACGGTACTCAAAATCTGGAAGTCAACATTTGAGGGTGCAGAGTTTTGTAAGAGCAGAATTAAATTTCATCCAGCTCTTGAGCACTACAGAGACAGATGCAAAAGGTCATTCGCCAGCCGTCTTTGACCAGGACACACCAACGTCCAGACGTCAGGTTACGTCTTTGTCAGAGTTGAAGGGACAGTTCATCCCCCCAAAAAACTTCATTTTAAAAACTCAACAGCAATGTCTCTTTCCAGAAATCATGACCCGCTTACTCATGATAACCCACAGACTTTGTTGTTGTGTGAGCAGTTTCATGAAGGAACTATTTTTTTCTTACAGTAGAATCTACTGGAACTTCTGCCCTTCTACTCACAAGAAACGGCCGAAATCTCCCAAACTCTGCATTACACAAGAAAGAAACAAAAACAATCTATCTATATGCATTTTTGTATTTTGGAGGTGAACCGTCCCTTTAAAATCCATAGAGGGAACCATCTTGTGGTGCTACCATTGCTGCTGGTTATGTCTAGAAGGGAACCCTAAATCTGAGGGACTCAAGAAGTTTCATGAATGTTTACTATCGCAGGATCCAGGGTTCCCTTCTAGACATCGTGCCTGCTGTTATTTGTGTTAGTGACAATGTGGATAATTGGATTAATGATGTTAAACAGCGGCCCTCAGTAACTGATGAAGGTATGTTTTAGGATGGCGAAATTAATGTTCTTAAAATTTTACAACTTTGCGTTGGTTGTGACGACAACCACAGATGGATAAAGAGAAGAAAAACGGACCACCTCTGCCGGATTCATCCATAAATTAGCTAGTAAGTCTTTTTTATTGGCTCAAAAACTAGATCATTTGTCAACAAATTGAATGTGATTTTAGTCATTTATTGTCGATGCATTTTGATTTTGACAATAATACAGACACCAAATAAAGCTTTTTGTCTCCATCTGGTGGAAACACTAATGTCCCAGCTTTTATTTTGAAAGTAAAACAAAGGGTCTAATGTGTTTAGGTCTGAATAAACTGATGTGCAACTAACAGCTGTGGACAGAAGTTGTTCTGTTTATTCTACTTTCTGGAGTCTGCTTGACAGATGCGTTCCACACATGCATAGGTGGACACAGAAATATTTAATTTAGGTGATATTTCACTCTCAAAAAATCATAAATCTACAGGCTAAAGGCTGTTTTTACAGCTTTAAACTGTAACCATAACACTGTTATGTAAGGTTAAAACGTCTCAAATTAACAATCCACAAATTATGGATTTTGCAAACTCTGCTTTGCTTTCACACATCATTATTACAAAACTTGAAAGTGTGTGTGTGTGTGTGTGTGTGTGTGTGTGTGTGGGTGTGTTGGAGACAGAGAGATGCTTTGACCAGGACAGTCTGCAACAAACCGGATCAGGTAACATCAGAGGACAGCCCAAGGTCACGGAGGACGCAGCACCCCGAAAACCGTAGACGCCACCCCGCCCCCACTGCCCGGCGTCTACGGTTACCCCACAGTGACAGATGGAACTTATGGTAATATCTATTAAAGAATATATTTAAGAGATCTGTCCTTCTCTAACTGTAAATGCATACAGAAAATAATATTTTTGTTCACATTTAACAGCAAATAAAGTTTGAGACATTAAATGAAAGAATAAAACCAACAAAGTTCGTTAGTCGCTCTTCTTTGTTTCCTTTAAAACTAAATACTCCAAACACATTTAGTCATTCTGTGAATATCACGCAGTGAAGCACATAAAAAGCTCATATTGTGATATTGTTGGAGGCCCCGGCATCCTGAGCTGCTCACGCAGACAGGAGGGGCCCCATAACTCTGGTTTCCCCTCCGCCCGTCTCCTCCGCTGCCGACTGGCCCTCGTTATTTATTGCTCTGTAATTTCTGCAGACTAATTGATTTGGCTCGGCTTTCAGGCTGCAGGGAGGCAGGAAGTCAGGCAAGCGAGAGGTTAAGAGGGAGGACGGTGTGTGTGTGTGTGTGTGTGTGTGTGTGTGGTTAGAAAGAGAGTGTCAGAGAGAGGAAGGGATAAAAAGAAGTGTTTGTTTCTTAGAGATGAAGAACGATGATGATGAGAACAACGTAGAGGAAGAGAGGATGTGTGAGTGCGTTCAGTGACTGTGTGTGTGTGTATTGTTATTATTATTATTTATTTATTTATTTTTAAGTGTTTTAGAGGGCTGCAGGAATGAGCCATAACACCTGGAAAAAAATTAGCTTATCAGCACTTCCTTCATCTCAAAGTCCGATGCTTTTCACATGTTGTACAAAATAAAATGCGTCAGTAAACATTGTGAATTTTGAAGCTTTTACGTGTCTTTCTGTGTCATTTAGCTGCGACTAAATGAGACTACAGAACCACTTAGTGGTGGTGTCGTGAAGTCATGTGGCCTTGTTATAGTTTGTTTATAGCCTAATGTTAGCGTTTTACCTCTGGTTATGGCATTTATGCTTCAAAACTCATAAACATGCTCACCTGTGAACAAAACATTCCTAATCCAAAATCCAATGGAAAAATCCCATCAGGAATTTTTGAGGAAACCAAACTGATGCTAATGATGAGAAGACTATAATAAGCAATATTACATGAGAAGGAGTGATGTTGTACTGAATATCAGCACAGGCTGTGATTCGGTTATAGGCACGAGGCCGCAGCCGTGCTGATATTCAGTACAAACAACCATCAAACACCTACAAGAGTTCAAGTGTGATTATTGGGTATATTAGTTTTCAACAAGTCTAAATTTCCTACATATTTTCATACATCATTTAGCTGTAGATTCAGGGTCTGGGAGAAATGAATAGACTGGACAGCTGGATTTAGGATGATGATTTACGCTTGTGAGTTTTTGTGGTCTGAAAAGAAGTCACGTTTATGTCAATGTATTAGTATTTAGAGCTCCAGTGCATGGAGCCTGTCCAGCTGACACTGGGTAGAGAGGGGTACACCTGGACAAGAAGTTTGCAGGACTGTAGTTAAATCACTGATGTTTCCTTATATCGCACCACATGAAGTAATAAAAATTGGTCAATAACTTCAACAAATATTACTAGCAAAGAGACACTGTGTTGTGTTCTACATTTCAGCATTAGCAACTGGCATCTTAAGTTGCAATATAAGCAATATTTAACAATTGCCCCCAAAAATACTCAGTTTATGTTGTTCTCTGACATGAAAATCTGATCATGTTTTCTTCCAGTAAAACAAAATGTGATGTGAGCTAATGTAGGCTTGAACCAAGCAATTTAAACCAATAACATCATGACTTCCACCCATCAATCAATCTTAAACCTTAAGTGGCACAGAGCTACGATTCAAGATACAGACATACACGCTTTTCAACATTCGAATCAAATTCCTCTCAACATTATGTCCCACATGCTCATCCCCGTTTCACTAGAAAATACACCATTGGACTTTAATTATGTCATTTTGTTGTGCCTTCTTCTGTTGCAACGACATGATCAGACCCGTTTGGATAACTGGTGCCACCTACTGCTGATCTCAATGAACCAACTCCATGTTAGTGAATGGAAACAAGCATCCACTCGCATTTTCTTCTGCCAGTTTTCTTGAAATTCAGTTAAAGTCCTTGATACGTTTGAATGGAAACCAAGCTAGAGACAGCCAAGGCGTCAGTAGCAGAGTATGTGAGCGGAGCGGGAGCAAGCGGGGAGCACGAGGGATGGATGGAGCGTGGAGCGGCTTTTTTAAAAGGACGGAGCGGCGCCTTATCACCCACTCCATCTCGCTCCAGTTTCTCTCAGGTACCGCCTCTCTCAGGTACGAGTCTGACGTATGCCCGAGTGTCCACTGCACAGACAGTCACACTTTTATGAACTGTCCTGTTGATGAACTGTCTCTCCCTCTTCACTTCTGGTCTAAAACGTCCTCACTGATGTAAACTGAAGGACACTGATGTTAATTATCCTGCTGCTTTAATACAAAAACATATTAATTCATTATATTGACTGAGCTGAAAAAATGCGAGGACATATTTTATAAAGAAATAAACTATTCTGAACAATAATAATAGTGAAGAAATAAATAGATACATAAGAATAGCAACTTTTCCTAAAATACTGCAATCTGAAGCCTGCAGTTCACCATAGAAGCTCCAATGGACGGCGTATGTCCAAATTTTTAGAGCATTTTGTTGCGCCTACAGGCTTCAGTTCAAAGTGAAGCTGGACTACAGTGCAGACTTTTCTGTGATTTGAAGGAAGCGGGATGAAATGGAGTGGAAATTCACACACTCTGCTCACATGCTAATTTTTAGTAATTACTTGTCTACTTTCAGCAGAGGAAGGTAATCATTGAAAAAGTGCATAACACGACTGTCCTGCACCGGAAAATTAGTAAAACTAAAGTAAGAACGCAGTAAAATTCATTCACCTCTCTTTAGTTTGACATACTCGAATATAAAAGCAACCATTAGAGAGGCATACTGAAGCCAACCTCCGTCCAAAACATCATATTTCACCCATTATTAATATCCATGCAAGCATAACTTCCAGTTAATCAGAACAGCCATTTAAGGATCTGTTCAATATAAGTTTCTTTATTCTTTTCTTCTATATCTGATGGACAAAACTACAAAAATAAGACCCATGTTATAATAAACTGCAATTATCCTTTAAAATCTGTTGTGCAACTAACTGGTAAGGTTACCTGAACTCGAGCAAATTGATTGTTATCGTGAAATGAAAACACCAGCTATGTTGATTGCAGGAAAACACATTCAAAATAACCCAAAAGCAGCACAGTTTGCTTTTGAAACTGGTCAGCAGGAATGTAAATTAAACATTAAGTATATATAATTAGCAGTAAATGAGGCAAAACACACACAGATCCATGTATGGTCCCTTCAGCCAAACGGAGCAGCGTTTTAGCTGTGGCTTTGGGTCAGCGTCAGATTTTGACAATTTATGGCTCCATGCTAAGTGGTTTCAGGTCAGAAAATGAGGGTTCAATTAAATTATCCCCCAGACAACACTTAGTGAAGGTCAGGAGCTGCTGAGATCAGCCTGCTCAATGTAAAAAGCCTCAATGAACTGCTGTCCAGCTGCTCTGTCGACAGACGGCTTTTCAGAGGACACCGTCACACCCTGCGGCCTAAACTGACCTTCAGGCCTCATTTTAGACGCTCGATGGACAGCAGGTGGATGAGGACTGAAAGAGACACAAACTCCCTCCACCACCCCGAAATCCTGCTTCATATTATCGCTATAAGATTTAATATCCGTGTGTTTATTACAGGGGATTCAATAGAGTTCCCTCAAACAACACAGCCTTTTTCCTCCACGTATAACTGAACAACCGTTCACTATAAATGTTCACATTTTTGACGCAAGTGAATTACATTTATATTTAACTAATTTGCATCTTGTAGGGTGTAGAATGTCGTTCATCTTATTTTTATCAAGACAAAAAGGAAGGGTTTATAGTGCCTGGATCGGCAGTGTTCACTTTTGTCAATGGCTGCTATCTTTTCCCGTCTACGCTGCCACTTTTCAGCTCTTTTCAGCCATTTTAACGACTAGTTATGACATCAGATGGTCAGCCAGAATTCACTGAACCATGGCTATGTCTTGTTTTAATGTCTATACTGTCTGGTGGCAGCTCGACCAAAAGCATCTTTTTCCAGGTCAAATTGAAAGCAGCAACGATTGGTTGTGTCTAGATTGGACTCTTATCACTGTGCACATTGTACCAACAAATGATGTTTTATAATGTGACAATGCCCTGGTTAAGATCTGTTTAGTTTTAGTGACAGAAAACACTTGGTTCGGGTTGGAGAAAGATCTTGGTTTGGGTTAAAATGATCTCGCTCATGAGATCTTTTGCAGGTCTGGGGTTTTCCATCGTCACTGAATGGTTCGTACATGGATTCAGAGCTGGACTGGCTGGATTGATTGATTGAATTTATTAAATGATAAACATAACAGGACACATATGTCAACATAAAATATATAGCAGGCAGCAGGGAGGTTGTGTCAACAAGCTCTGGATTTCTTTGTTTGAACTGTTAGCTTGACATTAGCTTAGCGAGGCTTTAGCAGATGCAGCAGAGGCAGAGGAGAGTCACAGGATAGGATGAGACTGAGTGGTAGGGAGGGTGATGAAAACACTGTGAAGTACTCGCTTAGTAGGTGTGGTACTACAAGTAGTACTTATATGTTAGTCCTGGGCGATAAAATAATAGCTATATTTATCAGCGATGGACATCAATAGCAGTAAGAAAGTAGTTTCACTTGAATACATTAAATGCAACCCATCATGAAAGAAACAAATATGTTGCGCTCTTATAAAGTCTAGTGGATGTATTGCTTAACATTGATGTCAGTGTAAAAGATGGATGATGTGTGACAGTTGCATTGTTTGAAACAAGCAGTTCTACTGTATTTTCAAAACTAAAGGAGGCATAAATGAGCCGTTAGATGTGCGTGTAGCCAGATTTTCTTGACTTTGGACAGAGCCAGACTGGCTGTTTCTCCTTGTTTACAGTCATTATGCTATGCTAAGCTAAGCTAAGCTAACCTGATGCAGCTACTATTTAATGGACAGATATGAGAGTGATCCTCTCATCTGACTCTTACCAAGAAAGTGAATTAGTGTATTTCCTAAAATGAACTGTTTCTTTTTTTTTTTTTTAAATTTTACACTTTAGGTGATTTGCATAATAAATCACATCACTCTGCAAGATTCAAAAGGCAGACATCTGCTGCTGGAGTGAAACTGTTTACCTTTGAGCTGTTGCAGAGCTTAAGTTGGATTTAATGAAAAAAAGTGAAGATCTGAGCTTAATGTCTCCCAGGAGTCTCGATCTATTTCCTAATGAGAGCAGTTGCTGATGCCATGTCGTCAGGTGTCAGCGCAGAGGTCACGCAAACATTTGTAAGATTGTCAGAGTCTCAGCATCTGTTGCATGCGTGTGTGTCGTGTTACAGATGCCGAGTCGACATGCATGAAGAGAAAATGAGGGAGACGGCGAGGCTGCATGAGAGAGCAAGAAAATCAGTCTGAGAGATCAGTTTATAACGGGGGGGGGGGGGGGGGGGGGGGGGGGTTGTGTCTCCGAGTCTGAAGGAAGCAGAAAAATGTGTGAATAATCCAATCCAACCCAAAACTTAACGGCTGCCTCTTTTTAATGGGGCAGGATTTCTGGATCAGAACCCAGACACGCTGGTGCTGGCTAGACTTCTCTAAGAGTCAGGCCAATGTCTCTTTAGGTGGAAAAATAAAGGATTTAATAACATAAGTGAGAACTACTCGGCTAAGTGGTTATTTTGTGAATGAAAGCTCCGACTCTGGAGCCTTGAAACAACTAAATGGGTTTGATTTTAACCACCGTGTTGATATCGAGATAGTTCTTTTTTCACGGGAAATTACATAATGGGATTTATTTTTTAAATGGGACATAACCCAACGCTTATGATCCCTCACTGGCTTCCCACCAATTAACACAATTGCATTCATCTAAGATAAGGAGCCAGTATAGTCTGTCAGAACTACTTTCTGACGGTTGAATAGCTTCCCTCTACCCGACATCTTTCTGACATCAGATAAGGAGGCCTGGGGGTGGGGCTGACCATTTACGTAACTTTCTGAAACAGATGATCCGACATCGACACCCCCTTCATGCCATGACCGACCAGCTGTTGGCCAGGGTTTGAACTTCTCTCTTCAGCTCTAAGAATTTCTGTCACTTTCCTTGTGAACATCTGAGTGAAACCCTATGATTGTCCTCCAGCGAGAGACTGTCTGAAAATGTGCGCTGTTGTCCACAATATTGCATCATGTGAGAGCCAGTTTTTTCATCCTGCCTTTGAGTGTAGCCGTTTGGATCAATATAAATACCTGACACCCCATGTGATCGGACAACATATCATATGAAACACTTTTTTCTAGGCGTCAGTATGCTTCTAGTCTGACTCACGGGTTGCACACTGCAGGTATAAGTTCTGCCATTGGTCACTTGTTTCAAGCGACATCGCAGCATTCGCTATCTATGTTTTCAAAGTCCCCAGGAAACAAGAACAACCTCCGAGCTGCAACTTACATGCTGAAGACGGCGCCTGGGACGCTAATGTTACAAATATAAACAAGCTAACAGCTGTTACCTTTACTTTGGCAGTGATGTAGTGATTTCAATGCCAGAGCTCGCCTCCCGACGTGCAAATATTCCACCAAAACAAGTTCCCCCTCTGCACTATTTTTGCAGGAGCACCATCGTTGCATCCTGGGCTTCACGCCGCCCAAGACGTTTGTAATTGGTTTAAATAAATGCAAACAAAGCAGAGCGTTTTTTCCTTTACAGCAGAACGTACATGTGTGCACTAGGTGAGACTAGTATGCATCAAATGAAGTGCTTGTCGAGTCACTGAACAGCATTTAAAGTCTTTTCCCTGACTCTTTGCTTCTGACAATTCCTGTAATTTTCTGAAACGACAATCCAACTTTCACATCACTTCACATGATTTGCAAGGCGTGTGGAGGTGTGAAAGTATATCCAGTTTTACGCTGCTTCCTAACTTACAGTGAGCGTACAAACTCGAGTGGATGGAGTGCAAAAAATTTTATATATACAACTTGAAATAATATGAGCGATTTTGAAGTGGTGTCACTTGTGATTTCTCCCTCTGCAAATGAGTAAGTTAAGTGTCAGAGTTATTTGTTCATAATTTATTCATAAGTTTCTTAAGTCAGGCTTGAAACAGAAACATTTAGGACGTTATCTTTTTGATTTTGACTGAAGAAATTTTTAGCATTTTAAGCAAATGTGCAAAACTTCTCAAAAATTTAGCCAGGGTGAGTGTTTTCTTTTCTTTTCTTTTTTTTTTTTTTTTTAAAGAAGTGATAAATTGCTTGGTCTGTTTCGACACATGCAGCAGGTCAGGACATCCTCACTGGGAAAAACTGACAGGATCAGATGTTCACTTGTTTTGCCTTTTCAGTCTTCACACTGCTTCCCTCACTTTTCATGTACAGTTGAGTGCAACCTATGAATGCCTTTGAGGTGGGACTGTCCAAATGTGCATTTTCTTATCCTAATTTTAACAGCTGTTGCATCTCAAACCCTACTTAAGCCCCTTTCACACATGCTTTACAACTCTGAAATGATCTAGATCCTACCCTGAAGAGTTGTAGGTGTAAATGTCTGCAGTAGTTGGTCTGGACTTAAACCTGCCAGCTCACTTGTCCTGGGTCTGATGTGAACACATCTGAACCGAGCAGCTCAGCATCCGGAGCAAGTCGATGCCTTTCTTTGTCATCTGTGATATGAAACATCAGATTACAGTCAGAAAATTAAAAGTGTGCATCCTGTAGCGCACCAGGCTACCTAGTGTCTCTTCTGCTGAGCAGGCAGACTGAAGTCAGCTGATCACTGTGTCACCTTCTTCTGCTTCCATCACCGTTTGTTAATTTTGAGTTTGTGTTGATGTCAATGCATCAATCATTCCTCCTCCTCCTCCTCCTGCACAATCTGCAGGCGCCTACACCCGCCTAAGCTGCACATTTTATTTCCAACATGTGTGAACACGTCTGACGCCGGCATTCAGATGATGTCT
Source organism: Lutjanus argentimaculatus (assembly GCA_034769285.1). Taxonomy (NCBI): domain Eukaryota; kingdom Metazoa; phylum Chordata; class Actinopteri; order Lutjaniformes; family Lutjanidae; genus Lutjanus; species Lutjanus argentimaculatus. The sequence goes on from JAWZSL010000004.1 coordinate 2,324,369, forward strand.
CGGTATAGTTCAAAGTGCATATGTGAAAATGCTTTATGATAGCAGAGGTTTTTTTACTCTGCCTTCAAGTGTGACTGTTTAGAGCAGCTAACATGTTTGCCTTTAGACGTAGCTAGACCAGTTATTCCCACAGGTGCATCATGGGAGATTTTATCTGGGTCCCCAAATAATATAAGAGAAAATGGACTGTGAAAGAAAATTTGCTCATTTAAGACTTATACCTGCTGTATTTAAAATGTGTATATTGTTTTACTGACCCGAGGAAAAACAAGAGCGTTAATCTGCCTAAATACACTTATTCTGTCTAATTTATGAAGTAGGTTAAAATGTCCCACATTCTTAGAAATAAGGGTTCCAAAAGGGTTCTTCCTTCCGTCCGGGGCGCTTCACAGTGTGCGACCCGAAGCAGTCTTTTGTTTTTATTATTATATTTACTGTTCTTAAACTGTGTACTTCACACTGCTTGGTTCTTGGTTCTACCAAGAAGCATTTGCTTCTGGGGAACCCTTTTTTGAATAAAGGGTTTGCTAAGGGTTTTTTGTAAGACTAAGGTTTGCATTAAGAACCCTTTTGGTCCAAAGAACCATTTTGGAGGATTTAAGGATTCTTGAAACTCTTTCATCAAGGGTTCTTCGTAGCAGAATATGAAAGGGTTCTTGGTAGAACCCCACTGGGTTCATTTTAGATAAAACCCTTGGAATATGAGAAGGTTCCTAGGAGGGTTCTTGTTAGCACACTTAGAGGATAGAAAGGTTCTGGTAGAACTCCCAGAAAGGGTTCTGGGTGAAACCTTCACTTCTACATATAACTATTTATGTTGGGTTCAAGGTAGAACTCTCTGAAAAGGTTCAAAGTGGAACCTTTTGAAAAGGTTTACTAAGAACCATAAAGTGTTCCCCTATGGGGATGAGCCAAAGAACACTTTATGGTTCTAGTTAGCACTTTTTTTTCTAAGAGGGTGTATTATTTTCCTGCATTTGTTTCAAACTCATAAAATATTTACCGTGTATATGGTTTAATAACCTCAGAGAAAAAGTTTAGGAATAGACGGCAGCTGGTTTGTTTCAAGGAAACCTCAGCCTGTACTGCCGTGAGGAACACAGGTTAATGTGGCAGTAGTATGACACTCAGACCCTCCAAAAAATATATTTTTATCTCCTATTTTCAAGAGGACTGTGTACATGCAGTGTTTTTAAATTAGCATGTCATCAAGATTTCTGGTTGCAGAGTGGTTAGGATGAATACCGCATAATAGCAAATGTCCGCTGTTGAATTCTGGCCAGCCATCTTTCCTGTCTGTATCTCTACAATCACTATCAAATAAAGGCAAAAATCTTTACAATATAAGTAAATTATAATGTCATTTATTGTTAGGTGAAAACCCTGTAACCCCAGATTTGGTCAGTGCTGCGCGCCAACAAAAATTGCACGATCGGATCGTCTTCTGTGGTTTGACAAACTTCCACCTCCCCGTTGGCTCAAGAAACCTTTTCAGAATGGGATAAACCAAAATAATGTTCGAGAGGTTTTCAGCTAACAGTCGTGTATAATGTGTGGTGGCAGCAGGGACAGAGAAGACAGAGAAGGTGTGAAAAAAAAAAAACACAAGACAGCAGATGTCATCCAGGCAGGAGGTCCGTCTCATCCCTCCCCATCCAGATGACTTATTACCTCTCACTGTGTCTGTCTGACTCACTGTCTCTGTTCTCATGCTAACTGTGCCTGCTACACATGTTGGATAACATGGAGAGAACATGTGATGGAGCTGCTGAAGCTGTTGGTGGTTCTACTCCTTTTTGACCAAAGAGTCCAAGGCTCTCAGGGGTCCTCTTGGTCTCTAGTGACCAAGACTCGACTCAGGAGCTGAATCAAATTATATTCAGTGTAACTGTGTAGGGATATGGGTATGTAGGGTCTTAACTGGTCTTGGCACTGTGCATGTCTTTTCACACCTATAGTTTGTTGGCTCTGGTCCGAATCAGCTGATGAGTTTGTAATCATGGAGCGTTTCCCCTTGGTTTGGTCTCATACAGATCAAAATGAAAGTGGAAAAAAATGCATCTCTACAAACCATGGTCCAGGACTCCTTAACTCTTTCCAAAGAAGCTGGCAGCAGCACCAGCATTTTTGACAAACTTCACTGATTTTTCAGCACCCACAGAATATTCAGTTCTCTGAATATGTTGACATGGAATATATAAATAGGAAGAACAGATCTTGTATTTTCAGACACAAAAACCTTTTGTTCGAGCTTCATTGAATCTTTTTTTTTTTTAAGAAGCACTTGAATGTTGGTTGGTTGCAACAAAAAATCCAATTTTCCAACCCCCGCACCCCGCCTGAAACACTCTGAGAGGCCCGGGGGCTGGAGCGCTGTTTGCCCAGGCTGCGGCACGAGTCCCAGGGGGCTGCAATGTGAGCAGCCTCGCTGTGTCCTGGCTGCTGTGGCTGGGTCGCCATGCTCTCTGCCCCACTGATCTGCCGCTGAGCACCAATGTTTTCACCATCTTCTTTCACTTCTTCTGCTGCTCAATTCCAGCGGTTCTCTTCCTCTTCTTTGTGACAATCTTTTGCCAGATGATAGTCACAGCAGCCCCCATCGCCTGGCAGTGAAAACAGCAATTGGCCAGGTATCCCGTCATTGGCGGGGAAAGAGTTAACAGCCTCAACAGCAAAATTTTGGTTGGTCAAACTGACATTTAATTCTTCCATTTGATGGTTGGTAATAAACTGAGAGACAAACAGTTTAAACTGACCCGACACTGCATGAATTTTAAATCCTAACAGATTTTAAAATCTGGCTGCATCACCCACATTAGGAGAGACATCACAGATTCTCTTCTCTCTGATCTCAAACACCCACACACTACAAGATTTTACAGGATATTATCAAGGACCGTTCCAGAGGGAGATCGATCTTGTGTGATTTCATGGTGAATTAGATGTAAACAATGAAGACGGACTTAGTGGAACAACTCGCTGTAGTAACATTAATGCTTTGTCTGTCTGGATGGATGAGAAAATCTTTTGCAGGAGTTTAACTGTTGTAGTATGAAAGCTAACATTAGCCAAAAGGGCTAAAACATAATTATCCAGATTTTGATTCAAACTCAGGGAGAATCCGGTCCGGTCGGTAACATTAAGATTATGTCTGTAAACGCCTCACACTACAGGATCATTTGGACAGATAATCTGGTCAGACCAGCCTCGAGTTGAGAATTACATCGCGATTATCAGGAGCAGCGAATCAGACCCCAAATCTGCCCAATTATCCTGTAGCCTGGGGCCAGCTTTAAAGGAAATGTACGCGCATATATTACTTTAAACGCTCCATCATTAATCTAAGAGAAGACTGAACAGTGTAAGCAACATTCAGGGCTTTACTTTGGGCTTTTAACGATTAAAATCAGTTATTTTACCCTTTAAAGTTACTTTCTCCATGTCCATTCTACTTTAAACTCAAGTTTTAGGAGCTTTTAAGGTATAAAATTGAATCTCACAAATGCAAATAGTGATAAATTGTACATACATTCTGTTTGTGCAGCTTCAGGTTGATTGCATGTGGCTCTTTGGTCTGCTGCACCATCGTGACGCCCTCGCTCAGCGGTTTTTAGGAACTCTGCTTCATGTCTGTTAGTGCTTCAGCGACCACATCACAGGTCGATCCACACATGGCGGAGACGTTTCAGAGCCGCGGCCATGTGTGAGCTGCAGTAATTGGGGGTGGGTGGTAATTGCACAGGCGTCACTAAACGGCTGTGTTTGTATGTATATAGGATGTGTGTGTGTGTGTGTGTGTGTGTGTGTTGTGGTGTGTGTGTGTGTGTGCGTGCGTGTGTACTGTGTCTCCACAATGTCTCGAGGTCTCCGCTCTCTCTGAGCTGCTGACAGTTCCCCATTAGACACTTCATTACTGTCAAAGCAGCAGAAACAAACTGTCCACCACCTTTTACCCTCCTCCTCTCCTCCCTCTGTCTTCGTCTCAAAGTGGACTTCATTACTTTATCTCTTCTTTCACTTTTCAGTTGTGCTTGTGTACATATTTCATAAGCTTCTAGTAACTTCTGAAAGCAAAAATCTTTAATTTGTTAAGTAAACTAAAGCTGTCAAGTAATTGTAGTTAAGTAAAAAGTATAATCTTCCCTCTGACATGTAGTGATGAAAAGAAAAGACTCAAGTTAAGTAACTGAAAGTACTTGAGTAGGTGTACTTAGTTGCATTCAAGTACCTCAAAATTATAAGTACAGAAATAAAATAAAATGACCATAATATATCATCAGAGATTAAGAAAATATGCTAAGTTGAAATACTTGCTTCTCTGGCACCTTTGAAATTTCTATTCCGGGGTGGAAAAATTGTTTTAGTTTGCCCGTTTCACGTTAATTAGAGTTCAAACTGATGCCGAATGTTTGCCAAATGAGTTAGTGTCTGTTTATGAGTTGTGAGAAATCTTTAATGATCTTTTTAGGAGGAGCAGATGTTTATAACGGTTAAATTGAGCAAAATGTTAATGGAGTTTGGCAGGCAGTGAGACAGGCAGTCACTGAACTGTATTTTCAGAGCAGTGGGCTTTTGTTTTCAGTTTAACTTTACATCAACAGACAAGTGATGGTCATAAACAGCTGATCAACCTACAGTGGAGGACTCGTCTACATTTGTTATTGTCAGATTACAGTTTCGGGCTTGTCTTTGCGCTCCTGCAGTGTTTCTGCAGCCTGCCAGAGCTTCCTGGAGTCTGAGGAGGGGAGGGCAGAGGAAAAACACTTCAATCATAGATTGTGTATTAAATAGGATTGCAACCTATTTAATACACAGTCTACGGCTCCAACTTTCTATTTGGACTGCTGTACTCATTTTTGGATGTGCAATTGCTACATATTCCTCCTTTAATTCTCAGTATTAGGAAAAAAACAAGAAAAGGGATCCGTCGTGAACTTTTGGTCATTTTTGGTCCAGCTGTTACTGTTTTTCATTGTCCACTGGTGTTGACCATATTTTATACATTCAGCCAAAAGCGAAAAAACAAAGAAATAAACTTGTCAATATTTTTAATGCATCAAGTAACAAACATACAACCGCATGTGGCTCCATCTACATGGAAAACACAGCGGGTGAGGAGGCTGTGGTACGCAGATATTTCAGCTTTCAGGAAATCCAAAACCACTTTAGGGCTGTTTTGTGATTAAACTGAATTGCTTGTCAGTTGGATCACACAAGGTCAAAGTCATTTATTCAATAAATATGTTTGTGTGACTGTTTAATACATGCCTCCATCCCTCGTGAGCATTTTTTAGGTACTGAAAGAAACTGGATATTGATTTCTGGTATTTCCTTTCACTTTTTCTAACTCAATAGACAATAATTCAATAAACAACATGTAGAGCTACAGCTGGAACATGCCAAAATATTTGCTGGACTTCAACGCAGGAAACAGAGCATAATATAAAAAATAAATGTCTTTCGGTCTAAAAACTGGACAATGTTCTTAGGTTACTTCTCTGCAGATTCAATTTCATAACCTCTGCATCATTCGCTCATCAGGCAAAATGTCAGTGTCATTTTTTTCTCCGCTGTATTTCTCATTTCAAAGTTTTGTTTTTAAAATATACCTTAATTAAACAATACTATAATTGTTTGTTTTATTGGATTTCTACAAAGAATAATCTTTAACTTGCTGTTAATGGTGCATACATCAGAATTTTAGTCTTAGCGTTTGGGTGTTTCTTACTAAAACGACCTTGAAAGCCTTATATAGTCGACTTCTTTCTTTACTATTCCATGTGCATCCATGTCTTTTTTATCAATACAGTGAGAGTTAAGTGCACTGCAGCTTAAGAAAACACATGCAGATAGACAAAACACAAGCAAATTTATAAAACATCATGAAGGAAAAATGCTGCAAAATGAGGAAATAAGCAAATGCAAGTAGCACAAACGACAACAGAGGTTTTTTCCAGGAGAAACTAAAAAGTGATAAACAGCTGGGATACGCTTGTTGGCATTGTTGGAGACTCGTGAACTTAATAATCTTTGGCATCACTAAAGAATAATTGCAAACTAACCTTTCAGCATATTGTAAATCAAGTAGTTTGAGAGAAAACTTCTGCATCTCCTCTTGGCTCTGTTTTGAGGCTTCAGGAAATCTGGCCCGTGACAAGAGACTTTGACCAATCACAGGTCATCTCGGAGACCAGGTGTTCCTATTAGCTGTGAGACCCTGAATCAGTGGTAGAAACTCCTGCAGGAAAAGTCACTATAAAACAAAATTATCAGAAAGAGACTCTTAAAAGAAGTCCAGCTAATGAGCAACAGGCCAGGAGTTCGTCAGCTCACCTGGTTACTTTTGAGTTCACCTTCAGTTGTGTTCAGTCACGTCTATCGTGGGACTTTGCTGAGTGCCGAGAGGACCGGGTGGAGCTGAGACACAGAGCCGACAGACAGCTGCTGAGAGCCAGGAGCTTTGGAGAAGAGAGCCAAAGACAGACTGGAGCTTCTGGAAGAAGAAACACCGGGGTCACACTGATTTTGCTCTGATGCCGACTCCTTTACTGGCAGGAACAGAGCTCAGAGTTTATGTTTGAATTTTTTATGGGATTAAAAAGTGGATTTATCTTCACTTCTGCTTTTCAACCTGTCTGCAGCAGGTTAGGTTAAGCTAATTAGCATCTTGACACTAATCGCGTGACTCCTAGTTCAGTCAAGATGAACAAGACCAAGAGCTATGAAGAACATAAAAAGTATATGGCTGCAAAAAGCAACACTATTGCTCCAAATAAGGTGACAAAGGAATGCTTGTACAAGTTACTAATTGACTCTTAATGCCTGACATGACACCTGCACTGCACATCTGCAGCTCTTAAACTTGATACAGCAGATTTAAACTTCGGTCTGACACTGTCACATAATGAAAGTTCTGTGGAATTCACTTCAGTTTTTGTCCAAATCAAGTCTGCTGATATTGCAGCTCAGAACACAGATTATAAAATTGATTAGCCTGTCCTATCACAAAAAAATGTGATCAAATTTGATTTGTGTAGTGGAAGCAAGGCTTATAGAGAACCAGTCTAAACGTGGATGGTGTTGTTATTCTGTAGCCATTACCCTGTAATCAACTTTTACTTCATAATAAGTTAAAACAAATGTGTAGTCTATTTCTATTTCCACTTTGAGTTTCAGTGTGTTGAGCTCTCAGGGCCACCGTGCGTCAAAGAATCCAATATTTTATAACACAGCTGTTCATCTTTTGATCCAACAAGGAGTTTCATGTCTGTCCAAGACTCGGCAGGCCTATTGTGACACAGGAACACCATTTTTGGGACATTCTTAAGTTGAATGCAGATGTAAAATTTTCACTTTCTACTATATTTATGCATGGAAACCACAATATAGTTAAAGTCACAGGAAGATTGTGGTTACGGTCAATAAAAACATGAGTTGCAGATCTGTGAAAGGACGAGAAAATCTGGTCTGCTTCAAGGGCACGCTGCTCCCCACTGCGGCACTGATTGTGGCATTGGAGGAGCCGTAAGTCATCCAAGTGGACGTAATTCAGCAGGAATACTGGGAAACTGGAGGTGTTCCAGCTGCACATCACTTAGCCGTGTGTATTCAGGAAATAAACAGAACTAAAAATGAAAAATGTTGAACTCTGTCCGTTACTGTGCACTCGCTGTCCTCCAGGTAAACTGACTGTGACTGTTATCAGGCTAATTATCAGATCTGCTCTTCCTCTCCACATCACTTCTCCTGCAGGAAAACAGGAAGGCAGGATTAGAGCGACGCGCTGCGCTGAGATCCGGAGAGGCCGGACGAGTCGCCGGGTGGAATGCACACACACACGCGCACACACACACACACACACACACACACACACAGAAAGAGAGAGTTTCAAGTCACTCTGACATGCTTTCTCTCAATATCTACCACACACACGCACACACATCCCAATTAAATCCATTAAGTGATCATGAGCAAACAAATAGCACAAACAGCTCGAGGAAAACTCGCCCTATCGTGAATCTAATAAAAAAAGTCACGGGGCGAGGACGACGAGGAGAGAGCCAAGAAACAATAAAGGCCTCAGAGCGCAGCCAAGAACGCCACAGTAACGTTTACGACCTGCATTAGGGTTCAGACCCAGTCATTATGAGGAAGAGGTGCTCATTATAGCCTTTTATGGGAGGAAACAAATAGTCTCCTGTGACTCACATTTTTGTTGAAATGCAAAGATGCAAAACAACGTGTAAAAAAAAAAAAAAAAAAAAAAAATGCGGCTGCAGTTGGCCGAGGAAACACGCAAAGTTATCTTGGACAGATATCTGTGACCTTGAGAGGCGGTAATTGAGCGGAAAGGGGATGTAAAACATCCGCTGGTGGGGTTTAGTGTGAGACACACACACACACACACACACACACACAGCAGCAGTGGCAGCAGTGTTAGTCCCAGGCTGGCCTCTCTCTGGCATTATCTCATAGCCTGAGCACTCCCGCTGCCTCTGAGGCCGGCCAGCTCTGCACACAGAAGCATTACGTGCATCTGCCTCGCATTAATCGGCAAATTATGGAAAAAACTGCGCGTCAAAAGACATTACTGAGGGTGAAGGGGTGAGGCGGTGGGATCTACTCACACAATACAACCTCGCACACTATTTTTCTCTCATGTTTGCACTCCTTTTTTAAAATATATTGCAGTTTCACTGTTTTCACTGTAAAAAAAAACTGTTTAAATTTAAAAAGTATGAGTCTGGGCTGCCTTTAAACTTTAGAATTTTTGTTCGATTGCTCACATGCATCAGTCAGATTTTCAAAATTCCTTACAGTCAGTGAAACAGAAGTCTCTGCGGACCAAACTGTGAATCATTTTTCATTGCTTTCACACAAAATTCATTCAATGGCCACATTTTCCAAAATCCATGAACTGTTTTGTCATTCATACTCCACCACCTGCAAAACGCATTGTTCGTTTCGTGCATTTCTGCAGCAACTAAATTGAAATACACAGAAAATCTTTGCAGAATAATTACGATAAACTGAAATAATGATCATTCCAAACACATCTGATTGCATCTGCAGCTGAAACCTCCTGTTTGCATTAGTTTATAGTATCAAACAGACAAAAGAGGACACTACACAGTATTAGTGAGGTACTTTTTGTAATCACATTATTATTGCAGCCCTGGAATTTCAGGTATTTGTTGTTTATTTGTTACAACTTTCAGTTTTTCCTTTTTTTGCTTACACACTTTCAAAACTTTCAACTTTTGTAACCAAGCCTTATTCAGAGACACCAAAAGTACAAACACATTTTCTGCTCGGCACAAACCTGCAACACTCTTCTTGCAAAACACTACACAGTTTCTGACACGAGGCACTTCAAGAATCAAGAATGAAACAGTCTTGCCGTCACTGGGAAAACACTTCTGTTCAAAATGCAAAACACACCTGAAAATGGCAACACACACACACACACACAAAATGAAATCAACTCATACACTAATGCACCAACCAGTCTGATCTCAGGTCAGCTTCACCAGGCTTTAGTTTCATTTTGACATTGAAGTTAGACGTTTCTCTCCCAGTGTTGCATCTTATTTGGCTTGAAATATAAAAAATAAATAAAATATAAAATATGAATTACCAAACTATACATACAGGCTATATAAACTATATACACCTTTCACTTATACAGATATATGGATTTTTATGGACATTTGTGCAGGATAATTGCACAGATGTTGTACAGATGTGTATATAAAACAAAATACTGCACAAGGTAGTTGCACATTAGAATGTGAATGATCAACTGTATATATAAAATAAAAGTACATAAGGATATATTATATATAGACACTGGTAAGGATATACAGATTAGAAATATGGAAAAGAAGAACTCATGTTTCTATGTTCCGAAGTGTTCTGAAAATAAATACTAGACTAGTTTAATTCACTTGAATATTGTATATTTACGTTTATTTTTTATTATTTTGCTTTTATTTCACCCAGAAGTCCCACTGAGATTAAAAAAAAAATCTCTTTTATTAGAGAGACCTGGGCAAGTTTAGCAGCCGTACAAAATCACAACATATTAAAATGCAACAAATACAACATGATACACAAAAATCTACAATAAAACAAGCAAATATCTCCATCACTGCAACAATAAATAGAAATGTATATAATTTTAGATATTTTTGTAAATTATTCCAATGCACAGTCAAAAAACAAATTTAAAAAAGATGAGTTGATTCCACGTATTTTTTGTTTTCTTTTTCTTTTTGTTTTGTGTTACACTTTTTTACAGTTATTTTAGGGATTTTTTTAAAACAACCTGTAGGCAAACAATACAACATCATTTGTCAAACTTTATTTTGAACTTTATTTTACCGCTGCACAAATATTTGATATGTTATATGATAAATAAAGGTATAAATAGGTCACAAGGGCCCCACTTCCACGTTTGAGCCACCTACTTTGTTGGGGGGCCCCGTGACGGCTGTTGCCACGGATACCATTCAACGCTACACCCACCCCATCCATGTGCAGCTAATAACAAATTCACATGACCTCATCCCAGTGCAGGTGGTTTCTGTGCGTTTGTGTACACTGACTGAAAAAGAAAAGAAAATAAATTCAGTGAAAAATAAGATTTGTGAAAAGAGGAACCTGCAGGATGAACCACGTTACGAAACACACATTTGAACATTTCTATCGACACTTTTCTGGTCTGCACAGGAAACAGCCACAGTCTTAAAATCTGAATTCTCACCTTTGTCCTTCTGCTGCCAGCTCACCAAGAGAAAATGAAGTTATTACAACTTTAAACGTGAATATAAACTCAAGGTTTTAGCTACAAACCTGTATTCTAAACTCCGATCAGCTGCTGCTGACACCAGCACCTGTACACACTCACGCTGCCATCAACACTTCCTGCTGTCTTCATTTCCTCAGACGGTGCTCTCACTGCTATTTATTACTGGTGGCGTCGTGAGCCAGTTAATAATTGTATCACATATTGATTGCACATACTTGCGTGGTAGATTGTTATTATCATGCGATCGCTGACGTGTGTGCCTGTGTGTGTGCACGTGTGTCTGATCAATAGACCTGCACCTTGTCCGGAGCTAATCTTTCAAACAGCCAGACCAATCAGCTGTATTTCTGTTGCACACGTTCATGACTTAATGGGAAACACTTTTTCAGCCCGGGGCTGCAAGTGATTAACGACTGCTTCAGTTTGAAATCTTGTCTCAGCTTGTTTCATCAACGTATGTAGAAGTTGTGTTAATGTTGTTAGAAGTTTGCAAATCTCTGCTGTTTGCATCTGGAAGTTGTGGTGACATTGCAGTAGGTGCTTCACCATCTGTTGCCTTGTGGGGATCTGCACTCTACTGAGTGAACTCTTCTAGTTGAACATTTTATTACTTTTTGAGGAATAAAGTTCAAAGATTTGACAGTAGAGTGTTGATACGAACTGAAGGAATGGAGAGATGTGGATGAAGAATGACATACAAATCCGTTTTTTTGGTTTATCCAGATTGTATCCAGATTGATTTTAGAAAGTGTGGACAGCAAACAAGCACATGCATCACTTGAAACATTGACACACGACACGCGTCAAATCCAAAGAGACGTGAGTGCATCAGATCGGCTGAGCAGAACCTGACACTGAAACACACTGGGCCCTCTCTTACATCCAGTGCAAAGCTGTTGCACTGGTGGCGCAGGTGGATTTGCTATCATATACCAGTGCAGTTGCAATTTTTGCCACGTCTGCAAGACAGCACGTGCATTTGCACCTGGTCTGTGTGGCCATGAGCAGGATGTCTAAAAATGAAGGCATGGCCGGGTGCATTTGCTATCTTGCGCCCGGCACATTGGACTAAAATCCACTTTCGCTTTAGACCGGCTAAAACCTGGTCGCAAAGTCTGTGGTGCTGTCTGCACAAGATAGCAATTGCAACCTTCATTTATGTTCAGTCTTTTCCCCACACAGGAGCGTGGATTAGTAAAGTGTCCTTTGAACATATTTTTTTTCAGCAACAAAGTCTAAATATTGAAGTTAAAAGTGTGCGGGTGTGTCGTGCTTGGTTGAGGTGCGCAAACATGTCAAAAAACACCTTTCATTAATGTTAAACAGCATGCACATTTACAGTTCATGTATTTAATTACTTTTTGCAGGCGACTTTCGTGCTGCCACCGCTTGTGCTCCTGCACCTGCTTCTTAAAGGTGATGAGAGCTGACTTTCTGATTGGTTTATTGCATGCTCAGCCTAAACTCACCCATGAATTAATCAAGGTACTTGGGTGCAGCTGATAGGTGTATCACGCTGTGCGCTGCTGAGGTAAGGGGCGGGACAGGATATCTCTGCGCCCCTGGTGCAAGCCGGCAAAGGTGGATCTGGATACACCCTGAATAAATTAAATCCACTGAGCCTCATGCTTTCTACTTGCGCTTTAGATCAGCGTAAGATAGGGCCCATAGTCTGCTGTATTTTGTGGGAGGCTTCTGTACAGGCTGGTCATGCTTCTGTGTTTGGAAAGCTGCATCACCATGTGATGCCTGATGCTCACACCGTTACTAAAGCAACCCATGCAGAAAGGTTGGTGATGTCTGGACACTTCTGATCCAGTCTGATCACTTGCATATAACAGTGTGGACAGTCTGTCAAAAAGATCTGAACAAATCTGAGGAACAAATCTGATTTGCCTGCAATTTGAACAAAGTCGAAGGTTCCTGCACAGGGGCATTGCAGTTTGGTGTCTGCACTTTGCAAAATGTTTTCTGTCATTTTAAGCAGTTCTTAACATGCTGATGTTTGTTAGTGTTATTTTTTCTTTATTTTGTTGTAATTAGTCATACCTCACCATACATTTGATACTGTGGCTTCAACCCAGCGCTCGTGTCTGGGATATGTTAGCTTCAGTTTTGCTGCACAGTGGAGAGAAAGTGGAGGCGTGTTGTTCAACTTAATTTACAGTCAATCCACAGTACCAACACATCCTGTGAGTGTGTCCTCCCTCTCCAAAAACACCCCTAAAGATTCATATACTTAACAGGCCCAGACCTGATAAGGCAACGTAACAAAACATGCAAATTTTCTGGCACCGTTCCTCCCATTGAAACATCTCACTTTTTGTTGCATCCCTAATTTCCGTACAATCTTCCCTGCCATTCCAATAAATGTTTTTGCACATAAATCTTATTGAAAATTGCAGGTCAGTCTTTGCCCAGATCATTATGTTGTTTTTAAGTCTACATTTCCAAATTATCCAGGTTGATAAATGCTTGAGTCTCTCTTTAATTTCTTTTTTGAGACAAACTTTACAGGTTGCAAATACTGTAGGTCTTATTTTGTGACATCTGTTTCATTGAAGTTTATGTTCATGCAGTGGTTTGGAAGTGGATGAATCTTATTAATGTTTTGATCATCACTGAATGTTTAAGTGTGAAATCTGAATCATGCAAAGTCTTTATTTGTGGGTGTTGGTTCTCCAAAGTCTTTTATCTCAGCCGATGATGAACTGATATATTCACATTCTGGCTGCAGGACTCTGGAGAAACCAGCGTCAGGCTTCACTGCTGCTCTCTCATCAGGACAAACATCCAGTGTCTCCGTCTAACCGCTGAATGTTCTCCGTGGTCAGATCTCCCCCTCCCCTCCCATCTCTCAGATATTTCTGTAATGAATAAACTTTCTCGCCTCTCACATTCACTCTCACAGAGTTTGCGTTTGTCAGCACTCATGGTTTACCCAGTGTCCCGCAGGTCGTGACTCAGGCTCTGATTCTCTCGTTCTCATTTAAGGATTAGAATCATCACTTTGTTGCTGAATTCTTCAGATGACGCTAATCAACCCAAGAGACGTCCTTCATAGTTTGTTTGCTTGCAGTGTGTCAGATTTTAAAAACTAAAGGAAGTGACACATTTAAATCAAACGGGTGAAGAAGATTAACAAGCCAAAATATGAGACTGCAAGCGGATGAACTTATCACAGCCGCTTCCTATAAAGACCACCTGTAAAAAACTGTTCTGAACAGATTCAGAAACAGTTTTGAAGCAGTATTTTGTCATGCTGTTGTTCAGGATTTCATCGTTAAATTGAAACATCTAAATAAAGAAATTAAAGCTGCATTAACGGTTCTTTTTGGCCACTTGGCAGCAGTGGACGAAGCTGAAGGAACATCTGGTGTATTCATCACCTTATAAAGTTGATATCCTGAACATGTCAGGGTGACTTGTCATATTGACCTTTTCAGTGTCTTTGTTATTTGAGGTCAACGTCTCTCAGCTGTTGTCCTCAGTTGTTCTCTGCCTCAACCAAAAATCTTGAAGAATAACCGACATGTACAGACAGATATTGATTCTGGAAGCAAGACCGCTTCGTCTTGGGGTCCTGCATTATCCTGTTGGGATTTCGTGTGTGTACACAGGCTATGTGTTTTTAACAAAATGCAGAATCCAAGTAGGAATCCCTTTTATTTATTTGGTCGTAGCTTTGCCATTTCTTTCAGCTTTTATGATTAACTGGATGAATCAGAAATGTAGCTGCTTTCTGTCAATGTGATGAAAATAATCTGAATCTAATTAGTGTCAGGCTGTTCCCCTTGTTTGTATCAGAATGCAATGTTACAGCCTCTTAAAAGAATTGGACGTACAGAAGATGGATGGATGTACGAGTTTTCAGTCTTTTTCCATTATTGAGTTGTTATTTTCTAAACCGTCTTTCATTTAATGATTTAAGATAACTGACTGATGATAGAAACGGCAGACTTAACACAGTGAAAGATGTTTGGTGATCATTATCACATGCAAAGCAGCCACAGACACACGGCTGATTTGTTTCTGAATATTTCATGTAAATATGAACATGTAGGTCGCAGCAGCAGAGCAAAAACAGCAGGCAAGCCAAAAGTTTAAGGTCACCGATTGACTGGTTTTTAGTTTTATGTGATTTTACTTTGTCTCCAAGCAATGTAAAGTGACTGTCTCCCTGATGAGAAATAATGTGGGGGAAAAAAAACTGTCTTGGCTTCGTGTCTCAGAATCTCATTTACTCCCAACAACACAACACTTGTTGCTCATTTCCTGAGTAATCAAAAACACGATTTAATTTGCCTCGTTAAGGCTAAATGCGGAATGTATGCAATGTGTGTGTGTGTGGATGTTTTCATGGCATTTCAGAACCGCAATGAACGCAAGCAGCAATAATAAGAGAGAGAGACACGAGAGAGAAAAGACTGCAGAGGAATGGACTGACAGGGTGAGACAGACAGATGTGGAGTGAGACAGAGAGAGCTGGACAGCAGCCAGAGTTTACGGCACAACATTTAATTAATTTCACATTCTAGTGTGTCCTGATCTGTTTGCTGGCAGGGAAACACCTGATCAGTAAAGCAGTTTAATGCACTTTCCTCTCCAGTAACAATTAAACACCTCACAACAATTTAACAATCACAGTTCAAACAATACAGGTTATTTATCAGTCTTTGAACCCAACGAAAATGAGATGAATAGTTTATTATAATGTGTTAGATTTGTCAAAACTAAATATTGAAGTGCAGGTTTTAGAGATGTCTGCCTTCTCATGAATAGAAGAATAAAATTAAAAAAAAAATTGAAAAACTCCAGAAATCATGACCCGGTTACTCAGGATAATCCACGGAGCTTGTTGTGAGCAGTTTCAAGTAGGGACTACTTTATCTCGACAACGGACAAAACGCCAGACATCTGGGGGAATGTTAGCAGCACGCAAAATGCTTACTGCATATAGGAAACAACTGGAAAAAGACGCCTCTCACCGCCAAAACTGCGCTTTCTTTGATTGGTGCCTAAATGCCTTGACACGACGATAGTCAGCGTGTTACCTACAGCAGTACTTGCTTAGCTTCCCACACTGGGACTCCTGCTTATTCTTCAAACTGGAGGCGTATCGACCGCCATCTCTAACCCCACCTCAAATAATCCGGACTATCCCTTTAAGACAATTTAAGATATAAGAGATAATTTAGTGAATGGAGATAATTTAACTGGAAATTTCATTCAGATTAAGACAGTATAAGTCAAAAAAGAGTGTCAGACTATCGGGATGTAACTCGTAATACAAGCCTGGAGCGCTCGCACTGTAAACCTGGTTCATATCACACCCACACACAGTACCAGACACACACACACACATCCACACACACACACACACAAAACCATCTTTCATGGCAGAATCATCCAGCGGTGTAAAGTGATTCCCACCCAGATACAGTCAGCCTTTCAGCCACGCAGAAGGAATCTGACAGGAGTGTGAAAGTCGCTGTGTGAGGTTTAACGTCGGATGAAGAAGATTACTCAGGGGGGCGAGGAAAGAATTAAATAAGCACTGAAACACGCAACTTTACTAATGGGTGTGTGTGTGTTTATAAAAATACCAAACATTTGCTTCTCAGATGTGAGAATTTGATGCTTTTCTACCAATTTTCACACATCAGTTTGAGCTCCTTTTGACATTTTAAAGACTAAAATAAAAATAAATTTGACAAGCAGCGCGTGTGTGTGAGTGTGTGTGTGTGTAATTACAACAGATGTCCTTCATTTCAGAGATTAACTGTTGAATCAACTCCTTTCTCAGTTGATGGCAGTCTTTAAAAAGCTTTTTTTTCCCCTCCATCACATTTCTTTATGAGCGCACACATGCATCCTTTATAGCCGAATCTCCGTGTTTTTGCGAATTGGAATGAAATAAGCTTGACTCAACTTGTTTCTGAAGGTTTAATTGTGCTTTGACTGCTTTATTACCTCCTGAGCTCCAGGTACTTGGCTCCCCTTAATTCTCTCAAGTGGTGTGTTGACAGTGAAAACAAGCCGGGGGAACAAACGCCAGGAGGGATCCAAGGATCTGATTGCACGGCCTCAAGACCCCCACTTGGCTGCGGCTACAATGGGGGGGTTTGGAGGGAAAGATGGACGGTCGTACAAAGAGTTTGGAGTTTTGCCAATGTGCAAGTGCGCCTGAAGTTTCTTTAAATATGCCTGCTGGAATGCCACCTCACTGAAAGCATTTTCACTTTTATGAGGAAACAGTGGTTTTGATTTACTTCCAATAGGAGTCAGAGGAGAGACGGACTGACACCGATTCAAAGAGTCTGGACCTGCGCCAGCGCGAGAGTAATACTTTTAATTCAGAAATGAAAACAGTTTGATCTTTACACACAGAAACACGGTTATTTATGATACAATAATTTAAAGCAGTGGCCTGAATCTTTATGACAACGCAATGAAAATATTGGAAAGAATTTGCTCGGAAAATTAACATGAGGGTTTTTGCAACACCAAAAATCATTTTGGTTCAATTTTTTAACCTTCACCCCGTGCTGAAAAGGTTTTGGGGGTCAATTCAGGATAAAGATATAAATATTTTTAATTTTAAATATTTTATAATTATATTAGAGAGGGGATATTTGATTACAATTATACGTACAGCTGCATTAAAACAAATCACCCATCACCATCTATTAATGCCTGGAAATTAACAGTAATGGAAAGAATCACTTACAGGTTGAGGGACAGAGAGGATGAATTCATAAGAAACTGGAGTAAATGGGTCAAAGAAACAGATGAAGTGGAAAAGTAAAACTTAAACAAATAAATTATAGTTAAGAGAGTACAGAAGGATTTCTCTCTCTTTTTCCCCCTTGTTTCTTTCTGTCTCGCTTTTTTCTTTTTCTGTCTTTTTATTTTAGTCCCATGACTCTTTCATGACAAAAACTATAAATGCGGCAGAATGAATGGAATAAGTGATGAACTTGATAACTTGTAATGGGAAAACCTGCAATAATGTAATTTAAAAAAGTCTGAAACTATTAAATTAATCATCAACTTTCTGGTTTCTTTGCTCCTCTCTGACAGTAAACTGATTATCTTTGAGTTGTGGACGAAACAGGACGTTGTTTTGGACTTTGATAAACATTTTTCACCACTTTCTGACATTTCATGGACCAAACAACTTTGATTAATGGAGAAAAAAAATAATGACAATAATCATTACAGGGAGGAGCTGAAAAACAGGTCCATGTAGGTATGTCTGGACCTGTTTCTTCAAGTGACAAGACTGTGACAGGATTAATTAATTGTTTTGAGTCGTTTTTTGATTTAAAAAAAAATTCTGTGATTTCAGTTCCTTAAATGTGAGTATTTTCCTCCTCTCTGACAGTAAACTGACGCGACGAGCAGCCATCTTGGATTTCAAGGTCGTGGATGGTGAGTTTCCTCTGATTTTCCAAGTCAGAAATGCCACTTCCGGGGGCATTCCAGTTGAAATTTCCAACTTGGAACTGCCTCTAAGGCCATCATCTTTGCCTTTTTGGGTGTCTGGTTCAGATTAGAAAGATGGAAAGGCATTTTTTCCAAACCTGTGGGTTTCATTGCTTGATTTGTTCAGAGAAAAATTATGTTTTTCCCACGTCCAGTGGTACATTAAGTGGCTGACTTCAGTCTTTATTACATTTGTTGTAAAAGTGACAGCATTAAATGATCTAATACTCTACACTGAGTAAGACAGGTGGCTGTTTGCCATGACCCTGTAACTCTTTGGGATTTTGGGCAGTGTGCTCCCTTCGATAGCTCAGTTGGTAGAGCGGAGGACTGTAGGTTGTCAATGACAGGTATCCTTAGGTCGCTGGTTCAACTCCGGCTCGAAGGATGTGCTTTTCATCAGTTTGTAACTTGTGTCTGGAGAGATGCAAAACTAATCAGTTATGCAAGTGTGGATTCCATTGCTTGATTGGTTTGGAAAGAAAAAGCTTGTCCACGTCCAGTCGTTCATCAAGTCAACAACATCAACGCAGGTGTGTATGTAACATAGCAAAAAAGAAGAGATCTCGAATGACTTCAAGTAGATAGATGTAACATTCATTATCTGAATTTAAAGAGCTACTTCTTACCTTTATCATCCAGGTATCTGTGGCTCGGAGGCCATGCCTTTTTCTGTGTCCTTTGGTGTCTGTTCAGGTTAGAAAGATGCAAAGGCAATTGTCGTCGCTGTCCCAGGTCCTGTGGTACATCAAGTGGCTGGCTTCAATCTGTATCAAATTAGTTGTGAAAGTAACAGTATTAAATGAGCTAATACTGTACGTAGAGCAAGACAGGTGGCCAGTTGTTATGTCCATGTAACTCTTTGGGGTTTCAGGTTGTATGCTTCCTTCGATAGCTCAGTTGGTAGAGCGGAGGACTGTAGGTTGTCAATGAAGGTATCCTTAGGTCGCTGGTTCAACTCCGGCTCGAAGGATGAGCTTTTCATCAGTTTCCAACTTGTGTCTGGAGTTGTGCGAAAGTAATACACTTCAGAGGTGTGGATCTCATTGCTTGATTTGTTCGGAAACAAGAAACTCATCCATCCACCGATTAAAATGGTCAACACTGACATGTATGCAACAAGGGCAAAAAGAGGCTGTGGTTGTCCTGTGTACTTGCTCCCAAATGATTTCAACCAGGTAGTTACTTTGTTCATTGTCTGAATTTAAGTAAATACTTATTACCTTTTCATTCAGATATCTCTGGGTCGAAGGTCTTGCCTTTTGTCAGTTTCCTTTTCTTGTCATTTCAGATTTGAAAGACTGTGAAGACAGGTTTTTCAGAGCTGTGGGGTTTGTTGCTTGATTTGTTTGGACAAAATTAAAAGCTTTCCCATGTCTTGTGGTACATTTGTGACAGGGTCAAAATTTCATGTGGTGCCATGTTTACTACATTTAATATTTATTTGCATGTTTTTATTGGTGTGCTGTACCTTTATTTTATCTTGTGTGTTTTTGTGATTTTTATCTGATTGCTGTGATTTACTTAATCGTTATGCTTGTTTTAGTTTGAGTTGTGTTCCTTTAAACAGTGGACTGCTGAATTGTTATGATCCTGAAAAAGACACACCCACACCCTGGGCCATGACCTAATTACCAACGAGCGACAGGTGCGGGGGACCTGATTGCATGCGTTTTTATAGAGGCAGAAGGAAGCTGGAAGAGGCATGTGGGTTGCAGCAGGCAGCAGACGCCGCACCAGGGAGCACCCGGGAGACAGTGGTCCTTCCAAGAGTCGCCGACTATATCCACGCGAAGTGCAGTGAGGAAACGAGCAGCCTGCAGTGTCTGCCAACGCCGTTCTACTCAGGCCTGGTTCGGCAGCGGGAGTCTGTTGCCCAGGATAACCGTGAGTATCCCTCGTTTATATTGAGGCGGACACAGTGAGGCAGGCTAGGAGTGACACTATTGAAGCTAGGGTAGCCGTGGGGGAACACACTACTTGCCAGGTGTCTCTGTTCTTCTGCAGATTCAACGGTTGGAGCACTTCGGGTCGGCGTGGAGTCGTGCAAGGCTGACGTTGTCGTGGTGGCGAAGGGAAGGACGTGAAGACTGGAGGAGTTGCTGCAAGGGATTGGACTGCTCGCTAGGGTTTTAGTGGACTGCTGGACAACCATTTTTTAGTAGTACTTTTTTTTACAATCCTGAACTGCATTTTATTGTTTTTGCATTTTATTCATAGTGTTGATTTTTATATAATTTTACAGTAACAATTGGTGGTACCACCAGTGTTTACTTTTTAATTGCAATAAATTTCCTTGATTGATTTTAATCTTCCTGTTTGGGTTTTAACTCTGCTCCCCTGATTTTTAAAAGAACATGTCAGGGTTAGGCTCTGTAAATTCCTAGGTGGCGTTGTCGGCTTTTAATTCCCTTACACTTCCAAATTCTTAAATTGATTGTGAAGCGCACAACACAAGCTGCTGGGCCCGGCAACATTTCAGGTGGCCAACTTAAATCTTGAGTAAATTTGTGGTCAAAGTAACAGTATTAAATGGGCTAATACTGTTTGTAGAGTGAGACAGGTGGCTGTTCGTCATGTTGCTGTAAGTCTTTCTGATAGGAGCTAGCACGTTCCCTTCGATAGCTCAGTTGGTAGAGCAGAGGACTGTAGGTGGTCAATGACAGGTATCCTTAGGTCGCTGGTTCAACTCCGGCTCGAAGGATGAGCTTTTCATTAGTTTCCAGTTTGTATCTGGAGTTGTGCAAAAGTAATACATTTCAGAGGTGTAGGTTTTACTTCACTTTGTGGGAAAATAAATAAATGTTTACGCACGTCCAGAGGTACATTAGGGGGCCAGCTTCAGACTTTGCTAAGTTTGTTGTGGATTTCATTACTAGATTTGTTCAGCAAGAAAAAGCTCGTCTTCATCCACTGATTAATTAAGTGGTCAATGTTGGCACGTACACATGTCAAAGAGGTTGTGATCATCCTGTGTAGATTCTCTCAAATGACTTTAACAAGGTAGTTGCTGTGTTCATCAGGATGAGTTTTTCATGGGTTTCCAATTTGTGTCTGGAGAGATGTGAAATTTATACATTTCAGAGTTGTGGATTTCATTGCCTGAAGAAAAGACAAAGGTCTACCCACATCTAGTGGAACATTAGTTGGCCAGCTTCAAACTTTACTAAGTTTGTCATAAACGTACCAGTGTTAAATGAGACTATACTTTATGTAGTGTAAAACATGGGCTGTTTGCCCTGTAGCTGTACCTTTTTCCAAACTCATTGATGGAGTGCTCCCTTCGATAGCTCAGTTGGTAGAGCGGAGGACTGTAGGTTGATAATGACAGGTATCCTTAGGTCGCTGGTTCAACTCCGGCTCGAAGGATGAGCTTTTCGTGGGTTTCCAATTTGTGTCTGGTGATACGCAAAGTAACCAGTTACACAAGTGTGAATCTCATTGTTTGATTGGTTCATTAAGAAAAAGCTTGTCCACATCCTGTGGCTAATTAAGTGGTGACAATGCAACTTGGCAAAAAAGCAGCTGTGATCTTGAATCACTTCAAGCAAGTAGTTGCAACATTTGTTATCTGAATGTAAGGATGTACTTCTCACCTTTAAGCAGGTAGTTGCAATGTTCATCATCTGAATTTAAACAAACGCTTGATACATGCTCACTGAGGTATCTCCAGCTTGAAGGCCTTGCCTTTTGTCTGTTTCCTTTTGTTGTCATTTCCAATTTGAAAGCTTGTGGAGTCAATTTTTGTCAGAGCTGTGGCTTTCATTGTTTGATTTGTTAAGACATAAGTAAAAGTTTTCCCATGTCCAATGGTACATTGAGTGGCCTGCTTCAGTCTTTAGTAAATTTATTGTGAATGTAATATTATTAAATCATCTAATACTCCCTGTAACTCTTTTGGATTCTGAGCACTGCAGTCCCTTCGATAGCTCAGTTGGTAGAGTGGAGGACTGTAGGTTGTCAATGAGAGGTATCCTTAGGTCGCTGGTTCAATTCCGGCTCGAAGGACGAGCTTTTTATGAGTTTCTAATGTAGGTACAAAATTACTGAAATTGCCTCACTTTCCGGGAAAAAAAATAAAGTTTTATGCACGTCCAGTGGTACAGTAGGTGGCTGACTTCAAACTTTAGTAAGTTTGTTGTTAATGTACCAGCATTAAATGAGTCTACACTGTACATAAAGTGAGACAGGTGGCTGTTTGCCATGTAGCTGTACCTTTTTCTGATTATGGGACATGTGCTCCCTTCGATAGCTCCACCTAAAGCCTGTTGGTCCGCTTCCGTTTCTCCATTTCTTACCAATCAAAAAATTCCTCCCTCTCCATTTCTTTCCAATCGAAAAAATCCGCCCGTCCATTTTTTGCCAATCAAAAGACGCCTCCTCTCCATTTCTTACCAATCCGAACGCTTCGTCCTCCCCCCGCTGCTTCGACCAATCACGGTCCCTGCTCGGTGCGCCGTTGCCATGTCGGAGCTGGCAGAAAAAGTTCTCTTCGCCGGCATCTGTCACGGTAAGTTCATTCAAAGTTTTTCACATTTCTCATGTTGTTTATCACAAGCAAATCTCGTCTAATTGCCCGCAATCTTACTTTGTGGCTCACTTATTAGCCAAGAACATAAAGATGCTTGCTTGAGTTACTGTCAACCTAATTTCTGTACAGTAGCTAACTGTACCGTTACAATAATGCTGCCAGTAGCTAGCTAGCTGTAATTAGATGTTACAAATTACCCTCTTCCTGGCATTTTCACCGCAAGCAAATCAAAAGTTATTCTCACTTCTGAGGTAATTTATTACCCGAACGTCTCATTCATTAAACTAAGCCTGTCTCTCGGCATTTTCCGCGGAAAATAAATCTAAAATCATTTACATTTCTGATGTAACTTATCACCAGGTTCATTTATTTTCTTATTTATTTGCCCAAGATCATGGCATGCTTCACTTTCTTATCTAAGAATATGAGGATTTCCTGTCAGCTCTTCATGTACAGCTACTGTATACAGTAAAACGGACAGTAGCTTGCGGCAAATGTCGCGTATTTAACTTGTCAAATGTTGATTAACTAATTTATCTATTTGCCCGCAGTCTTACTTTGTGGTTCACTTTGCTGGATAAGAGCATAAAAATGTAACTTGAGTTACTGTTTACTGTCTGTACAGTAACTATACCGTTACAATAACGCTGTTAGTAGCCAGTTACAGTAGTTGTCATTTGATATAACAAAGACAGGCCCTCTTTCCGGAATATTTCACGGCAAATAAATCAAAAGTTATTCACATTTCTAATGTAACTTATTACCCCAACCTCTGAGGTATCAAACTTTCATTTAATTTATCATTTATTTGCCAAGATCATGGCGTGCCTCAAGGGGCCAGAGAGACATGTATTTTGTAACATGTAATGTCTGTGTTATATTGAATTTGATATTTTGGTATTATCAAATGTTTATAGCTAATCATCTGTTGATGTTAATAATTTCCTAGACTGTTTTGGCAATATAAGTTTCTGATCTGTCAGGCCACTAAAGCTGATTTAAATTTTTATTTGAAAGAAAGGGATAGTTATTAAGCCCATCTATATTACTTATATGCTAGCAGTTCAACTTTTACCCTACAATGCAGTATTATGTTGAAAAAGTGACATTTTTTGGGCCCGTACTTCATAATAATGCATTCATAATAAGGTGCTTCCTAATAAGCAAATTGTAGATTAGATTTAGATTGTAGAAATGGCACATTTTATGGTAATTTTTTAAAATTTTATTATTTAATGTTATACAGTAGTTGTATGTCTTGGGAGAGGAGAACGTCATATTCCTTCAGATGGCATCCCAACCTAAACGGCACCGCGCCATGGGGGACGACGAATGGCTGTCCCGGCTGAGGAGGTTTGCCGCCACAGGGATTTGGCCTTCGGATGCTGGGAACAGACCAGCCCCCAGGCAAAAGAAGTGGCATGACCTGTATCATAAGGTCTTGTTTTTTTCCCTATATGCCAATATCAACAAATACTGTTGTGTATACTGCTGAATTTTAATTTTGGTTCATTACAGATTGAAAAGTGTCCACTCCAGCGTCGGGGTCAGATGTCACTGCTGGGTGGAGCACAGGTCTGCACGTGTGGATTTCACGCTAAGAAGGTAAAATTAATTGAGATAGTTAAATGATAGAAATAGATGAATGATTAAGGCTGCAATTAACAATTATTTTCATAGTTGATTAATTGGTTGATTATTTTGTTGATTAATCAATTAATAGTTAATAATTAATTAATAGTTTTAAATGTCAGAAAAAGGTGAAAAATGTTTACAAGTTTTTCCCAAAGTCCAAAATGACATACTCAAATGTCTCCTTTTGTGCACAACTCAAAGATATTAAGTTTACTGTCAGTGAGTAGTAGAAAACCAGAAAATATTCACATTTAAGAATCTGACCATAATGTATGTTATTAAGATTGCCAAGATTGCTTTGTATTCATGGGTCTGGGTTTGTTTGTTATTTTTTTCAGACACCTCAGGAGCACACACCTGCTGCTGCTGGTCCAGCTCCTTCAGCAGCTGTGGGCTCTGCTACAGTTGCACCATCTGATGCTGCATCCTCTTCCTCCACTAGTCACGCTCAAGTTCAACCTAAACTAAGCCTTCAAATGGTACTTAGCACTGCTGTTCTCAGAAAAATCAAATCAAAACCGGAATGCTGTAGCTTACACAATGTTTAAGTTCCACTTTACATGTATATATCTCTGACCTGTACACCTCAGTTGTTGTTTAATTTGTGATATTCTATCGTTCCCCAGTTTGTCAAGCCAAGGTTTGGTGGGTCACAGAGCGCCGCACTGAAGCCAAACCTCAGTCTTGCCAGAAAACCTCAGGTACGATTTCATATGTTGGCTTATGAATGTGGTAACTGTTTTCTAGTGTTGTTTACAGTACAAAAACTAGGATCTGCTATTGTTTGTATCTCTTCCAATTTCTGTGAATCTCATAGTGCCTGGTTTTATTTCACTTCACTTAATTATGCCTTGAAGAGGATTTTTCTTATCTTGTGTCATTTTCTTATCTTATCCATTGTGATATATGAAAGTTTATCTAATATGATAAATTACTTTGTGTTGAAAATTTTAAAATGTGTTTGAATAATTTGTGTGTTATGCTTCTCATAGAATGTATCATTTTGTTTGACGCTGTATGTGTAATTTCTCCTTTCTCCTAGCCCCCTTCCAACACTGTCACCACCCCATCTGACAGCTTGAACTTATTAAGTCCCAGCGTCCCTGCACCTCCATCAAACCTCTCTGCAGCATCTGCCAGTTCCCCTGTCTCCCATCGTGGGTCCAGTCCTAAATCGTTCATAAGGACCGTCTCTCCTTTTTCTCTCCCCCCTTCCCCTACACCCTCTGTCAGGGCCAGCAAGCGTCCTGCCACTGAAATCACCTTGGATTCAGCTGCCTCTGTAAGTTTTTTTAATTCTACATTTCACATTTGCAATAGTTCATTTATCTGAATATTGAAACAGTATTTTCTCTCTCTGTATCTCTAGCTGTGCGCATTTTTATTTGTCTGCTCCACTTTAAATTAGGATGGATTGAGTTCACCTGCCCCACTTGTGCCTCTGCCTCTTCCTCTGCCTGTGGTTCCATCACCTGGATGTGGTCAGCTGTGGTTGCCTGAGAAGCTGAAAAAGACCCTCCCTGTGCAAGATCATCACTGGATTGCCTCTACCTTGTGGAGAAAACCAGAGACTACGAGATGACCTTAAAATGTGGTACGATCCGCCTGCCCCATCGCTGATCTTTCACCAGGTCCCCACACCAGAACGCTTCTTCTGCCACCGGCTTCTGGTGTGGATGCCTTACCACTTGTGGAAGATCAGGGTGTTCTGCCCCAAATGTGGAAGGCATCTCACAGGAGGGGGTATTCATAAGAGGGCACGTCAGGTGCTGGACATTGACAGGAACTACTTGATGATAACGGAGACCCTCCGGTGCAGCAACACGGAATGCAAGGCGTCCTGTTTGTCGTCAAGCAGTGCCGTGTTGGATCAGCTGGACCTTCCTCACCGATCAGAGTTCCGCATCATCCTGACACGCAAGTGAGTTGCTGTCTGCACATTTGATCAATGAAATTTTATTCAAACTCTACACTACACAAATTTAATTTTTTTTTGTGTAAACGTTTACCAATAACTGCATATGTATTGCTAAGAATGAGCATGCTTGGTATATGTTTGTTTATTTGTCACTGTTATTTTGTCACAGTCCACTGATTTCCATTTGGTTGTCCTTTATTTTTATATGGTTTCTGCATATGAAGGTATGCATGTGACATTCGTGTCATACGTCTGATGAGGGAGAGAACACTGGGGAACAGCTGCACCCGTCTGGCCAAACAATTGAGAGAGAACCACAGTGAAGAGTGGCTTCAGCGCCTGGCACGATACTTTGGCGAGTGTGCAGACTTTGCGAATCGCCCAAGCCTCCTCCCTGTGGTCTTCCAGGAACCCCCAGAGCCTGTAGCTGTTCCAACAAACAGGTGGCTGATGGCAGTATATGCCAAGGACATTATGACGAGGATAGACCACATAAAGGCCAGAATTACTTCTGTCTTTGGGTCTGTTTTAAAAATGGACTCAACCAAGAAGGTAAATAATAATGATAACAATAATAATAATAATAATAATAATAATAATAATAATAATAACATTGTTCATAAAATAATACAAGATTATTTAAGCAGCTTTTTTAAAGATATTAATTAAACACTTTTTTTGTTGTGTATGTGTATTCACAGATCACCAAGAAGTTGTCAGGGGCAGCAAAGGGGACAGCACTGTGGTTGACTTCAGTTGGGAATGAACTGGGTCAGATTCTTGTCAGTGTTCTGACTGCACAGGAAGGACCTGGCCTGGATACTATGGTGGCAGACCTCATCAACAGGTACAGCCAGGCAGGTATGCCCCCGCCAAAGCTGCTTTATGTGGACACTGGCTGTTGTATGGAGACAGGTGGAGAGACCAAACTGAGGAAAAGGTTTGGTGGATGGCCAGACCTCAACATCCGGCTGGACATCTTCCACTTCATGCGGCGACTGGCAGTTGGCTGTACCACTGACGCCCATCCTCTGTACCCATTTTTATGGCACGTCTCTCTGTTTGTATTTTTGAGTGGGATCCAGAGGATCTTGCCCATCTACGACGGGCCAAGAGAGTGCACCTGCAGCAGGAGGGTGTGCCTGGAATAACCCCTGCAATGGTGGATAAAAACATCACCAAAGAGGAGCTTGCTCTCCATTGCAGACGGAAGACCAGGGGTGAGGAGACCACCATAAAGCTCATTGACCACTTGCTGCAGGAGCTGATGGGGGAAAAGGGGAAGGACCTGATGGGTGTTCCACTCCTGGACAGAGTTCGAATGGAGCACATCTGGCATGTGCAGAAGAGGCATGTTAAGTGCATCCAGGATGTCCCAGGTGTGGCTCTGTACACAGAGACTGGCACGATCACCACCAAGGAGGGCCTGGTTCTTAAAAACTACAGGTGTGCCAGAGGCTCAACATCACTGGAGTCCTTTCACTTACACCTGAACAGGTTTATTCCAGGTGATTTTTTAAATATAAATTATGAATGATAATAGACTACAATATTATAATAGACTCATAAATATGTTTTATAGTAATTACTGCACAAATATATTCTCAACACTGCACAACTTTAATTTCAGGTACTAAGGCCAACAGCCTGAACTTCCAGCTGTTTCTGTTGGAGGGCCTGAATAGGTGGAACCAAGACCGGGCTGCACAGTCTCTAGCCACCAAGCCGTCTACTCTCCTCAGCTACTCTGGAGACCTTGTCCAGAGTGTGAACATTAATAGCTTGAAAGTGCTTGGACGGAAGTATGTTCCAGCTTTTCATCCCCCACCCAAGTACACTGGTAAGTTCAGCAACAAGTGATTAAGTGTTACTTAGGATTCATAAACTTTGCATTTACATGGCTCTGTGTGTTTATACATTTGTTCTCATTCTTATTTTCTTATTTTCATTCTTACTCATGGTATTTCTTCTCTGTTTCCTCTCTCCCATCACAGGAGAGCTTATTGGCATTGAGTACTTATTTAAGCAGACCGGGCAGCCCATGCAGGACATGAATCCAGATGCTGAGGAGACAGACGAGCTGTTGGAAGAGGTCAACATCGAAGAGGAGCAGGAAGATGAAGGCTTTGAGGAGGGGGCTCTTGATCCAACAATTGGGAACCTTATGAACGCAGAATCTGTTCCAGGCCAGCCTGCCACTTCATCCACCCAGCCTGCAGCCACGTCTGTGACCCCTGAGCCTGTGGCCCTCACTACCTCTGCTCAGCCTTCTCCCATCGCTGCCACCTCTCAGCCTTCAGCCCCTGCTGCCTCTGCTCAGCCTGCTGCTGTTGCTGCCACCTATCAGCCTGTGGCCCCTGCTGCCTTCACTCAGCCCGTTACTGTTGCTGCCTCCACTCAGCCCGCTGCTGTCTCTGCCTCCACTCAGCCCGCTGCCATCGCTGCCTCCTCTCAGCCCATCGCTGCCTCCACTCAGCCCGCTGCCATCGCTGCCTCCACCCAGCCCGCTGCCATCGCTGCCTCCACTCAGCCCGTCGCTGCCTCTACTCAGCCCGTTGCTGCCTCTAGTCAGCCCGCTGCCATTACTGCCACCTCTCAGCCTGCAGCCCCTATTGCCTCTGCTCAGCCTGCTGCTGTTGCTGCCACCTCTCAGCCTGTGGCCCCTGCTGCCTTCACTCAGCCCGCTGCCAACACTGCCTCCACTCAGCCTCGTGCCGTCGCTGCCTCTAGTCAGCCCGCTGCTGTTGCTGCCTCCACTCATCCTGAAACTGCTGGTGCTTCTCCTGAGGTGGCTGAAGGACAGCTGGTAAGAGGGCTTAAACAACAACTGAAAAAGAAAATACCAAAAGGGTAATGACCCCATAGTATTGTTAACATAATATAAGTGACTATATTACTGTAACTGTTGGTGTATTGTCCTTTTTCAGGCTGTGGATGAGCACAACATACCAGGCATGAATCATGTGGACAGCCTAGCAGAGTACCTGGTGAGTTTGCGGAACCAAACTGGTATGACCTTGAACAACCAACAGGTCAGCACCATCATAGGCCTCTGGCAGAACCTGCTGCCATATGACCAGCAACGGGTGGTGTTTGCCGCCAGGCACCAGGACAGGCTCCTTGTAGGAAGGTTCAGGTCTCCCAAAAAAAAGGCAGAGTTCACTAGTGGTGTGGACAGCGTGAAGCGGTGTGCATTGGGATCAACTGCCTCTGTTGCCCAGTGGCCAGACTGCTGCCGCCTGGTGGAAGCCATTTTTGTCAGACTCTGTCGTTTACACAAGAGCCCCAAAAAGCTTGGAAAGGGGACCGTGTCAAGATGGACTCTTATCCTGGAAGACTATCGCAATATCCGGCAGCTAATTCTCGGTAACGGAGCCATCATGCAGAGCACTACACTGCAGCTGGTTGATGTCAATCAAACAACCCTCATCCAGTGGCATAATAAGCGGGTGAAGCGGCAGGATTCCTCACTGCTCCTGCAGGGAATAAACTTACCTGGTCGACTTCCTGTCTCTTCTGGGGCTCTTCCACCTGCCAATATCCGCCCTGCTGCTCCTCCTCAAACACCAGGCCCTGAGCATGTCTACAACCTGCCCTCAAGCACTGTAGGACAGGCGAAGTCAAATTGGCGGGCTAAAGCTCCTGTCACTGCCGCCCCACAGGCTATCCAGCCAAAGCCGACAGCACAGAAGCAGCTTTTTCCTCGGCCTTCTGCTTCTTCTGGTCCTCTCTTTTTAATCCCTCAACCACCCTCTGTCTCATCTCCAACCCCAGCCACTTTCACACTAGTTGCTGTTCCCACACCTGCATGCCGTGCCCCCCAAAATACTGTTGCCCCTCTTGCTCCATCTGCACCATCCCCACCACCTGCCAATGGTCGACCTGCCTCTAAGGCAAGGTTTAATAAGAGGAAGGTTGTGTCCAACACTTGCAGGAAGTGTGGACAGTACAGAACTGCAGAGACTGGGCACAGCCAGTACCAGGGCACCATCTACTGCCCTAATACAGAGACAGTCCCTAAAGAGCTATGGTTAGAACAAATAAAAAAATCAAAAATGTAAATATGTAATGGAAATGGAAACTGTAAATAGGTTATGATGTTCACATACTGTGTACAGAGT
Source organism: Lutjanus argentimaculatus (assembly GCA_034769285.1). Taxonomy (NCBI): domain Eukaryota; kingdom Metazoa; phylum Chordata; class Actinopteri; order Lutjaniformes; family Lutjanidae; genus Lutjanus; species Lutjanus argentimaculatus. The sequence continues at coordinate 2,354,872 of JAWZSL010000004.1, forward strand.
GGGGTTATATATGGTGCTTTTTGATTGTTTATTGTTTATTTATTTAGAGTTAGGAGGAGGATACCATCACACACGAGTGTGTGGGTCATAAGTGATAATTGAGAGGGATTATTCATCATTTTTATTATTGTTGTTATTGTTGTTACATCATCATTCTTATTATTGTTATTATTATTGTTATAGTATTATTATGGTTATTGTTACATGTTATTATTGTTGTTGTTATTACTATTATTATCATTATTATTATTATTATTATCATTATTATCATTATCACCATCATTATTATCATTATTATTATTATCATCATCATTATTGTCATTATTATTATCACTATCATTATTATCATTATTATTATCATTATCACTATCATTATTATCATCATTATTATTATCATTATCACTATCATTATTATCATTATTATTATATATCTCTTTCCTAACTGATGTGAATAAATGTTTATACAGTTGTGCTCTGAAACTTGCAGTCAGTCATTTCTCTGAGTCAGAAATATTACCTGAACATGACTTATGGTTTTGTTGAGATTAATTGAGTGTTTGTCCCAGCATACACTTTATATAATTAGTTGTTCACTTGTAAAAAGCTGTCTGTGGGTTGAAAAAGTAATTGCATTAAATTCAACAGACCTTTTTCACAGCAGTCATTTTTGACATGTAATAGCAGTGTTAACACAGGTGTTGCCACTGATACTAATTAATGTTCTGTTCCATTCAGAATTAACACAGTTAGGGTGCTGATGTAGTGCATGTTGTCTCACTGGAATGGCTCTGCTGCACTAAATGGAATGGCACCATTAATAGAATTGACAACACCTGTGTTAACCCTACAATTTCATATCCATATTGCTACCATGAATAAAGGTAAACAGGTAGATTTTGACAAACATTAGGCCTTGAAATTCAATACAGAGAACGGTGATTTACATGAAATGTAATTCAGTCTACATATAAAACCCTAAAGCCTTATCTTTTGAACATATTTGCTTTATAAAAACCTGTTAAGGAACCCTCATATTTACCAGTACAGAAAAGAGAAGAATCTAAGAAAATGCTTGTTTTTTTTCTGTCTGACAATTAATTATATTACAGCCCCTGGAAATTTGACCTAAATAAAACTTGTTCACACACTGGTTGTTTGAGCTAGTTTATAGCCCAAACAACCTTTTAATATTGATCAAGTATAGTAGTATTGCTTAATTTATACTTATCTGTAGTACTAATTTCAATAAGAAATGGACAATTTGTACAAAAGTCAGTCTCAGATTTATTTAGAATTCGTTTCACAAGCATCTTAACCATTTCTAAATAAACAGAAACAACATTATTAAATACAGCAACACAGTAGTGGACAGTATTTATTTGTAAGGTGTAAAGACAGCTCACTAAGATCCACCACTAAACTTCAGCTCCTTTGTCCTAGGTGGGACTCGAACCAGAGACCTTTGGAACTACGTCAATCTTCCCTGATCTAACCAAAATCCTGACATTTCAGCAATTAAATTAAAATTCTGCTATCTAGCCACCATTGGCAACTATGTAACGCTTTAATGATTTAGGTATTTTGGGCTCGCTCTCATTTTTTCTCTCATTTTCTCCTTTTTCCTCTTTTTCTCCTCATTTTTCTTTCCCCCCCCTTCTCCCCCTTTTTCCTTTTTTCTCCCCCCCTCTTGCGGACTATTGTTCCCCAGCTTTGGCGCAGTTGGTAGAGCGGAGGACTGTAGGTTGTCAATGACAGGTATCCTTAGGTCGCTGGTTCAACTCCGGCTCGAAGGATGAGCTTTTTATTGGCTCTCAATGTGTATCTGGAAAGACACAAAAGTAATACATTTCAAAGGTGTGGATTTCGTTTCTTGATTTGTTCGCAAAGAAGAAGCTTGTCCTCATCCACTGATTAATTAAGTGGTCAACATTGACACGTATGCAACATGGCAAAAAGACGTTGTGGTCGTCCTGTGTAGTTGCTCTCGGATGATTTTAACCAGGTAGTTGCTTCGTTCATCATCTGAATTTTCCCACTTTCCCAGGTCTAGTGGTACATTAAGTGGCCAACTTAAATCTTGAGTAAATTTGTGGTTAAAGTAGTATTAAATGAGCTAATACTGTTTGTAGAGTAAGACAAGTGGCTGTTCATCATGTCGCTGTAAGTCTTTCTGATAGGAAATAGTACGTTCCCTTCGATAGCTCAGTTGGTAGAGCGGAGGACTGTAGGTGGTCAATGACAGGTATCCTTAGGTCGCTGGTTCAATTCCGGCTCGAAGGATGAGCTTTTTATGAGTTTCCAATGTATGTCTGCATGGAGAGGTACAAAATTACTGAAAATGCCTCACTTTCCAGGAAAAAAATAGTTTTATGCACGTCCAGTGGTACAGTAGGTGGCTGACTTCAAACTTTAGTAAGTTTGTTTGTGAATGTACCAGCATTAAATGAGTCTACACTGTACACAGAGTGAGACAGGTGGCTGTTTGCCATGTAGCTGTACCTTTTTCTGAGTGTGGGACATGTGCTTCCTTCGATAGCTCAGTTGGTAGAGCGGAGGACTGTAGGTGGTCAATGACAGGTATCCTTAGGTCGCTGGTTCAATTCCGGCTCGAAGGATGAGTTTCTAACTTCTGTCTGTTTAGATTGCACAGATTGCAAAATAAATCACTTCAGATGTGTGGATTTTCATGCTTGATTAGTTTGGAAAGAAAAAGTTTGTCCATATCAAGTTGTTAATTAATTGACTGACATCAACGTTGGCACGTACACAAGATGACAACAAGTGGTTGTCATCATCCTGTGTAGGTGCTCTCCAAAGATTTTAAGCAGGTAGTTGCTCCATGTATCATCTGAATTTAAACAGTTTCGCTTATGAATCTCCAACTTGAAGGCCTTGTCTTGGAGTGAGGCTGACTGTGACCTTCGATAGCTCAGTTGGTAGAGTGGAGGACTGTAGGTTGTCAATGACAGGTATCCTTAGGTCGCTGGTTCAACTCCGGCTCGAAGGATGAGCTTTTCATGGGTTTACAGTTTGTATATGGAGATATGTGAAAGTGATCAGTTCTATGTGTGTGCATTTCATTGCCTGATTATTTCATTAAGAAAAAGCTTGTCTACATTAAATTCTGACTTCCTTGGTCAAATGAAACGCAGCAGTAGTCTTATTTTTGTGTCATAGACCTCAATAAATAAAGTAAAATACACCAAGTAAAGTTCTAATATTTTGACGGCGGCTTGTCTACATAGACTAGCTATGGATGCCAAATTCAATAAAGAGAGGAGTAACAGAGAGAAATGAATAGTTGTGACTGATCAAACAAACTACAGTATTCACTCATTTACAAGCTTTAGTAACACCCTAAACCAGAGATCTGCAGAGAGAGTGTGAAAGAGAAGCTCAAACAAACTATTTCTTGTCACCATAACCATAGAACCACACAACAATTAAACCCCAACTTTTGCTGCGAGAGACATCGTCCTACCTGCTCCACATGCTGCCCCTACAGGAGGCGGAGAGACCCCTGTGCTGTTGGGAATAAATTACACTATAATACATTTTTATATGTTTCTCGCTCTAAGTCTCAAAATTTGTTGCTAATTGCATTTTAGAAATAAAGTTGTTTGGGTGTGAAAAGTCACAAAATCTAGCTAGAAAGTTGGCAACACTGGACAGAGTACGGAAGTTCGAAAGTTTTGGAAAACAAAGTTCACTGTGAAAAAAATTGCTGACTTAAAATTTCAAGGCAACGCACTGCCGTAGATTTTTGAGATCTGCGCCCAACTCAAACTCCTAAGTTATGAAATAAACTTTAAAACGTTTTGCAGACCTATAATCTTCAGTTGAGATAATTTACTTTTCTACTTTAGATAAACTTGAATCTTTGAGTTATAGAAACTAAAAAAATTTTTTTTAAAATTTGTCACAGTGAGCTGTGAACCTGATTTGACTTTTTTGTTTAGGGCCTCACTTTAATCCTGGATAAGTCAGCAGCACTTATCCAGTCAGTTGCCACAATTTTTGCAAGTTCACAAACTCAAGTTTGAGATGATTAGAGATTAATTATTTTCAGTAAATGCAACTCAGAATTTTTATTTACCCCTCTCATTGCAGTAAATTAACAGAAATGAATAATTTTAGGTATAAACGCATTAATTCATGTTCATTAAAGCTCATATTAATCAAAAATTGTGAGTTTAACTAACAGGCGTGGAAGTAACTAATTTTAACTCCTCAAATTGCTGTGATTAAATTTTTTTTTTTTTTTTTTTGGGGGGGGGGCGTATTTTTCTCTGTGATTTTACTCGTACTTAAGATGCATTACACTATGTAATCTACTTTGTTACTTTTAAAATTTAAATTTATTCAGACCTTTCATTTGCATTTTTGTAGCCAGTATGGCTCAACAGGCCAATGAACCCATGACATACTGACAAAAATACTTTTACTTAAGTAAAAGTACTTTTGCTTGTAATCGAGAATAATATTTCAGTGATGAAACAGTACTTGTACTTGAACACAAATTTTGGTCTGTGCTCTTTTCACCACATGAGTTAAATAAACTTTAATGTCACTCAACATTTTTAAGTTATTAGAACTTGTAAATGAAATTTAAGTTCTACAAGTCATTATACTTCATTCATTTGAGAATTCAGTTTTATGGTGCTGAAAAATTAAATAGTTTTAATTAAAATTATTTTAATTTTAACACTTACTTTCACTTCAATTAATTTACTCAATTGTTTAAAAATAAAATGTTTTGAGTTTATAAAATTAAAAGCTTTATCTAAAGAAGAAAAGTAAATTATCTGAACAACAGATCAGTAGTTGGTAAAACTTTTTCAAAGTCTGTTGCCTTGAAATTTTGAGTTTTCTCAACGTTTTCTTTTTTACAGTGTTGTTAGTTTCAATATTTTATGGGATTTGTTGACAACAATAAAAAATATGTATCACATACATATTTAAAGCTCACAGGAGTAATTGATTAATGCTAATTTTTATTATCTGATGAGTAGATTTTAGTTGAGTCTTTATCTCTGACATTATGAAATCATCAGTTTCCCCAAAGAGAAACAGATTTTTAAAAATCCCTTTATTAAATATAATTTACACTGCTAATGTGATCTCGAGAAATAAAGAACTTGAAGCATCTCACTAACTAACATTTTCAAAATTATTCTGATAATGCCAAGTCAGGTCAAAACGAGGTCACATTTTTACCCACTGCATCATCTTTTAATTTGTAAAGACTTCTCCAAAGTACCGTAAAACACAACCCAGATGGAGGGAGGACCGGTGACGCCAAGACCTGCAGGGAAATCCAACGATCACTTAGTAAAGACATTTTATATTGAAGGTAGAGAAGGAGGAAGAGGAGGGACCAGGTGAGGAAGACTGAGGGTTAGAGTGGAGGTAGGGAGGATGTAGAGGAGGAGGAGGAGGAGGAGGGGTGTAAGAAGTGAGATAGAGAGGTGGGAGGTAAGAGGGGAGGAAAAGGGGAAGAGGGAGAAGCCCAAAGCTCTTCGCGAACAAAGAGTCACTTATACAACCAGCAGCAACAGCTGAAAACATCTTTAAGCTGAGCCGGGCTGGCTGAGAGTTTGGTGTGTGTGTGGGTGTGTGTGTGTGTGTGTCTCTGTCTTACACCAGGGAGAATCCAGAACCTGTACTGATTGTGTGTTTTTATTAAAGGAAAAATCTGTAACACAAGTTGAACTGTAAGTAAATAAATTCTCTGCCATCAAAACTACAGCAGCAGTGTCCTCCTGTTACCAACTGTTATTGTTTGCCCATTTCACATTAATTGAGCCAACTGCAACGTTAGCTACACAGACCAACCGCTAACGTTAGCTACACAGACCAACCGCTAACGTTAGCTACACAGACCAACCGCCAACGTTAGCTACACAGACCAACTGCTAACGTTAGCTACACAGACCAACCGCCAACGTTAGCTACACAGACCAATCGCCAACGTTAGCTACACAGACTAACTGCTAACGTTAGCTACACAGACCAACGCCAACGTTAGCTACACAGACCAACTGCTAACGTTAGCTACACAGACAACCGCAACGTTAGCTACACAGACCAACCGCCAACGTTAGCTACACAGACCAATCGCCAATGTTAGCTACACAGACTAACCGCTAACGTGGCTACACAGACAACCGCTAACGTTGGCTACACAGACCAACTGCTAACACTGGCTACACAGAACAACCGCTAATGTTAGCCACACAGACCAAGTGCTAGCATTAGCTACACAGGCCAATCACTAATGTTAGCTACACAGACAGCTGCTAATGTTGATTTAGCAGATTTAGCAGTGTAGACTGAATTTGCATTTGCATGTTTTCAGGTGTGTTACTGTGGATGGAGTCTTTTTCCTGAAACACAGCTAAAACACTTGTTTTTACCCGAAATTTGACAAAATGGACGATGTAACAATGTCAGTTAAGTTGCTATGGAGATGTGCCAGTCATGGTTGCTACTAGCAACAGAATGTTCAACTGACACCAACTGCTTTTTGCAGAACTATAACAAGAACTCACAAAACAAAAATGACCCAAGTTGATGAATAAATAAAGTCATAGAATAAACCTCATTATGGTTGATTGCAAACAAAAACAAAAATAAACAACGTGGCTTTTATACTAAACAATCCTTCATCCACTCCTCCACAGTTCCTCCTCTGCATCTCCACCACTCCTCCTCTCCTTATCGACTTTCCTCCCCCACTTCTTCACTCTCCCTTCCTCTCCTCCCATCCTGTCCTCCCTTATCTCCCACCCTCCGTCCATGCCAGCTGTTGTTTTGGAGGTTGTGAGTGGAAGGTCTGCAGGTCAGGACCCGGGCAGGACCTCACCACTTCAGTCTGGATCAATGCAGTCATTGTGAAGGGAGGAGAAAGTGCATCAGCCATTTTAAAGGATCACTTGTATTTTTTTTATTATTATGTGTTCATTGTGTTTCTGCTTTATATGAGAGTACTGACAAAGAATCAACATATAATTGAATAGCAGTTGGTCTGTGTAGCTAACGTTAGCGGTTGGTCTGTGTAGCTAACGTTAGCTGTTGGTCTGTGTAACTAACATTAACGGTTGGCCTGTGTAGCAACTGTAATGTAACAGTTACCTTTATTTTGTATCCTAATCCCATTACATGTAATCCATTACTCCCCAAACCTGAACATTACTTTCATAATTGCAGTACACAGTAACTTATACTTTACTTTCAGTACTTTATAAAACAGGGACTTTTTAATTTTTACTTTAGCAGGTTTCTCAAATGGTCATTTTAACTTTTACTTGAGTCGTTTTTATTATGGGAAGAATTGTAGCTTTGCTAGAGCACATATTTTCAGTTCTTAACTCACCACTGGATCACAGTTTAGATTGACAACCAAAGATTTTATCATGTTTCTCTCACGACTGTCGACTTGGCTTCTAGAAAGATCGAGTTAAGGGTGGCGTTCTCTCCATTTTGCCTCATCACGGAGGCAGGCTGGCAGGAGGAACATATAGAGCTGGGTATTATAAGCAAAGGAAAACTCTAGTAATCTTCCAGTGAATGAACAGCAGTTCTCTGTCCAGTCAGAAAACATTCAGTTGTTTTCTTTAGCTGCCCTGACAGAATATCACTAAATCCTGGAAAGACACTTTTGGAGCCCCACAGCTTCCAGGGCCGTGGCTCAATGTGAGCTTTGTCCTCAGCATCAGGGAGGGGAAGGTGAGTCTGAGCTGTCTGAACCTTCACCTTTGAACCCAGAGGTCACATGTCCCTGGAAGCCATGTTTTTGAGGCCCAACACTTACACAGGGCAGCTGGGGAGGGGGGGTCCTTCATCTCAAACAACAGTGAGAGTACAGAAAATGTTCCTTGGAGGTCTACAGCTGAACAGCATAATGATGTGTTCTCACTGAACAGGCAGCGTTTCAGTTTGACATGATGGTCCCAACATTCCCACCCATCCACCCTCATCTCTTCATGAGACAGCAGCACTACAGCTATCACTGCAATCAATGCTAAGCCCTGCTACCAAACAGCAACAGTCCAGTGACAGATTAGCAACTGTAACTAGGGCCTCGCGGGCCTGTCAAGTTTTGTATTTCTCTACATGTTGAAGGTGTGCAGGAGGCTCTAAGAAGAGCAATACTCTGCATTTCATTCATTCATGTGGGGAACTGATTAAACTTCGTTTTGATCTGCTCGAACACATGCTGCAAATGTTAGCATATTCAACTAACTAATGCTAGCTTACTAGCTGCAGTATTGTTTGACTCTGCACGTCAGCCCAGCACAGTGGGGGTTTGCATGTCCATTACAACAGGGATACCTGCTTTAAGGTGTGTCTTTTAACTGAAGACGAGATGACAGAGGCTCGAGTCGAGTGGCTGTAAAGCCGTGGATAAACCGTTCATACATGTCTCTGGGATAAACACACAGTTTACTTAAATTCTTCACAATAAAAGTCCCCTGTTATTTTATTATTTAAACGCTTTTATTACGAAGCAGTGCAAACAGGAAATGTTTTCATTCAGGGGTTTCATCAGCAGTAACTTAACACGACTCCGACACAGCTGAAAGCAAATATAAAACGGTGAAATAATGCAGATACCTGAAAGTACAAACAGCAACACAGGAGAGAAACTACATTTCAAAACATTAAGATTCTGTTAGAGGCTACAAAAGTACTGAGAGCTGAGAACATAAAGAGACTTCATGTCTTTCTCTCTCCTCTCCTGCACACACATGAGCTGAGTTTGCTTGTTTGAGGGAGACAAAAGGAGGGTCATCACGGGTTGGCTGCAGTGGACAAGACGTCACTGCAGCCTGCTTGGAGGTTTGACTCGGCACGGCCAAAAGCACCAGTGAAAACGCCTCAGAAATGGACCAACGACGATGTCTCTCTCTGGTTCACTTTCTTAGGTCTTAGTTGGGTTAGCTTAGCTCTTATCCCTGCTGTCTTCGCGATCATGGTCTGGCTGGGTGACCGTCTCAAGGTCCATTGCACTTATTCCAGTCCATGCGCTTCCTTTTCCTTTCCTTCTCCTTTTTAAGGAGTATATTTCTGTTGTCTATCATATATGTGTGTTGGATTTTAGTCTTTTAGTGCTAATGTTATGTTATGTATGCAATGTACACAGCCTTTAGGTAACTTTAAGCTAAGCTAAGCTTTATTCTGCCATCGTTGCGTTTCCTTCTCTTGCTATTGGAACCTTTGTCCCAGTTAAGCAGAGAAAGGTGAGTTTGGTGTGTTTGACCTTTGACCTGCACAGAGGTCATATGTCCCCAGAGGCCCCGAACTGAGCAGTGCAAGTGAAGGACCCCGACTCAGGATTGAGTTTTGTCTCACAGGTTCGGCTAAAGCATAATTCTAGGTTGTGTTTGACTCTTAAAAATCAGCACATTTTCCAAAATGAAAACAAACAACAATGGCTTCATGTAACAACCACTCATACAAACAGATTTGTTCTTAAGTTGCATGTAAAAGCTTGTTGCATTCAACAATTGTCTCATTTCAGAATTTTCTCTCAGGCTGTAATGAAGAGATGGTCCAGACCTGTTGTCAGAGTCTTGCACAAACAGACAGTGGGGAAAAACTACTTGTTTGGCTCATATTTATAAAGTTTTAATCTGAATGAGTTTGCAGAGAGATTACCTAACATAACCAAAGATAACAGGTTGCAATAATATCATTATCATTAATTATGAGTTCATGAGTTCAATTTGAACGCCGCGTTACCAAAAATTCTGACAGAATATGCTTTATTTTTAAAAATGATGTGTATTCCACAAAGAAGAAAAAAGTTTTTGGAGATCAAACTCAGCAAAAACAGCAAGCACAAAATTATGAAACATAAAAGTCCACAGAGCAGTGATTAATGTCAATAACAATGACATATGTTGTGTCACTCGTGATTCGAGTCGATTCATGGAGACCAGCGGTGGAACTGCCATATGTGCAAATATGAGCCCTGTAAATGACCTCCCATTATCACTTGAAAAGACAACTTTCAGTCCTGATTTTACATTGTTGCTTCTTCTTTTAATTAAGGACATGCAAGGTCCTTACAGTGCTCAATCAGTCAAGACGCTTAGTTCGTGTTGTCACATACTTGATGGTATTGACCAAATAAATAACTCTACAATAACACAAAATAGGTTTTACATATACAAGCATGTAGTTTATTGACTGACTGGTGCTGCAACACCAGATTTTGTCAGAATGACTAGTTTATCATTATCTTGTCCTTGCTATTATAACTCCTCCTCTATATCACAGTGGTGCATTTCACTGCATGCTTTCACTTCTTTCATTCACAACTGACATTACCGTTATATCGTGTCCAATTGTGATGGGCAGGGCCCGGGTTGATCATCTTGCATTGGGGCCTGGTGCTGACTCCTTACTCACTGATTGAAATGTTTGTGCAGGGGGTTGCTGCGATTGGTGGAACTGGCAGTAAGCTGTGATGATGAGTTGAAAAGTTGCAGTGATCGCACGAAATTGCAAGGTCATGCAGAATTCACAGGAATTGGTTGAATTTGTATTAATTGCTGCTGTCGCACCATCGCAACTTCCTGCAGGGACTGATTCTGGTTATGAAACACTGTGCTTGCAGAGGGTCATTCTTTCTGTCTTTGTGTTAAACGATTCCCTCTTTATTCTCTTTAAAGAACTGGTAAACTGTCTTTAAAATTGAGAAGATTGATTAATGGTCAAAAGGTCTACTTACATGGCAGACACACAAAACCAGTGTGGAAGATGTACGTGTTCTTAGTGTCCAGTTAACTGGCTTCAGGCCTTTATTATTATAAACATTTAAAAAGGATTTTTTGTCTGTTAGCTGTGGTGAACCTGATCAATCCCTATGTGAACCTGAGAGATAAACCTTGACCTTTAACCCTCGGTCTCAAACAGAAGTCACATGTCCTCATAAGCTCTGGTCTGTCCTCAAGATTTAGTCGTGTCTGCAGACACCTGCATTTGAAAAGTTATGTGGTATTTTGTTCACTTTGTTCACAAACAGGCATTTTAACCAAGAGGTTGATCTCAGTTCTGCATTTTAACTTGAAGGGCGACTCCATCTACATTCTTTTGCAGGTTTTATAAATGGAGCTTGTACCAAGTTTGAAGAAATTCCTGTGAGGCGTTCTTGAGATTTCACAAGACTGGGATGATGGGATATTGAATGGGAACAAAACGCCTGTGGCCACAACTGACGCCTGTTTGGAGCTGTTAAAGAAAAGGTTTATCAAGGTTTTTCAAAAGTTGTTTATCGCAGAGGTCCTTCAGCTTACAGTCATGTAAGTGCACAAACAATTAGGCTGATGAGACAATTACTATGCAAGATTAGCTATGGACAAGCGTCTGGTCCTTTGGGCATCCATGCACACACGTAAGCGATTGCATGATCCCCTTCATGATTACCCCTGGTGGAGATAACTACTGTATGGTCACATGACAAGTGACCTGCAGCAGGTGTGAGCGTCCTCTCTGTGTTTCAGGCAGGAAACATAGACGTAAAGTGAAGGTTCCTGTTTCCTACAACAGTCAGCACTGCTTTCCCAAATCATGTTCCTAGTTTTAGGAGCCAAATCTTCACCAAACTTTGTTGTTCAAGTATGAAGACTTTGTTGTTCCTGCTAAGATTTTAGTGCCTTGCTCAAAGGAAAGTTCATGTTAACTTGCTCACTTGCTCATGAGCCTTGGGGTTTTTTCTTGCTTGAAGCAGAAATGACACAGCACTGCCTACACGGCATAATTAATCTAAAGTCTGGGTGGTCCGGGGCGTCACTGGTAGGAAGTGACCAGCAGCTAACGACCAAGTCCAACTCAAGCAGTTAAGTCAAGCCACGGGGCTTTAAGTGAACAATGAACAAAACCAAATCCCTCACAGATCCTCATAATGTTTCAATTCTGTGATGCAACTTTCCTTTCCTACGGCCTTTCAGTCAGGATATGGCCAAGTCAAGCAGCAAAGCTGCACCACTGTGCTCACTCAGTTAAGTCTAAGCCCCATTCAGAAACTCTCAGCCTGTAGTCATAAAGGTAAGATCCACACAGCTCTGTGATACCAACTTCCTCTGTCTTTGCGTCTGTGTAATGACACAGTTTAGGTACTTTCAGACAGTAACATCGTGTTTAAATGGATGTGAGACCGCTGCATTACTCTGATCCCTCCATCACGTGGCTGCAGAAAGCGGGTTGTATCTTAGCGGGAACGGCAGAGGTGGGACCAAATCATTGTTTTGCAAGTCACAAGCAAGTCTCAAGTCTTTTCACTCAAGTCCAAAGGCAAGACTGACAAGTCACAAGTCCTAAACTTTGAGTTTTGAGTCCTAAATGAGTCACAATCTGCTCTTCACCAAATCTAACAGAGACTGGAACAACTTCAAATGTTGAACCATGTTGGAAGTTGTTGCGTCTCCGCTGGCTCATTCGTTTTTCGTTGTACTTTTAGGACAAACGTATCTTTGGCATGATTTTTTTCTGACTGAAGCTCAGTAATGTCATGTTATTTCTTCATGGTTCTTTCCTGGAACTTGAGCGGATGCTGCCAGATTTGTTCAAACAAAGTGATTCTGAAGAATTAAGTGTTGACTCGATGGGAATGAACAGTCTCAACGTGAGCTGATTCAAGAAATGAAGGGAAATAACTTGATTCCTGGCTTCACATTTTTTACACAACAGACTTTTAAATCTTTGGTTTTGGGGGAAGCTATCAAGTATTTTTATTTGGCAAGAAAGTTTCCTTTTCAACATTAATTCCTCCCAGCTCATCAAAGCTAAAACTGAATGCCCGTCTTTTCTTGTCCATATATGTCTGGGGTTCTCTACTAGTTTTAAGGTCAGACTGTTTTGTAGTGTTTTTATGCTAGTTTCACATGATTTTTGCTTTAAATATGCCACTTTTGTTCAATGAAGATATATTTTTTTCCTTTCCTTTTTTAAGGAGTGAAGCAGCAGGTGAAACAGCTCACTCCTGTTTTGTGAATCATTTTGGATTTTACTGTTTAAAAAACTGAGACTCACACAGTGTTATTGGCTAATTTTGATGTATGGATGGCAGAAAACACCATGTCATTAAGAAGTTATTTATTCAACAGTGAGTTTAAGACAATTAATATTACCTAATTTGAATATCTTGTATATTATTTCGCTTTTCCGCCTTTAAGCAAATCTTTGCTGCAGCAGAGCAGCACACAGATAAATGTAAAGGTTTAGTGCACAGTAAAACTAAATGCTCAAACTAATTATTTGCAGTAAATAGTGAAAACTTTAAATTTGTTTAGAGGTTCAACTTACTTAAAAATGTTGAGTGCCAGTTGCATTTTCTTTTTTTGTGTTTATTAAATAAATAATTTTTGAATTATGGGGTAAATAAGGTCCCTAAAACACAAGTATTTCAAGAAAAAGAAAAAAAAAATTGCTGGACATAAAATAATGGGCTTTAAACTTATTATATGTACTAATACTATATACTAATATATACTATACTACTTTATTCAGTTCTTTTACTTTGTGAATTAGAGGGGTGAATGAAAAGCCTGCATTTACTGAAAATATCTGAGTTGGCTTAATCAATAATTTTAATTTAACTGTAATCGTAATCCTCTTTTCTATCAGCGTTCACATGTTCAATCCTCTGGTTTTCTCGTACGTCCTGTTTTTTCACCTCACTTTACAAACACTCTGAGGCACGGTGCTCAGAGGCCGTCAGCTTCCTCCTGATGACCATGAAACAGTATAGATGTTGCGGCTCACGCTGAAACACAAGGCTGACATCCTGCTGTGAATAATGTGCTAATTAGATTTGGCCCGTGGTTGTTGCCGTAATCAAATCTATCCGGTGCTGCAGGGCCGAGAGGCTGAAACCTGAGCCGAAATCCAAAATATGCACTTGGACCGCTTCTCCAATCTGTTTCCTCTCAAGTCCTGGCACGCTGCGTTATCTGTCCACCCAGAGTGTGTGTGTGTGTGTGTGTGTAAGAGAGATTATGCTGTACATGTGTGTGTATATTTATTACTGTGAGCCTATAGGTCTGTGCACCGACTCTATTCTCATTCTATGCTCTTTCCTACTGTGCTCTGTCTATTCTGCACAGCACATTCTGTTCTGCTCTATTTTTTTCTATTCTGGTCTATTCCACTAAAGTTTATTTTACTCTTATCTTCTCTGCTATGTCAACTAATCTCTTGTAAAAGAGATTCTGAATCTCAATGGGACCTCCTGGTTAAATAAAGGTGAAATAATTTAAACTCTACTGAGTTCTACATTAAGCAGTGTGTGAATCACAGTGTGGCTTTTCGGGGGGACAGTGCTGCACACATACATGTGCATACATGGTTGTGCCCATCTATGTGCAAAAATATGCAATACATTTAAACATTTAAATATTTAGCCTGGAACAACAAAGAAAAAGAAAAGAAAAATCTTTCACTGTTGCAATGTGGTTTTTTTTTTTGTTTGTTTTTAAAATCGGCCTAAAAATACCAATGCACTGTGGAGTGGAAAGGTTGTTAGCCAGAAAACATTCACTTGAAAGACAATGTACGGTGAGTAATGTATGTTAAATGCATCCTGACGGATTGGATGGCCACAGCTAGAATATAATATTGTGTTTATTAGACACAAATCATAAGTTTTTTGATTGTTAGGTGTGAAACACGCATGTTGACGAAGGCCTATTATTCATTTCAGCAACCTAAATATACAGAAAAATACAAATTAATACAGACACTTAATTAATACAAGAAGAAGAAGAGGAGGAAGAAGAAGAAGAAGAAGAAGAAGAAGAAGAAGAATTTTATTTGTATAGCTTCTTATAAGGTACTCAAAGGCACTTTACTTGGTAAGAAGAAAAAAGACAATAATATAAACAGTAAAGGCAATATCAAATATTACATGGAACAAAAACCAACCAACCAAATGCTGCAAAATCACAATACCAAGAGGTTTCCGTTGGTTTGTGTCCTTTTGTTTGACAGACACAAATATGTCGGTATTTGACAATCTGGGATGACGGCGAGTTGAAAGTTCAGAGACCGCTGAAGGTTTTAAAGAAAAAATAAACCTAACAGAAATATTTCTAACTTTTGTTTTTGTCTTGCAATCCTTCAGATTTATATTGGAACTTTTTGTAGGGTCCTAACCCCAAGGTTGAGCCCCACTAAAGAGGTCCAGAGTCAGTTCAGATAAAATGTAAAAAACAGAATAAAATGAGAGCTAGAGTTGGGCGATATGTTAAAATTTTCCAAACGATCATCGTCAGCCCATCCATCGGCGATTGACGATGTCACCGTCCCCCCTCCCACCTCCTCCCGTCCTCTCGGGTCTCAGCTGAGAGATGTGCGCAAGCGGCGAATTCACTATGTTACGCATGCTGCATACGTTCACTGCATCCAATAGAGAAAATAAACTCACAAAGTGTCTAGAAATTGCATGTTGTCACACTTATTTCCCATTTTAAATGGAGAAATACGACTGCACACCTTCTGAATTCAAGTTTCACTCTTTTACCAAACTAAGACGACCTTAATTGGCTCGTTAACTGAAAATAGTGTAAAAGTTCAGACTCTGCAGCTGTTTTCCTCTCACTTGTCACCCAGCTTAGCGCGCTCGTGGTCCGCTGGTGAGGTGAGTGCAGAGCAGAGGCTGTCACTCTGCAGACTATTACATTAGCAAAATAAAATGACAAACATCACCGTAAAAATCTTCCAAAAAACAAATGGCCATGGATTGTCTAAACGCCCAACCCTAATTTGAACTTTCACTTGGCGTTTAGTCTGAGATTTAAACATGGTACCAAAGTTCTCCTTGAACCTCAGTTCGGTGCGTTTAATCGCTCCTTTACGCAGCGTATCGCACACTTCGCATACTCATCATTGAATATTTTGAAGTATTATGAAGTATTTCCACGCAAAACTGGTGGCAGACATCTTGTTGTGTGTCTAATATGGTAGAGCCACAAGTTACTCTCCTAACTGCATTAAGGATCAGAAGTGTCTGAATTTCATGATGCTTTGTTCTTGTTAATCAATTAATTATAGCCGCAGTAAGATCCACTGTCATATGCACGCACGCAAACACACACACACACACCACCACACTCTCCCACACTCTTCCTCTCTCTCCCTCTCCCTCATCTGCACATTCACCGCAACCTCTGGTTGCATCGCCAAGGGAAAAAACAATCGTTGTTCATCTCTTTGATCGCCAATATACGATCGGATCGCCAATCGGCACAAGCGTAGTGAGAGCTGAGAAAAGTAAAGGAGAGGAAAGAACAGAGCAGATGAGATGACTAGAACAGCGTAAAATAGAGCAGACTGTTCTATTTGATTCTACTCTACAGTCGTGTGGAGGTCTCCCCCTCAGAGCCTCCAGCTGACTGTGCTGCCGAGGATCCACCTGTTCCTTGTGCTCAGAGCTGCTTCCTGATCCGGATGTGGGAACGTGAGAATATGGATGACTCTGCAACGAAAACAAGAGTTTTTTCTTTCTTTCCTTTTTTTTTTTTTTTTTTTTTTTAATCGGAAGAGTCGGTCTTATTATCCTCCGGATGGGTTTTGTGGGTGGAATGTGGCAGAGCTGAAATTTTGTGCCTCAAATATCCCGGAACAAAGGATGTGCTCACTTCTTGAGTTTTTGTTGGCTTTTGTTTTCTTGTGTTTTGCTGTTATAAATGTGGTTTTGGGCTCCGTGCTCGGTGGGCACACAACCTAAAACCCAAGCAAAAAATAAATAAATAAAGAGAAAGAGAATAATTCCACCAACAACCCTGTTTCCTCTGCTGCTGCATTACTGTCAGTACTGCGGTCTGTTAATTATATTACAGCAACAAATCTCACTTTCCTGTAAGTCCCCTCATTCAGCGTTTTAACAGACAAAAACACAAACACAGGCAGGCTGTTGTTGGCTAAATATTAAGTGTGTAGTTGTGCACTGTTTGAAGTGTAGAGCTGTAGAGGGAAACTTTCCAATGATGATTTCAAATATCAAGTAGATCTGTAAGGAGACTGAGCTACATTTATTTTTAATTTTTCAGGCCTTATAATCTGGGCACAAAATCAGAGTTTACAGCTGCTCGGCCTGACTTTGACTGCACAAATCCCAATTCCAAAAAAGTTTGGGACGTTTTGTGCAACGTAAATAAAATACAACTGACCCTTCGCTAAGCCCCGCCCTCCTTAGTTACTGTTGCTATGCCTGCCAAACTTTCAACTCTCACACTGCATTTACAGAGTTTACAGTGATAACGGTGGCAGATTTAACATTGAAATTGGGAGTAATTGTTGAAACACGAGGTCTGTGAATCCTTAGAGAAGTAAACAAAAGCAGCTTCTCATTTCTATCTGACGATGGTGGATTCTGTCGGCTAAAATGATGACTCACAAGCAGATTTCAGTGTAGCTGGCTGATGTAAGCTAATGCTAATGCTAACTCCTTGAGTCAACTGAGAAGTCTCCAGCTGATGTTTTAATGTTTCCATCTGACGCAAATTAAAACAAGAACCCTGTGAAAGTGTAAATGTAAAGTTAGCTAGCAGCTGTGTACATGATATAATGTTAATGCTAACAGACTGAAGCTAAAGTTAGCTTAAATCTCAGCAAACATGGGTCAGATGGTGAAATACAGCAGGTATATCTACATGATAGATGACAGAAATACACTCAATAATATGGGAAAAGGAAGCACAGGGACTCAATTAGTGCAGCGGACCTTGAGACGGGTCACCCAGCCGGACCAGCCGGACCGCGATTGTGGAAAACACAGCCGGGATAAGAGCTAAGCTAACCCGGCTTAGACCTCAGACAGCGAGCCAGAGAGAGATGCATCGTTGTCGGCCCACTTTGATTCTGCATCAGCCCATACCTCTGTGATGCATCAGCTTTTCTTTTAACAACACTCTAGTCAGTGTTTGTGAACTGAGGACGCTAATTGTTGAAGTTTTAAAAGTGAAATTCTTTCTCATTCTTGCTTGACATACGACTTCAGGTGCTCAACAGTTGTTGTCGTATTTTGTGCTTCATAATGCACCACACATTTTCAACAGAAGACAGGTCTGGACTGCAGGCAGGTCAGTCTAGTACCTGAACTGGGGCCTTCACAGATTTGACAGTTACCCATGATGCCGAGGGCTCTAACACACCCCCCATACCATCACAGCTGCTGTCTTTTCAAGTTAGAGCTGGTAACAATCTGGAAATGACATGTGGACTCGTCAGACCACAGCACACTTTTCCACTTTGCGTCAGTCCATCTCAGCATTTCTGGATTGTTATTTTATTATTTATTTATTTTTTAATTATTATGATATTCTTTCTCTTTGCATGGTAGAGTCTTAACTTGTATTTGTAGATGCAGAGACAAACTGTGTTTACTGACAACGGTTTTCCAAAGTGTTCCTGAGCCCATGTAGTGTTCTTTATACAATGATGTGGGTTTTTAATGTCATTTTTAATGCAGTGCATTATTATAGATTTCTGATGATGAAATCCCTAAATTCCTGCGGTTTTGTGTTGAGAAATCTTGTTTTTAAACTGGTGGGATATTTGCTCGAGCTATTTTTCACAAAGTGGTGAACCTCACCACATCCATGCTTCTGAACAACTGAGTCTTTTGAGGACAATACTGTCATATGTTACCAATTAACCTGTTTACCTTTTGAACGTTCCAAACAGGTGTTTTATGGCCATTCTACAATTTTAAGTCTTTTGTTGCTCCTTTCCCAACTTTTTTTGAAACATGTTGCAGGCATCAATTTCAGAATGAGTGTATATTTTCAAAGAACAATAAAGTTTATCAGTCTGAACATTAAATATGTTGTCTTTGTACTGTTTTAGTGCAATACAAGTCGAAAAGTATTTGCAAATCATTGCATTGTTTTTATTTAAGTTTTACACAACTTTCTAACTTTTTTGGAATTGGATTTGTATATCTATAGCTTTCATATCTATATATTTATCATGACAAAACTATGAAAATTAGTTGAAATAAACCAGACTTTCCCTGACTAACCAGTATCGTTTCCTTTATCTTGAGCTCTCAATCAAGAACCAGATGTTAAGACAGAGACAAAAAGGGACGGACAGATAAAGTGAGATGGAGACAGAGGGCTAGAGAGGTAGTGGTGTTACTGTTTTCTACACTGGGCTTGGGGGTGGTGGGTGGTGGGAGGAACAGATTATGCAGAAAACCACTTCCAGAGGAAGTGTGTTTTAATGCTGACAGCGTTCCTGCGGAGGCTGTTATGCTAATCTGCCCCCCTTGTTAAACAGTGAAGAACGTCCGTGGTGGAAGAGGGGAAATGCACCATGAAAACCTATAGCTCCGGCCAGCACAGTGGGAGGGTGGAGGGGTGGGAGGATACAGTGCAGAGGAAGCACACAGGAAGCAAACACGGCATGTTTTTTATCCCTCCAATGCCAACGCTGCTGCACTCTTACCCCATTCTGACCCATCTGAGGGGGGTGACATCTTGTTTTCAGAGTGGATTGCATCCGCCCCTGCCACCCCCACACCACCTCCACCCACATGCACACACAAACACACACACACACACACACACACACATTTCAGCACCACACCAGATTTTACAGCTGGATGAAGAGCATCAATGGGAGCAGTGAGCGAGCGGCCAGACAATGGACACGGCGTCCAGACCGGCACGCCAACCCAGGATTTCCTGGCTTACACCACAAAAAAAAAAAAAAAAAAAAAAAAGAGAGAAAATTGTCAGATCCTTCCGGCTGCACAATAAAGAATGAAACTCTTGTATGTACCAGAAAAAAGGGCATGTTGGGTAATCTCACAATCCAGGCAAGTGGTGTTGGTATCAGTTAGCGGGTTGTAATGGGCAGATATCAGGTGGTTTGTTTTTGACTGTCACTGTGAGTTACTGGAAGGATCTGCCTGCCCCAGCGCCGGGCAGCTCGGGGCAGTCTGACACAACACGGCTTAAAAAAGCAAACAGAGGCGAAATGAGCGGTGCCTTCAAACGCGAGCGCCACCCCAACATCAAACAGTCTGAATCTGACCCGATCCTCCCTTTCACTGTCGCATGAGCCTGCATGGAAGCTGTCAGGCCTCGTTAACGGAGAGACGCCCACCGCCAGCCTGTCTGCCGTCCCAACCGTCTGACCGCCGGACTGTCTGACTGTCGGCTGGTCCGTGCAGCTTTCTGTCTGACATCTCAACCTTCTGTCTGACTGTCTTGTCGCCGGATTTCTGTTTGTCTGCTCCATGACGCGCAGCATGTCCCTGCAGGTTGCGAAGGAGTGGGGCGAGGGGAGCATAAAGGTTGGATCAACAGTGGAAGCTAAAGAGCAAAATGTTAAAGGATTAGAGAGACAGGAAAAGGGGGGAGGAAGGAGGGGAAACGCTGGACCAAGACGAGGTTGAAGTTGTTCCATGCAGTTTTCTCATCAGTCAGAATGTCTCAACTCTGAAATACAGGTTGATCACATGGCTGCTGGTGGAACACTGTGACTACAGGAAAAAAGTCTGTTTTTTTGTCTTTTTACATGCTTTTTGTTTATTTGTGTATCCAAAGAGAACAGTGCACATTAATCAACATTTTAAAAATATTAATTTTACAAAAACATCTGATTAAACATTATTAGGTTTATAGACACCTGAAGAATCAGCTATGAGGTCACCAGAATTTGCTTTTTTGCATCGGAAGATTTTAAGCTCATCTTGAACAGCTTTTAATACACTGAGCTAAATGCTAATATCAGCCTGCATGCATGCTGACAATGCCAACAGGCCTTTGCATGCCAAATAAATATGACTTCACATTGTGTCAGTCCTGTTTTTCACACCACATTTTGCACCACAAGAGGACAGGAGGCTTTCAGTCCTCTCGCTGTAAGAAACACGGAGTCGCACTCCACCAAAATACCCGACCTGGAAACTGCTGCCACCGCCACCTCAGATGCTACTACGACTCTGGATAAAAAGGTGAAAAGATACTCTGACGGCTAAATTCCAGCAGGGGCGGCTTTGTCGCGTTACTGATGCATCATGTCAGCCGGAGCTGACTGCAGTCGTTCTACACAATGCTTGCGATCCCACCAGCAGTGCCTCAGTGCATCCCAGAAGTGGCTCTTTGCTCCGCTCCGCTTCAAATATGCGCCAAATCTTTTTTTGACGGATGCCGCATCAATTAGCACAGAGCAGATTGAACGGGAAGGAAGTCAGACACAGAAAAGGCAGTGAGAATCCGGTAAATTTTTGAAATAAAAGACCCCATGCAGACTCACAATCATAAATACAGACAGAAAAGAACCTATTTAACCACGTAGCCTCCTTATCCATGGTAGAAGCACAAAGAGCGAGGAAAGAGGATCTAATCAACAAAATCTGAGCAAGTAAACATAATCAGGTGGGCAAAATGCTCCACTGCTGAAATGCTTCTGAAACGCTGCTGGTGGGGCTTGCAGCCGTGTAGAGGACGGATCAGAACCGTGGCACAGACGTGCCGTGCTTGGTGGAGTCAACTGGTGAGGAACTGAAGGCTGTGCAACAGAAATGAATGTAAGATCTGGAGGGACGTTCATTCAGGAATAACCTCAGGATTTCTGGAATCATAGAGAATGTGGAGGGAAACCGTCTAACCGACGTCATAGCGGGGCTGCTACAAGATGCGTTTTCGTTAGATAGCAAGCCTCTCACTGTCTGCTGTCACCGTATTCCCCGAGCCAATCCATCCAACACGGCAAGTGCAAAGGACAGACCTCAGGAAATCATTCTGCGGGTTCATTTCTTTCACATGAAGAATAAGATTTTCCAACGGCATGTAACTCTGCTTTGGAGTATGAAGGACAGCGGGTTTTTGGATGTAGAGCGGAGGATACACGACTTCTCCCAGAGTGAAGTATGGACTACGTGTCCCAGCCCGACTCTGGCTGTCATACAAGGGAAAGGACTTTTCTTTCGATACTCTGTATTGACGCATTGGCCCAATGAAGAAATGGACTTGCTGGACTCATACTGATACAGCTTTTGTGAGAAATTTCAACCAGACACACAAATATCAAACAGCTGGTGGTGCGCCAGTAAAAGAAGAGGTCATGCTCTGGGCACCATGAATATCTGTACCAAATTTCGGAACAATTCATCCAGAAGTTTGCGTGCATTTTTCTGCAACAGCCAATCCAAGTGTTGCTCCGTCAGCATGGCCCAGACATTATTCATTTAACTGTGACATAATACAAGAACTCCCTCCCTCAAGTGTTCCCCTCACCTTTGATTTCCTGTAAACCCACTCTGAGTCCTGTGATCTCCTGAGGAGCAGAGCATCAGGGATTCCCTTATCCTTCCTGCCCTCCCCTCTCCTCTCTCCGTCCCATCATCCTAAACTTCCTCCTCCTCTTTGCAGGGGGACATAAGCCTCTTATCGACAGGCTTCAGGAAAGGCTGAGTGGCTCACAAACTGTTTAAAATGTATTGCTTTCACAAGTATGGCTTTGAAGGCCAACACTGGTAGGAGACAGATGCTGTTTGGTTGTGTAAACAGCATGAATTTGGATGTCACTGCACATTTGGAGCGTGTAAATCACAAAATCCTAAGTACCTGACATATTATTTGAAAACAAAATGATGCTTGAACTACTTAATTGTTGTCCCTTTTCCACATTTCTCAGATCATATCTAAAGAAATCAAATAAGCAACAAAACAGACATGACAGCTGACCGTCAACCAACGCTAGTAAGTTGAAAAGGACGCAGCATCTTCCTAAATCCGTGCTTACAGGTGGCTCAGTCTCACCCCGGGGAGGTGAAAACGCTCCCTCTGAGAGTAACGGACGCAGACAGAGGAGGTTTTTGTGCCGAAGGGAAACGAGAGAAGCTGCCGATTATCAGCACCAAAGGCAAAAGATCCCTTCATTCTTAAAACCCCCAAGCAAGGCTCTGAAGCCTCACATGCTCCTTTATCCCTCCTGATTTGAAACACAAAAGCTCTTCGTGAGCACGACTCTGAAGGAGAGGTGGAGTAGGACGTGAAAAAAAATCTCAATTTGTCTCTTAATTGCTCAAATTACAAGAGAAGAGTCTTGTAATTAATTTCACTTGTATCAGGTCTTTAAATAAAGACAGAGGGGACTTTGTTTTCTCTTGTTTTTTACTTTGTTAGGAGGAAACTTTAAGGCTTAACACACGATAAAAACAAGAATACATGGCGAACTTTACTTTTGAGGTTTCAAAGTCTGGAAATTAAATGTAGACAAGTATTTGTTTTTATATTCATCCAAAGGGATACTTGACCCAAAAATGAAAACTGGAGGGGAGTTTTACCAGAAAACAGTGCTGCAGAATCTCCCAACAATTAAGGTGAATGGTGACCAGTTTTCAAACGTAAAAAACAACAGAATAAAAACATAAAATGCCTCCATACTGCTTGTCTGGTGTGGACAAGCAGTATTATCCCTTACTTATTCAGTATGTGAACTAACAATACTACTAGTATAGATGGCACTGTTTGAGCAGAATTGTCTGACATTGGAACGAACACTGTCCAACCTTCTGTGTAGAAGTAATCAATCAGTTTGAACTACAATCTTCTGGCAATTACACTGCCCGGCCAAAAAGAAGTCACACCCTCTAATATTTCATTTGACCACCTTTAGCTTTTATTACGGCACTCATTCGCCATGGCATCATTTTGATAAGCTTATGCAATGTCACAACATTTATTTCTGTCCAGAGTTGCATCAGTTTTTCTCCAATATCTTGTATTGATGATGGGAGAGTCAGACCGCTGCGTAAAGTCTTCTCCAGCACATCCCAAAGATTCTCAGTGGGGTTCAGGTCTGGACTCTGTGGTGGACAATCCATGTGTGAAAATGATGTCTCATGCTCCCTGAACCACTCTTTCACTATCTGAGCCCCATGAATCCTGACATTGTCATCTTGGAATATGCCCGTGTCATCAGGGAAGAAAAAAATCCATTGATGGAAAAACCTGCTCATTCAGTATATTCAGGTCGTGAGCTGACCTCATTTTTTGGACACATAACGTTGCTGAACCTCGACCTGAGCAACTGAAGCAACCCCAGATCATAACACTGCCCCCACAGGCTTGTACAGTAGGCACTAGGCATGATGAGAGCATCACTTCATCCGCCTCTCTTCTTACCCTGATGCCCCCATCACTCTGGAGCAGGGTAAATCTGGACTCATCAGACCACATGACCTTTTTCCATTGATCCAGAGTCCAATCTTTATGCTCCCGAGCAAACTGAAGCCTTTTTTTCTGATTAGCCTCACTGATAAGTGATTTTCTTAAGGCTACACAATTGTTTAGTCCCAATCCCTTGCAATATTTAGCGATTGCTGATGCAAAAATGAGTACGACAATCCAAATATAGTGAGCTGGAACCAGGGTGGAGCTCTGTTTTCTGGTGTGCATCGCTTCTAAAACATATCACGTGCACGCGCATACATGGAAGTGCGCATCAGTGCGACCAAGTTCACGGTTACTGTGTGTTTACTACTACAGACAGTTAATATTGCCAAAAACATTCAATAGAGGCTAAATAACAAAAAAAAAAATAAAACAAAAAACAAAAAACAACAACAACAAAAAAAAAAGGAAACAAAATCACAAGATTAGCAGAGGGACACAGGCAACATTTTTCTGCTTCTCATACACACCTTTTCATTAAACAATGATGAGCAATAATGAGCAAATAAACTCAAAACATGGGCATATTTTTACTTTTATTATTTACTTCAGGAGCATCATGTTTTAGAGCTCCCCTTCAAAGCAGCCTTTCAGGTGAGCTTTCGTCATTTTCAGGGAAGTTGAGCTCCCCTTAGCTCCTCCATAATTTGAACAATGGTTGGAACTTTAGACGGTAGATAAAATAGGTTGAAATCCTGTTTAATATACAGTCTGGTTGCTGTGAGTTGTTTCCCCTCCTGCCCAGACTCGAGGAAGCTCAGTCTTCTCAGTTCATCAATAATAAATTGTGACTATTAAATAACCAGTTAAAAACTCCTTGTAGTAGCTTTAATTTATCCTCTGTCATTGCTCCAGGTTGTGAAATAAGCAGAATTTTCTTCATCTTTAATAGCAACCTCCTGAGTGTTATCCCCAGGTATTTGGCAAACTGTGTAATCCTTCTTCTTGGAACGTCGTCCTCCCCCCAGGTGAGCGGGAGAGAGATGCCTGGCACAGCGAGCGGACATCCGCAGACCATCATCCCGCGAGGAGGGGCGAGGGCAGTGACCCGTGCCTCCTTAAATGGCCAGAGGTCGGCCAAAACAGAGGTGTTGGATTCAGATGAGGGCTTCGTTTCAGTCTGCGGTGCGTTCAGAGCTTCGCTGAGTCGACCTGCAGCCTCTTGAAAGGAAGTCATTGTGCTGCAGGACTCTGCAAACCTCCGTCCCTCTCTGTCTCCACGTTTTCACTTTCAGTTAAGGATTATTGTCTTGAGGAAAAAGCTGCTGATTAGACTTTCTTCAATCTGCAGTATAAGTAACAGAAAAAACAAACACTGAAACTATGTTGTAAGCGCTGTAAAAACTATTTTTTGTTTTAACTGGGATTTCCACATTCTTGATCCTTTTCTTTATCGTTTGAAAATGAATACCAATAAATTCCTTGTTTTTATTCCTTTTGCTAAGGTTTTGACACTTTAAAGCTATAAAAGCTATAACGTGCCAAATTTAAAGATATTTCAGTTTTAAGCCTGACTTAGACTGTTAAGTACTAATATTTTGTTGAAATATTGAATGAATCTTTGAGTTTTAGAAACCCCCAAGAATGTATTTAAAACGTTATTGAGTAAACTTGATGAGGACAAAGTGAATAATGGTTAATATTTTAATATTTTCAATTAAAACCGTTTAATTTCCAGGAACCCAAAATATGACAAATAAGCTCAGGTTCGCGGTTTACTGTGAACACTTTTTGAAATGCTATTTTTTTGAGTTTCTGTAACTCTAAAGAAGAAAAGTAAATTATCGCGACAAAAGATTATTGGTTGGCAAAACTTTTTTTAGTTTATTTCAAAACTCAAGAGTTTGAGTTCTGCACAAAATTCAAAAATCTATGTAGCCTAGAAATTTCGAATTTGCTTTGAGTTTACTTTTTTTGACAGTGTTTAGTTGTGTATTTCTATTATCCCAAATGTTTCCAACAATGTTCAAACCCAACGATGCCACTAGTTGCTACAACTTCCTGCAAAACACAGGATATTATGGATACGTCAGAGAGTGAGGAAGGAAGCTGGCAAATGTGTCAGTTAGATTTTCACTGACAATGGTGGTTGTTTAACAATGAAGACAGCAACTCCCATCATCTCTCACTACTTCATGACATCATCAAACTACATCTTTTGATAGTATTTGTTACAATCTACAGTGAAGATTTTGGCAAAAAACATCAACTTGGTATGTTGGGGCTTTGGGGAACATAAGAAGAACTTATTTTTTTGGCCACTTGGGGGCAGCAGAAATAAAAATCAACAAACTGACACTAATGTTGCAGCGTTGTATGATACCGCTTTATATGGGCTTTTTTTTTTTTTTTTTTTTTTTTTACAAAAAATGTTGTTGCTGGTCAGAGATTACTGGCTGAAAAAATGTTTTAAAGAGGGTACATTATCGATAAAAAGTTTGAGAATCACAGTTCTATAAGATGATCATATGTTATTTAGTAAAGGTAAAAAATTACAATATTCTGAAATTAAAATATGCTCTGAAAGAGCGGAAGTCTAAAGTAGCATAAAATGTAAATACTCAAAGTATGTCTGTCAAAATGCAGTGGTGGAAGGAGTACAGAAAACCTGTACTCAAGTACAAGTACTGTTATGTTACTGAAATATTACTCAAGTACCAGTAAAACTACTGATGTTATAAAAATAAAAGCACAAGTACAAAATATTCTTCTCAAAAACTACTCAGAGTATTAGTTACTTTTTAACTATTGATGTTCAATTGATGCATTATCAATTCCCAGCATTCAACTGAAAATACTCTCTGTTTCTAAATTACTCCCAACTTGTTTTACATCCGTACGTCATGTTTTCATTCGCCTGCTGGTGATCAGATGGCTTTATAGATTGATAGATTACATACTTAAGTTCAAGTAAAATTACGGAAAAAAACTCATGCAAAAGTACTGCCAAAAAGTAATCTAAGTAGTAATAATTAATTACTTCCACCCCTGTTTTTGACCTGTGCTGCAGCCACCAGGGCACAATCGAGATGTTTTGGCGAGGCTTGGAAAAAATACCGTGCAAGTACCCAAAAATATGACTTAACTATAGTAATTTGAGTAGTTGTAATAAGTCACTTCCACCCCTGAGTAATTGTAGTTAGTTATTTTTCACCACTGCTCTTTAGACTTTTTGTATTTACAGCTTAATATTAACTGTGGACTGAAAACAAACAAAATGCCAAAAAACAAAACTGAAACTACATATAAACATGGCTAGATACAACTAAAGAGAGCATTTTTTTTTGTTATTTGGGTGAACTAATCCTTTAAAAACACACATGTTGATTAAGTTAGCGCCTCTGCTCCGTCCTCCACACACTGACTCGTACACAGATACTCTCACATCTTTTCCCTCTCTCCTGCTGTCTCCTGCGAGCCACGCTGGCCGTATTAACGGCCGTTCAGCCTCGGCTACGATCTGCTTCACATTGAGAGGATCAAAGCCTGCATGGGGGGTGGGAGGTGAGGGGGAGGCTGTGAGGCAGTAATGTGTTTCCACAGGGGAGTCCTCTCCCTGGGAAAGTGCAATAGGTTAGAATATCAATGAGACGTGCCTGAGAGCGTAACCGCTCACCTGTTGTCTGACCGCGGCTTTGGCTCTGTTTCCCTGCGGTCAGGAGGCCGACTCGGCTTCCTCTCAACTCCGTCCGTCCCGCGTTTCCCAGCAAACATTCTAACACCGAATAAATCACGAGGACGGCCCGAACCAACACTGAACACCCGAGTGGAGAAAAGCTGACGTGAGAAAAAGTTCCTTCAGGCATCTTGTTAACGTCTGCAGGCAGGAAACAAATGAAGCTGACAGATTAATCTGGAGGGTTTCCAATAAAGCTCTGACATGTTATCATTACTGTTTAACAAACTTTTAAATTTTTTATTGGAAGTAACGTCATAAACTTAAGCTTAAATTATTTTTACCCTTGATGTTTCTTTTACTTCATTCTATTGACTTTTATTTATTGTTGTTTTTTAAAATATTGTTTTGGTATAATTTTTATTTTATTTTTTCCTGTCTGTGTTGTTTTAATTTTACTTTCTGAAGCACTTTGGGCTGCATGTGTGTATTAAAGGTACTAAATAAATAAAGCTGTGCACAACATGGACAGTTCAAAAACTTCCAAAACCTCTGAATAGCACCTGTCACCTGCTACATCCACTGCCTCAATTTTATTTATCTGGGAAACTAAAATAGATATCGGTCTGATTTAGATCAATATAATCACAACGACCAAAGAATACTGATAAGAGTCCGACCAACACTGGGTTTTTACACTGATATCGACAGTAGGGGTGTCACAATTCCAATATTAAATTGGAAATTTCCAAAGAAAAACAACTTTTCAAAGACGACACAGGGTAGCTTGCTGGCCGTTACATCATATTTGATACCATACAGACCAAATATCTTTATGATGAAGAATATGAAAATGTAAATGACAGTTATCAGGGCATAAAACTAATGATCTGCCACACCTCCACAGCTGCCAGGACACAGCAAGGCTGCTCACATCGCAGCCCCTGGGACTCCCGCTGCAGCCGGGGCAGAGCACATTCATGTGTGGAGCCTGTCACACAGGTGACAGTGGTGTCACACACGTAATATGAAGTGATAAAAAAAGACATGATGAGTTTGTCGTAATTTCATTGGGTGATGTGGACAAAATCAACTATCTACTGGTGATTTTTTACAATAAATACTCATACACAATGTTGATAAAATGACTAAGTGGGTAACAGCCAATCACAGAACAGCTAGAACAGTCTGGTAAGTTCAGAAAATTACTTTTACTGTGATGCAGCCTTTAAAACCAGGAAAAGGCAACACTTGTTTAACAATATCCAAAATCTATCATATGTAGCATGTAAAGCTGAGACAAATTTTACTTTCAAAATCACCAAGACATTATTGCAAAGACTTTTCTTCTACATGCTCCCTCTTGTTCAGATTATGGAGTATTATAACATTGCCTACCATTATTATGCAGATGACAAGCAACTCTACCTAACAGTGTCACCACATGGCTAGAGTCCCCTACATCTGCTTGTTTTTGGCCCCAAAGAACAAAGATTAAAAGTCAGTGTCCACCTTGAATCCATGACACTAAAACCTATAAATCAAGCCAGAAATCTTGTAGTTCTGGACTTAGACCTAAATTTCAACAGTAACATAAAGACAATTACTAAATCAGCCTTCTACCACCTAAAAAACACATCAAGAGTTAAAGGATTGCTGTCAAAACAAGATGCAGAAAAACTTGTTCATGCTTTCATTTTCAGCAGGTTGGACTATTCTAACGGTGTCTTCACAGGTCTGAGTAACCTGAAGGACGTCCAGGACGCTGCTGCCAGAGTCCTCACCAACACCAAGAAAGTGGAACATATTACACCAGAGCTTAAATCACTGCACTGGCTTCCTGTGTGTCAAAGGATAGATTTTAAAATTTTAAAAATCTTGAGGCCTGAATACATCTCTGATTTCCTTGTACGCGGTGAAGCAGCCAGACTCCTCAGATCATCTGGAACAGGTTTTGACTCAGTGTTCCCAGGATCAAAACCAAGCAGCATTTAGTTTCTCTGCTCCAAACCTGTGGAACAAACTTCCTGAACACCTGAAACAGTCTCAGCTCATTTAAATCAGGGCTTAAAACATGGATAAACTGGATAAACTTCCAATTTGTTTTTGACTTTAAAGGTTTCTCCAAAGCTTCAGCATCTGGTAAAATAAATCAATCCCTGCATTGTCACAGCAGGGTTAATCATCAACAGTTTAGTGTTGGACAGACGTTAAAAAGTTACTGATTGTCCCTTTAAAAGACTTCGGGGTCTCCGGGCTAGAAACTGTCGACTGACAACTCTGAGACAGGAAACAGAAAACGGAAACATTCAGTTGATCCAGCTGTTTTTCCCTTTTTTCTCCCCTTCCTCCTGCTCTATCTGTTTCTGTCTCCCCCCCTGCCCCCCACCCCCCTTCCTCTCACATATCAAGTGTCCATGGGGGAGGAGGAGGAGGAGGAGGAGGAGGAGGTGGTGGTTCAAACAGGTGTCTGACAGTCCCAGCAGCCTGCTGGTTGGTCTGCTACAGGTTTTACCTCGTGCTCCCAGCTGCTGCTCTGTCATGCACACGCACGCACGCACACACACACACACACACAAACACACACACCACCATTTGTCCATCTGTCACAAGAATTAGAAGTAATCCATAGGAATTTTCAGATGTCATGGAAGGAGAGGTGTGTGTGTGTATAAATGCATGCTTCTCCCTGTGTGTGTGTGTGTGTGTGTGTGTGTGTGTGTGCGTGTGTACTTTCACTTGTTGTAACCCGACCACCCGGCCACCTGCAGCAGACGGCTGAGAAACCCACAGAAAAAGAGGACACACACTCTCTTTTCTCTCTCTCCACAGTAATGTACAACAGAGTTTACAGGGGGTGGACAAAATAATGTAAACACCTCACTGGGAGAGACAGGCTGACATGTGAAAGCACGAGACTCAGGCCAGGATCGGACTACATCAGTCATTCCCAAAGACTGGGTCGTGACCCACAGGTGGGTCACAGGAGATTTTATTTGGGTCCCCTAAAAAAATAAAAGACTATGGAATAAATTCTGCAAAATTTAAGATTTATACCTGCAGTCCATGCATATGCATGTGTCAAGACGACAACAATGGCAGGAATGTTAATATATATTTAATGCACAAATTAACTCTAAGATTTATTAATAAGGACTTTTGTGAACTGGGTGATGATATTTTGTTATTTTTAAAAAGCAGGTGCCTAGAGAAAAAGTTTGGGAAACACTGGACTACACTCTTGTTCGCCTTTCCCACACACGTGACAGCCTGGCTTGACTCAGTTTGACTCGGTTGGATTTCAGCCCGGCCCGGCAGGGATCAGCATCTCTATAACAACAGGGCTAGCTGCACACTGTGTTTCCTATAAATTAAAAATATTTTGTGATTTATTATGAAGCAGCAAAATCAGAAAACGCTGGTTTTCATCAGCGGTAACTAATCACGACTCCTGTGCAGCTGGAAACGAACTTGAAAAAATAAAAATAAAACAGATTCCTGAAAGTACAAACAGCGACGCAGAAGAGAAACTAAACTTCAAACCAGAGATTTAGTGAGAAGCTACAAAAAAAACACGAAATGACACGAGCTGACAGATATGAGTTCACTCTCCTTGTTTGAGGGGGAGGTGGGGGTTCGTCACAGGTTGGCCGCATTTGGTGAGGTGTCTGCTGCCCGCTTGGAGGTGGGTTGGGCTCCTGAGAGAGTCCATCTTGAGCATGACTCGGGTCGGCACGTTAAAAGTGGTGATGGAAACACAAACCAGCACAGCACGGTCTGACTCAGTGCGACCAAAAGTGCCAATGGAAAAGGCCCGTTGGTCTCAGATTGGTCTCAAGTCCACCTTTTGAAGGTCTCTTCATGAAATCCGCTGCATTGCATTGTCTCTGTCTCAGACTCAGAGGACTTCTGTCAGGAATTTTATTTCAAGACCACATTTGCAGGGTTATCAATAAATTGTGTTGTCTGGTTTATTTGTTAACATCATTGCTGTGACTGGATGTAAAACTCCCTGCTTCAAATGCGACCAAAAACTCCACTCTTTCCATTTTTGTTACTGGTATGGGCTGTCAATCCTCCGCAACAGCCTTCCCAAGCCCTCCAAGTATGGGATAATATACAGTGAGCAGGTCATTATTGCTAAGTAAACCCTGACAGGGTAGTCAGGGTAGACAGGGCAGTAGACCTGTCTCCACAGCACTTAGTGCTGGAGAAAGGTTTGACTCCACGCACGCACATTCTGCTGTAAGGGGAAAAAAAAGCTCTGCCTTATTTGCATTTCTTTAAACCAATCACAAACGTTTTGGGCGGCACTGAGCCCAGGATGCAACGATGATTCTGCTGTAAAACACTATCAAGAGGGAACTTGTTTTGGTGGAACATTGGCACTTCGGCAGGCGGGTTTTGGCATTAAGATGACGTGACTGATAACAGCTGTTAGCTTGTTTACTCTCGTCCCGTTAGTATCCCAGGCGCTAATTTGCCCTTTTCAGCGTGTAGGTTGCAGCTTGGAGGTCTTTTCTTGTTTGTTGCTTGGAGCAAGCGACCAATGGCAGAATTTATAGACAAAGTGTGCATCCAGTGAGTCAAACTACTGACAGTGTGGTGCAGGACTAAGACGTGAATCTCAGGGGTCTTGAATCACCCTGAAGGGTTTTATTTCACAATAATGAACTGCTCACTGTACATTATCCTGCTTATTACACGACTACTTACTTTAAAGAAAAAGAATAATTTGATATAAAATATTTAAATGACGTTATCACTCCTCCAGGGTGTATGATCAGAGCTGCATCCAAAGCAACAGTCTGTTATTAATAGCAGCGGTCTGCAATTCAGAAATAATAATAGAAAACTGCCCATGAAAACAGGAGTAATCCTATCAGCAACAATGGTGGCTATAAAATTATTCATGCATATTTATAAAATAAAAAACACAGATGTTTGTTTCATCTCAATTATGAAAGAATCAAAACACACTTTTTTTCCTATTTTTGCCAAAACAGCTGTCTTTCCTTCCTTATTTTTTATTTTATTTTCCATTTCAAGTTAATCTTGACTCATTCAGGAAAAATGTGGTTCAAATTTTTGTCCTGAACAGCTGCACTGTTGTGGTTATTATTAGTCTGATAATATCAGCCTGAGCCTGAAGACAGATCGACTTATTGTACCCGCAGCAAATACACAAATTATTTTATTTAGAGCATTGAGCTGCTTTATTGATTTTTGCTCCCATATGTTTATTCTGTCAGTAATAAATACATTTAAATTTTCTATTGCTGTAATCTCACATTCAAAGTCACATTCTGTTATACCCTGACACCCGCCTAATAGATCTCTAATCAATATCGCCTATCCCTATGAAAGATAACCAGTTCTGTGTATGTTCGCCTCATGAGGTCCTGACAGAAAGACTAAAATGTCCCAGTTATTTTCCTGGTTTTTGGCCTCTTTTGACGATGTCTGTGACTCTTTGTAAGTCTTGGTTGTTGACATTCCTACATCTGAAAGTCTGTCTCTGATCCCTCGGTTAGATCACCTTTACACACCATGCAGGTCATTA
Organism: Lutjanus argentimaculatus; assembly: GCA_034769285.1. Lineage (NCBI taxonomy): Eukaryota > Metazoa > Chordata > Actinopteri > Lutjaniformes > Lutjanidae > Lutjanus > Lutjanus argentimaculatus. The sequence goes on from JAWZSL010000004.1 coordinate 2,388,248, forward strand.
AAAACCCAAAGCTATTATTGGTTAGTTACCGCAGAGTGTAACATCTGTATTTAAATCTTGATAAACAACAGTTCACACATTAAAACCTCACTGAGATGCTGTCACACCTTTTACACACACACAAGACATGGGACTACAAACAGAGACAAAACATTATCCCACACAGAGACACACACATACCTAGAGACATGACTGATGAGAGAGTAAGTGATGAAATGATCAATGAACACACAAAACTACACAGCAACCCGCCTGTTCACCCAACACACACCTACAGCCTTCAGGTAGCACAGGAGGCAGATGTTGGTGCTTCCTACCTGGCCACCTGTCGGTAACAAAGTGGCTTGCTGACTGATGGCTGATGGGAAATGAGCCTGCTGCATGCTGGGGAATGAGCTGATGACAGCCTGATCTGCCCACCTGCTTTGATCGGCTGTTTCTTCCCTGCAGTCTGCTGAGTTCAGGCCTCTCACACCGACAAGAAACTGCAGTAGAAAGACAGAAAGACACAGATTTTTCACTCAGTCACAAGTCCTGGCACAGTGTTTGTTAGAAAACCTTGTACCAAACATCTTGTAATAATGTGCTTACATGCTAAATACCTCAATATAAAAGCTGTGGTGGGGAACATTGTTTTGGTATCATTGAGAAATAATTTCATAATAACCTTTCACCATAATGTAAATCAAGTGGTCTGAGAGAGAAGTAGACTTCTGCAGCTCCTCTCGGCTCTGTTTTCAGCCTTCAGAAAATCTGGCCCATGATGGTAGACTTAAACCAAACACAGGTCATCTCAGACCGGGCATTCCTATTGGCTGTTCTACCAGTGCAGCTGTGCGTGCACGTTCCTTCGGTGAATCAATGACAGATACTCCCTCAGGAAAAGTTGCTATAAAACTGAGTTATAATAAAAAGAATCTTATAAAGAGTCGAATGAGCAACATGCTCAGCTCACTCGGTTACTTCTGACTTCACCTTGAGCTGTGATTATTCATGTCTATCGCAGGGCTTCGCCGAGGGCCGAGAGGACTGGGCTGAGCTGAGACACAGAGCCGACAAACAGCTGGCAGACTGGAGCTTCTGGAGGAAGAAACAACGCAGTCGCTCTGATGCTGACTACTTTATTGGCAGGAGGAGAGCTCAGAGTGTGCTCAAACATTTGGGATTAAAAAGAGGATTTATTTTCTCTCCTGCACCTCAACCTTTGCAGCAGCGATCCACAAAGAAATTGTGACCCCACGGACCAACCAGAGGAAAGCTCGGCATTTGTTTTTTAAATCTTTGGGATAAAAAAAGCTAATTTATTTTTACTCCTGCTTGTGAACCTCTGCAGCAGCGATCCACGGAGAAATCGCGACCTGTGGACCAGCCAGACGAGAGTTCAGTGTTTGTTTTTTAACTTTTTAACTTTTGGGATTAAAAAGTGGACTTATCGTTACGTTTGCTTGTAAACCTGTGTGCAGCAGCGACCACGGAGGAGCCGACCGCGCTGTTTACAGTAAGATAATTAGTCTCTCTGTCTATGTTGACAGCTGACTTACTAGCAACTTCCCAACTTTGTATATCTGTTGTTATTGTACAGTTTATTAAAGGTTTATCTCTGCCTGGTGCTGCTGGAAATGAGGAACAGGCTTACAGTGAACCAGGACAGTAAAGGTTCAGGGCTGTAAAACCAGGTAAAAGACTAATATCCTCCATATCTGAGGGGAATGACTGAGTTGATGATAAATCTGTGGGTTTTATACATTTCTACATAACACAGATGTAGTTCGGCTCAAGTTTAATCACCATTTGAAATCCATCCACTACCCAACTTGTAACCATAGCAACATTACAGAGCACAGCTGTCAAAATTAAAACCATTTCCTAACTGGAGGTGATGTGAACAAGCGAGCAAGTGATTGCTTCAGTTTTCCTAAATGAGGACGTTCTAACCTGCTCCGTGCTTCAGCGAATGGGTTGAGCGACGTGCTTGAAAACTCCCTCGCCCTGGCTCTGTTTCAGCAAAGCTTCCCGCGCCTCCAACCTATTTTATCTGGTTAAAACTGATGCGACATCTTTGATGCTCCGATTAAAGCGGTTGACATGGAGGACAAGAGACTAATTAACGAGGCTGAGAAGAACCGGAACCTTTCACATGATCCACAGCAGCCTTTTTTTTTTAGAAATAGCCTCAAAAAGGACGGGGTTTGGATGGAAAAAATTGAACTTTTGAGAGTTACAAATGTACTCCAACGATAGAGAAGCAAGGTTGATTTAACAAAATGTTGTTAGTTAAATAAATAAATAACTCAGACAGCTAATTTACTCATCTACAGAGGGAGGAATCTCAAGCCCGCGCTGCGACATTGCTCGTATATGTGGACCATTGTTCGCTTTCATCGCCTCTAGTTAGGTTGCGGTGTTACTCATTTTCAACTGCAGCAAGCCAGCTGAGTTTGGTTGTAAAAGGGATGAGAATTATTCATTGTCATGACAACGGTAAATTTTTTAAGATTTTCAGTGCGAAACTTTCTCAAAATAATCTGCAAATGCTTTTATTTCATATTGTCGGTAAACGAAATCGCGTCAGGTGGTTCTTCGCCTCCACGTCGTGGCTTCAAACCATTTAATGCACACCTACTCGTTGATTATACCTTACACGGTGTACGGTAAATTGGATATGTTGCAGAGTTAGTCAAGTTCAAAATGAAGTGAAATGAAGAAATAACAAGATTGAAAGTCAACAGTCTTAAAAACACCCACTCAAAAGTTTGTTATTTTCTTGTCATTTGTCCCCACGAGTATGAATGTGCTTGATGACATTTTTTGCAGCGTGCAGCTCAGCCACCTGTGCCTCCATGTAAGGAGGGGAGGAGAGGTCTGGACAGTGGCTGAGGAAAGAGGAGGAGGAGGAGGAGGAGGAGGCGAGGCTGTTTTGTTCCTTGGTCAAACACAGCGATGCCTTGGCCTCCGGATGTCTCCATTTCAAGACAATGATCTCCCGAAAGCTGTCACAGACTGAAGACCTCTATAAAACACCCTGCTCTCCCTTTCTGTCCACTTTTGTTTTTATCTTCTCTTGAGCCTTTTTTTTTTTTTTTTTTTACATTTTTCTCTCTCATTATCTTGCTTTTCCTGTCTCGCTGGGTCTTTTATTCATTAATTCATTTTTTCAAGCAACTTAAATCTTCAATTTTAACCAACGAAACAGAAGAAACACTGACAACAAAATGCAGGAGGCAACCTAATCACACCAAACAGTCATATGTATATAAAGTTCAAGGAATATTTTAAATCTAAATCAACCCTGCAGATCACAACAACAACAACTTGTGGAAACGCCTCTCTGCTCACTTCTCAGCATGCAAACAACAGAGCACATGCAAAATATGCAACATGACACCTCACCACAGCATACAAACAAACATCAGCTGATGGTTCGTTCACGGAGCAAACCCGCGTGAAGCAGTGAAAAATAAAAACATCCAGCACGGGCAAAAACAAATGGTGTAATGTTTTGATGTAATTGGATATATTATGACGAAAACTGGTGAATTAAATTAAAGTTTAATTAGGATTAAGTAATGTAATTAAACCAAAATGATCTCTGTGAGGAAGAAAACTGAGATTAGGACTGTGCTTCTTCCTTAAAAATACTCTCAGAGTGATGCTGGACGCACAGATGAGCTCCCTGGTGTCCGGTTTTACAAAAATAAAACAAGACCTGTTTCACATATCTTCAGTTACATCGGGCATTTGAAGGTTTATAACCTTCCTTCCTGAGTGTTTTGTTCTGTGCGATTAAATAAAGCAGAGTCGGACACTGCGGTGTTTTCTTTTAGATTTGAGATGTGAATCAGAGACCCTTTCCTGCAGACACACGAGGCAAAGATCAGACGCCATAAAACCTCCAGTAACTTAATGGGATTGATTTTTCCTTTTGATCCTTTGAACACATACAGGAAATGAAACGAGACCCCAGAGTAAAGAAAAGCCATGTACTGTACCGTGTTTCCTCCTCGTGACCCATAGCCACAAAATACCACTGTACTGTAGTTGTGTAACTGTACATTTCTGTTTAAAGCAACAACCAGAAGACACTGTGGGTCGCTGCTTCAGCCGCTTACAAACTTATGGTTTGTTTTGGAAAGTATTCTGCAATGTAAACCACACGATGTGTTGTCATACCGAGTCTATAAAGAGGCGAAGTCCCTCCCTGTGTGCCCCATGAAGCCTTACCTCGGAAAAAAAAACAGGGATTCATTCAATGAAGAGTGATAAATAATTGAACCGTGCCTTGAATAACACATATTTTATCAATTTAAAAGATAATTTTACAAGTCAAGAATGTTGCAGTTTGTCGCAGGCAGGGTTGGGAGAGTTACTTTAAAAAAATCATATCCATAACAGTTACTAGTTACCTGTTAAAAAATACAATCAGTAACTTAACCTAACTATCATAATATTAAAGTAATGTAACTTGATTACTTCCGTTACATTGTATTAATTGGCGATTATTTCTTAATTAATCAGTAAGTTGTTTGGTCCATGAAAATGGTGAAAACTGTTGATCGAAGCGGAAGATGACGTCCTCAAACGTCTTGTTTTGTCCACAACTCAAAGATATTCAGTTTACTGTCACAAAGGAGTAAAGAACCCAGAAAATATTCACATTTAAGAAGCTGGAATCAGAGAATTTAAGCTTTTTTTTTAATTAAAAAAATGACTCAAAACCATTAATTGATAAATTAGTCCTGTCACAATCTTGTCACTTGAAAAATAGGTCCAAACATGTGGAGCACACGGACGTACACCCGGCAACATTCTTGACATTTTTCAAGTCTTTCCTGTAACGATTATTTTCATTATTGATTAATCTGTTGACTATTTTCTCCATTAATCAACTAGTTGTTTAGTCTTTCATACTTAGATATCTAAAGGCTCATTTATGCTCCCTTTACATCCTTTAAGTTGGCATGGATGTAGTCTCGCATCACCAGACGTCTCTCCACAGCACTCAGCGCTGGACAAAGGTTTGGCTCCACACATATACCTTCTGCTATAGAGGGAAAAAGCACCCGACTTGTTTGCATTACTTTTAAACACTCACAAACATCTCGGGCGGCGCTAAACTCAGGATGCAGCGACGGTGCTGCTGCAAAATAGTGTCGAGGTGTAACTTGTTTTGCCCATCGGGAGGTGAGGTGTCATGTTGTCATAGCGATGGTGGACCATACAGGCTACATCCAGGTAACTTATTTTACGCCTCATCTCATTACTGCAGACGAGACAGTTCAACAATCCAACCGGCACTTTATTTGAGGCATAGTGACGCCTTTTCCAGCTGAACCGTTGATCCAGTGCGTCATTTTCCCAAAAGGAACATCTGGATACATCATCATCTGCATTTATAATACATTTTATTATAACTGAGCATCAGGTTTACATACAGACAATGAGAAATTTAGAGATTCCTGACAGTTTAAGTGTCTCACAAACACACTCTGGCAACCAGAGCGTCTTTTCGAGGAGAGTAGGTAAATTTAACTGACAATAAAAGAATTTATTCGGGCTCATCCGTTACTGGATACTGTAAAATGATACCGTTTCTGGATGAAAACCAGATTGGGTGCATTTTAATAGTGACATGCCTCTTGTAATTGAATTACAATAACGGTGAAGCCCATTCAGCCTGCAGGGGACCAAGACAAATCGTCTTGTCTGGCTGCTCTTACAGGCTAACCTGATGTCACCCCCGTTTGCTCCAAATACTGTACGGTACTGGACACACACACACGCACACACACACACACACACACACACACACACACACACACACCGCTAAACTTTATTGTTAATAAAAGCAACACAGTGAGAGACATTATTTCACACAGTCCCAGATATGTTGCTTTCTCAAAAATAATGTTTTTGTAGTTTTGTTTCTATGTTGAGGAAGTTTGGGAGTAACAGATTACATCTAACAGGATTATGTAATCTGGATACTAAAAAAAGGTAGCTGTATTCCATTACTGTTACAGATAAAAAAAAAAAAGATGCAATCAGATCACAGATACATTTAGTAAAAATGTGGATTATTAGCAGGATTATAAATTTAAAATAAAGAACGCAAAAATAAAGAATACTACTATGGCCTCTGGTCTTTAAATCAATCAATAAATTGCAAACAACAAAGAGAGGAATGGCTGGACCAATAATTATTAACTAACCAACCTAACAACGAACATAAAACACTTAGAGCTGCAATGATTAATCTGTTGTTAATGGACTATTAAATTAATCTGCATCTATTCTGATAATCGATTAATCGTTTTGAGTCATTTTTAAATGAGAAAAAGTCAAAATTCACCGATTTCAGCCTCTCAAATGTGAATATTTTCTGGTTTCTCTTACTTCTTTACTCAACATTATTCACCGTTTTCAGATATTTTACGGATCATATCACATTTTATGGACCAAAAATAATCAATTAATTGAAAAATTAAAATATTTATTAGTTGCAGTTGTTGTAACCATGTAATAAGGGGAATAATGTAAAGTGAGAGGGTCAGTATGATAAAATAAAGAAATTTAGAAGAAGAAATTTATTTATATAGCACTTTTCATAGACGTAAGCCACAAAGTGCTTTACACAGCATTTAAAAACAACAAAATACAGTGAGGAAACAAGGAGCAATAATTACGATGAAAACCCAGTAAAAACAGTAAAAAAGACACAATATACAATGTGGTTCTACATTTAGAACACGAGATGCAAACGTAGTCACCCAAACGCCTGCCTAAACAGGTGAGTCTTTAGATGCTTTTTAAATGAGTCCACAGAATCAGCCGAGGTAAAGGTGCAGGTAAAGAGTTCCATAGTTTCGGAGCTATGGCCTCAAAGGCTCGATCACCACGGGTCTTAAGGCGAGGCGTGGGACCGATAACAGATTTAGGTTGTTTGACCTAAGAGGGCGAACAGTGGAATAAGGGTGGAGAAGTTCAGTGATATAGGCAGGTGCTTGGTTGTGTAATGCTCTGTAAGTAAGGGTGAGAATTTTAAACTGTATCCTAAATGAAACGGGAAGCCAATGAAGGGACATTAGTATGGGGGTAATATGTGACCGTCTATTTGACTTAGTGAGTAATCTTGCAGCAGCATTTTGAATTGCCTGCAAGCGGTCAAGGCCAGATACGCTGAGTGCCGAGAAAAGTGCATTACAGTAATCAATGCGAGATGAAATGAAGGCATGAATAAGCATTTCTAGCTCAGTTTTAGAGACCACGGATCTTACTTTACTAAGGTTGCGTAAGTGGAAGAAACAAGATCTGGTCAACTGTTTAACATGTGTATCAAATGTTGTGGACTGATCGAATATGACCCCTAAATTACGCAGGCTGGCATGGGTAGCAGAGGACAAATGCCCTATATTTTGAACAATCATTGGGGCTACCCTTTCTGGAGCAATAACTAAAACCTCCGTCTTATCAGCATTTAGCTGTAAATAATTTTCTGCTGTCCAGTCCCTAATGGCATTTAGACAGTCAAGGAGCCTAGATAATCCAAGAACCTCATCTGATTTAAATGAGAAGTGGAGCTGTATGTCATCTGCAAATAAGTGATATGGGATACAGAAACTGTCTATTATTTGCCCTAGGGGCAGCAAATATAAAGAGAACAACAGAGGCCCCAGGACCGAGCCCTGCGGTATACCACAAGACAGTGGAGATGAGTTGGACACAAAGTCTCCAAAGAGATGGAAAAACTCCTCTCAGAAAGATACGAGGAGAACCAGTCCAATGCCACACCTGTTATGCCCACCCAGTCACGTAATCTCCCAATCAGGATATGATGGTCAACTGTATCAAACGCAGAGCTGAGATCCAGAAGAACCAACACAGAGCACTCGCCTGCGTCAGAGACATCAAGAGATAGCATTGAAAACCCACAGAGAAGTCAGTTTCAGTAGAGGCTGTTTACGAAAGCCTGACTGGAATTTGTCAAGTTATTGTGCCTCACCAATGCGGCAGTGAGCTGATTGGCTACAACTTTCTCTAAGATTTTTGATATGAAAGGGAGTTTTGATATTGGCCTATAGTTCATAGGCAGTGCAGGATCTAAGTTATTTTTCTTTAGTATGGGCTGGATAGTGGCATGTTTAAAATAAGAGAGGACACATCCTGTGGACAATGAACAATTTACAATTTCTAGTAAAATGGGGGCAATAACTGGCAACACCTTTAAGAAAAAAGAGGACGGTAGTATATCCACAGGACTAGAAGTTGGTTTAATTTTCTCAATCAGGTCAATCAAGTCTTGCAGACTTATAAGCTGGAAAGAGTCCAAAACAGTTTGAGGTTGGGAGGGACAAGACAAGAGAGCGCAGGCCCTAGGATGAATGCTGGACCTCATAGACACGACCTTCTCAACGAAGAACGTGAGGAACTTGTTACAGTCATCAATAGTGAAACATGGTGGTGTAGAGGGCTGCGGTGAAACGATATTGCTGATAGTGTTGAACAGAATTTGGGATTTCGTTTTGAGGAGCTGATTAAATCAGCAAAATAGGCTGTCGAGTTTTTGTTACTAATACATTATAGGAATAACGGAGCTCTTTGAGATACAAACGATGTACCTCAAGCCTTGTGGCTTTCCATAAACGCTCAGTCTTACGACACTTCTGTCTCAGACAGCGGACAGCGTCTGACATCCATGGAGTGGTGTTGACAATAGCCCTAGACCTAACCTTTAAAGGTGCCACTTGGTCCAGCATGTGGAGCAGTGCTCATTAAAAGACCGGGTTAAAAACTCGACCTCAATAGGATCTGAGTTAAAATCACAAGAAAAACTGGCTAAGAACTGGTCTAGTGTACTTGGAGTAATGATGCGGGAGTGCAATGTTCTTTTGGGGCACAGAGGATCGACATTTGCACAGATATTAAAGAAAATACATTTGTGATCGCTGATGAGTAAGTCCTCACAATGTGTATTTTCAATATCCAGTCCCAGAGTAAAAACGAGATCCAATGTGTGACCACCACTGTGAGTGGGTCCAGAAACATGCTGTTTAAAATTTAGAGATTCTGCAATATTAAGAAAATTTGTGGCTGCACAATCTGTATCATCATTAATGTGCAGGTTAAAATCACCAACTAATAGCACTTTGTCCAATTTAATAATAGAAGTGAGAAATTTAGTAAAATCAGATAAGAACTGACCTGCTGGACCTGGAGGACGATAAATTAAAACACAATAAAATGGATTAAGACGACCAATTTTAGTCAGTTGTAGTTCAAAGGCAGCAAAAGACTCTGAAGTTACTAAATGGCAAGGAAAACTGTTTTTCCAGACAACAGCAAGACCCCCACCGCGACCACACAGTCCGGAGTACCAATGTAAGAGCAGTCAGTAGGACACAATTCATTTAAATGGATAAATTCCATATGACGTTGCCAGTTTTCAGTCAGGAATAAAAAATCTAGATTTTCCCTCAAGAACAAGTCATTTAAAGAGTGAGCCTTATTCGCTACAGATCGTGCATTAATCAGGCACATTTTGAAGGATTGAGCCAACTCAGCATATACAGTACAGGGGGCCATCGAAGTGCATGAAATCTTTCTCAGTACTCTTCGCATCACGGCGATCCAGATCATAACTGGGGCGTGAGCGCAGGTCAGTAATTCTTACTGGAATACTCATAGGTGAGGGAATGGGTTTGGGAGGTGAGGGAGTAGTGCTACCTAATCCGCCTAACCACGGGGGGGAGCTAGTGTGCTCAGCTGGGGGAGGGGGGCTTGTTTGTGTTGACGGGCAGTGACCAGATGTGGACAAGCAGGGTGTAGTTGTCAGTGTGAGCACGAAGTGCTGATGGCGTAAAAAATATTGTCGGCTAGAGTGCGCGAACCAAGACCATTTGGGTGGATACCATCAGGACAGAAGAAGGCAGGCTGAACTTCACATTATCCCATTTATTACATGGTTATTTACCCCAAAAAATCAATAATATGATACCAAATATTAATTTAAAAATGATTTCATGGATTTAAAAATGATTTTATTGTTCCTCCAGAGTCTATGATCAGAACTGTGTCCATAGCAACTGCATTTAACAAAGCAATGTAATTAACACTAATGAAAACATGCTTATGAATATTAGACTCCATTTCTAACATATTCTGCAAATAAACCCCCATAAATCTCACACACCGGACCTTTAAATAATAAAAACACTCATATATTATTTATATTTATTTACCTGTGCTCACACTAACATTAATATGTAGCTCACTCACAGGACCAGGAGAAAGATAAAGAGGGAACAAGCTGCCTTTGTGTAAAGAAAAAAAAAAATTATCTGCCTGTTGGACAAGTGAAATAACATATTCATTCTGCATTTAAAATTTACCCCACAGCATCAGTTCTGGGGGTAAACCTGAAAGATTTAAGGCTGTCAGGGGGTCAGCGACAGTGAAACCTCAGCCAGGAAATCCACAGCGACAGACTCGACACTGTGTTGAGTTTAGAACAGTCTGCATGTGTTTTTTATGTATTCATCGTTGTATTAGCTGTGAATAAACACTCACACTTCACTGACAACTACTGGAAAAACACTGAACACTGTTAAAAGGACTCAGTGTGTTTTGTCTGATCATCTAACATCTCAAACTCCCAACCTCCACACACCGAGCCTGAAAGACCCTGAATGCATATTTTGTCATTCAGCTTGTGCCTATGAATAATGGGGTCTTGTATGATATTACCGTGCTCAATGTGCACATGAAACACAGTGTCAATTAACTACCATGGCCTCTAGTTAAAAGTGTTTTCACCAGGTGGAAGTTTCACCATTATTTTATCTTTAAATCAGAAAAGAGGAACAACATCACAGCACAGTGACAGTTCTGCCTTCAACTGTGAAAATACCGTCATCATCCATGAACTTAACATCTAATTTAAAGAAACATTCACAGATCAGACCAACCTGCTAACGTCAGCCACTCAGATCAGCTGCTAACGTTAGCTACACAGAACAACTGCTAATGTTAGCCACTCAGATCAGCTGCTAACGTTAGCTACACACACAAACAGATAAATCCAATTAGTTTGCTAACCTGTCAAGAATACTACTGATACTGCCGTCCCTATTACTACAACTACTACTAAATATTCTGGACAAAGGCGACAACTATTGTTTTCTGTCAATACATTTTGTGAGTTAATTTCTCAACTGGTCGATTAATAGCTGTTTGTTTTAAAATGTCAGAAAATGGTGAAAAATGTCAATTAGTATTTACCAAAGCCCAAGATGACGTTTTACCCAGAACCCAAAAATATTCAGTTTACTGTCATAGAGGAGTAAAAAAAACAGAAAATATTCAGTTTACTGTCATAGAGGAGTAAAAAAACAGAAAATATTCAGTTTACTGTCATAGAGGAGTAAAAAAAAACAGAAAATATTCAGTTTACTGTCATAGAGGAGTAAAAAAAACAGAAAATATTCAGTTTACTGTCATAGAGGAGTAAAAAAAACAGAAAATATTCAGTTTACTGTCATAGAGGAGTAAAAAAACAGAAAATATTCACATTTAAGACGCTGAAGTCAGAGAATTTTATTCTTAAAAAAATACTCAAACTGTTTAATCGATTGTCAAATAGTTGCGATTAATTTAATAACTGGATCATTTATTAATCGATTGCAGCCATATTTTGCACTTAAAAGTGCAGCTATTAATCTAAATGTGCACAATCTAAAAACAACCTAATGAACATAAAACATTATGTTAGGATGAACAATCTGTCCATTGATATAGAGGTAATCCAAAAGTAACGGAAAGTAATCAAGTTACATTACTTAACGTTATACTTTCTGGAGCATATCATCAGAAAGTTGGTGTCCACGAACAAGGAAACGCACAGCAGCTCTTAAAGGTGTTTCTGTCCACAAACAGCTAGCTTAGCAAACATGACACTGTCAGAAATGTGAAATTATCTAAATGTGAAATCTTTTTATACAGATGACAAGGATATTTTAAAATGCATTATTTGTAATTTGGCATACTGTTGTCTATATGAATGTACAGTTAAATCTGTGCTTTAGTATTATTTTTATTATTATCAATCAATCAGACTATTTATATATCACTTTTCACACAAACAGAATGCAGCACAACATGCTTCACACCAGAGGCAGGATAAAAATAGAAATCAAAACAGAAAAATGAATTAAAATCAATCAATAAATAAATACGTTTAAACTCCAGATAGCAGATTAAAAAGTAAGGGAAAAGTTAATAACACAAAATAATAAAATATTAAAAAGAGAGGATATTTATAGAAAGTAATAAACCAAAAGACCAAAGGTAGGGTATCCAGAGAATAAATGAAAAATTGTTGAAGTAAATAGATAAAAATAAAAGGATATGCTGACTAAAATACACAATAAAGTTCAATTAAAAGTCAGAATAAAAAGGTCGGTCTTGAGTTTGCTTTTATTTTATTTTATTTCTATGCCGTTCTTTTTCTTTCTTTTTTAAAATTTCATTGTTTTATTCTAGTTTTGACTCTGTATTCACTCTGTCTCACTTTCAGTCTCATTGGTGACTGCCTGATCAAAGTATTTCTTAAATTTAGCTGCTAGTTTTGTCTCAGGAAATAATGCAGTATGTCCACTGACATAAGTTTGGGAAACCATGGCCAAGAACATTTTATGAACAGAAAGCAATTTTTCCCCCCAAAGATTTATAACAATAATTGTTAATATTTCAATACTGTCTCCATCTTCTTGACCACCACTGTGCCTAAATGGGATAAGTCGATATCTGGCCTCAAAAGTACCTCAATATAAACCCTAAAATCACCTCACTGGACCTCCTCAAGGTTCTTGATCCTGCAGGTATCTTCAGGCTGCTGCTAGAGAGATTTAAGTAATAATATAAAATGAAAACTGTTTGGTTTGTTTTTGCGCTGAGCTCACTGTTGACAGGTCATATGAGGAAAACACCACCCGAGGCTGAACCCTGAGCGAGCCTTCATCCTGAGCCGGGACCAGAACAACCCCCCGAACTGATCCAGCAGGAGCAAAGAGTAAGAGCGCCACCATGTGGACTGAGAGGCATCAGTCTGCATGAAGCTCACAGAGATGAGAGGCTCAGTCAGTTTTCTCAGGATCTGTTTTGTCTTTTCAGTGTGTGATTTCACTTTGGTGTTTGTTGGGCAGTTATAAGCTGTGGGTTCAGCTCCTGCATGTGGTCATTTCCTGTCAGCTGTCCTATCAAATTAAAGGCATAACCCCTGCTGGTTGATCTCAGTCTTGGAAACCGAAGTCATGAAGCTCCTCATGAACACTTTTCGTGCTGATGTTGACGACAGTTTGGAGCTTTGTAGTGAGTCTGTCTGTCCAGGCTGTTGTTGCTTTCAAGATGTTTAAACTTCACATTAAGCACTTAGTACATCTTATTTCTGTCCTGCTAGATTCCCCAACTCTGACATATTGGAAAAACGATATCCTGTGATAACAGCATATGGTTTTATCAACTTAAATAGCTCACTCTGGGCCTTTGAAGCCTTGCTCAAGTGAGTATAAATTGACCTTTACTGAATTTTATAAGGCTGGTACTGATATATTTAAGAGATTAAAAAGCAAATCATCAATCAAAAATGAACACATTTTAAAGAAATGTGACCAAGACATGAGGGTCACTAAATACCATGACGCAACTCACATTCCAAAAAAGCTGGGACGTTGTGTAAAACTTAAACACAAAACGCAATGATTTGCAAAAACTTTTCCACCTATATTCAACTGAATACAGCACAAGGACAAGATATTAACTGTTCAAACTGATTAACTTCATAGTTTTTTGTAAATATACGCTCATTCTGAATCTGATGCCTGCAACATGTTCCTAAAAAGTTGTGACAGGATCATGTTTATCCACCGTGATAGGTCACATTTTCTTTTAACAACACTCAGTACATGTTTGGGAACTGATTCTTTCTCATTCTTGCTTGTTATCTGACTTCAGGTGCTTCAGGTGGTCACAACGTCCGTGATTTCTGAAATGTGATCTCATTGCAAAATGCAATAAAGTTAATCAGTTTGAACATTAAATATCTGGTCTTTGTACCGAATTCAACTGAATACAAGTCGAAAATTATTTGCAAATCATTGCATTCTGCTTTTATGTTTTACACGTCTCAACTGTTTTGGAACTGGGGTTTTCTTTTCTGACAGTGAGGCTCTTATACCTTTGCATCCCTAATTATCTGCAACATATATCATTTTTCTTCTTTTTCACACTGGAAAATATGTTTACGGTCATGAAGCGGCGAGTCAGGGTCCACCACAAACCTGGTGTTGAAGGGAAAACCAAACAAACCAACTGTCTTAAAACATTTCTTTACTTAATGCATATCTTTGCAGCATTTTTTTCCCTCGGTTATACACAACTTATATTGAAAGGAACTCTTAATCACAAAACATCTAGCACACAAACGATGAAGAGGGGGGGCGACAAAAAGGCCATTTGTCTTTTATACATCATGTACTGTACAATATGGTAGGAGCCCTCTTTGTACAAATTACATCCAAAAAAAACAAAAAACAAAAAAAACAGAACTTTTCTTTAGCCAGACGTTTGAAGACATTCAATACTAAAATATTCAACCAATCGTCTTGTATGAGGACAAACTGACGAAAAAATTATTGATCTAACATTGACATCACTTTCTAATTTGACATCACTCTTGAAAATCTCTGCATTGTTAAATACTTTAATCTCTGCTATTGACAGTAATAATCACAGAGCTCAGAAAGCATCTATAAGTCTCTGCTAGAGTTTATAAAGCCCCTTTTTTGGACAACTCAGAGGGAAAAAGTGTTTCAAAGTCTTGCACCCTTCAATAAACCAAGCACATAACTCACCAGTACAAAAAAAAAGCTTATACTTTCATGAACTCACAGCTGTAATAAATCCACCGCATTTGAAACGAGAGGACAGTATTCATATTTTTCATCACGATCCCTTTCATCGCTCCATGTCATCGTCGACCCCGTACAGACATACGACAACTGAAAAAGAAACTATTTTTATAAAATGACATCAACTTCTACAAAAGGCTTTTTTTTTTTTTGACAGGTTCTGCTACTTTTTGAAGTAGTACAGGGTCTAATTTAGGCTCTCTGCGATCACAGTAACCCTTTCATCAACAAAAGTGATGAGCCTTCCATAAACATTCCCATTCTCACATTATTATTTTTAGCATTCTGTAGTAAAACGGTGTTATTCCTTCATTATGCAACCTATGGACATCATGGGAATAAAATGTCTTACAGTAATAGGAACAGTAAGAAGAATACAACGCTGTGATTGAAAGAGTTCGTCTTTTAACGGTAAAAAGTGCAGCTAAAAAGAATAACAAAAACAAGCAGGTGAACTGAGAAGAATTCAGGACCACCTGAAGAGAAACATCAGCTGTCAAGAAACATAAAAAACAGAATCTAGTGAATTTAACAGGTACCACTGTATGAGGCAAACATTTCAATGAAAAACAACAACAAAAGAAACCTTCTGGAGTATTTTTGCTTTAAATAAAAACTGGATAAAAGAAACAGAAGTAAAACTGTAAACCAAAGTCTCATAAAGTTTAACTAACATCAGTTCCTACAAACTAGCATCAAGACAGAAAAAGCCTCCATCTGCCTGAACACAGATCACATCATCACATCTGGTTACAGCAACTGAACAGGCTGTTTGTGCAAAAGTCTGATTTCGTCTGCATCTTCGACAGCAGGTTTAAGAAAGATTCAAACGTGCAGGAAGCAGACAAAGGACATGGGGACATGTTTCAATAAATACATTCACTGGAGATGCAAACCAATTGAGCTGCAGTGATTAATCGATTAGTTGTCAGCTAGGAAATTAATCACCAGCTATTTTAATAATCGGACTGAGGATTTTTTAAAGAAAAAAAATAAGTCAAAATTCCTTGATTTCCTGCTTCTGAGATGTGGATATTTTCTTTTTTTGTATCCTCTCGTAGACCAAAGCACTGATTAAATGATCAGGAAAACAATCGACAATGAAAAAAAAAAAAATCATTAGTTGCAGCCCTACAACAGATATATTCAGGTGAACTGAATAACTAGACACATGGACTGGAAAGCAGCTTTGAATTTTCATTGGTTACATGTGGCTCTGGTTCTAGATGTTAGTATTAGATAGATGTTAGTATACTAACCCCTACAGGGGCTAAAAGGTTAAAATAACCCACTAGATCCGACTGACAGAGTTGTGATATTTAGACGCTAATAAATCTGTTATTTTTCTCATTAACGCACAGCAAGTCCAAAACATTCCAGTAGCAGCTTCTTGTTTTTAGCCAGCGCTGTCTGTCTCACAAACATCATGTCAGCTGTCACTAATTATTCTTGATAACAAGCCAGAATTAAACATGTTGTCTGTTGTCTGGTTAAGGTGCTCTCAGCAGCTGCTGCCCGTACTCGTCAAAGATCGCTCGTAAGGAAAGGACCTCCACTCTGTACCGGCACAGCTGCAAATGGAACGAGTGTTTCTGTAGTTAACGAGCGATACGTCTTCTTGTTAAAGGGGCAATGTGTAAAATATGACCAGCTGTCAAATCTATACTCCAAACAACAGAGGGTAGAGGATCACCACTCTGCCTCACGACATTCAGTTATTTTAAGCTATATTGCAATTCTGATAAAATTTTGATTAATTGTGCAGCCCTACAGCAGAGTAACTTCTACCTGCTCCTGTCTTCTTCCTGCTGTTAGCTCAATTAGCCCTTCAGCTAGAGGCTCTATTATAACCAGGACTGAAGTCAGCCTCCATGACTGATGGAGACCAGCTGGATGACAGGGAATACCGTACAGAGGTGATTTATAACTGCTCTAACCAGGACTCTGACTCAGGGATCCGTGAAGACGATAGACGCGGTCAGGAGAGACGTGAAGAGGAGAAGAGCAAGAGGGAGGTCGGGCTTCAGAGAGGCAGCACGAAGCCAGAATATCTTCACATGTAACGTGGTGGATTAAGATTTTATTTTCGACCAAACCAGAGTTGGTGATTACTGAACCGTGGAAAGACAAGTCTTTTACAAACACGTTCTTAGTTCGGTAAAAGACAAAGTTGAATTGAGAAGGTGCACAATTTATTACAGACGATAAGTGTAAAAATATTTCCTCCCTCTGACAATTTGTGAGTTTCTGTTTTTTATTTAGAAGGATAAGAGAGCTTGTGAAAGTAGCAAACTTGTCTCTTGCATACATCTCCCAGCTGAAACTGGGATCTGACTACCGCCTCTTCCTCGTCCAAGACAGGAGGGGCTGACTGGTTAGGATTTCAATTCAAGCCATATCTTACACATTGTACCTTTAAACAATCAAGCTGGTCACGTCACTTCAAAGACATCATTCCAGGATATCAATTATTAAAGTTCATAAAGATAATAGCTTTAAATCTGGGCCTTCAGTATTTGGGTCAAATACCATTTTAAAAATAAGGTATGTCAGATTTAGTAGCAGCTGTTGTTTCAACATGTCAGATACATGTTTGAGCATCAGAGTCAGTATCTGCAGATTCCCAATATGAAAGAACTCCAATCAGGACTGGGTCAGTCTAAGTACGTACACTGAGGCTGGGTCTCACACTTCAGTACTCTTTTAGTTGCACCGAGTATCGAAAGCTGGCACAGAACGTCTGGTCAGTTTTGTAGTGTTATTTCACAGTATTTTCAGTTAAAATTGAAATGATTTGGTAAAGTTCTTTCTAGGATCTACTTTCTTTGTACTGCAGAAAAAAAAAGTAGTCCCTAGATGAAATTGCTCTCAACGCGGTCTGTGGATTATCTTGAGTAACTAGGTCATGATTTCTGGAGAGCATGTCCCACGACCACAGTCCCCTTTGGGTGACAACAACCACTGTAAAACCAGCCAGTCAGTATGTGTATCTGTGTCAAACACCTCATCACAGGTTAGTTAAAGATGTTCGGGAGTATAAAATCTTTGGATAACTAACCAAAACTGCAAATTTAAGTGTCATAACGATATAAAAAAAAGTGACAAATGTCTGAAATACATCAAATGAAGGTTCAATAAGGTTGTTATATATGCCAGGGTCGTCCACGTTGATGGAGACAGACTGAGAGAACCCTGATTGATTGGTAAAGACATAGCATAATTGTTCACCTGACTGGCCAAAGGATTTGGGCTCCTAATAACATAACAGTGATATGGTTTTCTTTTTCAATGCATTGAGTCACTGCTTTAACAAAAAATGTCTAAATTCTCTGATTTCTGCTTCTCAAAAGTGAATATTTTCTGGTTTCTTAAGTCCACTAGGACAGTAAACTGAATATCTTTGTGCTCGGGACAAAACGAGACATTTTGGAAACGTCAACTTGGGCTTTAGACAACAGTGATCAACATTTTTTGACATTTAATTGACCGAACCAATTAATCCATTAATTGGGACATTAATCAATGATGAAAATACTTGTTAGTTGTAGCCCTAAAATTAAGAGTAGTTATTTTCACCCAAAAAGGGGCGGGGACATGACTCGGGAGAAAAGTACCTACATGAGTTCCTCTCATCTTTTGCTGTTGAGTTTTGTTTTAGGCTCTTTGAGCAGCACAAGCTGAGTGTCTACTAGAGGCTAGAGGAAAAAAAAATATGTATTTTTGATTTGGAGGTGAACTGTCCCTTTAACAGTTAAAAGCTTAGCCTGCTCTTGTTAAGTGAGGAAAAGGTTTTGTAGGAAAAAATGGTTATATTCCTACAGTGAAATACTGATCATATCAGCACCAGTATTGACAAATATCACATGATACCCAGCCCTAATGTACAGTAGCACGTTAAATGGTTTTCAGTCATGTTTGTAACAGAAGTAGAAGCCAGTTGAACCTTCGCAGACATTCTTTATCGTGACAGCTGAAGCTTATTTAGAGGAGAAAGCAAACAACACAAACGAAAAAAAAGAAACACATTCTTTAACCTTTTCACCCAAAATGATAGAAGTACCACGTTGGGGTATTCCAGGGTCTAGATGACTCTGTTCCAGGGGAAAACCTACTGAGAGGAGACTCTGGCGGGAGCTGAAGGTCCATGGAGGTCGATGTTAATGTGTTAAAGGGGCTGGTTGTTGTGTGTCGTTCCAAGTCCTGACTTGAATCCTCTGCAGTCCATCCCAGCCGAGCCTCAAGTAAACTGGTACTCCTCCAAGTACTCCGAGTCCTCGGGAGCGTACTGGTTATCTCCGGCTGCGTACTGGTCATCTGTGGCGCTGTACTGCTCTTCTGCGGGGGGATACTGGTCGTCTGCGGCAGTGTACTGCTTGTCACCACCGTATGATGGTTCTGCTGCTTCTTGGTTCTCTGCAGTGTTCAGGCCTGATTTCTTCACTCTAAAAAAAGAAAAGACATTTTAAGATTATTGTGAAACATTTCTTTAAAAGGTGCTCCAATTGATTGCCCACCGATCGTTATCCTCCTCTTATATCCCGATTCGATACTGTTACAATACTTAGGTGCCAATTCAATATATATAGTGATTCTTGAGGTACTGTAATTTGATATTATGAATTATTGCCATTTTTGTTAGTTTTCTGTGCAACAGAACATGGGAAAAAGTTGAATCACACACTTGTAGAGACAGTATATAATGGCTGATATTTCCATAAACAATGCACATCATGTCAGTCAGTTTTATTTCAGCAGCATCACTGCTATACTGCATGTAAGAGTGGTAAATAAAATACTTTCTGAAGTAAAGTTTAATTGTTCTTGCTCATTAGGCTGGTGCCATTGACTAGCGCCAAAATGAACAGAGGTCCTGAAAAATACACACAGCACAAATGTGAACCAGTTTGTTATGTTAATATTACCACAATGCTAATTTACATTAGCAATGTCAATGGGAATTCTCATTATGTGTTAGCATCGAGCTAACAGTCTAGGTGCTATTATGTAAATTAAAAAAAAAAACCTGATAAAGGAATCCAAACAATTGATTCAGGAAGTGTGATAAAAAAGAATCATGATACTTTAGAGAACTGATTTTTTTTCCCCCCACCCCTATCGCTTATCAGCTGATATTTGTCCTAAATAGTTTGATCTGTTGTCTCCCTAACAGCAGATCAGACGAGGCAGCGGCAGGATCTGAAATTAACACGTGTAAACTGTGGGTCGATTTTCAGTTTGCACCAAAATGGTCATGCAATAAAACACTATGCTGAGAGTAGAAATGAGAGTCATTTACAGGCATGTTGCTTCTGTCTGTGTCAGAGTTTGACACACACACACACACACACCGGGTACAGGTTTTTAAATTGAGCATTCAGGTGCACCTCACAGTCATAAACTCTGAAATCTACATCACTTTGCACGACAAAGCAAGTGAGCACCGACGGTGACTTCATGGTGCATTCAAGTGAAAGTATCTATACTCCAGTGCCACAAAGGCTGCTTACAACAGGTCATTTCTATTAACTTTCCTGATATTCTTTTGTTGATATAAGCCTATATCTGTCATTACTTACTTGTTCTTTCATTACTGCATTTTTTTATAATTCATTTCATGTTGAAATCAAAACATGGACCCCCCTCCCCCATAACAGTAAGCTTGGCTAACAAACACAATGTCAGACTAAAACATGGGATAAAAAATGATAAATCTAACTTCTCAGACTGTTAAGCTTTTCTCCACAATCTTAATATAGAAGCTTTAGAGGACAAAATGTATCTAATCCAGTTTTCATTATATAGTTGACTTATGTTCTTTTTGGCACCACTAATTGAGACTGGTACTGCTCCACAGAGTTAAGTTCAATGTTGCAGATGGTGCACGGGTAGCCCTTTAGTGTGGAAGCTGTAGACACAGGAAAGGAGCGATTACTGCTTATTGTTTTCATTTATCTTCAAAGGACTGATTTGTTCTTTAAGTACAATGGCTGGTTGGTGGTCTGACCTGGCGCTGTGGACGGGCCATACGTCTCCATCAGTTTCAGCTTGGTCATCTGTTTTCTATGCTTCTTGCCCACGTAGTGCTGCTGGGCCATGAGCGGGTTGTTGAAGGAGGCCTGGCAGATGGAGCAGAAACGGTCCGGGTTGTTGTTGTTGTTGCCCGTCGCCGGCGCATTGCTCGAATCCTCTGCGGGTTTCTTCTTCGGCTGAGCTGTTGGCGGTGTTTGGGAGGCTACTGGACAAGAGGAGACAATAACAACAATACAATTAACACTCGGAATCATAACGCACACACAAAAGAAAACACACATATACTAATCATACATTCACAAAGCAAATTAGATAAACTGTAATACACAAAAAGTTAGAAAAGAAGAAAATGGAGGGTAAAGAGCTGCAGGTTATGAATAAAATAATTTAAAACACATTCATACCTGGGGTCTGGGGACCGACGGTTTTCAGCCTCAGGTTCTTGGAGTGTTCTTTGCCCTGGTAGTGAGACGCGGCCACCACAGGAGAGGAGAAGGTCATGTTACAGACATGACACACAGCAGCAGCATCGTCGTTGATGTTCTGTGGGGTGTTGGGATTTTATTAATAACATGATAAATATAACATTAGATTACAGTATTATTATAACATTATAATTACTATATTATATACATTATAATTACTCCATTTCAAGAAGGTTATTTTGTATTTCACCGTTTTAATTTGACTTTTTCCCTTCATTTCAGTATTTAGCCACAAACTACTTTAATCAGCTCACCTGGCTTTTCCCTTCTCTTTTCCTTACTCACACACCTACACCTGCTTACTCTTAAGCCACACACATGCACATGCACACACACACACACACACACACAATCGGGGCTCGCCCCACCCGCCTCCCTCTGTCTCTCTCTGTGTGTGTCTGCTCTGTTAATTGTCTTAATCAGCAGGATGTTTTATAAAGTTGCCCAAAAACATAAGTCCCGTTTTGGATTTTTTCACACCGCTATTCTGTTTACAGCAGCAACTGAGCTGGGAGGAGGAGGCTCGTCGTTAATGATATTTTTCATAATGACGTCCATCAAAAAATTTCACAGATATACTCTGGCTTTCAGAGAGCATTCTGCCAAAGAATTCAAATTAAATGCTTTGACATAATCTGTCAAATCAGACTTCATCATCACCATTATTATTACAACATTATTGGAATAAATAATGATACAAATTTCCCATTACAGGCCGATCATTTTTTGTGCATTCCTACTTGAGAAAAAATTTAATTTAATAGATTCCACACAGCCTCAGTTAGTAATAAGCTATGTGGGTTGCATTTCAATTAATAACATGTTAGTTTGAATTTCCTCAAACTTGATTTTTAAAGACACGACAGCTCTAACCAGCAGCCCACTGCAGGCTGGTAAGTGAGCTGCATATAACTGGAGCACAGACGCGAGTGGTTATGGCAGGAGATCCTGTGGGTGAAGGCGAATGTGGTGCAAAGAGCAGCAGTAACATCCCAGGAGATCCAACTGCTCAGTTTGTTCAAGATCAAAAATACTTCAGAAAGTACTGGTGTTTTCACTTCATTGTTTGCAAACGGATAGTTCAGTTTATGTAACATGAATTAACTATTAGTTTGGGTGATTTCTTACATTATGTTCAACCTACATTAACTTAAAAAAAACTGAGCACTTTTTACTCACACTGTCAGGTGATGACTTCAATTTTTTGAAAGACGTCTCCTTCTCATTTTGGATGGAAAGATAACGGCGCACTCTGTTGGCATGTTTCTTGCTCTGAAAAGATAAGCACAGATGTTTATCACAAAATGGATTTTTTAGAAGTACAGAGGAAATGTATCTGATGACGGGCCACACAGCAATGAGGCAGCTTCTGCCTTGTAATGGTTGATGTGTTGCTTTTGAACAACTTTGGCATGAGAACAATGTATTTTCTATTTTAAGAACACACATTTTCATTATGGCTGCACAGTTTCATATATAATCACGTCTGGTATGCTGATGAATGGATTAGTTAAACAATATACAGTGTATGTAATATGAACATTTGAACTATTAATAGTTTGTCAGCTACAACCCAAATTCTAAAAAAACTTGTGTAAAACGAAATTACAAACAGAATTCAATAATTTGCTAAATCATTTTTTGTGCTTTTGTAAATATACACTCATTCTGAATTTGATGCCTGCAATGCGTTTCCAAAAAGTTGGGACAGGAGCAACACAAGACTGGGAAAGTGGTGGGATGCTCAAAAATCACCTGTGTAGAACATTCAACAAGAGAACAGGTAACAGACTGATTACAGGTGATATTATCATGATAGGGTAGCAAAGGGGCGTCCTCGAAAGACTCAGCCTTTACAAGCATGGATGAACTGAGGTTCACCACATTGTGAAAAACTGCTAATATTTCAACAGTTTGAGAACAAAGTTTCTCAACTCAAAACTGCAGGAATTTAGAGATTTCACCATCTACAAACTGTAATATCATGAAAAAGATTCAGAGAATCCAGTGAAATCTCTGCACAAAAGGGGCAAAATCATCACTGAATGACTGTGACCTTTGACCCCTCAGGCAGCACTGCATTAAAAACTGCATTAAAAACCCCACAACATTGTATAAAGAATACTACATGGGCTCAGGAACACTTGAGAAAACTGTTGTCAGTAAACACAGTTTGTCTCTGCATCTACAAATACAAGTTAAGACTCGACCATGCAAAGAGAAAGACATATATCAACAACATCCAGAAACACTGCAGACTTCTCTGGGCCCGAGCTCATCTGAGATGGACTGACGCAAAGTGGAAAAGTGTGCTGTGGTCTGACGAGTCCACATTTCAGACTGTTTTTTAGAAATCATGGACATTGTGAGGAAAAGGACCATTCAGATTGTTCCCAGCACTCTTTTTCAGAGACATCCCTGCTTATTTCAGCAAAACACATTGTGGACGTGTTCCAACACTGAGTCTTCATAGTAAAAGAGTTCAGGTACTAGACTGACCTGCCTGCAGTCCAGACCTGTCTCTCATTGAAAATGTGTGGTGCATTATGAAGCACAAAATACAACAACACAGACCCCGGACTGTTGAGCAGCTGAAGTCGTATATCTTTCTCATGATGTAGTGAGTGAGAATTTCACTTTAAAATCTTCAATAATTAGTGTCCTCAGTTTCCAAACACTTACTCAGTGTTGTTAAAAGAAAAGCTGATGTATCACAGTGGTAAACAGGCTCCCGTCCCAACTTTTTTGGAACATGTTGCAGGCATCAGATTCAGAATGAGTGTGTAAACAAAAAAAAAGTAAATTCTTATGTTTCTGTTGTCAGACATGAGAATAAAAAGTTGATCGTACCCCATAAATACTACCTACCTCACCAGCTTAATAATGATGTGATCTTATATATAATAATAAAGTCATTAATGTTATGTAAAGCACGTTTGATAATCACACCTTCTAGCTAATAATCTCGCAGCTTCCCCCCGACCACTGAGTATAGTAACACCGTCAAAAATAAGTTAAAACCCCTGGCACTGAAACAGCAGCAGCAGACAGTCTGTGGGCTCACTGACCTGATAATGAGTCAACTTCTGAGACTCCGAAATTAGGACAGCACTGCAGACTTTACACTGGGAGTCAGAAAACAGGTCGCCATGCTCCTTTATCATCTTATTTACTGCAGGGAGGTGGGGAGAGAAACAGGAGGTTTTTAATCAGGTTACATCTTCTGGGAAAATGTAATTATAACACAACGTAAAAAAAAAAAATCTGTGGCAAAAGTTCAAACAACAATTCAGCTCAACAGCTCTGTTCAAATACTTTTTTTGAGGGACATAAGAAAACTCAAAAGTGTCCAACTTCAATGGCGCTACAATCCTCTGAATTTGAGTTTTATGGAGTTTTTGAAGCAGGCCTCCTTTAAAATAAGCTTCCTTTCTCATTGCGAGTAATTCCTACCTGATAAATGTAAGGTGACACCCTCATGCACACATTAACAATACATGCAATTATGCTGGCAAACGTCTACACAAAAATCTATGAACACCACACTCACAGGCGCATGTTTTGGGTCCAACTACCTCACCTACTGGAGTCACTGTTCTATCAAACAATCTCAAAAATGAATTTACCTTAATGTATGTATGTATGTATTAAATTTGGTTGGATATGGGTAGTGTAGCAGCACAACATGTCATGATTTCTGTTACTTTGTTGGTCTGGATGAGCACTATTTAACTGAACCCTTTCAGACATGGAAACATCACTGGTTTCATCTCTCTGTTTATGTGTAAATATTTTACAGCTGTTTGTCATTCAGACACAGGTGTCCCGTTACACAAAGGTTCCTCCTGGATTTCTTCGGACGTCACAGGATCTTAACAGTGAGAGCCATAACGCTTAGATTTGGCACCTAATGTGCAAGAGGGAGGTAGTTAAAAGTGATGATATCAAGAAAAGTGTTCTGTTCTGAGACAGGCTGCATCAGTGGTGCAGTTCTCTGCAACTGAAAAAAATAAATCATTTTATATTTTTCTGCACAGACACACCTTGGTCAACACCTGCTGTTTTTATAGTGTGCTCTATAAATAATTTATTATTTATTATTAGTGGTCAACTGGGGCTGCGACTGACTATTTTTATTGTCGATTATTTTCTTGATTAGTTGTTTGGTTCATAAAATGTCAAAAAATGCTGAACAATGTTGATCAGGGTTTTCCAGAGATCAAGATGATGTCCTCAAATGTCAAATGACAAAAATCTTGTTTTGTCAAATACACAAAGATATTCAGTTTACTGTCATAAAGGAAAACAGAAAATATTCACATTTAAGAGCTGGAAGCAGAGAATTTTGACTTTTTTTCCCTTAAAAAATGATTAATTATCAGAATAGTTGAAGATTAAGATTAATATAACATTAACTATTAATCAACAAACCATGTAAATCAGTCTGTTACCAAGTATTATATAACACAATGTCAGAAAAATACAAATAATGAACATCATGATTCATACATGAGAAACTGTTGTATTATGGACTCCTTTGCTCTGTTTTATCCTGTGTTTACATCTTTCCACACAGTTTGCCATATCGCACCACTTCATTAGGGCTGCAACTAAAGATTATTTTCATTATCATTTAATCTGTTGATCATTTTCTCAATTAATCCGTTCGTTGTTTGGTAAGAAAACAGTGAAAAATGCTGATCAGTATTCCCAAAAGCCCAAGGTGACATTCTCAAATGTGTTACTCTGTCAACAACCCGAAAATATTCAGTTTACTGCCAGAAAATATTCACATTTGAGAAACTGAAATCTGAGAATTGGGACATGTCTTCTTTAAAAATGTCTCAAAACGATTATCAAAAAAAGAGAGATTAATTTAATAGTTGACAACAACTTGATTAATCGTTGCAGCTCTAGATTTCATCAGTTATTTCCCTGTTTAACAAGTTGGGGATGACCCTTTTAATTAGATAATTTCACTCTTTGAGACAGTCTTCTCCCAAGCAGGCAGTGTCATCCACCATCCATTCGATGTAGCCTAACTAACAACAACTGTTTGATTGATTCAGCTGTAATGCAGCCTTAAGACAGGAGAAGAAAATAACCATAACAGTGTGTTAAACCAGAATTCAAGACAATTTATACTCTGTTGTATCCAAGAAGCCACAGCTATTTTACTGGCTCCTGAAACTGCATTTCTAGCTGTTTGTTTTTTTTGTATGTTTTGGCATCACATCAGTTGTGCAGAATGAAAGTTACCTACTGAAACTGACTCAAGTGTCAAAAGGGGGCTTTTCACTACAACCATCTGCCAATGGTGGTGTGCTAACACAAAGCTGACAGCAGTGAAAGACTGAACACAATTAAAAAACATACTTTTGAAAAACTGCATTAAGGCAATTCATACACGCCCATCTGTTCAGAAGTTCAAAAGTATCATGTGTTTTGCGTTATTTGCATGCGTTACAGGCACTAAGCAAACACGCATGAACAGACTGCCGCACCACGCATATGGCCTAAAACCCGCACGTCTGCAGAATCAAACTAAATGAAGCCTCCCTCAGTCTCCACCGGTCCACAGGCGCAGGAATCGATTCATGATCATCTGGAGTCACATCGGATGCAGACATGCTCTCCTCGACCTTGGAGCCGAAACGGGGACTGCTAGCTTAGCTTAGCTTAGCAACCCTGCAATGCCGGCTAACGCTAGCTTGCAGGAAGCTAACGGCAGCACCGGCATTTTAGGCTAAATTAGCCTCAGCTGGGAATGAGTGCACTGACGCAATGTCGTTTTAAAATATACCGTAAAATAGCAAAGAAACTGGCCATACCCTCCGCCGGCCCCGAAGGTAAGTAAGGAAAATCCTCAGTCTGCATCGCGTCCGCCATAATTTCTATTGCAACCAGCGGCGTCCTAATGCGCATGCGTAGCTGACAGGCAGACGGAGGAAAATAGAAGCAGGCTATTGGCTGCGGTCCATGGGAGGGCGTGGTTTGGACGATCCAGCCCCGCCTTTTCCCAGGCTGCAGCTTCTGCTTCCAGTATTATGACAAAATTTCACACAAATGTTTAGATAAATTGTCTGAATAAATGAAAATAAATAAATAAGTAAATAAATGGATAAATTGCTGAAATGTTTTAAAGGTTACTGTATTATATTCTCTTGTATCAGAAAAAGGAAATTTTCTGATTGAGCAGCACTTAACATCCCTGATTACCAATATATGTGTTTTGTTATTTTGAGTTGCTTAAATTAAATGTGCAGTGTGTAAACGCAAATATTACGCTGCTAAATTTGTTTAGAGGCATAAAAGGATAGTTCACCCAAAAATGAAAATTCAGCCATTACTCACCTCATGCCAACTTAAGGTTTTGCTTTACTTTAGATCACAAGTTACTGCTGGAGTTTCACAGGAAAACAGCCTTGCAGAATCTCTAAAACAATTTAAGTGAATGGTAACCAGTTTTCAAATGGAAAAAACAACAGAAAAAAACATACAATGCCTCTATACTGCTCTTCAGGTGTAATCCAAGTCTCCTAAAGCCCTAAAGTTTTTTTTTTTTTTTTCCTTAGATGTTTTTTCCATTTGAAAACTGGTCACCATTCACTTAAATTGTTTGGGAGATTCTGCAACGCTGTTTTCCTATGAAACTCCAGCAGTGTTTTGTGGACTAACACTAAACCTGACCATCAATTGGCATGCGGTGAATAGATAATGACTGAATTTTCAGTCATCTTAAGCAGCAATTTTGTGGTTTATTTTTCTTTTTCTGGTCACACTGCTCATCATGTAGGCACAGCCCCTCGTAAGGTCACCCTTCCAAGGCAGATGATCTACGGAAATTAACAATAAATAATAATATTTAAATTGAGATGTTTTGATGTCTATTGTTTTTCTTCCTAAGTTCTTGCTGTTACAAACCATTACACTGGTCTATCCATTTTAAAGAAAACTGAGTCTATACTATGCAAAAACTTTGCAGATCTCCCCTGGTTGCATCTGGTAGTTGTGGTGACATTGCAGTAGGTGCTTCACCATCTGTTGCCTGGCGGAGATCTGTAGTCTACTGAGTGACTTCTTTGAGTTACATATACACTTACATATTTTGCATATATAGGCAGTATATAAGTATATAAGTTCTTGTGTTCCTCACAGATTCTATGATTCTGTGATTCTGTCCACGTGTGAATAAAACCAGCTTGAACTAAAAATCGACTTGTTTGATTTCCCTTTCCTTGGACAACTTCTCCTCCCAACTTCACCACCCAGGAGCAACAGATAACCAAAGCAAATGGAGAACAAAAATCCTGTTCGATCCTAAACTCCCCCAGCCTCCTTGCTTACCACTTCCATAGGCCTGACTGGGGGTTATGGCAGCAAAAAAGCTACCTAAGTGTTGTTGGACTGGGGGCAGACTGAACACTACAGTAACTTAGTGTCACTTTATGAGGCAGAGGCTAGCTGGTTAGCATGCTAACTTCAGTAGATATCTCTGCAACACAATACAATTACATCTTTGACATAACACCAAAACTTATATTTCTTTACATTCTGTTGATAATTTTAGTTCATTTTTGAATGTTTTAAACAATAATTCTACAACTAAATGCCCAGAATGTCATACTATCAGTTTGTATTCAATGTACTTTTGTATTTTCAAATTACATATTACTTTGTTCTAATTAAATACATTTCTCAAACCTGTATTTTGTATTTCATTTTAAATAGATTTGATGACCAAATATTTTTAATGTGTAACAAGATACTTTTTCATGTATCACTGCCATTAATGTTTCTTTATAACACTTGTGAGCAGCATGCACTAAGAAGTTGGTCAGCAGTGTGTTTCTGTTTAATCTGAGTCAGCCATTAGGTGGAGACAAATAGCCATTAATGGTACAGACACTCAAACACAACAGAGAACAGTGTTACTGTAACACGCAGCAGCATTACAGTAATGGGCCTTGGTGCTCTCACTCACTTCAACTAAGTAATAATTTCCTTTTTAGCTGTTATTGCTTCTACAGAGCTCAGACCATAGACTTTTGGCCTGAGAAGCTCAATTGTGAGATGCAACATCCACCCTTTGTCTTTTACAACTGCCAGCCATGTTTATAAATCTTCAGTCATTTACAGGCCCTTCCCCCAAGTTTGTAGCCATTGCAGACATAACTTGACAATAACACAATATGCTATTACATTATAAGTACTTCTTTTTAGCTACATAGATGTATTTTACACGTAATGCCCCTTTAGTTACATCACAAGTTTCCGTAGTGTAGTGGTTATCACGTTCGCCTAACACGCGAAAGGTCCCCGGTTCGAAACCGGGCGGAAACACTTATTTATCTTCCAACAATGTTTTTAAAACTATAAGATTGAAATATAAACACAATGTCACACATTATTAATTTCCAGGATGTAAATATGTGTCACAGTGGCACAAGAAAACAACTGTGTTCGGATATTCATAAGCAAAGTGACAACAAATACTCTGCCAACGACTGCTTCGTCGTAACTGCCGTGCACGACAAATTACGTGTATTTGCTATCTCAAAGTAATTCTTGTCCTCAGGCTCACAGCACCAGTTTTGTCCTCCCTGTCCAGTTCAGGATAGATTTTACAATTTTATTGCTTGTTTTTAAGGTTTTAAAAGGGCTCATTTATCTGATGTCCTACATCTCCAGACTCCAGTTAGAGTAACAAGATTGTTGAACCAGTTGTTCCTGGATGTTCCCAGATCTAGATGCAAAAATAGAGGTGAGAGCCTTTGCAGTGGCTGCCCCTAATCTATGGAATAGTTTGGTTTTCCATATAAAGGAGCTGCTAAGACCCCAGAAACCTTTAAGCCACTGCTGAAGACCCATGTTCAGTTCAAGCGGGATACAACTCACTTTCCTTTATTGTGCTGCAATAAAAAAATCCTGCTTTTTCATTAATGCATGAGTCATAATAATGTAATAATATCATAAGAGTCTAACAGTTACAGGGACATACTTCTACATTAAATACTATAAGTGTATTTTCCTGATTATACTTTAAGTATGTAAAACATACTTTCAGTGCAGGACTTCAGACAGGAACTAGTGATTAACTGATTAATCGCCATTAATAATTTACTGATCAAAATGTATTACCTAGAAATGTTTTGTATACCATCTCTTCGGGGCTCACAGTTTGGTTTGGTCTGGTTTGGTTTGTTACCCACAATTTCCACCAGGCACTGCTGTGCCGTGTTACGTCCACGCCGCAGCAGTCGGAGCGATCCGCAGCCATTCTATACAATATCCAGAAGTGTCCCAGAAAAAAGCGTTCTGCATTCCAGAAGTGGCTCTCCGCTCCACTTCAAATACGTGCTGAGTCTATTTTTGAGTGTTGCCTCGTCAATTAGCACAGAGCAGATCAAATGGGCAGGAAGTCAGACACCGAAAAGGCAGGGAGAATCCAGCTAATTTTCAAAATAAAAGACCCCGCGCAGACTAACGATCATGAAGACAGAACAGAAACTATTTGACCACGTAGCCAGCTTCATGGTCGAAGCACAAAGAGCAAGGAAAGAGGACATAATCAATCAAATCTGAGCAAGTAAACATAATCAGGCGGGCAAAACGCTTCACTGCTGAAATGCCTCTGAAACGCTGCTGGTGGGCGCTGCAGCCGTGCGGAGGACAAATCAGAACTGTAGCGCAGACGTGCCGCGCTCGGTGGAAGTTCTGGGTTGGTATAGAAATGGCAGTAATTTATCAGTGTTTCGTTTGGCGCAGCTCCCTGTTGATTAAAGACAGGTGGACAATTGTTTTATTATTCTGTTTTTGTTTGTTTAAATTGTGCTTCATGAGTTAGTTTCAACTAATGTGCCGCTAAAACTGATTAAACTTAAACTTAAACTGAGAAAAATACGTTCATTTTGTATCTCATTAATGATTAATTGATTAGGAAAATGCGCAAAATTTGCAACCCTAGTCTAAACAAAGTCCAGTTGTACAGTATGAATACAAGACATAAAAGTGACAACATGTTATATAATACACAAATGTTTGTGTCACTTCAGGAACACACTTAATAAACACTACTACTGTACATCTGGACATTTTAAAACATCTCAAGAGTACAGTTAGGTTTACCCAAAAGTGCAGCCATAATCACTAAAATCGTTTGATTTTTGCGTGGTGTCGTTTGGCCATTGTAAAATAAAATGAAAGAAAAGGAACATTAATTTATAACAATTTATATGTCTATCAGTTGACAGAGTGTTCACTGACATACTTGAGCCATTCATGAATTTGATCCTTAAGGGGAAAAAATAAACAAACAAATAATGTTTCCGCCCGGTTTCGAACCGGGGACCTTTCGCGTGTGAGGCGAACGTGATAACCACTACACTACGGAAACTCATATATACAGAAAAAAAACATTTGGATAAAAAAAATGATCAAAAATATATAATTACTGTGTTTTTCTCATCCAACAGGACAACGGCAGTGATAAAAAAAAACAAAGTCAATAAAGCACACAATTAATACAGAAACACAAACAAAGTCCTGCTTTGAAAATATTACTTTAAAGATTAATATGTAATATGTAATATATTTACTGTACTATATATCATAAAATGACAACGACATTATTCATTTCTATAAAAATGTTAATCAGTCGTAGTAGTTAATACTAAGTGTTCTGAGTCATCAGCTGCTCCCTCAGTGACAGTAATGTGACTCTCGATGTCTCATGAGAAGTAAATCAGCTATTTCTCCAAATATAAACACCTTCACTGTTAAACCCTGACAACAATTTGATCTCTGTGTTATGGAAGCAAATATTAGCCAAATGTGATAAAAAAAATTAAAAAAAATCCCATAAGTCATCATGATGAGAAACTTTCTCTAAAAATAAAGAGTCAGTATCCCTAAATAATGACACAATATCTCAAAATCACTTAATATCTCATAATAATGACTGAACATCCCAAAAAATAAGGACTTAATAACTCGAAATAATGAGTTAGTAATTCTCAACGATGACTATAAATAATGAGATGAGTGATTTAAGAAAGTTTCTCATTGTAATGACAGAATCTTTTTTCATCACGTTGTCAGAAATGGGCTTTCATACTTTAACAGCTACCCAATTATTATCTAATATTTCTAAACAAAAATCTCAGTCGTCATTCATCAGCGAGATTTCACCTGATCAAAACAAATCTAACTAAAATCTTTGTTTTTTTCCGTGGCTATGATAGAGGAAGTTTAGCTCTGTGGGTCTGTTTGTGATTTATTTTTGACACTGTTTTTGTTCCTCCTTGCCTGTTGCAAAAGTTTAGGAAATCACAAGTTGGAGCTGAAAGCCCCTCTGAAAGCCCACACGAGTGACACAAAGGACCGGTCGCCACAGAAAGAAAAGCTGTGTTTCCGCGTGTGGAAGGACGGCGTCGGTGTGGACGTGCAGGAAGAAGAAACCAACCCGGTGATTCCCCGCCTGGACTGTTGAGACACAGCTGCTGTCGGGGGAATTCTTCAATTGCAGAATTTCTTTAAATTTGGCCATTTACTGATTTTGAGTCACTTAGAAATAAAACTATGAGTGCTTCTACTGTAACTGGTGTGGATACAGCTTCTGACATGGGATTACTGGGAGGTTTCCCAGAGGATTGGTGAAAGAGGTACCGATACCACAGTTTAGAAATAATCCTTTACAAGTTGAAGTTATGCATCCACTATCCTAGTGCATTTAATAATGCAACAAGTATTAACAAAATGTACTCTAAGTATCAGCAATAAAAATAGTGATTAATAGTGAATAAATGTGACTGATATCTGATTCTATGTGACATTATTAGATTGTTCATACGGTTGCATCAATGTTAGAGCAGCATTTTACTCTTGCAGCTGCTCCAGGAGGAGACACTTTGAACTTTATATACAGTTTGATAGTTTAGACCATCGGTGTCCAACCTAAGGGTCAAGCCCTTCCAAAAGGTCACCAGATAAATCTGAGGGGTCGTGAGATGATTGATGGATTTCCACTAATAACTGATTTTCTGGTGAAATACTGGATAATTTGACCTCCTTATTCTAAAGCTATACAACACAATCCCTTATTTAGAACAGTCATTCTCATTAGACGTGCTTTGATGTAACTGTCAATAGAATTAGAAGCAAACTTTTGAAATGTTGCAAAAAGAAAAAAAAAAAAAAAGAAAACGCGAATTAGTCGAGTTTTCCATCGACCGGTTTGGAGTGAATAAACATGTCTATGTAAAGCGTAGTTTCATCAGCATAGTTTTGAATAGCCCAAAAAGGTTCCCATCAACCCTTTCTGATGTGATACTTTAGAAATGCGCATAAAAGTACAATGATGGGAATGTGGATAATGTGGAAATTCACAACAAGCACACATTAACTACACAGGACAGTGGTTACACCTTAAGAAATTACTGATTGCCAATAAATCATTCTGATTAAAAATGCTCGAGTGTAATATTCAAGTCAAATTTTTCAAAACAAAGAGAGAGATTTTTATTTTCAAAACTTTTTGTGACTTCATTCAATCTGATTTGTGATGAGCTCAAAATTTATTTGAGACCATTTTGTCACTGTTCGGGTCGAACATCATATCAATAAAGTTAAAATTTGCTGTGACTTGACATTATAATGACTATTTAGATGTGATCAGAGTCGGCTAGTGTTTCCAGTAGAGTTTTATAGATATATATTTATTTATTTATTTAAATTTATAGATAAATAATGTACAGAGCAACTCCCCTCTGTCGGTTAAAGAGGACCAGACCCCTTTTCCTTAAAGACACAACAGTGACTGTGTGAGTGATAAAAAGTCATGAGGCTTTAAGGTGGCAGGAGAAGATTCATAAACAATATCAGTTTCTAAAATGTGATCAGAGTGGGGAAAAAACATTAGAATCATATAGTTTTGATTATATATTTTCTGAAAAATGTCAGAAATAACATGCATGTCTGTTTCCATAGTGTAGTGGTTATCACGTTCGCCTAACACGCGAAAGGTCCCCGGTTCGAAACCGGGTGGAAACACATCTTTAGCTTCGTTATTCAGTAATTACCACTGCTGCCTCAGAGTAAATAAGCACGGGGGTCAAACCCAGCTGGGACAGGCCCTCTCTGTGTGTGGGGTTTGCATGTTCTCCCTCACCAAAGTCCAATCTGGCTCCCTTACACACACGAGTGTGACCAAGAGTGACTCAGTGTGAAGTCACACTTGCGGCGGTGGAGGGTCACTTAAAAAGGGGGCAGGGTGTAAATACACTGGCAGCTTTGGGTGGGCCGCTCTCGCCTTTGTCTGAAAGAAACTATTGTATTGGATATTGTAATTAAATAAAATATTAAGTCAATGATCTTATAAACAGCATTGATAAAGATGCAAGTAGCAATGACACGACACACACATTACATTTGTGGCATAGTAAGGAAAATTATTAACTAAATGAATTAAAACTTGCTTCTTTGGCCACATCTCTTTAGCATTCAACATTTTTTGTCATGTTATTTCATCATGAGTGCATGAAAACAGTCTATCAAATGTCTGTTTGAGGTAAGGTAACTCATAACTTATCCTTTGGAATACATTTCGTAGTGTTTCCTCTATCATATATGGTTGACTTGTTTGGAACAACACTTAAATATGGCGGACCCTCTACGTGATCAAACTGAGGGAGAGTGGGTGGGGTTAGGGTGTAGGAGCCAGATTGGAAATTAAATGTAACGCCTGGAACACCTGAGCATCGCGTTTTTAAAAAAAAATTAACTACTAACTCTAAATAATTGATTGATCGTCATTTTTCAATCAAAAATGCCAAACACTTGCTGTTTCCAGTTTCCAGCTTTTGAAATTTAAGGATTTGCTGCTTTTCTTCACCATTAATGACAGAAAAAGAAGCGTCTTTGGGTTTTGGACTGTTGATACGACATAATAAATCTGACGTCACTCTGGGCTCTGGGAAATTGTGATGAGCATTTTTCACAATGTTTTCTAACATCTTATTGACCATACGATCAATTGATTAACCTTGAAAATAATCAAGACTTTAAACTAATCGTTAGTTGCAGCCCTACGCAGGACTGACGTGTTCTATAATAAACGTGTTGTAGACTCAATTATCAATCAATCAAGAAAATAATCATCTTGTTGGCCTACTTCATACTTCATATCATTTAAAATGGAAATGTACTTTTTAGTCAACTTTGGTTGCTGCTACAGCTCTGATGGTGACACCTACTGCATTTTCAATATTATTATTCATATTTTTATAGCAATATTATCATTATTATCATTTGCATTGTTATTGTACAAGTGAAAGCAACAGCATTTCCTCGTTTGTTTTCCCCTGTGATGAAGTTACATGACGAATGAGGAGGAACTGACTCTTGTGGTGTCTTGATGATACGCTGTGCACACACACACACACACACACACGCAGTATATAAGCCTGATGTCTGCTGTGTTTTATGTCAGTTGGACTTCGTCATTTCGGTGCATCTCATCATGGAGCAGAAGTACGTCAGGCATGTGGAGCTGCTGGGCTTCGAGAAACGCCTCTTCCCGAGTCAGCACTATGTAAGGCTCAAAACATTTACTCTACAACCCTGAATTCTGCTAAAGAGGCTTCAAATCCTCAAAAAATTGTAGATTTAGAGAAACTATTTTTGAAATAACCAAGCGCAGAATCTAAAGAGAGAAACTTGAATCAAGCATCTGGTCTTTAAAAGTGATAGATCCTATTGTGTTTGAGTAGAATATAATATTTTGTTCTGTCTGTTCACGCAGGTGTACATGCTGATGGTGAAATGGAGCGACCTCACTGAGAAGCTGATCTACAGGACGTATCCTGAGTTCCACACCTTCCACGTAAGTTCCTCTGTCCTACAAAACAAAAGCTCCGCTCTGACCCGCTTCGTAACAAACTTTCTCACGCTGAAATGAACCAAAAGGTCTAAAGTGAAACAAAAGAGGATGCAGGCGCTGAATCTGTGTTCAGAAATGTTTTGTGTTTCTGTGACAGAAATCGCTGAAGGAGATGTTTCCCATCGAGGCTGGTCAAATA
Organism: Lutjanus argentimaculatus; assembly: GCA_034769285.1. NCBI lineage: Eukaryota > Metazoa > Chordata > Actinopteri > Lutjaniformes > Lutjanidae > Lutjanus > Lutjanus argentimaculatus. Next base: position 2,424,800 of record JAWZSL010000004.1, read on the forward strand.
GAGAAGAAAGACAGGATCATCCCGTCATTACCAGGTAAAAAATAACAAGAACTGTCTCTATATTTGAGCTGTTTTTATGTTAGAGTGCAGACTGTGTCACATTCTGTCACCACTTGTTTTCCTGCCATCAGGGCTGCTCAACTCTCATTTCTGCAATTTGGTTTTATATGACGCTATTCTGCTTAGTTAGTCAGTTAGTTTTGACAAGTTGCAGAATCAAAGAGTGGTATTAAAAGATAACCCAAAATAAGTATGAAGTAGCTGAGACATTTTAGAGATGAAAGAAAAACTAATCCTGATCCTTTAAGTTAAAGCACCTCTGCATGCTGTAATGTACTTTCAGGAAGCACCTGTGGGGGAATTCACTTCTCTTTTTTAAATTTGTTGAAGCAAATGAGCAAACTGCAATAACGCTGCAACCACAATGTCAAGATATGCAAAGACTTTGGCAGCTGTGAGCAGTGGTGAAAGGTGAATTACAAAAAAAGAAAACAAAACAAAGAACTGATAAGAAAAGAAGAACAAGGAAAGTTCAAACCAAAAATGCAAATAACAGACAACAGGTAAAAAGTCTGTCTCTGCCCCTCAGAATGATGAATGAACAGATCAAACAGACTAGAGCTGGGAAATATATCAATATATTGATATTGTGATATGAGACTAGATATCGTTTTTGATTTTTGATATCTTTATACTGTGATAGGACCAAAGTGTTGTCTTTTCCTGGTTTTAAAGGCTGGATTACAGTAAAGTGATGCAATTTTCTGAACTCACCAGACTGTTCTAGCTGTTCTATTGTTTGCCTTTACTCACTTGGTAATTACATCCACATTACTGATGATTACTGATAGAAATCTTATTGTATTAATATTCTGTGAAAGCACCACCAGCTGTCCGTACAGTATTGCTGCAATATCAATATCGAGGTATTTAGTCAAAAAGAGGGACGTTCCTGGCGACTAATTTCCCTGTCAATTAAATGCAAAATTTAATTTAGACAAGTTGACAAGTCTAATACTAAAAAACACTCAGAAAGCAGTTTAAAATTGAGCACAATTTATTCATTTATATTGTTAAACACTGTCCGAAAAAAAACCCTGTGTATTAAGAGCCATTTGAAGCCGTTAATCACAGTCTATAATTGCCAAATCGTATTTTAAATGCTACTGAAATGCTACTTTGCGCTGTGCAATACAAACTTTACACATTAACGTACAAAACATGACAACAACTCACTAAATGCTTCAACTTTACAGACCAAAGAGGATCACAGTGTCTGCGGGTGAACGACCCGGAGCTGATGTTAGCTGCCAGTCTGCTACACAGTGTGGCTAACCTTAGCAGTGCTAACAGCAGCAGCAGCTGCTCTGCTTGCAGGTTTATGTCCGTGTCTGTGCTGAACATGGTCGCATGTTGCTGCAGTCGAGTGATTATATATCAGCTTATTCTGTCGCAGTCTACATTCAACATTATTTCTATTTTCTAGATTAAAACACTGACAAACTGCGCTGGTATTATGAGCTGTCATCTGTCCGACTTTGCCGATAAAAACACCCGGGGTTGCCTGGGCCATCAGGGCATACACGCTTATGGTGTACGGTGAGAGGGGCTGCCCTCTGATGGGCAACTGCATAACATCTTAGAGGCAACAGATATCTGGCATTGTGCATGAATAAAATATTGATAAATAGTTTAAACGACTAGTATTTCTGGTGCCGACTAGCGAGGGTGACGATGTTTAATCGTATTGTTGACTAACTGCCCATATTGTCCATATCCCCAGTCCAATTTTATATACTGTTGAGCAGTTTAATTTACAGCAATGCATCACATTCTATAAGATCATCACTATTTGAGTATTTCCAGTATGTTATTTTAAAGAAAATGAGTATATCAAAATATATATCACATATTGTGGCACAGCCCTAAAAATATTGAAAAATCATTTATAATTTGTTACCCAGCCCTGGAACATACTGATTATTTATCTATCCTGGGGGGCACCACAATAAAGACGGAGCAGTGGCTGGTTTCTAAGGTGCACGTCACGCTCAGCTTAGCTGTGTTAATGTGCTAATGTTAGCTAACGTGGCTGCAGTTAGCATCAACAACTACTGGATGTCATCAACTCTGTCTTGGTTAATATCTGGTGACTTTAAAGGTCACTAATAAACATGTTTGCTTATTAGCATCACTGTAGGTTAAAAAATCAATCACAGGGGAGGGGGGTAATAGAATGAGGTAATGAGAAAAAAAAACCCTCAAAAATTTACATGAAAAAAATGATATTCTTAGTTCTCTGAGATTATAAAGTCACAAATTCATGAGAGAAAATACACATAAAAATAGTGCTTCTTCACAAGGAGCCACATCGCTTCACTTTGCAAGGTCTGTAACATTTTTCAAAATCAAAAGACAAAATAAACGTATTAAAAGAAGTTGAATCAGCTATTGACAGCTATTTTAGCAACTCTGAAATCACCGTGTCCTGCAGCTTGACAGCACTTCTTGCTTTCACCTTTACTTCTTTCCAGGTGTCATGAAAGAAACAGTCACACTGAGCAGGTCTGTGTTTTTACCAAATTATTTTCTGTTCCTGTTCGGATGTTCAGGGCCAGTTTTCATGAAAACAGAACTACTCACATTCCCCTTGTGAAACTTTAATTACAAAAGAAAACCTGTTGCAAGGTAGAGAAAGAGAAGCAAAGGCGAAACCTCAGTCATGATGCAACAGCAGCCGCTCCACAGAGGTCTCAAAACGTACACCTCTTCAAAGCTGATTTAAGTCAGATGGAAATCTCAAAGCACACAGCAGAGGAACCACTACGCCATAACTAACCTTGCAAAGCAATGTGTGCAAAACAAAATTTACAAATTAGTGGATGCATTTGATTATGGACGAGATACTAGAGATTTTCTTGCTATAACTTTGCAACTCATACATTTTAGTATTTTTATTAAAAATATTTAACTACTGAATATAATGTATTATATTACTTATTATATTTTATTGTTATCCCATCGTAGCAAAGTACTTTTCATTCAGAAGAAGCTCATGAATAACGATCATATCATTCATATTCTACCAAAGGATTTTCATTTACATTTCTGTTGTACTTTTTAATATCAGTACACAATTAAACATCAAGAGGTCACACTCTCTCTGGAACAATTTGAAAATAAATATAAGGTTATATGTCTTAAAACTCAACTGAAGAAACATCTCATTCAAAGTATCAAATAACCTTTTGTGTTTTTTATTTAGTTAGATGTGTTTGTTTAACACGTTTTGCTAATTTGTGCTCTCTTCATTTAGCCAAACTTGTCCTGAGTCTAGTTCAGAGGTCAGATTTTAAAGTGGGCAGCAGGCCCACAGTATTTGAGGAATATTACTGTTTTTCCAACATTGCCAGAGTCAGAAACTAATAAATGTCTCTGGACAGCCCTTTCTTGTATTTGGTGAAGTCTGAAATTATGTAAAGCAGCAATAACAGCAATTGTTGAGTATCTTTGGGATCTAATAACACAATCACGATCCTATTGACATTCAGAACAAGAGCAAAACTAAACAAGTAAAATAACGCAAACAACGCAAGAGTCCATCTTTCCAGGCTTCAAGTTATCTATTTGTGTCCGCACCAAAAGTGCTGCAGCCAATCAGCATCCTAGGAGGAACTACTGGCATTGTTGTAGTTGTGATGACAGAGAGAAGTGTCCATGGAAACGACTCGTCTTGGGCAAACAATGGCAGCTCCTAAAGAGGTTAGCGTAGATACAGCGATAGCATCAGTTATATCAGAACTGAAGAGTTTTCATTCATTGAAAGAAGAGCAAAGAACGACACTGAAGGCTTTTCTCAAAGAAGGAGTTGTTTCTGCTCTTCTCCCAACTGGGCTGGAACTGTGCTGGGTGGACCCAACATAGGTCCACAGCATCAGACTTTGAAAACCCCTGGTGAAGTTTTTACTCGTCTCTGTGTGTGTTCTTCACACTCTCACTATTGCTTGGATTTATTCCGGTTTTATTTTGATCATGGATCGAGATGTGTGGATATAATTCAGATTTTTTCTGTTAAACATGATGTTGTGTTATCTTTAAGATGCATCATATTCTACAGGACAACAGACTTTTTTTTTTTGGTGCAAACACTTCATATTAAATTGAAAAATAATATTTTTGTTTTCCCCCATGACACGTCCCATGTTTGTTTCTTTTATCTACTTGTCTTGCTTTTGTTTGCTTCATTTTGTAGTCAGATGTTTATGAATATACTGACTGTACTTGTGTTAGGGAGAACTTACAGACCATCGTACTGTATGTCTTTTATCATGATGTTTTAATTTTCCGAACAAATAAAAGACATAAAACATACTCTCTGGCCCACTGGGAGACCTGTCTGTAACTTACTGGGTTTTTTCTTTACCTATGACTCATCATCAGTGCTCTGCCGTCTGGCTGATGTGGTTTGTTTATGTCCTCAGCGCCGCGGTGGCTGGACAGCCAGAAGTCGACAGAAAACAGGAAGAGCACTTTGGCTGAGTACTGCCACTCGCTCATCAACCTGCCGCCTCACATCTCCCGCTGCAAACACCTCAACACCTTCTTCAAGGTTCGACCAGAAGATGAAAACCCACCTGCCCCGAACACGTCAGTACATCTCACTCACACACACACGCGCGGTCTGTTTCCATTGTAGCTGATGTGTAACATATATCAGTAGAACAAATGTGAAATGATAATTTCCCCTTCAGACTGAAAAGAAACGAGACGTTTGTGCAGTCCAGGGAGTTGGTCAGAGGCAACGCATCTGGTAAGAGTCATTTTAAACCTTTTAACAAAATTGACTACATCCTTAAGATTAAAGCTTTGATTGTTCACAACCTTTTGAAAATGAATACTGGAAAGAATAATGGCTGCATGGCGTCCGAATATCTTTTCTTTGCATATTCCTTATTTGTTTGCAGGATAATTCTAACATACAAGTTCATCTATAAATGTATTTAATATGTTGTAAGACAAGTTCTCCACCAAGTTAACAATTTCTGCTACGAGCTACTGGTTTAATTTTGAATGTGTCCCAATTAGTCTCCTGTAAATATTTCAGTTGTTTCTGGACACTGAAAGGACATGATTGTGTTTTACCTCTCAGAGATTTCTGGTCCCATCATTCTGGACACGTACAGAGTGATCGCAGACTTCACCAAGACGTCCAAACATGAGATCAATCTGCACACCGGAGACCTGGTAGAAATTGTGGAGAAAAGTCAGAACGGTGAGAAGAGTTTAAACATTTAAACTCCACTGGTGCTGCCAGTCATCGCAACCTAAAAACATTTTTTTACTCTGAGTGATGGGATCGTACATGAACACACAACTTTCTGACAAAGTTGAGCAGTTTTGGCTTCAGAAATGTCTGTTTTGAGTGTTTTTTTATTGGTGTTCGTGCAATTGTGCTCCTAAAGTCGTTAGTTGGAAAAGCAAGATGTCACATACTTCTGTGATCCAATCAGAATTTAGCAACATTTGAATCTTATGACAGTTGGTGCTGTTCAATCATCTGATCAAACCACAAGCAAACAGTCCTGATAGACCTGGCGAGTTTTTGAGCGTTTAAGTCTTAAGAAATGATTTATATTTATTTTTTTCCTGAACTGTAACTTGGGTTGATGCTTATTTAATCAAATTTTATATCCTCACAGAAAAATACTTTATTTGAAGCCACGTTTTAGTCATAAGGAACAGGGTTATTGATATGTTGATTGACAGCGAGATAGACTATCGGTTCGTGTACACCCTGGTCCTTTCATTAACATTTAGAAACAATGGTTAAATGCTGCCAAGGACCACACCTACAGTATTTTCTGGAGTTCTGAGGCTTGCAGCAGGTTGTCCACTAACATCAGAGTTACTGAATCGATCCCTTCTCCTGTTAATATGACAAAGTGTCCTTGAGCAAGACAATGAACCCCAAATTCCTCCTGATTGTTAGACCCTGCCGTTTTAAATCGATGTATTCTGCTGTGGCTGTCACTAAGTGTCATCTGAGTAAAGAAAAATACAATACTGCTTTGTCCCGAATAAAAGAGACCAGGGTTTGAGCTGCTGTTGGTCCTGCTGTTGTGTTCAGGTTGGTGGTTCTGTCAGTGTGATTCTAAACGAGGTTGGGTTCCTGCGTCTTACTTGGAGCCTCTGGACGGACCGGAGGAGGCCGAGGACCCAGAACCAGACTACGAAGGCAAGTCATTTACAGTGTTGTTGTTGTTTTTAAATAAAAAGCATTTCGTATCGACTAGGGATGTTACAATTCTCCAAATCCACGATTTGATTTCATTTTGATAATAGAGTCACAATTAGATTTGATTTTTTGTTTTCTATGCCATCGTTAGACTATCTAGTCTTTAATTTGCAAAGATCAACACATCATTGGTTTTATATCATGACAACTTTAACATCTATGGTATCAAGCATGATATAACGGCCGGTAAGCTATGCTGCATCATCTTTGAAGTGTTGTGGGTTTTTTTTGTTTGTTTGTTTATTTGTTTGTTTTGGACACATGCTGAATGCTGCAAGAAGGCGGGGTTGGACAGGAAAAACATATTGGGAGAATCACCAGTTCTGCTTTTGATTTCAGTCCCTGAAATTAAAAGCTCACTTCAAACAATTTTCAACTAATATGGGAGTTGTGACACTAGTAATGACTGAAATAACCCAGTATAAAGCAGTACTGAAACTTCTCCAGTCAAACGAAACCTGCAATCCATCCTTCTTGTACCCACATCTAGAAAAAAAAAGTTCTTTGATTTAATGTAACGTGTGATTGGCTCAGAAGCTACCACCCATAGCCAGTCCAGCGAGGTATATTTGATGAAGATATTGAAATGGTATCAAATGACTCTGTTGGTATCAGTGACACTTTAAGAGAACTGGTATCATCATTTTTTAAACGATACCCAGCCCTACCTGTGTGTCTTTGTAACGGTGTTGTTTGTCCCTGCAGGAGAGCTGCACATCACCATCAAAGCCTACAAGGCGGAGCAGGAGGACGAGATCTCTCTGGAGGTCGGTGAAACTGTCGAGGTCATCCACAAACTGCTGGACGGCTGGTGGGTCGTCAGGTATGATCCATTAAAACAGGCATAACTGAAAACTTTAAACAATTAAAATCCTACTGTTGGACTTAAGCTGGATATGTGACACTGAGTTGTAAATGCTGTTTTTCTTTTTTACAGGAAAGGAGATGACACTGGTCATTTCCCCTCCATGTTCCTGCACAAGGCCGGCAAGAAAGAGAAATATGAAGCAGAGAGGATGAATGTACAGGGAAAGAAACCACCACCTCGCAGGTTTGTCAGAGATACATACACAGAACGAACGTAAAAACAAGTCATTCAAACTTGTTTTGTCCACCAGCCAAATGGTCAGTGAATGTTAAAATTTTACCAGCCACTCAAAGGATGACCATTGTTTTTTGAGGCTGCAGGGGGAATCAGATTAGTGCTTTAAAATGAACTTAAAGTAAATAGATCACACATATTAACAGTCAAGTTGTTAATAAAATATCTAATTTAACATACAGCATTTTTGTTAAAATCTTGTTGAAGGTCACAAATGTACAGGTCTGCACGTACTTCCTCTGTGGACACTCTGGCTTGAGTCACTTCAGACAAATAGGGAAGTGGATTACGCCACAGTTTGTGATTTCATGAATTCATCTGTGCCCGGATCCTTCTCTTTAAAACATGATCATTTTCAGACAAACTCATTCATATAAAATGTTATTTATTGTTTGACCATGTAGAGCCTTATATATAGTATATTTTATTACATACACAAGAACAAAGCGCACTTTGGGTGTTACAATCTTTTTTTTTTTTCTGGACTCTCTTTTGACTTTTCTCCCCCGGTCTGCCCTGAACCCCCTTGATCCTCTGACCCCGCACCTTAAAAACATCCTGTGCAAAGAGCATGATGGTGATTTTGGAAGGGATGTGAGAAAAGGTGTATGACACACATAAAATATCTCATATTATGGTGCAGTAATAATAACACTATACGTGTATATCAAGGTCATTGTGATCACTTGCCCCCAACATTGTAGGCTACAAACAGATGAGGACGAGGAAAAGGACAGAAAAATATATGTTAGTATATACTGAAGAGTAAAAAAGATCCAAAAAGGAAAAGTCTTTCTACAAGACTTAGTACATATATTATATTCCTCTTGAATGAAGGTATTTGTCACATTAAAAACTCCATTGCCCTTTGACTGCTCATAAAGCCTCCAGAAATGGTATCAAAGTTTAGGTGCTCGTTGAAAACCTGGTTCAAAAAAGACTGTGTAGGCGGCAGATCACATTATGACTGACATCTCCCCCAGGAGTACTGGTGTAGGAAGGTGAGCAGTCTACTGCTGTTGACAGGCTCAGAAGAAAACATATTTAGACGCCTAAAAAAGATCAGCTTAATTGTTCGCTATATTTTGAACAGTTTCGCCGCTTTACTTTGCCGTCAGACAGCGTTTTTCAATAGTGAACTGACAGCCTACGCTGACGTTCTGGGACTATTTTGAAATAAACACCCACCACCTCCACTTACCAGTACAACTCTCTGTGTCCTTTTCCGGCCTCAGGTCCACCATCCGAAACGCCAAGAGCATCCACAACAGGTCTCGCCAGGGGCTCAGCCAAGATACCTACCGCCGAAACAGCCGCCGGTACCTCCAGCAGAAGGGCGGCCGCCTTGCGGAGCCGCACAGGAACTCCAAGAACGCTGCGAAGTCACCACTGAGGGAGAGGAAGAACCAGGGTAATGAAACAGTGATCATACTGACTCCAATATGACAAGTTCTAATTCATATTTTACTTACGTTTGATCAAATATATCTTAGTGCAGCATGTGGAAGTCTTTTTTATTATCTGTAACCAACAGACAACATTCCCGAGCAGTCTGGCTCCAGTTCGGAGAACGAGACGAAGAAGGAGGCCCCGATCATCCCTCCCCGTCCCAGTCCAGAGCTCATCATGGAGCGCTGCAGCGACAACACCCGCAAGAAAGTCAGCATCCACAAGTCGCGCACCAGCTCCGCAAGCTAGCGTGACGATTCACTGTATGTCTTATGACGTCGCAATGAAACAGCCTTTTGAGAGCTTTTTTTTAATACCTTAATTTGGACAGATCAAGTAGTTCAAATGTAAAATAATGGGACATCAGGTGGGAGAAAGGCAGGCTGTCATGGAATCTAGTGCAGGTACAAGTACAGGGAAAATAAATAGGGAATAAATAAGGGATGTGCATTTGCTATATTTTCTGTTTTGGTCTTTTCATGGGATTTGTTGACAAGAAGGCAAATATAGAATATCACCAGACCCTTTAAGCCACTATGTGCAGGTTTTAAAAAATATTTAATGTGGTGCCATCTGGTTGTCAAGTCAAGAATAACACTGTGTCACACAGCAGCGTGTGCTGCTACAACCAGACAGACAGACAGACATAATAAAGGGTGAAAGCAGCATATAGACCACAACAAACTGTCTCATTTTTCTACAAACAAAAATCCAAACTTAATCATCTAATTTAGCTGCTTATATTCATTTTACGACACTTGAGATAAGCCTCATCATTTTGTGATCAGGACATAACAATCTCATTATCTGTAGACAACAAATGGCTTTGATATGCAGCATCACAAGATAATTTTAAGCATTTTTTATTGGGGAGAAATACTCTTATTTCCTTTCTGTCAGAGAGTTATTTGAGAAGATTGGTACCTTTCTCATATCTGCCCGGTAAATATGAAGCTACAGCTGGCAACCAGTTAGCTTAGCTTAGCACGAAGACTGGCATCAGAGGGAAACAGTTAGCCTGACTCTGTCCAGAGACGGAAGAAATCCACATACCAGCGCCTCTTATGATCACTGATTAACACATTGTATCATGTTTGTTTAGTTTGTACAGAAGCAAAGTGCAAAAAACAACAATTTTAAAGAACCCAAAGGTCCCCACCAAGAAGTAGTCCACCACATAACCCCCATACAGGGTTCCTATACGTTTTCCATCTCAGTCAACTGTTCAGACCACAATTGATAATCTAACTTTCTTTTCCCATTTTGAATCTAACTGTGCTTTATAAGTGGGATTTTCAAGCAAGCCCATGCAAAACTTGCATTTACCCAATGTGGCTGTTGCATCCTGCGCAGGAAGTTGGACAATGTTCCACAAACACCACTGCACAAAGAGGAAGTTAAGTTAACTGGTGTTACCTACACTTATTACTTACTATTAACATATTGCATAACTAATATTACATTGTCCCCACCCCCCAAAACCTTTTAGGCTCTTTCACAAATAAAAACCAAAAATTAGTTGAAAAAAGTTTTTAAAAAAATTTAATTTTCACAGCATCTGTGCAGCCTTGTCTATTCACTGTCTATGAGGTAATATTTTGACTCTGGACAGAGCCAGCCTAGCTGTATCCCCCTGTTTCAAGTGTCTAAACTAAGCTATGCTAAGCTAACTGGCTGCAGCCTTACATTTAATTGACAGAAGCGTCAAACTATCCCTTTATGTTTGGATAATTAAAACACAAAGTTTGATGTCTTCAGGAACGATTTAAAGTCTTTCTCTTGAAATAATATGATCAAACACCTAAAAATGAGCATGATTTGTTGAGTTAACATATTTTTTAGCCATCACAGCCGCTTGGGACTTCTGCACACAGCTAAAATTGAGAAGAGCAAAACTTAGCTTAGATTTTACTCTGTAACCATCCAGCAGGACTGGTTTTGCTTTGGTTTGAAGTGTTCAGCTCTACCTCGCTGTGAGCTGCTTGTGTTCACATTCACATTGCAAGAAAAAGAAGCTACGTAGGAACTTTACTTCCTGATAAAAGCTTTATTTGTTTGGTTGCAGCTTTACACTTTTTTTGAGGAATCATGTTTCTGTTTGTAACTTATGTGTGGAAGCATTTAGATCTACTTCCAATAGAATCTGTAGAGCTTTGTTTTTATTTATTTTCCTTTGTATACGATAATGAAATAAAATGTTAAGCTTTTATTTTTGCAGTCTTCATGATTGTTTTCTCAAATTTTGCAAAATGTTACATTATCAGCCTCCTCCTCTCATACCGACAAAACCTCATTTTGGGTTTATATAAATGATCTTTGTTTTTAATATATTTATTGGTACTTTAACTCATTAAAATATACTTTAAACTGAGTCTTTTGAAATTAAATATTGCACATATTGCTCTGACTTTGCTAACTGTGACAGACTACTTTAGTTCAGAGCTTCATAAACAAAGTTCTGTGAAAGCAAAGCTGGCAAAGGTTTCCAGACAAACAGGACAAAAGTAGGTTACAGGGAATGTAGGTCTGTCTTTAAAAAGCTTCAAAGTCAAAAACCTGGAGCACATTTTAGAAATGAGGCTGAGGATGTCGAGGACAGGGAGTCGATTTTAACATCACAAGTTCCACTTTTCACTATCATTTGGCTGCTCATGCAATATCTGATATATAAAGACACTTATAGTTAATCAAACTATTAATATGAAAACTGTAACTGTATGTTAATGTAAAAGAACAAATACTGTAAATGTGAAACATACAATAAGTCATTCAGGCCAAAACACAAAAGAATCAGTTAACTATCAAAGAAAGAAAGCGGAGGAAAAAGTATTCAGATTCTTTACTTTAGTAGAAGTACAAAAATAATATTGTGAGAATTACTACAAAAAGGAAAAGTACTCATTTTGCAGTAAATTGGTCCCTATCAGTGTTTTGCTATTATATCTGATGTTTTTAGATTAATATTGCTGCTGCACTAATGTGTACGTTACATTTTACTGCTGTAGATGTTTAAGGGTGAATTTATTTTATTTTAAAACTACTCAATGCATCGTATTCTATAAGATCATCAAACGCTGAAGCATTGTGGCTGAGAAAACAGCCGTTTTCAGCTTTGGGACGATGTATTTCCCAGCTTATGCAAGAGGGTTTTTAAAGAGTTTATTTAGTTTAAGACGGAGGAGAATTTTCTCAAGCCATAAAGGTCGCGAACGCTTCATCCTTCAGTTTATCACAAATATTTACAATCAACACATCTGGAGATACATGGTTTTCAGTGGACAGGAAGTGGAGTAAAAAGTACCCGAGTGTCTGAGGGATGTAGTGGAGTAGAAGTATAAAGATGAATAAAATGGTACCTCAAATCTGAACTTGTACAGTCTTGAGTAAATGTATTTGTTAAACTCCACTGCTGGATTAGATAACTTTCATAAACCAAAAGCAGAAACTAGTCTCATCACCCATGCAGTGGCAAATACTGTAAATATAGAAATACATAAAGTATAAACATTACATTTATATTATTATTTATTATTCCAATAATTAAATTACACCTGATATTTATCAGATCACTGATTAGAGAGATTATGTGAAAACATTTAATTCTATTTGTCAGACAAAATGCTCTATAAAAGCCAAGGTGTGTTTGTTTTTGATGTACTTTATGAGAAAAAATAAATGAACAGAAGAAGAGTCAGAACTGTTCTTTGTTTTGTTTAATAATGATGTCATGTTAGATTTGGTTATGTCAGAATTATGGAATATTATATCATCCATCTTTGCTCACTACAAATTAGCCTTTCTTAGTGCCCGGTGTACATAAACTACAGTTCATATATACTTCTTTTTAAGATACAAAAATGTTAAATATTAAATTATTAGTTATCTCATCAGCATTGGCCATGACAAACAACATACATACATAACTAAATGCTGAAATAATTAAATTTAATTACAGACGTTTCTTTACTTTAATCATGCATTTAATTATTTGTGTCTGTATTTATTTAAGCATTGGTCTCTATATTTATTCCTTTAAAAAATTTTTTTGTATTGTGTTGTTATTGTATTGTTTGCACTTCATACTGTGTAAAGCACTTTGTGGCTCATGCCTGTGAAAAGCGCTTATATAAATACCCTTCTTCTTGTGGCTGATATTAGTGATCATTAGGGTTGTCTGCATACACCTACACAAGAAAAGATACAAAATGATCAAAACGTTTGACCCCGACGTGATTTGAACACGCAACCTTCTGATCTGGAGTCAGACGCGCTACCGTTGCGCCACGAGGTCCTGAACACAAACTGTCAAATCGTTGGTAAATAAACATGAATGAATCCCGCAGTAACAGTACATTCTACAGTAAGTTTGCTTTTATAAGCCTGTCTAAATCTCCGCGGTTCAACATTCAATGGTAACATAGCGTTAAAGTTTGGAAAATAAAACAACACAGAAGCTAGCTTGCAAGCTAAGCCCTAGCTAATGTTTGGTTAATATTAGTTTAGCCAGCCAGTGTTAACATGAATAAACTGGAAAACGGAAGAAAGTCACTTCTTAACTGTGTGAACAAAAAAAAAATAACGGTTAACTTACGTGTAGCGTTGTTTCTTAAACGTCAAGGACATGTAGAAGTAGCAGAGACAGTGAAAACACTGACCTGCCAACTGTCCACCGCACTTTACGTTAACTAACCTGAAGCTGCAGAACTGAGCTGAGAGGTGTTCACGCGAGCTAGCTTAGCTAGCTTGTTAGCTAACCGCTAACTTTACAGGAGAGGAAGAGCTCGCGCCGACAGGTCACATGTGTACCTAAACGATAAAGTACATTGTTCTGCGGTAAAGGTAAAGACATAAATCACAATTGTACTGAAACATCATTTCAAATTATTTTACAATAAATAATATGATGACGTCAATGCAGATATCCTTCCCTGGTGGTCTAGTGGTTAGGATTCGGCGCTCTCACCGCCGCGGCCCGGGTTCGATTCCCGGTCAGGGAACTCATCTTTTACCTTGAATGAGAAATCAGAAAGGTTTATTGCCGAGTAGGTTTATACAAGCGGTGCTTCCCGTGGTGCATTATAATACACACAAAGTAGAAAGATAAAGGGCAGGTACATCATGTCGAGAAGCAGACCTAGGTGATCATATGCAATATGTTATTTACAGACATGCAATATGTTATTTACAGACATACATTATGTTATTTACAGACATACATTATGATATACATTATGATATACATTATGTTATTTACAGACATACATACACAGACATACATACAGCAGACTTTAAATATAACTCTGAGTCCTGCCACATCCAGAAATACTCAGATGACACTGCTATTGTAGCTTGTATAAGGAATGGACAGGAATCTGAATATAGGGATTTGATAAAATCCTTCAGTGACTGGAGTCATAAAAACTGCCTCATACTAAACACATCAAAGACAAAGGAAATGGTCATTGATTTCCGTAGATCCAAGCCCCCTCTTCAGCCTGTGAACACTTGTGGAGTGGACATCGAGGTGGTAACAAACTATAAATATCTTGGTGTACACCTGGATAACAAGCTAGACTGGTCCCTTAACACAGATGCACTCTACAAAAAGGGTCAGAGCCGCCTCTTTTTCCTAAGGAAGCTCAGATCTCTAAACATCTGCAGTAAGATGCTGCAGATGTTTTATCAGTCTATTGTGGCAAGTGTTTTATTTTATGCTGCAGTCTGCTGGGAAGGAAGTTTGGGAAAAAAGCAAGCAAGGAGGCTGGATAAGCTTGTGAAAAAGGCTGGCTCTGTGATCGGAGTAAGGATGGACTCTCTGGAGGAAGTTGTGGAGAGAGACACAATGAGGACGGTGGAGGCCATCCTAAACAACATGGATCATCCACTGCATAACACCTTGATGGACCAAAGAAATAATGGTGGTGGAAGGCTTCTCTCTCTTCGTTGTAGGACAGAGAGATACAGAAGATCTTTCATACCAACTGCCATCAGACTCTATAATTCTTATACAAATAGATGAGACTACAGACAAATGAATTTCCCCTTGGGGATCAATAAAGTATTTCGTATTCGTATTCGTATTCGTATTCGTACAAATATGAACACATAAATAAATGCAGAGAATAGAAAAAATAGATAAATACATGCGGAAAGAACAAAAAAATCAACAATTAAAGGCATAAATGAATTATCAGAAATCTTCCGTATATATTTACATTTATTTATTTCTATATTTCCACTTATTTGTATTAATTTCTGTTTATTATATATATTTGTTTTATTCATCTACTTTCCTTTTTTTTTTAAAAAAAAAAATCTCTCTTGAAAACGTGAACTTGAGTTGTTGGGATCAATAAAGTCTTATTTTGTAGATATTTATTGGGCTGTAATATGCTGTAGAACATAATATATATTCAGGAGGCTACAGGATCTAATCAAACAGAATAAAAGTGGTGGGGTAACAAAGAAAAAAGCACTTGGTTTACCTACAGAAAGACATTACATCATAATTATTTGATTAAGAAGAATATTGCAGTAATACTCCTATAGTATGATGACAGGTGTTGTAGGCTAATAGTAACGATGACGTTCACAAATCGAAGATCAATACAGGACAGAGGACAGATTGGTGTTGGAGTAGAGATGCCCTCTGGTCTGTGTATCTTCATCTTCCCTCCTTCTCCGCAGAGAGATTGCGTGTCTTGCCTGCTGCAGAGAGATCCGTCAAGTTAGACAGGTTTCAGAAGGAGAGAACCGGACATCAGGTCATTGTTCCTTCCCTTCAAAATAAAACACAAATAGTGAAAGGGTGAAATCAGGTAAATGTGGGACACTTTTTGGTAGATTACCAAGAAAAACACTTAAAATTCTGAAAACTACTTCAAACATTACTTTTATAGCTTGTTATGGCTCTGTTTTATAATTCTATGAAGGAAAATTGTTGCCAAGTAAAATACTTTAGAAACTTTGGCCCTTCAAACACACCAAGAAACCCTGCCTCATCTTCTCTGCCGTGGTTTCATTATTCTCTAGTGTATGTCAGTCAATATGATTATGATTATTAATGCATCGGTAATCTTAATACAATAATATCGTATACATTGCTCGGAAATAGGCTATTCTGTATGAGAAGTACTTTTACTTTTGGTATCTTAAAGAATTGTAATAGTTTTGACATGAAAATCTACTCAGATAAGGGAGTGAGACGCTGCATAATTTTACGGGGTCATAAACCAAAAAGGCTGGGAACCGAGGTTTAGGTATTGTGTCACAGATATCTTTTATTTCTTATTTTAATATATTATTCTTATAGGCCTATAAATATACATTTATTTCATTATGTTTTAAAAAAATGTATTTTTATGAACAATATTTCACTCAGAGAAATGTGAACACTTATCATTCTGTGCAGTATTTTTACTCAGGTGCATTATCTATACCTAATGTGCAATATCTACATTTCAACTTTGTCTGTTACTTGTTTATATTGTTCTTTTAATTTTATTCTATGTTGTATATATCTTGTTTATATACCTTGTTTATGATTTGTTTACTTATTTACTTATATGTACATCTTGCTGTTTACTGTTTACTCTTTTGTCACACTTTTTTTAAAAAAAAAATCATCGCTGCTGTATTTATGATATCTCCTTTCACTGCCGTAACGATGCAGATTTCCCCGTTGTGGAATAAAGAATTATCTTAACTTATCTTTTCACTTGATTGATTTATCATAATTTTAATTTCAGTGTGCAATAATCAGGCGTATTATCACCATTCTATGTTCAGTATGAATATTCCTTCTTTGCAATGGTATAAACTCAACTGCTGAGTCTCTTTATATTGTATATAACGTTCATATTTTTATATTACCCTGTTTATAATGGTCCTGTTTTTATTTTTATATTTCCGATATTTAAATTGTTCTTTTTTTATTTTATCTTGTTTACATTTTGATTTTTTACTTATTTTTCTTATTAATACTTCTTTATACTTTAACTATTACTCTTTTGTATGAACTTAATAAAATTGGCAAAAATAAATTGAAGCTTACTTAATAATTACATACAGTTATAAGAGTAAGTTAAGAAGAAACATTGAACCACTGCAAACTAACAAACTGCAAACTCGCAGCTCTTATTTTGAAAACCTCGACGGAAGCGCGGTTCCTCCTTGTCGCGCGCTTGACGGTTGGTGCTGCAGCCTGTGCAGCGGCAGCAGCGGAGCGCAGAGGGGGAGGAGGACCCGCCGCTCCGGTTCGTACTTCTCCAAATGACACCGAACACCGACAGCGGCCTCGGACTGGACGGTGCCTCCGCGACACACGAGACTCGGCGGGAACATGGCGGCGGGAGCAACGAGCTGCTCGGCACCGTAGCGACGATAAAATCCGAGGAACGAGGCGGCTGGCGGGCTGGTGACGGAGGAGCATCACTTTACACAGGTCAACGAATCTGAGCGAACACCTCAGAGACGCTAAAGACAGACAGAAAGAATCAATCAATATGTCTATATTTATCTATCTATTGATTACAGTCTCCCCATCATGTTGCTGTAATGATCTTGAGGTGACTTCATGGTCTCTGATGATGGCCTGTCTATAAATATATCTATAGTGTATTATTTAGCATATATCTACATTAATTAATTGCTGTTATTTAGTAATTATTAAGCCTGTATATACTGTTAGACATAATTCAATATTATTGCATAAAATATGGAAATATTATTTTAAATTTCTTTTCCTCTCTTATAATTTCGTCTAATTTCCTCTCTACAGGTCAGTTCAGTAGAGATCTGCAATGTCCCACCAGCAGACATAAAAACAAACACAATGAGACGTTTTGAAGGAATCAAAAGTGACGATTAGAAGATGATACATGCGATGCTGAACAAAATTACAAGACAAAAACTGCAGCAGTTAAGAGTGCAGATCAGATAAAGTGGTGTGAATCAAGAGGCGATTACAGTTTTGGGGTGTTTACTGAACATGGGATAAATAAAAACTTGAACCTGTTGCACCAGATTTTCAGAAAACTGAATCTGTGAGCAGAGCGGAGGATGTTAAAATCCCTCTGGTTTGTCTACAGCAGAAGAAGAGTTATAGTTTTAGATAACGCACGGTGAGCAGGTCGTTATTGTAAAATAAACCCTGACAGGTGATGATGCTCACGACGTCGGGGTCTTGAATCATGCTGAAGGGGTTTATTTCACAATAACGACCTCACGCTCATTACATGGTTACTTACCAAAAAAAAAAAAAAAAAAAAGAAAGAAAGAAAATATTTGGCGCACATTTATGACACAAAATATTAATTTTAAAATGATTTTAGTGACTTAACAATTATTTCATTGTTCCTTCAGAGTTTATGATCAGAACTGTGTCCATAGCAACGGTCTGTTCTTCATAGCAACGGTCTGTTATACAGAAATAACAGACCTTAGAAATGGACAGAATGGAAATTGTAATAATGGCAAGCTAACGTTTAGATGTAGTGGACAAAATTTCAAGTTTGTCCATTGCCTTAAAGGAGAAATCTGCAATATATTTACTGGAATAAATCATAAAATGACCACAGTGTGTTATTAGAGATGAAGGAAACATATTAGGTTGAAATAGCCGTGGTGTCCCTCTTGGAAATTTCTATTCTGGGGCGGAATAACTTTTTTTTAAATAGCTAATTTCACGTTAATTAAAGTTCAAATCAATGCAGAATGTTAGCTGAATGACGAACTTGCTTCAACCAGAGATCGTATGTTAAATAGGATTTCAATTTATTTAACATACAATCTATGGCTCCAACTCATTGGATCTATTTGCCCTGCAGTACTCATTTTTAAACATGCGATTGCGATACATTTCTCCTTTTAATATTTCTGTGAATCTGCTGTCTGAGCTGCATGTCATCAACAACTGCCAGGCTAAAAACAAGGCTTACCTGCTCGCAGTGTTGAGGTGTAACTGGTTACGTGTAAATAAATGACAAAATACATGTAATCGACACTTTTACAGTTACTGATTAAACTGTTGGTGATTACAAAGAGGTTACATCTCAGTATTCTTTTCAGGTTGCATGGTGGAGATCTGCACTTCACTGAGTGACGACTTCCAGTTGAACATGAAAGCGTGTAAACCTTTTATAGTAGAAACTAGGGCTGCACAAAAAAAGTCATATTTCAGTTATTTTGACTGAAATTGCAATTGATTAGTGGAAATCAGTGAAAAAATCTATTAAAATCATGATGATGTGATATTTATTGAGGTCTGAACCAAACAAACATGTTTTCTTTTCGTCTGTAGAACAAGATTTTCAGACCAGGTCGTCTCTGCAGCACACAGTTCTTCATTATAATGATGTTTTCTAACACATTTTTCCTTCTTCAGAAAACGGCAGTTTCTGGTTCTGTGATTTGGATATCGCACTTGGAAATATTGAGATTTTATTGCGATAAGCGATTAATTGTGCAGCCCTAGTAGAAACCCATAATAAAAGCATGAGCTACAAAAGGAGCATAAAACTATGTCCTCTTTAAGATTTGTTGCACTTTATCCATATAGAAAGTTAGATTTACTGCATTAGATCTTTTTGATAAGTTGATCACAGCAGGTATTAAAGATGTCCCGATACGATTTTTTCCTTCCCAACACCTGAACATGGCTGATACTGAGTACTGATCTAATACCAGTGCATTAAAAATATTATTATTAATATTTCAGGCTGTATCTGGGACATTTCTGATATTGGTATTGGTATTGGAACAACCCTGTTATACACATCACCTCAGCTAATTAATAGTTAATCACGACGGATTATGTTTTGTTTTCATAAGAAGCTTTTATTCTGAAGTTTGCAAGTAGGAGCACAAGCACCAAATTTCACTGTAAGCAGCACAAGTAGCTGCCCTGTGTGTATCTGTGTGTGAAGGTAGCTGACAGTGTGTATATATATCTCCATCCACAGAGGCGATGAGGGGCAACCTGAAGGCAGCAGCCCGTTTCTAAGCAACTACAACAGCAACACAGCGTGCGGTACCACACACCATGGGCTACAAGGTAACATCACCACTGTTCACCACACTGAACAGCAGCAGCAACTCGGCCGCGGGCAGCGTCCACTCCTAAATCCTCCACACACACACACACACGCACACTCACAAATGTCCAGTGTGTAAAACAACAATCATCTCCCAGTGAAATCTTCAGTCGGTATTTGAAAACTCCAGCGGTTCTTCTTTCTCACCTCACAAACGTGTGTTTTGCCAGTGAAAATCTCCAGATGACTCACAGCTTCAGCAGTAGTAACAGTTACTGAAGGTGTCATGATTCATTCACTGGACCGATACACCTTCAGTAGTATGAATTATGCAGATGTAGCTCGTGGTGTGGTTAGGTTTTTCTGTATTTATTGGGACACGTTCAGAGTCAAAGCAAAGGCTCGATCGAGTGGAGCAGAGCATCAAGCTGAGTTGATGATCTCTCCCCGTCTTTGTGTTGCATTCACAGCATATAGAAATCAAGTGTCCTGGCAGGCTGAGATAAGGAGTCTCGTTGGGTTCCTCCCTGGGTGGGTGCCAGTTACATTCCTGCTCTTATGTCAAGCATTGATAACACTGAATATAAAGTGAAGCATACATTCAAGTAGGAATAAACAAGAAATAAGAACATTTTCCCCCACATAATTATCTACTAAAAGAAATGCTTCAAAACGCTGTCAGCTGAGAAGAAATCTCGGGCTTTAAATCAAAACGGAGAGTTCTCTCGGATGGAGTTGACGGGTTAAAAATATTATTGAGTGTGTCGTGACACCGCTGACTTATATTTGTGAACAGTCTCTACGAGGGATGCAGCGGGCTTAAGGGCGGTGCCGTGTAAACACAGAGTTTTGCAAAGCTCCTTTTCATTTGAGACTTTTGCTCTTTCTAAACTAAGTAAACCACCCTGACGTGTTCAGATAAAGAAGTTAAGTTGCTAATTTTTCAACTGCTAAAAAGAAAAAATGCCAAAAAAGCCCCAAAGAAGCGAGCAGTTGGAGTTGGAGGTAAAGGCCTCTGAAGCTAACGCTAAAGCCATGGTTAGCCTTACAGAAGATGTAAACAGCTGATGACCAACATGCAGTGCTGCAGGACAGTGAGTCTCTTAAACAAGACTGGTTGGCAAAAAAGGAAGAGAAGGCCACAGAGCACTCTGCATAACTCCAAAGCCAGGCTACCCAGATCCGGACAGAGCTACGCAGTACCGTGGGAAAAGTTTAAAAAAAGAAACTGAGGCAGCAGAGGGCCGGGCGTATGAGCTGGAGGCCGCGGTCAGCAGCCGCTTCAGTCACCCCCATGGAGCCTGATGTTATCGCTATGAATAAAGAACTGGCCACACTGAGAGACCGATGAGAAGATTTGGAGGCAAGGTCGCTGCATTGCAATACTAGGGATTGCAGCAATTAACTGGTTTCACTATTAACCACGCTTTAAAACATCACGGTTAATTAACTGTAAAGGCTGGAATGACCAAGGAGTTAATAAAAGTTGTGGCCAAAGGGTCCAACTCATCAAACTTGATTCAGCATCTGTGGGATCATCACCCAGCTTTACACAGCCAAGAGAAGGTAACACATAACAACTGATTAAACTATGTTAGAGCCAAGTTACTTAGTGAATCACTGAGTTGGTAGGAAATTAAATATGAATGTGTCACTTACAATCGATGGTGTAGCGGTGAGAGTTGGGCTTTCAGCGCAAAGTAAACAAACAGCAGCAAAACCACATGTAGTCTGTGGAAGTCGTCCTCTCGAGGTCTTCAGTCTGTGATGATTTAATGTCACATCCTGCTGCGTCCTCCCGTCTGTGTTGAGTAAACGCTCGGTGTTGTAAGTTCATATACCATCTGTAAAACACTAACATCACATCAGGAGCTCGCAGACGTCCACTACCGTGGGATCTAATTTATTGCATTTCAGTTATTAGTAACGGGAGGGATAGTTCACCCAAAAAATGAAAATCCAGTCATTATCTACTCACCTTCATCCCAACTGAAGGTCAGGTTTAGTTTTTTAGTTCACAAAACTCTGCTGGAGTTTCACAGGAAAATAGTGTTGCTGAATCTCCCAAACAATGGAAGTGAATGGTGACCAGTTTTCAAACATAAACAAACAACAGGAAAGAAAAACATAAAATGCCTCCATACTTCTCGTCTGGTGTAATCCAAGTCTCCTAAAGCCACAACATGCCAAGTTGACTAAAAAAATGTTATTTCCACCATGTTTTCAGCCTGAATCTTCACTGTAGATCTTTAACTTGGTGCCATGTGCACATGCACACTGTCTGAACTGTGTGTGTGTGGTGTGACGGCGTGCAAACGGCATGTCGGGACTTCAGGAAACTTGGATTAGACCAGACGAGCAGTATGGAGGCATTTTATGTTTTTCTTTCCTGTTGTTTGTTTATGTTTGAAAACTGGTCTCCATTCACTTCCATTGTTTGGGAGATTCTGCAGCACTGTTTTCCTGTGAAACTCCAGCAGAGTTTTATGGACTAAAAAACTAAACCTGACCTTCAATCGGCATGAGGGTGAGTAGATAATGACTGAATTTTCATTTTTGGGCGAACTATCCCTTTAAAACTTCAAACAAACAAACAACAATAGACAGGATTGTTTCAGGCCAATGTAAAATTAGATAGATTATTAAAATAAACATAACACACATTTCTCAGCAAAATGAAAACAGCTACACTGGTTCCTGTATAAGAACCTGGTTCTTTGTTTTCACAGTGTAATAGAACATTGCAGGGTTCGACATTAATCATGACCTGTGGCCACAGGAAGTTGCTCTGTGGCTGCTAAAAATTAAATGTTGGCAGCCACTAAGTTTGCACCTTCACCTCAAACATTCAGATTCCTCCGCACCTTCATTCATTTAATTTCATTTTTATTTATTTCGCTCATATAATGCACATCTTTAGAAAAAGGAGAAAATGTATAGAGCTGTTCACAATCACTGCACGAATCCATTTGCAGGGAGAACTTTCTGACTGGGAGTTTTTACTGACATGTGCCAACAATCAGTACTGTTTCCTGTGGACATTATGTGTTATTTTCTATATTTAGCAAATAGATAAAGGGGTTATTTCCTGATCTCCTAATCGTAGGTTGAGCTGTGAGTTCTGTCTGTTATGGATGTTTCCTCAACGATACATCAATCTTGCAAAAAGCTTTTCATAGCTTCCAAATTTCAACACAACTTCACCTTCAACTTCCTTTTTTTGCTGCTTTTTGTCCTGTGCTTTCCTGCCATATATGATATTTAGATTAAAATAAGCGGATAATTATATTTTACCATCTAAATGTTTGCAGATCGGCCAGTACATGTCTGACCAGACTGAATCGATTCCCAGTTGTTGTGGGGGTTTTTTTTCTGTTTTTGTTCAGGAACACTTTATAATTTTCTGCCATAACAAGAGATCAAGACCCTCAGCTGGGTTGTGGTCTCTGTCGCTGAGGCATAAATGTTACACTGCTGCTGACAGCTTTGTGACACTCGAAGTTTCCTTGGTACTGTGAGAGTATCTACTCTGAAGTAGCAGCTAAAAGCAGCCTCTCAAATCACAAGTATTGAAAGTACTTCCGTAGTTCCCCAAGGCTCAGTGTTTGGCCCATTATCGTTTACATTGAAATGTATTTATTATTTGAAGATGAACTTTATTAATCCAGTTTTTACAGACATGAGCCAGTAATCAGTAGTATTTTTCTGTGAACATTATTTGGTATTTTCTATTTTTAGCGAACAGATGTAGGTGTTATTTTGTGATCTCAAAAGTGTCGGTGGGGCTGTGAGTTCTGTCTGTTACAGGTGTTTCCCCACCAATACATCAATCAGGCAACACTACATCAATAAAAAAAAACTTTTCAAAGCTTACAAAACTCAGAATGCAGACAACTTCGCCTTTTTCTAGTTTTTTTTTTCTGCTTTTTGTCTCTCTGCTTTTTTTGCTACATGTTCTATTTATATTATATTTTACATTTACTCCACTTTAAAGTTTAAAGGTTTTAAAAAGCAGAGAATTATTTTGCCAGCTAGGCCTGAATGTTGTCCAGACTGAATCCATTCTCATTGTTTTGTGTGGTTTTTTTTTTTTTGTTTTGTTTTTTTTTCAGTTTTTATTCGGAAATACCTTATAAATTTTCTGTCATGAAGAGAGAACAAGCTCTTCAGCCATGCAGCTGGGTTTTGGTCTCTGGTGCATAAATGTCACACTGCACCGACAGCGAGCGACCAATCAGCCGCTCAGTGGTTTGATTTAGAGCTCTGCTGCTGCTGACACATACATAACCATCTCACTCCCTCTCGCTCCGCCAGGCCAGATTAAAACACACACACACACTGCAGATAGACACGCACACACACACTCACACACCAGACACACATATACACACACACACACACACTGCAGACACACACACACACACACACACACACACACTCCTACCTTTTAATCTTAGAGTAGTTTATGGCTCCATAAGTCCATGCATAATACACAAACACCTCTGGCTGTGCGTGCTGTGTGTGTGTGTGAGGGCTGGGGATTTAGGGCGACATCTTTAAGCAGATATGGGTGACGCCACCATCTGTCTGAGGCTCTGCAGCCTGCAGTGATGCAGCCGTTACGTTCGTATATTCATTCATTCGGAGGCGTCACATTCTCCGGCAGCCATGTTGGAGGTACACATCTGTGTGAGCAGCAGCTGTGGCTCTGAAAAATCATATCACACCTCTTAAAGTGCCATTTTTCTCATGCCAACATACAAAATGACAGTGTGAAAATTTGCGGCTCCCCTCAACTTTGCAGAGGTTTATAGTGAGGTTCGTTGTTGTCAAATTTCCTGTTTACTCAGACCGCTCTGATGGCGTGGTCTTCAGAGAAAAGGCTGTAAAATGAAACTTAACTGTCTGTGCAGCAGCAAACAGCAGACAGACACAGGTGGCACCTGTTTACACCTGGTATTAACATGTGTCCAGGGACATCCGATCACAAGTGGACAGCTCTGAATACAGGTGCAAATGCACCCAAGACACATTGAAATCCGATCGCTCAGTCCACATTTGGAGTTTTATGGTAAATATTTTATTATTATTGTAAATTCGGCATGAAATTCAAAGCATTAAGTTGTTTCTTTCCTCGTAAAAAAAAACATTGTGTCAGTTCGCCAAGGCATCCTGTCTGAAGTGATTTCACCATTTACACTAAATTTAAATTTAATGAAATTTCATGAAAATACATCCGATACAGGATATAAATCCTCTACATCAGACTCAAAATAATAACAACCATACAAAAAGCAAAAAAACAAAATACAATATACAGTTAAAAAACCTCAATAATACATACATATCACTTAAATACATATGACAACATATCCAAGATAATCTCACACATTATCTCAAAAATAATCCAAATCCACAAAAATCATATAGTTGCTTTATAATTATATTTTTTAAAAAACTTTCTTTGACCAGAATTTATCTCGTCTATTTTTAAAAGAATTCACTGATGGAGCCTGCACTACATCCTCTGGAAGCTCATTCCATACTCTTACTAAGTGTAAAAAAGTTTTTTCTTTTGTCAGAATGACACATTTTTGGGAGGAGTTTTAAGGAATTTCCTCTTAATTCATGCCTATTATTCCAAAAACTGACAACAGGCTCTACTGTGGAATCATATACTTTGTTGACAAGTTTGTACACTTCTATCATGTCACCTCTATACCTCCTATAGACAAGAGTTTGTAATTCTAAGTGCCTTAATCTCTCTTCATATGACATCTCTTTCAGACCTGGGATTAATTTGGTTGCTCTTCTCTGAACTGCTTCAAT
The DNA here is from genome assembly GCA_034769285.1 of Lutjanus argentimaculatus. Lineage (NCBI taxonomy): Eukaryota > Metazoa > Chordata > Actinopteri > Lutjaniformes > Lutjanidae > Lutjanus > Lutjanus argentimaculatus. The sequence goes on from JAWZSL010000004.1 coordinate 2,450,508, forward strand.
TTTTTCTATATATTTGGCTTTATAAGGACACCAGACAGAGCGAGCAAATTCAAGATGAGATCTCACCAAAGCTTTGTATAATGGTAAAACAATTTCCTTACTTAAATTTGTAAAAGTTCATTTTATTATCGCCACCCTAGAATTTGTTATCTTAATTTTTTCAAAAATGTGTTTTTGAAATTCTAATGAACTATCAACCACCACACCTATATCCTTTTCCTCTTCTACATGTTGGACAAGCAAGTCTCCAACCACATACTCAACGCAGTTGTCACCCCTTCCTCCAACATGCAGATGCTTACATTCATCTGGATTTAATTTCAATAACCGGGTATCACACCAATTACTCATGCTGTGAAGATCTGCTTGAAGATGAACCGTGTCCGTGTCCTTCGTAATTGTTCTAAATATTTTAGTGTCATCCGCAAAAAGGTATAAATCTGAATGTATCACTTGGTAAATCATTTATATATAGGACAAAGAGAACGGGCCCCAATACTGAGCCTTGTGGGGCTCCTGATTTCACAGGTTTCCAACCCGACATAACTCCATTCAGCCCTCTATGCTGTTTCCTATTGTGCAAAAAGTCATTTGGTAAAAGCGTGTGGGTGGGTGGGGGGGTTAGAAACGGTCCTGCTGAGTCTGATATTGATAAAAAAAAAAAAAAAAAGTGTGCCAAAGTTAATCAAAGAGGCCACAGACAGCTCCATCCTTCAGCTGAAGAGAAGTGGAAGCAGCTGTTTCCCTCAAAAGCCTCTTTATTTTCTCCCTGAGGTCAACCATTGAAATCTTTTCTGTCTTTTCAGTCACAGTTTTATTTCAGCTGGAAGTACAGATGGTCCATTCACAGCCTGAACTGGACTCGGAGCTTTCATTTCAATGATCTCACTGGAGAAAGACACTGAAGTGTTGCCCAAATTCATTTGATAATTTTGGAAGAGTGAATGTTGTATTCCTAAAAAGTTAACTCTCCTGTGACACAAACTTTTTTGGTTTCAGCCTCTTTATGATGATGCTCTGGAACTTTGGGGATTTTTATTTGTGTTTAGAGTTTAACCGCTGTGAAACAATCATGAAATAATGTTTTATTTCTCTGATTTACCTGCTTTCTACCAGCGCTGAGCGCCGCCTCTCCACATTCAGTCTATACCGTGGACACACCGCTGCACTGCCCGAGTCCGAGGAGGAGGAGGACAGAAAAGACACTTTTGCGACTCATAATAAAAACTCCTCGGGCTGCAGTAACTGAAGTGGTGCATGTTGTGTTGTGTCCCAGGAGAAACGGGCTGTGTCTCAGATGAAAAAGAAATGGTTTGACATGAAAGTTGATGCGTTAAAAAGAAAAACAGACTGGAAGAAAAATAAGGAAGCAGGTGGAGGAGAAGGAGCAACTGATCTGTCAGCTCAAGATCAGAGACTCACTGTAATTATTGGAAAATATCTATAAGTGGGATAAAAAACATGAGGGTGAAAGTGATGACATGCAGCAAGGACTTTCACCCAACAACAATAATAATAATAATAATGATAATAAATAATGTAGCACAGTACATTCATAAAATGCAACAAAAGTGCTTAACATAAAAACAGATAATCGGGACATTTATAGCAAAAATCTAAAAACAAGGAAAATAAAATCAAATAAATCAACCATAAAACACTTTAAAGACCTCTATTAAAGCTTTGTTTGAATGCATACAGTTTTGATATGCTTTACATTTAATTAAAAAGTATGTTTCAGCATTTTCTAAGACAGCCAGGCTGTCATCATTTGTGCGTACGCCTGGTCTGAGGCACTTCTAAATTTGTTCCCGGAGTATGAGATTTGTGCCAAAAACGCTGGTATGCACAGTTTAAGCACAAATCTGTGCATACACACTGTTCGTGAATGAGGCCCGTTGTGATGAAAGTCCCTTTACGCGTCTTTCCGTTTCATTTCAAATGCAAAGTCCCTCATTCACTGCTGCATTCTTTATGATTTGGTGAGTTAGAAGTCACTGACAGCTCGCAGACAGCAGCACTGGTGTATTTTCATCTATAAAGCAGTACTGTGTGAACTTCCAGCCAACCTCTGTACCCTTCTCTCTGTCAGCTACACGCTCCTCCACGTGGTTGCTTTTTAATGTACTCTGGGTTTTAACTGATCGAGGGAAAGCTGCATTTTCCTGCTCTGCACCATCGGCATGATCTTAAATTAGATACACTCACATCCATTGATTAATTTAAAGGCATCATAAAGAATGTGGTGATGGAGACGTGTGCTTGTTTTTTCCTCAGAGGCCACTACGTTTGATAGCTGTTGTTGTTTTACTGTGGATTTTGGTTTAATTTCTTGTATTTGTTGCATTTCCTTTGTGATTGGCTGCTACTTTAGCCAGGTTTCAGTGGGACATCCTGGTTAAATAAAGGTAAAACAAAAAAATAAAAATGTTGTGCTAATTTCAGACATTTTATCAAAGAAACAATCACTTAATTGATGCTGAAAATAATCCTTACGTGCAGCCTTTGATTAATCTATTAATGAATAAAATAATCAGATTAATCAATAGGAAATCTTTGATGAGAAAATATAACACCTAAATAAACCTCAACAAACATACACTCAAACCAGGATATATAGTTTATCCTCCAAAGAACACCGACCAGTTGATTTTTCTGCTGTAGAATAAGATTGTTTATTTGTGTTGTCGACTTTTAATAGCCATCAGCTGATATTTTCCTATCAGATACTCCCAACTCATAAATACTGCAATCGCTCAAATCCATTAGGGTTTACAGTTTCCACTGAGGCTCTTGATGGGAATAATAATTCAATTCAAACTGCTATTGTGTTGTTCTTCATGTGTGAGGCAGCGCAGAGAGGAGCTGGCTGCTGCATGTTCAGCCTCTGGCTGTGTGCAAACCAGCTGCTGTATGTATAGAAATAACACAACAGGAAAAAATATTGATTTTATAAGTTGCCTGCACTCGTATGCAGCACAACGGGCCACCATGTGTGCATTTGTGTTCAACAGGGCCTGATATATGCAATGGATTTAATTGATTTCTGTCTTCCTCTGGTTCATGTAAAAGTCATTTCTTGTCGTTCTCATCTGATCGGCTGTGGTTCGTTGTGGAGTTTGTTTTGGAGCAGCATAAACTGAGCTCAGGTGTCGTGTGTAATATTAAATCCAGGGTCGGGTAACGTTTAGATTGACTCAAATCCTGCTTCGGGTTCGCTTATCAGTTGTGTGACGCTCATCCAGATCAAGGTCACGATGACATTAAGCAAAGCAAAGTAGCTCTAGTCTGACTCACCAGATGTAGAATATATGTATAAGCCTGACGTAGAGTGTTATAGGGATGCAAAGATTAATCGCCAGCTATTTTGATAATCTGTTAATCGTTTTGAGTCTTTTTTTTCTTTTTTTTAATAAAAAATTCCAAATTCTTCAATTTCAGTTTCTGAAATGTGAATATTTTCTGGTTTCTTTAGTCCTCTATGATAGTAAACTGAATATCTTTGTGTTTTGGACAAAACAAGACATTTGAGGAGTCAGTTTGGGCTTTGGAAAAGAGTGATCAACATTCTTCAGTGCACAGATGGAAAAAGGCCGATGGACATGGTTCAATTTTAAAAAGTCAGACAACAAGCAGAAAACAATGATCTGGAAATCGTGTCACCAGGTAGCTGCTTCTTTCAGTCGCTTCGGCTCCACCTCTCTCCCGATTTTTGGATTAGATGGGAGTTAGATGGGATTCAGGCACTGCCAAAGTGTCAAGGTGACAGCTAGAGCCACCGCACACTGACCTACAGAACGGCTCGCCAGAAACCTGCTGGTGTCATTATGGAGACTACACCCGTGTTTTATACATTGTATGGTTTTACTGTTCACAACAACAGCACCATTTGAGCTAGCAGCCTACACGCTGAAAATGGCGAGTAACCCTAACCCTAGCCTGGACGCTAATGGTATTAATGTTAACAAGCGAGCAGCTGTTCCCTTTGCTTTTCTGGGGATTTAGTTGTTTTAATGCCAGGGCTCAGCTCCCCGTGTGCAGATTTTTACACCGAAAGAAGTTATTTAGCGGGGGTGCCGTCGCTGCATCCTGGGCTTTGTGAGATGATTGTGAACTGGTTTAACAGTGTACAAACAAGACAGTTTTCTTCCCCCATTGCAGAATGATAATATAGACGCCGTTCTGTCCAGCTGCTTCCTCCAGCTCCTCCTGGGGCATCCCAAACTGTTTGTACATAATCCCTCTGAGGCAAACCCAGTACAAGTCACGGCTCCCTCCACTGTCAGTGTGTCCACTGGGAAGCAGTGGTGGAGGGGTTTTTATCTTCATGTGTGCCATACAGTCATTTATCACAAATAACAACATACTTCATACTTATTTGAGGGTAAAATGATAAAACACAGGAAAAATAATCACGATGTAAATAGTGTCGCGCCGCCTGTGTTTCCTTGAGCTGGACTCCCTGCGTCAGCTGAATTTGAGGTATCAAAAGCTCTGCACGCTCGTATCTGCTACGGGAAACGCTGAGTCATGTTTGACCACCTTCCCCCCCTGCAGGGATTTATTTTGGCTCAGTGATTACTTTTCACTGTGTCACTACTGTTTTTGTGGGACTGAGCCTCACGCTTCAGCACCGGCTCAACCACAGGGCTAAAAAAAAAAATGTGTGGACTATCAGTAAGGCCTGAATGATGGTGGTTGGTATGTCAGGGTTTTTTTCAGTTTAAGGTATCTTAAATCACCATTTTCACTCCTGTTGTTATTCCCTGTCTCACTTTTTTAGTTTTGGAACTACGTTTCCTTTAATTCTGGGTTTAATTTGGGGCTTTGGGGATGTAAACAGGAAGTATAAGTCCTCAGAGGGCTACTTGAGTTCTGTGCTTGTTTACTTTGATACTGAAGAAAACTTAAAAACATGATGATTCTCAGGCAATTTATGGAATTATGAGAAGCATCTTTTTTCTTTGATTTCTGAGTAGATTTAGGAACGTGTCTTCACAATGGACATAGTGAATAAATCCTCGTAAGTGTAAGTCACACTGAATCTGAGGGTGCTTTCTCACCTACCTTGTTTGATCCCCACTTTTGGACTTTCCAGATTAATCCGAACCAAAATAAGAAGTGTGAAACCACCCACAGACCACGGTCTGGACCGAACGGCCTCACCTTGGTCCAACCACAAGAGGTTGTCTCGATCCAGATCGAACTGTGAGACTTTCAGGCATTTTGAGATATTGAGGTTTTAAGCAAATTTCAGTGGTTGGGCACCAACGATCTGTGTGTCACCGCCTCGTGTTGCTGCAGCTTCATGAACTGACTCTGTTGATAAGCTGTCAAATCAGCAGCCCATTTGTTTTTCCCACACCTGCGTGCACCCATCCCTTTCACCTCACACAGTATCTACCCCCCCCCACATGATGTTTCCTCTCTAAACAAACATAAAACAACATAAAACACAGTCAAAATCTGGGTTTAAGTGTTTTTATCACATATGTCTTGCGCTATATATCTCCTGTACGTCAGTATTTGGCCCAACAAGGACAAAAAAGTTGTTTTTAGGTATTTTGTTGATGACAAATCCTGTGCCCAGTAAAACACTGTGTCGCTGTCTGGCTGAATGTGTCTGGAGGCCGTACCTCACAGTACATAAACACAACTTTATAACTTGATTCACTGAGAAAATGTTTCCTGGTTTTCCCTCTGATGTCCTCTGGCTGCTCAGCTTCAACTTTGGTGCAGAAGCAGCGGACTCAGGAACCGAACACTGCCTACAAGACAGACAGGAGATACGGTACTGAGGTCATTTAGTTTCCTGATCAAAACACCACCACCAACCAACTGTTTAGCCGCCATTAGCTACTTAGCTCGGTTAGCCGTTTAGCTACCTGGCTCATCACCGGGGTGCCAGGAGTCAAACCCAGGAAGAAAATCACATTCGTACCGTGTTCTGTTATTAACTGGGCCTCCATCTGTCTCACAGGTGGTGTTTGGTCAGACCAAGTGTGGTAGTGATTAATCATTAATCGATTAGATAAGAATTTAAACAATTAAAAATACATGACTCAACAATCCGATGCAGAAATGCTGGTAATTGCACCTCATTGACTATCAAGTTGACCCATCTCAAGTTTCTTGGTCATGTTTTTCATTTCATTCATTCATTCATGCTGTGTTTCCTTCAGATCACTTCACTTCCCGCCCCTCTGTGTTTTCCCTCCTCTTTTTCGATTGGCCTCACCTGTGTCTGATTGTCTGCCCCGCCCTGATTAGCCTCACCTGTTTCTTGTCATCCTTCTCCCTCACTAGATTATTTAGCGTGTGTCTTGTTTTCACTCAGTGCCAGTTCGTTTTAGCTCCTTCCTGTGTCATTTTCTTGGTTTTTTTTTTTTGGTTTTTTTTTGTTTGTTTGTTTGTTTGTTTGTTTTTTGGGGGGGGCGCTTTTTGCCTGTTGGTTGATTCTGCTTCTGCCTTTTCCCTACTGGATTTGTTTGCCTCTACTGATCGACTTCCTGTGCACCGAACCCTCTTTTGACAAGTTAAGACTGTGGGGTTTTTGTTGTTGTTGTTTTTTTTTTTTTGTTTGTTTGTTTTAATCTAAAAGTGTCACCTGAGTCATGCATTTGAGCTCTACTTTACCTGGTTCACCTGTTATAACATGGGTAAGCAAAATGCTCAAGACTTGCAGCCTTATTTTATACATTCAGAAAGAAATTTCTTTATGTTTTTGGCCATGAACTGAAGATTGGATGATATATTATATACCTTTTAAAGCAAAAGTGTCCAACAATTCCTGGTTCCAGCTTCTTAAATGAGAAAGTTTCCTGCTTTTCTTTGTCATTTATGGCTTTAAATGAAGAGTCTTTGGCTGTTGAACTGTTGGTTGGACAGAAGAAGCAATTTGAAGATGTCACTTAGGGCTCTGAGAAATCATGATTGAGGGATTGAGGGATGGAATAAGTCTGTAGCTGCAGCCCAAGTAAACACCGATCAGTATCTTCGACAAGTCCCTCCTTAGCTGTTTGTACAGGATGCGTGTAAATATGCAGAAGCGAAGCGCTCTGCTTTCTGTTTCATGGGAACTTGAAGTCCTCTGCAGGCTACAGCAAAACCACCAGTATGATTCTTTAATGTTGTTTGTGTTTTGTTTGCTGCTGTTTAATATTTTACATGTTTTGCAAACCACAGATTTTCACGTCCACGGTCGTGATCGAGTGTTAAAACCGCACCGTTCAGCAACCTCATTTGCTTCCATCAGATGTGACTGATAGTCAGGTTCGGATAGCTGCAGTAGTGTTGAGGGATAAAGGCCGACCGCTGACTCCTGTAATGGACTTCTTCCATTCTCCTCTTCTCTGTCCTTCCTGTTCTCTCCTTCTCTTTCTCTCTTTTTCTCATTATCTCGAGGCCTCTCTCATCCCGCCTTCCTCCTTCTTCTTTTTCCGTCTGGCCTCCTCCTCTGATGAATCAAGCCATCTTCCTCCTCTTCCTCCTCCTCCTCCTCCTCATCCCCCCCTGCTCTTTCTCCCTGATTTCACCCATCGCCTGAGGCAAAGATGGCATGCTCCAGCGTCCTTATTCTTCTTTGTTGTTTCACTCACTTACAGTATCAGAAGCAGGAATTCAGCGGGATAACCTGTTTGTTTTTTTTTTCTTTATTTGTTTCATCCTGTGTTTGAATGAAAGTAGCCATCATTTGGGACATCTTTGAAAATGAGATGATACCAACCGTCTCAAAGGGTTCATCCTGAGATAATAAGATTCTTATTAAAGGGTTGGTTCATATAACACACAGAATCTCTTCTTGCATCTAGTGGCATCAAGCTGCTTTTGGTCTGTGGATTATTATTATTATTATTACACTGTGTCTGTGTATGGAAATATAATACAAGTATCTGCAATGTAAAGATATAACAGAGTAGCCCCTCCTGAGCAGAGAATGACGTCACGCTCTCTGTGTTATTGTGGTTACTCGGTCGTCTCAGATTAGACGGGACGGCCGCATGTGCATGTCCTTGCATGTTCGTGCATGCGAGTCCCTCTCGGTTTTCCTCGTGTCCGTTTTAAACATGGCAGCCCGTTGAGTAACTTAACTGTCACTAAAATATATTTCAAAAAACATTTTAGGTGAGAAATAGGTGATGCTGTATCAGAATATTGATCCGTTTCTGATCAACACAGCTCCTTCGGAAATGGAAATGTCTTCATCTGCTCTAACATAAGCTGCGAACCTTAGCATGTCTGGCTAACTAACGCTAGCTTACTAGCTGCAGTAAGTTTACCTCCAGACAAACTTGTTAGATCCACTGCATCTGCATTTGTTCTGTGGGGGTTTGAGGAGGAGGATGTGGGCTGATGCAGAATCAAAGTGGGTCAACGACGATGCATCTCTCTCTGGCTCGCTGTTTCAGGTCTGAGCTGGGTTAGCTTAGCTCTTATTCTTTTCTCTCTTTTTAAATGTCCAAATCTGCTGATTTCAGCTTCTTAAATGTGAATATTTTCTGTTTACTTTAGTCCTCTGTGACAATAAACTGAATGTCTTTAAGTTGTGGACAAAAGAGGACATTTGAGGACGTCATTTTGGAACTTTTGGAGACAGTGATCAACATTTTTCACCATTTTCTGATATATATTTGAGATAAATTAATAATGAAAATTATTGTATGTTGCAGGCAGACATGAGACTTTAAAGGGATAGTTCACCCAAAAATGAAAGTTCATTATATCTACTCATCCTCATGCTGATTGAAGGTCGGTTTAGTTTATTTAGTCCAGAAAACTCTGCTGGAGTTTCACAGGAAAACAGTGCTGCAGAATCTCCCAAACAATGGAAGTGAATGATGACCAGTTTTCAAACTTAAAAAACAACAGGATAAAAACATAAAATGCCTCCATACTGCTCATCTGGTGTAATCCAAGTCTCCTAAAGCCCCAACATGCTAAGTTGACTAAAAAATGTTATTTACACCATGTTTTTAGTCTGAATCTTCTCTGTAGATCTTTAACTTGAAGCCACGTTCACGTGCACACTGTCTGAACTGTGTGTGTGTTGTGACGTGTGCAAACAGCATGTTGGGACTTTAGGAGACTTGGATTACACCAGACGAGCAGTATGGAGGCATTTTATGTTTTTGACATTTGAAAACTGGTCACCATTCACTTCCATTGTTTGAGAGGTTCTGCAGCACTGTTTTCCTGTGAAACTCCAGCAGTGTTTTGCAGACTAACAAAATAAACCCGACCCTCAATCGGCATGAGGGTGGGTAGATGATGAGGAATTTTTATTTTTGGGTGAACCTTTAACTCTCATGAATTAATAAGTATGGTCCTCACAAAATCACGGTTTGTGCTGCAAAAATAAATAAATAACAACTAATCAGTGCAGTTACATTCTGGAAGTTTGTTTTTAACCACTTTAAATTCCAACATTCAAATGATTTTGATCATTTTTTCTTTTGTTTACAGGTGTTGTTCTTGTTTTCTTATGTTATATGTGTAAATGTCGGCCGTGATAAGAAACTGTTGTCCTCCCCGAATGCTGAGGAAAGGGAGCTTCAGTGCTTCTGTCCCATCTAGTCTGTCTTTTATTAGAGGAAAGGAGATCCTGCTGACCCACTTGCTCGGGCAAAAAACAACAACTCTGAATGCAGATGAGTTCTGCCAACAAACACTACATCAGTCCAGATTTAATTTGCACTCACAGTAACTAAAAGTGAAGATGATAAACACATTTAAACCTGCAATAAACGAATAACAGGGCTTATTTTCACATCCAGCAGTTTCAGAGCAACATGATCATTTATTTGGATTCGTGTTTGTGTCACCTGATGAATTTAATTTCAGTATTCGCTCTCCTTTAGCTCGACTCTGTTTTTGGCCTCTACCAACAGTTTATGCTGCAAAATAGCAAACTAAGAAGCGTCCTTTGGTTTGTGTCCATGTGTTTGAGAGAGAGAGGATGTGCGGTGTGCAGGGCACAGACTGAATGGTAACCAGAAAACCACTGAATCAAGGAAATAAATAGCTATTTCCTGATTGTTTCACACTGGTTGTGCTCTAAGCATAAATAAACACCCCTGCACACCTCCTACAACACCACACAATCTTGAAATCAATCAAGCAATCAATCAGACTTTATTTATATAGCACATTTCATTCGAAATAGAATGCAACACGAAGTGCGTCACGCATGAAAAACAATAAAACAATACCACTGCGGTAGGTCTTGAGTTTGCTTTTAAAAATAATCAACACTCTCTGCAGCCCTCAGGTCTTTGGACAGGCTGTTCCACAGACGTGAACCACAGCTATGAAATGATGCCTCACTGTGGGGTTTTTGTTCTAACTTTGGGGGTGATTAAAAGGCCGCTAGCTGGAGACCCGAGGGTTTCATACGATAAAAGCAAATCTGATAAATAGGTTGGAATGAGACCGTTAAGAGCTTTATAAACCGGTAAAAGGATCTTAAAATCAATTGTGAAGCACACAGGAAGTCAGTGCAGAGACTTTAAAATTGGTGTAATGTGGTGTAATGTCTTTCTGGTCTTCATCAGCACACATGCAGCTGAGTTTTGTAATAAAAGTACTTGAGCAGTGCCTTTCAGGAAGACCGGGAAGTGGAGCATTACAGAAATCAGTTCTGCAGGTGATAAAAGCATCAGTGTCTGTGTGTTGTGGCTTGAGAGAGGAACAGTCGCACTCTGGCAATGTTCTTAAGATGATAAAATCCAGTTTTGGTTCAAAACTAAGATTTGAATCAAAGATAACTCTGAGGTTTTTCACTTGTCCACAGGGTTTTAGTGCTTCAGGACCAATAATCAAGACCCGGGTTTTGTCCTGGTCGAGTTGAAGAAAGTTCTTTTAAAATGGGCATCAACTGGCCCTGAGTCATCAGGAGACAATGATGGCGTCCAGCTGTGTATCATCAGCATAACTATGGAAACTGTTGCCGAGCCTCCTGATGTTGTTTCCAAGTGGCAGCATGTGAAGATTAAAAAGTGTGGGACCTAAAATTGAACCCTGGGGGACGCCACAATCCATTTTAGCTCTTTTCCATAGCTTTTTAATGAACATTCATTCATTGTTACATAAAATTCTCTGTCAGAAAGATTGAGGCCAAAATACTGATAGCTGCACCATGTGTCCAGGAACTTATCAGTGCTTCAGTACTGACTAATCAGGAACCAGTACCAGTTTAGTATTTTTTTTGATACCCACCCCTGTTCATTAGTCACGATTTTTTCCATATATGCATGATTATATTTGACTTTAGATTTTAAAGCGATATTCCATCCCAGAATAACAATCCACTCAATATATACTCACCCCTATGCCAATGTGAGGATGGGTGTTTCAGCAGAAAACAGGGTTGCAGCTAATAGCAGTGAATGGCGACCACGGATAAAATGTAAAAAAAAAGAACACAAAACAAACACAAAATGTCTCCATCCTGCTCGTGTGGTGTAATCCAAGTGTCCATGAGCCGCGACATTAAAATTTAACCACAAAAGACGCCATTTACACCATGTTTTTAGCCGAAATGTCAACTGTAGCCTCTCAGGTAGCATGTAAACATGGCGTCGATGTATCGTGAGACTTCGTATATCTCGCGATATTTTCACATGTGCATCCATTAAGAGATATACGAAGTCTCACGATACATGTATTTGCAACCCTACTTGAAACACAATCAGTTGTTTTATTATCGTCCACCCAGCTGTCGGAAACTGTCCTCATCCTGATTTTATTTGCACATTTTGAGACGAACCTTTCTGGACAGTTGACTGTGAATGTTTTGTGTCCTCTGCAGATCCCCGGGGCGGCGATGGACAGAGTCAGCCTGCTGTGGCGCCTGAGGCGTCGGGCTCGCCGCGGAGCGCTCTGCATGGCCTTCTTCTGCATCTCCATGGCTCTGCTCTACGCCATCTGTGCTGAAAACAGCGTGCCCGTCACGGACGCCATCTTCGGGGTGCGGGCGCGAACCCGGGCTCAGCCTCGCGCACACTCAGTCATCAAGGTCTGTCGCTACATCACACTGTCGCCTTTTGCTATAATACCTACATACTAATACCTGAGTAACTTTATAGATGAGATGAGATGAGATGAGATGAGATGATCCTTTATTAGTTCCACAATGGGGGAAATTTGCAGTGTTACAGCAGCAGAGAGGATTGTAAAATAAAAGTAAAATAAAGTAAACAAGCAATATAAACAATAGGAAATATAAAAAATAGTAAAAATATAAACAAGAGTACTACTTGTAGTGGAGTATTTTCACAAGAGTTTGTATTAGTACTTTTGCTTAAGTAAAGACTGAACCTCTGGTTAAAACACCCACTGAGCTGAGCTGCATCTGTGTGTTATCGCCCGAGTTTTCTCTTTCAAGGGTTGCGGCTTGTGGGTAGCCTGTTGAGTATGACGGAGACTAGTGGGTTTGTTGTTAAAGTAAGTTTTTCCTGGTGTTTGAGCGGTGGAAGTAGTGTGTAGATAAGGTCAGTTTTCAGTTTAATAGCTGCTGAGAGGCTGAGTGTTGTGCTTGTTGCTACAGAAAAGTAAAAAACGTCTGTGTTTATGTGACGTTATTATGGCATCTTGTACTCTTCACAGCAGAGATGGTCCAGACTGTGAACAGCCAGCGAGCAGCAACCAGTCAGGCTGAAATAGCCTGAAACTGCAGGTCTGATAAATATGATTCAGAGCTGTGGAGCTGCAGGTGGAGTAACAAAGGCAATCAGATGACTGATCACATTTTCTCATACGATTTTTGTTTTTTTTTTAACTTGTAGCTGCTAATTAATTAGTTGTTCACAGTGTGGACCAACTCTGCTGTGAAGAGTACGAGAAGACGCTGCAGTAACGTTACATAAACGGGGAGTTTTTGTTTCTTTTCTGTTGCAGCAAACACAACAACACAACATCTTTTATGCTACAACTTGCCTGAGCCTGTTCACACTTCATGACTGACTAAAGTAATATGACCCCTTAGTGGCAACATTGCACATTAATTCATATCGGAACATATCAGAAACATTCACTATATTGCCTACAGTGTTACTCAGTAGCTCTTACTGTAATATTATTTCTATAACCAGTAACGACATAAGTGTAAGGGATTACAGTTTACAAAAACAGTTGTTACATTTGATACTAATCCAAGTAGACTGCGTTAAGGGATCTGTGTGCACGGGTGGACTCTGAGTCTGAGCATGTCTGCATAAATCATCCACCCACCACCCACTCAAACTCACTCACTCTTATTTTCTCCAAAAGAGACCCACACCTGCACCTCTGCCCGTCTCTGCAGGCTGTATTACCTTTTAAATGATGTTGAGCAGTGAGAGCTTTCCAGGTGATTTTGTTACTGTGTGTATTGATGTGTTTTCTTTAACGATTTACTAGTTTAACATTTTTACACGAGGTGATTATCTTGAGTCAGGTGGCTGTAAAACAGTTGACGATCTATTTTCTGTACATTCACAATAAAAGCCCCATTGTTGTGTTATTTAAAGGCTTTTATTGTGAAGCAGCCCGAACAGGAAATGCTGGGTTTTCATCAGTAGTAACTTAACACGACTCCAATACAGTTGAAAGCAAACTTGAAAAGGCAAAATAAAGCAGATACCTGCAACTAAACTAAACTTCAAACCACTGAGATTCAGTTACAAGCTACGGAAGAGCTGAGAGCTGAAGTTTTAAAACTTTTTAAAACTGCACAGACATGAGTTCTTTGTCAACACACGCCTGTTTGAGGGGGAGAAGCTGGCCAAGCTTTGGCTCGACTGGTTTAGGGTCGATTTGTCTATCTTTGATTTTAAGTGGATTACATTAATAAATTACTCTTATTCTGAAGAATTTATTGCACTTACAGTTATGTAACGAGAAGTCGTTCACTGTCTCAGTCACTCTTCTCTCTCCTACTTTCTCTCTGCTCCGTCTGAGAGTGTGTTGGTGAAGAAACGCAGTAAAGGCTCTCACTCTAAGCTAAAATGAAACCAGTGCACGTGAACTAGGTGAATAACATAAATAAAATATTTTGCTTCTTGCAGGGGGAGGGGTCAAGTGCGATTGTTCCAACGTAAATAAGTCAACACGTGAATGCAAAGGCAAATAGGACTGAGTGAATCGTCGTCTCTTAGAAATGAGAGATGAGATTAATCGTGCAGCCCTGGCGCCCAGTACTTGAAAACCAACATTTTTAACAGAAAGCCTGCAGCACGAAACTAGAGGTGTTGTTCTGATACATGTGGTAAAATTATCAAGCAAGGACAGTCAAAGAAAAGTAGCTAGCTAGTATGTAGCTAGCTAGTTTGCTGTTACGGATATGTGCAGTGATTCAGTAGGTTATCTCGCTCACATGATTGCACATGATTCGTGGGTAGCCTTTTAATAAATGTTGTGTAAATATTTTTTTGTTGGTGTTGTATGAGCTGAATAACCTGATTTACCTAGTTAGATTCATATTTTTTCAGGCATATTTTAATTTTTGTAGCAAAAAAAAAAAATATTTACCAGCCCCTCTGCAGTAACTCTGAGGGGTGCGGACCCCCTGTTGAAGACCCATAGTCTAAAAAATTATTGTGTTTCTATTAAACAACCTTTTAATATTTTCTTATTTTCATCAAGTGTTCCCAGAACCCAGAAATGTTTCATGTCTTACTCCTTTTCCACCAACAAGGAACTGGAACTTTTTATCATTCTGAGCATTTCCACCAAAACTAATTGGTTCAGAACCCATAACGTTGTTTCCCAGATGAACCAAAAAAATAGCATTTTTTCCATGGGAATCACAGCTGGCGTGTTGATGACATCCTTGATTACTATGGTTCCACTCAAAACTGGTGGAAACGCAGGCTGGTTTTCTAGGTAGCACCAAGGTTCCAAGGGTCTTGAATGGAACTGGTTCTGAGCTGAGCTGATTTGGTGGAAAACAACCCTCAGAATATTTGGCCCGTTCTGAGTGATTTCCTTTGAGATGCTTCATAAATACACGTCCTGGAAGTTGGACCTACAGGACTTGACTTTGCCGTCCCTCTGACTCCCACAGGTGCTGCGGGGCGGAGCCAAGCCCATGTACATCGACCCCCAGAAGCTCCCCGGTGTTGTCCCAGGTGACCCCCACCGTCCAATCCCCGTCCTCTCCTCCCCAAACCACACCCACGAATCGGCAGACTTGACGCCGAAGCGGAGGTCGAGAGAGCGGGAGCCCTCTGGGTTTTTCGCTCGGTTGCTGCCTCGCCCCTTCACTCGCGCACTGGAGACCCTGTTCGGAGGCCGGCGGAGGGGGGAGCTGAGTGGCCGAGGAGGCGATGCTGAGTTCTTCGGGCCTCATGGACTTTTGGGAGAGGTGTGGGATGACGAGATGTCCAGTAGCATGTTGGGAAGCAGGCTGAGGAAGGTGGTGCAGAATTATCAGGTGAGAGTTTATCATTCAGTGGAGTAATATGGAAAAATAATTTGGGGGAAAATTATTTTACTCACAAAATTCAACCGCACTCTAAGTATGATAAATATACTGTCATAATTCTGACAATTTACCTGAATTTTGAGAAGGTTTTCTGTACAAATTGTTTCTTTTTTGTCCCTGATTTTCTTCCTGTGTTTCTGTCAGGCGATGAATAAATACGGAGTCGAGTTCTCCGGTCCTGGCGGCATGTCCAGCAGGCCCAAGCTGAGCGGCCCCGAGCTCCTCTGCCAGCTGAAGGACAAGGTCGAGGTCACGACGTTGACCCCTGAGCTCCAGCCCTTCTCGTCGCTGCCCTGGGCCGCCCAGCTGCCGCCGAAGCAGCTGACCTCCGAGCTCGGGCCGTACAAGAGCTGCGCCGTGGTGTCGTCGGCAGGATCGCTCCGGTACTCTGGACTGGGCAAAGAGATAGGTGAGATATATTTACATGGATGTTTATTCAAGAAAATCAAGTTTGTCTTCTTCATCTCTCAAACCAAAACTGTGCAACGGGAGTACAAAGAGAGGCTTTGAGTTAAATCCTCCTCCAGGTTCCAGTTTTGTTTGTCGTCAGTTTAACATCACGGTTTGGTTTTACTGCTCAGTTCACTGCTAACAGAGCCTTCAGCTTCAGCTCTGTTGATGCAGTAACATAATGTCGATTTTGTCTTTCCCCTGTAACAAATTGTTTTATATATTAGTGGTTATCAAATAACAGCAAAGACTTCAGTTAATTGTCATGTTTGATCTTGGGCTGCAACGTCTATAAACCCATCCCAGTTTTTCAAAGTCTGTTTGAATGTCTTGTTTTGTCAGTCCTAATTAAAATAATATATGAAAAATCACCAATTTTATTTTTTTTTACCACTTGCCTGGTTGTGCAAGTAAGCTGCCAGATTCACTTGCCCGACATGGCATTTTAATTGCCCCAAGCAAGCGAGTAGAGTAGTGATGCTCAACTCAAGGTCTGTGGGCTAAATCAGGCCTACAGAGGGGTGCTGGGTGGCCTGCCAACCATTTTCTAATTCACAGTGAAAGTAAATTGATTCATGCTGAGTTAGTAAATGTTCAATAACGTCCGTTGGCCGTTATATGAGAAGTTTAATATCAATATCTACTCACACTAATGCTTAAACTTAAACATGATATTTATTCTGTCTGTGGTAGGAGAAGTTTATGTTTATGGTTTATGTTTACAAATCATTCCAACATGTCAGTGACTGCATGATGGAGGAGGTTCCATTTATGTTTAATTTGGTATAAAATCTTTCAAATGTCACCAAAGAATTTACAACTAAATCGCAGCTGCAGCTATTATACCTGATTCATCTGTCGATTCTTGCACCAAGTTAATTTAGTTTATAAATTAAGGTAATAAGCCATTTAATTTGAAACTAAAGAATTTCCCCCGGCCTCAGTATGCTGAGTTTCCCTGCTCTAACTGAAAAGCACACTTGCCACTAGAGACAACTAATTCTCCTGTTGATTAAACACAAATTTAAATTTAGACGAGTCAACAAGTGCAGAGTGTGAGAGTGTGTGCTGAATGTAGTTACCCACTGCTCTGGTCGAGTGGCAGCATTTAAAAGGATATTCCACCTTTACATGATAACCCACTCAGTATGTACTCACCTCTCTGCTGATGTGAGATGGGTGAAGATCTTCAGTTCACAAAACAATCCTGGAGTTTCAGCAGAAAACAGGGTTGCAGCCAAATCCAGTACAATGGCAGTGAATGGAAACCAGCTTGAACCTCGTGCACACTGTCCAGAGACTGAGATTAGGCAGGAACAGATTTAATAATTGTGTGGATACTTGGATGAGAACAGGTTCGGCCTCTGCTGCTTGTTTGTTTGATTTATTTTCCTTCTTGTGACGTCAGGACATCCCACCAGTGACCCTAATCAACACCTGCTGTTAATGTCAGTAAACAGGAGACGCCGCAGTGCACAAACATCAGACTGACAACCAGACAAAATGAAGCAGATGAGTCAGTTGAGTCTGAGGTCTTTTGTACAACAAGACGCTTAAATGCACACAGCCTATTTAATTCACTTCGTCTGCAGCACTTGTCAGAAATGATGCAAATAATAACCTTTACAACAGAACCTGTCCTTAATCTGGAAATCCTCAGTTTCACAACACTGAACTGTTTCTACTTTTGTGTTTCCGTTTTCATCGACAAGATCTTTATAGACATGGAAACATGTTTTGCACCACTGGCTCAGAAAGTTTCACTTCTTCTAAAACATTCTCTTTAATGAAAAAAATGACAGATTCTCATGATGCTGTGCTACGCTTCAACGCGGCGCCCACCACCGGCTACGAGAAGGACGTCGGGTCTAAAACTACGATCCGCCTCATCAACTCACAGGTAAACACGCTGACCTGCCGAAGCACACAGACTGTAAACACAGCGCTTCTTTCGACTTTCGTGTCAAAAAAGTTAAGACAAGCAAACATTAATAACCAAAACAAGGAAAAACCAAACCTGACCGGAGCCGATCCTGATTCACACGGGGTCCAGGAAAACCAGAACGGAGACAGGTGTGTGTGGCCGATCAAAATGAAAGTGCACCAGATCCCAAGTGTAAACGTTTCAAACACAAGAAGAAGTTTCAGCTTGAGGAGCTAAAGGGTTATAAACAATTTATTGAGTGAATAATCAATAATTAATACTAAAATAAATCAGTAATTGAAGTCCTACTAACAGGATCAACCATAATAAATGAAGATATTTTAGATCAGAGGTTCCCTTTTTTTCAGCCAGTAAAAAATATACCATTGACTTCCTCATGTTTGTCCCCTGGAATAATTTGGCTCAGCCTTTTTTTTTTTTACATTTCTTCTTAATTATGTGAAAGACAAGCAGGGAGAAATGAATCAAAAAGATATTAGACTTCTATTAAAAACATGTGCACCTTGTTAACAGAATATCTGTAACACACACACACGTCAAGAAAGAGTGTTTCACTCTTTGTGCACACTGAAAAAGATCTCTGCACACCTGAATGTGTGACAGGTGCATCACAGGAAGATTCAACTCAGTGACAATTAGAAAAACTCCTGCACACTTTCTGCTGATATATTTATTAAATATCGACATTTCGGTCTAAACGTTTGGATGCTGCCAGTACGCCAGATGAAGGTCATTTAGACTGAAACGTTGATATTTAATAAATATATCAGTAGAAAGTGAGCCGGTGCACGGGACTCTTTGTGCACACATAACATAAAAATGGAGATTCTGATTATTTTGGACAATCTCTGATAAAAATATGTATATATATCGCAACGTGATATTAGAGGGAATGATAATTTTTGCATCATTATTCTCATTTTCATTGCAAATCATATTGAAATGATTCTGATGTGACTTTTGTGGGGATCTGTACCAAAAACAGATGTTTTCTAAAGTCTGTAGAACACGATGTGTAGGCCAGGACGACTCTGCAACACAAAAATATTTCAATTAAAAAGGCATTTTTGACACAGTTCATCTTTAACAAATATTTCGTCTTTATTTATTCATTAAGAGTTTCTAGATTGTTAGATTAGAACATGATCTATGTACTATTTTAGATTTTAAAATTGAAATATTGTTGAACTATGAAGCCTTTGTAAATTATTCAAATCACATATGATGTGAAGTTGTACTTGTACAATCTGTGTTTTATTTTTAGCAAACACATTTAATTCCTCATTAACACATCTCAGTACAAGCTGATAGTTGTTATAGTAACGATTTAGTGATGCTGCTGCCTCCACCTAATTTTATCCACACACATTATTACAAATTATCAAGCAAACTTTTACAACACATGCATTTCATACATTAATGTTTTAGCAGGCTTGTTTCCAAAACAAAATAACTTGGTGCACTAGTAGCTGGCAACAGCGATGAAAACTGACGTAGGTGTTACAGATCCCGAGCGAGGTCCCCAGTGAACAGAACGCAGCTGGAAAAGTAAACAGCAAGAGTTTGTTTTATTTTCAGTGGTTCAGCAACAACATAATGTGTCTTACAGTTCAATTCCAGGATATATTGTGTCTTTCTCTCACAAAGGGGTTTTATTTCAGTTATTGATTTACTTCAGTCCAGAGTCCATTCAGCTTTACACAGCTAATGAACAATTCCACAACAAAACACTTTCTGCAACTTCAATCTCAGGTCAGAGTTTCACTCACTATGACAGCTACTTTGTCAGCTCTGGCTTTTATACTTATATTACTTTGCCACTGACGGCCATTTTTAGCATAAGATAAGCAGCTGTCAGGTTGATACATGAGAATTACATGAGCAGGTGAGTCCATAAACACATCCAACGAAGTATGAAATAAGGCGGTGATGTCAAGTTAACTAAGAGCTCAGCCTTTGCTTTCTCTTGACAAAAGTTGTGTTAAGATAACGTTCAGTCCTGAGCTTCAGAAGCAACATGAACTGCATCCGTCACTGTATTTACAAAGAAAATATGACTTGATATATTCAGAAAACATTATATACCATATAACCCGTGTGCTGGGTTACACAACGTACCTGACAAACAGCTTGTTCTTAATATAATTTAGCTACAAAACTGTGAGAATAAAACATTATGCTCATCTCATGTTGGGTTTGAGAGGCTGTTCATCCCCACTAACAGTAGTGACTAATAAAACCTGTCATTCTTTTTCTTTATAAATAATGCAGATGTTATTATTTAATTGCTCTTTGGTAAATTGCGTATATTTTATTAAATCTGTTTTGTTATTATTTGTTAATGATGGTATTACTCACTGTTCAAATTTCAACTGAGGGTGTAAAACATTAACCTGAGGGTGACATTCGTGCTTTTGCACTCTGGATTTTGGCATTTTCCTCCATACATTTTGAGTTTTTAACATTTTACACTCTTGGTTTTCCCTCAAATTTCAGCCTCAAATTCATATTTATTCACTCCAGACTGTGTCACTGTGGTATAGGACATATACAATATAACACTGACGATAAACACAATAAAAAGGGTATTTCTAAACTTCAATTTGCAATTTTTCAATTTTTTGCATTGAGCCAAATGTGTGTAAATGATTGGACCAAACTCTGAATCACATAATGAGAGTTTTTAAATATGTTTTCCTGCAGAAGTTTCTTACAGTGGAAACTAAATATTATTTTTTGTGTTTGTTAAATATTATTCATTAATAATAATTTATGCAGTGAGATGTGAGTCAGCCTCACTTTGTTATAGATGTGGATATAATGCATTTGTTTGTCTGTCTTGCAGGTGATGGCGTCTGATGACCATCGTTTCCTGTCCAGCTCTCTGTACAGCTCAGGTGCTCTGGTGGCCTGGGACCCCGCCCCCTTCTCTGCTGACCTCACTCAGGTGACAGTTTCAGCCCCCATTTTTCTTTAGCTTTTTTTTTTTTAGTTCACATTTTGCTAAATGAGCACCCTTGCTGACTTTAGCTATTGGCAGTTCCTGTCTGAAGCTGATGTACAGACAGCTGAATTAGTCTGATACAGAAAAAAACTTAAAAATGTGATGATTCTCAGGCAAATTCTGCAGTTACGTAAGGAGCATCTTTTTTTCTAAGCAGATTTATGGAGATTTATTTGGAAGAGATACCAGATATAATAACACCCTGTGAAAGTGGAAGTCAGACAGAATCTAAAAATATGTGTATTATGTCTGTGTTTTCAGAAAATGACTGAGTTCTATGATTTTTGACGCCATAATACAAATCACAGAGTATCTTTGCCTCCGGAGGGACGACTACAGAAAACATTCACAGTTGCATAGACAGTGTCTGAGGTCCTGTGTTTATAGCTGAAGCTAATTTCCAGGGGAAGGAAAATGTTTGGCTATTAATAACTGCCAGTCGTGTGCAGACGGAGTACTTGTTTATAACACAGGCCTTTAATGGTACCACACTGAAAAGAAAACTGACCTGGATCCTCTATTACTTTACAACTACAGAGCAGTTTTTAATTTTATTTTTATATAAGGTGCTGGAGAAAATCATTTCACCCCAATTAATTTCTTTCATGAATAATAACAATAACATTTCAATAGTTAGCGGTCAGGTTTTAGCACAGAGACAACCCTCGTGAAGATCCTCAAGGACCTACTTTTAACAGCGGATAGAGGCGACTGCTCCGTCCTTGTGCTTTTAGATTCAAGAGTTGCTTTCAGTGCGATTGCTCTCCCTGTTCTTTCACACGGTCTCTGACCCTGGCTTGGCCTGAAGGGAACGTTCTAACCTCACTGACTGAACTTGCAGAAAATTCCTGTTCTTCATTGTCCTCATTTCAGTTGTGGTGTTCCCCAGAGGTCCGTCCTCGGGCATCTGTTATTTTTCACGTACATGCTTCCTCATAGCCGGATCATTTAAAATCACGGCGTTTGTTCCCACCATCGTTATGTGGTCGACACTCAGTTAGACGCAGTCCAGTAAGAACAGGGTTTAGATCATCTCTTTACCTGCCTCAAGGATGTCAAATGCTGCATGTCGGGAAACTTTTTAAAAATTGAATAACGATAAATTGGAGATCAGAGCCTGTTCATCGAACAAACTCACCTCACTTAATCAAAATATGCTGCTGGAAATCTTGGTGCAGATCTCCGTTTTGAAGCTAAAGTGAGGAATGCAATGTTTTAATAAAAGATAAATGTGTGCAGAGATGCAGACACGTTGTTCTCCAGATGAAAGTAAAGTGTGGTTTGTTTGTTTTTTGGAACGGACCCCAACAAATGTCACATCATCATAAATTTAAAAGTTTTCCTTTCAGTGAAAATGAAACTTGTGGTGCAAAAATGAACATTCCCACTCGTCATGAGTCATACCTGTCAAAATAATCCCCAGCATGATTTTTTTTACCTTATCAAGCAGCCCTATTGTTCAGTCATGTTTCTTTCAGCTCAAAATAAGCTCTAAAATTAGACCTCTGATTTACATAAGGTTAAACATGCTTTATTTTTATTTTTCAGCCGGGACCACTGTAATGCACTTCATGCTGGCATCAGTCAGAGCTCCCTCCCTGCTGCACAAATCGTCACAGACATGAAAAAATATATATACACATGGCTGCCCGTTTTATTCCGTATTGATTTTAAAATCTCATTGATCACTTTTAAAGCTTTAAATGGCTTTGCTCCATTTTTTTAAAAGATTTTTTGGGCCTATGGACAGCTGTAGATTGGGGAAATGGGGTGAGAGAACTGAGCTCCTGAGGCTCCTGCCCTGCTCCAACTTGGTAATTTATTGACTTCCAATGTGCCCAGGCGGTCTCTGAGATCAGTGGATGCAGATCTACTATTTTTATTTATATTTATTTTTTCAGCACACACTTGTGTATAAATGCATGTAAAAATCACTTGTTGATAAAAGTGCCATGCAAATAAAGTTTCTTCTCCCACAGTGGTTCAACAGGACAGACTACCCCATCTTCACCCAGTACCAGAGATACAGGAGGCTCCATCCCATGCAGCCCTTCTACATCCTGCATCCTCGTTTTGAGTGGCAGGTCTGGCAACGAATACAAGACAACATGGCCGAGCCCATCCAGAAGAACCCGCCCTCGTCTGGCCTGCTCGGTATACGAGACTCCCTCTGCACATCCTGTTTTTGATCTTTTATTTTTGGGCTCTTGCCGACGCTGAGTCAGCCCGGCTGGGACGTCTTGAATGGAAACTATTCTTGTGTCAGATATGATCACGTGTCAGAGGAGTAATATGTAACAACAGCACATCCAGAAAATGAGAACTACAGTCCTCACAGCGAGTTGGAGCCACAGACGGTTTATTAAATTGGTTGAATCCCTATTTAATGTACAGTCTATGGTTGAAGCGAGTTGTTTCTTAAAGCCCCCTCCTCCCCAGAGTCGAGGAAGCTCAGGCAGGCTGCAGGAATACTGCAGGAGCACAAGACAAGTTGTCTGTCAATGTAAAACTAAACTGAAAATACACACTCTGGACTCACTGCCTGCCAAACTCCATTAACAATTGCTCAGTTTAACCATTCTAAACATCTAAAAGATTATTAATAATTTCTCAGAAACACTCATTCAGCATTAATTTGAACTCCAACATGAAATAATCAAACTAAAAGAGGGAACTGCTGCTGTTGTTATCAGAGAAGCAAGTATTTCAGTTTAGCTTGTTTCCTT
This sequence comes from Lutjanus argentimaculatus, assembly GCA_034769285.1. Lineage (NCBI taxonomy): Eukaryota > Metazoa > Chordata > Actinopteri > Lutjaniformes > Lutjanidae > Lutjanus > Lutjanus argentimaculatus. The sequence goes on from JAWZSL010000004.1 coordinate 2,474,093, forward strand.
TATCTCTGATGACATGTCATGGTCATTTAACAGTGAATATATTACAGATGTCTCCTTTATTTGACGTGTCCTCTCTGTGTGTCCTGTCCAGGCACTGTCCTGATGATGTCACTGTGCGAGGTGGTGCACGTTTACGAGTTCCTGCCGTCCCGCAGGAAGACGGAGCTCTGCCATTACTACCAGCGTTTCTTGACGCCGCCTGCACGCTCGGCGCCTACCACCCCCTGCTGTACGAGAAGAACCTGGTCAAACGGATGAACCAGGGCGCCGACCGCGACATCTACAACCACGGACGCGTCACGCTGCCGGGGCTCCGCACGCTGAACTGCACGCAGGCTGCGGGAGGCGCAGCCCGCCGCTGACTGGGGAGATGCGGCGAAGCACAGACACACACGATGCATGAAGACACGTAACGATGAGGACAGACGCATGAAGACTTCATACTCACTGCCGAACCAAAAGGAACGCTGTGCCGCTCACTCTGAATACTACATGTTGTTATTACAGGCTGTCGACACTGGAACACACACACACACACACACCCGATAGATGTGCCTGCTGTTCACACATCCATATCCTCACGGGGACTTTCCACTGATAAAGTTAATCCCTGAACCCTAATAACAACCCTTAAAGGACCATACCGCTGTTTTTGAAGATTTTAGTCAGTTTTCTTTAAAGCAACATTATGTAAGATTTGGTATTTTTTCGATTTCTTTCTCTTGTCGCCCAAGATCTTTTGCTGAATTTAAACCTTTTTTAGATGTGTTTTATGTTTGGAATATTTTTACTTTATAGAATTTTATGTTTAGCATCATTTAAAGCAACATGATATAAGATTTCAGTTTCAGTGCAATTCACTTACTAAATAACGACAGCTGTAGACGTGCATAAACTAGCGAATAGCTTTGCTAACACAGCCAAACATCAGGCAAGTGCAACAACACAAGACATAGCAAGCTAGCTAATATTACCGGCTAATCCAGCAGCAAGAAGGCCAGCTCAGCATCTGTCGTGCAGCCTTTTATTTCACAAAGTTCTCACCAACAATTAAAAGCAACATTCACTCAAAGTCTGGGAAGTACAGCTAACATAGCTGATAGCTAACTAGCTAACAGCAGCTAGATTTAGCAGAAGTTAGCAGTTACTTTAGCAACAAGTAAAGCCATCTATCATAATGCTGTGAAGCATCATGCACTTGTTGCAATCTGACCACCAAAGCATTAAAAGCAGCAAAATGATTCTGTTATTTTTAGGTAGTTATACTTTAAAACATGTGTACACTTGACTTTGACTTGATTTTTAAGTGTCTTTCCAAAGCACACTCAGATTTTAGACTGATTTTCCAGACAAAAAAAAAAAAAAAAAATCAGCTCCTGCAAGAAGGACATGGTGCATTTGTTGGGGACTATTTTCAGCAGCTGATTAATTCACATGAGCATTTATTTTCTGCTTTTTTTGTAATCAACTGGCACATGTCTCTGTGTCCAGGAATATATTAATCTTCTCCAAACAGTAATGATCACTAAATGTTAACCATGATGCATCTTGAGCAGGTTTCACGTCTGCAGACTTCTTTGGAAACATCAGTAATATGAAGTGTACACGATACTGAAACATGTCAAATCAGCGGTATGGTCCTTTACTTTAATCGTAATTTTTAACCAAAGTCTTAAACTAACCTGCTGAAGAAGTGAGAGTAAAGTCCTTGTAACCCAACAACATCACACTCCTCCACACAGACCTGTACAGAGAGGGCCTTTACCTTTGAGATGTAAATACTGTAACATACGAGTCATTCCACTGTGAGGTCGCCACTCTCACTCCTTCACTTCCATCTTTGACTTTTACTTTGAAACTCAATCACAAAGCTGTTTTCCTTTCGATTGTTTGAACGGCAGCTGTTTCACATTGAGCACAGTTTTTCCTTTTGTTCGACGACGGAGTCAGCTAGAGTCTAGATCAGTTTCTGGATCGCTGCCGATACTGCTTCCCTGATAATCGATCATTCTGAGGACCAATCTGATTCAGCTCAGTTTGAAATTAGTCTTAGGAGTTCATAACAATCAGTCTGTCCATGTGACGAAAAAGACAGAAAAATTTACAGCTGCCTCGGTTGGTTTCTGACACGCTTCCTGTAGCTTGGAGTTTTAGTTTTTTAGAATTTTTTTTACTGCCCTATTTTCAGGGCTTGAAAAGAACTTCTTCAAGCAGCAGGAAGTCTTGGCTTGAAGTCAACAGTCTCCTCCAAATGTGCGAGTGTTTGTTCTCAGACTGTGTGAGAAGGAAAGTTTACTTACTGTGATCAGTGGTGTTAAGTGGTGTCCAGAGTACGCCCACATTAAGCTTGTTAAAATTTAAAACGCAGCTTCTTTCTTCTCTCAAAAAAACACAGAGTTGTATAAATCTTATGATGTCAGCTCAGCGTTTGTAACTAAACAAGAATATCTGCAGGTCTTGAAAAGTGTGAAAAAGCATCTTTCAAAGCAAGTTTCCTCAAAAGAAAAAAAAGGTCTCAGAAGGTTTTGAAGTCTTAAATTTGATTTACCTGTCTGTTGGCTGCTGTAGGCAGTAATGTTTGTTTTTAAAATGTTTCTGTGTGACTTCAGTTTTGTCAGGTGAGGTTACACACATAAAAACTGAAGATGGGATTGTTGTGACTGGATTGTGCTTCAGAAGGCTGTTTAATCCTCGTTCAGGGACTGATCTGACAGAGAGCGTTTTGCAGGTTGCAAAACATGAGGCGCACTGCACTGCCTTTTTTTAGTGAAGCTTTGCTTTTTTTCAACAGATGGTAGTTAAACAACGGAGGAGCATTCTGCACATACGATTCAAATAATTAGTCACAGTTAAAGTCACCTAACTGTGATTTTGCTGTGAAGTAAAGTCAGATTTGTACCTTTTTATTTTGGTTAGCCAGAAGTAGATAACTTCCTAGACAGTTAATTAGCTTCCTAAACATCTGCATAAAAATTGGACAGGTGGGGGACACTGGTTTTTGCTCTGATTGAGGGTGAGAGACTTGCTGGACACAGAGAAACAGGGATTCATGTGAGTACATGAGACCCTCCAAAAGAGGAGAAATGACAGGGCAGCTTGCAGGTTGCCCAGGTGGACATTGAAAGTGAGCTAACGTTAGCTTAACAGCTTAATTGGCTTAAATAAATGATAAACAACTAACATGAGATCTCATGTACCGCACTGATTTGTCTCCAGGACTGTTTCCTGGTAAAAATCAGTTGGTAAAAATCGTTTAGCTTCAGGCGTCCAGCAGCAGCCACCTCTGGATGTCCTCCATGATTATTTCCAAGCATCTGTTAACTTTGTTGTCACCACCATAGATGGCCCGATGGGCGCTTTTCTACTCTGAGTTGAAGTTTTTTTCAACTCAAGCAGAGTGCTGGTGCAAAACCGGAGGGAGCGTCACGCGGGGCAGTGCGCAAAACTTTTACTGACAGTTGAAAACGACTGCGAGTGAGACGCCTCTTGCTGCAAAAACTCCTCTGTCTGATCGGGGCCTTGTGGAGTTTCAGTCAAACACTGTCACCACAGCAGCTCAGCTCAGAGTGGATGAGGGAACATTTAAGCAAAAATTTTAATTCATTATTTGTTAACTGATTGATGTGTTATGACAGAGAGCAGGAGGAGACTCAATAGTTATAACCAGCTCAGTTTTGATGTTTGCCAACTTAAAAGAGGACCGAGAAGAAGATAGACATCTTTACAAAAATGACCTGGAGACACTCGTAAAAACAGCGTCATAAAAATTAGAGTTACTGTGGACACAATCTGAGAGCAAACACAAATCAAAAGGGGCGTTAAAACAACAACATAATAAAAAGTAGAGTAAAATATGGATGTAGTAACTCTCAGCCAACAGCAAGGGACTCCAAACCCAGTCGGACTGGTGATTAGCTTGATATAAATCCAATAAATACAATCCATCCGAGAGTTAGCTCTATCTAAGGTACAACTTGTGAAACAAGCAGCTTTGTCTGGAGGTGTATTTGCCCTCCTTGCTGCTTGGACGCACACACAGCGCACAGATGAATACGATCTATTCATCTGACTCTGGAGAACACAAGAGAACCAGCGGATGCCGCTGAAATAGTTGGACTGCTCCTTTATGAAACCTGTGGAGTGAGTGAAGTGGTCTCTGTATGCCACACACATACTCACACCTGCAACCACACACACACACACACACACCTGGATCTGTGAACTGAAGAAAATGCTGCCTGCGGATGACTTGACTCCTCCTGTAACCTCCTGAACCAACAATCCAGTAAAAAAAACCTTCAAGTTAAACATTTTGTACCCACGTTGTCAACCCTGTAACAACCTGCTCCCAGTAATCTTTTTATAACTCTTACATGGTGTATATATTAGAGCAGTAATACCCAGGAGGTCTTCAGTGTGATTCTGTGACTCAGATGTGTGAAGCAGAACAGTTTTTATTTCTTCAAATATTCATACGCAGACCACTTCTTTTGTGGTTGTTCAGAGCAACACTTTTAACTGCAGCATTTCCTCTGAGAAGTGGATAAACTAAACATGGTTTTGGCTGCAACAGAGAGACAAAGTCCTTTCTCTTCCCTTCCCCTCCTCTGATAGGCTAGTTAAGAGACAAATATGTTTTTTAATCCTCTTTAAATTGTGCCATGAATTACATGTAAAATGTTTAGATCATTTTGAGATAATTCAGAGTTGGTCCTAAAGTACCCTTTAGTTTTTCGACTCAGTGAACAACATTCTCGTGTCGCACAATATACATCACCTCGGCACATTTCACCTCCTTCCTCCAGAATGAGGGAAAAAGTATTAAAAGAGGTGAAAGTCGCTGTAAGTGTGACCATGTTGAGAGCTCCAGCTGAAGGAGAGTCATTCGGTTCCTTGAAGGCCTGGATTATACTCCCAAACAGACGTGTGCGAGGACAGCGCAGCCACCACGGACGTGTAGTAGTTCTGTGTTGACTACTTTCTGGAGTGTAATTTGACTTGTTTCACACATGCACAGACAGTATTCATCACTTCTTGTAGACAAATTGGAGGCATGCGGATGTCAGCATAAAGCCTACGCATACACCCTCTGATTATGAAATTATGTCACCGGGACCCTCACGCACTCACGGATGTAGAAAGTATAATTTTAGCCTGAAGGCCCCCACACATGATCAGCAGTAAAAACACTGATCATGTGTCTTCGCCCGACTAAGCAGCACTGCTACCCTCAGCATGGCGTACCGCTCAGATCTGCAGCTGACCGCTGTGCTCAAAGTCCAAATTATTTGAACTTTTCCTCGTTTGCCGCTGACCTTTCAAAGTGCAACCAATGAGATAACAGCTGTATGTGAGGATGCAGCCAGAAGAGACCTCAGATGTTTGGAAGAAGCATCAGCAGAGGAGGGAGAGACTGATGGTCAAGATGGGTCGAAAACCCCAGACCCGCGAACGTTTGTGCAACTTTGCAGTGAAGGAACAACATACACACATCTCATAATTAAGGGTTCCTTTCAAGACATGATGACACCAAGAAAAGCATTTCAGGGTTCCCCAAACTCTATAACACAACATTAAACACGGACTACGATCTCGCTAGTAAATGTAATGCCTGGCCAAATGTGAACAGTCAGATTGGGTTATAACATTTGTGAATCATATAGTTTATGAACTAAGCTAACCTAAATCCAGAAATAAAGGTAGTTCAGCTGTTTGTATACGAGGCATACAGGACGTAGCAGTTTTTGCGCCCTACCTTGCGGTGAGTTTGGGACAAAGTTCTTATCATGTCAGGGCCCCTTTAGAGCTAGCATGCGGGAGCATGGTGAGTGTTAAATGAGCAACGTCACTTGCACAACTTTTGGGTGTGCAGTCTTTCTAATTATGTATCTTTAGTCTGATATTTCAACAGTTCTTCAACAAACTGACTTTTTTTTAACTTGCAAAATTATCTTAAATTGACAAACAGCATTTGTTTGATTCGTGGCACATTTCAAACAGAATCAAAAAAGTTATTTGTCTCTTGCTTTTGAGTACCGTACATAATATTTCCAAAATAAGGACTCATGGTGGCCCACCGGGAGCGGAGGGACTTTGCTTCTCTATGTGATGCTAAGGTAGCAGCTAGCTAATATAGTGGTAATGTCTTGCACAAGGTTAGTTGTGTTAATTTATTTAATGAAAAAAAATTTAATAAAAATATTTATTAGCAACCATATATAATATTTCCCTCAGGAGACCGTTAGCTTAGCTTAGCATAAAGACTGGAGGCAGGGTAAACTACTAGCCTGGCTTGGTCCCAAGGTAAAGGAAAAGCTACAAATCTATAAATCCTATTAACACAATATTTTCTTGTTTTAACAAATAAAGCAAGAACTGTTGTGGTTGTACAGGGGTTATCTGCTGGACTATAGCTGCATCCTGTCTCTATGCTAAACTAAACTAAGCCTCTTCCCCTTTTCTATCATACATCATATGTCATATAACAATCTGAACCAGTTATATATTTTAGTTGTTTCTACCTCAAAGAAGACATTTATGCTAGCATTATTAGCACAAAACAGTGGCTTATAATAGCCAGTAAGCCGCCTGGCTGAGTAAATCATCTAACCGTGTCTGTAAAATGTTTGAGGAACTAAAACTCCAGTCTGTTGACACAACTGCAGCTCTGTTGTATTTCCAATATAATCACAGTAAAGAACAGCCTCCAGGGTATTATGACTTTTATTCTATTATTACTAACGCATGTGTACCATCTGTAAAAGTTTTCTCCAAAATAGTGTAGCAAGAGGAGAAAGCAAGAACTCTTATATCTCTGATGAACAGAGAAATTTTCCGCATGGCACGAATTCAGCTGTTACCCTTTGATTTTTCTGCACTAATCGTGACCATTGATGTGCATATATTTGTTATGAGAATCATCTCGTGTGAGCCAGGTCATGTGCATGCAAACATAGACAATGAGCCTGGAGTAGATAGGTGAGTGTGATGCTCCTTGGAAGATGGATGTTATGTGTTAAAATATCAGATTTTCTTAATTGAGAAATAGAAACCTCATTGGTTTGATCTTGGCTGTATGGAAACAAGGTCTCACAAAAAGATCGCAGTCCAAGCAGACAGATAGCAAATGGTATTCCGTCAAATGGGAGCATGTTCCCAGGGTCCTATGTTCCAGGATCCTAAGTTCCTAAAGTCCTAAGTCCCAAATCCTATGTTTTTAGGGTCCTAAGTTACCAGGATTCTATGTTCCAAGTGTTCTAAGTTCCCAAGGTCCTATGGTCCCAGGGTCTTATACCTCAGGGTCCTATGTTCCCAAGGTCCTATGTTCCCAGGATCCTATGTTCCCAGGGTCCTATGCCCCAGGGTCCTAGGTTCCAGGATCCTAGGTTCCCAGGATCATATGTTCCAAGTGTCCTAAGTTCCCAAGGTCCTAAGTCCCAGGATCCTATGTTCCAAGTGTCCTATGTTCCCAAGGTCCTATGTTCCCAGGGTCCTATGCCCCAGGGTCCTAGGTTCCAGGATCCTAGGTTCCCAGGATCCTATGTTCCAAGTGTCCTATGTTCCCAGGGTCCTATGTTACAGTATCCTAAGTTCCCAGGGTCCTATGTTACAGTATCCTAAGTTCCCAGAGTCATATATTCCTAGGGTCTGAAGTTTCCAGGAACATATGTTCCCAGGGACCTATGTTCCAGAATCCTAAGTTTCCATGGTCCTACATTTCCAGGGTCCTAAGTTCCCAGGATCTTATGTTCCAAGTGTCTTAAGTTCCCACAGTCGTATGTTCTCAGGGACCTAAGTTTCCAAGATCATATGTTCCTAGGGTCCTATGTTCCAGGATCCTAAGTTTCCAGGATCCTATGTTCCAAGTCTTCTAAGTTTCCAATGTCCTATATTCCCAGGGTCCTATGATCTCAGGGTCCTAAGTTCTTAGGGTCCTATGTTCCAGGATCCTAACTTCCAAAAGTCCTGTGTCCCAGGGTCCTATGTTCCCAGGGTCCTGTGTTCCAGGATCCTAAGTTCCTAAAGTCCTATGTCCCAGGATCCTAAGTTCCTCAAGTCCTATGTCCCAGGGTCATATGTTCCCAGGGTCCTAAGTTCCCAGAGTCACATGTTCCCAGGGTCCTAAGATCCCAGGATCATATGTTCCCAGGGACCTTTGTTCCTAGGGTCTTAAGTTTGCAAAACTCCTATCTTCCTAGGGTCTTATGTCCCCAGCATCCTATTCTCTGTACTAATATCTAACCATAACCCCACATAGGGCCAGGGAAAATAGGATCTTGGAATGTCATCTTGTTTGCTGATTCGCCGAACGCAGTCAACAAGGCAAATATCGCCTGGTACTGATGTTCATCTGATCAATCGGTGCATTCCTAGTCCCATATTCCCGGGGTCCTATGTTTCCAAGGTTCTATGTTCCCGCAGTCCTATATTTCCAGGGTCCTATGTTCCTAGGGCCCTGTGTCTATGCTCATCTCTAACCCCTAACCCATTACGTGCCATAAAAACCTGGGGAACATAGAACCCTAGGAACACAGAAATTACCCTGCCATGGAATTAATGCAAAACTAGGGGGCGCCGTCATGAAACCAAAAAACACAAAACATGCAGTAAAAATGAGTTACAGAGTTACATCTGTGTGCTGTAGCAAACAAAAAAAATGCAACTTAATTTCAGTTGGACTTTAATATCTGTCGTTTGAGTGAAACATGTCGACAACTTTTGGATCGATTGCCATGAAAATGGTACAAACATTCATGTTTGGTGATCCTCTGTTTTTTTAGCCACCGTCTGGTCAAAATTTCAGTGTCAGATACTTTGATTTATGAGCAAATACCTGCAAAACGAATGATATTCTCGTTGTCCTCAGTTGTATTTACTATCACACTGAACTCAGATGGTAGACATCGTAAACATTACACCAGCTTAACATCAGCATATTAGCATTGTCATAGATAGCTGCAGGGATGACAGGTTTTTGTAGGGCGACCTTGAAGTTAGCATTGCTCTGGTTCCCGCCACAACAAGCCGATGGTATTTTTCCACTGGATGTTTGATTAGTGCAGAAAATAAACTTTGTAGCGAAAAAAAAAAAAAGTTTCTGATACTTGCACATCTTGTTCAGCGAGATAATCCTCTGAAATCAACACCAACTTGATGATGTTTGAAGTGTAAATGCCATCGCCAGAAGTAAGCTAACTTAGGCTATAAATGAACTACACCTTTAGTGTTTGATGTGTTGACGTTTAATGTCCAGACAGCCTGTGTAGTCTCATTTAGCCACTTTAAGATGTGAAAAAGCTTCAAAATTCATGAGTGGGTTATTTACTGTGCAAACTGGTTTCCAGATTTTAGGACTCATTCCTGCAGCACTCTATTGCAAGCATGTTAGCATTTAGCTCAAAGCATGGCTGTGCCGAAGTGCAGTCTAACAGAGCTTCTAGCATGACCCTTCAGGTATAATTCCCAGTCTTGATGGTGATGGAGCTGCCATGTGTTATTTGCTCTGCACTTTGTACCAAATGGGAACTTTGGAGGTGACAGGGGACATTCACAGGACAGTAGGTGGTGGGGTGGGAGCAACGGTCCCCAGGGTCCATTAAATCTGCCATCACCTCAGCCTGAGGCTGACTGAATCAGAGCTCGAGCGGTCTCCCAGAAGCAAAATGGCTCCTCTATTGTTTTTCTAATCATTTCAGCTTCACGTTTTTTACCAGGACTTTATTGTTTATTCAGGAGGCAAACACTTGAATAATTGATGTCATTGCATTTCAGAGGAAAACAAGGAGAACATTTTCTCCCTATGCAGTTGCACTCTTGTCCCGACTCCTGCTCGTTTAATTTAAGCCGTCAGCGTGTGTTTGTGTGAAACCTTTTAGAGGCATTTTATTTGAGCTTACAGATGCACTTTTTCCCCCCGCTTTGCCTTCACCCTCTCGGTTTCTCAGAGGGTTGGTTGTTGAGCTGTTAACTGTGGTTTCATGTGGTTGATTGTATTTTTTTTATGTCCTCTTTTATTTTCCTGTGGTACTGGATTCTTGTCACTTGTGAGAACAAAATACAAAAAAAACAGCTTTCATCTGCCCTAGAAACATACAGCTGCCTTTTGTGAGCATTTTATAATGATGGAAAAGTTCTGTCATCAGTTGACTCTCTCTTAATTAAATTAACTGTCATGAGACATCAAGAGCTAATGTGCAGTTTGCTTGTTCTTAAGTAAAATATGTCCAAATTATTAACTTGTTGTTTTTAGCGATGCTAGCAGTGTGGCTCTGGGGATGACAGTGTTTGTCAGTCCAGACCAGTTGGCTACCTGATAACGATTCTGACTTTTCCTTCAGCGCCACTATGAGATTTACATTTGTGGTTTCGAGTTGAGTATCTCAACAACTATTGGATGGATTACTGGGAAATTTGGTTCAAATATTCATGTTCCCTTGTGGTGTGTTCACACAGAAAGCAAAGTAAATTTTTTGCCTGGCATTATGAGTTTGGCACGGAATCATTTGTTTTTGTTCACCCTAAACAGCCAGAATACGTTAGCCGTAAGCTAGCAAGCAATGGCAGGCACAGAGGCTGCATGTGTGTGTGACTGAAGTCAGCAGTCACAGGAGACTCCGTTCTTTCTGTTATTATTTCCCTTCAGTCTCTCTTCTTTTTTTTCCCTCTCTTCTCTGTATGTTCATCAAGTAACGTTAGATTTGTCCTGCACTCAGCTCCGCTCTACCCGTGGCGCTCAGGAGTGGCTCTGTCCCTCCACGCCACCCCGTCCTCGCCACCAGGGCCACACGATTTGGTATAAATGTCAAATTATTTTTGAATGAAAATGCATTTGCGATATGCAAAACAATTAGTGGAAATGATCAGTTTTCCATAACAATTTTCACGTTCACTGAAAGAAAAAAAATCGTGATGATGTGATATTTATTGAGGATGTTTGGAGGATTTTTAGGTCAGATCATCTATGCAGCACTGCAGTACCTCATAATGCTGTTTTCTCACACAGTGCAATTTGGTTCTGTGATTTGAATATTGCACTTGGCCATACTGCAATTTTTTTGCAATTGCAATTAATTTTGCAGCCCTGCTCACTACACAACACTGCTAAAGCCCAGTGATACGCCTGAATTTTCCACTCAAATTGAATAATTCCAACTCATATGAATTTTGAGTATTATCGCATCAGCCAGCTATTCACATCTTTGCATTGCCTGTGTATGTTAATTTTACCACACAAAGAATGTGCTTCACTTTCTGTGTGAACACAACTCTTAATCTAGCACCATCATCAGATCAGATTTTAAATTTGTCCAATACCCTTTTGGAACCATGGTGAACTTTCTCATTTCCTGTTTCCTGTACTTAGACACAGGGCGTTCTGGGCTCGACTCTGTTGAGAAGAACCAAGTTTTGTAGATGGTTAAAAGGTGTTGCTGGCGGACATGTAAAAGCTACGTAGTTGCATCATTTGTGAGCTAACATTAGCAAAATGCAAGCTAACTAGCTAATCTACATCAATGCTTAACTAGCTAGTTGCATCTGATAGCTAATGTAAGCTAAATGCAAGCTAACTGGCTAATGTGCATCAATGGTTAGCTAGATAGTTACATCTGATAGCTAATATTCCCAAAATGCAAGCTAACTGGTTAGCTGGTCTAGATCTGCTAGCCAGTTAGCTAGCGTTTTGTGAACATCAGCTTAGGTTTTGCTTAATTAGCCTAACTTAAGATGTGACTATATACTGTATATATATGTTTCTTTTTTTACAGCATCTTTTAACTGTTTTTAAAATGTGGTTTTCTTTTCAATATAAATACGATGGGCAGGAAAGGAGAAAGCTAACAAAGGTAGCAAACTTGGTCTGCTGTTATTGCAGCGAGACTCAGGACAGGTCAATTAAACTGGTGTATATGGGTAAATACTTTGATTGACGATGGTTTTTATGCTACCTGCTAAATATTACCATGGTAGCATCATGGATGTGACGTTAGCATTTAGCTAAAAACCCCACCGTGCCTACGTGCAGCGTCACAGAGCTGCTAGCATGGCTAAAAACCCTTTAGTCCTGTTTTCTGGTTAAATATTGGATATTGTACTTCTTCAGTCCGTCTTTGGTTGCACACAGATCATGCTGTTAGCCAGTTTAAAAAGTGGTGGGGGGGGGTCACATGTAGATTTATTTTAAGGGATCACAAGCTAAGATGGTTGGGAACCACTGATGTAACGTCACCACTGCCTGAATATTATATTTCACTTTCACACAGGCTATAAAACCCACTTCATGGCTCTAAAACTGTGGGTCATAACTCTGCATCTCTGGTTTCATAACAGTTTGCTGTATTTTTAACCCTGCATGCATCAGATTCCAAAACCAATGCTGTAAATGTTCAAGTCAAACTGCTTCTGTTGAATGAATTATTATTATTATTAATGCTGTATTTTGAAGCTTCCCCATCGTGTTACAAAAGCTGTCTGTGAACCGTTTACATGATGTTTGGTTGATGACTTTACGTTTCAGGTGTCACGTCGGCCATTTTCTCTGTGTGAGCAGGAGGTTGTGACAATCGAGAGTGAAACACATCTGTCTGGATGTTCTGATGAAAACAGTACATGTATTTAAAACTTAAAAACTGAGGCCATCTGCCAATAAAGAACAACAACAAAATGGCTCTGGAAATCATCCTTTAAGAATCAAAGTGAAATAAATGAATAAAAAACATGTTAAGACATTTTTTTTTTCACTTTTTTCATCTTCATAAGCTGAATTTTTTTAGTCTTTAATAACTTTGCATAAAATTGATATATACGTACATCACAATATACTCATTATTTCACTTTTTTCCTTGTTTGACTCATTTATTTGACTTTATTTCAGCATTTTAAATAAATAAAATAAAAATTCAGGCCAATGACAGAGTAGGACGCCCCCTGGTGGTTGATGAAATTGTTGCAGAAGTGTGGTGGATGAAAAATTACATTCATCAGTTAATAAAATAAAATAAATAGTTTGAAAGCACTTTAATTATAAATAGATATTTTAATTTACAAATAAATAAGTGAATAAGTAAATGCTAATTACACTGATGAATAATATTTGAATTAATTTGGAAAATTAACATGCTAAAATAACGACAAAAATTAACATTTTAATGATTAAAAAAACATAAATTCTAGAATAAGTGCAGAAATAAATATTTAGACGTACAATTGAATAAATATGGTAATTCATTTGTATATAAATTAATGTTTTTCTGTTTTTATGCATAAACGTGCTTAGTTATCTTATTACAAATACATGTGAATATGCTTGTTTATACATTTATTTATTTATTGTGCATTTCTGTGTCTGTCTGAACACTGGACAGACACAGAACTCAGTCAGTGTTTCTCTATTATTTATTCATTCAATTATTTACCTTTGTATTTATAGAATCTTTACTTGATTTACTTCCATGACAACATTATTTAGCCCAGTGAGCTGTTTGTTCATTTATTTTGTTAATAAATGTCATTTTCCACCCTTCATACAAATCAACCAGAACGATGTTCAGATCAGTTTATTTTTTGTTGACCAACATGGGGAATTTAGCTTTAAGTGTGGCCAAAAAAATGGACACATGAAGACAGATTCATTTGTCACATGAGCATATGTAGTGCGTGTGTTTGACCACTAGGTGGCGCCAAAGTACCATCTTAAGGTTTTTAATGAGACTTTTTCCAACCTTTATTCAGCATCATTTAAATAAGAAATAGGTAGCATCATTTCAATCAAAACACTAAAATAAAATAAACAAAACAAAACCAAATAGAACTAATAAATAAAGAAATGTAACTATAATAAAAAGTTGATAAATTACATTAAATCAAAGGATTTAAATAAAATATAATTCAAGTAAATCAGATAGTCTCAAGGAACTTCTATTAAGACAGAAATTTTTTTAAGTCGTCTTTAAATAAAACAAGGATTTATGTATGTAAAAATGACCTACAATTAAAATATTATTACATAAAAGTTTACATTCTTTGTTTGGCAAAAGAACAATATCATAATTAAAAACAGGGATTACATTCTTCACAACCAACCACATCAGTTTCCAATTTGTGTCCGGAGAGATGCAAAAGTAATAAATATCAGAGGTGTGGATTTCATTACTTGATTCGTTCAGAAAGAAAAAGCTCATCTGCATCTCCTGATCAATTGAGTGGTCAGTGTTGGTACGTATGCAACATGGCAAAAGGAAGTTGTGGTCGTCCCTTGTAGATGCTCTTTAATGACTTTAACCAGGTAGTTGCTTCCTTCATCGTCTGAATTTAAGCAAATACTTGTTACCTTTTCATTCAGGTATCTTCACCTCGAAGTCCTTGACTTTTGTATGTGTCCTTTTGTTGTCATTTCAGATTTGAAAGATTGTGAAGGTAATTTTTGTCAGAGCTTTGGGTTTCATTTTTTGATTTGTTTGGACAAAAATACAAGCTTTCCCAGGTTCCGTGGTATATTTAGTGCCAAGAGCTGAACTAGTGACCTGAGGATACCTGTCATTAACAACCTGTCCATTCTACCAACTCAAAAGGGGTGCACAACTTTGGATTCCCAAGGAGTTAACAGCAACAAGGCAAACAGCCACAACCTATCTTACTCTGCGTACAGTATAGGTTCTAACACTGGTACGTTCACAACAGACTTACTAGAGTTTGAAGCCGGCCACCTAATGTAGCGCTGGATGGGGATGAACCTTTATTTTTTTCCCCAAAATTTTAATCCACAACTCGTCAATGAAGCAATGAACCTCTAAACCTATGTTTAATAAATGTATTAGTTTTGCAGAAATCCAAACACAAACTGTAGACTGATGAAAAGCCCATCCTTCGAGCCGGAGTTGAACCAGCGACCTAAGGATACCTGTCATTGACAACCTACAGTCCTCCGCTCTACCAACTGAGCTATCGAAGGGAGCACAGAAGCCACAATCCCAAAGAATTATGTGGACATGACAAACAACCACCTGTCTTACTCTATGTACAGTGTAGACTCATTTAATGTATGTTCACAACAAACCTACTACAGTTTGAAGTCAGCCACCTACTGTACAACAGGACGTGCATAAAACTTTATTTTTTTCCCGGAAAGTGAAGCAATTTCAGTAATTTTGTACCTCTCCATGCAGACATACATTGGAAACTCACAAAACACTCATCCTTCGAGCCGGAGTTAAACCAGCGACCTAAGGATACCTGTCATTTACAACCTACAGTCCTCCACTCTACCAACTGAGCTATCAAAGGGAGCACATGCATAGAATTTGGAAAAAGGTACAACTACATGGCACACAGCCACATGTCTTACACTACATAAAGTATAGTCTCATTTAACACTGGTACATTTACGACAAACTTAGTAAAGTTTGAAGCTGGCCAACTAATGTTCCACTAGACGTGGGTAAACCTTTATCTTTTCTTCAGGCAATGAAATCCACAACTCTGAAATGTATAAATTTCACATCTCTCCAGACACAAATTGGAAACCCATGAAAAACTCATCCTGATGAACACAGCAACTACCTTGTTAAAGTCATTTGAGAGAATCTACACAGGATGATCACGACCTCTTTGACATGTGTACGTGCCAACATTGACCACTTAATTAATCAGTGGATGAAGACAAGCTTTTTCTTGCCGAACAAATCTAGTAATGAAATCCACAACAAACTTAGTAAAGTTTGAAGCTGGCCCCCTAATGTACCTCTGGACGTGCGTAAACATTTATTTATTTTCCCACAAAGTGAAGTAAAACCTACACCTCTGAAATGTATTACTTTTGCACAACTCCAGATACAAATTGTAGACTGATGAAAAGCTCATCCTTCGAGCCAGAGTTGAACCAGCGACCTAAGGATACCTGTCATTAACAACCTACAGTCCTCCGCTCTGCCAACTGAGCTATCGAAGGGAGCGCAGTGCTCAGAATCCAAAAGAGTTACAGGGAGTATTAGATGATTTAATAATATTACATTCACAATAAATTTACTAAAGACTGAAGCAGGCCACTCAATGTACCATTGGACATGGGAAAACTTTTACTTATGTCTTAACAAATTAAACAATGAAAGCCACAGCTCTGACAAAAATTGACTCCACAAGCTTTCAAATTGGAAATGACAACAAAAGGAAAAAGACAAAAGGCAAGGCCTTCAAGCTGGAGATACCTCAGTGAGCATGTATCAAGCGTTCATTTAAATTCAGATGATGAACATTGCAACTACCTGCTTAAAGGTGAGAAGTACATCCTTACATTCAGATAACGAACATTGCAACTATTTGCTTGAAGTGATTCAAGATCACAGCTGCGTTTTTGCCAAGTTGCATTGTCACCACTTAATTAGCCACAGGATGTGGACAAGCTTTTTCTTAATGAACCAATCAAACAATGAGATTCACACTTGTGTAACTGGTTACTTTTGCGTATCACCAGACACAAATTGGAAACCCACGAAAAGCTCATCCTTCGAGCCGGAGCTGAACCAGCGACCTAAGGATACCTGTCATGGTCAATCTACAGTCCTCCGCTCTACCAACTGAGCTATCGAAGGGAGCACACAATTACAGAAACCCAAAGGATTATGGAGACATGACAAACAGCCACCTGTCTTACTCTACATACAGTATTAGCTCATTTAATACTGTTACTTTAACCACAAATTTACTAAAGATTTAAGTTGGCTACTTAATGTACCATGAGATGTGGGAAAGCTTTTATTTTTGTCCAAACAAATCAAGCAACAAGCCCCACACCTCTGAAAAAATTGTCCTCAAGATCTTTTAAATCTGAAATGACAACAAAAGGAAACAGACAAAAGGCAAAGCCTTCGAGCCATAGATACCTGAATGAAAAGGTAATAAGTGTGTGCTTAAATTCAGATGATGAAGGAAGCAACTATCTGGTTGAAGTCATTCGAGAGCAACTACACAGGTGCTCGTCCAGGATGATGACAATCTCTTTAACATGTTGCATATATGTCAATGTTGACCACCTTAATTGGTGGATGTGGATGAGCTTCTTCTTCCCGAACAAATTACGCAATGAGATCCACACATCTGAAATGCATCACTTTTGCATAAGTCTAGACAGAAATAGGAAACCCATGAAAAGCCCATCCTTCGAGCCGGAGTTGAACCAGCGACCTAAGGATACCTGTCATTAACAACCTACAGTCCTCCGCTCTACCAACTGAGCTATCGAAGGGAGCACACAGTCAAAAATCCCAAAGAATTATGGGGACATGACGAACACCCACCTGCCTGACTCTATGTACAGGATTAGCTCATTTAATACTGTTACTTTTACCACAAATTTACTAAAGATTTAAGTTGGCCACTTAATGTACCATGAGATGTGGGAAAGCTTTTATTTTTGTCCAAACAAATGAATCAAATCATCTGAGCGCACCCAGGTAACGAGCAGGCGGCGAGAAGGGGCCTTGAGATTTCCTCCGGCTGTGTATACTTTGTCCGTATCCCCGGCCATCCAGTTGTCATACGAGTCGTGCAAGCTAGCCTTGAATGGCTTATTCCAAACGACATCGGGGCTTGTATGTACTTCGTGCAGCCTCCGGGTATCACAGCTTTGGTAATCTTGTAGCCTCGTTTAAGCTCGGCCTTCGTTGCGGTGCTGATGTGGCATCGGTACGCATCCCAAACGAGGAGTCGGTGCGTAAAGTTGAGCTTTCCCACAACTCTTTGCAGCCAGTCCGCAGTCAGGTCATCGTTCATCCACCCGTTCTTGGACGATGCGATGACAACCCCTCCCATGGTCTGCATGGCCTTCACGTCTCTTACAGCCCCTTTGAATACGATGTAGGGCTTTAGCTTGGAAACAAATCAAGCAACGAAACCCATCCAACCATCCAACCATCTTCAAACGTTATCCGAAATCAAAAATCTGAAAAATATTGCCCTCACAGGCTTTCAAATCTGACATGACAAGAAAAGGAAACAGACAAAAGGCAAGGTCTTTGATGCAGAGATACTGAATTAAAAGGTAATAAGTATTTACTTAAATTCAGACGATGAACAAAGTAACTACCTGGTTAAAACTGTTTGAGAGCAACTACACGGGACAACCACAACTTTGCCATGTTGCACACGTGTCACTGTTTCACTTTAAATCGGTGGATGTGGACAAGCTTCTTCTTTCCGAACAAATTACGCAATGAGATCCACACATCTGAAATGATTAATTCACATAAGTCCAGACACAAGTTGAAACTGATGAAAAGCTCATCCTTCGAGCCGAGTTGAACCAGCGACCTAAGGATACCTGTCATTGTCAATCTACAGTCCTGCCGCTCTACCAACTGAGCTATCGAAGGGAGCACACAGTCAAAAATCCCAAAGAATTATGGGGACAAAGACGAACAGCCACCTGTCTTACTTTGTACACTTTTAGCTCATTTAATACTGTTACTTTAACCACAAATTTACTCAAGATTGAAGCTGGCCTCTTAAAGAACCTGGGAAAGTGTGAAAACTTCAAATGATGAACGAAGCAACTACTTGGTTAAAATATCTGAGAGCAACTACACAGGACGACCACAACGTCTTTTGCCATGTTGCATACGTGTCAATGTTGACCACTTAATTAATCAGTGGATGAGGACAAGCTTCTTCTTTGCAAACAAGCAACGAAATCCACACCTTTGAGATGTATTACTTTTGCATCTTTCTTGATACAAATTAAGAGCAATGAAAGCCCATCCTTCGAGCCGGAGTTGAACCAGCGACCTAAGGATACCTGTCATTGACAACCTACAGTCCTCCGCTCTACCAACTGAGCTATCGAAGGAAGCACACAGTGAAAAAGTCCCAAAGAATTATGGGACATGACAAACACCACCTGTCTACTCTTGTTCAGGTTAGCTCATTTAATACTGTTACTTTAACCACAAATTTACTAAAGATTTAAGTTGGCCACTTAATGTACCATGAGACCTGGGAAAGCTTTTATTTTGTCCAAACAAATCGCAACAAACCCATCTCCATCCAACCGTCTAACGCTATCCGAAATCAAAATCTGAAAAATATTGCCTCACAGGCTTTAATCTGACGACAAAAGGAAACAGACAAAAGCAAAGTCTTTACGCAAGATACTGTGAAGGTAATAGATTTACTAAACGACGATGACAAGTAATACTGTAACTTTCGGAGCCTCAGGGAGACACAATTTCTTTGCCTGTGCATATATGTCATCGGTGGATGTGGACGAGTTCTTCTTCCAACAAATACGCATGACTCCAACATTTGAAATGCATCACTTTTGCAAAGTCTGACAGAATAGGAACCATGAAAAGCCATCTTCGAGCGATGAACCACGACCTAAGGTACCTGCTTACACCTACAGCCCCCTTACCACTGACTATCGAAGGGAGACCTAAATCAAAAATTATGGCAACGAACACCCACCTCCGACTATTACAATTACCATTTAATACTGTTATTACCACAAATTACTAAGATAATTGCCACTTAAGTACCAGAGATTGAACTTATTTTGCCAAAAAATGAACAATCATAGGCAAGTGAGCAGCGCAAAGGGTAGATTTCCTTAATTCGACGATGAACAGTACTACTTTGTTAAAACTGTTGAGGCACTCCGGGACACACTTGGTAACTGTCCTGTGTCCTTTTCGGTGGATGGCATTCCTCCAACAGATCGCAATGAGTTCACACTCTTTATTATATTTCATCACCGTTGGAACGATGAACCTCCCATTCTGCGGCTTCACGTCCTAAGGAATACGTGCTTAGCTTGGACAACAGCACGAACCACCATCACACCACCAACTTGACAAAATGTACTTCATTGTTCGAGAGCAACTACACGGGACAACCACAACTTCTCTTTGCCATGTTGCATATATGTCAATCGGTGGATGTGGACGAGCTTCTTCTTCCCGAACAAATTACGCAATGACATCCACACATTTGAAATGCATCACTTTTGCATAAGTCTAGACAGAAATAGGAAACCCATGAAAAGCCCATCCTTCGAGCCGGAGTTGAACCAGCGACCTAAGGATACCTGTCATTAACAACCTACAGTCCTCCGCTCTACCAACTGAGCTATCGAAGGGAGCACACAATCAAAAATCCCAAAGAATTATGGGGACATGACGAACACCCACCTGCCTGACTCTATGTACAGGATTAGCTCATTTAATACTGTTACTTTTACCACAAATTTACTAAAGATTTAAGTTGGCCACTTAATGTACCATGAGATGTGGGAAAGCTTTTATTTTTGTCCAAACAAATGAATCAAATCATCTGAGCGCACCCAGGTAACGAGCAGGCGGCGAGAAGGGGCCTTGAGATTTCCTCCGGCTGTGTATACTTTGTCCGTATCCCCGGCCATCCAGTTGTCATACGAGTCGTGCAAGCTAGCCTTGAATGGCTTATTCCAAACGACATCGGGGCTTGTATGTACTTCGTGCAGCCTCCGGGTATCACAGCTTTGGTAATCTTGTAGCCTCGTTTAAGCTCGGCCTTCGTTGCGGTGCTGATGTGGCATCGGTACGCATCCCAAACGAGGAGTCGGTGCGTAAAGTTGAGCTTTCCCACGACTTTTGCAGCCAGTCCGCAGTCAGGTCATCTTTCATCCACCCGTTCTTGGACGATGCGATGACAACCCCTCCCATGGTCTGCATGGCCTTCACGTCTCTTACAGCCCCTTTGAATACGATGTAGGGCTTTAGCTTGGAAACAAATCAAGCAACGAAAACCCATCCATCCATCCAACCATCTTCAAACGCTTATCCGAAATCAAAATCTGAAAAATATTGCCCTCACAGGCTTTCAAATCTGACATGACAAGAAAAGGAAACAGACAAAAGGCAAGGTCTTTGATGCAGAGGTATCTGAATTAAAAGGTAATAAGTATTTACTTAAATTCAGACGATGAACAAAGTAACTACCTGGTTAAAACTGTTCGAGAGCAACTACACGGGACGACCACAACTTCTCTTTGCCATGTTGCACACGTGTCACTGTTGATCACTTTAATCGGTGGATGTGGACGAGCTTCTTCTTTCCGAACAAATTACGCAATGAGATCCACACATCTGAAATGTATTAATTTCACATAAGTCCAGACACAAGTTGGAAACTGATGAAAAGCTCATCCTTCGAGCCGGAGTTGAACCAGCGACCTAAGGATACCTGTCATTGTCAATCTACAGTCCTCCGCTCTACCAACTGAGCTATCGAAGGGAGCACACAGTCAAAATCCCAAAGAATTATGGGGACATGATGAACAGCCACCTGTCTTACTCTGTGTACACTTTTAGCTCATTTAATACTGTTACTTTAACCACAAATTTACTCAAGATTGAAGTTGGCCTCTTAAAGAACCTGGGAAAGTGTGAAAATTCAAATGATGAACGAAGCAACTACTTGGTTAAAATAATCTGAGAGCAACTACACAGGACGACCACAACGTCTTTTTGCCATGTTGCATACGTGTCAATGTTGACCACTTAATTAATCAGTGGATGAGGACAAGCTTCTTCTTTGCAAACAAGCAACGAAATCCACACCTTTGAGATGTATTACTTTTGCATCTTTCTTGATACAAATTAAGAGCCAATGAAAAGCCCATCCTTCGAGCCGGAGTTGAACCAGCGACCTAAGGATACCTGTCATTGACAATCTACAGTCCTCCGCTCTACCAACTGAGCTATCGAAGGGAGCACACAGTCAAAAATCCCAAAGAATTATGGGGACATGACGAACAGCCACCTGTCTTACTCTGTGTACACTTTTAGCTCATTTAATACTGTTACTTTAACCACAAATTTACTCAAGATTGAAGTTGGCCTCTTAAAGAACCTGGGAAAGTGTGAAAATTCAAATGATGAACGAAGCAACTACTTGGTTAAAATAATCTGAGAGCAACTACACAGGACGACCACAACGTCTTTTTGCCATGTTGCATACGTGTCAATGTTGACCACTTAATTAATCAGTGGATGAGGACAAGCTTCTTCTTTGCAAACAAGCAACGAAATCCACACCTTTGAGATGTATTACTTTTGCATCTTTCTTGATACAAATTAAGAGCCAATGAAAAGCCCATCCTTCGAGCCGGAGTTGAACCAGCGACCTAAGGATACCTGTCATTGACAACCTACAGTCCTCCGCTCTACCAACTGAGCTATCGAAGGGAGCACACAGTGAAAAAGTCCCAAAGAATTATGGGGACATGACGAACAGCCACCTGTCTTACTCTGTGTTCAGGATTAGCTCATTTAATACTGTTACTTTAACCACAAATTTACTAAAGATTTAAGTTGGCCACTTAATGTACCATGAGACCTGGGAAAGCTTTTATTTTTGTCCAAACAAATCAAGCAACGAAACCCATCCATCCATCCGACCGTCTTCAAACGCTTATCCGAAATCAAAATCTGAAAAATATTGCCCTCACAGGCTTTCAAATCTGACATGACAAGAAAAGGAAACAGACAAAAGGCAAGGTCTTTGACACAGAGATATCTGAATGAAAAGGTAATTAAGTATTTACTTAAATTCAGACGATGAACAAAGTAACTACCTGGTTAAAACTGTTCGAGAGCAACTACACGGGACGACCACAACCTCTCTTTGCCATGTTGCATATATGTCAATGTTGACCACTTTAATCGGTGGATGTGGACGAGCTTCTTCTTCCCGAACAAATTACGCAATGAGATCCACACATCTGAAATGCATCACTTTTGCATAAGTCTAGACAGAAATAGGAAACCCATGAAAAGCACATCCTTCGAGCCGGAGTTGAACCAGCGACCTAAGGATACCTGTCATTGACAACCTACAGTCCTCCGCTCTACCAACTGAGCTATCGAAGGAAGCACACAGTGAAAAAGTCCCAAAGAATTATGGGGACATGACAAACAGCCACCTGTCTTACTCTGTGTTCAGGATTAGCTCATTTAATACTGTTACTTTAACCACAAATTTACTAAAGATTTAAGTTGGCCACTTAATGTACCATGAGACCTGGGAAAGCTTTTATTTTTGTCCAAACAAATCAAGCAACGAAACCCATCCATCCATCCAACCGTCTTCAAACGCTTATCCGAAATCAAAATCTGAAAAATATTGCCCTCACAGGCTTTCAAATCTGACATGACAAGAAAAGGAAACAGACAAAAGGCAAAGTCTTTGACGCAGAGATATCTGAATGAAAAGGTAATAAGTATTTACTTAAATTCAGACGATGAACAAAGTAACTACCTGGTTAAAACTGTTCGAGAGCAACTACACGGGACGACCACAACTTCTCTTTGCCATGTTGCATATATGTCAATCGGTGGATGTGGACGAGCTTCTTCTTCCCGAACAAATTACGCAATGACATCCACACATTTGAAATGCATCACTTTTGCATAAGTCTAGACAGAAATAGGAAACCCATGAAAAGCCCATCCTTCGAGCCGGAGTTGAACCAGCGACCTAAGGATACCTGTCATTAACAACCTACAGTCCTCCGCTCTACCAACTGAGCTATCGAAGGGAGCACACAATCAAAAATCCCAAAGAATTATGGGGACATGACGAACACCCACCTGCCTGACTCTATGTACAGGATTAGCTCATTTAATACTGTTACTTTTACCACAAATTTACTAAAGATTTAAGTTGGCCACTTAATGTACCATGAGATGTGGGAAAGCTTTTATTTTTGTCCAAACAAATGAATCAAATCATCTGAGCGCACCCAGGTAACGAGCAGGCGGCGAGAAGGGGCCTTGAGATTTCCTCCGGCTGTGTATACTTTGTCCGTATCCCCGGCCATCCAGTTGTCATACGAGTCGTGCAAGCTAGCCTTGAATGGCTTATTCCAAACGACATCGGGGCTTGTATGTACTTCGTGCAGCCTCCGGGTATCACAGCTGTGGTAATCTTGTAGCCTCGTTTAAGCTCGGCCTTCGTTGCGGTGCTGATGTGGCATCGGTACGCATCCCAAACGAGGAGTCGGTGCGTAAAGTTGAGCTTTCCCACGACTCTTTGCAGCCAGTCCGCAGTCAGGTCATCTTTCATCCACCCGTTCTTGGACGATGCGATGACAACCCCTCCCATGGTCTGCATGGCCTTCACGTCTCTTACAGCCCCTTTGAATACGATGTAGGGCTTTAGCTTGGAAACAAATCAAGCAACGAAACCCATCCATCCATCCAACCATCTTCAAACGCTTATCCGAAATCAAAATCTGAAAAATATTGCCCTCACAGGCTTTCAAATCTGACATGACAAGAAAAGGAAACAGACAAAAGGCAAGGTCTTTGATGCAGAGGTATCTGAATTAAAAGGTAATAAGTATTTACTTAAATTCAGACGATGAACAAAGTAACTACCTGGTTAAAACTGTTCGAGAGCAACTACACGGGACGACCACAACTTCTCTTTGCCATGTTGCACACGTGTCACTGTTGATCACTTTAATCGGTGGATGTGGACGAGCTTCTTCTTTCCGAACAAATTACGCAATGAGATCCACACATCTGAAATGTATTAATTTCACATAAGTCCAGACACAAGTTGGAAACTGATGAAAAGCCCATCCTTCGAGCCGGAGTTGAACCAGCGACCTAAGGATACCTGTCATTGACAATCAAACAGTCCTCCGCTCTACCAACTGAGCTATCGAAGGGAGCAACACAGTCAAAAATCCCAAAGAATTATGGGGACATGACGAACAGCCACCTGTCTTACTCTGTGTACACTTTTAGCTCATTTAATACTGTTACTTTAACCACAAATTTACTCAAGATTGAAGTTGGCCTCTTAAAGAACCTGGGAAAGTGTGAAAATTCAAATGATGAACGAAGCAACTACTTGGTTAAAATAATCTGAGAGCAACTACACAGGACGACCACAACGTCTTTTTGCCATGTTGCATACGTGTCAATGTTGACCACTTAATTAATCAGTGGATGAGGACAAGCTTCTTCTTTGCAAACAAGCAACGAAATCCACACCTTTGAGATGTATTACTTTTGCATCTTTCTTGATACAAATTAAGAGCCAATGAAAAGCCCATCCTTCGAGCCGGAGTTGAACCAGCGACCTAAGGATACCTGTCATTGACAACCTACAGTCCTCCGCTCTACCAACTGAGCTATCGAAGGGAGCACACAGTGAAAAAGTCCCAAAGAATTATGGGGACATGACGAACAGCCACCTGTCTTACTCTGTGTTCAGGATTAGCTCATTTAATACTGTTACTTTAACCACAAATTTACTAAAGATTTAAGTTGGCCACTTAATGTACCATGAGACCTGGGAAAGCTTTTATTTTTGTCCAAACAAATCAAGCAACGAAACCCATCCATCCATCCGACCGTCTTCAAACGCTTATCCGAAATCAAAATCTGAAAAATATTGCCCTCACAGGCTTTCAAATCTGACATGACAAGAAAAGGAAACAGACAAAAGGCAAGGTCTTTGACACAGAGATATCTGAATGAAAAGGTAATTAAGTATTTACTTAAATTCAGACGATGAACAAAGTAACTACCTGGTTAAAACTGTTCGAGAGCAACTACACGGGACGACCACAACCTCTCTTTGCCATGTTGCATATATGTCAATGTTGACCACTTTAATCGGTGGATGTGGACGAGCTTCTTCTTCCCGAACAAATTACGCAATGAGATCCACACATCTGAAATGCATCACTTTTGCATAAGTCTAGACAGAAATAGGAAACCCATGAAAAGCACATCCTTCGAGCCGGAGTTGAACCAGCGACCTAAGGATACCTGTCATTAACAACCTACAGTCCTCCGCTCTACCAACTGAGCTATCGAAGGGAGCACACAATCAAAGATCCCAAAGAATTATGGGGACATGACGAACACCCACCTGCCTGACTCTATGTACAGGATTAGCTCATTTAATACTGTTACTTTTACCACAAATTTACTCAAGATTTAAGTTGGCCACTTAATGTACCATGAGATGTGGGAAAGCTTTTATTTTTGTCCAAACAAATGAATCAAATCATCTGAGCGCACCCAGGTAACGAGCAGGCAGCGAGAAGGGGCCTTGAGATTTCCTCCGGCTGTGTATACTTTGTCCGTATCCCCGGCCATCCAGTTGTCATACGAGTCGTGCAAGCTAGCCTTGAATGGCTTATTCCAAACGACATCGGGGCTTGTATGTACTTCGTGCAGCCTCCGGGTATCACAGCTGTGGTAATCTTGTAGCCTCGTTTAAGCTCGGCCTTCGTTGCGGTGCTGATGTGGCATCGGTACGCATCCCAAACGAGGAGTCGGTGTGTAAAGTTGAGCTTTCCCACAACTCTTTGCAGCCAGTCCGCAGTCAGGTCATCGTTCATCCACCCGTTCTTGGACAATGCGATGACAACCCTCCCATGGTCTGCATGGCCTTCACGTCTCTTACAGCCCCTTTGAATACGATGTAGGGCTTTAGCTTGGAAACAAATCAAGCAACGAAACCCATCCATCCATCCAACCATCTTCAAACGCTTATCCGAAATCAAAATCTGAAAAATATTGCCCTCACAGGCTTTCAAATCTGAC
Organism: Lutjanus argentimaculatus; assembly: GCA_034769285.1. Lineage (NCBI taxonomy): Eukaryota > Metazoa > Chordata > Actinopteri > Lutjaniformes > Lutjanidae > Lutjanus > Lutjanus argentimaculatus. The sequence goes on from JAWZSL010000004.1 coordinate 2,500,687, forward strand.
ATGACAAGAAAAGGAAACAGACAAAAGGCAAAATCTTTGACGCAGAGATATCTGAATGAAAAGGTAATTAAGTATTTACTTAAATTCAGACGATGAACAAAGTAACTACCTGGTTAAAACTGTTCGAGAGCAACTACGCGGGACGACCACAACCTCTCTTTGCCATGTTGCATATATGTCAATGTTGACCACTTTAATCGGTGGATGTGGACGAGCTTCTTCTTCCCGAACAAATTACGCAATGAGATCCACACATCTGAAATGCATCACTTTTGCATAAGTCTAGACAGAAATAGGAAACCCATGAAAAGCCCATCCTTCGAGCCGGAGTTGAACCAGCGACCTAAGGATACCTGTCATTGACAACCTACAGTCCTCCGCTCTACCAACTGAGCTATCGAAGGGAGCACACAATCAAAAATCCCAAAGAATTATGGGGACATGACAAACAGCCACCTGTCTTACTCTACATACAGTATTAGCTCATTCAATACTGTTACTTTAACCTCAAATTTACTAAAGATTGAAGTTACACTTAATGTACCATGAGACCTGGGAAAGCTTTTATTTTTGTCCAAACAAATCAAGCAATGAAACCCATCCATCCATCCTTCAAGGCCTGCATATTTTTCAAAAATGACCCGCACACTGTACATTATCCCTTACATATATTGTATATTGCAAAATAGCCTAAAAATACTGAGATGTTATTCATAAGCCATATTCCCCAGTCTTAGTGTATGTTTATGTGTGTGTTATCTGAACCAGCTTTGTTTGAAAGTCACAGAGTAATAAATTAGTGAAGAGCAGGAGTGGAGGCTGGACATCTTACCACCAGAAGATGCAGAAAGATGATTGTTTCTTGAGAAACAGCCCAGTCCGAAGTCAATGATACGAACACAGGTGACATCCAAGCCCATCTCAGTCGGGATGTTTTCCACCTTTATGTCCCAGTGAACGATTTGCTGATCCAGAAGTTCTTTGGCTGCATCGACCAGCTGTTTCAGTATGATCTGTGAGAGAGACAGACACAGAGACATGAAGGATCAGAGAGGTACTTATCCAGCAAAACGTATTCAAGCTGCTTACAAAAAGGCCCAGAATCTTTTCACCTCTTAACCTTGCTGTCAAACGGCCTTTTCCGACAACAGTTTACCTTGGCCTCCTCCTCCTGCAGAGATCCTCCTGTTGTCCTTGATGTACTCCAACAGGTCTTTGCAGGGGACTGGTCTCTCCATCACCAGGATCAGCTCCTCGTCCAGATCATACCAGTTCTTTAGGTACACTGGCGCTGACATCCTCATTGAACCTGTTGTTCCATGAGTGATTTTTAAGGATGAAGAGGAGAAGCTCCAGAGATTCATAGATAATAATTCATCCATAAAATATTCAGCGAGTGCAGTGATGAAAACAGCAGCTGGTGTAACTCACCACATGTTTGCAGAACACTTTGTCCTTTGGGATGTGTTTGATGGCAACATGCAAATCATCTGATTTCTGTTTGCCGGCAAACACAGATCCACAGCCTCCTTCTCCGAGCTGATTCTACTTCTGATTTTTGTCTTCAAATTCAGAGAAACAGACACAGACACACATATTTTGTTGAACCACAGTTGTGAGGAATGTTGATCACTCTACCAAAGTTTTAATATCAATTCTTTCTATGCTGCAATACCGCTGCAATACCAAACTGCAGCTAAAAACGGTTTACGGTGCTTCCTTGGAGTAAAACACAGGCAGTGCACTGACCGGACTGCAGCTAAAAACTGTCTGTTTATAGTCCAGAGTAAAACACAGGTATTGCACCCACCATCATTAAAGTCCACTAGCTAATTTGCTGGGAGCTAACATTAGCATATTGTATGCAAACAGTGCAGTAAGCCTACACTATGTAGCTAGCTCCAATGTGGTTCATAGTTTTATGTTACACGCATGAAGTTAATCAATAATAATCATCTCATCTGTCATTTTATACCACATGAAATTCTGAAATATCTATGAAAAAACTCTGAACCACTTCTGTCGTCCTGTACAACCGTATGTTCACACACACAACACAACACAACACAACACAACAGCGGGCTCGGCCGGCGCCTCCTGTGGTTCCGGCTGGCGTCTGAGGGGCGCCCGACCTCGCCGCGATGGTCGCGGGCTCGGCCGGCGCCTCCTGTGGTCCGGCTGGCGTCTGAGGGGCGCCCCGACCTCGCCGCGACGGATTTCTGAGGGGGGCGTGGCAGTGGCATGGCATAGAATTTTGATGTCTCGCCATCAAACAGGACATTGCTTTAACTTTAGTATAAATTATCCGATCTGCACCAAACTTCACATGTTTAATAACAGTCCCGCCCTGAACACATCTACAATGTTTTGCAATGGTTATAGTGCCACCTATTGGCAACAGGAAATGACATGTTTCAGACTATGATGTGCTCCTCCAATCAGGTTGATCTTATCCAACTAAAATCTTGTCAGAAAGGTATTAACTTCTTGCTGATGCTATATTGTGAAGATCTTGAAGTATCGTCAAATGGCGTTGCCGTGACGGCATGGCGAAGGTCGATGTTTCGCCAAAACACAGGAAGTTGCATTAACTTACGTTTACTTGTTGGAATCTGCCTGAAACTTCACGTGTTCAATAATAGTCCAGGTCTGAACTTCGGATACGAGTTTGGTCGATGGGAGTCTCTTGGCTAAACCCAACAGGAAGTCAGCCATTTTGAATTTCGTGGTCAATTTTGGTGTTGTACACGCGTCATATTTCAACGAATTCCTGCAGAAATCTGTCTGACTTTAAATCAGTTTGTGCCATGTAGACTACCTCATGATCAAAAGTTATTAAAAGACTTGGTCGGCGTTGATGTGTGTTGAGGTGTGGCTGCGGCAGGACGTCAAGTTTTGATGACTCGCCATGAAACGCAAAATTGCTATAACTTTGGATTCAATGATGTAACGACCACCAAAGTTCACATGTTTGATAAGAGTCCCACCCTGAACACATCTACATGACAATCAGGACATAGTCGGAGCACATAGTGATAGGATAGGTACCTCATACAACCCCACTTTAAAAAATCTGAGCTCTACATTTAAAGGAACGGTTCACCCCAAAATGAAAAATACATATTTTTCCTCAGGCATTTTGCGTTTTTTGTTCATCTAAATTGTTTTGGTTTTCTGAATGGAGCATATTCTGATTAAGACTAATTGCTGCCAGGAAGTTACTGTAAATTTTACAATATTCTTGTTGCAGTGTGAATCAGGATATTTGTTATGAATTGTGTTGGGTATAACATAATAGGATAGTTTTTATAGTGATATTGTTTGTGATATTATTGTATTGTTGATCATTTGTATGACATGGCTTTGTTAATAACTTAATTCTGATTGGTCAGTTACAACATTTTAAGGTCTGTTATTTCTGTATAGTAGACTATTGCTATTTATGAAAAAACACTGTTTGCTATGGACACAGTTCTGATCATAGACTCTGGAGAAGCAATCAAATCATTGTTAAATCATTTTGAAATTAATATTTTGTGTCAAAGTTTTGAGTTCTGTTGGTACATAACCATGTAACAAGCAGGATAATGTACAGTGAACAGGTGGTTATTGTGAAATAAATCATGACAGGATGATGCAGGGCCCCGCAGGATCTCTTACATCACAGTGTTTCCCAAACTTTGAATCTGAGGACCCACTTTTTAAAAATGTCAAACCATCGAGACCCAATCAATAGGCTTCATCAGTAAATCTTTGGAAGAGTTAATTTGAGCATAAATGAATGTTCCTGACCAGTTTTCCTGTCATTTCCAGATCATCTTACATTATCTTGACACGTGTTCTTGAAATAATATGAAGTTTTTAAACACTTTAAATCAGGAATAAATGCATTTAGGCTGAGTGACAATATTGGGCGCTTTAGCCTCCTAGATAAACAAGTCAAAATCAGTGAATTTAGGCAGAATTAACAGATTCTCGTTTTTTCCTGTCATCAGTAAAACAACATGCACACTTTGAAATTCTTTTTAAAAGGGGTACTGCAAATATAAATCTTAAATTTGCAGAAATGCTTCCAGGGTTTATTTATTTTATTTTTGATGTCCAGAAGTGATGTTATTTATGTGGCTGATGGTGTTTAAATGTGTCTTGCAGGTCCAGCTCAGGAAGAGGTGCCCAGCCCCAAGCTCTCTAAGAAGACGAGGAAAAACTCCCCATGAAGAGTTCTGAAGACACATGAGAAGAAACCTCGGGAAAGGCAATTCAAAAAGAGATTCCCTCTCCACAGACGGCTGGGTGTGCGTACGTGAGTACATGCATTTTTTTTCTTTTTTTGAGGGTGGGGAAACCAGAGGTCCCAGAGAAAATCCACGTCAGCATGTGGAGAACATGTCAACTCCATGCAGAAAGGCCCTGATCCAAGTGGGACTCGGATCCAGGACCTTTTTGCTGTGAGGGGACATTGCTAACCACCGCGCTGCACAAATGTAAAGTCAAGTCTTAACCCTCAAACAGCTGTTTTCAAAGTGCTGTTTGAGGGTTAAAACTGATTAACAGTCACAAGAACAAATGCCTTTGTTTGTGTAAATCCCTGTTCCTCAGCTGAATTCTGTGTCTGGGCTCTAGAAGAGTCTTCAGATGCCACACAGGAATATACTGTACCACTTCTTTTTCTTATTCTTTTTAGCGAGCTGACTCTCGAGAGCCGTCAGCTGGGAATTCAGGGAGAATTCTTCTTTCTCCCACTCCTGCTCCTTTTTCTGGAGAGTCATCTTGATGTCTTCTGTGGCCTGAAGGAGTGATGAAAAGAAGAAAAGACAAAGACAAAGAGGGCTTTCTATGCCATCAAGAGATCAAAATATTCAAATCAGTTATTGAACCGGTTCCATTATATGGCAGCGAGGTGTGGGGTTCACTAACACAAGATTGGACAAAATGGGACAAACACCCAATTGAAATCCTGCATGCAGAGTTCTGCAAAAGTGTCCTCCAGGTCCAGAGAAGAGCTGTGATCTCTGCATGTAGAGCTGAATTAGGCCAATATCCTCTACAAAGGAGTCCATTCTGCCAACTTGTCCTGAAACTAGCTGAACCCACAACCTCTCAAATCATCACACCACGACCACTTCAGCCTCAGGACACTCAAACAATTAGACCCAACCAAATTATGATGGAAGAAAAAAAAAATACCTAGATTATTGGACGGAGCTAATAAAATCACAAAACAAAATGGAAGCCTGTCAAACCCTCAACAGAGAGGACACTGTGGCAACCTACTTGACCACAGTGTCCGACAAAAAACTGAGAAAAACCTCGACTGAATACAGACTGAGTGAACACAACCTGGCAGTAGAGGTCGGCCGACACAGACAGACCTGCTGCCCAGAGAGGAGAGGTTGTGTTCCTGTTGTGACCAGGATGCAACAGAGACAGAGCTGCACTTCCTGACCCAGTGTAAACAATACAAAAATATGAGAGAGCAATATTTATATTTATATTCCTCCAACTTAGTGATTCTCAAAGACTTCCGGCCTTGCTGGGAGAGAGGGAGGACTGCTGTAGCCCAGCAGCAAAATATGTTGCAGCCTGACATGAGTTGTGCAACTCTGTGGACCCCCTGTCCCCCAAGACCAGTGATTAATGTTGCTTATTTACAAATAACTCATTTGTTGTAGGTCCATTAAAAATGATGAACCTGCAGCAACTTTTACTGCTCCATAGCCCCTCATGCTCTCCATGCCTTTTTTTTTTCCTTTTGTGTTATTATTGTTAATTTGATTAATATGTCAATGTTTGTATTAATATGCTTTGGCAACATGTCGGTGAATGTTCTCATTCGTCCAGGTCATTGTAATCTCAGGAAAGATTAAATGTCAGACTAGCTCAGACTCGTCTGACAGGCATGAACCTGATGAAGCTTCTTGGATGAGAAGCGAAACGTCTTCAGAAAAGACTTTTAAACAAGTCCAGTTGCTTTCGATTTAATCTTTCCTGAGATGCTTTGGCAACATTGTATTTTTATGCAGTCATGCCAATAAATCTGTACGGAGGCTTGTATATTACAATATTATATTGAAAAATATTGAAAACTAAAAACCATGAAAATTAAGATTAAAAAAGAAAAAATTATATTGTATTTATTTATTATTTTTAGTTTTGTTTCCTCCTTTCTGTTTGTCTAAAAAAATGTCGCACAAATATGGACATTCTTAACCAGTTTTTTTTTCACATTAAAAAAAATCTAGAAGCCTTATTTATATATTATATATCATAATATATAAATTGATTATAAATGTATATAATATTATTTATATATTATATTTACATAGAGGAGTCTTGGGGACAAAAGGATGAGAACCACTGCTTTAATGTGTATTTAAAGCTGTGCTGTATTGTAGTGTTTTTTAATTCTTTCCCTAATTAAACTCAAGTAAGCTGAAGAACCATCAGGGAACCTTTAAAGAACCACACTGGTGCTAAACAGGTTCTTTGTACAGCAGCTATGTGGCATTGGTTCCTAACCTGGGGTCCAAGCCCCTATTAGCGGTGGTGCCAGAAATCACAGGGGGTCCCCGAGACTTTGTCTGTTCTGAGGTCCTTTAAAATCAGATTTGCACATGTCAACTAAAATCACAGTTTCAGGGTTTGTCCACCTTTTCCAGCACCTTACAGCTGTGGTCAATGACATGTTTATATCCACAATGATTATTTCTCCTCTTCATCACATTGAATCAGATGTTATTGTGTCATTATCGTCCAGGATAAACATGTGATATGAGTGGTCACATGTCTTGGTCATGACCCTTAAAGTGCAGCAACATGAACCAGCCTTTAAAGGGACTGTTCACCCCAAAATGAAAAATATTTTTTTCTCATGCCTTTAGTTCTTTTTATCCCTCTGAATAGTTTTGGTGTGAGTTGCAGAGTTTTGAAGGTATCGGCTGTAGATTTAATATAAAGGAACTAAATGACACTTGGCTTGTGTTGCTCACAGCACCAAAAAAGAGCATTTGAAATATTGTTTGTTCTCCCTCTTGTGTCATGCTAACTCACACTGATTTTGGTCACCTCAGTACATAAACAATGAGCACACACACACAAGAATAAAAAATCAGTTTAATTCATCAAGAAAAAATAGCTTGAGGTCAAAAACTAAAGTGTGTTTGAAGTGCCGCTGGGTTCAGTCTTCAGAGTGGAGAGGTGAGGAGGAGGAGAGATGAAGGAGAAACTGTTGTTCCTCCTCAGTTGTCGAGCTGAGAACAAACAGTATTTGCAAACATGTTTTTGGTTTGTTTTTGGGGCGTCCTACCTGCCAGACAGGAAGAGTTCAGTGAGTTTAAAGTTTCAACAACACAACATGGTATTTTCTCTGTGGAGTGAGAGAAGAAAATATAAAACAGCTCCAGGTCACTCTGTGTGGTTTTAGAGGTTCAATAAAAACATATCATCAGCTTTATGTGTCCACTAATTGCAATAAATTAGACAGAATTAGTTATTTGTCTTGTAATATATTGCAGAATACATAATAAGTAAATGGTGTCATTTGCATGAAGGAATATCATTTTTATTCTAATTTGGCAAAACAGTTATTCATTTATACCATATACTTAAACCAAACTGGAATTGAGTGGGTGGGCTACATATGAATAGAATAATACTTTATTGATCCCCGAGGGGAAATTGCATTTCAGTTACATCCCGTCCAAGGAACATAAAAAAGACAGTGATACATAACAGGGGGAGGACAGGAGCGGGAGAAACTGTGGGTCGCCACACGAGCAGCGCCCCGTTTACTTAGAGAAAAATGAGAACAAGAGGGAGGAAGAGGGGAAAAAAAAAAGCAACTCCCAAACTAGGCTCCTGTAAGGGGGCACAGTGTGGGATTAGGAAAAAAAAACACCTCGGCACATAAGTGACATAATAAGACATTACAACAAAACTCGAAGACTTGCACGTGGGGGGGGTCTTGGGGAGGGGAGGTGTCCCAGCATAGGGGGGGCCACGAAGGCGTTGAGTTGAATGGGGGTGTACGTGTTATATGTGTCTTCGTGTATGTGTAAGCCCGTGTCCTTGATTCCCACTCAGCCTCAACCCATTGTCTCTGCCGTCTGATGGCTGATGACGAAGACACGGCCGTTGCCGTGGAGACGACCTCGGAGAGTTCTGATCCAGAAACAAAGTTCACAGGAGTAGGGTGGTGAGGGGGGGGCGGATAGGGCCGGAGCATCTTGTCTGCATAACATCCAGGAGAGTGGAGGGATAGCCGGCCTTGGGAAGGCTGGTTATCTCAGGGAGCCAATGAAGATAACAATTGTTTTGGGACAGGCCGACACTGCAATTTTCCATCTGCCTTTGAGTCTCTCTGAGTCTCTCGGTGGCTTGCTTCAAATATATCCAAATTCGATGGCCAATTTCAGCCGAGCCGAGCTGACAACTTCTCCAAGTTGGCATCCATCTTGGGAAGGAGCTCAGAAATCGCATCCAGCTTGCGATTGAGCTCACATATCGCTTGAGTCTGAGTGTTGACAGCCCTGCACATTCCCTCAGTCATGACGGGCAGCTTCTCCATTGCCAAAAGTGCTGCCAACATCTTCCAACTTTGCGATAGATCAGGAAGCTGCTAACTCCAAACAGCAGCATACCTGATATCATAATTCCAATTATGTAGATATCTTCAACATCCTCAACAGAAAGGATCGACAGGCACACGATCCTCCACTTCTCCCAGGAGTCCATCGTGTATCCGGCTGCAAACGTTCCGTTAGGGCAGGAGGGTTCTCCTTTACCCAGTGTCTTTGTCGAGAAAATTTGGTCAATTGCATTGAGAGACCAGCTGATCAAAACCATGATTTTAGGTTTCGGAGAGAAATGCAGAGAGAGGCTCCAATAGATCAGACAGAGAGAGCACAAGACAGAGAGCAGTAAGCAGGGCAGATAAGGGCAGGGAGGGAGCAGAAAAAGTGTCCGCCTTCGTTGAGAGCCAGAAGAGATGTTAATATTCTATTAGGTTTGTGCTGTTGTTATAATTTTGCATCTCGTAACATTTTAGAGGTAATCTTTGATTTGAAATGACAAAATTGAAGTGAAACTTGTTTCTCCGTTTAACAGTCTGCTCTATAATGTGGATAGGTAGGCAGCTGGCACATTTTGTTAAGTTGGTAATCAATAAAATCAGCAGTTTAACATTTGTCTTGATTTTTTTTATTATTCACAGGATGATTCTGTGGAAGGAAGGAGAGGAACTGTTTGTGTCTTAGTGGTGTATCTCAGAGAAGAGGAGGAGGATCTCTTTACAAAGCAGTTGGTCGCTAAATCACTTCAGTTCAGACACAAATATAGTTTGTTTTCCTTTTGTTTTTGAATTTGATGTTCAAGTGTTTACATTGAGTCTCACCTTCTTATACCAGGATGGTGGCGTCATTAATGAAGTGATGAAGAGGTGCCTGATGTCCAGTCCAGCCAGCACAAGAATCATGATTGAGGAAATAAAAATCTTAAAAGACCTGTATGTACCTACAGCCTGTGTGATCCTCACTAACAGGGCTGATACACACAATCTCAGCCACTCAAAAGAACTGAAAAAGACTTTCAAGTGTCTGAAAACCCGTCCAGAGGTAATGTCGCTAAAAAATAAACTGCTGTATGAAAATAAATATTGATTTATTTATTATTTTTTAAGTATTTGTACAGATAATGGTATGGTATGAAAATTGTTGGATGTAATTTGATCATTGGTTTTAAAATAAAGAGTTTGATCATAAAACTGGAACTAGGTGTAATTTACTCTGACTGAAATTAAATAAGTTACTAATACTAATTTGCATAGATTTTTCTGAGTAGACTGAAAGTAAAATAAATAAGTTAGAATGACTGAAATGAAGTTATTTGACTACTTAATAGCACCAGTTGGTCCAACGTAATTAAGCTTGTAGAGGACAAAACAAATCAAGTTGGTTGTACTAAACTAATTGAGTTGGTCGAACTCTAAAAGTCTTGTGGGATTTACTCAATCATAGCTGAGTTGGAATGACTTAAAAAGATCCATGCAAATTGTTACCTTCACTTTTTAAAGTTGAGCCAGGTTGTATTTTTTAGAGTGAAGGGTTATCGTAGGTAACTGGACTTGATAGAGTCCATAGAGATAACCCTTGCTATACGAATACACATGACACTGGGATGACAGAGAATCTTCACAGACATTATGCTTTAATCATTATAATAATCATTAATTTCTTTAATGTTCATTAAACATAAATGAAGAGGTGTTTTGTGATTGTGGAGACGTGTGTGTGTGTGTGTGTGTGTGTGTGCCAGCGCTTCTGCTGCGCACGCGCACACACTCACCAGAAGGGATACAGCATCGGCACACATATTTGGCGCGCTTGCTGATGACCACATCCGGTCTCAGCGAATGAAAAAAAATGACCTTTTTTCGTTTCAGTCTCGTACTGATTTTATTTTTCGTTATTACAAATAGAAAATGAAAATCAAAGCATTTTTAAAAATTCACATATCCCCTTTTCACCATGACAAGAAAAAAAAACGCCTTGTATTTAAATTTTATTTTTTGTATTTTAAAACGAAAATCAAATAATCACTCGTTTTTTGTTATTTAATACCTGTTTCAGAACGGAAAATCAAATTGCCAAAATATACACGGACCGAAGTACCATAGTCCGATTAATGTTTTCAACCAAACAATTTTATGGAAATCATAAACTATCAAATTACAAAACAAAAAAATAAAATAAAAACAAAACTGAATGGTAACGTAAAATTTGATTCTGATTCAGTCGGCTTAAGGCGGCACCAGTGACCGAAAATGACTTTTTCATTCTATTAAATGGGTAATCGACATACAAATGTAAAATATTAAGCTACTGTATAAAGACAACTATGATTTGTTGTGTGTAGTCACAACTTCACTGTACCAGTCCTCGTTAGTATAGTGGACAGTATCTCCGCCTGTCACGCGGAAGACCGGGGTTCGATTCCCCGACGGGGAGTACACGTTCTTTTCCACTGTACCACTGTACTTTTCACAACGCTTACAGTGTAGTCATGGCCGTAGTCCGCGAAGGCATCGGGAAAGCGACATTAACCGACAGTCCGTGAAGGCAGCGTGAAACACGACGTCGCGTATACGTCACGTGATTGCGTGAACAGAAACAAACATGGCGCCGCGAAAGTGAGGAAAACTCCGCTGTGAGTGTTTTGAAAATGAATATTGTTTGGTTTGTTGCTGTTTCGTGCAGCTGTTTACCAATTAACGCGCACACGCCTCGTGTGCTTTTAATTGTGCGGTTAATTAAACAGAAAATCGAAAATACCAACTTTATTCGCAGTTTTTAGTGTTTGGTGTTTTCAGTTTGTTTCCATATCAACGCTGTGTAAGCTAACTGTGTCAGAGGTGTGCTGTGAGTGAAATCCGAGCAGTGTGTGATGTGATTTATTCTGATTTAAGACACTTCTGCCTATTTTAACACTAACACATTTAACACACAGGGTGAGTTGGTGCCATCCCGTCACACGGACTCCCGCCCGGACAGATGAGAGGAAGAAGAAGACAGTCTTCATCATCAGGTAACTTACCTGCTGACAGTGGACCAGGATGACGCTCTGTCATCGGCTGTGCTGCAGGTCAGGGTTAATACTGTACGTTTAATACGTATGGTCTGACAGAAATCACGTGGCCTCTTATAGCTTGTTATTTACGCTGTGATTTACTCTAATTTAATACTCAACTTTAGTCTAAAGTTTGCTGTTCTTTCACGTTGAAATCGCCTCAGTGACGCAGGGCTGCACAATTAATCACAATTGCCATAAAATCGTAATATGGCCAAGTGCAATATCCAAATTGCATTTTCTGAAAAACGAATAATGCATGAGAACAGCACTATAATTAGGTAATATAGAGCTGCACAGATGACTTCAATAAATATCACATCATCATCATATAAATACAGGGTGTCCTAAAGTCTCTGTCTCTAGTCTCTAAATGATAGACAAATCTGTGGAAATTATTACAAAATGAAAAGTAGATATTGATGTTTTTGTTGCCTCATTTAATACACCTCTATATGGGCACCATTAGTTGCATGAAGCACATCAAGACGATACTCGATTTCTTGCCATGTTCGCTGTAGCATAGCCTCATCAGTGGTGGCATGGCATCAGTGATCTTTTGCACGAATCGAGATCGTATTCGCTGAGTCTGCATATCCGATTTTGTTTCAATAAACCACGATACACATTGTGCCTTTTCTTGAGGAGTAGCCATTTTTTAGGGGTTTATTTAACAGAACCTTTTCATCAACAGGGTACCTGAAATACACAAATGCAATGTGATTAAAAACTTTGATAACCACGAGTACATAGAACAAATCTGATTAACATATCTCATCAATTGCTTTTGTAATGAATTTTTTAAATTGTAAAGAGCCTTTGTGGACACCCTGTAGTTTTTTTCAGTAAACATGAAAATTGTAATGCAGTTCTAGGTAGCTAAAATGATTTTTGCTGCTGACCCTGTTCACAGCAGTACACTGTTTAGCTTCCTTCATTGGCACTCCTGCTGCTTTTCGACAGCCATCTACTGTAGGTAATATATCAACTATGGTTAAGTACTTTATACAACCCCACTTAGAAACATTTGATCTATCCCTTTAATGCTTTTAAGGCTTAAAAAGAACATCTGGAAAGCTGGAATTTGAATTTCTTAGACTGGAATGAAAACTGTTGGATTGTGTGGTTTTGAAATGTAACACTTGTGTCTCTGATGGTCAGAGTTTCGCAGGAGCCGACCAGGATGGCTCTGAGGAAGCAAGCACTCAAGGACGCCAGTGACATTCCCTCTGGAAGCCAACAGATTGACGAAGACACACAGGACGATGAAGCTCTCAACGACAGAGACGAAAATGTAAAGACACCTGAACATTAGCCAGAATCGGCTGAGATAAATATAAGTTCATATTTCTAAACTGAGGAGTTAGATCAGAGCGTCACTGAAGCTGAGCCTTGTTCTAAGGCATTTACACAAGCAGGTGTAGCTCAGGGTTCAGTCAGTGTTTTCATTTTTTCATTTATATTCCAACCATGTTTTTTTCCAGACTGGCGTAAATTCAAACTAATAGTTGGATGAGCTTGAAATATGTGTTTGCAGGTCTCCTGCAGGAGCCTGCCAACTCTCTTATGAATAGTGTTAACAGAGGAGGTTTGTTGATTCACCTGTGACTGGATCGTAAATTATGAGTAATAATTGTGTGATAATTTGAGCATAGTTTGATCAATTCTTCAGATAAAAAAGGGCAGAAGGTCAGTCAAGATCAGTGAACAGGGTGTGTATGGGATCTTAAAAAAGGATTTAAAGTTAATAAATCAGTTTAGCGACAATTAAGGCCCTCAGAAACCATTAAAAATTTTTTTCCAGGGTATTGCATTTTGTAGCTTGATAGTATTATGTGAAGGTCCCTTTATGCTCAGGTGTTAAACTACCTAGCCAAGGGGGAAATGGGAGTTTTCTGACAAATGGTTGGAGGACGAGGAGTGTGAATCATGGCTGAGGCCCGTGTCTGGAAATAATCATGAGGCATACTGCTCTGTGTGTCAGAAGGCGATAAGTGCAGCCTCATTGGGAATCAGTGCTCCCACATGTCAGTGCTAGCCACAAAGCCCACCAGACAGCAGAGGCCGGACGCATAAAACTCTGTGTAGATTCATGACTAAAACTGTGTACGCACAAAGGCTGTTTAATTGTGTTATCTTGTAAATGTAAGTTAAAGTGATCTCTGATGAAACCAGTTAAAGTCTTAAAAAGGATTAAATTTAGCTTCAGGATTCTTGGACATACCCCGGTGAGGCATCTATGAACGAGGGGAAAACTAAAACTCTGACTGTCTTTTCTTCCAGGATGAGCTCTCATCATCACTTCTGCCGCCTGTGTCAACAAGAGCAAAACGCAGGAGGAGAGAGAGAAAACAAATCCAAATCCAAAGGTACATAACGTGATGTGTAGGGTACCAAAATCTTTATAAAACACCTGACATTTAATTTTTCTGTGCTCTTATCATGATGACACGTGTACTGACGTGTACTGATGTCAAGATAATTTTTATGTGTCACATGATACTGTACCTTGAATATTGTTGTTGTGATGGTTGCATCAGTCTGTGTGTGCATCCATATGATCACCAGAACTTTACTGAAGCTACTGTAACTCCTTTTGAGATGCAGAGTTAGTGATCAGAAGTTTCAAATGTACAAGTCTAAAGTCTAAACCATAATAAAAATAAAAACTGTATAGTCGTACTAATTAAGTCACTGTATTAGTCAAATTTAAAGCCATATAGTTTTTGTGAATCTGTAATATGTACAACCCTGTCTCATCGTGTCTTTGTTGTTTTCAGAGATGACAGAGGAGGAGATGATGGACTTGGCCCTGCGTCTGAGTGAACAGGAAGCCAGCATCACTGCACTCAGGCTGCAGAAAGAGGAAGAGGCCATGTTGAAAGCCATTCAAGAGAGTGTGAGTACACGATCAGCTTTATTGGTCAAGTATGTGATCACAGATAAGACTTCTTTCAGACACCACTGTGTTCTGCAAGATAAAGTTGTCAGAAGAATCTGGTTGCTTTGCAGAGAGCGATACTTAACTTATATAAGTGTGGTCTCCCGTCAGAAAAGGCTGTCTGACAGCAAAATAAACCAGTGAAAATATTCTAAATATAGTGTTCAGTTTAAATGATGTGTTGTACACTTATGCCTTTATTTGGATAGGGCAGCTGAGGCTGGGACAGGAAAGACGGTGAGAGAGAGTGGTGAGATGACATGGGGAATTTTGAATAAGCTGTTCCTGTTAGGAATGTAACTGTGTGACTGCTTTTGACACAGTTTGCATCAGTGTGGCTCAAATCAAATCAAATCAAATCAGATTTTATTTATATAGGCCAATTCACAACAAAGTTGTCTCAAGACACTTTACATATAGAGTACGTCTAGACCACACTCAATAAGAGTCGAGCATTTACACAAGTTAATTTAGTATCCAGTTAATTATTAGTTAATGTGTTTTTTCTCTTGTAGATGGTCAGCCAGACACAACCGTGTCCGCCTTCCCAAAGTCAGAGCCTCTCGCTGATCCTGAACCCTCCCATCGAATCTCCTCGCGACGGAAACTCTTGTACTCAAACGGGAAGCCTGCCATCGATCAGGGAGCATCAGAGGACAGCTGCACACAAGAGCTGGACCTGAACCCAGGTAAGTCACTGAGGACCTCTGAGGTGGTTATGCTGTAAAATATCCCACAGTGTCAGTTTCCTTTTGAACCAACACAAGTAACATCAGATTCTGGAAAGGAGAAAAAAAATCAAATATGTAATTTTGTCATTTAGTCAGACCAACCACTGGCATTAAAATCAAACTGCTGAAATTTGAAATATTGAAAAAAAAATGCTGTTTTGTATTCCTAGGAGCAAAAAGAAGTGGAGCTGAAAATAATAACTGTATTAAAAAACGGAAAAGGAAAGAAGGAAGTCCTCTGTTTGGAGATGCCAGACTTGTCTCAAACTCAGAAAATTGATGCTCAGGCTTCTTCACCCGACAGCACAGAGATCCTGGACCTGCACCCTGGACTCACCACAGGTTTGTCCATAAGATTCCAGACTTCTCTAATATATTGATTAGTTTTGTTTTGGTTATTTAACTTATGTGTTTGGTCTGTAAAATGTCAGAAAACGCTGCTGGTCACAGTTTCTTAGAAGAAAAATTATTCAAATCCCAAATCCAAAGATATTCAGCTTGTGGCTGCAGCTACTGATTACTTTCATATTTCAATCATTCATTTTTATAATGATTTAAAACAGAAGGAAAGCAAAGCAAGAAAAAAGTCACATTGGAGATGCTGGAATCAGCAAATGTTTGGCATTTTTCTTACATGTGCTTTACTGATTGTCAAAATAAACTAATTTTCTTTAAACTTTGTGGTATAGTAATTTACAATGATGTAAAATGGAGAAGAACAGTTAAGCCAAACATTAAAAAATGTGTAATGAGAAATCAGAGCTTCTTTTCTTGATAAATTTAAAATAAATGATATAAAAGTTCATTAAAGCTACTACAACGAGTTTTTAACTGATTGCGAAACAGTCTCAATTTAATACAGATGCCTCTATATGACCACAAAGCAAATGAGACCATCCACAAGAAGACGGGCTATTTCCATATAGTTATTCTTCAAAAAAAAAAAAAGTGAAACCAGATAAAATGAGCCAGTGTTTACATTTCCCAGGTAATGTTACAGTGAGTAAGATGTTTCACAGTTTAAAAAAAAGAACCAGGAAGAGGTTTTTATTTAGATAATTCTATTTTTGATGTTATATTTACTTATATAACAACGTACTCACCGCTCTCATAGTGTCATGTTCAGAGGAAAAGCTCTCATGATCCACCATCCACCACCTGCTCAACAGCAAACAGCAGACAGACAGATTTAGAGCCTAGCTGGTGAACATAGTGGAGTATTTAGCAGCTAAAGAGCCAAATATTTCCCTCTGGAGTTGGTGGAGTCCAAAAACAGAGGCTGAATATTGGACTGACATTCATCAGTTGGACACAAACATGACTCTAAATGAATGATCATGTGTGTATTTGTCTTCTCAGAGCTCTGACTTGACCCAGATAGACGACTGTCAGCTCCGCAAATCCCCCATCTTCCCCTTGACCGGCTGCAGAGCAGAGGTCCAGGTCCCCCGGCTGAGCCAGGACCTGCTGCAGACCTGCAGAAACTCAGGGTTCGTGTTATGCTCTCAGGAGAGTCGGACATCCCCTGAAAACCCCTCACCCGCTCAATCCAAGAGCCCGACATTTCCCACAAGCCCCAAACGTTCCGGTAACCTCGCTTCAGCGCTTCCTGGCAGTCCCGTCTTCTCCGGGACTGATCAGGGAGACGATGAAGAGACAGCAAAGAGTCCTGAGTATTTTAAAAGTCCAGTATTTGGAAGGAATACTCAGCACGAAAAGTCTCCAAGTGCCTGCAAACCACAAGCCAGTGTCTGTAACTCAGGGTTCACGTTCTCCTCTCAGGAGAGTTTAACCTCCTCTGTGAGGCCCGCTTCCTGCAGGCCTAAGAGCCCAGTGTTCCCAAGCAGCCCCAGCCCTCCCAGCAACATCCCTCCCCCAGACGCATCAGCGAACTGCAAAAGTCCTATGTTCTCAGAGACTGATGGAGGACAGACTGAGCAGGATCGTGATCACTGTACCAGTCCAGTGTTCGGCAGGACTGGACAACCGCAAAAGATTCACCTTGGTGTGCAGAAAGTCTCTGCAAGTCCTTCAGCTGCAGAGCTCAGAGCTTCAGGCTGTGAAGGGAGTTCAGCCGCTGCCAGGGACATGAGGACAGGAATCTGAGACAGGTGAGTCCGGTTTTCTGTACGCTTCAAAACAAAACAAACTCCCTGTTGGACCAGTGACTTCACAGCAGTAAAACAGGTGGAACCTCTCTTCAACCCCGACGTTGAAAATCTTTTTGCCCTGTTTTCAGCAAGCAGCCTGGTGGTGTCGTTAAAATTTAATTAAAGCTGTTCTTTGTTTAGTTTTTTATGTGTTCTTCAAAAATGTTTTTACTTTATAGAGTTTTTTTGTGCAGCATTTTTAAATCATCACACATTTTCAGAGTCTCCTCAGAGGGGCTGAAATGAAGAATGGATCATATCGCTTCATAACTGTTTTTTTTTTTTTTTGGCTATCGATCTTTCTCAAACTTTAATGATTTTCAGAGTTAAGCAGTGCTTTTTGCATCTCGCAGTGTTTCAGTCATAACATCCAGACATCTTCCTTCTCATGTCTCTGTTCTTCCTGCTTTTGAATTCAGGACGGTGAGACTGATCACGATCGAGACGTCCGGCTTAACGAGTCATTGAAGTCAGGTACAGTGAAACATGGCACGCTTTACTTTCTGGAATTCATCGTCATTAATAGCTTGAGTTCAGGGGTCACATGATGCAGCTTACATTACCGATCTACCAGGATGAGTGTGATCGGAGCGCTGTGTGTTTCCTGCTTTTAGATGACGCAGAGGAGGAGCAGAAAGAGATTTCCAACCGCGACTCGGCCGAGATGGAGCTGACCAGTGATATGACGCTGCACTGGTCTGACGAGGACGAGGACGTCACGGTACAGAGGCTTTCTCATGCTGCAGATCGTAATACATTCAAAGGAAGAATATAAGTCCTGCATTTGGACTGTCTGGACTGTTTGGATTGTCAACTTTTTGTAAAGACTGTAGGGTTTAACAAACGTTTTATAGGGTTATTCTAGTATTTTTAAACCAGAGTCCTATATTTTTTTCTATATAATTTGGGGTCTAAGTCACTTGTTCCCAACCTGACCCCAATTAGGTGTTGCCTTTTTATTTTAAAAACACAGTATTTTGCTGGAAATAATCTGCTCAAAATTCATCAGATCACTCATTTTAAACAAACTTCCTGCAGTTATTGTGTTCATTATTTGGGTTAATTGTACAGTTTATCAGTTGTTCTGTATTGTTGATGTTATGCATTGATTATTATATGAAATATCCATAAAATATGTCACTCAGTCAGGCGTCGTCAGTTTACTCAATGACAGAAAAGGGTCCCTTAAGGATAAAAAGTTGAGAACCACTGTTTTAAATGACTAATAGGAACAAAAAGTTTTGAAAATGGATCCAGTCGATCGCCTCAGCTGGCAGCTGCGCAACAGGCTGCAACATCATCCTTGAGGACAAATATGTCCTCTTGCTTGTTTGTCACTGACAGGCTCAGATTGTTATACTAAGTTTCTAACAACATTATAGAACAGATCGCTACAGAGACAGACCTCTTCAGACAGCCTGGGGTGTTTTAACACATTCATTCGAACTAATGTGTTAAAACACTAAAGTCACTCAGTTACACAAACAAACTAAGCGATTGAGGAAGTGGTAAACCAGCAACTCCTGTGTTCTGTGAGGTAAAATGACAAAGGAGTCTGGGGGCTTTGAAGAAAACGATATAACGACCTCAGTTCCCGGTCGGAAAGGGCTGCCTGAAAAGGTTTATCTCGTGTACGATCCTTTTCATAATGTTGTCAGACACTTAGAGTAATGATCTGACAGCAGTGGCAAAAGAAAGCACCTTTAGTGAACCAGTTACAAAACTTTTTGTACCTATTACTCATTTAGACCCCAAAATGGGTTTAAAAAAGTTTAGAAAATACATCACAAGTATGTAAATAATGTAATGATTTGATATTTTGTTCATATAATGCAGCCATAGTTCTTATTTTATCAGCAGTTCAAACTGCTGAAGACTAAACACACTTCAGCCGTGTTTTTTAAATAAATCTTTGCTTCCATCTACTTCAGTATTTCCTTATATCAGCACTTGTTAATGTGCGTCATCAGTTACATAGCTAGGTAATTGTTTGAAATAGAAGGCCTGTGATGTTTTATCAGGAAAATCAACAGTTTTTTTTTTCTTTGGTTCCTCCCTCCTCCTTTTGCAGCCGGTGGGCTCTCCCAGCCCAGTCTTCCCAGAGGAGAGACCAGTTCACCAGGCCGACGGCCAGGCTGCCTCCCAGACCCACAAAACTGCAGCTTCTCCAGAGACGACAGAGTCAAACTGCAGGTGCAGAACAAAAACCTCCAAAATCATAAGATCAGAGTTTCTGTGTCACATCTCATTGATGGTACATTTAGCTTTTTTCCGAGTGATGATACCCGACAAGTTGTGAGTCCATGATGATGTTGGTTTAGTTGTTAATCAGCATCAGGGTTTAATCTTTTTTAAACTAGTTGCACAAATAACCTCAGGTCTAAACTAAACATTACTTACTTGTCCAATTAAACACTCCAGCTGAAAGACGCCTGTTCGCTCACTGTAACTCTCTCCACGTCTCACTCAGACCATCTTCTTCTTCTACATCCACCAGCGACAGCAGATTTCCACCACAGAGCGAGAACAGCGACCAATCAGCAGTCAGGGAGCAAACCGCAAGGCTTCAGCCCCACCTGGGGAGCCTGCGGGTGGGTCGACGGTGCACTACTACTGGGGGGTTCCCTTCTGTCCGCGAGGCCTGGACCCCGACAGCTACACAAAGGTGAAGATTTCTTTCTTCTAATCAACACTTATTCATTTATACAGTGTTTCTGCAGAGCAGTTCCACCATTAATCAGTTTTAAGTTTTTTATCCAGTGAAAATTATGATCTCTAGTTGCAGCTTCTCAAATGTGAGGATTTACTGCTTTACTGTTTTACATGATGGTAAATTGGACATCTTTGTAATGTTGGTTGGACAAAACGAGACATTCTGATGATCATCCTGTCAAACAAGCTGTGGGAGCGACGTCTGCTTTGATAATTAGCCGTCCTGTGGACGTCCAGTGTGAGCTGTTCGACCAGATGATTGTCTCCTCCTGTATGAAGAAGGTGTGGCGCTCCGATAATCACCTCAACCGTCCTGTTTATGCTGCTGCTAGTGGCCTTGAAACTTTTAGCAACACTAATAAAAGCTCCTTAAAAAATTTGAAAGGTTTCTTGCAAATAAACAGGAACAGAAAAAGCTGCATTGTTCCGTATTTAACAAGTTGGGGAGATATAAATCACACAGAACTGTTCGACTGCCTCAGATTAATTTGTGTGCCCAAAAAAAAGATGAGGTTACTTTGTTTAATTTGCCATAAAACTGTGCAACAGTGGTGAATATCATTTAAAATAGATTTATGAGTTGTTCTTACATTATTTCAGTTGTAATTTTGTGAATTAAAGTTAAAGTTTGGGGGTCTCCTCACAACAAAATGGTTCTAGATTAGAGTCCAGAGTGAACAGATGGAAATAAGATGTGACTGTAGCATCATGTCTGATCAAAAAATAGTTTATAGATTAGTATAATTATTAATGAATTGTCTCCAGCCCTACTGCGGACAGAAGTCACTTCACTGCGTTAGTTAAAATTAGTCCTTTTTTGTCTCTCTGGAAGGTGTTTTTCCATCCACCTTAAATATGCACATTTTCATTCTGCGCATAAAAACATCAGAGTGGAAAATTCAAAGAGAAAAACTTTGAAATATCACAAAAAGTTTTAACACTTGGCTGAAGGTGGAAGAATAAAATATGACAAAGTACGGTGGAAGCAAACTTTGAGAATAAATGATGTAAGTGAATCATGTGACGCGCGTTACACGTCGAAGCCCATGAGGAGACTGTGACCATCTTCACATTAAAACGTGAGATTGTTTTCCATGTGGTTTTCCGTCATTTGAGCTTTGATTGGAGCTTTTTTAATTACAGACCAGAGAATAAGCTCCAGCTACGGTTCATCTCAACCAATCAACTCCTCTAATATTCACATAAAAGTTGTGGATGAAAACACACTTTAAGTTCCATTTTCTTTTGCAGATTTTCTCAAATTTCTGTTCAAATTCAGCTGTATTTGGATGGAAACCTTTTGCATTTCTCCTCCTCTCTTCTTTCATTGATCATATTGCCTCAGTCTTTAATACAAAAATAAAAATCCAAGAAGTTTGATATGTAATTTCTTACTTTTTCGTCCATCCGTTCTGTGTCCCTGCTTTCAGGTGATCATGGCTCAGCTGGAGGTGTACGAGAAGAGTCTGAAGCAGGCTCAGAGGTGTCTGCTGAGGAAGGCTGAGTGGGGGGAGGGCATCCTGCCACAGCCGGAGGTACGATGATGATGATGATGACGACGACTTTAACATGGATGCTGCTCAGTCTCTCACTGGTGTATTTATCGACTGTATTTGTTGATCTCAATTCAGAGAAAAATATTCATTACAAGTTATTTAACAACTATTATCCTTTTTTTGTTTCCCCAGAAATCTCCGTCACCTGAGTTACTGCCTGAATCTCCTCAAGAACAGCTTCTCTCTCGAAGGTAAAACCCATGTGAACTTTAGCAGCTCTTCTTCTGCAGTGCAGAAATGTGTGTTTAGCTTGTGTCTCTTCAGTGTCAAACCAGGATGCTCAAAGAGTAAAAGACTCATTTAAAAATCTGCAGTGAAATGATCAGATAATATAGATTATTAAGACATCGTCATTAGGATTATTTACTATAAAGCGAATGGACTAAAGCTGTAATTATACACACTGTGTACTGATGCACTGTTTTTGTAGTTGTTATACAAGAAATGAATCAGCTGTCTCTTTTGTGGAAACAGAAACTCAGGCAGGTTTGTGTTGATGAATTTCACCCAGTTGAAAACTTTAGAAATAACAATAAGAACTGTTTTATGTAATTTATTTTCACAAAACAAGAGGAAAGACTCAATTAAGTAAAGTGAGACAAAAATAACATTTAAAAACAAGGGAAGAGGTGTGCTATCCACTTTAAAAAAAATTTCATGCCAGAGAAATATTGAATAGTTTGAATTAATGTTTTTGTATTAAATGTTTTGTTTCTCATCAGAACTTTAATGTCCAGCTGTGAGAAGCTGCATTATTTCTGCTTTTTGTTGAATTCTGGGTTAATATTTAAAGTTAATTTCAATTTTATTTGCATAGCGCCAAATCATAACCGTTATCTCAGATAACTCAAATAGAGCAGGTCTGGACTGGACTCTTTATAAACCAGGTACGAGCACTGAGGCCACTGTGGTGAGGAAAAACTGCCTTTTAACAGGCAGAAACCTCGAGCTGATCCGGCTTCAGTTTTTTAGTTGTGGGCGGGCCGCTGGGTCCAAAGATAAGATAGGATAAAACTTCTTCTTGTGCCAGATTGAGCCAAAATTACAGCCACATACTAACAACAATAAAGCAACAAATAAGTGAAATATAAACATAAACAGAAAGTGTATAAGGAGTAAGGAGGAGGGAATCAAAACCACACTGACAAACAGGTCAGCAGCTAATGATTATTTCATTATGAATTTCACAAATCATCGTTTAGTCCATAAAATGCAAAATAAAATTGTGAAAAATGCTCCTCACAATTTCATCTTCTTCAGAGTCTGAAGCGACGTGTTCATATTGTTTCTTTTGTCCAACCAGCAGTTTGAAAACCAATGACTCGACATAAATGACAAAGAAAAACAACAAATCCTCACATTTAAGAAGCTGGAACCATTTTTCTTTAAAAATGGCAGAAACAATTAACTGGTTATCAAAATAGTTTGAAACTTTTCCTTCAATTGATTAATCGATTGATCAACCAATCGTTGCAGCTCTACTGATTAAAGTGATTTTATTTTGCAGTCATGTGCTCTCAGTCACATTTTCCAGTTTTAACTCACCACAGACTCGTAAACAGTGAACACACACACACACAACCACACACACGGTGCACATTAACAGCACAGTGATGTATTTTCACCACTAGATGTCACCAGTAAATTAGATTATAAAATCAGAGACTGAACCAGAACTTTGACATCTTATCAGTCAGATTTGAGGCAGAAACTTATTTTATTTACTTATTTTATTAATTTAGAAAAATGCATTTTAATTATTGGGACTAAGAGAGTAACGACAATTTACTTTTACTTGATACTCAGAATAACTTTAGATTTAATATCACTTCATAAATTCATCTACAACAAACAAATCAGAGCTGTGAGCGGCATCAGAACCAGCCTATGTTTCTTTAAATCAAACCACATTTGGTGCGTTTTGTGAACAAACGCCGTCATAGTTGTGTGTGACTGAAATCTGTCCCACACCAGCTGAGAGAGCAGACGTGAGTCACATGTTTGTCAGATCAGAGGGGGCTTCTCTTTAGCCTTAAAAGTGTTCTTGTTTCTCTCAGTCATATCTTTCCCTCACGTCTTCGCAGTGGCAGAAGTTTTAAAAGCTTTTACTTCTGTTAAAACAGTAATTACACAATTCAGAAAGCCTCCGTTACAAGTAAAACTCTGAGTTCAAATCTCACTTGAAAAAAGTTTCCAAGCATCGTCAAGAAACGTCATGAATGTAAAGAAAAAGTGACAAAGTCCATTGTAATTTCCATTTGAAAAGCTTCAAAAATATATCGATAAAATGATCAATTTAAAAAAGATGCAGATTAAAGTTCTGTTGATGGGTAAATCAGCTCTAAACTGCAGACCTTCAGGTTCACACACAAAATTACAAAAAACACAAACACACTTTGTGGAACAGCCTGATGACCACTGTTAACTTATTGAAAAACATTTTCAGGCGGGGCCGCAGACCGAGAGGTAAAAAACTCTCTGACACAGACGACACTCCTCCGCCTGAGGCAGAGGAGGGAGAAGAAAACAAAGGTGAAGAAGAAGAGGTGGAGGGAAACCAGAACAAAGAAGAAGAGAAGAAGAACGAGGGTGAAGGAGACGGACAGGTGGATACTGATGACTGCGAGGTTTGTCCAGGTACTGAAGCTCCGCCTTTTATTTGGTTATCAAGGTGCGATCAAGTTTTGTATTTTTTAAGCATCTAGCAGGTAAAAGAGATGAAAACTGGAAAGTACACGCTGCACCTCTGTGCAGGGCGTGAAATTAACCTGCAGCTGTTCTACTTTCAAGTGTCACTTACCAGCTGTAATCCCCACTGAAGCTCTTATAACTTTGTTTTAGTGACACACATCACTTTGTTGACTCGTCTGTCATGGAAGTTCTGCTAGTTGATAAATAAAATAAATAAATAAATGCATCACTGCAAACTGCAGTGCAGCTGCAAATAAGGCTGGTCGATGTGGCTTTTAAGTAATATCTCTATTATTTATTCCAGACATCGACAATATTTTTGACCAAATATCTCAATACTGACTTTCACAAAATATTGAGACAGTAAGATGTTGTGATATAATAACCAAGCGGGTAAAGTCAAATAATAGAACAACTGAACAGTTTGGTAAAATCATAAAATGACATCATTTTACTGTAATGCCGCCTTTAAAACCAGGAAAAAAAAAATCATTTATTTCATGATGTAGTGATATAAACAATTCTCAGTCGATATCTAGTCTCATTTCATGATAACGATATAATATCTTTATCTCATCCTGCCCTCTTCATATCTCCCAGTCCTCACTGAAAGCCTATTTCTGATTTCTATACAGTGATGGAAGTTTACATACACACACTATGAACGTATGTACAACGTTTTTTAAAACACCATATATATCCTGTGGTAGAATTACGCACTATGTTAAAATTTTCCAATGGCTGCTGTCAGTTCATCAACCAGCGAACGCTCTACATTCACTCCGTCCAATAAACAAAATAAACTCACAAAATGTCAAGAAAAGAAACATTTGCCCACCTGTTTTCAACAATACAGCCGTACACCTTCTAAAATCCAAGTTTCTCACTTTTACCAAACTAAGATGCTTTGTTAAACTCATCGTAAAACAAACTTGATTCAAACAAAAACACAGTAAAACTCACCAAAGCCCTCTTGTTCTGTCTTTCCGCTGTACCAACAATCACTAACTCAGTGCACTCGCAGCAGCTCTCACCCTGCAGATAATTTAATTAGCAAAGTAAAATGACAGAAATCGCCCCAAAAAAACAACTGATGATAGATTCACTGATATATTCATCCAGTCATCCAGCTCTTTTCCACAGAACATAAACAAAATAATTTCATTTGTAATATTAAAGTGTCTCTGCTGCGTCAGAATCGTCCCAGACTCTGTGTCTTTGTGTCCAAGGTGCCATTTTTATTGTCCCTGGGACAAAAGGACAGAACTTAATCTTAATATTCTCTGATCTCTCTCGCAACAGAGACCCAACTGAGTGACATCGATGACGACAGGACTCAGGATCTGATGATGGACACTGACGCTCGAGCAGAGGTGAGTTCAGAAATACTCCGTTTAATCTGCAGTCGGTGCTCCAGAAGATCAGGAAACTCCTGAGTTTGTACAACTGGACAAAAACAACTTGACACCCGCAGACAGACTGTGATGTAAATTAAACCTGAACAAACTGATCAGATCAGTATTGTTTAAACTAAATCCTGGAAGAATCAACTGAGGACTGTCAGTCCCTGTATATTCTTCTGAAGCCTGGTTTTTGTCTCTGCCTCCTGCTGCAGCCGCCCGATCTCTTCTACTTTCCAGGCGAGGCAAAGTTTATCTCGAACGAGCCTTTTGTCTCTTAATTTTCTTGCGTGAGATCACTGGTTCCCAAATGTTTTGACGGTGGAGGTAAATTTGCAAACGCAGCAGTGTAACAAAATATGAACGAGATGTTCAGATTTGGTTTATTCAGAAGCTTAAAAAGTTTTTTTTTGGACTTGAATCAACAACCTGACTTGTTTTTCCTGCTTCACCGTGATAACAAACCTGTGTTTACCTGGCACGTGGCCACGATTTGTTCTCATACCTTTCCAGACAAGATGACCTTCACTGATCCGTGACAGGAACGTGTCATTACAACTTAATTTTCTCCAGCTTTGATTTCAGTCCAATAGTAAATAGAGTCGTCTAACCTGGTATTTCTCCACAGCTCCGACCTAAGAGCCCGGAGCAGCCTGAGGTCAAGATGATTCTCCAGGACGATTCTCCAGCCAGGGACGAGCTGCAGGAGGAGGAGATGGAGGTGGAGGTGGACGGTAAGGCTTAACAAAAAGAACAGAAAACTCCTAGTCTTTGTAGTTTTGTGTCTGCACTGACAGATTTTACCACCCTGGCTGTTTGATTTTTTGAACCCTCCCCTACAAAACCAAAGTACAGGAACTACAGTATTTGGTTCAAAATTGAGTTAAGACTTCTGACTGTTTCTCATCTGTTTTACAATGATAAAAATATTGTGCCTCACAGTGTATAATTCCTGTGAAAATTGCATGTTAAATTCAGCTGTTTCTGTCAGTCAGGTGATCTGAGCTAGCCTTTGCTAATGCTAAAATTAAAGGTATGGATTGCTTTTCCTTTCGCTGTAACTGAAAAATATCGATTTTGATGAACTGACATCTTTTTAATTCATTTATTAAATGAGGCATTAGCTAAATGTAATCATGATGGAGGTAATTACTTTACTCCGCTTCTGCTAAAGCTAACTAGCCTAGAAGAGTAGCAGTAACTTTATATTAGGGCTGCAACTAATGATTATTTTCTGGATTAATTAATTAGTTGTTTGGTCCATAAAAGGTCAGAAAATTGTGAAAAATGTTGATCAGTGTGTCCAAAAATTCAAGATGACGTCTTCAAATGTCCTGTTTTGTCCACAACCCAAAGACATTCAGTTTACTGTCAGCGAGGAGCAAAGAAACCAGAAAATATTCACGTTTAAGAAGCTGAAATCTGAGAATTTGTCTATTTTTTATTTTAAAAAATGATGCAAAACGAGTAATTGATTATCAAAATAGTTGTTGATTATTCTAAAAGCCGATTAATAATCAATTAATCATTGCAGCTCTGATTTATATATTGTATTGGCTTCAATATAGGTAATAATAGCAGATGGACCAGCAGACACATTGAATCCACTGAAATCATAGAGTCTAAACATTCAAAGTTTATTTTCTTAAAACTAGTAGAAATGGAGGAAAGCTGAGGAAACACACTTTGTTGGTTGATGCTGCATCTTCTTTATTGTCTGAAGTAAAACAGTTAGTATCTGCATTTTTTAAGTGATATGTAGGTTCGATGGCTTTAGTGTCTGGGGCAAAATAATGGACTTCAAAGGGCATAAAACATGAAACATTAAAACAATGAAAACATTAAACCCTTTTCCACAGCATCACAGACTCTGTGGTCACTGCTCCCTGATTCTGTCGGGATGAAATTAACGTGTCAGAAAATAACCTAAAACATGAGCGTATGTGACTGTTTCCAGCTCCAGTGGACAGAGAGACGAAGGGAAACACCGCCGTCAGCAGCAGCGATGACGTGAGAAAAGAGCAGGAGGTGATAGAGGAGGACGGGGGGGATCCAGATGTGGAGGAGATAACGCACCGAGGGCTTCAACGGTCATCGTCTCCTGAACTGGAACCGGCCGTCATCCCTCAGAGCCCTGAAACCAGCGTGGACTGCCCCATTTGCCAGGGGTCCTTCCCTGCGACGGAGATCGAGATGCATGCCGCCTACTGCGACGGAGAGGTGGCCGTCGTGGCCGAGAGGAGGCCCAACGCTGATATCCAAGGTGACAGAGGCTTTATTTTAAAAAAACATTAAAAGACACTCAGGCCTCTAGTTTCAAAGCTGTAAACAGAATTCAGGACAGTTTTTGGGAGTCAGTGAGATGATTCTGTAAAAGTTGTGCTTTATTCAGCGTTCAGCAAATTGATTTTTAAAGAAAAATAAGAATATCTCACACAGATCACACAAGAGTATAAGGTTTCTCCTCACGAAACTGACTTAAAACTATACTTGAGCACAGTATTTTGGTAAATGTGCCGTTACTTTCCAC
Organism: Lutjanus argentimaculatus; assembly: GCA_034769285.1. Classification (NCBI taxonomy): domain Eukaryota; kingdom Metazoa; phylum Chordata; class Actinopteri; order Lutjaniformes; family Lutjanidae; genus Lutjanus; species Lutjanus argentimaculatus. The sequence goes on from JAWZSL010000004.1 coordinate 2,529,020, forward strand.
CACTGACTTTGAGAAACATTTGTAGAGTCGATGTAAACTGCTGTTTTGGATGAGACGTCCAGCTGTTAACATCAAACAATGTTTGTGTTGTTATATTCATGCTTTAAAAAATTTCTCCCACTCTGTAGTGTCATTGAAGCCCCGTCGGACGAGAGCACGGAGAGCAGACGTGACTCCTGAAGAGACTAACGACGCCTCCAACACTGTTAAGTAAGTAGGTGTGACTGGTCATATGTAGCTGGGGCTGCAACTAACAATTATTTTCATAGTTGATCAATTGGTTGTTTGTTTTGAAATGTCAGAAAAAGCTGAAAAATGTCGGTCAGTGTTTCCTTAAACCTAACATGACGTACTCAAATGTCTTGTTTTACTAAAAATCCAAAGATGTTTAGTTTATTGTCATAGAGGAGTTAAGAAGCTGAAATCTGAGAATGTTTTGTCTTAAAAACTCAATTATCGAACTAGTTGCTGATTAATGTAATAATTAATTGTTGCAGCTCTGCGTGTAACAGGAGCAGCTCAGTGTTTTCAGGCAGACCGCTTTATTTAATTCGGTTTTATTTTCCACAGAAACCAAGAGAGATGTTTCATCTGTCAGAAGAGCGTTCCTCTGAGAGACTACAGCACACACACAGAGCTCTGCATCCAGCGGCAGACGTCGAAGTCTGCAGCGGTGAGCCTGATTACACACTGAACAATACAACAATAACACTAACACCCCTCAACTGACACCAGGTTGGAAATTTGTGAGTTGAAAAGTAAGTTACTCTACAACTAAGCTCAAAATTACTCTTGGAAATGCGAAAACATGCCTTTCACATTTTGTTTTCTTTTTTAGATGTAATCTGTTTTGTTGAGGATAAAGAATAACTTTTTGTTTTCTGTATTTGTGACCTTCCAGAAGGGAGACCTGCTGTCAGCCCTGGAGAAAACAGAGAGCAGAGATTCAGGTCAGTCTGAAAGTCTTCAAAAGTGAAACAAGACTAAAAGGCTATTTACACCAGCAATGATAACTGTAAACGTGTTGTTTTAAAAAATTGTTCTAACTCAAGTGGATGGAGCCAATCAAAATCCACACAAATTTACGGTGTATAGCCCCCAAATCATCAGTCAGAGACCCCTCAGTCATCTGAGATTCTTCCAGTCGGGCATTCAGTTTATTTGTGTCTGTTTTTTTTAAATCAGAATTATAAATAAGAGGAACATTATCTGCTGCATTTATTTTAAAAATCCTTGACAACAACACTGCTCTTTTATTTTAGTCATGTCATTACACAATGCAACAACATGACAGGCTGTAAACTTTACAAGCCGAGTCTCTAAATAACTGCAAACCACAAAACTAACTCTGACAGAAGAAGAGAAGAAATGGAGCGCAGGTGATTCATTCTCAGTCACTTCACCGGCGTGCAGTGGAGCATGCAGGGCAGGTGACGCATGCTCGTGCTCGTTTTTTGCCGCTCACAGGCTCAGATTGTTATTCTAAGTGTTTGACAGCATCATGGAAAAGGATCGCTGCAGTGAGAGAGCAGAAAAAGCTGCTGTCTGTCATTCAGCTGACCAGACTCCCTTTAAAAACCTGTAAGTTCATCATCGTCAGCTTCATTCAGAACTCGACAGAAACCCAGAAGCACCTTGGTTTTTCTTTCCAGTGTTCCAACAATTACCAACTCTGGTTTGGTCAAAATAAATCCTTAATTCACAGCGTTGAAGGAGTGCAGAGTGTGCAGGGCAGCTGATGGTGGACACAACTTCTGCAGGCTCAGGAGAGAAGCTCCTGTCTTACTGGTAAAAACATGCTCATGTAGGCTGACATACTGAACTGAACAAAACAGCCAAATCTGTACAGTTGAAGGCAAAATCATTAGTTTTGCAGTTATTTGGTTTTAAGTATTGGACAGATTGAAATTTTAACCTCATGATGGCGCTGGAGGCAAAGTCACAGGGCCTCAGCAATCATGTCGACCCGTCCAACAGCCAGTGAGATATTTCAGTCTGGACTGGAAGGCTGCATTGATTGACCAACGTGTTTTATTCAGGCTTGTGGAACGATAATGGCTGTTATTTGGGATGTGTGAGGATTACCAAAACACTGGTGACCTACACAACAGTGTTGTGTGGCTGAACACACATTTAGATACTGACAAAGGGACGGTGATGCTGCTGCTGCTCCTTCACTGTGTGGTCGGTATGGACAAAAAATGACTATGCTTACATTTTCTATGATTGGTGCAGAAAAAACAATTAATTCGAAGATTCATTTTGGTTCAAATTTGTTTTTTCTGTCATTTTATAAACGCACCAAGGCAGGGCTCACATCACAAGATAATCAGAATGATTGATCCGTGATTTGTCCTTCAGATAATTACAGTTCTCATAATTAACTGGTTCACAGGTGAGCTTTTCACCTCAGATCAACATCAATATCCAGACTCGTTTTTGCAGCCTGATAATTTAAGTATCAGCAGAAGAATCAGCTTCCAAAACTCTGATCAGTCTGACTTCAGCTGATTGATATTTTACTGACATCTTGTGTTTCTGTGTTCACAGAGGCCGGGCCGTCTGGATCCAAAGTCCAGCCAGGGTGAGACGCCCCACACACTCTGTCAAATTATGATTTGATCTGCTTGTTTATCTGTGTGGATATTTTGATCTGGAGTGATAGTTTTAACACCTCGCCGTATCAGACGCACTCAGACCTGTCAGTGGACTGATGTTGTAGGAATGTCTGTGCTGATACTCAATTTAAACCTTTGTGTTAATGAACTTACAGACTGTTTAAGGGTAACTTCAGTATTTTTCAACCTGGATCCTGTTCTCCCAGGTTCTCAGTGACTAATGGGGACAAAAGTTTTTGAAATCGGTCCTATACTGAGCAAGACTGCTGCTTCTGGCAGGATGCAATCTGCATTTGATGCTGATCCAGTTGACCCTTTGCTAAGCCCCGCCCTCCTTAGTTACTGTTGCTACGCCTGCCAAACTTTCCATTCAAGCACTGCATTTCTGCAGTTTACAGTGATAGCGGTGGCAGATTTAACATTGAAATTGGGAGTAATTGTTGAAACACGAGGTCTGTGATTCCTTAGAGACGTAAACAAAAGAAGCTTCTCATTTCTAGCTGATGACGGTGGATTTTAGCTGGCTGATGTAAGCTACTGCTAACTACTTGACTCAGCCGAAAAGTCTGTCTCGAGCTGGCGTTTTAATGTTTCCTTCTGACATGTTTTATGTGAAAGTGTTTATGTAAAGTTAGTTAACAGCTGTGCACATGATATAACATTAATGCTAACAGACTGAAGCTAAAGCTAGCTTACATCTCAGCAAACATTGGTTGGATGGTGAAATACAGCAGGTATATCTACATGACAGACGATAGAAATACACTCATTAATATGGGAAAAGGAAGCGCAGGGACTCGATTAGTCTGACCCTGAGACGGATCACCCAGCCAGACCAGCCGGACCGCGATTGTGGAGGACAGCCGTGATAAGAGCTAAGCTAACCCGACTTAGACCCGAGACAGCGAGCCAGAAAGAGATGCATTGTTGTCAAACCCACTTTGATTCTGCATCAGCCCACATCCTCCTCCTCAAACTTCCACAGAACAAATGCAGATGCAGTGGATCTAACAAGTTTGTCTGGAGGTAAAGTTACTGCAGCTAGTAAGCTAGTGTTAGTTAGCCAGACATGCTAACATTTGCCGCTCATGTTAGAGCAGATGAAGTCAGAGTTTAATCCATTCACCACACGTGTGCTCTTGAATCTCACATTTTCGAGAGACGCTCTAGTTACAGTTGCTAAGCTATGATTGGATAGTTGCTGTTTGGAGGAGGAGCTCAGCGAAATGTGCTTGCCTCAAGTCAATTTTTACTTGCCTTTGCACAAATTGTTTTACTTAATAGCAATGATCAAATAACGTAAAAATTCCACAAACAATCCCAGTGTTTCAGAGTCTTTAAATGTCTTGTTTTGTTGGTCCATAGCCAGAGATTCAGTTTAACATGATAATAAATTGAGAAAAGCAGAAAATCTTCATATTTGAGAGGCTTAAAACAGCATTTTCTGCTGCCTTTGCATGAAAATTACTTTAACAATCACTCGATATAGTAAAATAGTTTGATTTACTAGCCGGATGTAACATTTTACACTTGCAACTCAGTGAAAACCAGCAGTCCTTCTTGTTTAGCTCTGTAGGTGCATCCTTCGGTCTTCATGACAGCTGCATGGATGAAATTATAAATGACCAGTCATGTTATGCTTGTGCGCTGTCAAAATTTCAGAGTAAAACAAGTATTATGAAATAAACTAATGTATGATTACATTGATGGGTGAAAAGCAAAAATAACTAGAACTGCAAGCAGTTATGAACGGGGGCCAAGCCTCCCGCGCAACTCGGTCCCTGGGCGTAGCGGAGCCCACGCAACGCAAACGGCTCTGTTTCGTCACCGGAAGGCACGTCACCGAGGTTTGCTGTTAAAGGTTGGGTAAAACAAGGCTGCCCTGTCTCTCCCTTCCCCTTACTGTAGTGGGAAGAGCACTGCAAGTGTGAAATGCTGAATATGTTTGTTTTAATAAGTCACACCCACTTTGACCAAATATAACAAAACTTTACGGCCGGGCTCAGGAGCGTCTCCAGATCACGCTCCCTGAATTTCGTGCGGATCGGAGCAACTTTTGTTTCGCTTGATATACCGTGTTTATAGTGCCCCCTGTTGGCCAATTTGCACCAAATTTTGCACAGAGTCTCTGTTTGACCTCGGAAACAAGTGAGTTGAGTTTCATGTTGATAGCTTTTATTTTGACAAAAATATGCAACAATATGTGTTTTTTAGCTAGCAGAAAAAATTGCTTATTTATAAGTACTGCGTTTTTTGGAGTCGCAAAATTCTTTTGATAACTTTTGATCAGGCTCATCTCGAGATTGTGTCTGCAAAGTTTCGTGCAGATGGAGCGTAAACCCTAGGAGGAGTTCGAAAAAGTAGGTTTTTGACGTGTAGCATCTTACAAAGAGAAATATACTGTGGGAGTGGGCGAGACCTATGTCAAAAGATGCGGGTCTATTCAGGGAACACGTGGATATAAAGTTTATGAAAATGTGATTTAAAATGTGGAAGTTACAGGCCAAAATGCGTTTGCATCCGTCACAGCACCACCTAGTGGAGTAGATGCAGAATTTTTGGTAGGGGTGGTCTGTGTCCTATTATATATATATCTTGTAAATTTCACAGCCCTCAGCGTAATACTTGAGCTGAAATAAAGGTTTGTTCTTTGTCTCATAATAAACCACGCCCACTTTGACCAGTCGTGATTACCTTCAAGATATGGCCTCAGGAGTGACCCAGCATCATGTCCACCAAGTTTTTTAAAAATCGGTGTATCCGTTTGAGAGATATAACGTTCCCATATTTGCAGCGCCCCCTAGTGGCCAACATCAGCCAAATTTGGCTCATACCCCCACAGTCACATGTCAACCTAGGATCTCAGATTTGGTGTCATTAGCATTTATTTTGACAGAGTTATGCAACTGTTCGCATTTTTATAGCTAGGTAGAAATTTTTATTCGTTAATAATTTGCGCATATTTTGACTAAACAAAATTCTTTTGATAACTTTTGGTCAGGTCTATTGGAAGACTGTATGTGCTAAATTTCACACTGATCGGACAAAACCCCAAGGAGGAGTTTGAAAAAGTAGGTTTTCGAGTTTTCGCGATGTAGCGAAAAAAAATTATAGGCGGAAATGGGCGTGGCCTAGCCCACGGTATTCGGGGCTATTCAGGGAATCTGTGGATATGAGGATTTTCAATGTGCGATGTATGGTGTGGGAGTTAAAGCCCAAAACACTTTGCCCTTTGTTATAGCGCCCCTTCTGGCGGACATATGTCAATTTTTGCGTCTGAGGTCCCTGCAGGGGTCTGGACCAACCCTCCAAATTGCACCACCCTCCCTTGCACGGTTTAGCCTGCAGCAAGACTTTTACCAATGGAAAAATAAAAATAGAGAAAAAAAAAAAAAAAAACTATAAAAATCCGAACAAAAACAATAGGGTTCCCAGCACCGCTGGTCCTGGGAAACGCGTATGCTTGTGCATACACGTCCCCCAGGCCCCGCGGGCTTGGCCCCCTAATAAGCCACAAAAAGCCATCACTTTAACATTAAAGGATAAGTTCGGTTTTTTTGACACCTGGACCTTATTGTTAGGATTAAATATGCCCGTAGACTCACCCAGACAATTTTGGTGGAGCTCGGAGCCGTTTTCGAGCAATTTAGATCCAGCCGACGGCGTTTTTTCTCATGCCATAGTAGCGGACGGGGCCAGAAATCGAAGCCCCTAAATTAGACTTTATCTGCTGCGAAACTCGTGCAATGTCCACAACAACACCACCAGTTAGCCCCCATTCGTGGACGTGCAGTGGTTGCTCGTTCTCTGGCCAGCTGTTCGGCTCTTTCCCTCTGCATTAGGGTGACCAGATGTCCCGCTTTGCGCGTGATTTCACGCATTTTCTGTCTCTTTTCACGCATCACGCAAATTGAGACCATGTCCCGCACAACATCCCCCTCAGGCCCCAGCAATGAGAAGCCGGTGATGTTACTGCACTCTGGGCTGTTTGTTGTTGTCATAGTAGCACCGCACGTACGGCGTTTAGGCCCGCCCCTAATTTTCTCCGCGCTACCAACAGCTGAGGTGACAGCTAGTGAATGACACTCGCATCGCGCGTTCTTCTTTGGAAATGGAGGAAGGGGAGACGCCAAACAAGAAGAGACGATGCAGCTACAGGCGGTGTCCCACTTTGTCCCTCACAAACATACCCCTTGTCCCTCTTTTGGTTTATTGGGACCTGGTCACCCTACTCTGCATCCTCCTTTCAAATAGCTCCTCGTCCGTGTATTCTGGCTCAAAACGATACGGGTATCCATTATACTCAAAGTCGTCGTCAGACACTTCTACATCGGATAAATATTCCGCCATGCTGCACAAAAATAGCCGTGTTGCCGTGTAGCCTAGCAACAACAGCGTCTCTACTCAGCTGCGTTCCTGCGGCGCACGTCTATAATGTCACCAAAAGTTACCCATCCTTGTAAAGCCCCGGATGACCATAACAACGAAGTTGAGCTGACATGGTGATAACACTGGCCATTCATTTATAACATGTAGGTGAAATGAGCGAGTTTCGCAGCAGATAATGTCTAATTTAGGGGCTTCGATTTCTGGCCCCGTCCGCTACTATGGCATGAGAAAAGACGCCGTCGGCTGGATCTAAATTGCTCGAAAACGGCTCCGAGCTCCACCAAAATTGTCTGGGTGAGTCTACGGGCATATTTAATCCTAACAATAAGGTCCAGGTGTCAAAAAAACCGAACTTATGCTTTAAGGAGGTCAGTATTTCATACTTTACTCTGAAAAGAGTTTTATTGTTTCAACATTATATTTATTAATGAAAGTAATCATGTCTGCAGTCTCACATGAGATCAATCAGCACAAATAAAGCAAACAAATAACTATGAGATGAAAACACTGAAGGACATGAAGGAAAGGATTTTGTTTGTTAACCAGTAAAATCCTCTAATTCCCGTGTGGCCTGGATTTGTGTTCTTGTGTTAGAGATGTCATTGATCTGCGGGATGATGATGACGATGAGGACGAGGAGGAGGGCGCCGTCTCAGCGTTCAGGGTCAGCAACTCTCCCATCAGATCCTTCACCCCGATCTCAGAGGCCACCGACTGCCTTATCGACTTCAAGAAACAGCGGCAGCACTCGAAGAAGCTGGGCCGAAGACGAAGATGAGGACGACCTGCTGCTGCAGACGGACTGAAAATACTGGAAACCAGAGCCTTAACTAAAGACTAAACAATCATCAGGTCGGACTTTACGATAAGAAAAGACTTGTTTTGACCTTCCTGATGTTAAACTTTGGATATTTATGCAGGTAAATGAATACAAATCGAGCACTTGAAGGTTCAGAATGTGTTCAGAGGAAAGCGGACGGACTGTTTTTGTGCCACTAAATGTTTTCTGTATTTTACGGTTGTTTATGCTGAAGGTGTTTCAGACTACCTCCTCATGAAACATGAAACATTTCCTTTTTTTGCTACTGTAGCTTTGGTTTCATGTCTAACTGTTCATAATACGCAGCAGTGTTTCATTGAGTGTACTTAAAATTCATACAAACAGCATTTTACTGGCCTTTAGCTTCAAATATGAGCAGGTACTGTTAGTAGCCATGCTGACTGTGACTGAGTCCAACACTTCAATCTCTCAAAAACTGTGGGATTGATTGTCAAGAACTCTTGTGCAGACATTCACGTTCTCCACAAGAGGGATCCTACTGACGTGATGATCCTCTGGCTGTCCCTCCAGCGCCACCATGAGGTCAAAATACTTTTGTTTATGACACTAAAGCTAATGAATACTTCAGCCTCATCTGTGTTTTGAGTTTAATGCTAACACAGCGTACTAGCTTGCTAACTGTGGGCATGTGTAGATGCTAACATGAAGCAGCGCTATCATGTGCTAATTTACTAGCAGGCTAAAGTTGTTAAAGGGATAGTTCAGTTTTTTTCCGCATTGAGGTTAGTGACAGTGTCGGAGTATTGGTCGCTCTCCTTCCAAACCAAATCAAACTCCATTGACAAAAACAGTAATTTTACCTCACAGAACACAGGAGTTGCTGGTCTACTGCTGCCTCGATCTGTTAGTTTGTTGCGCGTTATTCTGTGACTTGAGTGAATATAAACTAACCTTTGAAATCACTGAAGTCACACAATAACAAAAACAAACCAACAGATCAAGGCAGCAGTAGATCTGCAGTTCCTGTGTTCTGTGAGGTTAAACTGTTTTTGTCAATGGAGTTTGGCAGGTTTGGGAGAAAGCGATATTTGGCTTTTATAGTGGCAGTTCCCATCTAAAAAGGCTGCCTCACAGCAATGTAAACCCGTGAAAATATTCTAAATATAATAATGTTAAAATAAATATATTGTACACTTAAACTAATATTGCTTTTTTTAGGTGAGGCTAAAATATGTTTTGCTGCTGACCCTGTCCACAGCAGTACATCGCTTAGCTTCCTACACCGGTACTCCTGCTGCTTCTCCAAACTGGGGGCGTTCTGACCGACATCTACTGTAGGTAATACAACCCTGCTTCAAAAAACCCAAACTATCCCTTTAAACATCAGCGTGCTGCAATAAAATGCTGTGCACAAACATCTTAAAATTAGAAATTTTTATACACAGTTTTTGTACACAATATCACATGCTAACTTCTGCAGCCTGATGTTAGCATTTTAGCTAATGTTTAACTCAGGGGTTTTCATACAGAGACTGTGGCCTCCTCTCAGACAAAGCTTGGATAAATCCGCCCTCCTCCCCTCCTCTTCAACAAGTAAAGTGAGGGTACTTTACTTGTTTATTTCCCTCAATTTCTGGATGTCAATTGAGCCACAGTAGCCTAATATTGCCGTCTGACATAACTTCAGACTGCACCAAATACACAAAAAGGTCTGTCCAAAGGCATTTATTAGTTTGTGGCTCTGGGAAAATCAGTAAATTCCCCAAAATTGTACGTCTGAACTATCTCTGTAACAAAACCACTTGAGGCGATTCTCTGTGACCTCTTTTTGATACTAATGTAATATTTTTTCACTTCCATTCGCTGATCCTCCACTGAAACTGTCTGGAGCCTGCCTTCCACTTTGAGAACCTCTGGTTTAACTAATGCAAATATTACAAGCTCAGTGTTACTCTGATTCCAAACTGAGTATTTGTAGTGACTCAAAAAGGTCTTGTGCTGTGTGTACTGATGGAACAACAACTGAGCCAATCAGAGCTGATTGAGAACAGTGATGTCATCTTCCAGCAGTGGCATAAATACTGGTTGTAGGGTTGCGACTAACAAACTTTTCATTCTCAGTCCATCTGCTCATTATTATTAATTAATTGTTTTATCTTAAAAATGCCAGAAAAATATTAAAACTTGTAATTTACTAGAACTAGAAGCCTGCGTGACATCTTCAAATCCATTTTTTTAATCCAACCAAGCATCCAAAGATATTCATTTAACATTAATATGACAAAGAACAGGAACCTGTTAAGTCCAGTTGACCCTTCCTAAGCCCCGCCCCATTTTGCTCTGTGCTCCAATAACAGTAAAGGTTGGTACCAGATCAACTTTCTCCTTTCCTGTACTTACATATGCTACGTGTGGAGCTCGTCTGTGTTGAAAAGAAAAGAAAAATATTAAAGATGGTTGAAAGATATTTCTGGGGGATCTGTAAACGTGACATTGGTCTGTGTGTAGTCACATCTTAAGTCAGATAATGTTTACAAAATACTAACTAACTGGCCAGCTAGCTATTGATGTAGATTAGCTAACTAGTCATCTAGGTTGTGCTGGCTAACTACTTAGCTAACTGATGCCCTGCTGTACAGTGATTGGCTGCAACTACTGTGCTCTGATTGGCTGTAAACACAAGTGTAGATGTTGGCAGTCGGAAGAAGTTTAGCAAGAACTGGTGTTGACATGTAGCTTTACATGGGACACAAAGAACTGTGTGGTTTTTGAAGTTAGTTGACTTATTTTCAGTTTTCAGTCTATTTTGATCATGTTCAGGCAAAAAACTACTTAGGTAGGTTTAGGAAAAGATGGTTTATGATTAAAAAGACCCGTTCACAACATAAGAAAGGTTCTCTGGCAATCACACTTTTGATGCAACAAGAACCAGCCAATCTCAGCACAGTAGGATGGAACTAGGCAGAACAGTCTTGGGAAAAAGCTAGTTAGCAAGTGTAAAAATTGATGTAGATTAGCTAGCGAGTTAGCCAGTGTTTTGCTAACATTAGTTAACTTAAGATGTGTGCGTCAGTTTTACAGGTCCTTCAGCAACATCTTTTAACAGTGAACAGATGGAAAAATGGATCAGAAATATTCACACACATTGAAGAAAAACTGCAGATTGCACAGAAAGTTTGGCTGCTCATTTGCTGCTGGACGCTTTAAAACGCACGGACAATATGGAGCCTCAGTGTGGCGTAACTGCTGTCCTTATGTGAGTGTGATGCTGACGTGATGTTTGCAGTCTAGACCTGATGTCAGACAACAGTAGCTGTCATACCCAGCTGCTATTTCAAGAGAAGAAGCCACTGACTGGACACGACTGGTGTGACGCAAGAGAGCAACAGGTGCCGTGTTTTTAGAATGATGATTTGTTTCCCTGCAAGAAAGAGGGAATAAATAGCAACAAAACCAAAATTTTAAAAAAGCAATTAGTGCATCCCTACCTGAAAATAAGAACTGTTGTGTGTTCATTACTTTAAAATGAACCTTTTATATCTACAGAGGAAGCAGGTCCTCTCACATGAAGCCCACCTTGTTGCGCCACCATGTTTCTACGGTAGCCCAGAACAGACAAACCAAAACACTGGCTCTTCATGCGGGCTTTTCGTGTTTTTCTTGAGTTTCTCCTACACACTTGGAAGGGGAGGGTGAGACAAGGTGCACTGAGTCATCGCTAGATGTCACTAAACCCTACTACACACTACTCCTTTAACATGTTTAAAATGTCAAGTTTTGATGCAGTCACCTGCTTTTTCATCCTTTTTGTCTTGTTTCCTGGCTGATATTTCAGGACCAAACAGTCCTCGGACACCTCAGGAAGCCAGAATTAAATTTGATCTCGGTCCAGAGTAAAAACTAACTGTTTAAAGAATCTTTATTAATGTTGAGCTTGTTTGGTGCAACATAATTTAGAATTTAAAAAAAAAACATACTGTAGTTTTAAAAGACAGTCAGTATGTTGCAGCTGCAAATGAATTTAAACCAGTATTACTAATTATATTTTGGGGAAGGAAGTGTGATGCATTAAAGCCTGAAAACTCTGAGTTCCCCCTTTAAGATCATAAAGAGATGAGTGATGAGCAGCATCAGGAGACAAAGCTTCATTCTGAACGGAATCTTAGCGCGTTTTGAATTCCTGTAATGATCAAATTTGCACGTATGCAGCTAAAAAAAGATTGTTCTTGGAATTATTTCATTTCAGTGACGAACACAGTTTGGTTTCATGTTTTATCATCCCAAATATTTCCCATAAAGTTGCTGAAGATGTACTGTTACTGTTTTCCCCATTTTCTCTCTTCTGTTTTTTTTACTGTCTGCTTCGGCCTTCAGCACTTTTTATACCTGCTAATTGTGTCTCACAACAGAAGTAAACTCTCTGTGATACACTGATGCTGGTTGCATGATATTTTTTGATACTTCAGTTGTCCTTGAGAGAATATTTTCTCGCAGTGTCTCAGTGACGGACTAATACAGTGTTTCTGGTTGCATTTTGCTGTCGAACGGCCTTTGGTCTGTGTTTCCTGTGAGGCTTTGAAGCAACATGGCAACACGTAGCAGAGTGCTGTTTTGTAACTCTGTCACAATGTTCAGTTGCACCAACCGAGCCAGAAAAAAAAAAAAAAAAACCTGTTAAAGTCAAGTTCAGAGGAAGGACAAAACTGTGAAGTAAAAACTGCATAAAATATTCGACCAAAAGTAAGCGGACACCCACACTTTACATCAGTATGTGATGTTTGAACATGTGATTCTGACTCCATGTTCATTAATGGTTCTCCTCTAACTGACAGTGGTGAAGGAAGTATTCACATCCTTTCCATCAGTAAAAGTACTAATATCACACTGTAAAAATACTCTGTTACAAGTATCCTGGATTTGAAAAGTAGAATTAAAGGGATAGTTTAGTTAGTTTGGGAAAGTTTAGTTTTTTAGTCCATAAAACACTGCAGTTTTGTTTTCAAATGTGAAAAAACAACAGAATAAAAACATAAAATGCCCCCATACTGCTCGTCTGGTGTAATCCAAGTCTCCTAAAGCCCCGACATGCCAAGCTGACTTAAAAAAAATGTTATTCAGACCATGTTTTTAGCCTGAATCTTACTGTAGATCTTTAACTTGGAGCCACATTCATGTGCACACTGTCTGAACTGGGTGTGTGTGGTGTGACGGTGTGCAAACAGCATGTCAGGACTTTAGGAAACTTGGATTACACCAGACGAGCAGTATGGAGACATTCTGTGTTTTCCTGTGAATCTCCAGCAGTGTTTTGTGGAAACTAAAAAACTAAACCTGACCTTCAATCGGCATGAGGGTGAGTAGATAATGAGTGTATTTTCATTTTTGGGTGAACTATCCCTTTAAGTATAATCAGGAAAATGTAGGCTGTAGGTTGCATCAACATGGATGTTTAGTTTTAGCTTAAAATTAAATTAAAACCTCAGTTAAACAAAGATTAAATTCATTTCTGTTGCAGCAAAACTTAAAACCCCAATTAACTGTGATCCAGTTTTAATCTTAAACTTTACACTTTAAAGGGTTGAACAAAATAATCAAGTTCCTGGACGAAAGTTAACCCAGTGAGTTTTATGATGTGCTTCCTCCTTACTTCCTTACTGTGCTGTTGTCTGTTTTTTAATCTATTATTTAGCCACATAGCTCCATTAATTCAGCCAATATTTTTTCTCTACAGGTGGACATTAATGTTAAAATTCTGCCCCTTGAGAAAGAAATTAAACTGGCTAAATAACTTTGCAGCAATCAGAAAACAGTGTAATGGTTTGTTAACTTTTTAGCCAAGCCAACCTTTTTATTTATTTATTTTAATACAAGTTAAGTGATTAACCTCTATTTAATCTTGGTTTTATCAATAAGATGCTAGATTGATTAGTTTTTAACTGTGCAACAGAGCTCTGCTTCATTTTAAATCTAATTCTAAATCTAATTGGTGCAAACTGGTTCTAAAGAGTTAAAAGAATGAAAAATATTAATTTTTAATGATTATATTATGGATCAATCTGCTGATTTTTTTCTCCATTAATCAATTGATTGTTTGGTTGGTAAAAAAAAAAAAATTCTGAAAATAGTGTAGAACTGCTGTCACAGTGTTACAACAGTCCAAACCTCAACATTATTTTTTTTAAAAGTGAAATAAAGAGACTCGTCATAAAACCTTAACTATATTTTAACTTTCTTTTGAGGAACTTGATTATTTTATTCAATCATTTTAATGAAGGTTCAAAGTTAAACCATCCCAATGTAAGTTTAAAGTTAATGCTGGATCACATTTCAAACTGGAGATTATTAAAGTTTTGGTGCAACAGAATTAAATTTAATCTAGGTTAAGAGTAAAAACTAAACTTGAGTTTAAAGAGAAGTTAAAATGTCAGATTTATTCATGTTAAGCTTGTTTGGTGCCAGATAATTTAAAGTTAAACCACTGATCCATGATCTGGGTTTAAAAATGAACCCAGTATTAGATTCCACTACAAACGCACTTAAAAGAAAGTCGGTGTCTCGCAGCTGTAAATTAAATTTAAAACAACAGTAATGACGCCTAATTTAAGTAGAATGTATTTGTCTTTATTTATGTTTGTCCAACTGATCCCAGAGGTCAGAAGTCAGCCTCTGCGCTCCTTGTGCGTCTTTACGCGCAGACAGACAGCTGCCCGCCGCAGACTGAACGAGCTCTCCTGCAGCTTCTTCTGGACTTCATCGTGACCTCCACACAGCGTCATCTCGACGATGCTCCGCTGTCGATTTTAATTCTGTGAAATCAGCTGTTTGTTCCGTCGCGCGTAAAACCTCTGACAGCCGCGCCCGCACATCCTCCTCCTCCCTCCTCCTCTTCCTCCTCCTCCACCTCCTCCGCGGTATCTGTCAGCTCAGAAAACAAACACACACACACTGCACGTCTCCTCGTGTTGCGACATAAATCCTGCCGATGAGGTGGGTATAAACTCTCCCAAAGTGAGTCTCACACACTCTTCATCTTCATTAAGGAAGCTGACTCGTGTCAGTGTGAGCGGCGCAGCGCAGGACGCAAAGGTGAGACACTTTACTTCACACTTTTAGGAGAATAAATCAGCTGTTTGATCCGGTTCAGAAAGAGGCTCCAACATTTTTTTTCCAAAGCTCATAAACCGGCAGAATGTGGGTGACTTTCTGTCCTGTCTGAGAAGATTTAAAGTTTCCATCCTCACTGATTCTTCAGGTGCGAAACAGCAGCTCCTTCACTCCTGCTTCCTTTCTAAAGGACCTCAGAGGGGCCCCTGAACCCCACATTTGACACCTTAAGCTATATCTCCACCTGTGACTTTAACAGTAAATGTTAAGCTCTTTTGTCAGCTCATGAACCAACTGGTCTGGTGTGTTTTCTGACACCTTCAGGAACCTGAACTGCTCCTTTAAACCCCCTCTAAAGTGGGTCAGACTTGTGCTTCTGCTCCTGTTCATGCGCTAGTGAAAAGTTAAACTCAGTCTCAGATTACAGATCAGATTTTAGATAAACTTTACATGTGATAAACCTGTGAGTTTGAGTTATTTTAAAGCTGCCCATGTGAAATTTCAGCAGCTTTGTTAGATCTGGAAACAGAGAAAAGACAGCAGCTGAAATGAATCAAAGCTAAAACATGTTGTATTATTTCTGTCTCTACTCAGGTGTGACTCTGACGGGGCGTGACTCAAACACAACCTGCATAAAACTGTGAGAAAAGTGAGTGTTACAGGTTTTTTTTCACTCATGTTAACCGGGGCGGTGACATTCTCTGTGTGACGAGTGCATTTTTTACTCCTCAACATCTCATTGGTTTGATTTAACTTAAACAGGTGACGTTAAAGAGCCACAGGTCCTGTGATATGATCTTAAAGAGCAGCTCCACCCAAAAACACAACAAAAACTTAATCTGGAGTGTTGACATCAAGCTGGAGCTTCCCCTCAGGTCACAAATGTCACAACCTTTGTGGTGCAAATCAGCAACACCACATACCATAAAAACACTCCGTCACAAGTCAAATATCCTGCATCATTTAACCCATTACTTAAATAAAAATTTGAAAGTATAGAAGCAACAGATTTAAGTTTCATCATGCAGAATGTTTAATATTTAAATTACTGGATCATTATTATTATTGATGTATAAATGGTTCTGGTTAAGCTCTTGTTGCTGGTCTATTTCGTATTTAATTTGTGCACTGTTTGGTAAATTAATCTATAATGATGCATCATATTTTATAATCTGATGAAATGGTGTTTGTAAAATCTTAATCTGTAAAGTGACTTCAGATGTCACATAAATGTGGAGTAAAAAGTAGGATGTTATATTTACAGAGGTTGCAAAAGCGCCCCGTTTTCTACAGATAATTGTGTAAAAAAAAAATCTTCTTAACTAAAGTAAAAGTAATAGAGTACAGGCTCTGACATGTACTCAAAGTATCAAAGTAAAAAGTCACTCACCCAAGGCTGCTGACGTCACTCTCCTGCTTCATTCCCTTTTTTTCACGTTGTTTCCATGTGTTGTGCCTGATGTGCACTGACTGATAGTGATCTTTTCTGTGTGTTACTGTCGGATCCATTTATCTTGAAATCGGTTCTGATGTCAGGAAGACTGCGCGCAACGATGCAAAATAAAAATAATCAACAATTCCCCCCAAATGCATTAAACTAAAGTAACGAGCCTGTTGTGAAAATGGAAATAGTAGAAAGTAAAGATATTTGTGTTAAAATATAAGGAGTAAAAGTCAGAAAAAAAACAAAAAATCAAGTACAGTAACAAAGTATTTGTACTTAGTTACTTCCCACCTCTGAATATTTCCTACTGAAGTGTAGTGGAGTAGAAGTATAACGTAAAATGAAAATACTCAAGTAAATAGGCTTAAAATAGGTTTAAAGGGAAGTTCAGTTTTGGAGATATCCGTAGAGATGTCTACCATCTCTCCAACTTTCTTCCGGGTCTAGATGGCTCGAAGCACCAAAATTACTTTAGAAAAACTCAACAGCAGCGTCTCCTTCCACAAGTCATGACCCTTAACTCAAGATAATCCAGACTACGTTGTGAGCAGTTCCATGTAGGAACTACTTTCTTTCTGCAGTCGAATCCACCGGAACGACTTTAAAACCTAAATGAAACTGTTCACAATACGAGAGAAACACTGCTGTTGAGTTTTTCATTTTGCGTACTTACGTACTGTACATAACTTTCATCACATATAGGTAACTTAATTTAATTTAAAGGTACAATCAGTAGGATTTGTCTGAGCCGTCTGTAAACGCACCAGAACGTCCCAGGATGTCAAACACCAACGTTCTGGGTCGGTGAAATGTCCCCAGCATTGCAAAATAATGAGAAACGTAAGGAAACACAGGCAGGATCTCTGCAGGTTCAACCACCAACACACACTTCTTATGGGTCATAAGTGACGACTGGAAGGAATTATGTTCATATGAGTCTATAATATATATTTTAGGAAATTGTTGTCTTTAAGTAACATTTATTTTAATCCAAACCAAATCTTTTCCTGAACCAAACCAAACTGTGACCAAAGAGGTCACCATGACGATGGAGGTCACCTTAATATCGTTCCCTCATCCTAAAACACCAGACTAAACAGCACTTAATGACGCACAAAAAGCTTAAAATACGTGGACATAACACGCAAAATGTGTGTTATTTATATGCCAGAGGTGGGAACAAGTTTGAGTTGAGCCCTAAACTTGTCGTGATGCGCTCAGAGCATTTATATGATCAATATTCTCAACAAAACAGCTGTTATTAGGTTATCAGATTATTTCCACTCCTCTATGTTATTCTGTCCCAGTCAGCTGGTCAGTGACTGAAGGTGGAAGCAGCCGTTGTGATCTTAAAATGTGACTCCTGACCTCAGTATTAAGGAAGGACAGAGGTTGTCTGACAGAGCGGCTCCTAAGATAGAGAATAAACCCACATGATGACGTGCTCTGGTTTCACTTGCCTCTTCTTCGTGTCTCATCGTGATGTGTTTGATGGGAGGACGAACCAGCAGGTGGAAGTGAAATAAAGAGCTTATTCCTCTTTTGTCTGTCACAGGACCTTCCTGTCAGTGGACTTTAAATCTTGAAGTCGATCAATACCGTAAAACCACACGATCGGGGGTGAAAAGGATTCTGGGTGAAATCTGAGCCTGGACATTTACCTGCGTAACAACGGTGCGTTCAAATCGAGCACCCCCAAAACATCTATAAACATCTGAAGACTTGAGGTTACAAATAAAACTGGTCAGGTGGTCTCTGGGGTTTAATGTTCATCCTCAGAATCCTATTTTTGCCCCCCTCACTTTCAGTTTCAGTTTGAGTCATTCCTCATGTTGTCTTACTGTCGAACTGCCAAACTCCAGAATTAAAGTACTCATCTGAGTCACCATCTGTTATTACCAACAGTGCGCCCACAGTGATAAGTGATATGGGGACTTTTTTGCCCCTGAAATTGCCTCCCAGACACATTGATGCTGCACGAGCCAAAGATATATTTAAGCATATGCCGTGTTGACGTTAGTTCTCCCAAAAATGAAAATTCAGATGGGACATCGTCTAAAACGTAAATAAAAACACAATGTGATGATTTGCAAATAACATGTATCATTTATCTGTTTTTATTTACAGATAATACTAAACTTTACTAAAAAGACGCTGAACCAAACAAAGTTAATTAATTTTGTCAGGAACATGAATGTCTAAACCAAATGTCGTGGGGACCCGTCTAATACTTGTTGAGACATTTCAGGCCTCGTCAGTAAATCTTGGGAGAGTTAATATGTGCATAAATTAACATTCCTGACCTTTTTTACTGCCATTTCCACATCACCTTATATTATTATGACATATACACGTGAAATACTATATAAATGAGAAATAAATTTATTTAGGATGAGTTATTTCCTCTCATAAAGAGAACAAACTGTAAAAAAACAAAAAAAACATTGAGACAACTCAAAATTTCAAGGCAACTTACATAACAGATTTTTTTTAGTTTTTGAATCAAACTCTTTGAGATACATATTAAAAACCTAGTTGAGATAATTTACTTTTCTTCTTTAGATAAACTTGAATAGTTGAAGTTTAGAAACTCAAAAAAATGTATGTCAAAATAATCCACAGTGAGCTTTGAAGCTGATTTATCATATTTAGGTGCTGGAAAGTTAAATGGTTTTAATTGAAAATACTAAAACATTAATCATTATTCACTTCCACTTCAACGAGTTTACTCAATAATTTTTTTGATATATTTTTGGGGGTTTCTAAAACTCAAAGATTAAAGTTTATCCAAAGGAAAAAAAAATTATTTCAACAAAACATTAAAAACTTTTTTTTAAACTTAAGAGTTTGAGTTGGACTCGGAACATAAATAATGTTGAAGTAAGATGCCTTGAAATTTTATTTATTTATTTATTTTATTTATTTATTTTATATATTTTTATAGCATTGGACATTTTAGCCTTCTTCATAAATAAGACAAAATAAGTGCATTTAGGCAGAATTAACAGGCTCTCATTTCTCCTTCATCAGTTAAACACATTTTAAATTCTTTATAAAAGCTGTACTACAGATATTTTCCATAGTCCTAATTTTTTGGTGCCCAAATAAAATCTCCTGTGACTCACCTGTAGGACCAAAGTGGTACACTGCCAGCCGCTTGTGTGGATAATAGATAAACTTGTGATAAGATGTTAGTTGGGCTGTTAAAGGTAAATGAAAAAGAAAAGAGTCCAGACCTGCAAGTTCAGGCCTAATTGTCGATGCCTGAAAACTAAAGAAATTTTATTGGCTTCGAGCTCCAGAACAAATATTGATTCAGGGTGAGTCCAAACAGCTGGAGAAGCACAACCAATATTTGATTATCATTTTAGACCACAAATACTGAGTGAAAGCATCTATAAAGGGAGCCTGTACAGTCTGAACTCCCTCAGGAACTTGACATCTGTACTGCTGTAAATAACCCGTCATTAGACTGTTTTATAGGGTCGTATTTAAAGTATTATTACTTCTTGTAGTGTGCGTTGGATTTTCAGAGGGGGTTTTAAGGAAGAAAGTAAGTTTTATTTTTTTATTTGTGGGTTGTGTGTCTCTGTGTTAGGCTACACGGTCCTGAAAGACACAAAAGAGGAAAAAAAAAAAAAGGAAGCAGTTGATCTTGTCCCCTTAAATAAAACCATTAAAGACTTTGGAGGCTTCAAATTTGGGGAAAAAAAATGTAGAAAGTTTTATCTTGAGCCCAGCTGAGCGTGTTCAACAAGTTCAAAATTAGCCCGCTAGCTTACAGACATCAAAGCTAGTGAGCGGCTGCTTACGTTACGTTATGAATGAATTAGCATGTAGTTACTTCTTATAGAATTTATGTTACAAAACATTTCTTTAATTTAATCCCAGCTCTGCTTTCTTTGAAGTCAGCTGGCTAACATTTAGCAGCTAACATACAACTCCAGTGAGGTTTTGACAGCATGGCAGTGACTGTTAGCTAACTGTTTTATGCTAACCAAATATGTTTATTAAGAACAGCTTTTGCCGGCAGTTACGCACAGACATGGATAAGATATATACACAGAAAACTCCGCTATAATGATTTAAAGCTCACTGCACAAGCTCGAGCTAAGCAGTGTAGCCTACTGTAAATGTTATGGTATTAGCCAGGGTATTAGCCGCATTTTGGGTTTTTCAATCTGTATGCTACACAGATTGTAAAGCCGCTTGAGGCAAAATAGCAATTTGTGATATGGGGCCATAAGCCTAAATAAAAACGGACTATTCTTACTTGTCCATACTTTCAATTATGACCAAAAACCTGCAAACTAATCACATTCTCATCAGCTGCAGATGTACTTTGTGTTCAGTGCAAATTAGCAAATGTTAGCAAATGTTGTGAGCGTGTTAGCAGGTGGACACTTAGCATTTAGCTCATTTAGCACAGCCTCACATAGTCACTAACATGGCTGTAGACTTTTAGTCTCAGTCAAATGTGATTATTTGAATTTGATTTAAATATGTTTTGTAGTTTCGGGGGAATTAACCCTTTAACCTCTCCTATCCAGATGAGCGGCACGGCAGCAAACGGCGACGACAGGACACAGTTTTCCAAGAGGCCCAGAAGGAGCAGATACAACTCGGTTCGAACATCTGGATGGCATCCCTCCAGAAATGCTCAGTAAGGTACGTGTCACCTGTGGAGGAAATAATTAGAAAAGACGCTGAACATTTAAGATGAAAGTTTTATAAACATTAGTTTTTAACTTTATGATGGCCATCAAAATTATCTTTGTAATGTTGCAGACAACACGTTCTCATTCCCAACTCATCAAATACAGCAGCTTGGTCAGCGGCCCTATGCTTTAAAGGGATAGTTCACCCAAAAATGAAAATTCAGTCATTATCTACTCACCCTCAGGCCGACTGAAGGTCAGATTTAGTGTTTTAGTTCACAAAACACTGCTGGAGTTTAACAGGAAAACATTGCTCTCCCAACAATGGAAGTGAATGGTGACCAGTTTTCAAATAACATCCAAAACATTAACATCATAAATGGCAGAAAATGAGAAAAAACATAAATTAATTAATTTTGATTTTACCCTGAACTCCAGCTACTTTTACTTAAGTAAAAACAAAACCACAAACATGGAGATTATTGCCTAAAAACAGTGCAACAACTCAGCAACTCTGATATGTTGCAATGTTTCCAAGCCAACGTTATATTTATTTATATTAGCGACATACACAACTTTCCGTCTCTGTGACATAAACCAGTTTGCAGGGAGGGCTCTCAGATTAGGAAATCACAGAGTTTATATCAGTCTGATTCATATGATCGGACCATTCAGTGACAGATTAAAAGAAATGACCTAAAATATGACTTACTTTCCTTATAATATAAGACTTCCTCTTTTTTTTTTTGTTTCATAACCTTAAACTCACCAGTTTCACTTTGAAAAACCTCAGATGCAGGGGTCACACCCAACACTCCTCTTCATTCCTAGAAAATCTCCTGCAGATTTTTCTGAGTCAGCTGTGATGATGATTGCGCTGAGTCACTGATTGTATTAGTTTTTTAACGGGATGGTGTGTGGGTGGATTAATAAGACACCCATGATGACACACGTTCTTGACCGGAGAAGAGTTTCTTCTGTTACGTGCTCTGTTGCCAAATATCTTATTGTTGTATTGTGATTTGAGCCGGATCAGTATATTGGTTGGCTGACATTGGCCTTTTCCAGCTTTATCGGTCTGTATCAGTATCGATGTACATGTTGTGAGATATGTACCAATATGAAAACTTTTTTTGTTAACGCTTCAATTTACAGGTCCCTGAATTTCATGGTAAATAGGTGGTAATTACCAGGTAACTACTATTTTCTTAAATATCAGGACAACGATGCAAAAGTCCTGCATGTTAAATCTTATGTAAAGTTAAAATATCAAACATTTCCACATTAAAATGTCTAAAAATGTTAGACCTGTGTTACATATTGAGTTGAGTTGCGTGCTTGCAGTATATTATTAAATCCGGGTGTGGCTCAGGAGAGCGAGTTGTCGATCCCCGGCTCCTTCAGTCCGCACGTCAAAGTGTCCTTGGGCAAGACATTGAACCTGAAATTGCCACCGACGGTTGTGTTGTCAGTGTGAATGTGTGTGTGTATAAATGGGTAAACGTTACATGTAGTTGAGTGGTTTATAGACCAGACCAGACATTACCCCTACATTTACCAAGTCAAATCATTAAGTGATACACACATCAGTCTTATTATCCAGAAATGGGCACTTATGCAAAAAAAGTAAGTATATTTTTATGTTATACTTTTGTACTTTTACTCATGTAAAATCTTAAATACATAACTTTTTTCTGCGCTGTAGTAAAGCTACTTTTCAATAACATCCACTGGTTTATTGTAACTGTATATGAGTGTATGAGCATGATTTAAAGTATATTGCAGGCTTGCAAAAGTCAATAAAAGTCTTTTAATAGTCCAAATCATCAGAGTCATGATGGAGGAATGAAGTCAGCCACGCCTCCACTGAGGTAGAAACAGGACTGAGCATGTGGAGACAGGAGAGAGAAAAGAAAGGGAGGAAATCAAATGAGGCTGTGAGAGAAGGAGGTGAAGAGAGAGTTTAACCCTGCAGAGAGCAGGAGTGAGACGAGACCTGAACAAACATGCCTCTGGAAAATTACTGTAACTCGTGAGAGAGTTGTGTATGTTTGTACCCACACTACATGCCATTGTCTGTGGTAACAGGCTCAACACCTGATCCTGATTCTGGTGCTAGAATCAGGATGAACTCAAACACAGTTGGGAAATTATCACACAGAGTGTTACGGGCCATCACCTTAGATCTGATGGTAAAACTTTATTTATATAGTCCTTTTTCAAATGCAGTAGGTGAATAATACAGAAAATTATAGATGCAAAAAGATCAAGACCAAAAAGAAAAATGAATGAATAAAAGAAAATGAAATAAAAACTAGAAGAGTGCAGATTCTCACCAGGCAGCAGAAACAGATGGTGAAGCACCTGCTGCAATGCCGCCACCACCAAAGGTCGGAGTAAGTGACACATTTGCAAGTCTCAAGTCCTAAAGGGATAGTTCACCCAAAAATGAAAATTCAGTCATTATATACTCGTCTTCATGCCGATTGAGGGTCGGGTTTATTTTGTTAGTCCACAAAACTCTGCTGGAGTTTTACAGGAAAACTTCTGTGTCACAGAATCTCCCAAACAATGGAAGTGAATGGTGACCAGTTTTCAAATATAAACAAACAACTGAAAAAAAAAAAAACATAAAATGCCTCCATACTACTCGTCTGGTGTAATCCAAGTCTCCTAACGTCCCGACATGCTGTTTGCACACTGTCACACCACAGACACACCCAATTCAGACAGTGTGCATGTGCACGCGAACGTGGCTCCAAGCTAAAGATCTACAGTGAAGATTACACCAGACGAGCAGTATTGAGGCATTTTATGGGTTGTTTTTTTCCATGAACTCTTTTCTTCCTGCAGTCGAATCTACTACTTTCTTTCTGCTAAAATAAAACCGTGTGCAAAAAGAAATCTTGACATGTGTAGTGACAGTAACTAAGATTTGCTGAAACCTGCTCTCTGTGACGAGCCAATAACTGATACAATCATCCCACGCAGTTATTGGAAACATTTATTGCAGCAGGACTGTTGAAACTTGTCTGAGGTATTTCAGACTCTTAGTGTAAAGAATACATGTGATAAACAGTGAGATAAACCAACCAGCCTGCCGTCATACCATCACAAACTGGTTCTGTCAGCAATCCAGTCTGAGCCTCCATGTCGAAACCTAGATGCAGAAACTCGGGTGTCCCTGAACGCCCCAGCGCTCACAGACAAACACACAAACACATCATGCCCAGGCACATTTCACAAAATCACCCACATACTGTAAGTTGTAAGGGTGTGTTTGCTGCATGTGTGTCTTATATCGGATTTAGGAGGTTTTAGTTTGGTTCATTTGACCTCGTGAGGTCACAGATATCAACCGGAGGAGTGCAGATCAGATGGTGAAGCACCTGCTGCAATGTCACCACAATTGGCAGATGCAACCAGCAGGGATTTGCAAAGAGCCGACAATGTTATCATGAGCCCTAATGGGCAGTTAAGAAGCATGAAAAGTCAGCTGTCAATAGTCGTATAAAACACCTCCTCATTTTATTTTATTTTATTGGATATTTGTGTGTAATTTTGTCATATTAGTGCATGAATTCTTTAGTTAATGCCTAAGGTAGGTCACTGTGACCTTTAACCTTCTACCACCAAAATCTAATCAGTTCATCTCTGAGTCCAAGTGAATATTTGTGCTAAGTTTGTAAAAATTCCCTCAAGGCGTTCTTGAGATATCAGGTTCACAAGAATGGGTTGACCCTAAAACATAATGTCTGTAGCCACGGGTGTCGCGGGCGTTCAATATATGAATCATGGATGTGCACACAAAAATTAGGCTGATAGGTCCAGATTTTATTTATTTGTGATTAGCCACAGATTTGATGCGGTTAAACTGGTCGCACTCGCGCACACGGGAGGCGATTGCATGATCCCCTCCAAGGGGATTTGAAAAAAACAAAACAAACAATAAAACCTGAACAACAAATAGAGAAATTAAAAGTGAAACAGAGTCTGAACGGTAACAGAAACACAAAGTTTTCTGGTTTTAAGGAGAACAGTTTTGGCATTAGTTAGCTGTTGAACTCAGTTAGCTTTTTCTGAAGCCAGTTAACTTTCAGTCTGATTTCAGTTGGGTCTGGTTCGGTTGTTTTAGACGTGTTGAGGGTCTTTTAGGTCTTGTTCACTGACAAATACCTGGATTTTCTGAAAGGTTAAAGTCCATGTAAAGGAAAAAGGGAGTTTTTCTTCTAAACGCATTATTTATGTTAGAACATAGTTGCTGAAAACATTTGAAAAGACTGAGAACTATGTAGTACAGAATTGTGGAGTTTGACAGTTAAACGTTGTTCAGGATTTTTTTGGGCGGACCTGAAACAGGGCTCGATGACATCCCGGAGCCATGGTCCCCCAACGCAATATAAGCCCCATGAACCGCCTCCCCTCCCTAATGGTCAGATATGAACGTACCCTCAGTGACTCTCTTAATCCAGATCAGCCCAGCAGTTCACTTCAACTCACGTCGTTCCAACAACCCGGCACAGAAGGAAGAAAAAATACCATCCTGTCACCGTCCTCTGGCTCTGGTGGCTCAAACATGTCCAATAAAGCTGCTAGACAGAGGTTGTTTTCAGGTCATAGTGGTGTAGTGGATTTTGAGACCTAATTTTATATACTTTAGCGATTTTTTTTAATCATTCGAATTTGCCTTCATGTTTCTGTGGTGTGATAAACTGAGGACACACATTTATTGTTTCTTTATGAGATCTTTAGAATGAGATTTTATGTTACTTCCTCCAAAGGTTGTTAAGTAAACAAAGTTCTCTAATGTCTTCTGAAAGCCTCTGTGTGAGGTGTTTACCCAGAATCCCCCTCTCCGTGGCTTTACACAAAGATGTTCCCATGCATCTTTGCTAAAGCATTTCTCTCTCAAAAAAAAAAACAAAAAAACTGTGCTCAAGTTCAACTTTGACTTTATTTTCCACAAAGGAAGCTCACTTTGTTGGGAGTGCCAGTGTGGACAATACAACCAGAGCTGTCCATAGAAACAGAACAGGAAGCTGCACATCACTGCAGGCTGGTGATCTTATACGCCCCAGATGTTAAACACAACAACAGCTGCCGTAACAAAGGATTGCTGAAAAGCTTATTGTATCGATCTTATGTTAATAATCTGCCTGAGTGAGTCAGCTCGTATTTCTGGTTGATGAGTGTGTGGTTGTTAGAAAAATGTTTAAAAATTCAAAAAATATAACTTTTTCGCTGCAGTTTCAACCACAGCTGGTGTTCTATAGGTTAACACATTCCTCTGCCACACTGTAGAGAACTACTGAACGTGTTAATGTAGGAGTATTGATGCAGTTTGGTGCGTTCGCAACTGCCCGTTGCAGCTTTTAAAAACCGTGCAGTGTTTTTTTTTTCCACCTCTGAAGGAAGCAGAAAGCAGGAAGAGAAATTTGAATTGTTGCTGCCATCTCAGGAGGGTCATAACGTGCTGAAGCTGCCAGGCCTCTTCCTGCAGAAAACCACTCAAACATTTAATTTCACAGAAACGTGCACATGTCTTTTTATTTACTGCAGATCAAACATGTTATAAAATGAGTGGTTGGCAGTTAATATTTAGTTTGATTTCCACACTGACATAAAGTCAATCAGGTGATGTCAGAGGAGAGTTGAATAGTCGAATGACTGTTAATGCACAGTGGGAGGATTTGTCTTTGTTGCGTTACTGTAAAGCACCATTTCTAACCATGGCTAAATTACAGGATGGCAGGACAAAGACAAAAGTCTCCCCGAGGGGATGCCAAAGAGCTGTAGACTGTACGGTGTGATGCTTTTGGAGGCAAGATGGAAGGGGAAGTGTGATAAAACATCTGAGAGGAAGACATATGAATAATATGAACGTGAATGTGGACATGGACTGAAAGTTGTATGGATCTGGGGGTGACTGAGGAGGAAATAAAAGCATGTATTTATCTTTAATTATTTTCAATATAATACTTGAATACTTTAGCATTTGTGTATGGTTAGATTCAGATTCAGATGACTTTATTGTCCATTAAATGTGTGGAGAAACACTCCCATAAACAACAACACAATCAATACGTAATTAGACACATAAAATCTCATAAAAAAGAGATAAACTGTTAAAGTGACTGAAGGATAAAAGTGCTGAGTGAATCAATCGTCTGACATGCAAGTCGTCTAAACATCACAACAATATGGGCAGCAAACATACTCCACAGTAATAAATAAATATAATATACAATATAAAATATAAATCACTATGGTGCTTCACAATCTGAAAAATAAAGTTTTAAAAAGAAGATACTTTGTGAGGTGAAAGTTCTCAAAAAGTCAAAAATCAGAGACTACTGAGAGTCGCCAGTTGTGGAAAAAGTCTGCAGATCTTTTCCTTCAGTAAAAGTAATGGTGCAGAAATACTTTGTTACAAGTAAAAGTCCTGCATGCATCAAAATATACTTAAAGTACCAAAAGTAAAAGTACTCATTTTGCAGAATAATGTATATTTAAGGATGCATGAAATACATTTTGTATTTTTTATTTTGTTTGAATATTTTATTTTTATTAGGGAGGTCATTCAAAGTCCAGGTTTGTTCAACATTCAAGTACAGAAAAAATTTCATTTACATAAGTACATAATTGTGACATTAAAAATAAAGCTTGTCTCCGTTTCATTTCACTGTTAGTAATCTGCTCCTGATAGTCTCTGCAGTCGATCAGTGGAGATGACAGTTTCCATTAAAGCAGGTCAGGTCTCTGTGAAACGATGGACTCAGTCCATTTTGGCCACATTCCCCTAAAATTTACCATTTGCATTTTTATAGAAAAGGTCTGCCTCTCCATTGTGTAGATTTCATAAATAATTTTTAACCAGTAGCCACAGCTTTTTCCCCTCCAGTAAGTAATATATTCATCAGATGTTTGTCTGCTTTAGTCTGAAGATTCTCATTTTGCATTTTAATAAGAAGTTCCTATAACCTGCACACCTTAGAGCAAAGATGGATGATTTAATATTTCATAGCTCTGACTGACATATCACAACAAACTCTTCAAAATTCATTTATTTTTTCTGCATTTTAAGACTTCACAAATATACTTTATCTTTTATTGAGCATTTTGACCAAGAATTCAAATTAAATTTGACATAATCTGTCTATTCAGACATTATTATAACTGATAAATATGCATTTTTCATTATCAGAACAGTAAATATTCAGTCTATCTATCTATTGACAGGAGTACCCAGATCTTTTAATTAGGTAAAAGTTGTAATACCACAGTGTAGATCGTCCCCATGTTCAAAAAATACTGCAAAAGGACCCTTAAATGCCTTTATGGTAAATAAAACATAATAAACATCCTCTAGTGTGCCCCTCCAGTGGAAAAAACATGACCACGACTTTCACTTGCAGCTGATGTCCTTTTTATTTTTATTTTTCAAGTCTACCACTCGCACAACCTCCCACCACTGATTCACATTTTATTTCACAGTCACTGACTCATAGCTGTCAACCAATCACTGTAGACACTGAGTTCATTCATGAAACATGACGTCATCCACTGCTGCAGGGTTTGGCCCCCCCCTTTCTTTTATCTGAGGAGAGACTCTCGAAGATGTTCGGAGGAAACTCCTCACGGCGGCTTTGTTCTGCACTCAGACGCAGATTCCTAAAATACCAGGAGCTGCGGCAGAACAGGCGGGACGACAGCCTGAACGAACACTTCGTTCAGGTTTACTGGAACTTTTCAAAGACCTGAAGCTCCACATAGTTTCATAATTAAAATAATAACTGTTTCATTAATTTTTTTAATGAAGTGTGTTTCCTCACTGAGTCATATTTCCTCTGAACTTGACCTCCAACAATAGAAGAAGAAGCTGCGGGTTTCTGATTCCACCTCAAACACTCCCTGCAATCCAAATCACCAGTGGTGGAAAAAGTACTAAAAATCTGTACTCAGAAATATTAAAATACTACTCAACTACAAGTAAAAGTACTGGTTTTAGAAAACTATTTAGTTACTCAAACTCTTCACAATCCTGTTCCAGTCTGGTCTCGTCTCTTCAGGTGTGTTGGTTAACGCAGTCGTGGTTGATCTACTATAATTTGTGTCAAACGAGAAAATGTACATGATGTATACTACTCTATATCACTGGTTCCCAACCTGAGGCTCCCGACCCCCACTAGGGGTCTCCGAAAGCTTCAAAACGGGTCATATCGTCTTCATTCTTCCTCAAGCCTGTATTTCAGCATTTCATTCAATTCTGTGAAGAAAACCAAATTAAATTTTAATGGGTAGTTTCTTCACTCTTGAAATAATTATGAGCACAGTCTTGAACCTTTGCCTTTTTCCTCTTTTCCAATCTTTTTTTTTTTTTATTTGGTTAATTTGGTCTTTATAGAAGGATTTCCTGAGTGAACAAATGTGAGATTCACTTCTGTAACTGGAGCCACTGAAAAGTGGGCGTTCACCTTTGAGCTCTATTGGCGCTTTAATTCATAAGTAATTAAAAGCGTCCTTGTTTGGTTCAGTGCTCGCAGGGTTTTACTGGTCAGACCAGTAGCTTATGATGGCTAATGTTAGCTAATATGCTATGTTAGCTAACATCTCTCCACACTTGTGCCTGCTGCAGCGTTTTTGTTTTTTTTTTCTGTATGTCATGATTCTCATTGAACCATTTCTGATCAGACAGCATTATGGTTACAAAAATACACAAGAAAGATTTTGAAATGAATTTAAATTGTACTCAGTATTCAATTACTATTTTAGAGGAACTATGCAGATTACATTGTGTAATGTGTACTCAAGTTCAAGTAAAAGACAGGCTTGAAATACTACTCACAAAAGTACGAGTACTCAAAAAAACGACTTAATTACAGTAACTTGAGTACTTCCACCCCTGCAAATCACACAGTATTTAATTCACGACAGTAGATTTACAAACGCTTTTCTCTGTTATTGTTGCTGTTTTTATAACCTTTTGTGTTATCGGTTATCTTTGTGTTTATTTTGTTCACTCCAACAATTCTGTCGTTGTGGCTTCTTCTTCTGTCTCTCACAGCGGCTCAGATGTGATGTATGTTCTGGCACACGGAGCATTTTGGGTCAGAATGGCGAGAAAAGCATGCAGGCTTGCAAACTGCAAAATGCATCCGGATGTAGTAGAACATCCTGGTACTTTTGACATACTGCATTTGACACACTATTGGATCATAAATACTGAATAGTATGTTATAGGTACTGGAACACAGTGTTTTAAAAGAGTCTGTGCAGCAGCAGCCGTCTGCTGTCTGTTGGTTGATGCTGCAGATGTTGAGAAAACGCTGCCATCTTGTGGATAAATGATGTGAAATGAAACAAAATAAAACTGTTGATAGCACGTTAATAACAAAAGTAAGTTTCTCAGCACATAAAAAAATCTGATGGATAAAAGAGAAAAAGGAGCGAAACATAGAAACACAAACCGGTTTGTTAGTTTTGTACATGACGCAGATATCTTTTTGTGCGTGTGTGTCTGCAGGTGCAGGACTACCTGAAGCCTTTCCGTCTGTCTCTGGAGAAGCAGCGGGAGGTTTCTGCTCGGCTGAAGAAGGATATGCTTCGAGGTTTGGGGAAACACAGTCATCACAAAGCGGCTGTCAAGATGCTGCCCACCTTCGTCAGGGCCACGCCGGACGGGACAGGTGAGGATATTTATGTATCTGTGTATTTTAATAGGTATTTTAAATTATAATCCTGCTAATAATGCCCATTTTTACTAAATGTATCTGTAGTATCTTATATCTTTTTTATTATATATATTTATTGTATCCTAATTATTAGTTACATGTAATCTGTTACTCCCCAAGCCTGCTAAGATACTTATTATTAACCTAACCAAATAACTTTTGTATGTCTTTACTTTGAACGACCAACCAGACGATGTAATTAATCCGTTTGTTCCTTCCGGCAGAGAAAGGCGACTTCCTGGCTCTGGATCTCGGTGGAACAAACTTCCGAGTTCTTCATGTCCGCGTGGTGGAGGAGGAGCAGACAGTGCTGAAGATGGACAGTCAGATCTGTGCCATCCCACAGGAGATGATGCTGGGAACTGGAGAACAGGTGACACAGACGCAGCGTTAAATAAAATAAAATAAAGTGGTTCAGAAAACAGAAATGCAAACAGAAAAGATGCAATACAGTATTAAAAATAAATTCACAAGTAGATTCATGAAAGCAGCTTTTTTCATCTCCCAGAGACACAATATTTAACGGATGAAATGGAGCAGGATTTATTCAACTTTTATTTGCAATCTTCTTTATTAAATGTGTTTTACTAAATGTATAACTCAGTCAGTGTTTCCTTGAGCTCTAACCAATGTGCCGAGTTGGTTTCCTTCCTCATAAAACATTTACAAAGAAGATTTTTTGTTTTAAATCCTGAATTGTTTACACCGTCAGGACATCTTGTCCCAGTTAAAAATCTGTCTGTCTCTCTCCGTCTGTCCAGCTGTTCGACCACATCGCGGATTGTCTCGCTAAGTTCCTCGTCGCTCAGAATCTGAATGGACAAACTCTTCCTCTGGGCTTCACCTTCTCTTTCCCCTGTGAACAGAAAGAAATCGACAAGGTCTCACACACACACAAACACACACAAACACACGTACAAACCTGGTTTTGTCCGTTTGTCAGTTCCAACTAGAAGAGGTCAGTCTGTAGAGAGCAGATCTCTGTCAGACAACCTGAAAAGAATATTGAGATGTGACCTTTGTAATCACCAACATTTTGATTAATAAGTTAGTTTGGAGACTGTTTCAGAAGTCTTGTTGAAAGTGTTTTAACTTTTAACACGTGTATGTTGTGTGGGCACCTGGGGGCTAAGAACAAAAACAGATTGTCCAGAATCACAGAATTATTGGCAAAGAGCAGACGCAATTGGAATGAATATATAAATCACAGGTGAAACAAAAAGCCCAACAAATTTGAAATAGAGGAGCTATCCAGGCCTACTTTGAGTCCTCTCCATGTTTGTGCAAAATAAATAATAAAACATATTCTACTTTGATAATGAATAAAGCATAAAAACAGTTAATTATGTGTGGTCATGATGACACCGTTTGAAGTGTTTCCTGCATGAGTTGATCAGCTTATTTAAAAAAAAAAAAAAAAAAAATTTTGTCTCGCTTATTCAATTTTCAAATTAAATGTTGTCTCGACACAGAGCATCCTGATCCGCTGGACCAAAGGCTTCAAATGCTCCGGAGTGGAGGGAAAAGACGTGGTGAAGTTACTGAAAGAGGCCATTCACAGGAGAGGGGTCAGTCCGACACAATGACACTCATTTTATGGTGATTTTTAAAAAGATGGAAAACAAGTCGCCGCCTAACAATAAGCATGAATGTAGGCTGGAATGAGCTGTTTGCTGACAATTTTTTCGCTAAATTCTGACATTTTATAAACAAAATGCTCCAATGATTAATGAAGAAAATAATCAGTAGATTAGTCCATTGATTGGTCCTCAACCTGGGGGTCATGAGATAATTTCTGGGAGTCACCAGATGGTTGTGGCGAGCAGCATGGAAGGAGAGCCAGAAAGCAGCTCTAAGCAATGTGAGCCCCATGAAGACATTCAACATCAGGGACAAGCACGAAAATATGCAAACTACAGGCCTAAAGAAACAAAGTATTACCAACATAAACTACTATGGTCTCAACAGACACACAGTTATATAACGCAACGTAACAGCAAACGTAACAAACAGTCCAACAAACATAATGAGGGTCTTATTTTAGACTGTAGAATGGTTTTTACATCACATACTGTGAGTTTGGTAGCTTTCATGTGATTCCTGAACAATCTCAGGCAGATAGGGAGGGGGTCACGGGCACCAAGTGGATTTTTCTTGGGGGTCCTGACACGAAAAGTTGAGACGGTGGCCTGGTGGCTCAGTTGTCAGCCCAGGTACCGAGGCTGAGTCCTCTGCAGGAGCCGAGGGTTTGACTCCCACCTCTCCCCCTATCCTGTCCTATCAAATAAAGGCATAAAAGCCCAAGAAAGCATTGAAAAGAAAAGTTTGAGAGCCACTGGATTAGTCCAAAATGATGTTGTTTGCAGCCCGAGTGATGTTCTTTATGAGTTCGTTTGAAAACACAAAGAACAGATAAAATGTTTTGTTGAGTTTGTTGTTGGGATCCATTCAGTGGCCACAGGTACCGATGAAAGTCAAGAAAAATATCATGCAGCCAAACCTGCGTTTGTCTCCCAGGATGCACCTTTAAATCCCCCCCCAGGATACGAGTGAGGCTCATACATGTCCAGGTACTGATACAAGTCAGTCATGTCCTTAACTCAAAAATGTCGCCTCTCTTTTTGCGTTGGATTCTGAGCTGAAATCTTTAAATATTAAATTCATTAGAACTAGATTTTGACACAAGACCGCAGGATTAAGTAATTAGTCTTACATAAGAGAAATTTAAACTTCCTTATTCTGGTTAAGACTCTGCATTAAAGGTGCATGTTGCCAAACACAGTGTTGTGCAAGTTCACACTTTAAAAACGTTCACAGTCCTAAAAATAACTAGTTCATGTTCATTTCCTCCATTTTCTCCTGTAATGTGGTCTACAAGTCTGTCTAGTTGTTGTTGAGAGACAAGGTAACCAATCCTAAGTGTGAAACTGTAATTTTATCATAAGAGGCTGTAATGTAGTGCTTATTCACACCATCATATTCGCTGCAGTAGACATGAGATGTGACTTGAAAGCTGCCAGTAACGTGCAGGGCATCAAGACTGCCCGCTTGAAAGTAAAATGCAGTGTTGGGCAAGTAAATTTGGCAACTCACTTGCACAACCAGGAAAGCATTAGTAAGTAATTTTTCATGCAAAATGGCAGAAAATTATGTTTCTTCTTCATTTTTTATCATATTAAACTGGATATCTCTGGGTTTTGGACAGACAAAATGAGACATTTAAAGACATTTTTCACTATTTTCTGACATTTTATAGACGTTGCAACCCTAGATCGAACATGACAATCAACTTTAGTCTTATGATAATTGCTAATAAATAAAACAGTTTGTACTGGGGCAACATTAACGTTGAACCCTGATGTTTATTAATGCGTGATGACCACAGCTGCTGCTGTTTAGTTGAATAAGACGAACACAACGCATGCACGTGCACAGGAACCGGTCTGAAAACTGGTTGGGTTGTGACACCGGCATGCTGTGTTCTGTGCAGGAGCTAACGGCGCTAACATTCAGATGCGTTCAGTTCACGTTCTCTGAAAACATGAGCACGAACTTGCAAACAAACACCGCATTTAAATAGTTAAAATCAGTTCATGCTGCTTAAACAGTGATAATAATCCAAGTACTTTTACTTTTGATACTTTAAATATAATAAATCAGAGTTTATTTGTCCAACTCTTCCTGCAGACAGAAGTTGCACATAAAACACTGACGCTGACAGAATCTATCAAAGTGTTGACGTGTGGTTCTTTAATCTTTTTATTCAGAAGTTTTTTTGATGAGATATTTCTGGATGTTCTGGTTTGTTTGTGTTTCTGTCTCATGTTTCTTTGCTCCCTGTCAGAATTGCAGCTCAGACTCTCATTAAAAGCAACGTGACACTGTGCGTGTGTGTGTAGGCAGGTTATTTGGTATACAGATTATAAATAGGAAGGACATAAACACACCTGTCTGTCGCTGTGTCTCCCTGCTGCAGGACTATGATATAGCCTCAGTTGCCATGGTGAACGACACGGTGGGCACGATGATGAGCTGCGGCTACAAGGACCAGAGCTGTGAGATCGGCATGATCATCGGTAAACTTATATTTTCATATTTCAACAACTTCAGAATGTCCTCACATAAACCTGACATGAGTACTCAGGTCTTTAACTTAAAGCTACCATAAGGAACTTTAATATTTAGTTGGTTTTGGAGGCCCCTGCAGACAAAAACAGTAGTGTTTCCACTGTAATAACCCCGAAGGATGACAGAAGTTCTGAATGAGAGATTTTATTGAGTTGGAACAGAACCAGAATCATAATGTTTGTTATAATTTAATGACATTATTTCAAAGTTTTTGCTCCCCATTCTTACAAAAATGTCTTTCGCCGTCTCTAACGTCAGGTTGGAGATCTAGTTTACTCGCTGGACCACAGATGAAAGACAATGACAGCTTGTGTTCACCCAAAACTAGCTGTCAGTCTAAACGGCGGCGGCATGTCTCTGTTGGGTAGATTTGGTTAATCAAAGACGCAACTAAAGCAACTCATTACATAAAATAAGCACAGCAGAAATGTCAGATAGCTTGGAAACTACAAATTTAAGTATATGGGCTCTGTCTTACACTGATCTAAAGTGCAAATGAAAAGTGCGAGGCGCAGGGGATTTAATTTATTCAAGGTGTGTCCAAATCCACCTTTGCTGGCTTGCACCAGGGGCGCAGGTATATCCTGCCCTGTCCCACCCCTTGCACCAGCAGCACACAGCGGGATAAACCAAGTCAGCTGCGCCCAAATACCCTGATTAATTCACAGGTGAGTTTAGGCTGAGCATGCAATAAACCAATCAGGAAGGCGGCTCTCATCACCTTTAAGAAGCAGGTGCACCAGGAGCACAAGCAGTGGCAGCATGACGGTGGATTTACCAGGAGGAAGCAAAGAGAAAAGAATTTCAAGAGAGGAGACAGATCTCGGGAGGAGGCCCCAGGGAAGACCCAGGACACGCTGGAGGGGCTATGTCACTCAGGTGGCCTGGGAATGCCTCGGGATCCCCCGGAAGACCTGGAGGAAGTGTCCAGGGAGAGAGAAGTCTGGGCATCCCTGCTTAGACTGCTGCCACCGCAACCCGGCCCCGGATAAGCTGAAGAAGATGAGATGAGATGAGATGAGATGAGAGGAGACAGATCTCCTGGTTTGAGAAGTGAAAGCGTGAGAGCATGCGATATACGGAGACGGCAGGACGTCTCCAAAGCGGCTCCATGTGGAAACAATTTATTTTGCATTAAAGCCTGCAAAAAGTAATTCAGTGCATGAACCATTATTGTAACTGGTTCTGTTTTACATTTAAGCACCTTGATTTTGTAATTAATTATTAGCATCATCATTATGCAGCTCCGCTGGCTGAAGCTCCTGAAGGAGGAGCCGGTGAGCAGGAATCCAGCAAATCTAGCAAATCCACCTGCACCACCAGCGCAACGGCTTTGTGCTGGGTGTGAGATATGGCTCTGTATCTTAAAACATTACTATAACAGCTGAAAATGACAAAAGAAATAAGCAAATTTGCAGTTTTACATATCTCTGCAAGTTACTGTTGTTGTCACTTGTCACAGTGATTTGGTTTATAGGAGGGCTGCACGATATGGTAAAAAAAAAAAAGTCAGATTGCGATTAGTTTGACTGAAATTGCAGTTCTGATATAAACGATTAATGGGAATGATCACAGTTTTCCTTATTATTGAGAAATGACCTATTAAAGTCACGATGTGTTTTCTTTGATCTGGAGAACGACGAACAAAAGAGTTTTATGCAGTACTTCATTTTAATGCTGTTTTCTCACACGCTTTTCCTCTTTCAAAAAATTGCGATTCGGTTCTGGTTCTGCGATTTAGATTAGAGCAGTTTATTGGGATTAATTGGGCATCCCCAGTCTCTAGTTATACTGATTATACATGTGCGGAGAAGAGCTGGATTAAACTGTAACGAGACGTGAGAAGTTTCTATTTCCTCCATGAAAAATTAATGACCGACATGACTTTCATCTGCTGTTCTCTGTGACAGACGAAACCGCCTTTCAAGCCTGCGGGTTCGGTGTTTGATATTCAAAACTTTAACATACAGCAGATACATGTTTCTTCAAAGTATTATTCCAACTTTGCAGATACAGTAATTGGCATTGTGGGAAATCCATGTTACCCAAGAGGCAGTTCTTCACTCTTAACAGCTAATCCTGGGAAAACGGCGTCCTCTCAGGTGTTACTGAGCCTCACAGAACATATTAAGTCTTACCTCACAGAGATAATGTGTTTTTACCTGGTGAACAGGAGAGGCTGCTCGACAGCGTGATCACATTAGATATAATGAGGGTCGCGCTGTAGCAGAGAAATGTCTCCTTTCTCTGCAGTAATTAGTTTGGTTTGAGCGCTCGCTGGAATATGAATCAAATGGTCTCCCTCTGGAGATGATTACACTGCTCGTCTGTGTGTGTGTGTTTGCGTGTTGATGACAAACGCTGATATAGAGGCGATGGAGAACGAGCAGGAAGGTTTGATAGTTGTGTATTTATTCCTGAGTTAAAGTACGAGCAGCAGCCTGGTCCCCGTTCCTGTGGGTGAGTGAGTAACACAATTACCCAAAATATTATGTTGATGGTTTGATATGACTGGATGTTTTTTTGTAGCCTGGGTCCTCAGTGAGTCTGGGAGCTCATATTTGTCATTTTTCCTGGCAGATAGGTCCTCAGATATTTTCAGAAAAATATTTTAGTGTAAAGTTTAGGTGTAAAATGAGAAAATTTTGCAATCAGGCAGCTGCCCTGCTTGTGGCCCTTTTCAATACACAGCTTGGCTCGGTTTGACTCGGCACATCAGCTCAGCACAGCAGGAGTTTGCATTTCCATTAAAACAGGACTACCTGCTTGAAGGTGTGTCTTTTACCTGAAGACGAGCTCGAGGAGGCTCAAGTCAAGCGCTGTAAAACGGTGGATAAACCGTTCATACATGTCTCTGGGTAAACACGCTGTTTCCTTAAATTCTTCACAATAAAAGTCCTGTGTTGTTTCGTTCTTTAAACTTTTATTATGAAGCAGCACAAACAGGAAATGTTTTCATTCACAGGCTTCATCAGTAGTAACTTAACACGACTCCTACACAGCTGAAAGCGAATCTGAAACGGTAAAATAAAGCAGATACCTGAAAGTACAAACAGCGACACAGGGAGAGAAACTATATTTCAAAACATAAAGATTCTGTTAGAACAAAAGTACTGAGAGCTGAGAACAAAGAGATTTGCTTGTCCGAGGAGGAGAAAGGAGGGTCATCACAGGTTGGCCGCAGCCGGCGAAACATCACCATAGCCTGCTTGGAGGAGGGTCGGGCTCGGTTTGGCCCCACTCCAGAGTAGGTCCATCTCAGGTACAGCTTGGCGCAGCTCGGTGCGCTAAAAGTGATAACGGAAGTGCAACTCGGTGGGGTATGGTTTGGCTTGGGGTGGCCAAAAGTGCTAATGGAGACTGACCAAGCACCACTACGTCATGCTACGTCACATCCAGAGGCAGTTTGGCCTGCTCGGGTTGATAACGTCCCTTGGAAATTGAAAATGCATTGAGAGGTTCTGACAGACTAGATTCTTTATGTTCTTTGCTTTAAAATTCATCTGGAACTCTTGTTCTTGTTCATAGTTCAAATTATGTGGGAGCTAAGGGGAGCTCGGCTCCCCTGAAAAAGGACATGAGCTCCCCTGAATGTTTACTTTGAGACATTTAGCAGGACTCAAAACCCCAAAATCTATTGCAGTACATTGCCTTGAAAGTTCATCTAGTGCATCATAGCTTACGTCTATGGCTCGGTGCGTTTTCCTCCTAATTTAACAGTGGGTCATCTTCTTGAGTAAGCAAGCTATGGATGCCAAATCAAAAAGAAAAAAAATTCATAGCTGTGGCTGCAGACAGTTTTTTTTTTTTAAATCATAAAGGTTGCAGACCCCTGCCCTAACAACGGAGTGAAAACACAAAAATTCCCCAAGGGATTAATAAAGTAAGTGTTCTTCTTCTTTTTTTAACTGTAGGTACGGGAACCAATGCCTGCTACATGGAGGAGATGAAGAACGTGAAGCGTGTGGAGGGCGAGGACGGACGGATGTGCATCAACACGGAGTGGGGCGGCTTCGGAGACGACGGCTCCCTGAACGACATCCTGACGGAGTTTGACGTGGTGGTGGACAAGACGTCCATCAACCCCGGCGTCCACATGTACGTATGACGATCATTTGGAGAATGTTTTTTGTAGCTGAAACAATTTGTCAGTCCACAGAAAATTCAAGTCATTTGTCAAGAATAGATGTCAAATATTCAGATATTTCACAGTGAAAACTTCCCCTGAAAAGTCAGGGGATCCCCAAAGTCATTAGGATCCTCCTCTGGGGATCACAAATGTCTTTACAAAATGTCACGACAATTCATTCAACAGCTGTTAAGATGTTTCTGTCTCCAATTGGGGGTTCTCTTGTGATGAGAATGGCAAAGAAAAGCATTAGAATGATAATCAAAACAAAAATGGGGAGAAAATACAAAAGAACTGCTTCAAATATAGAATAAACAGCTTTAAAATCTTTAACTTGTTTTTTCATTCATCTTTCTGCCCTGTTTGCTCCTCCTGTAGCTTTGAGAAGATGATCAGCGGCATGTATTTGGGAGAAATCGTTCGGCTGGTGCTGGTGAAGATGACGCAGGACAAGCTGCTGTTTCAGGGACAGACCTCGGAGGCGCTGCTGACTCCAAACAAATTTGAGACAAAGTTCATCTCTGAGATCGAGGAGTGAGTGTCTGATACAGGCTTCTTATAAATCAGTCATCCAACCTTTTGTCAGGAGGCACTGATACTGTGGTCTGCAGTGGTAAACGGATCCATTTCACTAATTTGTTCAGAGAGGAAGTCAGTTGTTTTATACATTTGTCATTTAAATCTGTTCTAATAACATTTTTAAGCACAAATTCCTGAGATATCATAATCAAATAGACAAGTCCTTTATTGCACTTTGTTTGGACATCTATGTCACCTTGATCACTTCATAGAAGGCTGCACAATTGACCCTTGCTAAGCCCACCTCCAACAACACTATCCAATCATAGCTTAGCAACCATAAATACAGCTGTCAAGCTTTCCATTTCTCTCCATGTTGAAGGTGTGCTGGAGGCTCTGAGAAGAGGCGTCTTTTTGTCATCTCTCAAAAACGTGAAACACAAGAGCACACGTGTGGTGAACAGATTAAACTCTGTCTTCATCTGCTCTAACATAAACTGTGAACATTAGCATGTCTGGCTAACAACACTAGCTTACTAGCTGCAGTAACTTTACCTCCAGACAACACTTGTTAGATCCACTGCATCTGTATTTGTTCTGTGGGGGTTTGAGGAGGAGGATGTGGGCTGATGCAGAATCAAAGTGGGTCGATGACGATGCATCTCTCTCTGCCTCGCTGTCTGAGGTCTAAGCCAGGTTAGCTTAGCTCTTATCCCGGCTCTCTTCTGCAATTGGGGTCCGGCTGATCCAGCTGGGTGACCTGTCTCAAAGTCTCCTGCACAATTGAGTCCCTGCGCTTCCTTTTCCCACATTGATGAATATATTTCTGTCATCTGTCATGTAGATATACCTGCTGTATTTCACCATCCAACCAATGTTTGCTGAGATGTAAGCTAGCTTTAGCCTCAGTCTGTTAGCATTAACGTTATATCATGTGCGCAGCTGTTAGCCAACTTTACATTTACACCTTCACAGGGTTCTTGTTTTAAAATGTGTCAGATGGAAACATTAAAACGTCAGCTGGAGACAGACTTTTCAGCCAAGTCGAGGAGTTTGCAGTAGCTTACATCAGCCAGCTACACTTATGAAATCTGCTTGTTAGTCATTATTTTAGCCGACAAAATCCACCGTCGTCAGCTAGAAATGAGAATCTGCTTTTGTTTACATCTCTAAGAATTCAAAGACCTCGTGTTTTGACAGTCACTCCCAATTTTGATGTTAAATCTGCCACTGTTATCACCGTAAACTGCATAAATGCAGCGTGAGAATGAAAAGTTTGGCAGACTTAGCAACAGTAACTAAGGAGGGCGGGGCTTAGCAAAGGGTCAGTTGACCGCAATTGCAATAAAATTGCATTATGACCAAGTGCATTATCCAAATCACAGAACCAGAACCAAATCACAATTTGTTGAAAAAGGAAAAATGTGTGAGAAAACAGCTTTATAATGAGGTACTGCAGTGCTGCAGAGATGACCTGGTCCAAAAATCTTGTTCTCCAGATGAAACGAAAACATTTTGTTTGGTACAGATAAATATCATGATTTTAATAGTTTTTTTTCAGTAAACATGAAAATTGTGACGCAAAACTGATTATTTCCACATATTGCAATCGTAATTTGAGTCAAAATAATCGCAATATGATTTTTTTTTTCACCGAACAAATGTGGCAGAAAATTTTAACAAATTTTCAGAAATTTGACAAAAAATGTGAATGAATGAAGGTGATATAATCACATCACAGTTGGTTAATTGAGATAAATAGTAGGTGATGCTAATTCTCCAGTCATGTGACATTATATTACAGTAGAAGAAAAGGAACACGAGAAGACGAGGTTAAAAGCACAGACATTTATGCTGAGACACCACATTGGCTTCTGGGTCGTCCGTCAACATAGCCGCCATATTGTACAGGGCAAGACTGACCTGTGAACAAATACAAATAAATGGGGGAGCTACAGTTTTTCTGGATAAAAAGCTCTACAGCTTTTATTTATTATCATGTTATATTCAAAGCTTTGTGATCTACATGGAGAAGGAATTCAAAGTTTGGCTTAGTTTTTACTACTTAGTCCAGTTTATCATGACCGCTAACCCACAAGCAGCGTATTTTGTATATTTTGACCATTTTGTCATCTTTGTCTTCTGTCTTTGTCTTTACCTTCAGGGAGGACAACGGTCTGGAGAACGCTGAGAATATTCTCACTAAGCTGGGTCTGAAGCTGGACGCC
Source organism: Lutjanus argentimaculatus (assembly GCA_034769285.1). NCBI lineage: Eukaryota > Metazoa > Chordata > Actinopteri > Lutjaniformes > Lutjanidae > Lutjanus > Lutjanus argentimaculatus. The sequence goes on from JAWZSL010000004.1 coordinate 2,570,749, forward strand.
CTCGATTCCCGCGTGGTGCGTCTGGTGTGCGATGCCGTCTCCTCGCGCTCTGCCTGTCTCTGCGCCGCTGCCCTGGCAACCCTCGCCAACCGCATCCGTGTCAACCGTGGACTGGACCATCTGAAGACCACTGTGGGGGTGGACGGGACTGTCTACAAAAAACACCCCAAGTAAGAAACTGAATCTGTTTATCAGACCTTTTACATATATTATATATTTTTGTTTGTATCTGTATTTGATACGGTGGGATGAATTCTTTAGTTATAAGCTTTAACCTTTGACCATCTAAAATGTAATCAGTTCATCTTTGAGTTCAAGTGGACATTTATGCCAAATTTGAGGAAATTCCTTCCAGGAGTTCTTAGATTCAGGAATGGGACGAATCAAAAACTCTAATAATGCATCAGGCTGCAGCTGCTGCTGGCAGGAAGGCATAAAAAAAGGGTTTTTCAAGGTTTTTTTAAAAAAAATGTGAGTCACAGAGATAATCACAGGGGAAATAAGGTCTGAAATATTAAGTTATAATATTCAAAAGAAGAGAGGAGGAAACATCCCCAACCCACCCAGCAATTCTCACAGGTTTTAATTTGATTCAATACAGTAAATATTATAGAAATATTAGTAACAATGTAACTGTGATTCTTACTGTAATTTTTCAAAATTAGCAAAGATTTTCTTGGCAAAAAAAAAAACCCTCAAAAGTTATTACGTGAAGGCAGCCATGTTGGATTTTGCACTCAAAGGCCAGCTGCTGCCTGCAGTGCACTGATACTCCACCAGAGGGCAGAAGACATGTCTCTGTTTCTTCAGTAAAGTATTGTTATTTACTGAAAAATAACATTCAGTCTAGTTCACAAACTCTGTTGTACTTAAGACAGGTTTTGAGGGTCAGTAAAGCAGAATTCATCAGTAAACATTATGTTGTGTGTTTCTCATTGAACCAGCGATGAGAGGAAACTGCCGCCACACACACGAAGCAGGAGGAAGTCCTGAGTGTGTTTTTTCCTCATTTTTTTTTGTGTCCTCACAGTTTTGAGGTGATGTGAAATCATATTTATGTGTCGGTGTGAACAGGCAGGAGGTGGTGCTGGCTGTTGACACTTTGATAAACTTCCTGCCTTTGTGAGAAGAGCAGCGTGATGAGAACGTTCCCATGAATCAAACCATCGCTCTGTTTAAACGTCTCTTCCCTTCAGTCTTATGTCCTTTCAGCACATTTCTGCTGCAGATCTTTAACCTCTGCAGTAACTGGGTGCATGTTCATGCTGAATAATAGTGCATTCATTGCTGTTTATCTATATATTTACACATTAATGCACATTACTCAGCACTTTACAGGTTAGATGCTAAACTGCATTGTCTCAGGCCCTGTTTACACCCTGTATTATCATGCGTCTTGGTGAGGCGATCTAAGTGCATCAGTTCACATCTGGCATTAGAAAGTGATAGGATCTCACTTCCCCGCTCTGTATGCAAATAAACACGTAGCTACATCATTTCCATTTGCAAAGACCGAATGTGTCATTGTTTTTAACCGCCATCCCAACAGTCTTTTTGTCCCAGCATGACACAATGTTTTTTCCACAAAGAAAGAAATAACTTAACATAGAACATCTGCCGAATTTACAAGAAGGCACAAATAATTAAGAATTTGTCATAGACAGCGTTTTGCAAGGTTTATAAAGTTTCTTCTGCCTTAAAAACTTACAAAATTACACAATTTTTCAAGGAAGTCTGGTGATTTCTCTGCCTTCTTTCATAAATTTAGTGTAAATGGTGAAATCAGCACCGGCACAGCAATGCTGCAACAAACTGACACAGTGTTTTTAACAAGGACGGAAACAACTTCATGTTTTGAATTCAATGCAAGAATGATTTAGAATTTGCCGCATCCGCTTAACAAAGTTTATTAAGTTTCCTGTCACTCGATAACTCTTAAAATTGCACAGTTTTTTAAAGGGAGTCTGGGGATATTGCAGTTATTATTTCAGTGGTGTTCACAGACACCTGCTGCTAATCTTGGCAGGTAAAACAGCCTAAACACATAATTTGCATCACAGTGAACTAAATGGAAATCAGACGGCTGTTTCGTGTGGACTTACAGGACGTCAGCTGAGTGGGCGGTCCTTCACTGTGGACCAGATTTGTACATGTTGTTTCTTCACTGTGCACGTTGTACAAACTAATTGTCACGTGTGACTGTTTAATAACAAACAATGGGACTAAACTGTGGTTAAGATCTGCTCAGGTTTAGGGACAAAAACCCTTGTTCAGGGTTTGGGAAAGATCGTGGTTTGGGTTAAAATGATCACTTTTGTGAGATTTTTCAGAGTTTGCAGCCTCTGTTATTGAATTTTCAGAACACTGGGCACAGAAATGATGAGACAGCATAACTGAATTTGTCTGAGAAATGAAGAGATGATGATGAGTAAAATGTCTCTTCAGTGCACATTAAAATGGAAGATAACTTCTGTCCATCAAATCAAAACGCTGATGTTGGTTTAGCAGCGAAAAAATCCAAAGTACAGAAGTAAAGATGCACACCAAGACCTTTATGCCAGAGTTAAAAAACAATACATCGAAGTTGCATATTTATGAACTCAGGATTAATGTTCTTTCTGAAAATTCGACTTTTTCTATCCTGGGAAAAGAAGCCAATTTTCACAGGAATCCTGGGAACCACAAAACTTTAGCTCAGCTCTGCTCATTTCAAGCAACTCTAAATGCAACAAGAAAAATTACTCTGTGTTCCTAACCTGACATTGTTTTGATCATTATTAAGGCAAAAGAACACAATTTATGTCCATCAACGTTAGGATTAATATAAGCTTCACATCCAGCTTGAACTTCATCGCCCAAGATACATGTTAATGTTCAGGTGTAAACAGGGTCCAGTGCTGTCCTTTCTTTTTCATTCTTTCCTCTTTCCTATAGATAAGATGAAGATAAAGATTAAGAGATATAGATAAGATGATAAGATAAAGATAAAGATAAGATAGAGAGATAAAGATAAGATAAAAGATAAGATAAGATGTAAGCTTTCTCAAGGACTCAAGGACTGAAAGTACAGGTAGAAAAAAGAGTGACTGTTAAATATAATACAAATAAAATAGAAAATAAAATAAAAGATAGAAGAATAAAAATGTAAAATATGAAATTTAAGAAAAACTATGTGCACAAACTATTTACACACGTTATATTAAAAGCAAAAATATTAATAATGTTGTCTCACAAAAATAAATAATTGCACAGAGCTGCAGAGCTGCACAGTATGAAAAGATGTTACTGCACGTTATCATATTAAAGTGTAAATATAAATATACATTATATCGCACAGGATAATTGCACATTATTGATATGATGGATTACTGTGTGTACATATAAAATTATAATTTTCTCCCCCGTCCTCTCTCTCTCTGTCTCCCCCTCCCTCCCTCTTTCTGTCCTCCCCTCCTCTCCTCCCCTCTGTAGTTTCAGCGATGAGCTTCAGGAGATGGTGCGCTTCCTCGCCCCCGAGTGTGACATCACCTTCCTCGTCTCGGAGGACGGCAGTGGGAAGGGCGCTGCCATGGTAACGGCCGTGGCGCAGCGGCTGGCTCTCCAGTCCCGACTGTTAGAGGACAGCGAGGGTGAGGACGACGATGAAGAGGAGGAGGAGGAGGAAGATAAATAAGAGCACAGAGGATGCAGATGATACAGTTTGAGTCAAAGCACATGGAAGCTTTTCTGTTTTTTAAAGCCTGTTTCCATCTTTTTATGTCAAGTTTCACTCCTGATAATTTATTATTTATTAACTCTGCAGCTGAGTGACGGGTTGATGAGATGATTTGACTGAAAATATCAATCCTCTTGTAAAACAGAGAGAAAATTATGAGATAAAATTAATTAGATTTTTCTTAAAATTACTTAAATTTTCATTATCACATCAGTTTCACTGATAAATTATCCATATTTATCATTGACGGTGAACAACCTTCTGTGTTTTTGTTGTTTATGTGCAAAACTTGGATTTTTCAATAATTATTCAATTTTAAAAAATATGCAGAATCCGTCAAATCAATCTTCAGTCTGTCAGTTTTCAGTTGAAACGTTGTCGCCTGTTTACTCAAGTTGTGTTTCCTCTGACCCTCATACACAGAAGGTGCTTTGGATAACTGATAATGTGTTTGAGAACAAACAGATTTAAAAAGATGTTCACTGAAGAGATGGAATAAAAAATGTTTACACACTCGTAGAAAGCAGAGAATCCCAGCAAAGACATCAGATTTATATCATACATGTTCAGAGTTAAACATGTAGCGACAGAAGAGGGCATTAAAAAGCAGAAAATAGAGTAAAATAAAAAGTGGATTTGGGATGTAGGTGTTGTTCTCTTGGGTTTACACTCTTTGGTGAACATGCACTTGTGTTTAAAGAGAGAAAGAAGCCTTCCATAAATTTCTCAGGCACCTTAAAATTGGCTCTTACATTATTTTTAGTTTATTAAACTGATTTTATCCATAAGAGATGATCATTCAGTCATTGTTAGGTGGCGACCTCTGGTGGCCGTAGTAGTTATGAGGAAGTCGTTGGGGTCGTATAAAGAGCGACAAAGTCCACATAAGAAGGAGGTGGAAGGATGGATGGGTTAAACACGCCCAGACTTTGACACAGAACACCAAAACTCAATGTTGCCTTATTTAAACTTAATGTGTGCAAACCTAACCTTCATCGAACAGGCGTGTTGTTTGGTTGCAGCCGAGAGAAAATAAGTGCAGATGGAAAAGAAATTGTGCATTTAAAAAAAGGACAGGGCAGGTCATTATTTTTTGTGTGCTGCAGTTTTTTAAATGCTGCTTCAGTACGAACACCTGGAGATCCCCCCCCGGGAGGAGCTTGAAAACTTTGCTGCAGAGAGCGACGTCTGTGATACTCTGCTGCAAACTTGACCCAACCGTGGATAGCGGTCGAGCTTGAGATCTGAGATCATATTTCTCACATATTTCACAGGCTCAAGGAGGGTTCGGGCCGTATTAGGCCCTTTTTTTCCCCTCCATTTTCTCCCCAGTTTAGTTGTCAATTCCAATTCCCCCCACGTATTGTCCCTGACAAGCCGAAGAAAATCAGTTATGAGCTACCTTCAGGCCTAGATTAACAACTGTCACAGTTTGGTTAGGTTTAGGAAAGAGTCGATTTTGGGTTACAATATACGTTACTTACATAGCATAAGTTCTGTATGTGATGTAAGTTTAGTTCACTTATGTACTAAAGTTCAAATAAATCAACGTTGACTTTTGGTTTTACACGTGACACGAGCTGCAGACTCTTGAGTGAAAAGTTCTGTTTGTTTGAGCCACCTGAACTTCCTCCATACGTGGAGTTTCTCGCTGTTTACGGCACAACGTCACCTGACCTTTTTTCTGTATGATGAATTGTAACAGGACACGCCATCTCTGCTTAAGTCAGCTGACTTTCTCTGTACTGGCGCAGACTTAATGGTGTCAAATGACACGTGAAAACCAAAAACGCCCTCCTGTCAATGCAAAAAATCTTGACGTGTGTATTGTACTTATATGCCTGAGGGGAGAACTACGAAGTGAGATTAATGGGTTAGTGAGTTTAAAGTGTCACGGAGGTGGCTCTCGATCACCATGGTAACTTAACCTGAACACATAACCTGGTCCGGAGCAGGTCAACTTCAGAGTTTCAGATTAAATCAGATGTAAAAATACTTTGACTGATTCTTTTCCTGCCAATATTCTTTATGAGTGATTCGATTCTCATCTGAGGATGACGTTTTGCAAAGTTGCTGAGCTGCACGTAAATAATGTCACCGAATTAAAGGGATAGTTCACACAAAAATGAAAATTCAGTCATTATCTACTCACCCTCATGCCGATTGAAGGTTGGGTTTAGTTTTGTTTTAGTCCACAAAACTGCTGGAGTTTCACAGGAAAACAGTGTTGTAGAGTCTCCCAAACAATGGAAGTGAATGGTGACCAGTTTTCAAACGTAAAAAACAACAGAATAAAAACATAAAATGCCTCCAAGCTGCTCGTCTGGTGTAATCCAAGTCTCCTAAAGCCCCAACATGCCGTTTCCACACCGTCACACCACACACACACAGTTCAGACAGTGTGCATGTGCGCGTGAGCGCGGCTCCAAGTTAAAGATCTACAGTGAAGATTCAGGCTGAAAACATGGTGGAAATAACATTTCCTTAGTCAACTTGGCATGTTGAGGCTTTAGGAGACTTGGATTACACCAGACGGGCAGTATGGAGGCATTTTATGTTTTTATTCTGTTGTTTCATTTGAAAACTGGTCACCATTCACTTCCATTGTTTGAGAGATTCTGCAACACCTGTGAAACTCCAGCAGTGTTTTGTGGACTAAAAAACTAAACCGACCTTCAATTGTCATGAGGGTGAACTACAATTTCGGGTGAACTATCCCTTTAAGTTTCACATCGCAGATCATCTACACACTAAAGCAATGGTTTTCAAACTGGGGTTCAGGGATCAACAGGGGTCTTTGAGTGGGTTGTAGGGGTTCACCAGCAAAAGGAGAATATTAATGTATAGAAAATTTAAACTTTCTCTGAGGTTGGAACAACAAGGGAGGAAATAGGACCAGTCATTTTGATGGCTTTTAAACTATATTGTTAAAACCTATATGATCATTCATCGACTATGAACACTTTATTATCAGAAAATCAAAGCTAAATTTAAAAAACACTCTGAGCGGGTTGTCTGGGGAGCCCTGGTCCGAATGTACGTGGCATGATAAAGTTTGGGAACCCGCTGCACTACAGGGACGATGAAGCAGCTGCAGACCACTTTAAATAATATTTTTAAGTCAGTTTCATTCTGCTGATATTGCAGCTAATAGAACACTGATAAGAAAACTGATTTGTCTACCCCATCACAGAAAATATTCAATCAATAAAATTAAATTCACTTTGGAAAAACTAAAGTGAAATCTTCGTATCAAGTTTGCTGATTGTTAATTTTCTGCCAGCGTTCTTCTCCTGACTTAGTAGCAGCAACACAGTTTTTTTTAACATCAATATATATATATACTATATATATAGTTTTTTTTTTTTTTAGCTCTTCATTACAACAGCTTGTTCGTCTTGACTGAAGCAGGCATCATGCGATCACTCAAACATCTCTTTTTATGTGAATAAGAAAACCTGGTCAGTAAAGAAAGTTGATAACCACCATCATGACTCCTGTTATCTCTGACTGGGGTTTTAGTTTTTTTTGTGAAGCCAGCTCATGCAGAGAAAGTCTGGACGTGTTTCCTTCGTAGCGCGGCCCACAGACGTGTTAATAAAACACTGCAGCTTTAATCAGTTTGTTGCTTGTTTCTACAAAATCACACAGATAAGAAATGAGTCAGTCAGAGGTGGAGACGATGAGTCACAGACACGCTGGAAAAACTTTTTATTACTTGAAATCAGTCATTTTTAGAATAGTTTTTCATGAGGTGCTCAAAAACTTCTGCTATTTTTGTTTCAAATGGGAAATAAAGGCATATTTTTCACGTGGTGTGAGTTATTTGTCTGTATTGATACTGATGGATGGACATACTGTATTCTGAAAAATTAGAATTAAAATCCAATTAGAATCCAAACAAAGTAGATTAAACAACAATAAAATGAGAAGAAAAGGTGTAAATCTGTACGTCAGCGGTGAAGCTGCTGCAGCTGCTGCAGCTCTCACTGACCTGCAGAGGACGAAGTGGAGCTGCAGCCTGAAGCCTGTTGTTGTTTTCTGCAGTTTGTTGCTGCAGCCTGTCGCCTCTGCAGCTGCCTGACTGGAGCAGTGAACTCCACTCAGAGCTGTAGTATTTATTTAGAGGTGCTCAGATACCATTTTTCCTTCATAATATCGATTACGATACCTGAGCTCTGTGCAGCGGCCAAGTACAGATCTGACCGACCAGATCTGCTGTTGCTTTTGTTTACTTTTCTTCTTTAGATAAACTAGTTTTAGAAACCTCCAAAAATTGTCTTTCAAAAATTGAGAAAAGTTGTCAAAGTAAGTTGCCTTGAAATTTTGAGTTATGCCAACTTTTTGGGAGGAATGAAAAAAAAAATTAAGATGGCCCGTTAACTCGGCCTAAATGCATTTATTTTTGTATGTTGTGTGCATTTAATGTGTAGATGCATAATAAAAATGCACAAATGAACCGATTGTGAACTGGGTGATGATGATCATTTTTAAAAAAGTGGGTCTCAAAAGCAAATGAGACCATCAGCAAGAAGATTTGCTGGTTCTAGTTTTTCTTAACCGCTGCCTCCACATGCGACTCTCATTTTCCCAGTCAGAGTTACAGTGAGTGCTAAGTTACAAGATAAAATGAGGCAGGAGGAGATTTTTCTTTAAATAATTTTATTTTATCGTGGTTTTGGTGGTGGAAACACTCCCACTTTTGTCCACAGATGCCTCCAAAATCAGCACAATATCAAAGAAGTCTCTTTAAATAATCATATCATCAGTTAAGAATTATATTATATAATTTTATCATCAGTTAAGAAAAAGGCCATGAGGTAGAAGTGAGTTTTAAGAAGAAGTTTAAAAAGAGGACAGAGAGTTCCACAGCTGGAGACCCTGTGACCTTTAGTGACAAGCAGAGATTTAGGATCCATTAGTGTGGGTCTCAAGCAGAACTCAGGCTTATAAACAAGCAGTAAAACCTTAAAATCACCTCTAAAACTTCTCAAACTAAAAGTATATTAAAAGTCTGACAGTAGATTTTTGTATCAGCTGCAGTTTTTGGATGTTTCTCCTGCTGATACCAGAATAAAACCGAGCAACATTCAAGCCTGAAGGAAATAAAAACATGACTCTTTGTTTATTCTGGTGGAGTTGTGCAGCGGACACTAGTGCCTCATCACATGCACTGCCACCTACTGGCCGGGAGTTGGAAGTGCAACACAAATTACTCAAAACCAAGATGGCTGACAGGAGGTCAGAAACACTGAGCAGCTCAGGAATATCTTATTAGTTCTTCTATAGCAGGAGACACTTGTAAGTAAATACAACTTGGTAACATCAAGAAACAACTAAAGAGTGGTACAGTTGTTAAAATTGATTTTACATTGGGAGGAAATTAAAATGAATCATCTGTCCACTAAATTGGACATCATGCGTTCCTGACTTTATTTCAACAACATTTCATACTAATGCTGTTCTTGAAAATACTTCTTCTGCAGTAACTTTTCCCCTGTGAATCAGTCGATTAATGTTTTAATGCACCTTGCAGTTTAAACAAAATATATATGTGCAGATTAGTTCCATTATGTGAGTAACAGTTAGTGTCTTTATATTCTGTAGAGCTCAGGTGCATCAAAACCAGGTCCACCAGCCTGCAGTGTGTTGTGGCAGTTTTTTAAGAAACATTGTCTCTCAAATGGGGGTATTAGCGCCCCCAGGGGTGCATGATTCCTAAAATAATTATATAATTATAAGTTTTATAAAATGCAAATGTAAATATTCTTATTTTCAGTGCAATCATTAACTGCTGTAAAACCTCACAGAAGAAGAAAGCGACAAACACAATCACGTTCACTGTGAGCGTTAAATCAGTTTCTGAACTGAATGACAGACGAAAATCAGTCGAAATGCAGCAGTGATACAACTGAAAATACAGAGAAGGACGTGAAAAATTAAGAAAAAATATAATCAACAAATTACGATCTGTGTCAGGAAGAATATTTTTTTTACTGGGATTCACCTCAGTAAGCAAACACTGACGATGCAGCGCTGTACTGTATATCTTTATATAGCCTGGTCAGGGGGTACTCACCTGCAAACATATTTCAGAGGGGTGCAGCATTATTGAAAAATGAACTGATATACAAGTTAGTAAAACTGAACAGACTACTGTTGGATTACAAGTATTACTAATATTTTATTTGTAGAAAATGTTAACTGGAAAAAACAATGTACAGGTCAACAGAGAGAGAGAGGGCAGTGAGGGGCTGAGGAGTCTTTAGAATATGATCAAATATGTGAACACGCTAGTTTAACATCATTAAAAATATATTATTAAGATTATTTAAAAATTTTCACATGATATATCATTTTATTCACTTGTTTTGTTAAATACATATTCCACTAATTGAAAACTCAAACGCATGCTGTCTACACGAGTGGACACGTGAGAAACTCCTAGAAAAATCAGAAATACTACGACTACAGATGCTCCTATTCAAGAATGGAGATATATATAGCATATATAAGAAAATAGAAATAGGTATTTAAAATATGTATACATATATAGAGAGACAATACAGCAATAATGGAACAAAAATATGTTGTGGAAAATGTTGCATGTTGTGCCTTTAAGTAACACTTTGAATCAGGACTTGTGTAAACTTGAGTATGTTTTTTAAGAGTGCGGTATTCACTCTTGACTAAGTTCTGTGAGTCTTTTCCTTTTGACCTTCAGATTTCACACAAATTTAATCTGTGAAACAAAGTGGAACAGAGTTCATGGGACGGGAATATTTATTACTCAGTTTGCTCGACGTTGAGTGTTTTGAGTTGAGGCCTGCCTCTACATGAGTGTCATGCAGGAGCCTCATGGGGGGGTGGAGAGGAGGCAGGGCGGAGGGGGGGAGGGGGGAGTTCACTTCAGCTTTGTGGAAGTTTTTATACAGACACGTGCTTCCTCCCCCTACTGGCCGCAGCTGGTAACAGCAGCTTATGTATCCTCACAGCAGGGTTCATGAGTCTTGTGCTGAGATCACGTTTCTCTGCAAAATCACCGACCAAGCTGTCAGCTGAGAGGCCGCGCGTACATTTTATCTGCAGCATGAAGCCTTGGTTTAACAGTTAGTGGTGTGTGTGTGCACTGATCATCAATATGTATTTTTAGATGTATATGAATTATTTATCCTGAGCAAAAATCCTGAAAATTTAACCCTTAAAGGAGTAAAAGTCCCAAAACAAGACAGACTTTTGGGAGGAAACCCAGCAGACAGACGGGACATGTTCACTCCTCACAGAAAACAGTGGTGGAAAGTAACTAAGTATATTTACTCAAGTATTGTACTCTTCACTACATTTTACAGGTAAATATTGTACTTTTTACTCCAATAAATTAATTTGACATCTGATGTTAGTTGTTATATTGTACATTAAGATTTTACAAACAACACATGTAAGATTAATAAAATATTATACTTTGTTAGAATAAACTTTTCAATAGAAATAACAACAATAAACATGCTAATTATTTGTGAAAGCATCCGTGATAATATCATGTTAGTGATAATGTGCAGTGAGGGGCTTTATTTTGTCATAATTTGAGTGAAAAAACTGAAAAATAGAAGCATTAAAGACATTTTGGGGAATGTTCTTGTTGATTTCTTTCCGAGTTTTAGAAGAAAAGAAGAATGCCTATATGTATATAAAGATGGTCGCCATGACAGCTCCCCAAAAATTAAGAAAAAAGCATCTACATTGCCCCCTGGTGGCTGGCTGCAGTATAGGTCATAAACCTCGCCGCTGTTGATGTTAGCAGATGGAACACTGAAGTACACGTCAAACTTTTTTTTTCCTAAAAATGGTTTCTGTATTTTTAGTGTTAAATGTTTAATCAGTTATTTGATGCTATAAAAAGCGGGTTTCACGTCAGCTGACAGTGATTGAGTCGGACAGCTGTATGTGTGGGGCCTCGATACAGCGGCTCCGGCGCGACATGGCAGCGCTCTGATATTTTTGTCAAAGTTTGGATTTTTTTGTCATTTTCTGTTTTATTTTGTAGTTCTCTCCTTCCATCATGTTTCTGTGACCTTACTTCCTGTCTTTGTCCTTTTCCCGCCTTTATTGATTACCATTAGTTTCACCTGATTAGTCCCTTGTGTTTCTCTCTTTCAGTCAGTTTGCTGTCAACCTTTTGTGGCATCCCAGTGTTTTAAACTTCTGTTTTGAACCTTTTTCATTATTTGGACTTTTGGATTTGCTTTTATGAACTTTGCGACTCTCATTTGAACTCTTCTTTCTTTACAGGTAAACATCTGAATGTTCCTTTTCATTATTAAAACATTTGAACTGCTCCTGCTCAGCCTTTGTCTGCATTTTTGGGCCCGTCATCAATTCTGTTATACTTTGATACACTATTTGATCATTTTGGCTTTGTTCTTGTATCTTTATATACAAACTGTAGGTGTTACATTAAACTACTTACATGTTAAAGCATCAGTATTAATTTCTAGTCACATGATAGTTTTTTTTCTCATTTATATTGAGATATTTAAGCCTGAACTAAACTAAACTAATTTTAAGAGGCCTGACCTCAAAGCAGATGAAATGAGAAACAACTGAATGATGAAAGACATTTTGAGAAAATATCCTTGTTTGCTTTCTTACTGGATGTTAGAAGAAAAATTCATTTGAACTGGGAAGTTTGAATTTCCAAATCCTGAAATTTCAACAGGAACATTCTTTGAGGTCGGATTTACGACTCAGAAAAGTCTGAAGAACCTCATCCAACCCTGACCTCAAAATCCAAGATGGCTGCTCTGTCAACAGCACGTGAAAGCAGCAGTAACAGTCTGCAGTTTATTAGCATAAACTCATTAAATCCATTTTACACACAGTACTGTCCAACTTCTATCTGTGGACATGATGCCCAGAGGTTTTCCTGGAGGTCTTGGTTTTCCGACCGGATCCGGGTTCAGATCAGCTTTATTTTCCCACCCAGGGAGATTCATTTTGTCCAGTGCTGCAGACAAACACGTCCTGTATGATTTTTTAAAAAGATTTCAGAGGAGGAGTTTGGTGTACAAGCTGGGTTTTCTGGTTAATACCTATCATTTTCCCCGCTGTTCTGATTTGTTGTTGCAGCCCGGCTTGGACCAAAAGAAATAACTCTGAAAAACTGATGTATAAAACATCTGTCAAACCCGGCAGTTTACATTTAATGATTAAGTTTGCATTCATGTTTATTACCTATTTTAATTCCACATTGTTTGTATTTTGTGACTGATTCCACTGTTTCGCCGTTGATTTTTGCAGCAGAGCAGTTTTGTACTTTCTAAAATTGATTACCATTCAGTTTGTTTTGTTAGTTTAAATCCAGAAAAATTATCCAGGCACCACTGTGCAAAACACAATAAATTCAGATTTGATGTCAGTGCCAGCACCAACCTTTGAGATACGTAAATGGAAGCACAACATCAGTGGATCTAGGATTGGTTAGCCTAGCTTAGCATGAACAATGGAAGTTGGGGGGAACTGTTAGCATAGATCTGTCAAAGATGTTATACATTATGTTCTTTACAACAACAAAAAAATGAGACTCTGTGGTTAGTTTAGTTTACATATTGAAGTTATTTATTGACCAACAACAGGTCACAGTCAAGTCTTTGGATTGGTGATGAGCGTGTAAGCTAACAAGATGCTATAAATGGTACATTTTTAGCATTTTTGGCTGCCAACGAGAACTTAACCATCAGTTTAGCCTCATCATTGAGGTTTTTTAAGGATTTCTTAGGGATCCATCTGCAAGACAAACAGCCTTTTTTTTGTCTCATGACCCCTTAATATGAAGCCACGTCTGCTTGCGAGCCCTCAGAACAGGTTTTTTTTGTTTGTTTTTTGTTTTTTTGAACATGTGAGCAGGTCGAAAGGGATTTTCCACTTTCCGATAAAATGACTTAAATCATTTTTAGAGGCTCGAAAAGGTCAAACTTTATTGCGTTTGACGAGAAAGGAGCAAACATCAGGGAAAATTGTCCCAAACAGTTAGCAGAATGTTGTTTTTATATTTGTCCACACCAGTAATCATGAAACAAACCCCTGGGAACCGCTGATTCAGACCGATAGCAGGAGAAATGTGCCTGATCACTCGTGCTGCTTCCAAAGCTTTAAAGAAACAGGCCTGTTTAACTTGGACTCGTGTGAAGATCACTGATACAAACAAACCTTCAACAGCAGCAGAAAGAAAATAAAAATGTGGATGTAGTCACCGCCTGTGTGTGTCAATTTATTAGACTTGTCAGTCAATTTGGCAACAATAGGAAGTTCATTTTGTAACTTTTGTTTGTTTTTTGCACCCAGAAAATATAAATCCTCAAATAGCAGCAATAAAAAGCAACAAACAAACACTGAATCTGAAGCTCTGAGCCTCTCGGAGCGTTAAATTATTGATGTTTTAATGTGTACACACTATTTTTAGCGCATTCACGAGGTGATCCTGTGTATCACTGTGTGTCGCGGCAGCAGCGACACGTCCTTTTTTATGTTTTGAGATCCTCTTTAATGTTTTACATGTAAACTTTGAATATCCAGCCATCAGATAAATCAAGTGAAGTGGAAATTCTCCCAAAATAGGAACACACACAGTATATTCCAGAGCCAAAGAACTATTCAGTACTCATACTTTTGACATTATAGCCTAAACTATATTTATAATGCATGAAGCTTTTGTCATATTTGTTGCTGTTGTGATCATGTCCATCGTAAGAGTTTAACATTACCATTAAATTGAGAAATTCTTGGTGAATATTTGTATTTTATGTCTCCATGCTGATTATTTTAGTTACTTGGCACCTGAAATAATTAATGAAAATAAAACAGTGACTAAATATAAACCCCTGGACACGAGCGATGCAAATGTCTTTAGCCAGTCAGCCGAACATCAACATAAATGTCTGCGTCCACACGTGTGCACATGTCACATATCTCATATTGCAGCTCACCAGTTTTTGTCTGGCTGTCTCCTTTCTTGCTGTCACAGTAATATTTTCAGTAATATTTCTTCATTTCTTCATCTGTGGTTCGTTTTACGGCGAATTTCTCACATTAATTTTGTTGTTATTTCTCTCCACATCTTCTGTTTAACCTGTTTATTACGGCTGATTTGAATTTACTTTGGATGATGTGCTTGAGTTTTCTCATCTTCTGTCCAGTTTGCTTTTCTTTTTCTTTTTGAATCTGTCACAGGATAACAAATTGTTAGCTCATACCTGCCAACCCTTTTCTCATTTTCATTACCCTCTCCCTGTTTTCGATATTCTCCTGTATGTCTCCTGATTTCTGACACATTTTCATCATCGCGACTGTTTCTGACACTGTGTGATGTGTATAAGCCCTGAACGACTCTAAAAGTCTCCTGTTTCCACCCAGACAACATCAAAACATGAAGAATTCCTGTTTCTTATCGAAAATTTTAAGGTAAATGGGCAGGCATTTTGTAAAATAAGGGGGCAAAAAATGTTAAAGAATGAAAGAAAAGTGATGAATATTAAGTTATGACAGAGATTTCGTGGTATGTTTCCCAAACTTATGTCCTGAGGAGCCACTTTTTAAAAATAACAAACCATCGCGACCCAAATCACAATTAGCCTCATCAATAAATTTCACCAGGAGTTCATTTGTGCATAAATACATCTCATTATATTATCGTGACACTTTACTGTTACTGTGTTAAAACTTTCCAAATGAGAAATAAATTCATTTAGGCTGAGTTAACAGGTCAACTCATTGTTTTTAAATTCCTCTTATCAGGAAAACAGAGGACGTTTTAGCCTAAATTAGACAAAATAAGTGCATTTATATGGAATTAACAGGCTCTTGTTTTTTTTTTCTCATCATTAAAACAAAAGACAAATTTATATAGAAAAAAAGCTTTATAAAAGGTTTTACAGAATTTCTTCCATAATCTTTTATTTATTTGGGGACCCAAATAAAATCTCCTGTGACCCACCTGTGGGTCCCGACCCAGTGTTTGGGACTGACTGGTATAGAGGGATGAATTATTCAGTTTACTTTCCTGAGAATTAAAAGTAAAATTAAAAGTATTCAGCTTGTGTACTCACTATTTTGTTCATTTCATTCTTAAAAGTCACCAGAATGAGGAAACTCTCTGAAACTCAAATTTTCAGTTATTTTTGAGGTCTCGAGGTTGGTAAGTATAACAAAGCTAGTTACTAACTGACAGTGATGCTGTCTGTTAATATTAAAGAATGCTGTAAATGAAGCGTTACCATGGTAACTGAGGTGCACGTGTGCTGTATTATACTTGAGCCAGTTCATCCAGAGCTGATTCCTCTTCACTCAGCTTCACTCACAAATCCAATATGACAACTGAAGTTTGTTTGTTTTGTAAAATATGTTTGTTCTGCACAGGTGGTGAAAAATAAAGGGAGGGGAAAAAAGAACATTGAGGCACATTTCCACCTGCAGAAATACTTTTCTTAAGGGTTAAACTTATGTTTGAAACTTGAGGTGGTTTGTGCAGTCGGGCACAGGAATTTATTACTTATATACATTATAGGTACTGTACGTACATTAATTATACAACATAACAACGGGGTGCTTACTTAACTGCCAGTGGTGTAATGTAACCTAAAGTACATTCTGAGGTCCTACTTTACATGTGTCTCTATTTTCTGCAGCCTTATACAGTTATGTCACTATATTTCAGAGTTAGCTATAACCTACAGCTTTTGCTAAATTACTGGTTACATTATACTATAGCCAGGGGTGGAAGTAACTAATTACAAATACTCCAAGTTACTGTAATTAAGTAGTTTTTTTAGGGTACTTGGAAATCGTCAAGTCTTAACTCAACATGAGAAAAAAACAACTTAAAATGAGAGAAAAAAAAGAAGAAGAAAGAAAACTGAAAAATTACAATGATTAATTATTGATGATTAATCAAAAAGTGAAAAAGTGACAAAAATTGAAAATGAGGAAATAAACGTGTGTTTTGTATCACATAAATTTTTAATGATTAATCGATCGTCAGAATTTTCAACGAGTGGTTCGGGAAAATGCACAAAATTTGCAACCCTAGAGGTGACTGTGACATCAACAGCTAAAAGTAACTAATACTCTGAGTAGTTTTTGTGACACATGCTTTGTACTTTTACTTAAGTATATTTCTAACACCAGTACTTTAACTTATAATCGTAACAAAGATAATACAGGAAAGACAAAACTTATTTTAGATTACATTTCATTTACGATCTCATAGTTTAAATATTTTCATTTGAAATTTTGTAGTATTTTGATTATATATTAGATTTATTTCATTTTAAATTTTCAGAGATTCCTCAGTGGACCACTAGAGGGAGCTTGAGTACCACCAGTTTGAGGTTATACATGGTCAGTTTGTTAAATATGATGCATCTCTACAGATTCAATGTATCTACACCTGTAGTAGCTGCAACTTTAGAGTAACTAAGTGCATTTACTCAAGTACAATTTTGAGGTACTTTTCACGACATTTTTGAGAGAAATATTGTACTTTTCAGTCCACTACATTTACCTGACAGATACGGATTTTGCATTTAAAATGAAATAAATGAAAAATATAATGGAGTGTTAAAGATTATACGAGTGGCTCCCAGGACTTTAACTTGTAATAGTGTGTGTTTATATTTGTGTACTGATATCTCCACCACTGCATGAGTTAATGCATCAGTAAATAATCAAATAATATCATTTATATAATAATAATATTCTTGCAGGGGGTCATTCAGCAGTTAAATTACTACTTATTTACTTCTGCTTTACTTGTATCTGCTTTCAGTGCTTTAACTTGTAATGAACTATTTCTATAGTGTTGTATTGCCACTTTTACTTGAGTAAAAGATCCTCCTCCACCACTGCAAATTGCATCTAAGCCTTTTGTTGTCATGGTTACAGCAGGTCTGATTATTTATGTCAATGAATATTCAAGCTTTATATTCCCACAGGATCTTCTGTTTGGATGTAATCGTTTAAAGCTTGATTCCGGGTATAAACATGTGGAAATAACGTGCATATAACCTGTGTGTTATTAGTGTTTAATGGCTGTAGTGAATGTGGCAGCTAAAAAAGAGGCTGCATATATTTAGACTCAGTGTTTGGAGGCTGTCATTACAGGCTGATGTGTGTCTCTACAGTATTTTTAACCCGAGCTGTGCAGACTAGATGTACTCCCACTGGAGACACGAGGCTCCTCCTGTACATTCAGATAATAATAATAATAATAATAATAATAATACCTCTCTTGTTACTGTCTTGTTTTCTGAATTCAGGTTATCAGTTTTATTTTCTGTTGTGTTGTGCTGCTGTGCTCCAGGTTTCGAGTTGTATAAATGTACGAAATCTGACAAATCATTATAATGTCACCATCTCCCGACTGATCAGCAGCTGAAAAGATAACGGAGAGTGAAAATCTGGAACGACATCCGGCCATATTTCAACCTAAAACAAACACAGTTGATCACACACTAGCTCGGCAACAGCTAACATTAGCATTAATCACCTCCTAGCTAATATTACCGTTTGATAGTGTTATAGGGTATGATAGGAAAGGCTTACATTAATTCTGAAATATCAACATAAGAATTAATTTATGCCTTTCATATCATATTGTGTGACACTATCAAACAGTAACATTAGCTACGAAGTGGATAAATGCTAACAATAGGTATTGTCTAGCTAATGGGTTATTAAATATGTTGTTTTAGCTTGAAATATGGCCTGATGTCCCTCCACATTTTCACTGTCTGTCTTATGTCTTTTCGGTTGCAGATAAGTTGGGAGATGGTGAAATGATGACGGTTTGTCAGATTCTCATTTGTACGACTTGGAAACGCAGCAGTACACAGCAGAGGAAAATGGCCGCCGCGTCAATATTGCAAAATTAGCTAAACAGACCAACCGCTAACATTAGCCACACAGATCAACTTCTAGCATTAGCTGTGCAGACCAGCTGCTAAAGTGTGAATATTGATTACTTAGTGAAAAATATGTTGGGACTGTAGGTGGCGATGTAGACACAGTGTGTGGATAAAAACACAAGTCCCTGACTGGAATAGAGACAGTTTACTTTCAAAAGAACATTTAAACGTTAAATACCCCCGTGCATCTAAATGTGCATTTGCACATAACAAAGGAAGAAATAACAGGGCAAATGATTTTTAAATAATAATTTTTAAAACTAAGAACCAACCAACATTTTATTAGGCTAAACAATTTCCCCATATTTTGTATTGAAGTAATCCAAAAGTAACAGAAAGTAATCAAGGTTCATTACTTAAATATTGTGATACTTGGATGAGGTCACTGACTACATTTTTAAACTGGTAATTAGCAGGAATACATTTTTAAAGTAACACTCTCAAGCCTGCAGTTTTTTATTATACTGATGTATGTTCATGTGTTCATTTATCTGATCTGTTTGGTTTTATTTTAGTTATTTGATGCAACAAAAAGGGGGTTTCATGCAATGATTGACAGCTGGGCTCTGCTCGCAACTGAGTCACTGATGACTACTGAGCCGACTGGCAAACTACTTCAACAGCACAAGATGGCAGCGCTTATATCCCGGATATGTTGGCTTCAGTTTTACAGAGGGAGCTAGTGAAGCTGCGTCGGCCATCTTTATTTATGTTGTTGATACATGTAGTCACATCTTAAGTTAGCTAATGTTGGCAAACCACTAGATAACTAGCTAGATTATCTACGTCAATCATTAGCTCACTAGTTAGCTAGTGTTTTGCTCTGCGGCAAAACAAAATGAAAATAATCAAACTCAAAACAAATCAAAGTAAATCACACCACTGAAGCTAAAGATGCTTCACAGCTAGAGCCTGTCCCGTTTCCACAAAAAAGTCACTGTTTGATGAATATGAAAGTTATTCCAAATTCTCATAAGGCTAGTACCAACATAAATAAATGAATGTTGTTTTTTTAATAATCATTTTTCCAAACAAAACTGCCCAGAATTCTTTGGTTCCAGCTTGTCTAACTGAGCTAAATTGTTATATCCTCAGATATCTATTAGTGTAGCTCAAATATATCTTAAAAAACAGTGTGTGTGATTTAGTGACATCTAGTGGTGAGCTTCCATATTGTAAATACTTTGCATGACTCTCTCGTTACAAGTGTGTGGGAGGAACTATGATGGCTGCAAAACTCGTGAAAAATGCAAAACGCCATATCCAGAGCCAGTTTATGGTTTGTCCCTTCTGGGCTACTGTAGAAACATGGCGGAGCAACATAAAAGGCTCAGTCTGAGGTAACAAAAACCAAGTGATTCTTATTTTCAGGTGATTATTCTTTATTTTCAGGTTTCAGGTGATTATACACTAATGCATATATAATATTATATTCCATTTTGGCAGTATTCTACCAATAAATCCCTGTAGTTCTTACACACTGGACCTTTAAATGATCGGTCAGTGGACAGAAAATAAATCACCAACAAGTCTGACAATGAATTAATCAGTTTTTAAGCTAAAATGCCAAAAAAAAAAAAAAAAAAAAAAAAAAAAAAAGTCTCCTGCCTGGTAATCTCAGTCTAATTTTAATATTTTTGATGACAGATTGAGAAGGCTATTTGTGAAAAACAATAAGATTGCTTTTTTTGCATTTGTAAAGAGGAAATTCAGTCAATGAAATAAAAAAAGATGAGCAACATACAGATGAGACTTAAAAATATGTGTTACTAGGCTATTCAGGAAGCCAAACACTACAAATCAATGCAGCTGTGGATAAAAATACAAAAAGTTATTCCAAAATTAATCTCTCACAAGAGAGCAGAAATAAACAGCCCCATATGTCTCCACAGCCAAACTATAGCACTTTTTTTGCAGTTAAAGGATATTTTGGGGGGATTTGATTTAAAACCCTGTGTATCTAAACCCCGCCCACTTATGCCGTGTCAGGCGGAAGTACGTCACATCACTGAAGCTAAAGATGCTTCAGCCGTTTCAGTACTTTAACATGTAAGTTGTACTCTGTGGCAAACTTTGGCCACACCTAGATCCTGTCCCATTTCCACAAAAAAAAAAAAAAAAAAAAAAAAAAAAAAGAAGCAAGCTTTTTTTTTTTTTTTTTTTTTTTTTCTTTCTGGTGCGTTTGTTTGTGTGTCGGCGAGTCCCGGCGGTGTAACCGGAGAGGGGCCTCAGAGAGGGAATGCAGGACTGCAATGGAGCACAATGCAATACAGGTAAAGCCGATATAATTTCCACATAAATGTCGATTAATTCCGCTTATACCCGGCGGCTTTTCTGACCTGTTGACGGGGGGGAAATATTTAAACCCGCCCGTCGCTGCGAAACGAAGCCAAACACCGCGTTTTATTTCATTTAGTTTGGACATGTCGTATTGATTGTTGTCTCATATCAACCAAACCCCCCCCCCCAAAAAAAAGCACCGAGAGTTGCTCTGCCTGCAATTACAACTTTATTCAGCCGGGCTCAACTTTTTTTTTAATTTCCTCTCCCCTCAGAGGAGAATAAAGCGCTGATATTTGTGTTTTCAGGCTCGAACAGTCGGCGGTGTCTCCGGGCTGTCGCCTCGTTTCACACCGCAGACTCACGCGTTAAATCCCACTTTTAATATTTCTGATATTTCCGCCGCGTTAATGATTAATTTCTTTGTGTGTCGTGTCGACAGTCTCAAGCTCCTCTTTGGTTTACCAACCCCCACCCACACCGACCAGCACATCAGCCAAATAAAATAAAATTTTCTGGCCTGAAAATATCAGGAAACTTTTAAAGCTCGTCAGCCTTTTTTTTTTTTTTTTTGTTTTTTTTTCTCTCACTGCATCGACATTTTTCTCTTTTTTTTTTTTTTTTTGAACGCAGACACTCAGAATTAATTTCCACACCGACGTGATATTAAAGATTGAAATATTTCCTCGACAGGGACTCGGTGAGGCGAGCAGGACTGTTGCTTATAATAGGAAGCATATTGATATTATTATCAAATCCCTCCCGACATTTTGTCTCCGGCGTAATTGCCACAGTTTAAGGAGGAATGTTAATATTGTGTGTGTGTGTGTGTGTGTGTGTGTGTTTTTGTACTTGAAATAAGGAGGATTACACACAGAGGACACACAGCCACAGCAATGTGGGCTTTTAGTCGAAATAAAAAAAAAAAAACCGAGCAAAGTCATTTTATTTTGACAGAAATCCTTCATGTGTGGTGTGGAGATATATTAAATATTCAGCTGGTGGTTGTGTGTTTTTGTAATATCCTTGTTGAAATATTAATTTATTGCAGCAGTGGTGAAGTTGTGTGAGCTTTTTTCAATAACAGGATATAGCCAAGGTCAATACTGTGCAGACTGTATGTTTGGATTCAATTTATTTATTTATTGTCCAAAGCAGGAGACATTTTATTATTAATATTCGTCGGAGGTTTTTGTTTTTTTTTCTCCTCTCTCTCTCTCTTCCTGCCTGTATAAAAAAAAAAAAAAAAAAAAAAATATCTCACTGCATTATTCCCAGAAATATCACGAGAACTGACGTAGGCCGGGTGCAGATTAAGGGTTTCCATCTTAAATTCTTCTGTGTGTGTGTGTGTGTGTGTGTGTGTGTGTTCACATTTTAGACAGTGGGCTGCCTCTCAGTGCTCAGATTATATTATGTGGCTTTTATTTTCCTGCCTGCTCAGCCCTGCCTCGTTTCCACCGCTAGGCTGGAGCACTGCTTCAGCCGGCCCTCCCCCAGGGCCAAAAAAAAAAAAAAAAGAAAGAAAGAAAACCCTCTGATGTTCATATAACACTTCTATAGAACATAATAGCATGTTTATGATACACTATACTCACTTGATTGTAGTACTTATCATGTGATCTCACTATAATTAAGTTAAATATGTATTATGTTCATTCTGGGGCTAAAACTGTGTCTGCAAAACTAAATCTCACTTTATTGGATTATATTTTCTTGCTATAGATAGGTAGATTTTTAATATTGTTTTATTGTGATTGGACTTTAGAGTTGCCTTTTCCTGGTTTTCAAGGCTGCGTTACAGTAAAGTGATCTAATTTTTTAGGCATTAAAATAGTATATTTGTCAAAAAAAAAATCTCATTATGTTAATGTTTTGTGTAAGCACCAGTAGTGCTCCCTGCAGTATTGCATTATTTGAGAAAATGTGTATATTGAGATATATATCATATATCACAGAATAGTCAAAAAAATCAATATTATTTATAAGCCTTGGTATATTTATGATGCACTATACTTATTCGATTGTAGGACATATCCTGTGATCTCACTGTCATCAAGTTAAATATGAATTATACTCATTCTGGGGCTAAAACTGTGTCTGCAAAGCCAAATCTTATTTTGTTCTATTATATTTTCCTGCTATGGATAGACGGATAGATGGACAAACAGTTAATGTTTTGTGCAAACACCAATGGTTTTCCCCACAATATTGTCACAATATTATGTCAGAAGTACAGTGATATTTGATTTCGTCCGTATTGTCCAGCCCTGATGTCGGATAGTTTAATCTAAAGCCATGTTCACATCATATTCTTTAACACCGTCATACGTTTGCACTATTTGAGAAGTTACATTATGTTTTCAGAGAAAATGTATATATCGAGTTATATATCTTATATTTAGCCTAAAAATATCAGTATTATTTATACACCATAGTGTGTTTATGATGCACTATAAACTTTTGATTGTAGTACTTATCATGTGATCTCTCTATATTTCAATTAAATACGTATTATGTTCATTCTGGGGCTAAAACTGTGTCTGCAAAGCTAAGTCTCACTTTGTTGTGTTATATGTTCTTGCTATAGACAGATTATATTATGATAAGGCATTAGTGTTACCTTTTCCTGGTTTTCAAGGCTGCATGACTGTAAAGTGATCTAATTTTTTAAAAATCAAAATAGCATATTTGTCAGAAATTTTGTTATGTTAATGTTTTGTACAAGCACCAATACTTTTCCCTTCAATATTGTCACAATATCAAATATTTTGTCAAAAATACAGTGACATTTGATTTCGTCCGTATCGTCCAGCCCTGCTGTTTGATAGTTTAATCTAAAGCCATGTTCATATGGCTTTAAAGTAACATATCTAAGTTCATATCTAAGTTAACTATGTATAATGTTCATTCTGGGGTTAAAACTGTGCCCACAAAGTTAAATCTTACTTTTCTGTATTATATTTTATAGACAACTGTCTCATATTGAAGTATTTTGTCAAAAGTACTGTGAGATTTGTCCATATCCTTCAGCCCTGCTGTCGGATACTTTAAAGCAATATATCATATTCTGTAAGATCATCTTATGTTTGCACTTTTGAGAAGTTCCAGTATGTTATTTTAGACAAAATGTGAATATAAAAGTCTATATATTGTATGTCACCCAGGGTTGCCAGGTCTGCGTTTTTCCTGTGGACTTTGGCTTCTTGTGAATTGTTGCCGTGAGATGAATTTTCTGTCCACTGGTTGGGTGGACCTGTTTTGCATCGCAAATCACATTAATAATATCTATAAATACACATCCATATTTGAAATTAAATCATTTATTTATACCTTAATCCTACGAAACTGACTCCAGATCAGCTTGTACTCACACAGACCTGGCACACGTCACACGGACGCCCAAATTAATACACACACATACAAGGAGCTTGTGATCTCTGCCTGCCGGGCCCTGTTTTTGGCCATTGGGCTGGTTTTTTGTCACACAGACCTGGCAACCTTAATATCTCCGAATAGCATAAAAATAGTTATATTATTTAGACCTATAAGACGTTATCCCCCAGGCCTAATACCTAATTGATAGATAAGTACAGAGATATTAGTGCTGGGTATCATTTAAAAAGAAATTACTATACCAGGACCCTTAATGTGGTACAAATACTTCATTTGATACTTTTTTCCTATTCATTCGATACCCATCATGTGGATGGAAGCATTCCTGAAATAATCCTTCCACATTTTATGATTTTATTTTCATCAGACTCCACAGGCATGTAGTAAAGCCATACTTTTAAACTAGGGGTGTTGTGATATACTGCTGTAATACCTTGATATTTTTAGACTATTTAATGATTTAAAAATATATCTCAATATATACATTTTCTCTACAAATAACATGCATTAGTAGGGGTGTAACGATGCATCAGCCTGGAGCGATTCAGTGTTCAAATATCAAACTATATTGTCATCTTTAAGATATACCTTATGCTTTTTGCTTTTTGTGACATAAATGTAACTGAATGTGTTAAGTGTCTGTCGATCGCAGGCTCCTGAACTGAATCTCATCGTGACAAGCTTTGTGACATCAGAAAATATTATGTATAGTTGCCCAAAGAATCAATATCATGATGAAACTTGTGATTTAAACCCAAAAATCACAATGTTTTTGAACAAATGCTTCCATATTTACACTTCAAGAATAGGCATGACCATTGTCGCTTTCAGAAAATATTAACACAATGACATTTTTGCTAAATATTCAAAAGAAATGTGGATACAATGACTAAGCGGGTGAATGGAAATAATAGAACAGCGAGAACAGTCTGGTAAGTTCAGAACATGACATCACTTTACTGTAATGCAGCCTTAAAAACCAGGAAAAGACAACACTTACTCTGCCATATCACGATACATCAATATCCAAAATCCAAGAGGATACCTAGTCTCATATCATGATATCACCTAAACAAACAGAAATATTGATATCATGATAATATTGTGCAAATAGTCCAGCGCCTCTTAAACTAAATACTGTGTTTTCTTTCATTTCTCGTTTTGTCTCTCAACCCCAACACACACACACCTTCTCATTATGCATTAAGTCTAATTGTACTTTTTGTACACTTTAATTTGTACAGTTATGGTTAAAGATTTTCTTTCCACCTCCCTGCACTTGTATTTTGAGTGTAATTCATTAGCAAAATGTACAATAATCAAAGTTAAAGATGTATTTGACTGGTAGCATTTAATTTTCTATAGATGTTGTGATAATATTGTGGATTCTTTTGGCCACAACGGCCCTGTTTCGAACATTTTGTTGGTATTTTTCCACACTGACCCGCCAACTTTGTCAAATACACCGTGCTCGACTTCATCACACTGCAGACTTGAGCACCGATGTGCAGCCCCAATAGATATGCAGGTACCCGGCCTGTATGGATAGATGGATAGATAACTGTATTATAGATATATCTGTACTGTAGCTATAGACTGGGTGCAAACTTAACTTATTTGGTCCACCTGGCAGATCACAAAACAAAAACATCAGCCATTTGGCCAGTGGACGTAAAAGTGCCCTGCTTCCACCCTGCCGCCGTTAGCAGCCGCTCAACAGGTTACCTTTTTTTTTTGTCTATTTTTTGGCTGGTGAGTGGAGCAAATCTTCCAGCTACTTGTGTATTTTACCAGCATTTGACAGGTGCTAGTATTGTGCCCTTGATATAGATATACCTAAGTAAGTCTGCAACATTTTTGTTGTTAATTTAATACTTTTTTAAAGCAAAAATGCCCAAATTCTCTGGTTCTTGTCAAATCTGAGTCAAATATTGAATTCATCTTAACTTTGTTGTGTTCTCTTTCCGTGTTTTTCCTTCCTACAAACAGCTAAAGCTCAAACTGTTACTGAGTTGATGATCAGGAAATAAATCAGCAGCTATTTTCAATCATTTTTTAAGCCAAAATGTGAATATTTGCTGGTTATCTCAGTCTTCTGTCATAGAAAATTAGGCCAACCTGTGTTTTAGAAACTTTTCTAACATTTAATATGAAATGGTACGATGTTTACTGAAGTAATACTACAGTTTTCCTCACATAAATATCTGTAATATAAAGCTCAGTAGTGGTTTTGTTACTTTATTTTATTGTCCTGCTTAATATTCCTCTAATGGCTTATACTTTGTAGTTTTAATATTCTCTTTTTCTAACTTTATAGCGTTTCTGATATTGTATCAAGTATAATAATACTTGAAAACATCTGTCACACCAGTGTCACTGGAGAGGTTCCTGGTGATCTGTGGAGCCTTTATTTGTCTTCGCTGAATCCTTTTTCTAAATTATTACCATCATAATATTCCTTAAATGTACCTATACTGTTCCTCTAGTGGCTAATATCGTGTCTGTAGAGCTCATTTTGATTTAATCTTATTTTCTTTTTCCTACTCATATGCTCATAAGTTACTGTTAAATATTCCTATAATATTAAATTAGATTAATGGGTAATATTTTGTCAGTAGTACTCAATATTGTCCTGATCATATACTGTATAAGTCTATTCCTTTATGTATCTAATATTCCTTTAAAATATTAGAGCAGTCTGTAGAGACTTTATGGTGTACTTTTGACTATAATATTCTTTAAACTTCCTTGTTATATTCCTATAGAGGCTAATATTGTATGTAGAGCTCAAAAGTGAACCTATAATGTTCATATATGGTCTCACAGGAAACAGTGGAGTCTTTTTACTTTTACTTTTTACTTTAAAATACTTATAATAAACCTATAGAGGATCAAAATTAGTCTGTGGAGCTCAATGCTGGTTTTATTTGATTTTTAATTCATAGTTTTTCACATACTACTTACAAATAACTGTTAAATATTCCAGTAATACTCCTTTGATGGCTGATAGTTTATAGAACTCAATAATGTTTTATTCTCATTTAATTATATTATCCCCCATCTCATATTGAATATAATAATCCTTAAAAACATATATAATATCCCCATATTCCTAAATGTTCTTATAGCGGTGGCTAATACTGCCTCAAAGTTTTTCAGTTTTACCAAACGTATTGTTTTTTTCCCCTTTTGTGTGAGTATAATATTATAAACTGATCCACTTTTCCACCAGAATACCGACACCCAAACACATCGTCTGACTTGCCTCTCGATGTTTCGAGACTAAAATGTCTCCAAACTAAGGACATGTTGAGTTTTCCAACTGTTCTCCCTCATTTAACTTCAATTCTGGGAGACAAAAAAATAAATATACGCCTGGTGTATCTTTGTACAGGGCGCTACAGCTCCTCAAAAAGTCTTAAAATGTCTTAAAATCACAGTTACTAATAAAAGCCCTTAAGATGTATTAAATCTTATTGAATTCTGTTTAGGAAATGGCAGTCTAAAACTCACTTTAGGTGCACGAGTTGCATTTGAATGCCTCTGTTATCCTGTTAGTCTTTTTTGTTTTTGCTAATAAAAATATTTAGATAAATGTCTGGATCAACTCAGCTGCTTTTATAATCAGTCTGAGTGTTTTTTTCCAAGAAAAAAGTCTAAATTCTCTGACCCCAGCTTCTTAAGTGTGAGTGTTTTCTGGTTTCTTTAGTGTTTTGATGAGAGTTGTCACAATACCAGAATTTTAAACTTTGCTAACAATACTAGCATGAAAAAAATGATACGATCTTGATAAGTCTTTAGATACCACAACAAAAAGAGGGGAAAAAAGTCAGAGGCACATAAAATATATATATATTTTTTTCTTTTTCTTTTTGAACTCTTAGATTGTGTTTTTTTAATACCTTTGGTATTTTCAGTACTGTCAGATGTTAGTATTGTTTCTTAAACAAAAAAAGTGAAAAAATATTGATACTTCAGTACTTGCCAGCCTTATTTATGACAGTAAACTTAATATTTTTGGTTTGTAGAACAGGATGACATTTCAGGACGTTGTGTTGTCTTTGAGAAACACATTTTTCACCATTTTCTGACATTTTATACGCAAATCAACTAATTGATTAATCAGAACATAATCGACAGATTAATCAGTGATGAAGATAATTGTTAGTTGCAGAGACAATATGTTTTTACTTTATGTGTTTGATGTTGAGTTTTATTGAAAATGAATAAAAGAGAGAAGTTTTACGTATAACTTGTTGATACGTGTAGACACCCTGTTGTAGAGCTGTTTTAATTTAATTCATTCAGTCATTTGTGCTACGATATTTTATATTATTGCAGTATCAGACTATAGAATCTGGATCAGTATCTGGATCTGTGACGCCAATCCGATATCCGATAGGTGAGTTACGTCAGAATCGGCACTCGATACCGATATCGGATCATCAGACTGGTTCCACCTCTAATTATACTTTGAGTTATTGGACTATTTATAGCTGCTAGTTGTGTCTCTGTGACTCAATATTACAAATCAGATTCAGATGTGTTCATAAAGCACATTTAAAAACAAAAAAATACACATTTTATTCTATTTGTAGGTCATTATAAAGTGTACATGTTACTCTGTAGTTGTTTTATTTTACTAAACCACTCGTATCTCTAAAATATATCATAAAAGAAAATTATCACAGCTTTTTGTATCTAAGTTACTCAGTATTGCAGATCCAATCCTAATTAACTTAGAAAGCACATTTAAAAATAAAAATGTGCATATTATTACATTTTTAGATTGTTATAATGATTCTAATGTTCTAAAATACTACCAGTATTGGTTACATTTTTAGATCAATATGTGCACGTTTACTCTGTAGTTATTTTAATTTACGCACTCATGTATCACTAAATATATCTTTAATAGATATATTTATAGTAGCTACTTGTGTCTTTGTGACTCAATATTCCAAAATCAATTAAAAAAGCACATTTAAAATCCCAAAATAATACATTTTATTATATTTTTAGATAGTTATTATCTGTATGTGTTACTTTGTAGTTATTTTAATTTACTTAATCAGTCATTTATCACTGAAATATATCTGTAAAATATATTTATAGTTGCTATTTGTATCTCTATGACTCAATATTCCAAATTTAATCCAAATTTATCTTTAAGAATGTCTAAAAAACTAAAAATCTACATTTTTATTACATTGTCAGCTCATTATAACCATCCAAAATACTACTGTTGAATCACAATCAGAAATACTTTATTGATCGCTGATGAGGAAATTGGTCACATTATAGATGTTCCCATTCAAGAATAGAAAAATATACAAACACAGAGAAATTATGAGAAGTAGAAAATAAGAAGCATGTAAAAACAGCAATATATAGATATAAAAACAGCAATACAGAGAGAAATATAATGAGAAGAAGGAGTAATGACATGTAAGAATTGTGTGAAATAATGTGCATCATCATATTTTTAGATTGTTATGAGTACATGTTCCTGTGGAGCTATTTTATTGTAATTAATCACTAAATTATGACTAAAATATACCAGTAATATCCTCACTTGGACCTTAATAGGACTCTGTACTGAGTTTATAGTTACTATTTAAGCATTATTTAAACCTATAGTGTCTTTGTAATGTTCCTATAGGGACTTGCAGCTTGTTTAATGACTTTATCTGTATCCAGCCTGTAGTGATAAAATCAGTTTTATTCTCCGTGTGTCATTATTATAGCAGTGCTGTAATGTTTCCGCGGGGACTCTGTGTTTGATTGAATCTCCTGTGGTTCTGTAATTTCAGTTCCTATAGCAGCATATAGAGAGAGTCTGACATTCAACAGTGACCTTGTCTGTTTTAGTGGGATTCTTTCCTGCAGCTGTGTCACAGTAATAATATTCCTCTAATACGGATAATCGCATTCTTGAGGGACTCGGAGTGACAGACCTTGTTTTTCATGAGTGTTTTTTTGGTGTCTTGCAGTTTTTTCCCACCGGGCCTTTTTAAAGTGTGTCTGTGATACTCCGCCGTGACGCAATTAAGCCTTATGTCACTGCATTGTGCTACATAGTGGCTTCTTTTGAACGTGCTGTTATTAATGTTGCTGTTTGACTCTGTTTATAGCTGATGTGTGCGTATGTTTGCCGCTGTGACATTTATTCAGAATCTTTCTAAAAATTGATCCTCGGCCGGCCTGCCTGCTGCTGCAGCTGGTCTGCAGTCAGGCTACAGCGGTGGGGTGGGTGGGTGGGTGGGGGAGAGAGGGAGCGAGTGGGGGGAGGGCTGCCTGTGGTGGGTTATGGGTATTGGGGTGGGGGAGGGTGTGCTGGGTGGGGTGGGGGTTGTGGATGATCAACACAGGAGTGAGAATTTGAGAATATTCTGCATTTGGGCGGCAGTCAGAGAGCAGCTACAGGACGTCTGAGCTCCAGTTTAGAAACCAACTATTTCTGGAACAGAGCGGGGAGAAATACAGTATACTCACATTTATTTAGTGAATCTTCATGTCACATCTATCATGAGTAAATGGATAGCAGCTGCACAGTCTGCCGCACCCTCAGCTTTATACACTAGGCCTTTTATTTCATGTGGATAATAAGCCTGCTGAATGTGACCACTGCCGGGTGTATTTTAATTCACTTAATATGAAAAAAAAAAAAAACTAAATCCCTTGCACTTAAAACAGTGGCTCTGCAATATTTAATCGATTTAAGTGATTAGTGGAGTGAAGGAAAATTAATCTGCAACTATTTTTGTATAATTTATTAATTCATTTCAAGCATAAATGTCAAACTCTCGCAGCTACCAGTTTCTCAAATGTGAAGATTTGCTGTTTTATATCATCGTAAATTGAATTAGGACTGCAGCAGACATTTTGCATTTTGCTCAGATTAGGGACGCATCTGACTCACATTACTTTCACTGTTGATTAATCTGTTGATTAAATTTACATGATTAATCGATTGGCGGTGATGAAAAATGTTTCCCAAAGCCCAAGATGACGTCCACAACACAAAGATATTCTAACTATCATAGACTAAGTAAACCAGAAAATATTCACATTTTAGAAGCTGGAATCAGAGAATTTGGACTTTTTTTTAATTAAAAAATGACTCAAAGTGATTAATTTAATAGTTTATTAATCATCGATTAATCGTTGCAGCTTCCATGTTGATTCCAATGTTACCGAGTAAAAGAAATTCTGATATCAATACTTTTTATATAGAATATAATATACATAATACTGAATATATACATAACACACATTTTTGCAGTGAAAGCTATGAAATAAAAATCTGCATTATTTTCTGTTAAAAAAGAGTTTTCATATAGGTCAACATATATGCTGATATAGACTGATGTAGCTGTGATCGGCCAATATTTGACTCCAGTCCAGATCAAAGCTTTTTGCCCTCGATCTGGGTCATTTAATATTGAATATCTGCCGATACCGAGTTCCAATCTGATACTTGTGTTTTTTATAGATAATACAGTCACGCGGTGCACGCTTACAGTACATTAAAGTGAATAAATCCACTTCAATGTCACTGCTTGACAATTTATTAGCTCTCCATCCAAGCATCCAAGCTGTTCTTTGTTTTATTATTGGTTTGTGAGAAAGTAAACAAATTGATCTTATCACAGTTCCACTTACTGCAGAGTTTATTTTCTTTTTTTTTTTGTTTTTGTTTTTTTTTTACCAAAATAACCATCAGGGTTTCTGCCTGAAAAGTTGCAAAGCCGGGTGGTGGGTGGGTGGGTGGGGGCGGGGGTGGGGTGTAAACGGCTTGTCACAAACTGAGAGTAGCAGGGCGGGTCCACCTTAAAGGTCAGTCTACCTAAAGTGAGAGCCTGAGCCAAAGTTGTCGCTAACTTAAGGAGCTAACCCCCTTCATCAGCAAGTTAAAGACGAGGGAACTTGTTCGGGTCTTGAGGAGTTTATTTGCTGACAAACAGCCTAAACTGTGCGAACACTGCACTGCTGTGTTCACGGCTAAAAAGTCACGCACGAACAAACACAATCTATGCACTGAGTTACTCCTTAAAGGTGTTTACTACTTGTTTTTAGGGCTGAGTATTGGTGAGAGTCTGGTGATACAATACGTATCACAGGGGTCACGATTCATTTCATCGTACCAGGGTTATATATATTTTTAATCTAATTTTAGGGAAAGTATCATCGTGTAAAGAACACGCCTCCATATGCATAAAATCTGAGTAAACTTTTTTATGCATTTAGAAAAGTGACAATACACTGTTTTGAGAATCAATACAGTATGACAAAACATAATATTGTGGCACTCACGTGTATGGATATTTTGTTCATCTACTTGTATAACATTTTATTTAAAAAGAAACATTTTAAAAACATCCCTGATTCTTCGCTCTGGGTTGCAAAACCTGGCGGAAACTCTGACAAGTAAACAACTAAAAGAGTCTTTATAAACAGCTCACATAAATCACTGCAGCGTTAAAACTCAGACAGTAGGACAGTGTCTGAATGTAGCGTGTCGAGAGGACGGACGTACGGGAACCTGCTTCTCTACCACAGCGATTGGCTGCTCATCCAAAGCGATCAGTCAGTTACCCTCTCTGTAATGTTTTGAAGGAATTTCTCTCCTTTTCTCTCCTTCTGAATTGTGACTTGGGTGCAGTTTTTTGCCGAGTACCTTTTATTTTTTAGGCGTCTTATGAAATAGTTAATATTGAACGCGGCGAAATGCTCGCACTGCAGACATCACAAGCGGCTGCTGACACTTTAGCCACAAATGGTGCTCTCCATTTTATGACACCTGTGTGACAGCTGACATAAACAAAGGATCAGGTTTAGGTTCGTGCTCAGTAAAGCCGTTACCGATCAGTTAAAAAAACGTCTCGATCTGCCCCGATACTGATCTTTGAGGTAGGATTGGAACATCCCTATTTTCATAATTGCTCAACTAAGTGATGTGAGTATAAAATGTTAGAAAATAGCAGAGAGATCTACAGGTAGTGTCATGAAACGTATAATGTTTTGTCTAAAACCCAAAGATATTTACATGACGAGAGAATAATTGCCAAATAAATATAATATAATTGACTCTAAGCTGAACATCTTTGGACGTTGGACTGCTGGTTTGATGAAACCAGATATTTTATAGTCAAAACAATTCATTTGCAGATTATTTAAATGAAAAGTATCAATAAGACAAACAATAAAAAAGAAAAAGTAATAACTGACTGAAAGTTTCAGTTTGAGTTTGTGTCTCAGAGAAATATTAGTTTAATTTTGGGTCATTTGCAGCCTTTGTGTTGGCAGCTGTGGGGCTGCGTATTAGGTTTCATGTAAAGCCGTTGTAATTCAGGTTTTTTTCTCGCCTCGAACTTCAAACGGAGGATTTCGGTGGAGCAGAGGCTGCGTGATGGATTCAGTATCAGAAAACAGCAGCAGCAGTTTGACGGCTGCAGTGTTTTCTTTTAGGGCTTCATGTCTGCTCACTGTGTTGAAACTTAAAACAGTAAGGAGCTGCATCTTATCGTATTTAAAATAACAAACTGAATGTATCTGACAAGTATCCTCTGTCTCATAGAGCTCCATTGTCGTCCAAACACACATCGTTGAGTCACACTGTTGCACGGCTGACATGTTCCTTCATTATAGTGTAATGTGTGCCAAACTACAAACATCATCTCTGCCCCAAATACTCACTGGTGCACCAAATGTAGATTAATCCGCTGCTGAAAATAGTCCCCATCACATGCACTGTTTCCTCCTGTGTGTTTAATAAAAACTACAGTGAGCAGCTGTTTTAGGGAATTCCTGCTGAAGACGTATTTGTTGGCCATTTTAAAAATTGTAATTGATATCATTTTTTCCTTCCTGATAACGATTCCGATACCTAAACTTTGCACATCTACCGATCCAACTACTGATGCGATACCAGTGCCTTAAATAAGATATTATTACACAGCTAAATGTCAGTCTCTCCAGGACATCACAGGCTCTTTTTTTTTAGATAGTTGCGGCCTAAAATGCTTGATTTCACAGCAGCTTTTCCAAAAAAAATGTCACACATGTTTAATGTTTTTAGCAAATGGAAATAAAAAAAAAAAGGCATAATTCAATAAAAATCAAAGGCAACTTGTTTCAGGGAGAATAAAACTGCACTGTGTTCTGAGTGTTCACAGTAACCTTAGTAAAAAGCCTCGGGATTACCAAAATTATAACAGAATATGCTTTATTTGTAAATGAACCTGGGGGATATTCCACAGAGAAGCAAAATCATTATGAAGCTCAAACTTAAAAAAACAAAAAACAAAAACAGCAAGCACAAAATTATAAAATATAAAAAGTGCACAGAGCTTTGATAAATGTGAATAAGAATCACAAACCTTGTGTTGTTTCAGCACCAGCAGGCTAAATAATAAAACAGAAGCGGACATGAATGCCGTTTGCAGATGTTTGTGCAGACATCACGGGGATTGGTTGAATTTGAGTTAATTGCTGCGATCGCAACTTTGCAACTTCCTGGAGGGACTGATAACCTTATATGGATGTGATATGATTGCTGTCATTGTTTTGTATGGCCTGGCTCAAAAAAATGGCGGACGTGATGTTGCAGGAAAGTAGCAGGGTCCGTTCCTGGGCAAATAAATTACGATATTGCGTCGGTGCATCGACGATCCAAGAGTTTAGGCTGTACCGGAGGCTTTTCTGATACTTGAACAACCCTCAGTCGATTGTGACCCTTTGGATATTTGTAATTTCCCCCTGATCTGAAGGTGTGTATGTATGTATTTATATAAATTAGATCTGAAGTGATTCATCAGTTAGTTGCACAGAAAATCATTAGCAGAATTTCATCTTATCTAGCTTAAGTCAACTTCTCATATCTTTAGGTTTTGGACAGAACAAGACATTTTTAAAGACGTCATCTTCCATCATGTGTCTAAGTGTGGCAGATTTAGCCATACATTCTCATTTTTATCTGCATTTACTGTTGCTCGTTTATACAAAAAAACAAATGCCATGTTTTTGCAAAACTTCACTCTTACATAAACCAAAAATAACTTGACCTAAAGCCTAATAAACTGAAGTGAAACTTTGGTCAGATGTGTGTGAGCTGCAGTTAATATGTCGTCTGGTTTGAAGAGTGAAGAGCCTTTAAAAGAAACACAATCTGCTGACAAATTTTAGAAGCAAAAATGATCTAATAATTTAATTTGAAACACGGTGGTTATTATTTTTATCTCTCTTATTGTTTGAGATAATATCATTTAACAAAAAAGTTGAAGGAATTTGAGGCATTTTTAATAAAATGCACTCAGTTTGGGTTAAAGCGAGTTCACATTGTTTCATTGTTCAGAGTCGGAGCGGGTCTGAGTCACCTTGGCTTGTGGATTTTGTGGTTATCTGTGAGTAATGTTTGTAGCAGAGCACATTAACACGCCTGCAGCCTGCTGACTGAAGCTGAGGCTCAGGATCCAAAATGGCAGCTCACCGTCCTCCTGACAGATACACAGATTATCATTAAGGTCACATACCTGAAGATTTAAAAGAAAGAAAATGTATTTTCTGTTCAGTTTAAAGGTCTGATATTAATGAGCGAAAGGTGTCTGGTTTACAGACCTGTGAAGGCCTGTAAAAGCTTCAAAACATCCTTAAAATTGAGACAAACTGCCTCAATTTCTTGTGTGTGTTTGGTTTTATGTTTGCTTCTCTGGGTGTCTCAGGCCCGGGGCTCCTCACACTTCCTCTTACCAAACAGTGAAATCAAAGCTGCAGGTTTATTCACCCGGCAGCAGAGGCAGCAGCAGCAGCAGCGCAGGCAGTATTGGCTTTCAGATGTATGAACCCACTCGAGGTGTGCTCGATTTATTGTTCGAGCCGTGTAAACACCCACAAACAGTGAGCGTTAGCTGCTTGTGAGGTAAGACGGATCAAGCGCTCCTCATCACGTCCAGAGTGTAAACACACAGGAAGCTGCCTGTAAACTGAGCTGTAGATTAAATAAAGACAAACCCGACATGAGAGTCATTGTTTCCAAGTGGCAGGGCTGCCATTTTGGGGACAAAAAGGGGAAACTGCTCTCGCAGAATGACCACTGGAAAATGGTTATTAACAGTCTATTAATACACACAGAGCTGCTAAATATTGACATAAGATAATCCTTTATTAATCCCAAAACAGGGAAATTTGTAGCGTTGCAGCTGCAAAGTGGATGGAAAAACAGAATAAAACAATTAATAAACTTTATTTATATAGCACCTTTCATACAAAACATGGAGCTCAAGGTGCTTTACATTTTATTTAAAAAAAAGAAATAAAAAACAGGACATACAATAATTAAAAATCAGGCAGTCAAATTAAAATCAGGCAAGTTTTGATAGATAGCTAAAAAAATGCATAATCAAAAATTTAAGGCATTAACTGCTATTTAAAAACTACAATAAGTTTGATTTAAATCTGTTAACAGCAAACTGAAAATAGCCTAAGAGGGCAAATAAAAACAAACTACAGACGTTGAAAAGACGTATTTTGCGTTTAAAAGTCTTAATCGAGTCTCCCTCTCTAATATGTTTGTGGAGGCTGTTACATTTAATAAATAAGTAAACAAGCAATATAAAAAGAGGAAGTATACAAAATAGGAACAATATGTTTTTAAAAAAATACTTAATTGTGAGAGTACACAAGTTGAATTTATAGTTGCTTATCCTGCATAATTTTGGGTACTAACTATATTTTCATAAAGCTGCGATTATGCTGACGACATTTAATCTGAATATAACTTTCTTGAAATGTGTAAAGTGGTTTCGCCCACTGAAGCGTCTAATGTGTCTCCTCTGTCTTGTAATTCCACAATTTTCAAGTCGAACCCATATTGTGACTAAGGATGCGAATCAAGAACCAACTCCAAATCGTCTGATCCATCAGAAACGTTTGCCTCTGAGCTTATCAATTCCTTTCATCAGTGCTGGCATGTTTTTCTGGCAGTTGTGCATCACAAAACCATGATGTCAGACTCGTACGTCTGTGGACATTTTCCTCATGGCAGGAAGAGGGAGGGAAGAGAGAGGAAGAAATGGTCCAAAGTTTTAAACTTCTATTCGTCTGTTAAAAAAGACAATACTCAATACTTTTTTGATATCATGGCAAAAAGAAAAGCAGTCCTAGGAACAAAAAATGAGATTTTTTAATTTTTATTTTATAAGTTAACAACCTGCACACAGTGCTGGCACAGTAAAGGTCACTGAACACAGGACAATAAAGACTGAACTGAACTGAGGAACTTAGATCTTTCTTTCATTTTATAGCATCGGTACTTTCGATACTATTGAATGTTAGTGATGTATTATTTGTGAACAGGTGATATTGAAAGGTTATTGAAGTATCAACACTTTTGACCTCCTTCGTCCAAAGCTTGGCTTCATTTCACAAAGAAAGATGAAAACAGCGCGAGTTGAGTTTGGAATCACCAGCAATGTGCTGAAACCAAGTTCCAAACTGTTCCAAGGTTGTCAAAAGTATCAAAGTATCAATACTTTTTCATAGCACATGTTTAAAAACAATGAAACATTCATGGTTCATAGCATCGACAGAGTTCAGTGACTTGTTATATAAAAAAAAAAACAAAGAAAGAAAGAAAAGAAAAAACATCCTAATTTTTGTGCCCTTTTCTTCTTTTTTCCGTGGTATCGAAGGAGGTATCAAGTTTTTTTTATACTAGTATTAAATCGTGACAACTCAGAGTTCAGATTCAGAGAGAAGCTTAAAAAAACAACTGTGTTGACTCATGTCTAGGCCTACTTTTTCTCCCACACACAGAAAATTGATCAGGAAATCAATAAGAGAATCGATAAAGAATCAGACCGATAACCAGAATCCATAACGGCGCTGGTATCAACAAGATCTGATTTGATTTCCGTCCCTGATCAGGGGACAATATTTGCGTTTCTGCTGTTCTTTCTAATTAATCTCAGCCGTGCAGACGACTCCTGCAGCCCTCAGCAGCCACAGAGAAGTTCTGTTTCTGAAACTCACGTCAGCTGATGTTACCCCCACGTGGGGCAAACGCACGCAGAAAGAATCTGTTTATTCCAACCAGAGAGAAACAACTGGATTAAGGTTTTACACAGTTATTAGTTGCTAATATTTTCCTATTGAACGGATTATCCCCTCTTCACCCGGTTGAGGTGCTTACATGAGATTTTTTATTCCGATTGAGCTGAAAACGCAACTATTACGATTAATCTGCCAATTATTTTCTTTATGAATCCATTAGATATCTGCTCTTTAAATGTTAGACAGCCTGAATGCATGGAAAAAAAATAAATATATAGCTCCTTGTACAGCAGTAAACTGTATAACCTTAAACATCAGTGCCTCTATAGGACCAGTAAGACCTGTAAGACGAAACGATGGACGTGTCAACAGTGAAAAAATGTGACGTCTTAAGATCACTTGTTTTGTTCCTCCAACGGTTCAGAATCCAAAAATATTCAGTTTACTGTCATAACAGACAAATAAAATATTCACATTTGTATATCAAATATCTCTATATATTGTTTTTAAAATATTTCATCTTATTCTTAATTTAATTATCTTTGTGTTCTGTGTGTGTGGCATGAAGGGACTTCGACTGTGCTGTGTAATCATAAATAATAAACTACTTTGATACCTCGATTTGAGAGGCTGGAACCGGAACAATCTTATTATATTTTTTATCTTCAATAAAAATACACAAATGGTACCTTTTTGTGTGACCAGCAGCTGAAGACTTCAAACTATTCTGTTTGTAACAATATCAGATAGAAACAAGAAGCTGGAACAAATGTTTTTTTTGTTTTTGGACTTTTAAAGTTTAGCTGAAACAAACAGTCGATCAATCAGTGACTTCAAACGACATAAAATTTTGAAAATCAATCAGCTGTGCTATTAATTTCCCAGGAAAAGGCCAAACACTGCCCAGTGAATCCCTACATTAGTTCTTATTATATTTCAAAATATAATTATTAATTATCGTTGGGTTTTGGACCAAGTAGAACAAGACATTTAAAGACATCAATTTGGATTCTGATGGACATAGTTTATTATTTTCTGATTTTATTGACCAAACAATTCAATTTCTCTCAATCAGCTAATTGGTTTGATTAATGTCTCAGCTTATTTGTCTTTTATTTTATCCAAACACATAATTTTAAAGGTCGATTCAAGCTGCTTGAAAGCTCCAGAAAAAGCCACTAATTGGATCCCGAGCTACAAAACCGTTTGTCAAAATATTTAAAATATTTGATTTCTTTTGTTTGTGCAGAATTAACGGCAACACTGGCCTTTTCCTCTGATCTCTGAGAGAAACTGTGAAGTGCAGTAATGGTCTTGTTAGAGTTTTGTTCATTTATCTCACAATGTGAACCTGCATGCAGCTCGTCTTGTTTTTTTTTTCCTCCTTCATACCTGAACAACAAAATAAGCAGCTGCCGGAGAAAATAAAAGAAATGCTACAATTTACTCCGACACGGTGTCAAAACAGGCATCACTGTCACGTCACAGGAGGAATAAACTGAAAAATGAAAATGGAGATTTGGTCTGAACAGCTGAACACAAGCTGCTGTTACAGTATCTGTCAAAATAATTTCAAATGCTCATTTAACAGAGAGTGTGTAAAGTAGAAGAGCTGGGTTTTATTTTACTGGGAGGGAAACCACACCACTGTCAGTTCTGCTGTTAAAACATGAGATTTTGAGTCACAGGTCACCTCATTTTATCGTCTCACACTTCTTTTGATAGTGAAACATTTTATTGAATAAGTTTTAATGCTGTTTAGTTAAATGTTTGCTGATTTTAAGTTACTTTGTGTTGTCTGTGATTTTGTAATTGACGCTCTACAGTTGTGATTTTTATAAAATCAGATTTAAAAAAGAGATATTTAGAAGTAGCCTGGAAAATAACCCAACCTGTGGAGCACTGCTGAGTAGGAGGTGTGAGAAAAAATTGATTCTCTTGAGCAGGGCTGCAAATAACGATTATTTCATAGTCGATTAATCGTTGATTATTTTCTCAATTAATCAAATGAGAGTTGTTTGTTTTAAAGTGTCAGAAAATGGTGAAAAATGTCAATTACTGTTTCCCAAAAGCCGAAGGTGACGTCCTCAAATGTCTTGTTTTACTCACAACACAAAGATATTCAGTTTATTGTCACAGAGTAAAGAAACAAACAAAAAAAAAAAATCACATTTAAGAAGCTGAAATCAGAGAATTTTTCTTAAAAAGAATTGTTTCTTAAGTGTTGCAGCTCTACTCTCGATTATCGTGATTCTATTTTTCTTGATTCCTGAATCAGTTTTTCTTTATGTAATTAACTAGTGCTTAGTCTGTTAGCTCGATGCTAACACATAATGGAGATTTCCATTAATAGGCTAACAGAAATTAGCATCATGATTGCGGTAATATCATAACAAACATCCAGTTTACTTCAAATGCTTAACATAAAACAACATGTGCTCATACTAACTTTATTTATTATGCCATTATTATTTATATTACTTGTTTTATTATTTTCTCATGGCACTGGTTTAATGAGCAGGAACAGATAAATTAAAGTGGTTTACTTGTGAAAAAAAAAGTGTTTTATTTACTACTTTTATGTGCAGTAATAAAGAAATCAAGCTGCTGAAATAAAACTCTGATAGACGTGTGATGTGCGTTGTTTTCAGAAATATGAATCGTGACATACAGTCTGTGTAAGTGTATGATTCAACTTTTTCTCATGGTTTAGTTGTAAAAATACAAACAAATATCACAAATATCACATGGAAATAATTTTAGAATCACAATGTGTATCGAATTGGCACTCGAGTATCGTGACGATATCGAATCACAAGATCAGTAAATCGTGGCAGCCCCAATATTTAAACAATTAATCAACTGGCAGGAAAATTGATCTGCAATAATTTTGAAAATTGATTGAGTTGTTATAAATGGAAAATCTTTGTGTTTTGGGCTGTTAATTGGACAAAATAAAAAAATCTGAAGATCTCAGTATTTTCCAACCAGACTAACTGATAAACTGATTAATTAAAAAAAGATGTTATGATATTGAAAATAATCAAAAAGGCCCTACTTGACTGTCATAAATTATCCTGCAAGTGAGCTGCTTAAAGCTTTTTAAACTGCCAAAACATTAGTTTAAAGGAAGAAAAACAACCTGAGTTCAACACATCACTGTGACAAAGCACCACAAACAAATGTTAATCTTTAATAATAAAAGTTAATTGCTGTTAATGCAAACTCAACGCTGTCCTGTAGCAAAGAAAAAAGCCTTTCACAAAAGAGGAGAGGTTATGGCTTTTACTTTGAACCATTTACAGGAAGCGATAAGTTTGAGTCACTGGGTCCAAATCAGCTGTCTCCAACATACATTGATCATTGAAACCTTTATATATTTGATCCTCTGTGATACGTTAAAGCTACTGAATGATTAACTACAGCTGATTATTTTATGATGCTTTCTGGGAATCAATCATGTGGCCTTCATCCTGTGCAGTCAAGTGAAAGTAAAAGTTAAACATCAGAACCATTCCTATTAATTCACCCGCTTCTTTCAGATCAGTTTAAGTGTGACCTCGTGTCGTGGGACTAAGCCGTTTGCAGTTTGCAAAGTCAGCCTTTTTATTTTTTTTTCTTTGTCATAAAATAAGGCGATGTTATCTGGAAACGAACTGTGAAACATACAGATGATCCTGCAGGTTTACACACGTCTTAGTTTTCAGGTTTTTCCCCCATCATGATGTTTTTTTTCACTGGTTGTAACACCGGCAGACATTTTGTAAGAGCAGGTTGGAGTTAACAAAAACAAAAAAAGCTGCATCCCCTCCTTCAGCTGCAGTGGTATCTGAACATATTTTGAGTCGCTATCAGGGGCTGCAGATATGCCTCTGCCATGCTAAACAGTCTGAGGAGTTAATTTTTAACATTTCCTCTCCTGGTTGTTTAATATATTACAATATGCTGCTCTGAGTCGCTGTTTATACATGCAAAAATACTGCCTCGCTGCAAGATGGTGCAACTTTATTGTCAGAGGTGTTGATGCCAGAGGTGGATTCTGCAGAATTTATGGCTGGAACACACCCTAGAAAACGTAGGGAGGACACTGTGGAATTTAGCCCACATTTTAATT
Organism: Lutjanus argentimaculatus; assembly: GCA_034769285.1. Taxonomy (NCBI): domain Eukaryota; kingdom Metazoa; phylum Chordata; class Actinopteri; order Lutjaniformes; family Lutjanidae; genus Lutjanus; species Lutjanus argentimaculatus. The sequence continues at coordinate 2,613,263 of JAWZSL010000004.1, forward strand.
TGATCATTTTCATCAGTCAGGTGTTTCCCCTTTTTAACATAAATGTCAAATTGTAGAAAGGACTTGAGACTGAATATTAAAACATTGAGAATATGCCTTTAAAATTGTTCACAGACTCCAGAATAATAACTTGATATCTGGTGTAGATTTAAGTCTAAATTTTTCAATGTGCCAGTCTGACACAGTAACAAAGTGATCTTTGGTTAAACGCTAAAAAATTAATCACCAGATCACAGTATTTTCAGCCCCAGGCCAAAAACAGCCTGTTCTTTCCTACTTCCAGTTATGAGCCGCTCAAAGTTTCTTATTTACTTCAAAGATGGATGTGTTGCACGTCTAACTATGACTTTATAAAAATTAAGATTTACTTGAAGTGAACAGTTACAGTCAAGCTTTATTATGAGCCATATTTCCACCCAAAGTACCTGGAACTTTTAGTTACTTGTAGAATTTAAGTTTGCCCAGAATAGATTTGTAGACAGTCCATTTTAGCAGGATTGTGAAATTGTTCTATATGATATCTAGGGTTGGATATCATTTAGAAAATTAGGATTCCAGTATCAACACCAGTACGCTTAAAGTGATATCGATACCGATAGATGTACTACTTGATTCAATGCTTTTTCTTTCGTTTTGGTGGCATCTCATCGTATATGTCTGCTAGCTGTAGCTGCAGTATTGAGCTAAACACACACTTAAATCGAAGAACACTTGAGGTAATTGGCTGCAAGCAGAACTAAAAATATATATTTTTCCAGATCTGGGTGCGAAAAGGATTTAATGAAGGTATTGTTTAACTGGAGACATTTCAATACCACTTAGTGCTGGCTTATTTCAATCAATACCTTTCAGCCTTAAAGGTATTGAGTAGGGCTGCAACTAAGGATTATTTTCATCATCAGTTAATCTGTCGATTATTTTCTTGATTAAGTGATTATTAATGGAGTAGTGGTTAGGTCCGTAAAATGTCAGAAAATGGTGAAAAATGTTGATCAAGTTTTCAAAAGCCCAAGCTGATGTCCTCAAATGTCTTCTTGTGTCCAAAAACCAAGGATATTCAGTTTACTGTCATGAGAGGAGGAACGAAACCAGAAAATATTCACATTTGAGTAGCGGAAATCTGAGGATTTGGACATTATTGAGTACCAATATCCGGCCATAATGATGTCTCATTACTGAACAGTAATGCAGCTAAAACATCTGTGAGGGTTTTTTGTGAAACCAGTAACTGTGGGCTCACAGCAGCCTCATAACTAATCAACAACACAAGTGAAAACTGAGTACAACAACAAAGATTTACTCAAAAGTAACTTTTACTGGATTTTCTCTGTCACAGCTGCAGGTTTAAAGAACATTAGCTTCCTCTTCTCCAACATATTTCCTTTTTTCACTGACCTTCAGTCTAATGTGATTTTTATCAGGCAGCTCTGCTTCTTTCTGAGATTTCACTCAACCGTTATTTTTGTCTCCAAAAGAGGTTCATGGGAGTGAAATTCTGGTCCATGATCGATCTGCAGAACTTATCAAATGCCAAACTATACCAGTGAAAATGCCGCAGGGTCCGTTAACTCTTCCTCATCAGTGTTTCCTGTGCTCTTCTGTCCCTCTCTCTCCCTCTCAGTGGTTGGGTGCTCCCTCCTGCCAGCGAGGCAGCTTTGCCTTCTATAAGTCGGTGAGCAGCAGAGCTCAGCCCGATGGGCCCGTCCAGGTGTGGAAGCTCGGCGAGTTTTACTTCATCCGCTGTGGACCGCAGGATCCAGTGTGCATCGCTGAGGTGAGATACCTGCTCTCTGTTAGCTTAAAGCCGCTACAATCGGTATTTTTATAATAACAGCAGTTTAGGATTATCATGACTAGCTCCTCGGTTTTATTGTTCCTTTCAGCTCATTATGTTGGTTTTCACACCCACAACTTTACTGTTTTGGTTCATGCAAACCCCTTTCATCAGTGTTTTTTACGGATGCAGCGGGCAGCTATAAATACCCACAGTACTGCAGATAGATACAGTTGAGCCCCTTTTACACTGGACATAAACCCCACTAACATCTGGCTTTTGCCTCCAGTAGGAAAGGGTACAACTGGCGTTCAGTCCTGCATCAAATGACTCTGCAGTATCACGGATATTTATCGGCTCCAGCTCAGATTGTAAATGTAAAAATGACATCTGGTTGGACATGCTAATTTCTGCCCCTTTTCCGGCAGAGCCAGTGAAGGCTCGTCACCTCCATCTATACCTTCTGCAACTCTTTTGCCCCTTTTTCATCCATACACATGTGCTGCTTGGCTGGACTCAGTTTGCATCCACTTGAATGTGGCTGGACTCAGAGTTTGCATCCACTTGAATGTGGGTATTTAACTGATGTGCACTTATCTTGAGTGGAATGGCTCAAAAACGGCGGATAAACACATTAATTTCTTATCTAAAAGCCTTTATTATGAAGCAGCAAAATCAGGAAATGTTTGGTTTTCATCAGCAGCAACTTAACGGGACTACCATCCAGCTGAAAACAAACAAGACACAGTAAAGGTATAAAGCAGATACCTGAAAGTACAAACAACAACGCAGAAGAGAAACTAAATTTCAAACCACAGAGATTCAGTTCGAAGCTGCAAAAGTACTGAGAGCTGAACATAGACACATTTAAAACCGTCTTTCTTTATGCTCTCCTGCACAGAATTGAGTCTCAACTTAAACACATAGAGGAAAAAAAAACACACAGAAAGGCAAACTCGGCTACTGGCAATGGGAAATTATTCAGTTGCCCATTTAAACAACCTGCATATATGCACTAACTTTGGTGTAAAAATGATATTAGAGACTAGCTAGTAGAAATAGTGGCAGTTAAAGAGGTTAAATACTTCCCTCAGGAGTTGGTGGAGAACAATAACAGAGCTGAAAGAGAGAAAATTCATGGTCACGCAAACACAACTCCAAATGAATCATCAAGTTGCTCCTGATCAGCTGGTTGTGTAAATAGACAACTGTTGCTAATACATCATCCATATCAACTTCACAATAAGATGATGAGTCATAAGGGTTCAAGGTAATCTGTTATCATTATACAACACAGGGTTGTAGTTTCTTCATAATACACACAAAATACAACATATATTCAGCTAATTGAATTCAGAATGAAATAAGGTGAAAATATAAAATAAATACATATATACATGTGCACATATGCAGCCAGGAAGTATTCTGTAGTGCATTAAAATTTCTGCCAGGATGGTGATGATAATATGGTCGACAGCTTTGCGTAAAAAGTTCAAATATCTGTCCATCGGCTTTAACTGAGTTTTAGCATGAATGCAGAGTCCTCCTCCCCTCGTCCTACTGGGGTCTTGTATATTGCGTCCTCTCAGCTCGGAGTACGAGCCACCCGTCAAGTGCAACAGCTCGATCCAGGATGCCGTGAAGCAGGTCTCTCTGTGTGCCACAACAGCCTCAGACTTTCCCGTTGTTCGGCCAGCCTGAGTTTCATTTCGTTTTCCTGACCGGACGTTATCCAGGAGCAGCCTTCAGTCCCAGCTGTAGCGTGGCTCGCTCTCCTCCTCTTGCCCTGAGGCGGTCTCCGGTGTTGCGTCCAGTTGATCTGGCTGGGTGGTCGAAAGATGCCGGCCGCATTGTTGATCCACTTAGGTTTACTGCTCTTTAATCCGAACCTCACGCTTCCTTTTCCAGTGCCTACGAGTGTATTTCTGTCATAGGTGATGCATGTTCCAGCAATAAAGCTGGAAAAAAAAAGAGATTAAAGGAGAAAAATAGCCAAGTTTGAAGGAGTTGCACAACCATTGCCGTAGCAAACAAAGAAGATAAATAAAGAGCAATAGGTATTTTTATAGCTCAGTAGAATTGGCTTTGCTGTTCCTGGTTTTCCATTTACACTCAGAGCTTCAAACAACTGGAGGGAGAGTCAACAACACTAAAAACACGAAGATTATAGCTGCATTTTAATTGCAAAAAGGTCAGAAATAAAAGAAAAAGAGTTATTTGATAGCGAATTCTGCTTCTTCCTTTATAATATTCAAAATTCACAGGCAGGACATTAAGTTGGAACTGTCAATTAATTCCTGTTTACTCTCCTGCTGCAGGTAAAATGTTTGACTTGATGTTTATTTATTGCTCCACACAGTCGACATGAATAAACACTGGAAATGCATGAAGACACGATACTAGTTTCCCAGTTAATTAATTAGATTTTTTTTTCATAAGAGATGATGATTGAGACAATAAATGTATTACAGTGATCCTAGAAGGCACATCGCCTACACAACGGTGCATTTAATCTCTCTGCCTCGCTCTCTGTTATACTTGGTGCTGCTGCTGTTACATTCGTCTGACAGCAGCCAGTTCAGATTTGCGTCGTGTTGAAAGTGATACAGAAATGTTTCAGTTCCGACCAGGGTGCTTCTACAGATGTGAGACCAGCATGTCGCATTTCTGTCACATTAAAGGGATAGTTTGCTTTATTTGAAGTGGGGTTGCATGATGATGAGTAGATACTGGTCCACTGGTGTAGGGAGCTAATCAATATACGGCTGTGGACAGGGCCAGCAGCAGAATTTAACGCCTGAAAAAAAATTTAATATCAGTTTTTGTGTATGCTGTATTTTAGGGCCATGCATCGAATGTGGCAATACAATATGTATCATGATACAGGTGTTATAATTCAGTATATTGTGATATTGTAAGTAAGGTTCTATTTTTTTAATCTAATTTTAGGAGAACTGTCATAGTATACAGACCTCACCTCACATCATGTGCAGAAAAGCTGAGTTAAAGTTGAAATTTACTTTTTTTTTTGCTTTCTAGGAGTTGGATCTTTTAGCACAACACAAAATAAACCACGGTCACCAGTCTTTGCATGAATTGTGATATCCCGATAGTGTTTTTGAGAATCGATACAGTGTCGCAAAACACCCCTACTTTATTTAGAATATTTGCTCCGCTTTACTTTGCCATCAGAGAGCCTTTTTCGACAGGAAATCACTGTTACATGAGACAAATATCGCTCTCTCCAAACCAACCAGACTCCTTTGACAAAAAACGGTCATTTTACCTCACAGAATACGGAGGTTGCTGGTCTGCTGCAGCCTCGATCAGGTGTGTTTGTTTGTGTTATTGTGTGACTTATGAGTTTTAAAAGGACAGTTTGGGTTCACCAAAGTCACACAAACACTACAACACAAACTAACTAACTGATCGAGGCAGTGGTAGACCAGCAACTCTACAACTCTAAATTGCTGTTTTTGCCAGTGGAGTTTGGTTGGTTAAGGGAGAGCTGTATTTGGCTTATATAACTGAGGTTTCCCGTTGGACAAGGCTGCATTATGGCAAATATTCTAAATACAGAATACACTTGAACTGTTCTATATTTCTTTTAGGTTGCTAAAATAAGTTTTGTTGCTGACTCAGTCCACAGCAGTACATCAATTAGCTCCTACACCGGGTCTCCTGCTGCTTCTTCCAAACTGACTAAAACGTTGACTATTAGGGTTCAGACAATACACCTGATTATCAAGAGGCTTGGGTGCCGAATTGGACATGTATTGCAATTGGATATTATGATTTATTGCAATTTTTGGTTGCTTTTTGAACACCAGACCAGGAGTCTATAACCTGCAGCTCTCTTTTGCCTCCCTCCAGAGGCAAAAATGGAAATTAATAATAATTCTTATTTATTATTTATTATTATTTAATACTTTGTCATTGTTGTCGGCCCAAAGTGATTCTTTCAGTCTCTTATTGTAGAAATGTGGACTCTATACCCAAAATAAAACAAGAATGTTCTGATATTTCGTCAACTAAAATGTGCGTCACAGACTATTTGTACAGCTTGGCGCCTTTTCCTCTAAACTTTGGCAGCGGCTGGTCTTATTTCTCCCTTGAGTAGCTATAGATGCAAAATCCCAAAGAAGAAAGAATTTAATGGTTGTGCCTCCAAAGAGATTTTTTTTTCCTTTTCGACCAAAAATGCCTCTTTTGATCATAAAAGTTGCTGACCTCTGCGACTGCACCGTGGGAAAAAGTTGAATCATACACTTCTAGAGGCTGTATATCATGACTCAGGTTTCCCAAAACGACGCACATCAAATGCCAGTCAGAGTTTTATATCAGCAGCAGCATTCCCGTACGCGTGTAAAAGTAGTTAAATAAAATACTTTTTGAAGTGAAGTTCTACATTTAGCTGTTCATGCTCATCAAGCTGGAGCCATAACAAATAAATAAATAAAATAAGATGAATAAGAGCCCCTGAAAATGGCACACAGCTCAAATGTGAGTTTTGACCCCTTTAGGTTGCCGTAGCAAAGTGAAATCAGCAGCTACTAGTTTGTTTCCACAGATCGGAAGAAATAGACGCCTGAAAGTCTGAGCACACTTGTAGTTTTATTTTAATCATGTAAAGTAAATGGAAGTGTATGCATGTTAAGATTATATCACCGCAACTGTGATGCTAATTTCCGTAAGCATGTGAATGGGAATTCCCATTATATGTTAGCGTCAAGCTAATGGACTAAGCACTAGGTATTTATATAAATTAATTATATATATATATATAAGTACCTCATACAACCCCACTTAAAAAAAAAAAAAAATCCAAACTGCCCTTTAAACACTTTGTATTACCTCATAGTTTTCTCTCCTTCCAGGGTTTCTCTTTTAAACAAACACATTAACCCCAAAAACATTAATTTCACATCCTTCATTACAATCAATCACTGTCAATACAAAACTATCAGCCCCAAATGCAATACAATCTCATTAACACGTTTTCAGCTTGCGACCTAAATTGACTAAATATAGCCTTGCCGTGGGATGTAGACTCAATAAAACATACTGTTAGTCTTCTATAGCTCGTGTGAGCAGGAGAGCAGGAGTGTGACCCAGTTATGGTTCAATGTGTCACGGTTCTGCACATATAAATATATAAATATATATATATATATAATTTAACAACAATAACCACAACAGCATTTTGCACGTTAAGTTCAGTTGGTAACACTATGATAACTATCATTAATAAATGGTAGTTTGATAGTTATTTCACTGTAAAACAATGAAATGATTACTTATGTTTACTAATAATTAATAATGCAGTAATTTATTATATCATTGATTTTCATAAAAGATTATTGTTTATAAAATGTGTATAATTTATGTATTGAATCATAACTGTTAAGAGACAATCGCAATTACATCCTAATCACAACATTTTATATACTATATTAAATATTCTTCAATGATTATAAAATTATTTTGTAAACCTTTAAAAAAATCAATATTTGGAGTGATGGACCAGTTAAAAAATGGTTTGTAAACTTCTAGAAACATTATTTGGGAGGCTGTTATACAGTTTATGAAAACTTTACAATTGCTTAATAAATGGTTTAAAAATATATATAAACAATATTTGACTGTTTATTAACATTAAAGTAACAAGTAACTAAAGTTAAATGATTACATTTCTAATGATGGTCAATATAAAGTTTTTACAGACAGTTTTTTTTGTTGTTTTTTTTTACTGTGCATTTCTCTGCTCCACAAAAGAGCAAATTTTGATATTTGCTCTCATTTGAATGGATTTGAGAAACAGAGCAGAGCTCCAGCAGCAGGATCTGGTTTATCTGCTGCAGGAGGTGCACAGGTGTGACTGCAGGTGAGGCAGGTGTTTCAGTCTGTGTACTCAGTCAAACTCCTTCTGGGTGAAGAAATAAAACCAAATAAAACAAAAAAAAATCCCTCCCTGAAAGAGCGACAGTCGTGTGATTCAGCCGAGAGTCACGTCTGACCTCCAGACCTGCACAATCTGGTCCACTTCAGTTCGCGTAACACTCACGACGTAATGTTGTCAGTGACTCGCAACCCGCCAGCCGGCTCACTCTGAATCACACTGGGGGAGGATTTTTTTTTTTTGTGGACTCAATATTCATCTTCCTGTCAGACATTTTCCTGTTTGTCTGTGTTGTTTCCTGTTTCTTCATCTCTGCATCCACACTTCCACATTTGTAAACTTATAAAGAACATGACACGATTTGTTTAGGACTGGATATCGGTCAAATGTCATCGATACTTGTGCTGATATCTTCTTGATACTGGTTCCTGAATGCTACTTGTTTCAGTACCAATTTTATAAAGAAAAATAAAATAAAATTACACATTATGATGCAAATCTTAAGTTTTATTTTTCAGCTCCTTGGCATTTTTCCACTCAGAGGGCCCCAGTTTAAAGGCCCAGTGTGTAAGATTTACAGTGATCTATTGTCAGAATTTTGTTTTCATTAGTGTATTACAATCTGAAAATGACAATTATTGTGTTTTTATTACCTTAGAATGAGCCGTTTAGATCTACAGAAGGTGCAGAACCCATCACGCTGCACCGCCATGTTTCTGCAGTCGCCCAGAACTAAGGCTGCACAATTAATGGCAATTATTGAAATCGCAATATGGCCAGGTGCATTACCCACTTCACACAACCCTGCAATTTCTTTTTTGTTTTGTTTTTTTTTAAGAAAAAGGAAAAATGTGTGATGTAACACCATTATAGTGAAGTTCTGCAGTGCTGCACAGATGTCTCTGCCTATAAATCCTGATCTCCAGATGTAAGAGAACATGTTCATTTGGTACAGACGCCAACAGATGTCACATCATCACAATTTCAAGGGGTTTTTTTCAGAAAAAACGAAGATTGTGACGCAAAAATTCCCGTTAATCGTAGCACTTTTTTTTTTTTTTTTTTTTTTCTTACCATATTGTGCAGATCTACCCAAACACTGGCTTTTGTGTCTTTGCACGCTGATCCTTTAGGTTACCACATATATTACAGAAACATCAGCTTCTTATGTTCTGGTCTAAACGTTGTGTACCAAAAATCCCTCTCATCGGAGCGCCGTCCTCAGTAATCTCTGAGGTGGAGGAATCCAGTGGTGGAGATTTTGGAAACTCTGAAATGTTAAGTAGACTTTCCAGGGTTCAGTGTTCGCCTTTTCAGGAAAGTAGGTCAGAAATCTATCTCTTGCCCAAAGTCAATTTTATTTATTTATTTTCTGTTTATTAGCGTTCATGTTTAATCTAGGGCTGCAGTGTCCAGTGAAAAATGTTCATTTCAGTTTTTCTTCTTCTTATTTTTCCAAAAGTTTTTCATTTTTATATGATAGTAAATGAAGAAAAGTGCGCAATCTCTGTATTTTTTGCAGGAGAAATTTCTTTAGTGATTAATTGAAATAGTTAAATAGTTAAATTGTGTTTTACCACTTTCCCTGTTGGACAAGTGAGTAGCCCGACAGATGTTTTACTCCCCCTGCTTGAATGTTACCGTGGAGCTAGTCTGCTTTAAATTTATTCAATGCAAGTTCAAAGTTGTTGTGTTGCCGGTCTTGGCAGCAAGATCCTTTTTGCAGATGCTGCACTGCACATTGATGCTGATCACACTTTTTAGGTCTTGTTAGACATTTTTTTTACACCTTTGTGAGGCACACTGTAGGGAGGCCACTCGAAATAAAACAAAACACACATGTGAGCCCGTCTCTGGGTGTAACATTGTGTTTTTCCTGCATGCCCTCATGACAGGAAATGTTAGGCAGCCAGTATTACCAGATCTTGGTACATGCAAGCTGCAGTCTTCAGGTATCGAAATTGGATACTGAATGACAAGGCATTTTTTAGCACTCGAAGTATCAAAGCAATGTGGTTGGTGCCATAAAAGTATTGACTTTCAGTATCCAGCTGGCTAAATGTTAAATCTGTTAACTGATTTGTTTTCAGCTCGACTGCAGTGCATTTTAGAGCTTCATCCGTGTGAACTGTTAAAATGACAACAAATTGTGAAGAAGTTGACATGGTTGTCAGTATGTTTGTGATGCAGCTTCTTGGCATTTCTTCTTCTTTATGATTTTGTAGCATGAGTGTCCATGTCCTCCCCCTGATTGTACCTGTTCAGTCAGTATTCCTGACCAAAGCACTGCCTTAGAACTGGAGTTATTTCCTGTAGAAGGATGAGTTAAATGCAGAGACTGAATCTGAATATATAATTGTACTTTCTTTGTTTGTATATGTCGCCACAAAGTTGATGTTTACCTTCTGTCTTCTTCTTCTCGTGCAGGTGACCTTACTGTGGGAGGACCAGACACGGCGCCACCTGCTGGCCAGCACCAGACTCTACTTCCTGCCTGAGGACACACCGAGGGGCCGGACCAGAGAGCATGGAGAGGTGGGTCAAAGGTCACGGGGAGACAGACTCCTCTTCCTGACGAGGTGTTTCTACATTTCTGCATGGGAGGATTTTTGATTTTTCAGCCATTTGTTTATTCCTCCAGTTATTCCTGTAAATATGTCTGCAGCACAGTGCAGGCTTTATTAAACTCTCCAAATTTAATTTGTTTTAGTTTAATTTAAATGAATTATGGCTTTTTCTATCCAAAATACAAAAAAAAACCTCCCACAGAAACAAAACTCTTCTGTTTCCACCACAGGATATCATAGAGACAAAATAAAATTGATTTAGTTACTGATAATTATGTAGCATACACGTACACAAAAACTAACACAGATGTCATTCATGAATAAGGGTACTCTGATTGATCGGCCACTAGTCGTTATCGGACGATATGTGTTTTCAGTAAACTCATAGATCGTGGTCTCTGTAAAGGCCGATCAGATAATGACACCTCAGGGTCGGAAATCAACACCTGCCAGGTACCAAATGCGGCTAACTTTTGGTTTTGCGAGTAAATCTCACACAGTAACAGATGATGCATTCAGGTACGCTTCATAAACTCTGAAGTCTACATTGCTTTGTACGGTAAAGCACGAGAACACTGACAGGGACTTAATGGTGCATTAAAGTGCACCCCAGAAATTCTTTCACTACAGCGTTTTTATTTTTATTTGTTTAATTATAACAATACCCGATTCATTTCTACTTTAAAAAATCAATAAAAACCCAATCAAAATGTTTTCAGCAAATTATGACAATATTCTTGCACAACAGGTCCCCAACAGCCACTGTGATCATTTTCAAGCTGTGCTGCATCATTTTGGAGGATGTGGTTTTTGGTGCTGTTGAACTGTATTGTGTTATACAGAAAGGTGTTTCTGCCACTTGTCTTCAAACGCCTCCTGTTTAACTTGTGAATTCTAACCTGGTGGGCATCAAAGTTTAACCTAACCTATAATAATATGTTGTGTCTTCTTAGGTCTACTCATATTTTCTGTTAGTAATTTGAGCCTGCAAAGTTATCAAATAGTGCAAAAAGTTAAAAAAAAGGAAATAAAATAAAAAGAAATTTAAAGCCTACAATATTTCCCTCTGAAAAGTAGTGAAATAGACATTTCAAGTGACATGAAATGTAAAACGCCAGCATCTCAGACAAAAACAAATGCATGCCTCAAATCGATTATTTTCTCATTTAATCGATTTACTAGATGTTTGGTCTCTAAAATGTCAGAAAATGGTGAAAGATGTTGATCAGTTTTTCCCAAAGCCCAAGATCACATCTGCAAATGTCTTGTTTTGGCTACAACCCAAAGATATTCAGTTTACTGTCGTAGAGGAGTGCAAAAAAAACAGGAATCAGACAATCTTGACTTTTGTTTTAAAATATAAACCAATTAATTGTTGGTGATTAATTTAATAATAAGTTAATTGTTGCAGCTCTACACTGCACACAAAACTCAGATCAAATTGTCAAACCAGGAAGTGCTGATTAAATATTAATATTCTGTTATTACATTGCCTATTTTTTGCTTAAAATGTTTACAGAAACATGTTTTACTGTATTGTTTAGCTGTAAGACAAGAGAGATTATCACCAGGCAGCCGCCATTTTGGCTCTGGTGTCTGGAGGGGAACCCCAGAACCATGAAAGATCTCAGGAGAGTGATAATTTGAACCTAAACTATGATCTTTCTCGAACACTAACCAAGTGTTTTCCGTCTCTAAACCCACGCAGATCTTAAACGAAGCGTTGTCACATTATAAAGCATAATTAGTTTGTACAGTGTGATCACACTTGCAAACAGCAGTGTTGCAGTGTTCATCAGAAATGGCTCAATATTCTGTACCGGCAACACTTATTTCTCACCTAAAATGTTTTCACAAACAAATTTTAGTGTAGCTGTAATATGATTAAGTTGCTCACCACTAACGTTGTTGTGCAGCCCCGTGTTGTATAATGATAATAAATGATCTTGGTGTCTTGACAAGGCCGCCATGTTGAAAACAGCCACAGGGAAGATCGAGAGTGACTCTGTGCACAAACACTGAAGGTGCAGCCGTCTCAGCTAAACAGAGAAGCACAGATAACAACAAAAACACGCGGAGTGTGACTTTATTCTCTGCTGTGGGAGTAGGGCTGCACGGTTTGGTAAAAACCGTCATATTGTGATTATTTTGACTGAAATTGTGATATACGATAGGATCAGTGAAAATGATCAGTTTTACATTAAAATTTCCACGTTCACTGAAAAAGAAGAGCTATTAAAATTAAGATGATGTGATTCTTATTGAAGTCTGAACCAAACAAACGTGTTTTCTTTCATCTGAAGAACAAGATTTTTAGGCCAGGGTGCTGCAGTACTTCATTATAATGTTGTTTTCCTTTTTCAAAAAAAAATTGCAATTTGGTTCTGGTTCTGCAGTTTGGATGTCGCGCTCGGCCATATTCCAATTTTATCGCGATTGATTGTGCAGCCCTATCAGGAAATCACAACTCCACTGTATCTTTACATTTATTGAGGCTGTATGTCGTATTTAACACCTTTAACTACTTGAGTAAATGTACTTAGTTACTTTCCACCACTAAAAAGAGTAACCTAAAAAAAATCAAAACAGTATGAAGCATGAAAAATAACAGTAGTGTCCCTCTGTAATTCCTGTGGGCTCGTAATGGGAGTCAACGTCTCCCTAATATAATCTGCTTAAAGAAGTCTATTAATAACCTCGTCACAGGAACGCTGCCTCCTTTTTTTTTATCCAAACATGTTTAGAATGTAAAACACGTTTCGGTCAAAGTCTCATAATCTGACTCGTCTTTTTTTTTTTTTCCCATGCTACAATATATGACTCAAGAACAAACATTTTTATTTATTGATCCGCCTGACTAAAAAAAAAAAAAAAGATAAAAATCAGGACTTAAAATGCAAGAAAAATAAACAGTGATCTCACATGAACGGAGCAAGAAAAGAAGTATCAGATGTGCCTGTGGCCCGCTGAGTGTTTTTGATTAACACAGTTCACATGCAGGCTGCAGCTCACATGAAAAATCCCCCTTTTGGGAATGAGACTAATGTATTACCCAAATGTAAATCCTATGACTTGTCTGAAACCAAATTTTCCACATTTTGAACTTTGATATTCCACTGCTGAAGTCTCGATATAGAGGTTTGCTTTTTCCTGCTGGAAAAATGATCCTTCTGGAAGTTGTTGTGTCTTTTTTTTTTTTTTTTTTTTTGCAGGAATCATCGCCCAGTTTTATCTGAAAGTCATCCTTTTGTCTTTATAGATTGTTAGGATCAGTCAGTTTAAGCTTTTTATACTGAAACATGCATGCATGCATTTATCAAGAGTCATTTTTAAGAGAAACAAAACCTGTAATATATTAACTTTTTGTGCTGATCAAACAAAGAAGACATAATGTGTTTGATCGGTGAGCTTCAGAGCTGCTGGTATGTGGATTTTGTCATGGTTGCACAGAGCCAGGCTAGCTGTTTCCCCCTGTTTACAGTCTTTATGCTAAGCTAAGCTAATGGCTGCTGCCTGATCTCACTGTTGAGTCACATGCACAAGTCACAACAGTATTTTTTTTTAAACATTACAGCACAACTCAAGTCTGAACTGAAGGACATCAGATTTATGTGAAGGCGACTGCTGCGTGTTAACCCTTTGAATGCTTCACTAGAGATGATCTGTCACACTGTAAAAATAAACTATATGTTTTAACTTTGTGTTCAGGCTGCCTTAAAACTTAAAGTTTATTGCATTTGAAAAGATAAATTGAGGTAATCTTGTAATGATTCAAAACCAATAACCTTTTCTGCTGAAACTTGATATTAATTCAGTTGTACTCGAGCCTAAGAACCAACAACTGTTCAGTCACACTGACAAAGATAAACAAATTTCATTTCCTTTCACATTTTCTCAGTTTAAAAGGTCAGTTCTTCATTTCACACAAAGAACCTACAGCTGCAGCTGCGCTTGTTGGAACAAAGACAGTATGTGAAACTGCTCCCAGTGAATTTATTAAATTTTAAGAATTTAATACTGACTTTCATCATTTTCAGAAAGTTTTCATTATAGTGAAAACAAACAAACATGACCCGTCTTAAAATGTATTTGAGACACGCAGCAAGTTTTCATCAAACGGTATGACAGAGGGCTCTCAGGAGAGTTTTAAATCTCAAACAATGCATGCTGGGAAGTCTGTTAATGTGCTGATCATGTGTCTTTAGAAACTTAATGAGTTTATTGAATTCTGTACGTACATATCACAAGTTAAAAGACTTAAAAGTAGAAGAACTCATATTCATAAGTTCTGAAAATAAAATTAATAAAATTTTAAGTCCAATTACTCGAATAAATAAAATAACTTATTTATATGTTAAGTTATTGAGAAACAATTAGTTGATTCCACTATTTTGCATATAAATGTGCAGTTCCTACATTGGTAGTTGTATTATTGACCACCCTGTTAATATTTATTAGCTTTATAGAAGCATTCTGACTATATTTGATCCTCTCTCTCTTCATTTAGGTTAAATACATATATATATTTTGCTCTATTTGTGTGATCTATTTGGAAATGTACTCTTTCAGTGCCCTGATATCATTTTGTACCATAACGTTTATTATGTAACTGTAAAATATCCTGCCTCCAAGTGTTAGCCACTCTTGACAGATCAATAAAAGTGTGTTTACATATAAATATTCTGTATTTTGTGTAAATAATATCAGCAGATATATTGAGGCTTTTGTTTGTTATATCAAATTTTTATATTTTTTTGAATTTGAACTTTGGAAATGATCACATCTCTCTTTTTCCAATAAAGTTTGACTTTTGGACTTGGAAATATTTGGATTACAATCCTACTACACGGCCACCACTGGAATCTAATTCTATGAGATAGTAAAATACTATTAATATTAGTGTAGCCTGTTCTTTTTCTGCAACTGTGCAGAAATACCAGGTTTAACCAGAATAACTAGACATGCAAATAAATCATTCAAATGTCAACATTATGAATGAAGCTTGTAACTATTTGGTAGAGCCCCAGATTTGTAACGTACAGCGTTCCTCCTGTGGGCTGAAGACAAGCCATGAGTTCCAAAATTCACTTCAATTAACATTTAAAGTTCAGCAGCAGAAAATACTTTATTTTACTTTCCAGACATGTGAAACACATGTGACAGCAGCTCTGCATCTTATTTACTGACACAAACCAGATGAGCTGCTGCTAATTTATGTCTGTAGTTTTAGTAAATTTTCTGCTAAATTGAAAAAGTGCAGTGACGCAAACGTTTGTGCCACCGACAGTAATTCGCACCAGGCTCAGTGAACGCGGCGCAGCGACTCTTTAAAAGTTGTGCACGTTGCTCCTTTAAGTTTCCCTGAATACAAACAGTTACGCGTGAAAAACTGAGCCACTTTTCGCCAGTTCAAAGCTGCTGACGTCTCCTCCCATTCCAGTTTGTCAGCTGTGATCCTGCTCAGTCCTCGAGGCAGAGACGACACAGCCCAACCCCCTCCCTCCTCATCCTCCTCCTCCTCCTCCTCTGGGCCGCAGCCAGGTGGGAGCTCCTCACATTCCTGCTCCTCCAGCAGCCAGGTGTGAGCTCATTAACACCGCAAAGGGCCGACGAGTTTCTGCACAAAGTGGCTCTGAATAAACATTTTTAAAGCTCAGATATTCTCACTCTGAAACTGTCACTTTTCTAAGCGTGATTTTATTGATTAAAGCCCCTCGTTTCATAAATGTGATGCTCTGAATAGGTCTGAATTAGATTTTAGATTTTATTTGTCTACACATATATTAGAAAATACAACTTCATATATACATAAACAGATAAAATGAGATGGAGAGGTTCACTAAACCCTCAGAGGGGCATGATCAGGGCACTCAACAGTGCATATCCAAATCCATTAATAATGAATACAAAAGTGAAGGACAGAGAAGAAAAAAGTTAAAGGATAACATTGCACACACAAGCAGACGTTCAGATTAATTATTAGAGGCAGTTTACAAAGATAATCTATGACGATAACATTGTGGAGTTAAAAACAATCAGTTGTTCTGGTGCTAATTTTAAAAGATTATGATGATGTTCAGCAGATCGGAGGCCTGAGTTTATCGTTATTTCAAGTGGATTAGTTATAAAAATGTTGATTTAAAGAATACAGATCATGACAACATAAAGGAAGAGTCCTGTGTAAAGAAATTTGCACTTGGTTGACTTGATAAACAAAGATGATGTCGTGTTTCTACAGTGGCCCAGAGCGGACAAACCAAACACTGGCATGAGATGCAGCTTTTCAGGTTCTGTGCAAGTTTTGCAGCCACCATAGGAAGGGGAGGGTGTAAGCTGACCGCAAGATGCCACTAAATTCTTCACACTGGTCCTTTAACCCGAATGACTGAATGTAAAAGCTACAGTAGTAACTTTAAAACTTAAACTTATAACTCTTTTCAGATGCAGACTAAGAAACATTTCTGGCTTCATCTATCAGTTAAAGTGGTGGGATTTTATCTGACAGGCACCTTTTACGTTAACGTTCCTTATTGCATGAAATTTGACACCTGGTGCATGAAACAGAGGTTAAACGTAACATGTAGAGAGAAAAGCTTAAAAATGCAGCTGATGTTTCTATATTCAAAATTGTTTTGGATCAATGTTTTGTGTGTTAAACATGGAAACTTCTTGTGTTTTTCATTTGTGACAGTTCCAATAATTCTATCAGTCATTATGGTTTATTGACCTAAAAAGCATTTTAGCACAATTTTACATAATTTAGGGATCTGAAGCATTTTAAGATGATGTAGGAAATCACAATAAGCAAAAATACAGACATAGGCACTGGGGAAATATTTCTATCAAAACATGTCAGCATATCTCAAAACCTAAAAAGATCCATTTAAAGAACTTGTTTGTTGTAGATCAAAATATTTTGCATTTTTAGTAAATAAGTTAAAAAATACAATAATCTGACATGATTTTTTTTCATCTAATGCCCTAATTGTCAGTACTTCTTTCATTATTGTGGGTTTAATGAGTTATATAACATTTTAGCTGAGCTTGTGCAGATTTTAGGGATATGAGTTCAGAACTTTCCATGTGTTTCATCAGAGCAAAAAACTTTATGGTTCTTCAGTAAATAAAGACAAAAGCAGTGTGACTGTTCAGCTTCGACATAAAGGGCTCAAATCCTTGCAGTAAATATCGGCCCACTGGCTTGTTTTGGTTTATACTCGAGCTCAGATTCGGCTGATAACATGTAGTTAGACTCAGCAGAAGAGAAAACCTGAATACTACAACTGTTCTGTGTCAGTTATCTACAGATGCATGAAATTCTCTCAGTCAAACGTGTATTTCTCATCATAAACTTCCTCTTTCATTTTCAAACGTTGCATCATATGCACGGTTGGAGGAAGTAAAGCAGCGAGTATACAGCACTGTAAAAATACTCAAATGTACTTGAAGCATTAAACGTGAAAGTACTCGTTTCATTGTTATATTATTGAATCATTGTTGTTGGTGTTTTAATAAGTAAGCAGTACTTCACTTTGTGACAGTTTGACTTTTAGTGTTTTTTTTTGCTTATTTTGTTACGGGTGCCAGACAGGTCTCTCTTGATATTTAAGATTTTAAGATTAAAGGTTTTTGTTCAGTTTTTAGTTTATTTTTGTTTCTCACTTTAAATCAAACTGCACAAAGAATGAAAATAAATTAAAATCTACACCCTGCTCATTGATGACCGCTCAACTCAACTTAACAAAAACCAACCCAAACCCAAAATTTCAGCACAAAAAAACAGAATGAATCTGTTTAAAGTCTTTTTCAAAACACCCACCAAAAAATCAGCGCAAAGTGTTTATATATTGACATCCAAACCCTAAAATCCTGATCCAAAGTTCACAAAGTAATAATTAATAGAATGTGATATTAGAAATATTAAACCCAAAATTCCACTCCGTGTTTTCTTTTTAGCTTGTCTTTTTTTTTTAGTTCAAATAAATACAGTTTCTCAAAAAAGGGGAAAAAAAAAGTTCAGTTCATGTTATAAACAAAGATCATTCAATTCACTTCAAAAACCAAACAAAAGCAAAAATAAAAATAGTCTAACTTGTGTCAGAGTCAGTCAGCGATCCAGTCGGGCAGCGATCCAGTTCGGGTTTTTGCTGCTGGCCTGTTGAGTGACCAGCTTCCTTAAACAGCTGTGAGTCAAAGTGGAGCGGTCCAGGAGTAACGTAGACTGCTGGAGTTTGCATATGCTCACAGGAACAGCTGGCAGGGGCGGATGAAACCGTTTCAACGTCTGCTGGCAAATTTATTCTTGATCTATCAGGCGTAAAAATATAAATATAAAGATGTAGAATATGTACTGTATGTACTGTGTGTGTGCTTTCAAAGAAACATTATTGAAGTCACACAAGACAGATGAGACGTAATGAAATGACAAGGAACAATAAAAAATAGTAATGAGAAAGTAAAAAACTACTTTTATTTGCAGGTTGTGGGTTTTTTAACCCCAAATGTTAGACTGACAGCTTATTTATGAGGTGTAATGTTATTTTACGGGAATTCAAATGCTCAGATATCTTTGAAAGACTAAAATCACCATTTCAGCTTTTTAAAAAGTGAATTTTACTTATTCATTTTATGTGATGGGGACGGTGTGTTGTAACGTAGCTCCAGTACAGAGGATGAAATTAAAGTATACAGCTTCAATTATCCTATACCATAGATGTGAAAATAAAATACATATATCACAATACACCTCAGTAATCTTGAGCACAGTTGGCTGACAGAAGCTGTTTACTTTTTCTAATAAAACCTCATCTGAGTAGTTTATCTTTCACACTCCGCGAGTTCTTTATATACATGTCATGTAAATTTCAGGACTTGTGTGTCGAGCCTGTGCAGGTGTGTTCTTAAATATGAATGAGCAGGTGAGAGATGAACAGGTGGAGCATGGGAGGAGCCGAGTTGTGCTGTGGAGTAAACACAGTGTTTCCCAGGACAGAAATGGCATAAAATTTGAGGTTTGCATGACATTGAATCACCTCATTTATGCATTAATTGTCATGTTTAAGTCTTGAGACTGAATTTACTCAACATTTTCAGCCTTTATCGACCTTTTAATTAACATGTTTAGAATTTGTTGTAGCTTACATATTAATTCTTTTAAAACCCTACAGTAAATGATGAGGAGTGTGGTGCTGGTGAGTTCATACACACCTCTGAATAAATGCAAGTCTGACCGTGGAACAAACCTCTCTGTGTGTTTAGGATGAGGTTCTGGCGGTGTCCAGGAAGATGGTGGTGCGGGTGGAGGACCTGGTGCGATGGTCGTGTCCACAGCCGGCAGATTGGAGCAGCATCGTGAAGGCGGCGGCGCCCTGCGGGACCAACGGCCTCCACAAACCTCTACAGAGCAGCGATGGCAACAGCAGCAACAACACGGCCAACAAAAGCAGCGAGCCACTCAACATCAAAAAAGAAGAAAGTAAGAGACAACAAAACACTGACATGACAAGGAGCCTAACTGGAAACTACATATTTGTATGGTACCAGTTTTTAATATACTTCCTTGTCCTTTGAGCCTCTGGAAGGCTTTTAATGTGAAACTTCTTTGCAGGAAGTGTTAGGTTTCACTGACAGTAGCTTCTGTAAGGCCACAGACAGTTGGACAGACGGTTTATTTTACCTCAGGAGGACATTTGATTCACGTGTGTCTCATGTATTTTTCTCTGTCTCAGATGATCAGACGGAGCATCCGGGCATCAAAGTTCTCAGCTACCCGCAGTACTGCCGCTTCCGCTCCCTGCAGAGACGCATCCAGGACGGAGCACGGGGACCGGGGCTGCAGGACCCCCACCTGCTGGCCCTGGGAGCCGTTAAGGTGCTGCCCGACACCCGGCTGATGTACTGCAGGGACACCTTCAACCACCCGACACTGGAGAGCAGCGCCAACTTCTACTGGCAGTTCAGTAAGTGTTAAAGTAAAACCAGTCCACTAATTCACAGGGAGAAAATACCAGAGCATGAATCACACTGAATAACTGAGGCACATGATTAATTAAGTTACTTACTGCACAACCCTGGTACTCTAATGCCAGAATAACACCTCCCATTGTGGTAATTTGCTTTACCACACCTTTATGTAGAAATAATAAAGGAAGCACGAGCTGTAATCAACTTCAAAGACAAGATATTTAATGTTCAAACTGATATTCTTTCGTAAATAAACACTTATTCTGAATTCGATGCCTGCAGCACGTTCCGAAGAAGTTGGGACGGGGGCACCGAAAGACTGGGAAAGCTCAAAAAACATCTGTTAAATATTATTTAATTAGATTATTAGATATATTGTCTTTGTACAGCGTTCAGTTGAAGGCAGTTCAAACAGGATTTGTAAGACACGCAGCGTCCAAACTCTTTTGGACCTGGGGTTGTATAAAGGCGACCCTTTGATTGAGGCGTGGAAAATAATTTGTTCAGTCTCTTTCAAAATAAAAAGAAGAGTCTCCGTGTTTACTCAGAAACATCAAACGTCATTTCTATATTTTGTTGCTCATTGTTTCACCAGAATTCTTGTATTTCACAGCTCAAATAATATAACACATCACACATTTTATAACATTGATAGATGTGTTTAATGTGAATATTTGATTGTATTGATGCTAAATGCTTCTGCTGTTCGTCCACCAGACAGACAGGTTCACATCAGATGAATATAAATCTTTAAAGTCGTAAATACCAGATTAAAAAAAAGAAAAGTTTATTTAAATGTTCTGGTTATTTCTGGCGCTTCTTTTTCTTGCATTCTTTGAATCTTTGTTTGTTGTTCGTGTTCAGCAGGAAGTCCGTCTCTCAGTCTGCGAGGGCGACCTCGCAAGAGGAGAGGCCGAGACGGCAAAGACTCCCCGACCTCCAGCCAATCAGAGTCCTGGTTAGAGAAGATGAAGGTTTGTTCTTCATGTATAATACATCGTCTTCCTGTCCACATTAAGATCTGATCAGGATCAGTGTCGCCAACTATTATACAATTGCAAGAAGTGTCAAAAAGGACTGTCTAACTTGCAATATATCATTTATTTGTGACGTTTCGGTACTAGACCTTCATCAGGCAAACTTGCCAATGTGCTGGTGTCCTTTTTTCAACTTTTTGGTCGACTCGCGTCTCTCCAACGCACCTGTCTTATCTAATAGATGTGCAAAGTGCTTCCTTTGTTACTATTTTACGATGAAAGCAGCTAGCACTCGCTCTAAAAGTCACCAAAAGTTGCCAGATGGTGTCATACGATCATTTGCATGTTAATGACATCATTGTGCAGTCATGTAGCTTAGCATGAAGCTTAGTGGTTGTGTTGGTTGCAGCAGAGATCACCAGCCATATAAAAAGGTAGCGAGAGAAATCCGTAGCCGAATAATCACAAATTCACAACAGGGGCATCACATGTTTGATATAAAAATCCACAAATGGAGGGAGAAGAGCAAACAAACTTTTAAAATATTTTCAAGACAAAACTAACTCTTTTAATTGTATATTTTATATTCCCACATTTATTTTCTGATTCTTCTACAGATTAGAAAGATGCTCATTGAGGCAACTTTAGACTTTGGTGATATTTTATACATGCACGCCTCAGCTGCCACTCTGAAGCTCCTGTTTATCATTCTGCCTTAAGATTCATCACTGGAGACAGTTATAACACCTGTCATTGTGACCTGTATGCTGAGGTCTCTCCGTGAGAACGACCCTGAGTTTTATTCATTTATGAAGCTCTTATCTGTCTTCTTACCTTCTCACATCAGTTCAGTTCTTTCTTTTAGTGTGGCTCTTACTGAACTCGGTCTAATGATTGGATTACACAGCAGGCGCAGGCTGTTTTTACTCAACCTGGAAAATCCAGTTGATCATATTGTTCACCTGCAACATGGAACAACATGCAGAACAATTTAAAGATTTCCGCATTTCTATCCACAGGGCAATTCAAACCTTTTACCGTATCACGTTTTACTTCTAGGTGTTCCTGTTTTAGCTGGTTAATGTGCCCTACATTTTACTGTTTTTATTTCTTATTGACATTTTTGTTTATTTTCATATTTTTATTATGGCTTTTATTGCTTTTTACATTCTTGTTGCCACGTTTATGTAAGTTTCTCTTGACTAAATGCTTTTATTTTTATTGTTTTACTCGGCTGCATTGTAAGTGAGTTCTCTACCTCAAAGTATTTCTGAGTTAAAGCAAAGGTTGAACGAAATAATTCTTTTTTTCATGGCACTCGTGTGAGTCCATATAGGGACACCTGAGATCTGGAGAGGAGTGACAGAAGTTTACACAAACTATTTAGATATTTATAAGCCAAAAGAACATCATAATCCAGAGGTAAAGAGCGAGAGAAGCTCTCTCACACTTTGAGAAGTTCCAGTTCAGTGGCTGCACATGACGCAAGAGGAGAAGGAGACTGTCGCTCTGTTTGCAGAATACGTTGCTAAATTTGTTGCTAGTTGCTTTTTAGAAATAAAGCTGATAAGAGGGTTGCTGAATCTAATGACAAAGTCGACAAATTGGCAACGTGGAGTCGCGCATGATTACATATTTCAGCCCACGTAGTTGTTGTTTGTGGATTGAAAACTAAAGTGCATTTACACTTGTGATAAATGTGGTCACAGTGTGTCGGCTGATTGGATGACAGCCTGTCCTCAATGTGTCTTGGTGCGTTTACACCAGTACTCTCATGTGGTCAGGCATTATCTGAATGCAGTTTGATCACCCGAAATGCATTTTGATGCACGGTGTAAAGGGGATCATATTCACATCTGAATCACTGGTTATCTTTTACAGGATTTCATACACAGATGCTTCATGTGGACAACTTGTTCATGTGTTTATGTAAATATCACAAATTTCCGTATCTTCTGTGTTTATTTAAGTTCAATGTTTATTTTAGTGTTGAGCTCAAAGCACTGCTGTGACCAAGTACAAGCAGCAGCAGTAGCGTAGCACATGGCTTATTTAGGATGATCAGGAGACTTTACGTCTCCGCTGACGGAGACATTTTCACAGGACTTTTACCGAACAGCGTTAAAAACTAAACATTGTGAGCTACATTTGATTTGTAGTTCTACTCTACGTATGTGCTCCTGTCGTAATACTCGTCGTGTCCCTCTCAGGAGAACGTGATGGGCAGCGTGGAGGTCGGCTGTGAGGGCAGCTGGCTCCCTCACCCTGAAGAGCAGCTGTTCCTGGATCAGCTCTTCGCCTTCATGGACCGTCAGGGCTCGCCAATCCACAAAGTCCCCAACCTCGGCTTCAAGAAGAGTGAGTGTTTTTTCTTTCCGCCTTCTCTTTTTTTCTTTCCTTTGTTGTGGTCTTGACATTTGGGAAATTAAAGGAGGTTACAGGTTCAGTTCCTTCCCATCATGCACTCTGCATCCGACTGAATCTGACTAACCGTCCACGTTCTCTGGCCCTTCAGAAGATATTTTACCTTTATTGAACCAGAATGCGGCCGCTCAGATTAAAAATGTTTTTGAGATTCATGAAAAATAGGAGCAAAAACAAAACCTTTATGTTTTTATTGAGTATAGAGCAAGATTAAAGACAAATTAACAAAATGAAACTGTGAAATCCAAAACAAATTCATCATATTAATAAAGATCACATACTACAAACATCAGCTGTTTAAGCAGCTCTGTCAGGATACGGACGGCTGCAGCTCAGAACTCCTGCTCGACTGGTTTTGTGATCACACGTGTCTGTGTGTTCAATCTTATCTCTGCTATCAAAGACTGTTTGACTACTTACCAACTGCAGAAAATGAGAAGTCGTTCAGACACGCCATAAATTATTTTTTGACCACTTGGGAGCTGCAAAAACAAGCTGTGAATGCAACTCTGACACACAATCGGCTTTTAACACTCGTTCAAAACACGCCTGTGACTACGTTTTTTTGTGATCGACAATTTTTATTTTCATTTTAGAACAGATAATACACTACAGATGTACAGACAACAACAACAACAGTGTGGCACACACAGATTTTAAACAGGAATAAAAGAAGAAAAATAAACTGGAATAAATTGTGGCAGTGATAACTGAAAGCAAGAGGCAGCAAAATAAAAATGACAGAAGAGAAGTGAAAAACAAAATATATATATATCTAGGGAGTACAACCACCCGTTTCCACTAACTGCTACAGCTGGACAGTGGGTCTCATATTCCTGGACATGGAGGAGTTTGGGAGGGGTGGGAAAGTCCTATTAAGTCATGTTGTTGTGCAATCGAGCGATGTTACACACTGTTAAGACTCCAGGAAGAGTAGTTGCTACCTTGGTAGTGACTAATGGGGATCCAAATAAATAAATAAAAATAAATGAGACTCCAAGCAGCATTCAAACATCGAAAGGTTGGGACAAAACCACATTTTTTGCTGCAGTAAGGCCTGCCAGCAGTAGTCTGCGCGGATTTAAGATTAGAGAGAAAGATGAATCATCATTAAGTAGACAAAGGCAGGAATTGTTGAGGATCCTTCTAACTCAGCTTTCAGCTTCTTAGATGTGAATATTTTCTGGTTTCTTTGCTCCGTTCTGATAGTAAACTGATTATCTTTGAGCTGTGGACAAAACAAGACATTTGAGGACGTCGTCTTGGACTTTTGGAAACACTAATCAACGTTTTTCACCATTTTCTGACATTAGGCGGATCAAACAACTAATCGTTAAATCAAGAAAATAATCATTAGTTTAATCGATTATAAAAAAATAATCATCAATTGCAGCCTACATTTTTCAAGGTATTGCATATGACCTGTGAATCATCTTGAAATGCATTCATTGATGTGCACAATTTTTAGACGTTTTCCAATCTGGTACTAGACCGTCTCTGCCAGTGTCGGGAGCGACAGGCAAGTAGAGAGTTATATATACATGTTACTTCCCCCCCAGAGGGCTAGCCCACTCCTCCATAGCAAGGGCTCATTCCACAAGCCTTCATTACTGATCACAGCCTCAAGTAAAGAAAGTACGAGGTGCCTGTTAAATCATGCCCCCCCCCCTAATATCCTGGAATGAACGGAGTTCATTATTGTTGAAAATATCGCTGAAAACACCTCAGTGTGTCCAGGGAGGACATGTAAACGGCCGCCCACCTGATTGAAAGTGATGGTTTGATGTTATAAACTGTGCCTGAGCCTACATGAAACTGTTCACAACAAGGTCTGTGGATTATTTTGAGTAACCAGGTCATGATTTCTGGAAAGAGACACTGGTGTTGAATTTTTCAGAAGTATTTTCTGGTGCTTTGAGCACCATAAGTTCCATTATATTATCCACAATAGTTCCATTATATTTGAGAAAAGGCAGACATCTCTACTGCTGGTATCTCTAAAACTCTACACCTGACTGGATAAATAACACTACAGGCCTGAGGAAATATAGGAATTTTCTATTTTGAGGTGAACTGCCCCTTTAAGCTCATTTTTTTTATAGCTTCACCATCAAGTATCCAGTATTTACAAGAGCTGAATAACAGTTTTTAAAGGTGGAGCTGCCTGAAGGCTAAAATTTTGCAGCTGAAATCAAGATGTGAGTTGTTTTTCTGAGGATCATTAAAACTTCGTCTGTTCTGATCTTGTTTATCTTAATTAAAGCAGCAGTCAAACCCACTTTGTCGACCTGAATACATAAAAACGCAGGAGTTTTATCTCGGAGAGAATAAAATCGTCGTGGTCAGTGGAAGGACGTTACAGATTGGGTTTATCAGAACGTGACTGAACGTTTTATTTCAGAATTACGACCTGATTTGCACTTTTATCTGCTTTCTGTTACACATTTGCATGTCTCGTCTGTTTCCACTTGTCCGAGCTGAGTTTTAACTTGTTTCATCCTCTCTGTCCTCAGTTGACCTCTTCCTCATGTACTCTGTGGTGAAACGACTGGGAGGCTACAAGAAGGTGAGTCACTTGGAGTTTATGTAGCTCATTTAACCTTTATTTAAAAGAATACTTTGACATTTTGGGAAGTACGCTCATTTGTTTTGTTGCTTGGAGCTGCATGAGAAGATTGAAACCACTCCAGCTGCCACATTTAAGAGGGTACCTGTGCAATATGTCTTTGGAAAGCTGAGATGCTTGTGATTCAATTGATGCAAATCATTTCAAGATATAATGACAACAGCAGGGACAGTAAAAGCCTCACGTTACTCCACTGATCAACAGTCTTGTTACACTGGAAAAGGTCCAGTCGATCCAGTCAGTAAACTATTTAGTTAAAACACACGTGACGTCAATAAATTGTATCATTTCAAATGAGTTGATATATGTCCTAATCTTGCAGTTGCTTTCTGTCATGAATCGCGTTAGCATGCAAATATTAGCAAAATCTTGGTATCAAAATGGCTGCTGCAGTCTGACCTTTTGATTGACATGTCAGTTGAGCCAATAGGAGCTTCCATGTGCTGTCCACAGTCTGTAATAGCCAATGTGAGTCTGAGTTGAAAAGCAGAGCTTCCCGCTTTCTTCTCTCATATGGCCAATGAAATCCTGAAAATGAAAAAATAAACTTTTTCTGTGTGATATAAAGCTAGAACAGGGAAATAGTGCACATTTTAAATAGTGTACTGTGAGATGAGTTTAACATAAACTGTTTTTCCACTGCAGCAGAAAATATAGTTTTAAGAAAAGAAAAAATACTACAGTGTTTGAATGTAAAAGGCTGTTTAATGTTAAAATCTAAACAAAAATATTGAGGAAAACAAAGTTTGCTGTAAATTTCACATAAAACTGCTGCATTAAAACAAAAGATTACTTACAAACTTGTCCATCAATCCTGTTGATTATCTTCTCGACCGATCGATCAGTCGTTCAGTCCACAAAATGTCAGAAAATGCTTCAGTGCCAAGATGACGTCCTCAAATGTCCCGCCCTGTTAACAACCCAAATGGGCCTTTTCCACCGGCGCTTTCTGGCCACGCCGAGCCAAAATGTACCGCGCCGAATCGGATTTCCATTATCGCTTTCAGCGCAGTAAGCCGCGTCCCAGATGGACCTACTCTGGAGTGGTGCCAAAGCGAGCCCGCCCTGCCTCCAAGCAGGCTGCGGTGAAGTCTCGCCAGCGGTGGCCAACCTGTGACAAGCCTCCTGCAGGAGAGCAGAGAGAAAGACGTTTCTTAAAGTCTCTTTATGTTCAGCTCTCAGTACTTTTTGCAAACCCCTGCTGTGCTGGGCTGACGGGCCGAGTCAAACCGGGTCGAGCCAGGCCAGCTCTGTGTGTGGAAAAGGGCCAAAAGACATCCAGCCGACTGTCACAGAGGACCGAAGAAACCAGTAAACACTCAGATTCCACAAGCTGGAATAAAACTCATCAATTGATTGTCAAGACAGTTGCTGTCAGTTCAATAGTTGACAGCCAATCAATCAAAAAAACAAACGTCCTCCTAAAACTGCATTTTGTCACTTTTTACACTTTGTTTTTTACACAGATTTAATAACAACATTTAACAAATCACATGAAAGGTAATAATATATAATTAGTGATCTTTAAAGGTGCATTTAGCTACTTTTGGATGCAGCCAGGTTAGCCCCCGCCCCTTGTTTCTTTTCTTTACGTTAAGCTAAGCTCTCCCTGCTCACCGTAGCTTTACATTTATCCTACATACATTTGACTTGTTTTTCCCAAAATGTTGAACCATTCCTTTAACTACAACAGTTGCAGATTTATCTGAAGGAGTGTCAGGATGAGCTGAACAGTTACAATCAATGATTATGTGATTCATGACCTCAGGAGAGCCTGATGCTCTGAATGTTTAATTAGCTCGTATTTGTGTCAGTGGAGTTCTGCCTGAAACAGTAAATAAACACATAGTTTACAGTAAATAAACACACAACAAAAGCAGCTTTACAATAAATGATAACAGACAGAAACAGGCGGTTCAGTTTGAGCTCAGAGCCGCAGTGTTCACAACAAAAGGCCTGTTGAGTCGCTCAGCCGCTGTACTGAACTGAGCCTTGCACTGAACAATACTGTATTATACAACGTGGTGTTACACCCCTAATGACACACTGGATAATGTATGTAATTGTTTCAGTCCCGCCCCACAACACACACACACACACACACACACACACACACACACACCACATGCACACACATACACTCAGACATACACACATGCTCCACTCAGCACTGTGGCTTTTAAAAATAAATCAGATGAACTGCAGCCAACACAGATTTAATTTGGACTAATTTGAACAACAGAGCCTATAGAGCCACACGGTGACATGATGCAGGCAGCAGAGGAGTGATGCTGCTCGACTGCAGTCAGTGAGTGTAAAGACATTATTAAAGGGTGGTGACAAATAACATCTTTATCTTTTTCAAATCGAGGAATGTTTTTAACCCGTTCGTCACAGCCTCACTCACATTTTCTCCGTCCTCCTCCTTCCTCGCACTAATGAGGCAAAAAGGAGGCAGACTGTTTTTTTTTTTTTGCCTTGGTACTTGACTCTTTTCTCCTCCTGCCGAGCTTTGCAGCCTCTCCTCCCTGCTGTAACTTACCGGTTGATTCCACCAAGTACAGCCCGTCTACGCCACGGTTCTGCCCACCAGCAGCGTTTCAGAAGCATTTCGGCAGCGGAGCGTTTTGCCCACCTGATTATGTTTACTTGCTCAGATTTTGTTGATTAGGTCCTCTTTCCTTGCTCTTTGTCCTTCTACCATGGATAAGCAGGTTACGTGGTTAAGTAGTTTCTTTTCTGTCTGTCTTTATGATCCCTCCCAAAGCATCAAAAATGCTGGTTAGAAATTCCCTCATCATGACAACACTTTCTGTTTAAACCTGGTATTTCTGCACAGCTGCAGATAAAGATTAGTCTACACTAATATTATTAGCTGCATAGGTTTGTTTACAACTCCAATAGCTCCAGTGCCCAGAAGTCAAAGTTTATTGGAAAAAAAAGATATAAATCATTTTCAAAATTCACAGCATGTTTTTATCTAAAACATATTCTGCTTCAGTCCACATTTGTTGGCATTCAGCCTGTCGAAAACAACACTTTCACTGCAATGAAAAGACTGTTCTCCCTCTTGCCTGTCTGTCTAACAGCACCATAAATTACATTTATATTGATGAAACTGACGAGTTATGCTTATTAAAGAGTGTTAATTAAAAAAAAAAGCAATAAATCCAATGGATCACTTATTCTTTTTTTTTTCAAGGATTATTTTATGTGTTTTTTTAGGTTGATGATGTGAAAATATGGTGACAGACATTCGCAGCTTCATTTCACCTCAGTAGAAGCTCTGAATGTAAGAAGAGAGAGCGGTCCACTCCCTCTGTGGAGCCTCTGTGTCTCTGGTTCTGTGGAAATCAAAACCAACAATACTGCCTCTCACCTGGCTGTCATTCACGTTGCATCAGAATACATTTGCATAAAGTTGAGCTTATCTCAACTTCACTACAAGCCAGGACCTGTAAAAAAAAAAAAACTCTGCACAGAATAGTTCATGTTTTTTGTGTACAAATGGTCAAAAAAAGGGGAAATCAGAACCAGTTGATCATCTTCGTGTGTGTGTGTGTGTGTGTGTCACAGGTGACAGTGGACCGTCTCTGGAAAGTGGTTTATAACGAGCTGGGAGGATGCCCCGGCAGCACCAGCGCCGCCACCTGCACCAGGAGACACTACGAGAGGTCGGACAGAAACATTAAACCCCTCCAAAAAAAAAAAAAAAAAATCCTGAAGCTATAAATACAATATTGAGGCTAAAAAAAGAAGCTCTCGTGCGCTGAGCGTCCTGTAACGGTGTGTTTATGTGTGTTTCAGGCTGATGCTTCCTTATGAGGAGCACCTCAGAGCAGGAGGAGCAGAATTCAAAATCCCAGAAACCCCCCTGCCTCCGAAACCCAGAGGGATTAGAGGAAGAAAACCGCTTCCAAGAGGCAGAAAACCAGGACCCAAAGCCAAGGAGAAGAAGATTACAGCCCCTGCTCCTCGTACTGTAAGTGACAGAAAACTGTCTAAAAAAAAAACAAATGATCTGATGAAGGCCTGTCACAATAATTACATTACATGATGTCAATCATTTTTTTGCTCACACTGATATTAACAGAATAAACAGCAGGGTTTATTTGTTATAAGATGTGTTGTTGTTTTTTTCACAGCACCTAAAAGCAGAATAAACAGAAAAAGATGGTTTTGCCACCATTTCTGGTTGCACTGCTTCTGTCCTCTCATTGTTTACTTCATTTACTTCGGATATTTTAATATTTTTTTCACATTCCAATTCCAGTGTCTAAAGGAACAAGGAACACTGACCTTTAAATTCTTAAGAATATTCAAAGGTACACATCAGCAAGGAAAGAATAATTTTGTTCTTCACTTCATGTCTTAAACAAACACTTTGATATACTTCTGAAATTATGACTCGGGATAAGTTTAGAAACAGTAATAATTCCCAAAATGTCAGACTGTACCTTTAAATATTGCACCAGAAATGAATGAAAATAACTTTATTGTTTACCTTGATGTTGTCCATCAGATAGTATAGACAAAAAATAAATACCTTTAGGAGAAGTTTTTTATGTAATGTTTTGGGATAATTAGAAATAACTTTTAAGAAAATATTTTGATGGTGGTGCATTAATAAGATCCAATTTGCGTAGAGTCTAAATGCAATATCACTGGAGATGAGAGTTTTCACAACTCTACTATGCCTGGAAAAAAAATCAGACTAAATATGCTTTAAAATGTAACATATACAGCAGTAAGTAACACGCAGCTGATATGCACGCAAACAACAAATAAAGTGCAAGAAAAGTGACAGAAGCAAAGGAAAAAAAAAACAAAAAAAAAAAAGATATTAAACCCATCACAGGGTCAAAGAGGCCAGAAATCACCTCTGATCTTCTTCTTCTTCTTCTCACTGAGCAGATCGTGAACCCGAACGGCACCGTGGTGGTGAAGAGAGGCCGAGGCCGGCCGCCGGGAACTCGCAACAAGGCCACGCTGATCGCTCAGGCGAAGCTGCTGGCTCAGCAGCAGGCCAAAGCCAAAGCAGCAGCAGCAGCACCAACGGCGGGGACAGAGTCCCAGCAGCAGCAGACTCCTCTGCTTCCAGCCAGAGGTGGAGGAGCGCCAGCGCCCGGCAGCACACACAGGGTAACACATCCGACTCTGCTGCACCGCAGGGAAACTTAGATTTACAGACGTAATATTTACAGACGTAATATAGTTTCATCACCTGTAGTCTTGATAGATGGTGGATCCACAGATGTTTAGGAGGAGCAGATAGAAGCAGAGCTGTGACTCTGTGGTCTGATTTAAAATAACTCTGAATCAAGGAAGCTTACCTGGTTATTCAGACACCATGGGAAAAAAAAACACTAAGGCGCTCCGTCTTCTGGTGAAATTGCACTCTTCAATTTATTCTTCAAGTAAGGCAAACAAACAGACCTTCACACATTGACTCTGTGTTTTCATCAGGGTCTGACAGACACATAATGGTCAGATGTAGGTGGGTCATTCCATACGTAGTGATTAATCCCATATAAAAAATTGTGACCGTAACCTAAAAAATGCTTATAAATGAATTAAAAAAAAGACTTAAAAAAAATAAATATCCTTGGGATTTCCTTGATATCCTTGAAAAATAAACTTACAGTCTAAGTTCACCAGAATACAGTGTCCCTCAGTGTTTTTTCCCACAGGTTGTCTGTATAACTCAAGTAAGACTTCCTGGACTTGTTACCAGCCTCACTAAACAGCACCTGTCAGACAAGCCGTCAGAGCCGAGCAGCGCTTCCTTCTCCCATTATGAACTCTTAAAATAACTCTGATCAGGCGGCTGAGTTGAGCAGATCAATACCAAAACTTTGAACTATATAATGTCTGTTGAGTTTAGGCAGTGCAGGTAAGGCTCTCCTTGCTGGTTCAGAGGAAGGAATGTGCAGCGATGATATCAACATTCAACCTATCAAATTTAGATTAAAACGATGATGAAAGGTTTGTCCAATATCACATTTGTTTCTCATTGGAGCGGTTTCACATTTTATCTTCAAACGTAGTGAGGTTGAGTGATTGTGGACTTCAGTCATTTTAGCACAAAAACATGGGAAAATGAGGTTCTGATTGAAAAATACTAATGGGGACAACAAATTTTGAAATTTCGTCCAGTATTGAGCAAGAGCGCTGCAGCTGTAAAACAGGTTGGAGTGTAATCCTTAAGGGAAACTGTGAATCATCAAAGTAGTCCACTAAAAGCTCTTGTTTTTGCCACTGACAGGCTCAGATTGTTATTGTTTCTGGATCCACAAAACATATCTTACTCTGCAACTAAAAAGTCTCACTCTCTAGTAGGGCTGCCCCCTGATATCATCAGTCAGAGACGCCTCAGTCAACAGATCTTTTCAGTCGAACAGACTTTTTTTTCCTTTGTCAGTCATTTGACAGAATAAAACAGACAAAAGCATTTGTATATATACTTATAAATGCACAGGGACAACATTTCAATGATTTAAATATCATAAATCATAATTTTATATTTGTTAGAAAAATCCTCATGACAACATGCACTTGTGGTTAATCGGTGAGAGACAGTGAAACGAGTTGGTAAACAAGTTTCAGCTCTCGTTTTTTTTATGTATCATTGTACACAGAGAAATGTAAGAGCATGGCAGGCTGTAAACTTTACAAACTGAGTCTCAAAACCACCACAAACCACAAAACTAACAGATGGAAGCAGAGAAGAGTGATAGAAACTGAGCTGGTGACACACTGTGAGTGCCCTCATCCAGGCGCACCAGGGGGGCGTTCAGGGCAGGTGATGCCTGCTTGTTTGCTTGTGCTTGTTTTTGCCACTGACAGGCTGAAATTGTTATTCTAAGTGTCTGCAGCAGTGCTCTCCATAATGTTGCTAGTGAGGAACCTTTTTTTTTTTTTTTTAAAGAGTAAAATGCGTTTTGTTTAATCAGAAACAGCTGTTCTGTTGCTCTGACCAGGCTCCCTTTGAAGAACTTCATCATCGTCAGCTTCAGACTCAACAGAAACAAAATAAAACTCACCAGAAACATTCTTGGTTCATTTTTCTACTGTTCCAACAACCACCAGCTCTCATTCGGTCGAAAATAAAACCTTAATTCACGGCGTGAAGGAGCACCCAGCGTGCAGGGCTGGTGACACTGGACAACAGCTTCTGCAGCTTCTGCAGCAGGTCTGCTGATTTTATAACTGAACTAAGGAAGAAGGTGCTGAACAAAGATGCTATAGAAAGGAGTTGTACTGGTAAAACACTCATGTAGGCTGATAGAGGAATTTAGTGTGGCCAAATCTGATTTGACTGAAAAAAAATCTTAGTCCAGGACAGGCCCACTGTGTAGGGAATGTTTTTCAGACACTTGTGAGCCTGTCGGTGGTAAAAACAAGCACTTTTGTGGACGTACATTGACAGCGCGCTCTTGCACAGAGGGATTGCGTTGCAGCTTTGTTTTGCTTCTGACAACTGCAGCGTTCTCCCACAATACTGGACCAATTTCAAAAATAGTGTCCCCATTAGTCACTCAGACACAAAAACATGGAAAAATACAGTCCAGGTTGAAAAACATCAAAGTTGCACTTGAAGATTTTGAAGGATTTTGTACCTGACCCGCAGAGTTTTGACAGATTGTACTTTGATTTGTCTCATCACAGTTTCTTTGATGTTTAGAGTATCAGTAGATCCAGTCAGAATTGCCTGTTTTATTTAATTTTTTTAATTCTGTGTGACTCAAATGTTGAGCTGCTTCAGTTCAGGGTTTGGGATGGAGCAGGTCTTAAGTTTGGGTGAAATCTTTCCTCTCATGATCTCCTTTTTTTCCTCTCCTCTGTCCCTGCAGCCCGTCCAGCCGGCTGTCCTCCCCGTCAACATGCCTCTCACCCCCGACCTCTCCCCCATGTCGGCCCCCTTCCTCCCCTTCCAGGCCAAACAGAAGGAGCTGAAGCCGGACCGAGGGGAGTCCGCGGCTCCTGCTCCTGGTCTGCTCATCTCCACGCTGCCTCGTCACTTCGTGGGAGGATCTCTGGGCGGCTTCAGCCCCATCAAAGGCGTCTGTCCTCTGGATGTCTTCAGGAACCGCATCAGCCTCCAGAGAGCCCCGGAGAGCCCGGCCCTGACGCCTCAAGACCCAACCCAGCACCACCACCCGACCATCTACACCCTCCAGCCCAAAACTGGAGGCCCGGATACGCCTCATCCCAGCAGGGAGCAGCTCCAGCCTCAGCCTCACCTGCTGCACCAGCAACACAACCGCTGCTCCGGGTGCAACGTGGACGAGGGAGCGCAGAGAGGAGGCAGCCGGGACGCCAGGAGCCGGCCTCCTTTGCCGCCGCTCCGCGTCCTGCCTCTGAACCTGGACTGCAGCGTCCAGGTGTGCCAGCTGATGCGGACTCGTCTGGGCTCGACTCAGTTCCAGACCTTCACCCGCCGCCTGTCCGAGGCTCTGTCCCAGGACCTGAGCGCCAAGCCCCCCTGTTCCCCCATCACCCCGCCCCCCGAGCAGGCGCTGCCCCTCAACCTCAGCAAACGCTTCACACCGAAGAGACCCGGCGCGGAGGGACCAGAGGAGAGTCCGGCGACAGATCCAAGCCATCCAAGAGACCCAGAACCAGCTGCACGGGAACAGCCGGAGGACATCAGCGCGGGTGAGCGGTCCAGCTCCGGTCCAGGAGGGAGTTCAGGAGGAGGAGGAGGAGGTGGAGAGCAGGACGTGGAGATGAAGAACCAGGAGGAGCCCGCAGACCTGAGCTCCCCAGCAGGATCAGGGCCTTCCTGCTCGGGCTGCCGCCATTCCAGGTGAAATTCGAAGAGGATCTGAACGGGACCAGGTTTGGAAAGTTTGTCCCTCCAGGATCGAAAGCTGAACCCCAGAGGACGGAGACAGAGAGAGGAGATGCAGGAGTAAAGATGGAAGTAAAGCAGGAGGAGGTGGAGGAGGTGGTTGTAGTGGAGCGATGTGAAACTGAGAGGAAGTCCGAGCAGGAGGAGAAAGATCCCAGCCTCCTCTCTGCTCCCGGTCCAGCGGAGCTGAAGCGAGCCGGGCCCTCAGACACTGACACACACTGTTTTTAGCATCATTCCCTCTGCCGATATCAGAAAACTGTCGGATACGTCGGGGATTTGTCGGTTTTGAATCTGGAAAGTTGTATCCGGTGTGGGGCTTGGTGTTGGTTTTTGGACGCCGGATGCTTCAGTTAGTTGATCTGGCTCGGGTTAGAGCCTGAACACGCGGAGCAGGGATGTTTGTTTTCTTCACCTTTGAGAACATTTGAACTTCTCTTTGTTTTTCATTTTTTTTGGTCTCCTGTTGTTTTTCCTGTTTTTGTTTTTTTTTTTTTTCCCTCGATCACGTCGTTGATTGAACTTTGACAAGGAATGACGACACAGAGACTCATGACAATCAGTTTCTCTTCCTTTTCTCTGTCGGTTTCTGTCTCTTTAAAGGGACAGTTCAGATTATTTGAAGTAGGTTTGAATGAGGTACTTATTGACAGTCAGTGTATTAGCCACAGTAGATGCTGACGGCCTGCCCCCAGTTTGGAAAAGCAGGGAGGAGTAACAGCATGGAAGCTTAAAGAACAAAGGTATTTTAGCCACTTCAAAAAGGTCCATCAGTATCAGTTTAAGTGTACTCTATATTTAGAATATTTTTACAGCTTTACCTTGCCGTCAGACAGCTATTTCTGACAGGAAATTGCTGTCATATAAGCCAAATATCGCTCCTCCAAACTAACCAGACCTCCAGAGGCAAAATCAGTCATTTTACTTTGCAGAACATGGGGGTTGCTGGCTTCCCGCTGCTTCGATCTGTTAGTTTGTTTGTGTTATTGTGTGACTTTGCTGAATCCAAGCTAAACTTTTAAAGCACAGAATTCACACAATAACACAAACAAACTTAACAGATCCAGGCAGCAGTAGTCCAGCAACTCCCTTCTTCCATGAGGTAAAATTAGGCATTTTGCCAGTGGAGTTTGGTTGGTTTTGGAGAAAGTGATATTTGGCTCATATAACACAGATTTCCTGTCAGAAAAGGGTGTCTGAGGGCAAATAAAAGCACTGATTTATATTCTAAATATAGTGCACAATTCAACTCATGATGTTTTTTGTAAAAATCTTTTGTGTGCACCTTTTTTTAAGTGGCGAAAACACCTCTTGTTGCAGACATCGTCTACAGCATTTCATTGCTTAGCTTCCTACACTTCTCCAAACTGGTGACCACCATCTACTGTAGGTCGTACACTGACTGTGGATAAGTACCTCGTGTAACCCCACTTCAAATAATCCAAACTATCCCTTTAAGGTAAAAAAAAAAAAAGAAAAAAAAAGAAACAGGAGTGAGACTGTGACTCTTTAACAAACACTGCCATAACCCTCCATAACACTATTAACTCCACTATTCAATGTTACGGTGAAATATTGAATAAGATCCATATTACTTCTTAAAATAAAAAAAAAAATCAATATTACATCGATGGGTGATGCTATGCATCAATACGTCATGAATTAGCATCCAGAGTGTACTGTAGTTTGGTAGTTTCATTTTTAAATTGTACTCTACTTCTGTAGAGAGAATAGTTATTTTCTGATAAAAGTGTCTCCTCAGTCTTCACATTATAGCTCGTTAAGTGAAGCCTTTCTATCGTCCTGCTCGTTAGCTGAAATTATATAAACTTTTCCAACACACATGTGCCTTAAATGGCCTGCGATCTGTTTCATCGCCGGCTTCAGATACATTCAGTTAAAGAGATACCTTGATGTTGGACCTGTTTAGTTTCCCTCCGCTCCTCGGTTGGACTGGACGTCTTTGAAATACCAGCGTGGACACGAGGAGTTTCTGTCACTGAGGAATATAAACAAAGCGAAAGAAGCCAAAGTTCTCAGATTTGAAATGTCTTAAAGGGATAGTTTGGGGTTGTATGAGGTACTTATCAGTGTGTTACCTACAGTAGATGGTGGTCGGCTGTCCCCCAGTTTGGAGAAGCAGCAGGAGTACTGGTGTAGGAAGCTAAACAGTGTACTGCTGTGGACAGGGTCAGCAGTAAGTTTTAGTTTATGTTAAATATAGCACAGCGAATATTTTCACTGCTTTAACTTGCTTTCAGGCAACTTTTTCTGACAGGAAACCGACGCCATTATATAAGCCAAATATCGCTCTCTGCAAAGCAACCAAACTCCTTTGGCAAAAACAATCATTTAACCTCACAGAACACAGGAGTTTCTGGTCTGCTGCTGCCTCGATCTGTTAGTTTGTGTTATTGTGTGACTTTGGTGAATCCGAACTTTAAAATACACACAATAAAACAAACTAGAGCTGTAAGTATGTATTTTTGTGCAGGTGCGTGCGTCTCTCTCAACTGGGAGATGTCTACAAGTTCGCTACGCCCAATAAATAAATTTTAAAAAACTCACAAAATGTCATGAAAGGAAATACTTGCATCTGTGTACGATGTAAGACTAAGATGAGTTTAAATTGGCTTTTTAACTCATCTTAAAACAGATTTCATTCAAATTCGACAGACTGAAACAAAATAAAACTCACCAGCTCTCCGAAATTAACCCAGTTAGATGTAAAAGTATCTGGCTCTGCTGGCCTCCTGCTTGTTCATGAGAGTCTCTCTCGCTCATTTAGACCATTAAATTTGCTAAATAAAATGACAAATCACCCTAAAAAAACATGAATGGTGAGAGACTTGATCGTTTGTTAGCTGATATATTAGTCCAGTCGCTCAGCTCTAAAGCAAAGTGAGCTCTTCTCCTCCTGCGAGGTGAAATTATTTTGTTTTTTTCAAAGGAGTCTGGTTGCTTTAGAGAGAGCAATGCGACTTCTGTTTCCTGTCAGAACAGACTGGTTGACAGAGAGGTAAAGTGGTGAAAAAACTCACTCTTAAACTAATATTTTGCTGCTGAGCCTGTCCACAGCAGTGCATTGTTTAGCTTCCTCCACCTGCACTCCTGCTGCTTCCCAAACTGGGGCGTGGCGACCTCCATCTACCATCAGTAACACACTGACTGTCCAAGCACCTCACACAACCCCACTTCCTTCAGTATTAGCAGCTAAAACTGGTCAAATGTAAATTGAAATCAAAAATCATAATGAGAGCACAGATGTGACCAGACATTGATGCTACGTTTCGTTGGATACTCAGTCCTGCTGTTTGCTCTGTAAAGACCACTGTGGCCACACGTTGGCGCCGTCGTTTTCGCCTTCATCGCTATCACTGTTCAGGTTGTTCAACCAGTTAAGATATCCCATCACAACATGTAGCCCAGACATTCAGACTACCTCAGGTTTTCTTTTTTTATTTCCTTTCTTTTTCCACCTGCTTTTATCTGTTTAAGGATGTGGGAGCCTATCCCAGCATGCATTTGGGTAGACAGCAGCGTTGGATGCTGTTCCATAAACACAGACAGGCACACGTAGACTCCATTTCCTTTTTCATATTGTCATCATCCCAAGAAAAGATCAAAAACAAATCCTGAGAGACGGTTTAATACCACAGCGTCGGTATTCACAGGATTTGATGACAAAATGAAAAATGTAGATCATCTCTCTTAAACCTTCAGTCTGTATCTGGATACGTCTCATTTGCACTTAGCTCTGGTATTAATAAGCGTTCTCAGTATCTCCATTCAGACCTCATTGTGATCGGATCTCAAATTAGGTGCAAAGCAGGGAGGCAGAGGGCGGACTCGTCTCAGGTGAAGGAAAGCTGTGCTGCCGTTCGGGGCTCTGCTTATTTTTGTCCTCAGCAGAAGAGCAGCTCGTCTGTAGCTGACGTGTTGACCTTTCAGCTTGTTTTCTTACATTAACAGTTTGACATTTGGGAAAAAGTACACAAGGTTTTTTAATGAGAAGATTGATACAACTCTCATGTCTGCACGGTAATGGGAAGATACAGCTAGCAGCCAGTTAGCTTAGCATAAAGACTTTAAAACAGGGATAAAACAAATAACCTGTCACCGTCAAATAAATAATAGTGTTAATCTGTACAAAGAACAGTTGTGGTCTGTCTTGGTTATGATTGGTTGCTGCTCCTGGCGTGTTTGTTGGTTGCCTGGCAACTGTTTCCAGCCAAGAAATAGTCCTAAAAACCCCTGAAAAACTGTAAATTGTTGTTTTGTTGTTTGGAAAAAGGAACAAAACTTCACACTGTACTTTCAGTGCTTGAGACTACAAGGTTGCTTAAGTCCCTCCTTTCCTGTACCTAGATATGCTACGTGCTAGGCTAGTCTATGTTGAAAAGTTGAAAACTAGTTAGCTAAATCTTCCTAAATATAAACTAACAAATTACATCTGATAGGTAATGTCAGAAAAACACTAGTTAGCTAGCTAGCTAGTTAATCTAAGTTAATGATTAACTAGCTAGGTAGTGTTTTGCTCTATATTTGAAAGCTAATGTGAGCTAGTTAGCCAGGTACCTAGCTTGCTCAGCAGTTATTGGAGCACAGAGCAAAAAGGGGCGGGACTGAGGATCACATGTACACTGGATGTTAAAAGCTAAGATTTGCAACAAAGGATTAATCTAAAGTTTTCAAACTTTGTTTGATTTAATGTATTGGATTGGACACCATGAGTCGCTAACTGTTGGACAGAGCCAGGCTAGCAGTTTCCCTTTGTTTCCAGTCTTTATGCTAAGCTAGGCTAACCATCTCTGGTGGTAGCTTCATATTTAGCATGTAGACATGAATGATATCACTTTTTCTTAACTAACACTTGTCAAGACAGCAAAAAAGTAATTTTGTCAAATGTCAAACTATTGTTTTAAAGGTTAATTCTGGTATTTTTAAACCTTGGTCTTTTTGTATAGATTAGTCATTTACAAAACCCCAAATACGTAAAATAAGTTTTAGAATTGGTCCAGCGGATCTCAGCCTGCAGCTGCAAAATGTGCTGCAACAGCAAAGTAGTAACCAACAACTCTGTGTTCTGTGATTTTGTCAGTTGAGTTTGTCGGCTTTGAGGACAGCGATAAACAAAAAGGAACGCTTGCCCCCCAACGGTTACGGTTTAAAAATACGAGAATGCGTCCAAACTGTACAGATGTCACGAACAGCTGGCTGAGATCTGATTACATCCTGACTGTTATGAGTTTGATCCAGATCAGAGATCCAGATACAGATCGTACGTTTTTAACGTCGGATGAAATTCACCAAAGAACACGTTGGCGTTTTCCACGTAAACTAATCCGCTGCTCCGCCCGGCTTCTTCCTCCTCTCATCTGAAGTGCCAACACAAAACACCGACTCCATATTGTGATTAAAAAAACAAACAACAACCCTTGTGTAGCTGAAAAAAATAATTAAATGTCAAGGTATCCCTTTAATCGCAGCCTTTTTCCTTCGACTTGTCTGTTTGTTGGTTCAGATTTGCACACCTACTGTACCCCTGTGCTTCATTTGTTTTTT
Organism: Lutjanus argentimaculatus; assembly: GCA_034769285.1. NCBI lineage: Eukaryota > Metazoa > Chordata > Actinopteri > Lutjaniformes > Lutjanidae > Lutjanus > Lutjanus argentimaculatus. Next base: position 2,653,912 of record JAWZSL010000004.1, read on the forward strand.
GTTTTTTTCCATATTTATATTTGCCAACGTCTTGTTATTTTACAGTAGTGGAATCAACTACGACACCGAAATTAACTGGTGCTGTTTATTCTTAGTTATGTAGCTATCGCCATATTTTTGTTTGGTTGTTTTTTTTTTGTTTTTTTTTAATTGATAAAGCTGCAAATTCTTTTCATCTCAGCAAGTTGGTAAATCTTGACTTCAGTCTCAAACAGCAGATTTATTTGTCCCGAGAGTTTTAAGAAAATATTTTAAAGGACTAAATTAAGAGATCCTCTGACTTGTTATGAAAATATTTGCAGTATTTCTCAGATTTATTTGGCTGTTGGCTTCATGTGAGGCAGATATGAATTGTTTGTGAATGAATGCATGAGTAGAGATATGATGTATACTCAGTAGATCATAGCTGGGCAGACGCACCAAAGCACCAGACTCAAACCTCCATAAAACTTTTCTATAACATTAATCATCATGTTGAAGTCAGAGTTCGTATCTCAGTATTTCACTGCGCTGGCTGATGATCCTGTTTTTGCTTTAAGAAATGTCACTTTTCATGATAATGTCAGTTTTCTCTTTCGCTTCGAGGGGAAAAATGAGCAGTACCGAGGAGAAGATGAGAGAAAACTTCTTCCTTTCTGTGATTATTTCTTGAAAACAAAGTCATATTTTCATCAATGCAGTAAGATTTGATAACAGGATAAAAATGTATATTTTTTTGTCTCACTCTGCTTCATCATGTCCGTAAAACCTTTATTTATTGAGGTGAGGTGTTTCTGAGCGTGATCTCTCGAGCAGCAAAGGCCTCAGTACGCCTCAGAGGAAAAGAGTTTGTACGACCGCGACTGAAGGCAAAAGTGTTTGTCGCTGTTCTGAACTGACGCACTCAAACAGTGAGGTGAAAAACTGCAGAGGTTTTAGGCCGTAATGTACCGCAGTGCACATCGATCAGAGAACAATCACAGCAGGTTTGTTCCCTTTTGTTCGACAGCATCTCAGAGAACTGGACGTGTGCGCGCTTTCATGGTGTCACAGTCTGTTGTACATCAAAAAAATGAGCTGAGTTTGTCATTTCTCACACTACTACTTTTCTAAGCTAAGCAGACTATTCATTCACTGTCAGTAACCACTTATCCTGATGGGTCTCGAGGGGGCTGCAGCCTGTCCTAGCTGACATTGGGCAAGTTTCCACTTCCTCTCATGACTTACAAATTGGGCTCGGTTGTTGCATTTTCGGTTTTGGAAATAAATGTCAGACACAGTGCCCCCTACAGGTGGGCTGTAAGATTACAATCTGCCTTTTTCATAAAAAACAGTATTCTTACCAAGGCGTTTGCATGGCTAATATACAAAAAAAGAATATTCCTCTAATTCTTGTTTACATGCAGGTGTGCACAAACACATCCTCTCTTTCATCCGTTCAGCCACCTTCTTGTTGCAACATTTGCACAGGTCCAGAAACCCGTTTATCTTTCAGAAAATTAAATTCTCCTTCTCCAGACATGTGGGTTTTTGTTTTGTGCATGAATCTCTACCCCCGGTCTTGCAAAACAGAGCTGATCTTAAATAGGTAAGAGGCCTGAGGTGTTACAATCTGCACATGCATGCAGCACATTCAGAATATACATTTGGGGTTTTTTATGGCAAAAAATGCTCAATCGGACAATGCTGCATTCAAAAGAAGGCCTCAGATATCCAAACGGAATATATGTTGTCTGCATTTACACGCACACAAATTTATCATAATGGGAAAATCAGCCATTGTTGCTGCGCCGGTGAAGCCTTCAGTTCTCACGTGGCTGCTAAACAGAAATAACAGACCTTAAAAAGCAATCAAAGCCGTGTAATAATCCAGGATTAATAGATCCACGGAGCTGCCTGTGACGGTTACCTTCTCTAACTGGTGTAAAAGTAGGCGAGGTTTTATCTTTTCACGCTCTTCATTTTTTTTTTCATTCTCAACTTAATCGCTTTTGTCACTTTACGTGTTAACAACCGAGTGCGACACCCTGAGTTACGGCAGGTTTTTCACCTTTCACGTGTGCCCGAATATTTCAAACACTTTTGCCTCCAGACGACACTTCGCACAAACTCGTCTCAAGCGTACGCTGACACTCACACACTGGGAGCCTCCCAGTAAAAACCACAGCTCCACTGGACCAGTTTTATCTCAGTCTGACTCTCCTGAACATTTTGCCTTAAGTTAGTTTTATTTGATTTTATTTGATTTTTTTTCCCGCATGTTATTTGTATGTTAATGACAACATGCCACTGAGGGGACGGGACTCTTCTAGACTAGAGCTGAGCAGCATGTTAAACCAGTATGAGAGTTGAATAGGTTGTTTTTTTTTTCTTCTTCTTTGGTTATTTAAGCTTTAGTTTGTAAAGGTTATTTTAGGTATATTTTCATTTTTTTTTCTTTCCTTTGATAAAGTTAAAATTTAAATGTTTACATTTTGTTATGCATGTTCCAACAGATTTGTTATATCCAGTGTTTTGCACACTACTTCAGCATCAGTCTTGAACGGCACTGCTCATTAATGTAAAGTACTTCAAATTAAGTGCCTGATACTTAAAAAGTGAAAATTGGAGTTGATCTTTGGAAGCAGATGAAAGTTAAACTTGCTCATTCGCCTTCATGCCATTGACTTGAACAACAGCTCCTGTTGTCATGTGACGTTTGATCGTGTCTGAAGCCTCTGCGGGCTGTTTGATCACACGAGGGCGGATTTTTTTCTGGTCAAAGCGACAGCAGGACGCTCGCTCGGCTCCACGGCGTCCGTCGGAGCAAACCGGACCTACAGGACTCGACAGCAGGGACACCTAGTGGCCATCGGAGCGCTCTGCGATGTGATTCATCCAGCGAGCAACATTCATGAAGATAAATGATCAAATGAAAAAGGTGCCACATGTGAATTTTAACATTAAAAAAAAAAAAAACAGGGCTGAAAAGACTGTTCTGCAGCTTCTTCTTCTGGATTTAAAATGTGAGCCAACAGATTGGATTTGGAGGGAAATCTGCTTTCGCTTTATTGCACAAAACAGGAAGAGTGAAGATTGGGGACAGTCTTGCTTTTTAACCACGTGTTCGTTTACGTGCAGCATTCATTTCTGAGGACGTGCAGAACGATGCTCCGTCCAAACGAACGCAGGATTTGAGAGGCGGCCATGACACACATGCAAACATGTAGTTAAAAGCAAGTATGTCTCCAGAGAGCTGCAATGAAAATGTTGCTTTTGATAATTATTTTTAATCATTTTCAAGCAGACATGACAAATATTTTCTGGTTCCAGCTTCTTAAATGTGAGGATTCACTGCTTTTCTTTGTTACTTATGATTTTAAATGAAGAGTCTTTGGGTTTTGGACTGTTGGTTGGACAAATGAAGCAATTTGAAGATGTTTTATTATTAAGATTAGCACCGCAGCTAACACTTTTTATTATCAGTTGGTCAGATGGAATTTTTTTGACACTCTATAAACAAGGGCCTTTCATGCTTACTTATTTTGAGCTGGACTCTCCAGTTTGATCCAAACCAAAATTACAGGATTGAAACTTCCCCTGGACGACCGTCCGGACTGAACAGCTGAAACTTAGTTCAACCTGAAAGACGTGTTCTCAGTCTGGATCCAACTGAACCATGGTTCAGTTGGATCCAGGTGTGAAAACATTGTTTTGTCTGGTGTGGGCTTTGAGACCAATTACAGGAAGTTGTGGCAGACTAACAACACAACACAACAAAATGAGCGCGGCTGCACACAGGAGAGGAGACCAAATGTTTGACTGACATTTAGTCCAGCAAATTTATAAAGAACAAGTTATTATCCTCTTATAGAGGCAACAAATAAATGGCAAGTAAAGGGAAAACAAAACAAAACAACAAAACTAACCGGATCAGATGTGTCCAGTATAACAAAAATAATTGACCTTGGTTTGGACTTTCACATGTGAAACGCCCTGAAGGATTAATCGAAGATAAAAAGCAGATGCAGCAGAAGACATTCAGTTTAAGAAGAAGAAATCTGAAACAGATTTCCACAAATGTTGTGTAATAAAATCTACTGTTTAATTATCTGTGGCTTGATTTATGGTTCCAGCTCCAGAAATGTGTCCCTGCTGAACATTCCTGGTGTTTAGTCTGTCAGTTATTTTCATTGTTTAGTCTTTAAAAAGGTGATAAAATGGTGAAAAATGTCCGTCACATTTTCCCCAAACTTCAAGCTGACGTCTTCAAATGTTTTGCTTTGTCTGACCAACTGTGCAAAACCCAAAATATTCAGTTTATCATCATAGAGTCAAAGAAATCCACAAATTTCAACATCTGAAAAGCAGGAACCTGTGAATTTTTGTTAATTTTGCAATTAAAAAAAAGTAGAAATTTGAATGTAAAGTGTTGCTGATTAGTTACTTAACTGAGAAGTCAGTTGACAGAAAGCAAATCATTTCAGTTTTTGTTGTAAATCTTTAAATTTGTGACTTTTGATTTCACCGAGCAACATATGAAGCTACTTTGGGGGTTGAAAAGTAGGCAGCAGGAGGGTTATGGGAAATGTAGTGTGAATTTGGAGAAACACCAGCAGTAAAAGAACAAGACGGTGATTTATACTGATGTTAAAACAGCTGCATGTGGCACCTTTTCTGAACTGCTAATGTTAAGTACCGATGAATGTCTCCGTCACATCTTACTGTGATCTCAGTTTTATCACTTGACACCATTTACTCAGTTTTTTTTGTCTTTTTTTCTCCAGATCAACTTTTAAGACTGAAGTGTTCTTTTCTTTTAACAAACTGTGCTGAACCTTTGAAGAGAACGAACGCTTCCCGCTACGATCACAGTCACCCGCCCGCGTGGACCTAAAAATGGCCGCCGCGGTGTTCTGACGCGAGTTGGGAAATTTGTGTTTGGTGTTGCATATATGTGATTTGATCTGCAGCACAAACTCCAGTTCCATTTCTTTTGTTTCTGTAAGCGGTAAACGGCTGGCAGTGTCAGGTACCATTCCATTTTAACACTGTATATTTATAATAAAAGTAATCCGTTAATAAAACCGGAGTGGGGCTTGTCTTGTTTTTGTCTTCCTGAAAGTCTTCCTTTGTTTTTATCTGCTCTTTTACATAACGGAGAAACAAAATTACACTTTCTTCTGATTTTCAGAATGTGCACTCATGAGTGTTAGTGATACTGTGAGGGGAAAAAATAGAACGAGAAAAGTCAAAATTGTTTGGAAAAAAAGTCAGTTTGATGAGGAGAAATTATTTGAGACTAAAGGAAACATTGCAATTTAAATTTTTAAAGTTGCAGTTTGAATTTGTTATTTTGAAAGAAATAGTTTGAGAATAAACTAAAATTATCAGACTGAAGTTGCAATTTTCCAAGAAATTCATTTTTATGAGAATACATCGTAATGAGAATAAAGTTAGCATTTCTATGAGAAAAATCACAATATTCCAAAGTAATTTTAAAAGAAAAGTTGTGATTTTGAAACCAAAATGCAGTGAGAATTAAGTGTCATTTTAAAACGAAATGTAAAAGTAATTATAATTTCAGGATTAATAATAAAACTAATGCATCAATCATTTTCTGCAAAAAAATTTTAATTTTGAGAAAAGTCAGGATGTTATGAGAGGTCATGCAGTAATTTTATAATAAAAGTTAGTAAAAGCGTGGAAGAGTTAAAATGAGATCAAGGTCCGTTTGATAAGCAGAACGTTGGTGTTTTCTTTGAGTCTCAAACTCGGGTAAACGTACCACAGGTGGTACTCAGGCTCCCTCTAGTGGTACACTGAGGAATCTTAAATTTTAAAAAATAAATAAATTGATTTAAAAACAATCAAAATATGACAAAATGTCAAATGATCGTACTTGATAATTACTCTGAAGTGTAATTTGAGACTCAACAATCAGCTTCCTTTCTGGTTGCCTGCCTTTAACATCAGCAGGTGGTTTATCTTTGGAAAAGTCAGATTTGATTTGAGGTTTTACTTTGGAAAAACAGTTGATATCAACCATGAGATTCTTATATATAAATTTAAGATGAAATACTTAAAATATGATGAGACCAGAGAGGATCAACAGGCTGTTTATTTAAACTCCCTGTGATTCCTCTGTTTGACCACTAGATGGAGGCAGAGATCTGATAAATGAACAGATGTGACTGGACATGTCTTTTATTCTGATATTCAGCTGTGTAGACGACTGCTGTGCAAGAGCTGCAGTGCATTTTTGAGTTATTTGTACTACTTTTTTTACTTGTACTCTAAAACTATTCAAAGGGGAATTTTGATCCTTTTTCTCCGTTCCTCTGACAGCTTTAGTTACTGGTTAGATCAGTTCCTCTAAAGACACATTTCACCTCTCTCTCTAACTTCAATGCAACACACACACACACACACACACACACACACACACACACACACACACAGTGTAGGTAACAATGTCCCTGCAGCAGACTGAGGAATGTGTTCATTTCCTCTTTGGTGTGAATGTTTACACACTCTGGACGTTTCTGAAACACACCGAGAATAAAAGTCCTGCAGGGAAGGAATGTGTGTGTGTAGTGTGTTGTGTGTGTGTTGGGACGATTATATTACTGATATGTGGGGACATAAATCTGTTACATACTGGGGGACTCACTTTCCTTTTGGGGACAGAACGCAAGTCCCCTTAAAATAAATCAGCTACTTAAATCTGTTAAGGTGAAGCCCTGATTTAAAGTTAAGGGGTTACAGTAAAGTGGTGTTCATGTTTTAAGGTTAAACTCGGCATAAACTGTACGATTTGTGTCCGTTTCTGACCTGATTTTAAGCCGCACGACTCATTTTTAGAGTCATGACCGAATTTCTGATAACAAAATTTACATCACGTGGACCCTACAATCCCGTGGACTCGCAGAATGTGAAAGTCACCAGTTTAAGTCTTGAACAAATGAATGTCCTCCAAAAGTATAATGTCAAAATATAATATCTAAATAAAAATTCCTCTTGCTTCTTTTTAACTGTCTAACCGGGTTGGGGGGGGGGGTGGTACTTTAAAAGTGTAATCTGATACAGTTACTGATTATCTGTTTAAAAATTCAAGTATCACATTATTAAAATAATATAACTTGATTACTTTCTTGTTACTTTTGGATACCTCACTATACAATATGGTGAAACTGTGTAGCCTAATCGTGTTTTTAGGGCTGCAATCATTTTCTCAATTAACTGATTAGCCGTCTGGTTCATGAAGTGTTTGAAAATGGTGAAAAATGTTGATCAAAGCTCAAGATGACGTCTCAAATGTCTTGTTTTGTCCACAACTGTCCAGGATGAAAGAAACCAGGAAATATAGCTGAAAATCAGAGAAATTTTACTTTTTCTTTAAATTAAAAAAAAAAAAGACTCAAAATGATTAATCGATTATCAAAATAGATACAGATTCATTTAATTAGTAATTGATTGTTGCAGCTCTAAGTGTTTTATGCTCATTGTTTTTTTGGTTTTTAAGTTTGTGCAGCTGTTTCTTCCTTTATTATGTGCAATTTATTGATTTATTGATTGATTTAGAGACAAAATGTCAAAACGTCCACCCAGTGAAGCATTTTTTCACAAGAGGTCATGATAATGAACCAGCAGCTGTGTGCACTGTGCATGCTAGTATATTGTTCTTCATTTTAAAGTTGTAATCTTACTTTTTTCATCTCTGACTGTTATGGAATACAGTTACCTTTTTTGTATCCAGATTATGTAATCCTGTTACATGTAATCTGTTACTCCCCAAGCCTGCTAACGTTCGACTCAGTGTAACTTAACCTGGGAAACTGTAAATAAAAACAGCTGATCTTCTCACTGATGGTCTTGTTTGCCTGCGTGTGTGTTTGTAGGTCACATAGAGGCGTCAGTTCTGAATTCAGGCTGTTTAATAACCAGTTAAAGGCTCCACGTTGCAGCTTTGAAGACAGAAATAAAATCAGGGTCGTCCTCGTTCACCTCAGCATCGTCTCAACACTCAGCATCTCGTCTGTTAAACGTGCAGAGGTGGTCACAGAGAGTCTGCAGAGTTTTAATCAGGTTTATTATTGTTGGGTTCGGGTTCTGTCCTCTGGGTGTCTCTGGTCCGGTTCTGTTTTCTGGATTACAGAAGTCACCGCGGGGCTCCGTCTCACTGGTTTGGTATGCGAGTTGTATTTTTCCTGCACAGCCTGAGAGACTTTTAACCCTTTGAGACTCATAAATATTTTCTTTTGAAGTCTCTCCTCTTTGTCTGAGAGTCCACCAGCTCAGACTGAGTAAAAAAAAAAAAAACACAATATATAAAGACAGACCTCTGATAAATCAGCTGAAAACTACTTCCCTCAGATTAAACATATTGAGACATTTTCTGATTTGATTTGGATTCTCGGAGTTTGTCAACGAGGGAGAAGATGAAGATGTCATTTTGATGATTTTTAAATGGCGTCAATCTTTTTTTGTTTTTTTTTTTGTCTTAAATCTGAAGGAGCTCTCTAATATTTTCATTGATTTGCACTTTTGAGGGGCTGAAACGTTCTTGAAAAGTTATGAAACTTGCCACACGTGTCAGAAGTTGTGCAAAATTACATATTTTATGGCTCGATAGCACACTGTATGATACTTCCATAAAGCAGCTCTCGCAGTATATTTCACACAGATGTACGACAATCAGCAGGCACGTGTATCATGTCCAGACATACAAAAAAAAGCCTCTTGGAGCCACACTCCAAACCCAACAGGAAGTCAGACATTTTGAATTAAATTTTTTTGCAATTTCTAGCTGTTGTACTTCAATGAACTCCTCCTGGAGAATGAATCAGAAAAACTTCAAATCAATGAGCCTCATGCAAGAACATTTTCATTTTCTTATCTTAAATTTCTCTTAATTTTCTTTGTTCAAAAGGCTCATTTGAACACAGATTCAACAAACGCTCGTAACTTCAGATAACTGAGTAAATGATCCACCCGTGTATATCTGAGCGCACGTTCATTAGACTTGTAAATTAGCATAATTAATATCCCTGTAATACCATATATTGCTGTGCCTCCTGCTCCATGTGTCAGGAAGTGTTCGTTCATGAAAACGGCATCAGAGAGAAAAACAGAAGAAGTTTGGAGTTTGACGTCCTGCTTTGAAAGATCCATGAAGGAAAATCGATCATTTTATCACCATCAGCAGTGGAATTAAAAGACAAGCTTAAAATTAATAACTTAATAAACCTGCGATGTGCAGATGTACGGCCAATACACCTGACAGCAGGTAATGACAGATCATTGAATGAATGATGAGAAGTTTTATATTTAAATTTACAATTTGAAATGTAGTCAAACAGGATCATGTCGACATAATTATGAAGTGTAATTTATTTTTCAAACTCAAAATGTCTTCAAACTAATGGTTTGTATACCAGCAGACTGACTGCACACGAGTCTATGACAGGTCTGAACCACTCGGAAAGTGTGTTTGTATCTGAAAGAAAATTCAAAATTAGAGAAAACTGCTGATGAAACACTCACCACTTCAGAACAAATCTGTTCGTATGAGTGGTTCTTGTATGAGGCCCATCATGTGCTATCCAGAGACGTTCATGATGAAAAGTTAAGTCCGTGGCTTCGAAATGATGTTTTGCCATGAAACAGGAAGTTGATGTAACTTCGGTCGAATGTGCTTCAAACTTCCCGGCCTGAAGACATCTGCAGTCAGTCGTAGCGCCACCTACTGGTGACAGGAAATGTCATGTTTCATAGCACAGGGGTGCAGGGGCCTGTTCATCTCTGCTTTTATTATTATTGGTTTCAACAAATAAAAATGATCATTACTGTATGATGTCGAGGACATAAAAGCAGCCGCTGGTTTCCTCTCCATCCAGCCACAGAGACCTTCAGAGACCAAACCAGACAGTTACACGCTTCACTGACGTCTCTGTGGATGTCAGCAGCACAGTCACGAGCTGTAAATTTCTCTCAGACTTCAGAATAAAATCCTCAGTTTATTTCAGCCCTGCAGAGGTTTTGCTCCTCTCATCTGTTTTCTTCTCCTGCAAACCTCGGCTGCTGGAGACATTCAGAGCATCAGATCTTTATTCTGTGACTTTAAACATCCTTGAAGTTATTGTTTCCTTTCACTTCATCTCCACTCAGACAGAATCAGGCAGACAGTTCGTGGATGAGAACTGGACAGAATATCAGAAGAGGAATTAAAGAGTTAAAGCAGCAGGCTTAACTCTGAGTCTGTCTCTGAGGACGTGAGCTTACAGGGAGAGAATTTCAAATGTGGTGATTTATGTCTCTGAATGCATCAAAGAAAACTAAAAAAAAGAGGCTTAAATGAATATAAAGAGACTGAGTGTGTTTCCTTTATTGTCTACAGAAGTCACAGTCCCTCTCACACAAAGACCACAGATGGGAAGTGATCATCCTTTTCTTTTTTTCCCTTTTGTTTGTTTCCCATCTGTCCACCTGTCTGCCTCCTCCTGCAGAGACTTCCCAGTATAGAAGCTGATCAATAAAATCAATCAATAACCCCTCTGCCACGGAGGAGCAGAACAGGTTCATGAAACAAAGAAGAATTGAGATGAACACCACTTTAAAGCCTTTTGTTTTCTTTCAAATTTTAACATTTTTGCTTTGAATTAAATGACATTATGTCATTTGTAGGGATGTAACAATATACTGAATATCACAATAAAAGCATGTCTCAATACCACATCAGACTGTGAAAATATCTGTGATATCACATGGTTAACTCATTTTCATTCTTTTACAGGAAATATTCATTGCCAAAGACAATTAAGCCATTTTTTTATACATACTGGCTGTTGTTTTATCAAAGAAGGAAAGCAGAAAGAGTAAAAGCAACACATTTTGCTGTATTTTATAACATTTTTTAAAGTCATAATTTTCTTTTTCCTTTCTTTTTGTTTTATTGTAGACTTTTTAATCATACCTCAAGTTTTTGGTATAGTTACATTCCTGGTTATGCTATATTTAGGTGATTTAGAATAATTGCACACATGGATTATACTCACAAGATCCATTATATAAATTCTATTTTAAAAAAAAGGGCCAGGGTCGAGCTTTAGTATCTATCATGCTTGGATGTGTGTGCTTTTGTAAACTTTGTATTAGTATTTGTATTAGTCACTAACTCTGAATGAAAGATGGCGTTTAAACACTTTTAGATCACATCTCCAGTCATATTATGCACCTATTTTACAATATGTGCCAAAAAAATCAAACAAAAACACATCGCTTTGTATTTCTATATCAAAATATCAAAAATTTCTTAGAAACTTAGAAGGTTAATCAGACAACGAGTGTTTTTGCTAACCAGGGAGGCTAACAAGACACATGCTAACTAACAACAAGCAGGTGAGCCTGCCAGCAGAGGATCTGACTGCAGAGACAGAAGCTGTGTCCCAATTCAGGGTCTGCATCCTTCAAAGGACGCATTTGAAGGCCAGTTACGTCACAACACTGCGCGAAGGCCTGTCCCAATTCATCCAAATTCGAAGGATCCTTCAAATGCGCGCTTCAAATGTGTCCTCCTTCTCAGCCGTTGGGTGCCGCTTCGGAGGATGCACCGCTACTATCCTTCGCGGGCTCCCGTATCCCAAGATGCTTTGCGTGCTGCTGCTGCGCAGTCAAAAAAAGAGAACTGAAATGGCGACGGCGGCATCTAGTGGGGATTCAACGTATAAGTATTCAGATTTCACATTATAAAATATTCGGTTTTTACTCACACCCATCCATTGAACATCCAACGCCATAAATGTTAAACCAAAACCCCAAAATTCAGTTAAAATATGTGACTATTAATGCTGAGTAATGGTTAGCTTGATGCTATAAAAACTTCACTTTCAAATGTTTGAGGTTCAGAGGTTGCTTCACATAATGTACATAAAAAAACCCAATAAATTTATATTATTTTATGTTGATTTAAAATAAAATTTATTTTATTTTTACAGACTGTAAATTCTAAAGTCTAGTAAAACGTTTGGAGTGAGCAAATAAATAAATAAATAAATAAATAAATAAATAGATAAATCATGTCTTTCTTTCTTTCTTTCTTTCTTTCTTTCTTTCTGTCTGTCTGTCTGTCTCTCTCCTCTGTTTATTGTCTTTCGCGGGCTGGGCCAGCAGTAATGTGACGTGAGGGGAACGGCGATGACGCGACCAGGAAATACTCCGAAGGCTAGACCGTCCCATTTGGTTAACGGGGAGTCCGCGTCCTTCGAAGGATGTGTCGTCCGAAGGACGCGGACTTCGGAGGACACATCCTTCGAAGGATGCAGACCCTGAATTGGGACACAGCTAAAGACTGTTGTCACGGCCCACCGGTCTCTGCTGCAGACTTCCTGCTTTTTCTGATCACTGATTGACTGCAGCTGCTGCCAGTCACTGCAGCTGCAAGGAGGGGGAGGGGCAGTACCTGGGTACAGGAGAGCTCAGAAATCAACACACACACACTGTGGTATGTAGCATCATGACATCCACCTGTTAATCAATCTTCAACTTTTAGTGACGCAGAGCTAAGGCTAAGATTTGTTAACAAAAGCATGGAACATGGACATGACTTTTAGTGTTCGCCACATCAAACCTTGTCACATTTATCATGACTGTTAGAATTTATTCACTTTGGTATCTGGTATCTAGCATTAGCTACATGGAGTATTAGCTACATGGGGACCGGCCTCACTGATTAACCTGAATATACAAAAACGCATCTTAATGACTTTGTTCGCCTGTTAGCCTGTTAGCATTAATGCTCATTCAGTGCTGTTAGATACTTCAAGTCCCTCCTGTTTTTACAGGAAACATGCAAATATGCAGAAGCACATGACACACTGATTACAGCTTCATTTTGACTTTGTTCACTTCTAACCATCAGCCGTCAGAAATGACACATTTAGTAAAGTAAAACTTTTTTTAAAAAGAGTTTAAAGAAATATTTACTGGCACAGAGCAGCAGCTCATCTTTCAAACAGGACACGTTTCTCTCCACAGTATCAGAATAATGATCATTAATTTGGACCTTTCCTGGTCATGTATCATTTTATTTTCACTTTATTTTCTCAAACACATCATATGCTGCTTTAGTGCTATTATTACTTTAAGCAGAATGAAATCCTTACTGACTATTTTTAGACATAAAGTAAGTGATGCCATTGTTGTAGTTTGATTTTGTTGTTAACTGGTCATTGTAGTTTTTTGATGTTTTGTCACCTTTTGCCTTGAATTTTTAAAACTGTTTATATTATGATGTAACGTTTACTTGTGTGGATCCCAGGAGGAGGAGTGGCTACCTTGGTAATAGCTAATGAGGATCCAAGTAAATAAATAAATAAATCAGAGCTGTAGCACCGTGAGAAGGCCACAGATGAGCTCTCCTGTTTCAGAGGAATACGGGGGTCAAAGATGAGGACGAGGATGATGAAGGACAGTCGTCTCAGATGAGATCAGAGCCACAGTGATGAACCACGTGCTGATCCGTGGATGCAGCATGAAGGAGGCTGCACACTGTGCTGCCGTGACAGTGTGGAGGCAAAATCACCATGTGGAAGGTCACATCCATCTCCATGCCAACCTTAGTCTACAGCGGTCACAGTCCCGACAGTACAACACATCATTCCATCCTACAAGTTGCTTGTGTATAATTGTCATAATTAGTGTATGAATTCTTGGATTATGAGCAAAAATGTGCACCAAATTCTAATCAGTTCATCCTCTGGTCCAGTGGTTCCCAAACTTTTTTGGCATACCCCCGACCCCACAATTTTGATCAATCATCAACAATAACTGGGGATGGAACTAATAAAAAAGGATTCAAAGTTGTATTTTAGTGAAATAAAGGTTGGCAGGGTAGAATCGACATATGCTTGTTTGTGTAGTTCGCCTACATAAATCATATTTATTCAACTTTGCTTCACTCTTTATTTCTCCCATGGTGCCTTTCCCCGAGCTTGGGAAGCACTACTCCAGTCCAAGTGGACATTTGGGCCAATTTTTTAAGAAATTCTGTCAAAGTGTCCTTGAGGTATTACATTCACAAGAAAGTGACGGAGGGACGGACGGAGGGACAACCCCAAAACAAAGAAAAACCTGCATGTTTTTCCTCGTGTTTCTCCGGTAAAGTGTATAAAATACAAGTGATTCAAAATCACAAAAAATGGTTTGAATTAAATTTTTCACACACGTCAGCAAAAAAGTTTTTTAAAAGACAAATTAAAAGTAACCTCTTCTTCCTTTTTGGCAGAGGCTCTGACCCAATTCTGAGGGACTTAAAGCTGCTCTTCGTGGCCATTTGGTGGATTAAAACGCACTGATTTTCTAAGTGTTATTTATTCCTTCCTGAAGCTGCGGCAGAGTCGCTGTAATCTCCACCGTTCAGCCCTGACAGGCCAATTTACCCAGTCAGAGGCTCCATTAAGAGCAGGCAGTTTAGTGTCAGCTCACTCCGCCGGCCCAGATCTCATTTAGAGAGAAGATTTGCACTTTGAGAATTGTCCGTCTCATCCAGTTCGCCTGCTTTATTCTCCACGGAAAATAAGAGGAAGAATCAAGTCTATACTGACAGGAGGCGTCTGCTCAGTTTTTTAATATTCCTAAAACTTTCCACGTCATGTTGTTGTTAACTGCAGGCCACCGTACACCCACATAAATAATGCATACACGCTAACAAACAAAACAAACACAGCGTCTGCAGGAAACAACAAGGACCTGCAGAATGAAGAGAATTAATTAATACTAACCCACTTAACAGAAGGGGGAGGGGCTGCATGTGTGTGTTGGGTGTGTGTGTGTGCGTTGGGGGTGTTAGGGCAAAGCTACAGAGTCATTGGATGAGACAGGATGGAGCAGACAGAGGAGGGAGGGTGCTGAAAAAATTTTAAAGGTACCATTTACACGCCACATTAGCATTTCAGCTGCGCTGGCAGGTTGTTCTAAAGACGGTAAACTGTCAGACTGCAAACATACATGATTTCTAATGGCCAGCAGGGGGCGATGCCACTGAAGAAGTCTGATTGTATGTAAGCTTATGAGAAAACGAGGCCACTTCTCACTTTATTTATGACATCAAACAGTTTCCTAATAAGTTTATGGTCTCAACTGCAAGTCTTCTTCAATGTAGCACGATGTCTGTTAAGTAAATTATGGTTCCATTTAGAGTAAAATAGACTCCAAAGCAGGGTATGTTTTAGGGCGTGGCTATCTTGTGATTGACAAGTTAATACCATGACTTGTTTTTGGGGGTCTCAGTCAGATCCAATCAGGCTAGAGGTGTAGTGATCGATCAGAGCAACCCATCTGGGTACTTTGTTTTCACCCAAAAAGGGAAGAAAACATGATACAACCTCTCTAATTTGACTGGCGGTCAATACAAACCAGGTGCACAGTCATGCTGTGTCTTTGCCAAAAAGTGATCAGCATCACTACATAGAAAAAAACAAAACAAAATAGGAGTTGATGAGTGTCTGCCTTCATCAAAGTGGAAAAACAACTGCACAGGATATATTCTGACATATTCAAGTACCTCACTGAGTGTCCAGGTGATGTATTTCTGACATGTGTCACTTTTTGAGACACTATTTTACTTTTTTAGTTGTCCGTCCACTGTGGTTTAATGGTAAACTAATTGACCCTTCGCTAAGCCCCGGCTCCAAACAGCAACTGTCCAATCATAGGTTAGCAACCGTAACTAGGCCTCTCAAGCTTTCCATTTCTCTCCATGTTGAAGGTGTGCAGGAGTCTCAGCATTTCATGAGTCTGGACGGTGGCGTCTTTTTTGTCGTCTCTCAAAAACATGAAACACAAGAGCACATGTGTGGTGAATGGATTAAACTGTCTTCATCTGCTCTAACATAAGCTGCAAACGTTAGCATGTCTGGCTAACTAACACTAGCTTACTAGCTGCAGTAACTTTACCTCCAGACAAACTTGTTAGATCCACTGCATCTGCATTTGTTCTGTGGGGGTTTGAGGAGGAGGATGTGGGCTGATGCAGAATCAAAGTGGATCAGCGACGATGCATCCTCTCTGGCTTGTTGTCTCGGGTCTAAACTGGATTAGCTTAGCTCTTATCCCGGCTGTCCTCTGCGGACGCGGTCTGGCTGGGAGACCTGTCTCAAAGTGTGCTGCTACTAATTGAGTCCCTGTGCCTTCCTTTTCCCACGTTAATGAGTGTATTTCTGTCATCTATCATGTAGATATACCTGCTGTATTTCACCATCTGACCAATGTTTGCTGAGATGTAAGCTAGCTTTAGCCTCAGTCTGTTAGCATTAACGTTATATCATGTATGCAGCTGCTGGGTAACTTTACATAAACACTTTAACAGGGTTCTTGTTTTAAAACGTGTCAGATGGAAACATTAAAACATCAGCTGGAGACTCTCAGCTGACTCAAGTCGAGTTAGCATTAGCATTAGCTTTACATCAGCCAGCTTCACTTATGAAATCTTGTGAGTCGTTATTTTAACCAACAAAATCCACCGTCGTCGGATAGAAGTGAGAAGCTGCTTTGATAAGGAATCAAAGACCTCGTGTTTCAACAAGTACTCCAGTAACTGAGGAGGGCGGGGCTTAGCGAAGGGTCGGTTGTTAAATTCAAAAGTTGGAGGTTATTCGACTATTTGGAGTTAATGTTACATACACTCTTTGATTACCTAAATTAAAATGATTGATTAAGTCAGTGCAAACAGCATATTTTCAGTAAATGCAGCTCAGAATCTTGCACTCATCCCTCTCGTTGCAACAAGTTTCAAAATGAATAACTTTATTATTCATGTTTGGTAAAGTTCATATCAATCAAATGTGTGTCAATAATCACAAAAGAAAGAAAATTCTACCGGCACTCAACATTTTTAAGTTAGAACTTCTCAGCAAATTTTAAGTTTTCACTTCTTAGTACAGTTGATTAATTTGAGTATTAATAAGTTTTACAGTGTGAAGATTCAGTATGAGGGAGGCTGGACACTGTGCTGTTGTGAATGTCCCTGGACAGCGTGGAGGAAACATCACCATGTGTGCAGCCATTAGCCAGGCAGGCGTCCCCCATCACCATGCCAACCGTGGTCCATACAACACCCCCTGATCATCATCACATTCTTGGATGCATCCTCATTCTAACCAAGCTGGTGGTAAGTGGGCCTGCGCTGCTCTGGGACCTCGTCCCAGAAGTCTGAAATCCTGTCTTACTTGAGTTCAGGATGACATTTGGGATTTTTTGGTATCATAGAAACATGTTTTCTAACCACATGCAGGAAAAAATCTCTTATCTTGGGAGAGGAATTTAACAAAGACCCTCTCCTAAACATCCAGTTTACATCCATGTCTGTCCAGACTCATATAATGCATGTAGTGAAGAAATTTAAAATGGAACTCACCGCTACATTTAAAGGAATTTAATTAAGAGGTATTTTTTTTTCAAAATGTAAATGATCACTATACATGTGTGACTGCAGTGAATAATTTCCAGTGAGAAACATGCTGTCTTCACTTAGAGACTATTTTTTACAGAGGACAGAGGACAGAGCTGAGCATGATGACTTCACAGAGAAGTTGACCTTTGACCTTTGGGATATAAAATATCACCTCATCATTTTATCCTATTAAAGGGATAGTTCAGCTAAAAATTAAAAATTCAGTCATCATCTACTCACCCTCATGCCGACTGAAGGTCAGGTTCAGTTTTTTAGTCCACACTGCTGGAGTTTAACTGGAAAACAGTGTTGCAGAATCTCCCAAACAATGGAAGTGAATGGTGACCAGTTTTCAAATGTAAAAAAACAGAATACTGCTCATCTGGTGTGATCCAAGTCTCCTAAAGCTCCAACATGCCAAGCTGACTTTAGATAATGTTACTTAGAGCATGTTTTTAGTCTGAATCTTCACTGTAGATCTTCAGCTTGGAGCCACGTTCACGTGCACACTGTCTGAACTGTGTGTGTGTGTGTGGTGTGGCAGTGTGCAAACGGCATGTTGGGACTTTAGGAGACTTGGATACGGCAGATGAACAATATGGAGGCATTTTTTTTCTAGTTGTTTATGTTTGAAAACTGGTCACCGTTCACTTCCATTGTTTGGGAGATTCTGCAACACCGTTTTCCTGTCGGTCAGCACAAGGGTGAGTAAATAATGCCTGAATTTTCATGTTTGGATGAACTATCCCTTTAAGATATTATTATAATTTTGTCATCATTATGTGTGAATTCTTGAGTTATGGTCAAAAATGTGTTTAGTGAGGTCACCGTGACTTTGACCTTTCACCACAAAAATCTAATCACTGGTCATTTGTGCAAAGTTTAAAGAAATTCCCTCAAGACATTCTTGAGATATCGTGTTCACAAGAATGAGATGACCTGAAAAGAAAGCGTGTGGCCACAGCTGTGTGGCGTGGAGGCCTAAAAAGAAGGTTTTTCAAGAACTCTGAATCACAGAGGTCCTTCAGCATACAATCATAGATGTGCACAAAAATTATTAGGCTAAGCTTAAAACGTAGCTGCAGGTTGCATGTGCAAGTGATCGCATGATCCCCTCCATGCTGACATTATAAAAATACTCTTGTAACAGTGACAGGGATTAGTAATGACTGGATGTTCTTCCTTGTTCACCTGTAACAAAATTATATAGTATGAGCACTGTTGCCAAGGAACAATTAATATTTTATTTCTTCAGAATGACCCGAACACTCTGTTTCAGTCCTCTAGTGAAATGTTGGCAGTTATTCATGTTTCCATGATGCACTTAAACTGTGAGAACAGAACAAATATATATATATATGTACATAAAGTAGACTGGTGGTGTGAAGGCTTTTTATTTATTCATGTAAGATAAAAAATGAATCACACATGGAGTATGTGCGAAGCAGCGTTCCTCTTCTGGTTTTTTATCAGGATGAACCTCAGATTAAAGGATGGGAGAGCTGTTTTTTAAAAAAAAAAAATTTTAAAAAAAGGGGGTATGATTGAGTTCACATGGATATAAATCAAACACGGATGCAGCAGGGTGGATGCAGCAGCTGAATTATGCAAACTGGAGTGAGGTTTCAGCAGGTTCACCTTGTACAACATCACTGTTTGTGCCAATTAAAGCGCCCACCGGCGTCACCGCCCCTCCTCCATTATCCTCCGGCCTCAGTGTCGAGCTCTGTCGAGGGCCGAGGCGAAGGAAGGTATGTGGGCTCCTGCCAGCCTGAGCCGAGCCTGGGAGAAAAAACAGCCGGGCCGCCCGTGTGGGGTTCAGCTCTCTGAGGCAGGCAGGTTACCACGGCAACCAACCACCGCCACCGCCGCCAGACGGGGGTGGGGGGAACCTCCTCTAAATGTCAACTTTTCCAGGAAACGAGAAGAAAAGAAGCTCATTTTCACTCTATCGTTCATGAGAGGCTGTTTTTTAAGACCCTACAAAGGGCTTTGAGAGGAATTCCAGAACCATCAGGTCACTGAAAATCTTTATTATAACAAACCTTTAAATTTAAATGTACAAATACCAAATCACACTCAGATCATGTCTATAGACATTTGAATCATGTTGTCATTGTCTATTAGAAAGTGACTGAGGTTTTTAAAAAGGGATGAGTTAAAAGTAAGCATGAGAAATGTTTGTGGTAGAATCAGATCCTTTACTAAAAGTAGTAAAACCATTTTATTTGAGTAAACGTACAAAAGTGTAAGGACACTTAAAGTAGTTTCCTGAGAATCCGCACCACAGAGAACCTCTCTTTGTCATCACTCATCTCCACCCTGCTGAAGAAAGCTCAGAAAAGGCTGCGTTTCTTGAGGAAACTTATGGCTAAATTCCTCTGCCAACTTGTTGTGAACTTTTACAGAGAAGCAATTCAGAGCATCTTGACCGGAAACACCACAAACTGGCATGGTCAGATACAGAAGTATCCGCTGCCTTACCACCAGACTGAAGAGCAGATTCTTTCCTCCGGCTGCAAGATGCTTAATTTATCCTCAGCTACTTATGAGAAGCAAAAAAAGGAACTACATCTTAATCTTGCTGCTACAACTCAGATTCCACAAAAGTTGGGTGTTAAAACGTCAATAAAATCAGAATGCAATGATTTGCAAAAACTTAACTTATATTCAGTTGAGTACAGTACAAAGATAAGACATAATTAATGTTCAAACTGATTAACTTAATTTTTTTTTGTAAATGCACACTCATTCTGAATTTGATGCCTGCAACGTGTTTCAAAAAAGTTGGGACAGGAGCATGTTTACCTCTGTGATACATCAGCTTTTCTTTTACCAACACACAGTAAGAGTTTGGGAACTGAGGACACCAACTGTTGAAGCTTTTAAAGTGAAATTATTTCCATTTCTTGCTTGTTATATGACTTCAGGTGCTCAACAATCTTTGTAACGTGCAGAATGTGTCTTGGCATCATCTTGTCTGTGAAAAAGACGTCTGGATGGCAGCATATGTTGCTCTAAAACCTGTATGTACCTTTCAGCTTCAATGGAGTTTCACATGTGACAGTTACCCATGATGCCATGGGCACTAACACACTCCCATACCATCACTGATGCTGTGATGGTATGGGAGTACTCCATTTGAACAGTAAATATAGACAATCGACAAGTATTTGCAAATCATTGCATTCTGTTTTTATGTTTCACACACTGAATTACAAAAGGATCAAAAGTCTTTATAAGACATTATAATTTATTTGTTGATTATATTTTGTTTTGTCTGAATCTGCATAGTGACTAAAGTTATCAGCACTCCCACACAGAATCTACATCTTCCAATGACACCTCTGCAGATTTTAATTCTGGATCTTCCAGAAAAATCTTGCAGATTCAGTTTAGGTCTTTTTATGAGATAAATGTAGTGGACAGAGTAAGTAAAAAGTTTCACTTTGTAGTTGCATAAAACTGTAAAGCAGCAGAAAATAGAAATAAAGAAAAATACAAAAATGAAGGTCAGCGCTTGAGTAAATGTACTCACTGTTCGTCCCATGTTAAGGCAACATAAATAGGCTGACAAAGTGACAAAATAGTGCAAACCCTGACAAGCTGAGTCTGAAATGTCCCCACATGACCTCCATACTGAGGATAAAGCTTGTTTTTCTCTCTCTTGTCTTGTTTTTGCCTTAAACTGTCAGTGGTTCCCCGGCTGAGAGTTGAAACATGGACAGATAGCAAACCATTAGACCTCCAGGAGAGTAAACCCTTTTCATTTGTCCTCCAAGTCCACCCTCAGGACAAACGTCACATTTTTTGCCCTGCTAATGGCGAGAACAACAAATGTCTCCATCTGTGATCTGTCCAACAATCGTCTCCTGCTGTGTGATGAGAAATACAGATGCCTGCAGCCTTTTACTTTTCATGTCACACAATCTTGCACATAACATCTGAATTTCTGTGCTCATTAGTGCTGATGTTGAACCTCCTGCACGTCCTCACGCCATCTGTGACAGAAAAGGCTCGCTGGGAACTCTGTGCTTGCTTGGACACCAGCAGAGTCGACCTGTAGCTGCTCCTGGAACTACATCCTAATTATCCACCTGTCTGTCCTGCAGGAACAACGGAGCTGCAGCAGCCACAATCTACATACGCCTCAGACGTCCTCCTCTCTGAGAACAACCCCTCCCAGCTCAGCTCCGAGAGGCTGCAGGGAGGCCGACGCAACAGGAGACACACTGACACATTTCTGCTCCCAGAAGCAGCCGGAGAGTCAGCCTGCCTGCAAGAGAGAGCCATTGTGTGAGAGAAACAAACTCACCAAACACCTGACTTCATTTTAATGTCGTTTGGGGCTAAATCTGGTCAGGCCTGTTGTAATCATGATTTAGCCCAAACATACGTTGAAATTTGGGTCTGATTTGGTACAAATGTAGCCTAAAAACAGTCGTTTAAATCTGGGCTAGGTTTAGTCTGATCTGGTTCAAATGTAGTTCAAAAATACACATTGAAATTTGGGCTGCATTTAGTCTGATTTGGGCTGAAAGTAGCCACAAAACATACTTTGAAATGTGGGACATGTTTAGTTTGTCTGATTTGGTCCAAATGCAGCCCAAAAATAGATATTAAAATGTGGGCTAGGTTTAGTCAATCTGATTACAGACTTTGAAATTTGGTCACTTAGTCTGGCTGATTTTGTCCAAATGTGGCCCAAACACATCTGTTGAAATTTGGGCGAGATTTAGTCGGTCTGATTTAGGCCAAATGTACCAGAAAAGTAGACGCTGAAATTTGGACTGTGTTTAGTCAGTTTGATTTGGTACAAATGTCGCCCAAAAGCAAATATGGAAATTTGAGACATGATTAGTTTGTCTGATTTTGTCCAAATGTAACATGCAAATAGATATTGAAATTTGGGGCTTGTGTGGTCCGTCTGATTTGGTCCAAATGTAGCCCAAAAACAGATATAGAAATTTGGGCCACGTTAAGTTTGTCAATTTAGTCCAAATGTAGCCAAAAATAGCTGTTGAAATTTGTGCTGCATTCAGTCTGACTCAGTTCAAATTTAGTCTAATTTTGGACGTCTGCTGTGGACCACATGTGTCTCACACGGTCATGAAAATAATTATCACATCGCAGTAAGTGGGGAACTATAGCTTGGTGAAAATGTGTCCTGTGTTGTCCTGTGTTGTGCAACACTTGGAAAATGGAAAAGAGGTCCTTAAGACTTTATATTCTTACTTTGGTAACCCTGATAAATTGATTAAACCATAGTTGTAAAGAAACAATGTACATTTATTGAAGCGCTGTATTTCAGTAGGAGTATGGATTGCATTCTGACTGCAGCTGATCACTGACCTCACCAGAAAAAACACTTGATATTACTGCAGTTTGAATATTGTACATCTCCTTTTTAAAAAGCTGCAACATTAAAAGTGATTTGTGGATCCAGGGTTTCATGCAAACCAAAACCTTTCGGGGGCACAATTAGAATCAGAGGTTTGGGGGTCTTTCTCTCAGACAAAAAAATAAGGACAATGCAGTTTTCTGCAATTTGACATGTATTTAAAAGACTTTGGGGAATTATTTTAAAACTTTCCTAATTCAGTTTTTGTAGCTCGGTAATCTGCTACTTTGTTAAGGCCTTTACACACCAGCAGCATCACAAATAAAAGGCACAAAACTGAAAGCAAATATTTTGGAGGCAAAATTTCAACGTGTCTGAATGTTCACATCAAGCACGACAAACTTTTGCAAATAAATTTAAAAGCTTGCAAAACAAACTCACACAGCAGCTCGATGTGAACGCTTGCATTGGTTACATATATGTGCTAAAAATATGAACTTGCGAATTAAGAAAACAAAAAGAAGACATCTGGTGTGAAAAGACCTTTGGAGTAAAAGGGAGATTTTCCTGTTAAAAGTGTGCAACCATATATTCTTCTACATTTAAATAGTTCCACATTTTTCAATATAGAAACATAGACACAACATAGAAGTCATTAAGTTGTTGTTTTCCTTATGTTCTTTCATGAGAAACAAGATGCTGCAGTGAAATTTAACATATGAAACTAATTCATTTGAAAATTAATGAGCTCTCAAGGAACGAGACACTGAAATTCACACAGCTGACCCGCGTCTGCAACAATATACAAATGATGATTTGTTTTTGCAAATAAAACAAGAAACAAATCAATGCACACACTTCAAAATCAACCACCAGCTGGTTTTCACTGACACCAAGAAGCCACAAACATCTTGTGTCACTTGAGTTCTACTTGTATGGGGGAAAGATTCAGAAATTTTGGATGCAGAGCAGAGACCCTGTTGTTGCCACTGATTGGCTGCACCAGATGCATCTCGTTGACAAAATCACCTCAGAGCTCGCGTATCTGCTGCCACCTGTGTGTGATCTGCTCTCAACATCGAGCGAACTGAAGAAATGTTAAGTATACGCACTTTAAAACATTTCCTGCGTGAATCACAGTGTGCAGGTTTTTGCACCTGAGCGCTATTTAAATATCAGGGAATGATTTGAGTGTCTTTCTTCATAGTTGAGTAACCCCCAAAATAAGTATCGATAGGCGTAGATCATTGTTTTCAGCTCTGGGGAGGACAAAGGGAAAGACTTGTGATGAGTTTCAACATAAAAAGGTTGACTGAATATAAAGATAATTAAAGATTGTTTGCTTTTTCTTGATTTAACTCCTTTTGTGGGCTGCATATTGAATTCTCTTTGTGTTTGAATATCATCTTTTCTGCTTCTTTGTTCTTCCTGTAAACCACATTGTGACTTTTGTTTTGAAAAGGGCTATTTGAGGAAAGTTGCTTCCTTTAAATGCAACAAAAGACTCTGATTAAACTAATCACATGGTGCAGTGAACACACACCCGAAGCAGCAGTGACAACCCTGACTCAAGCTTATGTAGACTCACAGGTAGTCAGACCAGGTGAGTTGAATAACCCCTGATGAACTCCACCCACTGAGCTCCTGCAAGGACAGAGCGTGAAGGACAGAAGACGGTCACAAGAGCACAAAAAAATACGCTTTACAGCCGTACAGTTCACACTGGAGACACTATAAAGTATTTTAATTGATTGTCACGCTAACACAAGGCCAATAAGCACAGTGTTTGTCCTCTGTTGCTCCTTTGAATAGATTTATTATATGTTTTTGATTTGTCATAACAAGAAAAGCACAGATGGATCTATTTTCCGTTCAAGTGTATTAATAAGCCATGACAATGAGCCAGCATTTACTATAGCATCGCCTGGTGGAATAAACCACCTCAAGTTTGTCCCCTTAGCAAAATATTCACTTTGACAGGGGGACAATTTATGAGACTTTAAGCAACGCTCCAGTGTTCAGACTGAGGCTTTTATGACAGTTAGTGTCATAATACAGCACCTGGGCGAGCCAGTCGTCATGGTTACACTTCACTCGGCATTCTTTCATTTATACCAGACAGAATTTTTAAAAGCGTTTTTTAAAATCTTCTTTTATTTGGCTGTGTTGCTTCATTGAGTTGGCCAACAAGATTTTCTTAAAGGAAGAGAAATTGGAGCTTCTCTTCCGGGCCATCGTGAGTAGGATAACTAACTTTTTAGCTGCTAGCAACATTGTAGGCCAATGTTTTATTAACTGTTTAGTTACCTAGCAAACAATGTAGGCTTCTTTTGGGCTACTTACTAGATCCCAACACTACACAAATCATTTTTTTTAATTTATCTCTTTTAATTTGGGTAAAAAGGATCCCCATAAAGATTATGTTCTATTTAATTTCAGTTTACGTCAGTAAACTTGCATTCACCAAAAAAACATGTTGCTAAATTGATTAGAACTACAATAAATTAATCTTTATTGGTGTAACATGGGGTTTTTCCTCACAACATCCTGAAGAAATCCTTTGGTTGATTTTATGCAACTTATTTTTCTAAGATATCCTGAGATATAATTTAAGGGAAACATCAGCTTAAGTGGTTTTATGCAACTGGGCACAGTAGCCTGTAATGTTCCGGCGCTAGGACCGCTCGGACACAGTGCTCTTCTCTTTGTCTCCACCAGTCAGAGCCTCCTCCTCCTCCTCCTCCTCCTCCTCCTGCTGCTGCTCCTCCTGCTCTCCGTCCTCTCCGTGCTCTCATTCCGTGTCTCTCTCCATCAGCAGCGGTCTGGATGCGTGCAGGGACACAAACATGGCTGTGAATCTGGGCAAGAACAGACTGGACCTGCTGACCGCCTACCAGGACGTCATTGACGAGACCTCGGACACCGACTGGTGAGTCTCGCGGCCGGCCACACGTCCCTCCTCTCTCCCTCTTCTTTTTCTCCATCTCTTGCTCTCTCCTGGTTTCTCTCTCTCGGGGTTTTTTTTTTGTTGTCCGGCTGTGGTGAGTGCACGCTGAGGATGCGCAGGGCAGGAAAGGAGCGCACCGTGCAGCATCACCACCATCATCTTCATCATCATCTTCACAGCCGGACTGGACTGGTGTAAAGTGCACACACATACAGATCCACTACAGTCGCACTCTCTATCACTCTGACAGGGGAGTTTAATTTCTGAATTTAAGCGCATTACACAGCAGGATGACGCTTTAAAACAGTGAAAGTGAGAGTTTCTGGTCATAAAATCCAGAGCAGCAGCAGCAGCAGCAGCAGGTTTTCCAGTGTGAAGTGAACTGCACTGCAGAGTCCAACGTGCTCTGCTGTCTGTCTGTCTGTCTGACTGTCTGTCTGTCTGTCTGTGCCACACTCTGTGCGCACTGGACAAATAATAGTGCGAGCAGCGGAGCGCTTTGTTTCCTCTCAGTTTCTCCTCTCTGAGCTCAGCCGGGACCAGGTTTAACTCTCAGCCAGCTGGAAGCAATTTCAGGCTTTTTATGTAATGCGATGCAGCGGTGTGTGTGTGTGTGAGAGAGAGAGAGTGTGTGTGAGGATTCAGCAGAGGTGTACACGGGCCTGCTGCTGGTCCAGAGACACTGATGAGCCCCTGCATCCCCAAACGAGGGCGGAGAGGAGAGGGGCGAGGCCGAGGAGGCGGGAGGGGAGGGGGAAAGAGGGGAGTGTGGGCTTCCAGCATCACCCTTTGTGGCCTTTCCTCACGTGGAATATAGTGTGGTGGTGAGGAGGATTACTTGTAGAGGGGAAATCACTGTGCGCAGACTAGACAGTGTAAGAATATCATAGGTCTTCATTAAAATGTATTTTTTAAATTGACTTTTGGGCTTTTAATTTGATAGGACAGCTGACGTGAGGAGACAAAAAGGGAAACAAAATGCAGCAAAGGCCCCTGATACAAGATTTTTAAAAAAGTCAATAAGTCATTTGTTTTCACATGTGGGAGTTTCATATTAATTCCAGCTAAAGTTGGATAATAGACTTGCAAAAGAAAGTTGCCTCTTAAAGGGATAGTTCACCCAAAAATGAAAATTCACTCATTATCTGCTCACCCTCATGCTGATTGAAGGTCCGGTTTAGTTTTTTAGTCCTCAAAACACTGCTGGAGTTTCACAGGTGCAGAATCTCCCAAACAATGGAAGTGAATGGTGACCAGTTTTCAAATGTAAAAAAACAACCCCCCCAGAAAACATAAAATGCCTCCATACCGCTCGTCTGGTGTAATCCAACTCCCGACATGCCGTTTGCACACCGTCACACCACACACACCCAGTTCAGACAGTGTGCACGTGAATGTAGCTCCAAGCTAAAGATCTACAGTGAAGATTCAGACTAAAAACATGGCGTAAATGACGTCTTTCAAGTCAACTTGGCATGTTGGGGCTTTAGGAGACTTAAATTACACCAGACGAGGCATTTTATGTTCTTATTCTGTCGTTTTTTTTGAGTTTGAAAACTGGTCACCATTCACTACTGTTTTCCTGTTAAACTCCAGCAGTGTTTTGTGAGAAGAACATCTTTGGATTTCTCTGATGTCACCAAAATCTCATCTCTCTTGAAGTTAAGTGCCTGTTGTTTTTTTTTAAAAATGTGCGTTTCAATGTTAAAAAACCAACGGTTACAAAGTTGTTAAGCTCTGTGAGCAGACAAAAGTAGCATTGGTTGCTAAGTAACAGACATAAAAGTTGATTAAGTGATGTTGTATCCAGTACTACTGGACCCAATTCAAACCAATGCAAGCATGATCGGGTACATTGTTTAAAATTTCCAGCTGGTTTGCTGTGTGTTTACAAAGGCAAAACTCAAATGGCTCAGAAGTGGTAAACCCATAAACTGACCCATCCATGAGTCACTTGTCTTGAGTTTCATTTCCTAGAAATTCTTCACAAAAGTCCCCAGGAAAACAGCAGCTTAACACATTTAGAACCAGAATACACATTCACATCTAACTCTGGAAATTAAGGTTTTATTTCAACCAAACCGGAGCTGGTGATTGTTGGAACAGTGAAAAGTTTTATTTCGTTTCTGTCGAGTTTGAATGAAGATGATAATGATGACGTCAAAGTTACAGTTTTGTGAAGGGAGTCTGGTCAGTTTGGCAAGAATGATAAAACATCTGTTTCTGGTTGAACAAAAAGGATCTTATTCTCTAACAGAAGGGTCTCTATCTGCAGGGACGTTTTCATAATGTTGTCAGACACTTCAAATAACAATCTGAGCCTGTCAGTTGCATGAACAAACACTTTCAGTGGCTGTACTTTGATGATGTGCAGTTGCTTAAAGAGATTACGTTGCAGCCTTTGATGGCTGCAGCGCTCTCCCTCAGTACTGAACCAATTCAAAAAAAATTGTTGTCCCTATTAGTCCCTCAGACACAAAAAATACTGAAGTTAACCTTTAGTTGGCACAAAACACAATATGCACTTTATATTTTGTGTCCTCAGTGACGTAGTTAGTATTTGCATTTAAATTCTGGACGTTCAGGTTAATAATTTGTGCCCACAGTTTGGCACTATGACACATGAACGCAGCACTGTGTAACAGCCAACCAGGAAGTGCCGCGTATCGGACTTTCCCAGCAGTACGTGAACCCAGAATAGGAATGTTATCGGAGGTGAATTAAAGCGATGCGAAATGACAGAAAGAAAGTGCAGTTAGGGATTTTGTTATTTATAAGACTGTTAAGTGAGTTTGGTGTTGTGTTTGTGCCTGAGAGGGAGTGAAGGGATTTATTTGTTTTGTTTGAGAAACCGTTTCACTTTTAGGAGTTAATGAAGCAGGTAAAAAGAGGTAATATTTGACTTGAAGTTAAACTATAACTTGTCATTCTTGATCGTGATAAGCCAGCCGGCACTAATGAAGCAGTATAAGCTCACATTCAGTGATGCCAAAGTCAGTTATCATGCAAAATCCTGCAGTAGCAGATCTTTTTGGCCGCTTCGGGGCAGCAGAAACAAGTAGCGAACACAACGCTGACGAATTTTCACTTTCTAAGATTTAACTTGTTTGCAGACAGCTGTTCATTTCCACATCCTGCAGTTATGGAGCAACATGATCATTCATTTGGAGTCGGGTTTGTGTCACCTGATGATCAAAGCCCAATATCCACTTTCTTTCAGCTCCGTTTTTGGTCTCCACCAGCTCCTTAAGGAAATATCTGGCTCTTTTTAGCTACTGAATGCTCCACTAGGTTCACCAGTTAGTCTCTAACTGCATCTGTCTGCTGTTTGCTGCTGAGCAGGTTGTGGAGAGTGGCTTTTTATAGCTTTTTTCGACGCTAGCCGTGTGGCCGAACCAGAACAGTATGTGGCCCGACAGACAAACAATGAGCTGAAACTCCCTGCAAAGCTCCGTAAATCTGAGGGGAGTTGCAGATTCAGCTGATTATTATCAGGAGGCTCAGTTTCTCATTTAATTAAACAAATGGATGCATTTGTTTTAAGTGGTGTTATTACATTTACAGTCTGAGCACAGCAGCTGATTGATGAGTGACCTCTAAATTGCAAATCACTGCAGGTTGTTTTTAGTGTTTTTTAGCTCAGATTACAGATCCTGTTTTGGGTCATTCGGGCCAAACGCCCTCTCGTCACCATCTTAACTATGAAATGTGAACCTGTGCCATCTGTTGCTGGTCATTAGTCTAAATGAGGTCAGATTGCCTTGAATACAAACACTCTGGTTCTGCTTTCAGTTTGTAGTCGTCATGGTTTTGAGGCAGATTTTGGTTTCGGTTCCACATTTTGTTTCTGTTTTGAGCCCCGGCTGAGGGTTCATTGCTGAGGATGTTCATGTCTAGAAACTAAACAATAACAACGACAGATTCATCAGTGATAAAAATAATTGTTAGTTTTCTCTGTTCTCTAGATAAACACTAAAGATAACACTCAATGATTTGGTTACAGCGACCATTAACATCCTCAAATCCCCGAATCTGAGCTCTGTAGGGGGTTTAAACACTTTTTACATCAAATCGGGGAATTGGAAGTCAAATACCATCTACAGCAATTTGAACAAATACATTTGAGTGCTGCATTTAGTATCTACTGCAGGGGTGCAACAGATCAGAAAGAAAGAAAGAAAATAATGGAGATAAATATAAGATAAGCAATAGGCTGCACACAGCTGCGATCCACATTAGTTACAGAACAAAATCACAATATAACTTTACAAACAGATACAATATGAGACAGTATAGTCAAGAAGTACATCAGGACAATGCAGTGTATACCAAAACACAGTAGTACCTACATACAATCATGTAAAAAGCATTTAAAATACAGTAGGGTGCATGAGAGATGACAATATAAATATGTAGACCTTTAAAATAAGGAATGAGATCATAAAACCAGACAGTCATAGTTTATACTGCAAAGAACACAGCCTAGGTAAGTAATGAGCAGGTCGCTTGTTGAGTAAAGTGATGGACGTTGGCGGGAAGGAAAACTTAAAGCGGTTGCTCTTACATTCGCAGGCTTTGCATCTCCTGCCTGAAGGTAATTGCTCTGAGTATAGAATGCGTGTGTGGGTACATACGACTTCAGTGATGTGGGAGGCTTTTCAAGTTTTTGCATCACAAGCGTCCCTGATTGATTCACTGGGATTCAACGTTCCCCCTTCACATGAACACGCAACAGCTTTTTTTTAAATTTTTTTTTTTTTTTTGCATAATTAACCAATCATTGCACGTCAGAGTTAAACACAACACACGTCTGTCTTGTTTGTTTTTTTTTCACTGCAGCAGCTCTGCATTGAGATTAAAGGGATTGTTACTTTAAAATGTAACTGCGGCAGTAAAACTGTATTTCACACTATGATGGTCAAACCGGATCATGAATCAGGTACGTTTACATAGACCCAATAGTTCCCACTAGGGATGTTCCTGGCTACTAATTTCCCTGTTGATTAAACGCAAAATTTATTTCAGACTAGTCGACAAGTCTGACAGAAAGAAAACACTCAGAAAGCAGTTAAAATTGAGCACAACACTGTCCGTAAAAATACTGTGCATATTAAGAGCCATTTGAAGCCGTTAATCACAGTCTACAATCGCCAAATCATATTTTGAATGCTGGTGAAATGTGGCGCTTTGCTCCATGCAATACGAACACTGCACATTAACCTACAAAACATGACAACAACTCACTAAAGACCGAAAAGGATCACAGTGTCTGCAGGTTAACAACAACATCATTCACCTGGAGCTGACGTTAGCTGCCAGCCTGCTACACAGTGTCGCTAACGTTAGCAGTGCTAGCAGCAGCAGCAGCTGCTCTGCTTGCAGGTTTATGTCCGTGTCTGTGCTAAATGTGGTCACATGTTGCTGCAGTTGAGTGATTATATATCAGTTTATTCTGTCACAGTCTACATTCAACATTATTTCCCTTTTCTAGATTAAAACACTGACAAACCGCACTGGTTTTACAAGCTTTCATCTGTCCGACTTTGCTGATAGCAACATCTGTGGGCCATCAGGACATATGTGCTGGGCGAGAGGGGCTGTGGTCTGATGGGGCTGCAGCCCCAACTAATGGTGTGCGGCTGCACCTTAGAGGCAACAGTTAACTGGCATTTTACTGTTCATGAATAAAATATTGATAAATAGTTTAACCGACTAGTATTTCTGGTGCAGACTAGCGAGGATGGTGAGGTTTAATCACGTAGTTGACTAATCGCGCGCATCCCTAGTTCCCACCATGAGCAAGTCCTAAGGCAACAGTGATGAGGAAAAACTTTCTTTTAACAAGCAGAACCCTCAAGCAGAACCAGACTCTATAGGGTGGGTGACCATCCACCGCTACTGGTTGGGGACTTCAGGCTGACCCGAGTTTTAGATACGACTGCCAATATCTAATATAGGTGTGTCACAATTTTCCAAATCCACAATACAATATGAATTTTGATTGTAAGGTCACAGTTTTGCACTGACGGTTACGCCATAATTAGAGTATTTGATTTGTAAAGATCAACAGTTAATTGGGTTTATGCCCTGACAACTAGTGTACGGTTTATAAATTTTCAACACCAGTACCGTTATTGAAACCTCGGCTTTGTTACCGGTTCCTGAAGAATATTTTTTTGATACCAAATCCATTTTAAAAAGAAGAAAATAACACTACAGTGCAATTACTCACTTTAAATGAGGAAGCTGTTCAAAGACCTGGGAGCAGCTGGAGAAACTTTTTACTCTGCATACTTTATTGAAATTAGGTATCGAATGACAAGGCAGTTTTAAACATTTTTCTCTACAAAACAATTATTTGTATGTAACAAAATAAGCCAAATATCTGTGCTAACACCAAGGAGCCATAAAAGACATTAGCCTGAACAAAACAGGGATAAAATTGACTAAATTTATCATTTAAATGAAAGAATAAGTAAACAAGAGTAAGAATATGACTAAGCACTCAGCGCCTGGTACTTGATGCTACAAACACATTTTGGTCAGGACTTCTCTAACACTGCTAAAGGCTTTTTTTGTTTAATTGCAAAACTCAAATACATTTATATTATACTAACACGTCAGACATTTATCACAGAGAGAAAATTGAGCCCTGGACTGATTTCTATCACTGTTCCTGAGCAAGTCTGTGTCATAACAGTCTGACACTGAGCTCTCCAGGGATGAGAAACGTCACTGTGAACCGCTTGTTAAGGTGTTGATCCAGGGAGGAAATGATGCTTTTTCCACCCTCCAAGTCTCCCTGGGCCTCCCCGGAGTGACAAAAGTGTAAATCACAACCCTGTTGCTGCATCAGTCTCTTCGTCCTGACTGAGATCTGCCTACAGTCAACACAGAGTTTAATGCTTCATTCAAATGTTTTTTCTTGTTCTTGTTGGGGTGCTGTGCTGCAGCAGAGAGGATGATGACGATGATGATGATGCACAGGGCCTCAGGCCTGCCCCCGATTTTCACACTTGATGAGATTTGAACAAAGGCAGAGACTTCCAAACATGGCTGACCCCAAACAACACGGGACACCACCCCCAAACACCCAGCAGCACCCCCCTCTGTCCTAATAATGACACACTTGTCACGTCCAGGTCGACGTCAGCGACGGTCAGGAGGTCGTGTGGCAGATTGTTTTAAGCTAAATATGTGCAGACCTCAGGATTGGTGCTTCATACGTCTGCTGCTGCCAACATTAACAGCTTTTTTCAACCAATCACAGCTTTGTGGGCAATATTAAATATTATTTTCCTGCACAGGGAGTTAGCTGCATCCATGAAGAATAGTGACAGGTCAAAGGCTGAAAAAATGTGAGAAGAAAAGTTAATCGCTCATAACTGTTACTATAGCTTCTGCACCTTAAAGGAGCAATATGTAACAACTGCACGTCTAAAAATGTGTGCTAGCTGGAGCAAAGACTGTATGTTAAATAGGTTGAAATCCTTTTTAATACACTGTCTGTGGTTGAAGCGATTTGTTTCCCCCTCCTACCCAGATTTGAGGAAGCTCAGGCAGGCTGGAGAAACGGAGTCGGAGTTCAGTGACTGCCTGCCAAACTCCATTAACATTTTGCTTAGTTTACCCTTTCTAAACATCTACTCCTTTTAAAAGATAATTAATGATTTCTTAAGACTCATTAACAGACACTCACCCATTCTATGAACATTCTGCATTAATTTTGACTCTAACAGGGGATATGTCAGATACGTAAGAGAGTGAGGAAGGAAGCAATCATGACTTAACTTGAATAAAACTTTAATGCATTACCTCCTCTTTGAACACAATTTCTGCCTGAGTCACATCAGATAAATTTTCATCTGCAGCAGGTGTTTAAAAGTGAAGAAAACAACTCCCATGACCCCGTGTCACTTCACAACATAATCGTCACAACTACATCTTTCGTTATTGTCAGAAATTCTATATTGTGCATTTACTTGGTTAGCTAATGGAAAGAAAATTTGTCGGCCAGCTGGTGACAAATATGTTCAAGTGAAAAGACTTAAGTCCAAGTGAAGTCATGAGTCAAGTTGTTGGTTTTAAAGTCCAAGTTGAGTTGCAAGTCTTTTAAAAAATAAGACAAATATTAGAAGAATTTCACACAATGATAATAAATCATTGTGATTATGATTCATTATCTTTGATTATAGTTGACCAAATACTTCTGGGGTTTGGACAACAGTTTACAGACCAAACAGCTAATGAGATATTAGAACTCAGTACTTATTTGTCTCAGCTGAATTAAACACAGAATCTCCTTCTGCGAACATTCAATAAAATGACCAGAACTCCTGTATTTTGGGGAAAGCAGATGAAAGCATTAATTCTCGGCTAACATAAATGCCATTTAATATGGTAACGTGATTTGTTTGAAGCTTCTAATTAATTTCTTCTTCTTCGTCTTCATTTCCTGCTCCGTCTTCTTTATCTTGTAAAGGTTTGTCTTCTGTCTCCTGCAGCAGCTCTCTTTGTAGCAGCAGGTGTGTTTTTTTTTTCATGTGACACAGGGCTGTCGAGGTTTGTTCATTAATTACACGACATCCTCACGTAATGCTTGTCGTCCCCCTGTGGACGGGCCTTATCTCTGCCTCGCTCGCTCACACCAGGCTGCCGCCGTGCAGCTTGTTACTCAAAACTACGAGCCCCGCCCCGGTCCTCTCTGTCGGCTCTGACCGGCGCGGCTCTCTGTGCGCCATTAGCGGCGAGTGGTTGAAAGCAGGCTGACGAAACCGGGGTGATAACGAGCAGGAGGGATCCAAATGAGTCGGTCGTGTCCTCAGTCAGTCAGAGAGAAGCTCCGTCTGCACTGATGACAGAGCATCAACCTGACGAGAATCATCCAGGACGAGCCTGAAAATGAGGCCTGTTTAGTTTGATCAAAAATTGTTTTTAACTATGTCGGCAGCATGGCTCCGTCCATCTGCGTCATCCATCACTTTGATCCAGACTGGAATATGATTATGGGATGGATTCCCATGAAATTTTCTACAGACGTTCATGTTTCCCAGAGGATGAATCCTAATGTCTTTGGTCATCATCTGACTTCTCCTTCAGCGCCACCATGAGGCCGTCGTATTGTCCTGAAATTTGGTTCAGACTTTCATGTTTCCCTCAGGATGAACTCTTGTATTGTTCTTGTATTAATAACTCTGAGGGATAATAATCAGCAGCTCGTTTATATTTCCTCCCCATTTTCCTCTTCACTTTCTAATTGTGGAAAAACTTTCTAAAGCCCAAATCACAATGCTCTTCTGTGCCGACTTTCCACATACAGGCCAAAATTGAACTTTACACGGGTGAGCTCATCTTCCCATGCAGCAACCCAGTTTAATATAAACAGAATCAAATTTGCATGTTGTTTGTTTTGAGTCATATTACCTTGTTGACCTCATGTGGTGAACAGTGCACTGTGACAGGAGGAAGCATTTGGACACCAATCTTTGGTTGCACAGCAACATTAAATCAGGTGAAAGTTAGCTAACAAAAACCTAAAACCTGAAAAAACTTTAATTTTAATTTTGAGCTGAGCTGTAATTGCGACGTGCATCATATTCGAAATAGGAAGGCACAGTGGATATTAAGGATGAATCTGAATATGTTATTTGGAAAAGCACAAACAGACAGTTCTCCTATTCAAAGAAGCTCATCATCATTATTATTATTATATATTTATATTATTATTTTTTGATGGTGCATTCACAGTGTCAGAGATGTAATAACATGGGGCTGACTTCAGAGCCTGTTAGCATTAATTCATCCAGCGCCAGAAGGAAGAAGAAAATAAGGTCGTCTCTCGGACCACAAATGCCAGACTGTCGTGAAGATGACGCGGTGAAAAGGGCAGTGGGCGAATCAGAGTTCTCCGATATCAAACAACCCGCAGACGTTCGGGAATCCTGAGCCCTCTGCGGCTGCTGATTGGCCCGAGGCTGCTGTCACATGACCCCTTTGACCCCCTCCAGCTGTTCAAGGAAGCCATTACCTGACGAGTCACCTCTGACAAAAGAAGAAAGTGGCGGTAAGAGGAGCTGAGCAGGAGGGTCGGAGAACTCTCTCTGAGTCATGTTTCATTAATGGAGGCCCTCAGACAAAGACGCTTCAGCTCTGACGCATTTGCTCAGTTTTGAATTGCAAACATACCTGTTCCTGTTTCTCCTTGCTCATATTTTTCTACCCTGCTAGTCATTTTTTAAAATGTTATTTCTTTATCTGCCCCCTGGGAGAGCTTTCTATTCACACCGAGGGCTGAGTTGAAGGTCGGTCACTGAAGAGCCGGCCGAGGTTGAGGCAAAACAAAACGCCGCTGCAGAAAACAGCCGCTGGTCGTCGTGTACTTTGGCATTCTGGGCTCATGGTGTTCTTTGTCGGTGAATTTTTTACTCACCACCGCATCTAGACAGGTAATAAATGAAAGGAGCAGCCTGAAAAAAAAAAAAAAGAGGAGAGATGTACTGAATGCAGAGAGCTGAGAATGGAAATAACGTGAATCATGAGCCACGGCCTCCGCAGTCAGATCTCAACTAAAAACCTGTGGGAGATTTTGGAGGGATAATTTTAGTCAGCACTTCTCTCCACTGGAAAGCTGTTCTGGTGACTCGTTATGTTAATTTTTAATTATTTGCCACCCGTTTGTATAACTAACCAAACACAGACAACGTGCAGTCATATTCAGATTTCAGTATTAAAGGAGAAATCCATAATATATTTACTGTGATAAATCATAAAATGACCATGTGTTCTCCCTTGAAATTTCTGTTCTGGTTCATAACTTGTGTCATTGTTTGTGTGTTGTTTCACGTTAATCAGAGTTCGAACTAATACCGAATGTTTGCTGAAAGGGTAAGTGTCTGTTTCTAAGATGTAAGAAATCATTAATAATCTTTCAGAAGGAGTAGATGTTTATGGCAGTTAAATTGAGAAAAATGTTAATGGAGTTTGGTAGGAAGCAAAACAGGAAGTAGCTGAACAGCAGTGGGCTTTTGTTGACAGAATAATAGGCTTAGTTTTACATTGAAAGACAGTTAACAGGTATAAACAGCTGATCAACTTACAGTGTAGGACTTGTCGTTGCTTGTTATTGTCAAATTATGATGTTGTACTCGTCCTGCGCTCCTGCAGTGATCCTGCAGCCTGCCTGAGCTTCCTTGAGTCTTTGGACTGCAGTACTGATTTTTGGACAATGCATCTTGGCGATGCAGACTTTTCCTCTCGCTCCACCATGAGGTTAGCATTTGTGGATTTTCATGAAATGTCTCAGACTGTTGGATGAGCTGCCATGAAAGTGGTTCAGATATAAAAAAAATCTGTGTGACTCTCAGCATCCCCAACTGTGACTAATTTCCAGCATCCCTGGATTAGCTAATCCACTGCTGGCTGGAGCTTGATCCAACTTTGCAAAAAAACCCCACAGTTTTTCCAAAATTTATGACTTACTGTCAAATTTAGGACTTAGAATAACCAAGATTTTTTTTCCCCTCAAAATATCAACCCCCACCCCTCCCCAGCTGCACAGTTTGGCCTAAAATGGCTCTAATATGCCATCATATGACTAAATATCTGAAAAACCTTTCACGTTCCCATCAACCTCATCTGTACTTTGTATTTATTATTATTTATCCCTTTCGACACTAAACCTGGCATAAAATAGCCATCAATCAGCCATTTTATCAATAAGATATCAGAATATCGTGAAAAATGCCAATTGTATTTTCCTACAGCCCAAAGTGATGTTTTCAAATAACGTGTTATTCCACAGAAAAAAAAAAAAAAATCAGAGAAAAGCATAAAATTCTTACTTTTGAGAAGTGGGACTGGAGAATATCATCAATTAAAAGTCAAGTGTGTAAGATTTACATGAGTATATTGTCAGAATATGACAGGAATATAATATAATATTCATAAACATGTTTACATTAGTGTATAATCACCTGAAAATAAGAATTGTGTTTATATCTTCCATTGAGTCCTCCATGTTGCACCACCATGTTGGCTCTAGATTGCCTCTAAACTGCCGGTAAATCCTGCACATTAGTTCTTCAAATTAATCTCAATCAACTAATTGATTGATCAGCTAATTGTTGCAGCGATAGTATAAAATAATGAGAAAATATATGACCCAAACAACTCACATGACACATGTTTATTAGTTGTGAAAGCCTGGAGCTTGTTGTAATTTTATTTAGCTCTCATAAATCAAAGTAAATAAACAAATAAAGTAACAAATGAACACATACGCATCAAAGAGTTCTTTGACCGTTCACAGGATAAAATCATCTTTAAATGCTGGCTCTTGCAGTATGTCAATATCATGTATTGACTGATTGATAATTTTGTCTGTTATAGACTAACTGGTGCCGGCCAAGAGAGACAAACCACATTATTAATGGATTCTCTCACAGAAAACACACAGATGGAGACATTGTCCGCTCAGCTTCATATCTCTAATGACAGATTATCCATCAGTGTGTCTCTGCACTCAGCAGGTCAGGAAGTCTGTTCAGACCGATCAGACGTGTCCAGGTTTGACCTTTGACCTCTTGTCTGGATTGAGGACATCATTCTTCTTCTCTTTTTTCTTTTTTTTTTTCTGCTCTGTTTCCACTGCAGATATTCTAGTTTGAATGAAGTATTAAACTGTCTCGAATGCAGTTAGCAGGCATGTTGTGCACCGATGGCTCTCTCTGCACCGCCTGCACTCGCTCAGATTAATATAGAACAAGGTCAGTAGTCCAGCATGCAAGACAGACTTTTACTTTCATCACGTCTGCTTTGTAAAACTCAGTCGGACATCATCTCCCTGGACAATTAATCTCCCTCCTTTACTGCACATTTATAGCTTCTTCACTTACATATTAAGTCAAGAATATGCTGGTTTAGGGACAGTTTTGGGTCGTATTTTATTTTGTAGTACGTTAATAAGACATAAAAAGTCATACTTTGAATCAAATTAGACAAAAACTACAAATGATATGTTCTTAATTAGACAGTATTAGACCCTTACTAGAATTCATTAGAGGGTAATTAGGGACTTCACCTAGTTTACAGCACAGTGCTGTTGTAATAACCCTCTAATTAAGTCTAATAAGGATCAAACAATGGGATAATAATACACTTTAGTTTACAGTGCAGCTCTTCTGTAATGTTTTAAGGTGTCCTAAAGTATCCTATAATACAGTCTAATAGATGTCTAAAATGGGAAACAGTTTAGTTTACAGTACAGTCCTGTTATAATGTGTCCCTAATTACCCTCCGATAAAGTCTAAGAAGGGTCAAACAGTGGGGAATAATACACTTTAGTTTGCAGTACAGTTATGTTGTAATGTGCCACAGATTGTCCTCTAAGAAAGTCTAATAAAGGTCTGACAGTGGGAGATAAAGCACTTTAGTTTACAGTGCAGTTCTGTTGTAAAATGTCTCAAATTACGCTCTAAGAAAGTCTAATAAGCGTCAAACAGTGGGAAATAATACACTGTAGTTTACAGTACAATGCTGTTTAATGTGCATTTACTTACCCTCTAATTCAGTCTAATAAGCATCTTTAGTTTACAGTACAGTCCTATTATATTGTGCTCTAAATGACTCTCTAATGAAGTCTAATAAGGGTCAAACAGTGGTAAACAAAGTACTTTAGTTTACAGTACAGTTCTGTTGCAATGTGTCCCTAATTACCCTCTGAGGAGGCCTAATAAGGGTCTAATAAAGGGTCCAATACTGTCTAATAAAGAACATGTTATTTCTAGTTTTTGCTTTGGTACAAAGTACAGCTTGTAACCTCTTTTCAGTGTACCGTAAAATAAAGTGAGTCCCAGTTTTATTTGTTTGTCTTGGATGGATTGAAAACTCTTGAAACCTGCCACCTCATCTCCTCCGTCTCCTCCGGCTGGTGGTGACTGGCTGCAGCTCCATAATGGGGTCGTAACCTTCGCTAAATGTCCCAGAGAAAGTGAGATTGCGGGCCGGACGGCGGCGTGTCGGGCCGAGGTCAGCGTCACGATGAGGAATGAGGAGGAAGACGAGGTTATGCTTCAGTCCGGACGAAGAAACCAGCAAATCAAAAGCAGACACGCCTCAGGCCTTACAGCCGGGGATACTCTGACACTCACAAAGACTTATTCTGTTATTTTCCTCGGCAGACGCTTGTCATGTGGATGGAAAAGTCACAGAACCGACACTGAAAAAATTATGATTGCTCTCGGTGTTTTTACAATTTCATACGTTCTCAAAAATGTAATATTCGTCTGTTTCAATAAATCCAGGACCCTTTTTCATTCTTTGACAGGAATTGAGGCTAAATGTAATTGTTAAAGATCATTATTTATTCATTAAAACACATGGAGACCTAAAACAAACAGACCTGTGGCTAATTTGGGCTGCAGAACAAACTGGTCTGGTTGTCCAGCCTCGTCCTGTTGCTGTTTTCAGTCCCGAGGCTGTTTCTGACCCCAGATGCATGCTAGCTGAGATGATGAATTCAATGACCCATGTCCGAATGACTTACCCCAGGTGGACTCTTTGGAAACTCCACCCGAGGCAACAAATAATGCAGGTTTTCTCTTTTTTATTGCACAACGTGGAGCTCCGTGCTGATATTACAGGGAGGTTATGGTGGAAAATGAAATCAGAGCTTGTTCATTTTTTTCATCTTTGAAACTATTCTGAGAGTTTCACATATCAGGTTGACATCTGGAAGAAACCAGGGAGGGTCTCTGCTCTGATTAAACTCGGCTCTGATGTCAGTGGTGAATGTGTTTGGATGATTTTAAAGGGCTGAGATAAGGATAAGATTTATTAAACTGCATTGTACTTGTGTGAACCTGAAGGTCAGTGTCAGAATTTTTTCCTCCCCTGGTATCTCCCTGCTCCCCTCTCTGACTCACATATCTGTGATTTTACATCTGTTCTCTTTGGATTACTGACATTTAGGTTTTCTTTTTTAAGCCTAGAGAGCTACAGTATTATACAGCTTTACAAAACCACATCCTGTCCTCCTTTAAATATTATCTTGCAGGAAGTATAGAGGTTCACACAGTGGTTTTGAGGGAAATATATGAGTGAATGATGAAGATTCAGACACTCATTTTTCCCTCTTGATGAATTTTGATAACTGTGGTGATCCTTTAACTTTTCATCCAGTGCCATAATCAATTCAGTTTCTCCGATAAATTGTTTTATGACAGAATACCCACAACACTGACATTTAGTCTCAGCTGTGCATTTTGTTCAGTAAGGATGTTCTTAATGACTAATTTCCGTCAACTAAACAGAAATTTGAAATCAGACTGGTCCAAAAGTGCGAAAACGCTCAGAAAACAATGTCGTATGTATTGGTTTGCTGAGCGTGGCTAATGTTAGCAATGCTAGCACCAGCAGCCCGCTCTCCTTGCAAGCTAACACCTGTGCTAAATGTGGTTACACGTTGCTCCAGTCGAGTGGTTATATGCAGGTTGTTCTGACACAGCCTACATACAACCTTATTTTCATTTTCTATTTCATTTAGATGTCATCTGTGTCCCAGTTTCCCCCCACCTCAGGCTACAGCCCCAGCTAGTGGTGGGTGGCTGCAAAACATCTTAGATGCAACAGCTAACTAGCATTGTAGAGCAATAAAATATTAATCATTTGTTTTACCCGACCAGTATTTCTGGTGTCGAGTAGTGAGGGTAGCAGGGTTTAATTGACTAGATAACTAACTGTGCATGTTAGTGCTACTTAATAAATGTTAAGATGCTAACACGCGAAATTAACATAGTGAACTGAATATCCCTGCTAAGCATTAGCATGTGAGGATAGTCATTGTATGCATGTTAGCATGGTGATTTTGAGTTGAACTGTCCCCTGACTGTTTAGTTATGCAGTTTTCATTTCGGTTGAAGCCAGTACAGATTAAATGCTGTGTAGTGACGTGTGAAAACAAAAAAAAAAAAGGCGTGCTCATAGTTCGAATTATGGGGGCGCTAAGGGGAACATGAGCTCCCCTGAAAG
Organism: Lutjanus argentimaculatus; assembly: GCA_034769285.1. Lineage (NCBI taxonomy): Eukaryota > Metazoa > Chordata > Actinopteri > Lutjaniformes > Lutjanidae > Lutjanus > Lutjanus argentimaculatus. The sequence continues at coordinate 2,695,633 of JAWZSL010000004.1, forward strand.
TTTATTGTGAGACATTTAGCGGTAGCTCTAAAACATTGTTCATTTACAGTGTTACAGATTATATTTTCTTTTCTTATATTTTCCTTAAACAGCACAAGAAGTCTATTTATTTGTAGCTTAAAAAACTCAGATTTGCTAAACAATGTTTAACAAATGATCAGCTTTATTGTTTTACCATGTGATGTGTGATTCTTGAGGGGATGTGAATGAGAGGCAGAAAAGCATCGCCTGTGTCTCCCAACTGATTTTCTTTTTCTTTTTTCTGTGTAAAGCCGCTGTGTAATTCAAATCTTGGGCGTGTTGTAATGATCACTTAAGACGTTGGCGTGATTTATACGCCATGTGGGGAGACCAGGCTTTCCAAAACACACTGGCAATGCAAATATTCTAAACAAAGATATGCACAAAAAAAGATACAAAACAAAGAAATAGCAAATCCTTTAATTTTCGTCACTTGGCTGATCAACTTATCATTTCAGTGTTAACTGTGACTTTAAAAACCAAGCGACCATCAGGAAGGTAGAGTTCTCGCTGACAGGAGAAGTATTTATGAGAAAACAGAGGAGGACGTCACAAACTCTGAAGCTGAGAGGCAAAAAGGTGCCTCATATTTTTGATATTTAAACACAGGAGTCAATGTGATACTCGACCGGAAAACTCTATAACAGACGCTTGAACCAAAAGCCACCATTTTGTTAAGTGAACAGTCCGCTTTTTGAAAACGTTGAGTCAGTGAAGTGAAATAAACTTGAGTGTCAGGCTGTCATTTTGCTGCTGCTGTCAAAGGTTTTGAGTTCAGCGAGGGAGCGCTGTGGTACAAGTGGGAGTCTGCTGTTTGTAACCTCGAAGCTTTTCTGAATGTTTTTTTTTTTCTTCTTCTCTGTGAATCATTTGCACTCTGCCCTCGCAGTTTCATAGCAGGAGGGAGAGAAGAAGAAGAAGAAGAGGGAGATTAAATTGGCCAGAAAAGAAAAGTCAGTCAGCTCTTATTTTTAGCTTCGCTTTCACACATAGAACACATTTAAAATACAACCACAGTTACAGAACTCGTCCCTTTTTGCAGCAGGAAAGCAATCAGGAATCATGTAGAAGTGATTCTGTATTTCATTCTGCGGAGACATGTTGATTCTCCCCAAAGCTGGATGTACAGCAGGTGTCTAATACAGGCCATGTAAGCAAATTTATTCCAGCTGTAAACTAGACTTCCATATATGCAGTAAAGCAGGAGGTGCTTTCAGACATTTCCCACAATAATGTGAGTGATGCTTAGTCATGAATGCTCAAATTAAACCTCGAATGTGTCCAACTTGTGGTTTAATTTCCAATTAATGCTGTGTTTGAACTACAAACCCAGTTCCAAAAAAACTTTTCAACCTATATTCAGTAGGTTCAATAACTAACTGCTGCTAACTGTAGCTGCCATTTGCTATTACGTTGGTTAGCCATGCACCTACTTAGCTGTCGTGCCCCTTTCTCCATCGGTTTTAGTAACAGAATAATGCAACATAACCCTTAAGCTTTTTTTTTGGAATTGGGAATCGGGGTTTTATTTCAAACAAGCACAATAAGCACAACTAACATTTTGATGAGACCAGTTTCTGAGACTTTTTAAAAAAATATGTGCTGGAAGCTTTCTGGCTACAAAAAGACCTCCTATCAGTATTGTTGCAGTACTCAATCCGATCACCAATCAGTCGGTACTCCTGATCACTGGACGTCCCCAAAAACGTGTCCAAAAAACTTGTGGTTTCTGCCTCCCAAAGACTTCCAACACTATGAACCTCTCCTTGTTTTCTCTGTACAAGTTGAGCAGCCAGTATGGGCTTTAAATACTGTACTATTCTTCTAATGTTATAAAATAGAAATTTGAAAAGGGAGCGCTGAGTGTCACAAGAACTCTGATATGACTCTAATTACATTTGATCCAATTAAATATGAAAAGTTTTCATGTTATTCTTGTGTGCGGTAAGTCAGCCAGAGGACTCTAATGAGCTCTGTGGGCCCAAATTCATCTTAACCTTAAGAAATCTTGAAAAGCTTTTTCCCTCCAGTGAGCAACTTTGATTTGAATGAATGTGATGCCATCTTTTAAAACATATTATTACATATTACATTATCTTAAATATGTGTATTAGTGAAACCTTATGATCTCGCAACCAAAAAAAAAAAACAAAAAACAAAAAACATACAAACACAAATATTATATGGAGGATACATAACATATATAACATTAACATTTACTTAGGACACAATGGAAAGTTTTTCTGTTTCTCTTCCACGTGGGAACCTGTTCTGTATGTCCTTACATGAACCCAACATCAGCACTGAAGCTTCTCTGTGAAGGTCATAGTTTCAGCATTCATCTAAAAACAGAACTTCATGACCATTAAATACCAGAAGTGAGCAGTTTAGTGGTTGGAGAACACATTTACCTAAGTAAAAGTAATAAAACTACAGTATAGAAATACTCTGTTACAAGTAAAATTCCTGCATTCATTTAATTTCTGAATAATTAATATTATATTGAGTAAATGTACTTGGTTACCTCCCGCCACTGAATGTGTACATGTGTATTTGTTCCACTGATCCTGATTCCTGCAGTCAGATCAGAGCGGAAATGTCACTTTTCTTTGCTTTGGAACATTCAGTGAAAAAGTACATCACAGCACAAGTCAGATTTAGATGAACAAGCTGCTGAAGTTAATCGAGACGTCTGCCCAGTGTGGTACGGTACACACTCATAATCACACACAGCACACATAGAGTACACACTTAAAGACTGCAGTCAAACATTTTGCTAGTTAGACAGCAAAAAAAAATCATACTTTCTCAGCTAAATTAAATCTCTGGAGCTCAGTTTTAGCTGTAAGATTTAAAGCTTCCATCAAGCCAGTCAGACTCAATTTTTAAATGGTTTTTTATCACATATGTCTTGAGCTAGAAGTCACCTATATGCCAGTATGTGGCCCAACAATACAAATAAGTCCGTTTGTAGATCTTCATAATACCATCTTAAAATGATGGCTGAGTTGTCTGCAGTGGCCGTGGATTCAACTCCTGCCTATGGCCCTTTGCTGCATGTCATACCCCCACTCTCTTGCCCCCTTTTCCTGTGATTTCTTCAGCTGTCCTGTAAATTTAAGGCATAAAAGCTAACTGTAGCTGCTGTTTGCAGGTAATGGAACTGGGCTCAGCAGCCTCCCAGTGAACACTGCCAGACTGGTATACAACACAGCTTTCAACACCGACAGAGGCCAGTTTCAGATTCCGGGTGATTTCCTTGCCTGGTTGGGCTCCTGGCATCCTGGGGCTGAGTCAGTTGGCTGCATGGCTAACTGTGTTAACTAGTTAATGGCAGCTACAGTTAGCAGCAGCACATATTAAAATACCTCAATACTGTATTCCATGTCGTCAAACTGGCCTCCATCAGTCTTGGAGGCTGTGCTCGCCTCTGGTACAGCCGTGTTTACTGGGACACTGCTGAACCAGGTTCCATTGCCTGGTAACTGCTGCTAACTGTAGCTGCCATTACTTTACCAACAAGTAAATCCACCTTTTCATCACAAAATTCTGTAAATCACACAGAGTTCTGTTTTTGTACACTGACCTGGCCCTCACACTCTGACGAGAGAGTGAGCTGATTTATGGAGTGTTGCTGCTAACTGTAGCTGCTGTTAGTTTTTAGGCTGGTTAGCCATGCACCCACTTAGTTGTCGTGCCCCTGTCCTCATTGGTCGTAATAAGAGAGTAATGCAGATTCAGTACTATTGGCTACTGTAAACACCAATCAAAATCCGTTCTAAGCCACCTGTTTTTCAGGAAACATGTAAATATATGAATAATTAGCGCTCTGCTGCCACCCGATGCACTGACCAACCAGCAAACGCCTAGCTAATTATTACCTCATCTGCTGCCTGTTCAAACTCCCATTGCAGATAATGAAGTCAGGTGTGATTCTGCAGCTCTTCCACTCTGCTCAGGAACTGATTCTTGTGACCAGTTCTTTCCAGTGTGAGAATCAGGAAGCAGAGACCACCCGTCAATCACGTATTGTGGAGCGTTCTTGAAACGATGATATGTGTCTCAGGCTGATTCATCGGCGGCCCTGACAGACAGTCCACAGTGAGAACAGAGAAAATTGAGGGATGACTTTGCGAAGTGACGGAAAACTGTGATTACAAGGGGGTTTTTTTGTTTTGTTTGAGGTGGTTTAAATGATTTTGAAGTGTGTGACACCCTTTGAATGTGTGTGTGTGTTAGTCTATTGAGGTGTATTGTAAGAGTCATGGTACAAGGCTCTCTCAAGGCTGTCAGTGAAACAAGCAGGAAAAGACAAATGCATGCTGTTGATCACTCAGTCAAAGGCAGACTGAAGTGCTCTGTGGCTGTCTTTATACCGCCACATGTGGGCAGCTGTGTCTGACTGTAGCTGCTGCATGTTCACATACGCACTAATAATGCAGTTATAATAGGATCACAGCGGTAATGAGAGTAAGACAGAGCCCATAAAGACACTATTATTTCAATATGTAACTGTATGCTCATTGAGTAACATAATCACAGTAAGATATGAGCAGCACTGCTCATGTTTTATCCTTGCAGACACTTTGATCCACATATGGCTTTATTATCTTCATATTCAGACTGAAGGGCTGTTTGCTGTGGGGGAAGAATTTAATTAGTAACTGAAGAACAGTACCCACCAGCATCCCCCTTTTTTTTTTTTTTTTTTTTTTTACTGGTTTTGGTCTATAAAAGCTGCAATTTGATCACATCCAACACTTTTAAATGGCAAATTACAGGTGCTGCAGGCTTTATTTAAAAACAAAGATTTTATCAGGATATTTGAAAGAGATGAAACATTAGAACCACTGCTACTAGCAATGAAATTCATAGCGCTGAAATATTTTCCTTGGCAAACCATTTGAATTCATATGGTTTGAATCACCGTCTTTGACTGCCATGATTCCAAAAACCCCTTTAGGCTGAAAAATGTCCCATCGGATTGAAAGCCCATTGTGCGAACAGTCCGATATGTTTGGGTTTGGGGTTAGAATTAGTGTGTTTCTGCAGGAGAATGTGTAATTTTGGAGAAATGGGTGCTTGTTTTTGGGATAAAGGGCTATCTGACAATTGAACCATTAGGATTTCGGAATAATAGGCTGTCAGAACAAGGGATGTGAATGATTAGTTGATTATATGATTAAATGTCGCCACCCTTGCTAGTTGAAAAGCTTCTTTCTGTCTAGTAGAAAAGAAAGTAGATCTGATAGATTTTACTACAGAAAGAAAGTAGGTCCTACATGAAACTGTTTACAGCAAGGTCTTGGGATTAGTTTATAGGGATAGTTCACCCAAAAATGAAAATTCAGTCATTATCTACTCACCCTCATGCCGATTGAAGGTTGGGTTTAGTTTTTTAGTCCACAAAACACTGCTGGAGTTTCACAGGAAAACATTGTTGCAGAATCTCCCAAACAATGGAAGTGAATGGTGACCAAATGTAAGAAAAACAACAGAATAAAACCATAAAATGCCTCCATACTGCTCGTCTGGCATGATCCAAGTCTCCTAAAGCCCCAAGTCAGTTTGGCATGTTGGGGATTTAGGAGACTTGGATTACACCAGACGAGCAGTATGGAGGCATTTTATGTTTTTTTTCTGTTGTTTTTTTTTTTATGTTTGAAAACTGGTCACCATTCACTTCCATTGTTTGGGAGATTCTGTTTTCCTGTGAAACTCCAGCAGTGTTTTGTGGACTAAAAAGAACTAAACCCGACCTTCAATCAGCATGAGGGTGAGTGGGTAATGACTGAATTTTCATTTTTGGATGAACTGCCCCTTTAAGTGACTAGATCATGATTTTTTTGAAAGAGAAAATAAAAATACATATTTTTGATTTTGGCGTGAACTGTCCTTTAAAATAAAACACAGCTACGAGCTACGTAGCTAAGTCAGCAGATTGTTTAACCTTATTGTCCTACTTCCTTTACCGAAACAGTATTTAACCACAGACTGGTCCTGATAATATGAGACAGACGTGGTGCGCTGGGACAGAAGCAGGATGACTTTGTCCTATTCTTAAACACCGGTGACAGTTTGGACTCTCTGGGACTTAACGGCACTCTGTCTGTTGTCTTATTGAATAAAAAGCCATCAGACCTGAAGACGCTGCAGCTCTGACTGGATTCACATTGGAAGTCAATGTAGTTCAGTCTGCCGTCCCCGCCCGGGCCTCTCTCGTCTGACCTCTGGACACAACGTAATGGTTTTTTAAATCAGTTAACCTTTGTACAAAGTGGACTTTAACTGCAGCTGTGTTCAGGGATGTTCGGCTCTGCAACATCTGCTGCTGGCTGTTGGTGATTTTGTTGCTGAGATCAGGGTGTGTCAGTCTCCAAAGAGCAGCTGTTATTTGAGGTGTTTTGATGGTTGCTTTTCCTTCATGTTCCTCCACCTCTTCTTCATCACTCCTCACTTCATCCTCCTCCTTTCTTCCCCTGTCTCCCTCTAAATGTCTGCTCTTTCCTGATTCTTGTATCATGTGTCACTTCCTGGACTTGACATTCGTCCCTCTACTCCTTCTACAAGTACATTTCGTCCACACCCCTCCTTTTATTTTCCGTCTTTTCAGCGAGCTGACTGAAAGATTAATCTATATTTTTGGAAACTATTTGTTGTGTCCCTGTCAACAACTAAAAAAAACCCTCATCATGTCCTTCTGTTCCTCTCGAACTGAACCTAAAGCAGTTGAAACGTGTGGTTCGTCCCTCTCTGTCTGTGTGTAAACAAAGGATGGAGGGACGTAGGCCAGTGTTTGTCCTCTGTGGACCTCTGAGTCACCACGACACTGCCTGGGACTGTGAGAGGGAGAGAGACATAAACACAGACGGAGAGAGAGAGAGAGAGAGAGGAACAACATCACTCTTATCTCTGTGTGCGTTTGATTGTTCTGTGTCTGTTTTGTGTGAGAGCTTATGAGTGGCTACGATGACAGCAATGTCACTCTGTAGTGTGTGTGTGTCTGTGTGTGGTCACTGGTTAGTACTGTGTTGTCCTGCCTGGACCTTCACCCCGAGGACAAACCACAAACTTACTGCAGCTCAACCCAACAACTGAAACTTATATTTGTAGTTAAGGGACAAATAAGGAATCTGGACTGGATTTTAAATGTCCCAAAGACTCAGAGGAAACAATTTGTTGGATCTTTCTCACTGAAATTAAAGAAAGGCTGTAATAATTATAATAAAAATAAACTTAATTGATATAGCACCTTTGAAAACAAAGTTACAAAGTGCTTTCAAAAACAAAAATGGTAGACAGTGTTAAAACATAATATATAAACAATATCAAAGGTAAACAATTAAGCAAAAGTAGTTATGACAAATGGTAAAGTGAACAAATACAAAATTATTAAAAAGACAATCAATAAAGTAGAAATGCATGTGTATAAAAAAAGGGTTTAAGAAGTGACTTTGCAGATAAAAATCAGACCAAAACCCCAGTAAAAGCTCATTTATAAAATTATGTATTTATATGTAATTAGAAAATTTGGCAGACACGGTACCTAACTGTGGACATGAGACCAAGTCATTTTACATGTCTCAAGTCAAGATGGACAAGTCCTAAACTTTGTAAATCAGTGAGGCTGCAAACTCACTGATACTTTATGACAATTTAAAACTCAAAAAAGCTCAAAGTCACTTTGCTGTTAGGCTAATGTTAGCATTAGCTCGCTAACTATGTTAATGTCATCCTCAGTCTCTCATAGTATCAATGAAATTAACATCAGTATCATTTTTTGGTCGTGTCTAGAAGGGAACCCTTGATTTTCGAAACTCTTGCAGGATTTCAGGCATCAAATTTGTGACTGTAGAGTCCAAGTCCAAGTCATGTGACTTGAGTCCACACCTCTGCCTCATTGTGCACATTAACCGCTATTCAATATTAATGTTATGAAATTTAAATTCATTCAATTTTAAAATTTGTAATCTCAAAAAAAACAACAATTTTTTCCATTCTGTTCACAAATTAAAGCACCAACTCAACGTTTCTTTCCTGCATCCCATCATTGACAGATTGTAACCTGACAGGACAGAAGACTGACTGAATGATTAATGGATTGACGATGTTTAACTATATTTTTCTGACTTGAATTGACTTTTAAGATCTGAAAATTGGGGCGGCGCGATGGCGCAGTGGTTAGCGCTGCCGCCGCAAAGCAAGAAGGTCCTAGGTTCGAATCCCGAGCCGGCAGGGCCTTTCTGTGTGGAGTTTGCATGTTCTCCTCGTGTCCGCGTGGGTTCTCTCCGGTACTCCGGCTTCCTCCCACAGTCCAAAGACATGCAGCAGGTTAATTGGTGACTCTAAATTGCCCGTAGGTGTGAATGTGAGTGTGAGTGGTTGTTTGTCTCTGTGTGTCAGCCCTGCGATGAACTGGCGACTTGTCCAGGGTGTACCCCGCCTCTCGCCCATAGTCAGCTGGGATAGGCTCCAGCTCCCCGCGACCCTCACGGATAAGCGGTTACAGAAAATGGATGGATGGATCTGAAAATTGCTGTTACTTTAAGCAATGTGAGTATAATATTGGTAAATTAAATAAATAAATAAAATATAAATATATAATGTAGTTTTTTTATTGTATATCTTGCAAATTACCTTACAGAGATTTCAAAGGTGGCAGTTAAAGTCGGATGTGTTTCAAAGTGAATATATATCAGTACTAAAAATTCAGGCACACAGACACTTGTAAGATTCGGCTCCCTGCAGCTTTTCTTTTCTTTGATATTTCTCTCTACGACACAGTTCACTAATATTTGATGAAGATCAAAATGTTCCTCTTGTGTCTTTTGGACATGAAGCAGTGAGCACATTTCTGGAAAAGTTTGGTAATTTGCCAAAGTAAAATCCAGTATTTAACTTTGAGAAGGCAAACACAGCGGGGCGCAGACCATTCATCAAAAATAAACGACTCCTTGACAAACTCTGACACGCTTCGCTCCCCAAACACTGGCAGCCATCTTGCCTTCATCAGAGGGTGTCTGAGGTCATTTCACTTTCCTTACATGCAATCCATCAATTAATTATTTGACTTCACTACTAAAAAATGAAACCCCAGATGTAGTAGTTAAATGAATATTTATGTGCAGTTTTATGTGCGTTCTTCTGATGAATTTTATCATGCAAAGTATCAAGTATACTTTTGACAACACATATGAAGCATCATTTTATGTATACGCAGAATGTTTGGGCATGCTAACAGGTTTTAAGTGATGGAAGAGTCAGACTGGAGTGTGTGTGAGCCACACCTGCTGCTAATTGCACTGAAGCACTGATCACAGGTGCAACATGTTGACTGAGCTCTTTTTTTTAATCAAAACTCGGTTTGCTGAGAGAAAAAAATCTTCAGTTTGAAAAGCAAATAATCCAGCAAAGTTTGATTTGGTTAAATGGTTGGAAGACATCAAAGCTTCTGGGTTAAAACCTTTCGTCATCGTTTCCTAGTGTAAAGAGACGTCATAATTGATGATATTTAAAACCGAAATGAAAGCAGAGTTGCAGACAGAAGCAGTTGGTGGTGATGGGGGATGGGAGAGGGGAGATTTAAAGGGAGCTGATGAGGATTTGGGAAAGGATAGAAACTGAAACTAGTGGCTAAAGAGGTCAATGGAGGAGGGGGTAAATACTGAAGTACTGTTGACAACAGGCCAAATAGGACTTAGTCAGTGTGTGTCTGTGTGTGTGTGTTAGATCCTATTAGGATCAGCTGCATTTCAAAGTTTTTCATTTTTTTGTTCCAGTTCAATTATCTTAAAAAAAAATTTTAAAAATTCAAACTCATTATTGTCTGTAAGGACAATATTAATTTTTTTTGCAGTGGATGTTTTTATGGAGCCAGCTGCTCTTAATTCATGGTATTTAAACCATAAACAAACTCTAATCCTTTAAGTATTAAACAAGTCAAACAGTCATTAATATGAGAGATGTGTAAGAAAGGAAACGCTGAGAAAATCCAACAAGAATTTCAAGGCAACAATTCTTAATTAAATTTTGTGTTATTTTTCATCATCATAAGTAACTATTCTTACTTCTGATAATTAATAATTCAGCAGCGGAGTATTTTTGCCCACCTGATTAGTGTTGTTTAGGCGGGTTTAGTGTTTTTTTGTTTGTTTTTTGTCAGACAAGCTTCAAATGCTGCAAGTAGGCGGAGTGTAGCAAGAAAAAAATACAGGAAGAATTACTGATTCTGCCTTTTGTTTAAATTATTGAAATTGAAAACTCATTTGAATGTTTTTTTCATTAAATACTGAAATTGTGATCCCCCCACCCCCACCAGTTGTGGCAAATTTGTTTTTTTTTTTCTGTTTTGTTAGACTTTAAAAACCCCTCATGTAGATCATCAGGGTCATTTATAACCTCCATTCATCTCCATCTTCAACCTGTAAGACGAAACAAGCTTCAACAGAATAGAAATACTGGAATAATAAAACTTTTTAAATGCATAATATGCAACATTTTCCTAATAAATAAATGCATAGACTCATATAAACTTCCCTTTCACTATCTCTTATGACCCACTAGAGCTGTGGTGGCGCTGCATCTGCAGAGACTCTGCTCTGTGCCTGTATTTCTTTATTTTCTCATTATTTTGCTGTGCTCGGGGCGCTTTATCAACCCAAAACGTCGATATGTGTCATCTTGGGAATGAGACTCAACAATAAACTATCTTTCTGGTGCGTTTAGGAACAGCTCGCAACAAACACCCATATCTTGGCATCTTTATTCAGTATAATGAACTCCTTTTTGCCCCTTTTTAAAAGTCCACTAAGCATAAACTGAAAGTCTACCAACCCAAAGTCTTTGGTTAGGAATTGGGGGACCAGTGGATTTGGTTTGGAGGGTTTAGCGGCCAAATGTCTCTGACAGGCTCATAGTGAAAATCTTCTAAAACCTTTCACCCCTGGCTGTGAAGATTAGACCAGGATTTTCTGGTCTGGCTCGGGGACCGTATCTCGGTGATGTTCAGTTCTGTGTCCTGTGAGATTCTGAGATTTCTTTTGACTGGAAGACAAAACCGTTCGGTCTGCAGCTCCGGCCACAAGCTGAACTACAGTCGTGAGGAATTCATTCTCTCTGCATGAGACGTATCATCTGTCTGTCTCGCTCTCCCAGTCCAGCCACACGGAGCTGGACCAGTTTAGAGTCATTTGAACTGCATTACCTCCGTTGGGGGTTCACAGAGCTGAAGTCAGAGGGTTTATAGTAAAGCCCTGCTGTAATATTAACTGTCTACATGGAGGAGAGAGACTTTATTTAATCCGCAGCTTCCTCTTCTGCATATGCTCAACTAAAACCAGACAGAGTCCATATATCTCTGCTGTTTTAAAGTGATTCTCAACAAAAACCAGTCTGCTGGTGGCTCGAATGGAGGTGGTAACTAGTTTTCATCATGTCAGAGGAGGACATAATGCTGCCTTTAATTCAAACCCGCCTCAGCAGGAAAACAACTGGATAGTTCGTCTTATTATCACCCAAATTTATGTTTACTGTTAGACGGCGACCTCTAGTGGCTGTAGAAATTATGACAGGAGCCAAGGCAGAAGTCAGGTGACGTAGAATAAAGAGCGAGATCACTGTTCATGTCCCGTGTGAAGCCAAAAGTCAACGCTGACTTATTTATGTAAGTGTTGGAACATTTTCTATCCTAACTTCTTTTCTATCTTTTTCTGTCTAACAGAAGCACACTAGCCAAATGTGGGTACCAAACCTGATCACTTTAGTGTTTTCTCTGGTGCTATTGATAGTCGTTATTGAGGCAGAAGAACATCTTTTCATCATTAATCAACATTATAAAGAACATAATATAACCTGTGCAGGCTGTGTGCAGCTTGACCTTCGCTGTGGCTGCATGTGAGGATGAAATGCAAAGTTCAGCCTGTGATCTGTCGCTGTCTGACTGAACAGCCTTATAGATTATAGATTTTACCATTGTTCATATTTTGAACTATTGATATTTGTTAAAACAAGTCATTGGTGTTTTTAAAGTTATGATACTGAGCTGAATCAGATTCCACATTCTGTTTGGGTTCAGAGGCTGCAGCTGAGCACAGCAGACGGCTCCCACCGTGCGCACTTCACTGTTCAACATAGTCGGCTTAATAAATTTAATGATCACTCAAAATTAAAATGCAAAACTCTAAAAACAGCTCTCAGTCACTTGGTGTGAGGCTTTGGGTGGATTCTGGCAGATTTTGGCGTCTTTCTTCAGGGACGGGCGCTTTTTGCCACAGCCAGCTGCTGAAGGTAAATCCATCATATGTTAATTCACCCAGAATTATTTTGGATAAACTATAAATCCAGTCTTCTTGAAGCTTTGGGCTTCACCTGTAATTTTGTCTGAGATTCCAAATGTCACAGCAAACTTTAGTCCAGTGGATTGTATCCCACCAGCGCAGCGCACAATTTACATCTTCCTTGTTTAATATTTTGAAGTATTTCCACACAAAGCTGGTGGCAGACATCATGTTGTGTGTCTAATTAAGATGGTAGAGACAAAGGTTACTGTATTAAGTGCATTAATGATCAGAGGTGTTTGAATTCATGGCACTTTGTTCTTGTTAACTAATTAATTAAAGTGCTCGGTGTGTTCGGCCGGTAACACAAGAGCAACAAAACACACACCAGGCCGCAAGAAAATTAAATATTAAGAATAATATAGCAACATACTATGACTTTATTTCCTTTCCTGTCAAATACCAGTTAAATTTATTAGTCTATGGCTATTTTACAGCTGAATTTTTTCCTGCTTTGCCTCAAGACTGGGGGGTCGCTGCACCTCCAACTTCAACTTTGGGGGGCATAAAACTCAATGCCCCCCTGGTAGATAGCACCTATGTCCAGGTCTCATAATACATCCAATGCATGTTGCATTCCTGATGCCTCACGTCTGTCCGATCAGGCGAATAAAACTTGTATTTTGTAATCGAAGCCCAGCATTACAATGGATTCAAATGTAAAATGTAAGTTTTTAGAAGGGAATAAAGTACCAATACATCCGTAGGGCTGTATAACTGGTTTCATTGTGGATTAATTCATTGACTATATTTTTAAGTAAGTGACTGATCGTTTGGTTCATAAATCAGCAGAAAATCACAATATGTTTGGCAGATTCAAATAGACCAGCAGTCTAAAACTCAAAGATATTTATAGATATATAGAGGACCAAATATTTGCATTTGAATTTGGCATATTTATTTTAAAAATTACTAAAACAAAGAATCAGTTTTACAAATAGTTGCAGAAGAATTTGTCAACTAAAGTATCGACTAATTGTTTCAACCCTAGTTCCAAAAAAAAAAAAAAAGAAGTTTTCAGACGACAAATGCAGAATAATCTGCATGCTGAGTCTGTTAGATGATTTAAAATTTGGTAGAATGGTTTCTTTTAGCTTTAAGGGGATGTTACTTTACTGGTTGTTTGTAGCTTTAATTTACTAAGCTAGTGAGTTTGTATCTGTCCACCCACGGTCTGTCTGCCAGAGTTAATTTGCCCCAGAAGTAGAAAGTCCTTAACTTAACCTGCAAAGTTTTCTGTTGGACTGAAAAGACTCTTTTAAAAATACTAAAATGTTTCGGTGGCCTTGGTTGGTTATCAAGCCTAATTAATCAAGCTGTTGGAGTGTGTGTGAGTGTGTGTGTGTGTGTTGTGTGGTGATGTCCGACCTGCGCTGACCTTCAGTGTGGAGCTCTCCCAGCTGCTGGCTGCTAAGTGGCCTCGGCGAATAGCTGGAACTTGTAAATCAGTGTGTGGAAGTTGGAGGATCGGTCGCAGCTGCGGAGCCTCGCCCCCTCCAGCCTGCAGCCAGTGTTCCCTCCACATGTGTTTTGGTTTTTTTCGTTTCTGGATGACAAAACGGTTTTTCATCATCCTACGAGGACCTGAATGAAAACTGCAGCCAAAGATGCTGCAAGAGGGAGACGGTCCGCAGCTGAAATAAGCCTCTCATATGTTTATGTTACAGTTGGAGTGGGAGTTTGGGCGTAGATGATGGAGCTCGTCCAAACTCACCATGTGTCAGTTAATATTAATGATGTTCCAGCTATTGTCTGCATGTGTCATTCAGTGAAGGAAAAGCTGAAAAATGGATTTCATATGTGGGACTCAGTGGTTATAGAGGAAGATTTTGGGTAAAGTCCCTCATTAATAACTCTTTGGACATATTTGATACACTCACATTATCAATCATCAATCCGTGATGTGGCTTTATAGCGAAATAAGTACTTAAAAGCTTTTGTTTTTTTGGACTTTAAAACCTGTTTAATGTGTTTGTATTAAAGAGAAAATTTGCCACTTTTCATGTGGATGTCCAGTCAGTGTTGATGGTAAATGTAGTAAATTTGAAGCGATCAATTCCTCAGTGCTGCTTTATTTACAGATAAATCTGAGTCATCCTGATGCAAAATGTGAAGTTCTTCCTGCATCCAGTGACATCACGGTGATGTCAGAAATCTCCTTGCTTGAAGTCATTTTTTACAGGCTCCTGTACAACTATTTTTATTCACTAGTGGTAATCAAATAAAACAACGACTGAAATTAATTGTCATATTTAATCTGGCTTAATCGGGCTGCAACGTCTATAAAATGCCAAGAAATGTGCATTTCAGTTTCTCAAAATCCAAGCTGATGTCTTTAAATGTCTTATTTTGTCAGTCCGAAACCCAAAGACATTCAGTTTAATATGATAATAAATGGAGAAAACAAGGAAAGCTCCATATTTGAGAGGTTGAACACAGCATTTTCTGCCATCTGTTACATTAAAAATGACTTCAGCTGTTAATGGATTCATTCTTTTTTGTTACCTGCCCGGTCAGGATTCTGGTGAGCCACATCATCCACATATAAAAGCTTAACATAACTGCTGTGAGCAGTCATAAAGTTTGGTTAAATGGAGAACAGCAGTGGTGACAGCACACAGCCTTGTGGTGCCCCAGTGCTTAAAACAAGCTCATCTGAAGGGACCCCCGTTCACCAAATCTTTTCGAGGCACGGCTGCACAATTAATCGCAGTATTATCATCAAAATCACAATATTGCCACGTGCAACGTCCAAATTGCAGCGCCAGAACCCAATCGTAATCTTTAACAAAAGGAAAAATGTGTGAGAAACAGCATTATAATGAAGTGCTGTGGTTCTGCAGAGATGCCCTGGCCTTAAAATCTTGAATTAAATCATGTTTCTTTGGAACAGACCCCAACGAATATCACATCATCACAATTTTAATATATTGTGCAGTTAAATGCAAGATAGTTGCTAGAATGAGCACAGCTGCTAAAAAACTACACCCCTTACATTTTTATTAAGGACACGCCTTACTGGACACAGTGTCACCTCCCCTAATATAAAGAGCTGCCCTAAAGACTTTGGATTGGTTCAGAAATGGAGTTTTTTAAACTCTCTAATTTTCTCCACCCAATTTAACAACAATAGCTTTCGAGGTTGTCCTCGATCTCTATTCAGCGAAGCATTCAGAGACTGACTTGTGAGTCCAGGAGTGCAGAGACTCTCTTCAGCTTTTTCTCTAATGATGAGTCTCTCTTTCAGCTCATGTTCGAGGCTTTCACCACAAATTGCTGCTGTGTGCTTAATCAGAGAAGAAGTGGAGAAACGGCTTCACATGCAAGCAGTTTACCAGCATTGTTTTGATCGGAAAGCTCGTGCCCCCAGCCTCGCAAACACACTCCACACACACACACACACTCTGTCCACCACAGCCTGATGGGTCTCCTTCCTGGAAGAGCAGAGTGGTTGCAGCCTGCTGTGCTGACTGAGCGGGCCGGCTGCCCGTTCGTTCCCTGTGTTAACAATTACTACAGAGCTGTTGACTTTCCGGAACAGTCTCTCTCCCTCTGATCCCTCTTTAGCTGCAGCGATAACGACAAGCGATGTGGTCCTGGCTTATTGTGATCGCTTGTTGTTTATCATGTTGACAACCTTTTGTTTTATATTGTGATCTTCATTTCTGCCTCATCAGGCTGAACTGAGAGACAATGAGAGGGACCGACCACGGTTCTGCAGCTCTGATGGCCTCCATCTGCTGAAGATCTGTGGTTGAATGTAGAGACCTAAGTGCCAAGTAGTTTACCCAAGTAAAAGTAGCAACACAACATTATAACATACTCAAATATGCTCAAAAAATCATGAAAAAATACAGAATTTCAGGATCAAAATATAGTTAAACTTTTATAATACACACACACCCAAAGTTGGAAATGGAACGCAATGAGTCGCAAATCCTTATCGACCTCTATTCAGTTGAAAACAGTACAAAGACAAGATATTTAATGTTCGAAAATGTCCCAAACAATGTCTTTTTCAGGAACGCGCTTGCTTATTTCAGCAAGAATGTCAATTCAAGACATATTCTGCAGTGTTACAACGTGTGGCTTCGTGCAGGTATTAGACTGGCCTGCCTGCAGTCCAGACCTCACACCCACTGAAAATGTGTGGTGCATTATCAAAATATGATAGCAGAGACCCCAGACCAGACCTGGGCAAAAGTGGTCAGTGCTGTGTTCACTGGTAATGATAATGAACCGAACATCCATGTTGTTTATTTGCTCTTCTTTTACTTTTGCTGCTACTATTGTTGCAACCTGTATGCAGCCTGCATGGTTCACTGTCAAACATCAAGTTTTGGACATTGGCAACAAAATATTAGCCCACAGTTCATCACATGGCAATTTAGAAAGGGTGACCAAGAGTAGAAGTGCTCTATCCATTATTAGAGATTTGGCCATTATTAGGACTTTATATCATTTGTGTCTGGCCCATGGCAGCCTGATCAGTTTCTCATGTGGCCCCCCCATGAAAAATAATCGCCCACCCCTGCCCCAGACTGTTGAGCACCTGAAGTTGTATTTCACATAGGAGAGAATTTCACTTTCAAAACTTAGACAATTAGTGTCCTCAGTTCCCAAACATTTACTGTGCGTTGTTAAAAGAGAAGGCATAGCTGTGTCCCAGCTTTTTTCCAAGTTTATCAGTTTGAACATTAAATATCTTGTCTTTGTACTGTCAGTTGAATATAGGTCAAAAATGATTTGCAAATCCCTGCATTCTGTTTTTATTTACATTTAACACAGTCGTCCCAACTTTTTTGGAATTAGTATCATCATCAGCATCAAATATTTTTAAATTGTTAGATGTTACTTACTTCACTTTATTTATCCCAGACGTCCTTGACCTGCAAATGACCAGATCAGTGCTCTCTGTGTATTTGTCGGCAGGAGACTCACCTGCAGGTGTTTGTCAAACCGAAATACGATGACATCGTGTTGTCACTCCTGAAACCAGCGGGAATAATCCAGCGTGGCACTCTTCACTGGGAGGTGGATGGCTGCCACTTTGCATTTACATCAAACTGCAGCTTACAGTGGAACATTTTACAGCTCAGACACCAGATGGGACAAATATTCTCCCCTGTCCTCACGTACAGTATTTAGTCTGCAAAAAACATCCTCTCTGACGAGTCACCGAGGTGCTTTCACACCTGGCTTGTTTGATTTGTTTATGCTGCTGTGAAAGCTGTCGATCAAACTCAGACTGGTTTGGACTAAACAACACGACCGAGACAACCTTAAAAGGGGTCATCTGATTAGTCTTCTGGTCAGACAGTAAAATGGACGTATATGGCTGTGATTGTATGGACTTTTTCTGACCGTGATGAGCAACAGTCCTGCAGGATGGTGGTTTACTATGACTGCCCAAATAATTATGATTTATTAGGCTTTATTGAAGAGTAGCATAGCTCCTTTGAGGAATGGGACAGGGCGTAATGTGTCAAGTGAGCAGCAAACTGAAAGTGACGGTGCTGTTAGCAGAGCAGAGTAAAAGTTTAGCAGTAAGCTGTCCATGTGGCAGTAAATGTACAGTTTAGGTTACAGTGTGTCAGTGGCAGCTTCTCATGAACAAGAAAAGCCTCATCTGTTGTTTCCCAACTGCAGGATGAGTGAAGAGGGTTAGCCTCACAGGGAGCTGAGCAGGAAAGGCTAACAATAATGTTACCTTTGTCTACAACAGAGGCTCCAGTGCGATCATATCCTTCTTAGGAGCTTTGTAATTCAGCTATGAGCTGCAGTGTCTTTTTGGGGATTTGAAATAAAAAATAAATGCATAATAATAAATTCAGCTTGACTTGTCAACTAATCAGAGGCTGTCTTCCTGATTTATCTTGTGAGTAGCTCTGATCTCAAGCACATCGCACAATGGAATAACATAAGATTTGTGGCGATGATTTAAATCCTCACAGCACTACATACCAACAACAGTATTGTATGACAGAAGATATGGGATATTTTTACCCTGAATTCAAAAATTAAACTACTATTCCCTGGAGTTTTTTTGCTGAACTGCAGTGGAAGGCAAGTCACACAAAGCTAGAAATAGCTCCAACCCTGGAAGATATCCACTCATCTAACTTTTAGCACAAAACGAGGGCTGTGGATTTTCTGCAGATGTGAACATGCTGATGGTGTTGAATATAAAAGAAAAGACATTCAGCAGAAAATGTGCTCCAGGTAACAAAACACACATTTAAAGTTTAAAGTATAAAACCTCAAACTCACACTCACAAAGGTCAGTAATGAAAAACTAAAAGACATCAGTTGTAACATTAATTGCCTGCAGGTGGTGCAGGTGTTTAAATGGCTGCAGTTACGTTCTTTGACTACAGGTGGTGACATTTCTACACCTGCAGGTCTACGCTGCTGTTTCCTGTTGTGTCGGTGGATCAAGTGCAAAGCTGCGAAAACAAACGAGTTGAAGACTGAATGACGTCTGCGAAATATTAATTAGTTCCACAAGGTGCCTGGTGTGAAATCACAAACCTATTTTAAAACCATTCCAAACACTGATGTGCTGTAACATGGTGCAGGCTGTTTTAACACGTCTGCTGATGCGTTGCTGCACTTCCAGGTTGACTAAAACAACTGAAACACCAGTGTTGTGGGTGTGAATACTGTCTGACTCAACAGCAGAGCATGAAAGCGGGCTGTTGTTTTATTTAGAAAGTTTGACACTGAACTCAGAAAGCTTTCTTCACAGGGATCTAAAAATATTCCTCACATGTCTATCAATTCTTTATTCTTAAAGTTAATATTTTTTTATCATTCACACGCCCCCCCTTCCTGTATAATGTGTCAGCATTTTTTATACTGTTTTGATAATGCACACAGGAGTGGAGCAGCTGTACACTGATGTGAGCTGGTTGGTCCATATTATCCATAAGGACAGCTCTAAGTACGGGTGCAGCTAAGAGGCATTGAGATACGATGACTCAGACCACATTCAGAGGTAGTCTGGGCTGCAAATGACCACATTTTTTTAGCAGTGTGTATGTCAACATGTTTTTACCACATATCTTTTGCACTGATGTCACTAAAGTAGTATGGCATTTCTGAGTTTGTCTTTTTCTGGAAAACGGAGTGGGGTTTAATGGAGTTTATTCACTGATTTGGGTGAAACTGCATCATATTTTATGGAGAAAATATTTCCCGCGGCTGTTCAGCTTCAACTCTCGGTTATTTAATTACAGAGCACAGTGCTATTGGCGACTGTAAACGACAATCAGTGTCTGCGACGAGTGATGCATGCTGAGTGGTGCATCCAAAAAGAATCACACCACTGTTTGTTTACACCAGACCTGGGCAAAGTGCGGCCTGCGGGGCCGGATGTGGCCCACTGACAGGTTTCATGTGGCTCACAAGGCCATCATGGAAATACCAAAACTTTAAAATGTAGCAAAGACAGTCAGTAGCATTTTGCATTTTGCATTTTTACTATTGCAAGCGGTATGCAGCATGCACGGGACACTGTAAAACATCAAGTTTTGCCAACGAAATATTAACACACAGTTCATCACATTGCAATTCAGAGAGGGTGACCGACAGTAGAAGTGCCCTACATAGAACACTTCTGACCACTCCATTATTAGAGATTTGGACATTATTCGGACCTTATATCATTTGTGTCTGGCCCACGGCAGCCTGATCAATTTCTCATGTGGCCCCCCATGATCAATAATTGCCCACCCCTGGTCTACACAAAAGTATGTTGAAAAAACCCCACTCATTTTGAGTATGTAGTATATATAGTATGTGATTCACTTCAATCATTGGTTCCACACTTGTTCAAGTAGAATGTATGGTTTTTCCTTATAAGTAGCTAGTGGTGTGTTGGACTGCTCCAGGTACTCAGACAGCAGCATTATCAGCACTTCCATGATTTCTTCTTCTTTGACCCACAATGCCTGCTCCCTTCTATTTGATTGGCTGACAGCAGGTGGTCACTGTGAGAAGTTCAGCACAGTGTACTTTGAGTAGCAGAACAAAATCTGTGTGCATTCATGTGGGTGGCAGCCGCTTGTTACCAGGGCTGCACAATTAATTGAGATTTTACCGGAGCAATATTTGTTAAAGGCAAAATGTGTGTCAAAAAACTTTTAAATTAATGAATGTCGTGAGGCAGTCCTATAAATATATGCATCTCTCTCTGGCTCGCTGTCTCAGGTCTAAGCTGGGTTAGTTTAGCTGTTTTCCGGCTGTCCTCTGTGATTGCAGTCGCTGGGTGACCCGTCTCAAGGTCCGCTGCACTAATCGAGTCCCTGTGCCTCCTTTTCCCACATTAATGAGTGTATTTCTGTCATCTATCATGTAGATATACCTGCTGTATTTCACCATCAGACCAGTGTTTGCTGAGATGTAAGCTAGTTTAGCCTCAGTCTGTTAGCATTAATTTATATCATGTATGCAGCTGTTAGCTAACTTTACATTTGCACTTTCACAGGTTTCTTGTTTTAAAACATGTCAGATGGAAACATTAAAACATCAGCTGGAGACTTCTCAGCTGACGCAAGGAGTTAGCATTAGCATTAGCTCACATCAGCCAGCTACACTTGTTAAATCTGCCACTTTTATCACTGTAAACTGCATCATTGCAGTGTGAGAATGGAAAGTTTGGCAGGCATAGCAACAGTAACTAAGGAGGGCGGGTCTTATATCAGTCAAAATAATGTTACCCCTGCCGCTGTGATTGAAACTCTGCCATCTATCCCTTCTTGAAATGACTGGAGTTACCATGCAGCAGTGTGAAAAGGCCTTAATGCACAGACAATGAACAGAAGGCTGTTGCACTGCACAGTATTTGTGGAGACACATGCAGATGAGTGTGTTCCATTTTTATTTTCTGCCCCCTCGCCGGTAAAGTGGCTACTCATATGGTGTCCCGTAATATGGAAGTGAAGGCGGTTATGGCAGATGATCACCGAGTCGCACCCCATGACTCAGCCACCCACCTTTACAGTAACACAATTGGCTCGCTGTAGCTGTGAATACTAGCATGACACCTCCAGCGATGAGGGTGATAATGAAAAACAAAGCCTGGAACGGGTCACGGGTGCAGCTCTCAAGGTTTTTATTTGAAAACCAAACTGTGATGGATGAGGTGTTTCCACGCAGACCTGTCGCCCTCGCCCTCGTTGTTCCCGCTCTTCTCTCCATCGATCTCAGACTCTCCTCTCAGCTCTGTCAGATGGGGAATCAGCCTCTGTGGGATTCGGTGGAGGCTCCGTGGAGCTCTGGGTTCAGAGAAAAAATGCCCTGGAAGGTTTGCAGACCCCGCTGAGCTCTCTCTTTATTTCCATCTACTTCTCTCCCTCCTCCCTTCATCTCTTATCATTACCCATCTGTTTCTCCCTCGTCATCTTCTTCTCGCCTGGCTTAATTTCCACCATAATTAAATTCAGTTTGCTCCATTTCTGTCTCTCTTTCTCTCTCCCAGAAATATCATGTTTTAGCAGAGGAAGCCTCCCTCCACTTGACGTGTCTATAAATGAACTCCAGGTGGAAAAAATGTGCTGTAATCCACTGAGATAAACCTGTATTCATGCCGCCATCCCCCCCCCAGCACCTGAAATGTTCACTTCTGCTCAGGCCCCTCTCCGTCTCCTCGTATCATATGTTGGCTGGGTGATGGCTGAGGCTTAGGGATTTAAGGAAGTGATTTATGGAAGTGAGCACGGCTTACAGGCTCTGCAGAGGTGCAGGATGGTTCATATACAGGCTCTTCTTACTCGCGTTTTAATGAGTTTAACAGGTAATTATTGTGAAGGACTGAATGAACACGGAGGCTAAGGGTGAAGGAGGGTTACCTTGCCATTGTTCCCAGGGCCCATTGTTCTGAAATCCCAATCATCCATTGACTGAAAGGCCATTTGTCCCTCAGCTTGTTTACCCAAAAACAAACTGCTCTGCAGTTCATTGCCCTGAACTTGAGTATTAAGTATTTTTCGTGCCTAAACCCAGAGGTGTGGACTCAAATAACAAATTAGATGACTTTTGACTTCATTACATGAAAAAAGACTCAGACTTTAACACCAAATGACTCGTGACTTCACCTGGACTTAAGCCTCAAAAATACTTAATTCCTCTCCCCATACCCCAAGGTTAAAAAGTTTGTTATTTAAAAACTGTGAATCCAGAAATAAATTAATAAACGTTATGTTACTCCGCTCCAGCTGGGGGGAAAAAAAAGATACCTTAGACAATTTTGTTTTCGTACAAAAACTAAAAGAATGCAAGAATGTGAAGTTTCTTTTGTTAAAGACGGATTGCATTTTGTGAAGAGGCCCATTATGGGTTGTTCAGGACTCAAACTTCAAAGTTTAGGACTTGGTGTCATTGACTTGATGACTGAGGACTTCCTTTTCTTGACTTGTGACTTGCAAAACAATGACTTGGTCCCATGTCTGCCTAAACCTCACCAAAGTGCAACCACTTCACAACATTAACTGCATGTTTATTATTGTTATCATGGCGACAAAGGTCACCTGACTATTGTTACCATGATGTTGATGGTCACATGATGAAGATCACCTGATGTTTGCACATCAAAATATACTAAGATAATGAGGGCAAAAAACTCTAGTTAGAGCATGTGTGTTTTTGGTGTATTTTGGGAGCAGTGGTTGTTTGCTGTCTGGATAATGGGCTGTTGGACGAACAGGCTTTCAGACTATCAGGGTTTCAGAGTAATGGGGCGTCGGAACAATGAGCAGTCTCCGTGGGGACGAGACTGTTACTGACGGATGCGGTGAGTTGATTTTCAAGAGTGTTTCTGTGAGAAGAAGAATTCAGTTCATTTCAGAGTATTTTAAAATCCTTGTTTTTTAGGTCAGTGGTGGTGGAGAGGCAGCAGCGCTGCTCTGATTTGGGTTTAGTGGGAAGATGTGGCAGTAGGTTGTTATTCCAAAGCATGATTCAGTCCAATGTACCGTCTGACACACGCAGCTAGCAGGGTATGAGCCTGGTGAGTGGGAGCCCTGAAGGGAAGCAAATACATTTTGTTGTAACTATGTATGAGCTCATCTGGTGCTGCCTCTCTGCATTTTCTAAACCAATCCTTATGCAAAACATAAATTTTTCTTTCTCTTGTGGAAAAAAAAAATACAAATCTGGGTGTTTTCTGAATGTCATCATTTATTAGTGGCTTTTAAAATACTTAGAAATAACAGATACAAAAACAAAGATATGAGAGTTTTCTGTGGTTAAGATTTAGTTTTAGTTTAGGCAGAATAATAAGGTAAAGGAAAGAAAAAACCCCAACATTTACTGTCAGCAGGACATGAAAGCGGCAAAAAACAAAAGAACAAAAAAGTGTCAGCACCCTCTAGTGGCTGTAGGAATTATGACAGGAGGTGGATCAACATAACGTCAGATTTAAACACTCTTTTTAACATACAGATAGCGAGCAAAGTACAGTGATTGCCATGTCACATTATAGCATTAAAATTCGGAATTTATTCAAGGTAACAGTGTTTCCTATGTGCGGCTAGCCTCTATAACTTCTGGGAAAACACAGGATACAGTGGCTCAGGTCAGAGAATAAAGAAGGAAGCTGGCAAACATGACTAAATGTAACATGAATAAAACTTTAATATCACCTCGTCCATAAACATGATTTTTGCCTGAATCATGTCATCAATGTTGTTTGCTAGTTTTAATGTGAGAGAGATCCCTAGCAGCAGAACTAGTTAATAACTAACAGTATTTTCTTAAATCAGCTTTGTTTCTGTGTAGTTGGGGGACAGTCCACTCCCAGCAGCCCCCTGATGTCCGTCCAAACCTCATCCTTTCCTCATGATATCACTATAAACAGGGTGCTGTGAATCATATATGTGCTGTTGACAGCCGACTGGAGGGGAAACAGAAATGTTAAGGATGCCACCGTCAGTTTTGACCAATAGAAACAGGCGAAGCAAGTGCACAAAACTTTGCAAAAATAGAACCAGGGCGAGCGATTTTTTTCAACTAGCGTTGCTTAGCCGGTTTGCTGATGCATGGAGTGGGTTAAGATATCTTCATCGGGAAAAACTGACACAATCTGAAGGTCGCTCTTTTACATTGCTTTTGGTCAAGATTTTTTTAGTGGTATCAGTGGTGAACTTGCAGATTGCAAACATGCTGTCACACCCTCCCCTTCCAAGTGTGTAAGAGAGCCTATGCTGGCCCAAAAACTGTGAAAAGGCCGTATCTAGAACAAGTGTTAGGTTTGTCCATTCTGTGCTACTGTAGAAACATGGCAACATGACCTCCATGGAAGAGGACCCGCTCCCTCTGTAGGTAAAAAGGACTCATTCTAAGATGACAGAAAGCCAGTTGCTCTTATTTTCAGGTGATTATATGGTAATAAAATATACTTATGAATGTTATATTCAATTTCTGAATAGAACAGTCACTTTTCCTTGTCAGTCACATCTAAGCTTTCTAAGTTTTTGAATAGACAACCAGTCCTGTCATTCTCTGACATTAATGAATATCTACTGTACTGGATATTCAATAATAGAGCTTCTTCTTCTATCAGGCTTTGACCTCACACCAGCAGCCAGGACTCATGGATTACATCAGTGTGTCAGATGACAGTAGAACCAAATAGTACAGTAGCGTCATGATGATTCAGAAATCATCCTAATTTAAGCTCCAGTTATGAAATGATCGGCACAGAGATCAACGTGAGGACAGAAATAAACCCAAACATGTTTCATTTGCACTAAAAATAAACAGGATGTTCTATCTCCTCATCTAAATATGTCAGTGAATTATTATTTTCTCCCCTGCAGAAGCTGCCGGTTCTCTTATCACACAGTGGTGGTGGGCGTGTGGGGGTGTGCTCAGTGGGCCCAGCGGTTCGCTCAGTTATATGTGGGTTACAGTGAGAAGACGGAGGCAGTGATTTGAAAGCAGAGTGTGCAGTCGTTTAGTTCCGCCGTGGTTCTATCTGCCCTCCTTTCTTTGTGCCTCAAACGTCTCTCTTTCTCGTTTGACTCATACATATTCATCTCTCCATCCCCCTCTCTCTCTCTCCACATGTGGTAATACTATTAAAATGTCTGTCAGTGATTAATTCCTCCAGCCTGGATCAGGAGAGAGAGACTGAGCCGAGCTGCACTGTTAACTCGGTATCGCGTCACATACTGTAATTTTAGCTCATAAAATAAGAAAATGTGCAAAATTTTGAGGATTTTTACTCATTTATGAATGCAGCTGTTTAATAATAATAACTTCTGATTGGCTTGTGATAACTTAAAGGTGACCTATTATGCTTTTCATTATATAATAATGTGTTGAATGTACTGTAGAAGTGAGCGAAATGCTCCAGTTTCTCACTGCTCTAAATGGAGCGTTTCCAACGTTTTTTCTTCTTCTTTCAACGCTGTGGATCTTTATATGGTCATCTGCTCCAGACACAGACAGCACGCCCACCCGCTCAGACTGTCCTCATTCGACCGCTCAAGATTATGTTCATGCTCAGTTTGCCTCACAGATAGTGTTATTTCAGTCGTGACGGAGTTTCATATATTGTTGTTTTACCTCTGATGTCCTGCAGCTGCTCAACTCTCAGTGATTCTAACTGCTACAGTGTTTGAGCTCCGAGCAAATTGAGCTGCACAGCTAACTGAGCTAACTAGAAATGAGCAGCTGAAGCAGCTAACCGCTAACAACAAGTAAAGCTTTGTTCATCAGGAAACTCTGTAAATTAACAAAAGTCGAGGCGGAGCAGCTGCAGGACATCAGAGGGAAAAACAGAAAATATTTCATCCATAAAATATGATTCAGTTTCACCAAAATCAGTGAATAAACTTGTAAAGTTGTGTTCTTATACAGTAATCAGTACACCTGATCCCCAGACACGCTCGTGCCGGCTGTGTCTGTCATTTTTCCAACCTAATTCTTGTCTCACTTGTGGTCTGTTTAACAGTAAATCAATCAAATTCAGTTTCCCATATCACTATTTTCCATGCTAAGATGGTGCTTGAGTAACACTGGGTGACAGTCTCGTATAGTCAGACCAGTCTCCAGCAGCTAAAGTGGCTAACCGCTAACGACAAGTAAAACTTTGTCCATCAGAAAACTCTGCTGCTTTCTGATGATTGAGAGGGCAGACCAGAAAATATTTTCTCCATGAAATACAATCCATTTACACCAAAATCTGTGGTGTCTGTCGATGAAGAGCAGTGCCCACGAGCAGAGGGTCATGTCCCTGTGCAGGCTTCTGGGAAGCTGGCCAATCAGAAGACAGTGGGCTTTTAGGGAGGGGGGGTTTAAAGAGGCAGGAGCTACAGCAGCTTGTTTCAGACAGAGTGTGAAGTGACAGAGGATGATTCTGAACTGAACATGAAAAATCTACTCTGGTGGAATCCCATAACGTGTCCGCTTTAAATGCTTATTACGCTTGGCTGAGGTGGGAAAGCAAGCAAAATGTGTCAAAGTGTAATAGAAACAGAGTTAGTAATTAAAACCTGACGTACATGAAGCATGTGAGTTACGTAAGCAGCAGACTAAAAGATCTGTGTGGAGCGATGACAAGACTGTGACGTTCATCAAATTAATACTTTAAACAGACAGAAATGTCTTTTTTTTATCATGTTTTCTATGTTGTTTTTCACCATTTGAGTTTTGACTGATGCTGAGTAACTATTTCATCTTATTGGATGCAACTGACAACTGGCGCCACCTACTGTTTATTCATGAAACAACTCCTAATAATTGGATAACGATAGTGCATATAAATAAGCAATCATTCACATTTTTTGCTGATTTTCTCTCATTTTGGTTAACGTTTGTGCTGCATTCAGATGGAAACTTGGCTTGCGTATCAAGAGAGACGTGATCTTGCATCAAATAACGTGACGGATAATTATTTACGGTGCAATTTGAGCTGCTTTTGATCCATTTTATCAAACCGAAGTAGTCCTATTGAGTGAAGCTTTCCTGTAGCTTGACTGCACTCAGAGCGAAGCAGCCGGCAGCTTTTCAAGTGCATTCACTGTCAATGTAAATGTCAGTGTCATAAACTCCCTCTCTCTCTCTGCCTCTGTCTGTCTCTTTCCATCCAATCCCATAAGCCCCGGCAGGCGTGCTGGCACACATGCAGCTGAGCACAGCTTGACTTATCAAACTTGGAGTGCTGTCCATAAAGAGTCAGCACTCCTCTGTGTAGCGGCTACAGTCCAGCGAGTGCACTGATGTTCTGTCTGACTCCACTGAATCGATACACAATATGATTCTGAGGAGACAATCTGCTTCATTTTCACACGGACAAAACCCTGCAGCCGAGCCTCAACTACGTCCCTTGATAATTGTTGCATTTTTGGCAGAAAAACAGGTCGAACAAATCTCTGTGTTCCAAGACAACAGGGCCTCAACTCAACCTCCAAACAAAAATTATCTTCAGCTGAAAATGTCATGTGAGGTTTTGATGTTTTTGCTAGTTTTCCAAACTCAATAAATATATTATTTCTTATATCAAATGAATCAGGCACCCCTGTCACCTAGAGCAGGGCTTCGTTTTCATGTCAAGGACCACTAAACTGGCACAAATTTAACCACGGACCCCATCTGATAAGATTCTTTTCAATGTTTTCTTACAGAAAGTTTACTGTATTTCCACTTGTAATTTTAATACAGCTAATTCTTATATAATCATCACTTTTAAAGGATATGGACCAGGTTTGGGTGATATGTTAAAATTTTCCAAACGACCATCGTCAGCCCAACAATCGGAGGTATCTTCGCCCAACTTGTGGCTCGTTAACTCCTCGGAAAACACACTTCATTCAAACTCAACAGAAGAACGTAAAACTCACCAAAACCGTCTTTGTTAGTCTGTCCACTGTCCCAACAACAACCAATGCTGGTTTGGTGGAATTAATTCACTGTGTGAAAACAGTGCAAAGAGTCGCTCTCTGCAGGCTGTTTACCTCTCACTCCTCACCCAGCTCAGAGCTACTGACTGGGCGTGTACTGTGCTGCTGGTTGAGAACATGGCAGACCATTACATTAACAAAATAAAATGACAAATATCGCCCCAAGAATCGGCCAAAAAAAGTGACCGGAGATGGATTTAACCCATCATCAACAGACAACATATTCGTCCAGTCGCCCAACCCTAATATGGACTACACTTAGTTTAGTTAAAGATAACATAAAGCCTAAATCACAGTGTTTATACATATCGCAGTGGTGGTAATCTCTTTACTGTGGTGGTGCACCACTGCTAAATGAATACAGAGGAAACACTGGTGTATGAAACCCATGAATAAATAGTGATAAATTGCATTGCATGGATGGAACTACAGTGAAAATAAATCATTCCCCCTTTTTCTGGGGACCCTCCAAAACCCCCTCAAGGACCCACTGAAATTTGAGAACCCCTGTCTTGGAGACACATCCATCTTTCGGCTGCTCCAATGAGGGATGGCCTCAGAAGATCATCTCCACATGCAACCCTCCGCATTTATCCAGGCTTTGGACGAAAATTTTGGGAGTGCACTGGCTTGTTCACCCCCAGTGGCTGGGGAACAAACAGGGTTACTGGCCAGATGTGGCAATCAACCTGCCAGACAACCTGCTCTACCAGCTGAGACACAGACGCCCCTTTATTTGTAGAGATGGTCTGATTGAGGTTTTTTTTTTCTAGAGCACACAAACCAGACTAAGAGCCAAGTTTGATTTTGACCAGTCACGCTAACATCATTTTAATCTTCTGCTTGAATATTTTGCATGTTGCTACCAAGAAAAAGAGAGAAGAGAGAAAATATTCAGATTTGTTGGCATGTGAGCGTAGTGAATCCATGTATTTTGCCAATTCAGAGTCACTCACACCAGGGAGCCCAAATGCTTTTCCACATTTCACACTCTAATTTTAACTCTCATATGCAGCAGAATGTTCACACAGTAGAGCCCGGCTGTCATGAAGAACAAAAACGAAACACGGTAGAGGAAAGAAATAAAAAGCATTTGATCGAGTGTAAAATACGTCTTGAATGGGCTGAATCAGCTCCAGACATGACTGCTGGTATTCAGCAGGATGGCCGAGTGGGTTTGAACCCCACTCCTGGTAGGAAAGGGAGTCACTTCCCTCGGGATGAATAAACCTTTGTCTTGTGTTTGTTTAAAGAGGAAGGCAGTGCCACCTCGATATCGAACGTATCTGCAAAGCTTTCACTGACAACATTTTATTTGATACACGTACACAATATGCTCCTCGCAGGATGTCAACCCCCGGTCTCTGGGGTCAAAGTTCTATACTTCGGTTGCTTACCATCCACCGCAACCTCCTCTGCACAATTTCCATGCAGTAGACAAACCTACCACCTTGTTATTTCAACCAAAAAAAAAAAAAAAAAAAAGTTGCCAATCCAGACCGTAATTATGTTTTCCACCCAAATATATGCCAAAACATATGAGTAGTATTCACGTGTAATTTTTAGGAGACAGTAGGTTGCTCAGTTTGTTATTTGGGGCACATAAGCAGCAGTTTTGCCCTCCAGTTTGTTGACGAGACTGGATCTGCATGATTTAGCTTATGCTGTCTGTTGGAGAGGAAATATGGCCCTGATTTGTTTTTGCCTCTCTGTGCATCCAGACAGCTGATCCCCTGCATGTCTGCCTGTCCTCATGTCTGTCTGTCTGTCTCTGCTGTAAAATAAAGATGAGCTGAAGGAAGCTGGTGTAGATCAAGACGAAACAGACGCTGTGATATAACGTTCAGTTGTTCATTTGTCTTTGAAGAGTAAAATTATTTCCTAATTGTTGATGTTTGATTTCACGCTGAACTATTTACAGACCATGAAACAAAGACTGGATACAAGAGAGAAATCTTGTTTCCACGCCTGTTATTTTGTGCCTGCAGGGTGATAATTTTCCCTCCCTGTAGACTGAAGAGTGCAGAGAAACAGGGAATCACTGCTCAGTGTTTTCCTGACGCCTCAGGTGGATGAGCAAAACACACACACACACACACACACACACACACACACACACAGGAGAACGGATTAAATGGTGCTGCTGTGTGTTTGAGCTTCAGTGTGTACGTGTGTGCAGTCACGTACACATTCGTGCACAAGTTCAAATGCACCTGGATGTGCGCATGTGTGTATGCATGTGCAGCTGTGTGTGTTTCTGTGTGTGTGTTGTGATGCTGTTTGATGGTCGACTCCATTGTTTCGGGGCTTTGAAGGCTCCCTCTTTCCATCTCAGCGGATTCAGCTGCAGGCAGGTCAGATCAACACATCTGTAGTTTCACCAGAAACACAAACTGTAACACTGCATTTTAAACTTGTTCTCGTGTTCATGCAGAAACAAAAGATGACTCATTCTAAAATTCAATTGAATTATGAACCCTGTGCTCACCAAAGAACCAAGTTCCCATAAGTTTGAGTATATTTTTAATCAATTAGTTTAAACCATTAGCAGACCTGAGCGGTTAGCATGATCACCCAAAGCCTCCATGTCTGAACAGAAAAAGAAGAGTGTCGTCTGCAAAAAGTCAAACTTCATCAACCAAAAATCCCAACAAGACCAAAACAACAGAGGAGGTTGTTTGTATTGTATAATGTACAATGTCATTATATAATTATACACCAGTTTTACAAGAACTTTCTTTTTGATCCGGCAAGTAAAATTACTTAATGAAAGTCAGAAAAATATCGTTTTTATGGTCAAAACAACTAGAGCTGTAACAATTATCCTAGTTGACTGATCACTCAGTTTATTGTCAGCTAGACAAATGTCAGTTATTTTGATAATCAATTCATTGTTTCAATCATTCTAGTTTCTTTAAAAAAATGCTGTTTTTCTTAAATCTCAGACTGAGTCAGACAAAACAAGCACAATGAATTCATCACTGTGGCCTCTGTTGTGAATTTTGTGATTTTTTCAGTATGTTTTTTAAACATATCATAGATTAAAAATAATATAGATTATTTATTCTATTTTATTATTTTTTTTCGTCAGCAGGGATAATTCATAATACATGTATTGTACCAGATACATCTAAAAGCTAATTTTATCTG
Organism: Lutjanus argentimaculatus; assembly: GCA_034769285.1. Taxonomy (NCBI): domain Eukaryota; kingdom Metazoa; phylum Chordata; class Actinopteri; order Lutjaniformes; family Lutjanidae; genus Lutjanus; species Lutjanus argentimaculatus. The sequence goes on from JAWZSL010000004.1 coordinate 2,727,044, forward strand.
TAGTCCCCTGGCAGAGGCCACCACTGATGCACAGGTTACAGAGATAATCGATAATGAAACGACAATGTAAAATGATATGAATGTTATTTGCTTTCTTAAAAAGTACCAAGATGGAAACGAGTAACCTGATGTCCTCCTTGAGAGGTTTATAGTATCACACTACTTACTGCTTTGCTACTGTAACTTTAACTCGGGTCATTTTAACAACCAATGCTGTTGATTTCTTGGTGAGGACAGTTTAAAGTCCATTAGAAAAATGTTACAGTAGCATTACACTTAATCGACACTCCAAGGTGTTTTGTTTTCTTTCAAAGAAACTGCAAAACAGAACCAGCTGGTAGGGTTAGAAATCACCAGAGGCCCCACGATACAATATTATCATGATACTTTCGAAAAACCAAGATTTTATATTATTGGCATTTTAAACATTTTGCCATATGTAATGCATTGCAATAACATATATAACTATTTATTACCTTTTTTCAACTGTAAGAAACTTTGTAAACATCAGTTTTATCTAATAGGATGAAGTTTCATCTCACTTCAGTCATTTTTATTGCAGCAAAATCGACCTGTCAAACAAACAGACTGATCAATCAGTCCTGCTGCTAAAAAAAAAGCAACATTTAATTTGTGTTTGCAATATGAATAATTTATATGATAAATGACATTTACTTGATGTTGTGCATCAATATGATATTGGCACGCAAAATATTGCAATTCTACGCTGTATCAACCCCCCACCCCTGATTATTGTTAAAGAGTAATGATTATTTTCTTTTGATTAATTCATTAATTCATCTCCCAAAAGTTCATCCATCCATCTGTACCTGTTTATTCTTTGGAGTCAGGTGGGGGAGGGCTGGGCAGCCAATCCCAGCTGACACTGGGTAACCGGAGAGTACAGACATACCTCCAAAAATGGAGTCTACAAAATGTCTTTAAATTTTAGAGGTAGTGTCTGACATCCAATTTTAGAGGTAGTGTCTGACTTGTTTAGTCCATTCAACGCTCCAAAACAGATTAAATTTTAATATTCTCCTACAATAATGGATAAAGCGTACAAAATACTCACATTTGGGAACCTAAGATGAGGTAGGGAGAGCTCTATTAAAAATGCATAACCAAGTGCCCAGCTGTCACAGAAAGTCTGATAAAATGTGAAATATGTATAATACTGTAAGCAGGTCTGTCATAACATTATGTTAATAAGGCGTTTCCTCACAGAGAGATGATGATGTGATGCAGTTGTGATCCTCGTAGCTTTGTCTGCAGCACTGTTTGATGTTAAGGGGATTGTTCAGGTGTCCTGCCAAAGGCTCAGTGTGTTTTGTGTGTGTGTGTGTGTGTGTGTTGGGGGGAAATCGGTCTCTTTCTGCTCCCCCTCCCTCCTCCCTCTCTCTCCCTCCTCGCCCCCCTGTCCATTAGTCTGTCATGTCCTGGTATTAAACAGGGATTTGGATGGCAGGAGCGTGTCTGCCACGTAAGATTTGGCTATACACGGCCGGCCCCAGCAGGGGTGAAAGCTTCGGCTCTGAGCCCCGGTGGACAGGAGACTGAGAGGAGGTTTATTTAACACACTAGTGTTTCCTGTCACTCCTCATAGCGGACAAGACAGAATACACAATTAAAAAACATGGAAAAGAAGACATGATCTCTCAGGTTATTGTCAGGGATGGAATGAAAAGGTAATGTCTACAATCAGACCATAATCGGTAAAATAAAACCCACATGTTTTAAGGTGATGTTTTAAACTCGTGTTTACCTCTCGCCATCATCAAAAAGCCATAAAATCCAAATTGGGCGTTTGTGTGTCGGTGGAACAGAGGTTGGACAGAAAAGTGGCAGTCATAACACATCCTTCAAGTCCTAATCTTCTCTCAACTCCACTGTATTTTAAGTGAGACGTCTCTTATTTAGTGGCTTTTAGAGGAACTGCATCTTAAAGTATAATCATTTAGATAAATATAATACTTTAGATAATAGATTTTGTTTTTGTGTGTGTGGCACATCCTGCTGAGAGAGCAGCAATTTTGCTATGTTCCACAAGCTTTTTAGTCCAATAAATAAACAAAATAAACTCACAAAATGTCAAGAAAGGAAATATTCTTATACCTTTTTTCCCTTATTAAACAGAAAAATACAACTGTACACCTTCTGAACTCAAGTTTCTCTCTTTTACCGAACTGAGACGAGCTTGATTGCCTTGTTAATTCATCGTAAAACACATTTAATTCAAATGAGACAGGAACAAAATAGCGTAAAACTCAACTCCAACTTTGGTTTGGTTGAAATAAACTCTTAATTCACAGAGTGAATTAAAGTCATATATTAATTTCCTTTCCTTCTTTCCTAGTTAGTCTGTTGTGAGAGCTTTTTGCTAAAAAAAAAACAAAAACTTGCAGCTTGAGGTTGATGAGAGCTGTGAGACCCCCTCCCCTCCACCATCACCACTACCAAAAAAAAAAAAAGAAAAATGAAAGATGCTAAAACGTTCTATAGAGCTGAGTGGAAAGAGTCTGGCAGAGAGTGGCTCGAGCCACATTACTCAAGTCACAAATTTGATGACTGTAGACTTGACCAAGTAAAAGACTTGCTACTCAGCTTAGACTTAAACATCAATAGCCTACTTAATACCTGTTATTTGAAGATGCACAGAGAACTTCCAATGTAAAATTGCCTTACATTTGGCGAAGGTCGCATTATGACTTAAGTTTAGGACCTGGGACGTGGAACTTGTCAGTCTCAAGACTTGAGAGTCACTTGTGACTCGCAAAACAGAGACTTGGTCCCACTTTTGGAGTGGGGTGATAATTCTCTGTGGGTTCGTCACTATGACCAATTCCTTCCAAATTATTAAACATCAAAATTATAGGTACACAGTCTGCATGTAGCAATACAATATTAAAAGGCTAAAAACTGGTGAGCAGCTCTCTGGTTCACTTGTCTGTGTTCAGTGAAACTGCAGAAGAACATGAAGAATTTAATAAAGATGGACAGGATTTGCTTCAGTTGTGCAGTAAAGCAAGACAGGTCAGTAAGTGCTTATGTAACTCAAGAATTGGCATCTCTACACAAATTGTGTTTCCCTGCAGCCACAGTAGAACTGGGCCTTACACCTGCCTGGCTGTTTTATTACTTGCCTGAGGATCATGACATTCTCTTGAAACCTTGAGTTCAAATGAGAAATAGAAAAACGCCGCTGATGTTTGTTTTTTGTCCTTCAGCGCTGACATAATATCTCTGGATCTGTTTTTAATAAAAAAATGACCTGCAGTCCCGCAACACTGCCTAACAACCTCCCGCTGTCGTGTGTTTATCTCAGTGTTATTCAGCAGCACAGTCAGACATCACCTCACAGTTTGTACTGTGTACAGTCAAACCTCCTCCATCTTCCTCCTCGCTCTGTCTTCCTGTCCGTACTGTTCTTTATTCTGCCAGCTTGTTTGCTCCCAGTGGCTGGTTGTGTTTCAGGGTGGTTTTCAGTGGAGCGGAGCACAGAACAGTTTGTCTATCAGATAGCCGAGGATGAATCAACTGCTTTCCTCTGCTGCTCCTAGCGGCAATGCTGCTGCCAGACCAAAACTTTTGATTTCAGAGCCAATTCCAGTCGACGTGATACCACAGAGACCCGACCAACAAACGGTTCTGGAAGAAACAGAAAGTCCTGCCAGGAAAACAACAAAACCACAACAGGTGTTAGGCATTAGCTGGCACTTTGAGGGCTCGGTTCTCAGCATCGGTCATGTGTGTAGATTCCGTAAAATAAATGTGTCGGTTTTGTGGTTTAGACACTGAAGCGAGTCTCAAGTTCCAGATGAATCCAAGTGAGCTGCCAGTCATGGGCAAGTCACTAATCAAACATTCGGGTCATCAAAGTCATGTCAGAGTCACCAAAACCCAAGTCACCAAATACAAGATTACCAAGTCACCAAAGTGGTGATGGTGTATGTTCCTCAGTTATCTGTCGAAGTCGAAGTTGTCAAAGTTTCCAAAGTCATGCTCAAGTCCCTTTTCTGGCGTTATGGCGTCATTGCCCGTACTGCCCCAGCTGATTCCACTGTTTTCTCCTCTGCCAAAATAGTTTTTAGACACCCGTATCTTTTGTTGAGACTCTGATTGGGCCAACACATCATCATCTGAGGTAGCAATAAACAAAAAATACATGGCTAAAACAAGGTGAAATTAACAATGTTCAATGGTAAAAGTGCATGAGTTTGCAGTGAGACAAATACATAATACAAAAATTAAAAACAAGAGCAATTAAAATCAATAAGATTAGCAATTAAACCATGGAATTGTCTCAGCGTCTTTACTGTCACATAACCTGTGATAACGAAGACTAATGTTCCTCTACAATTCTGTGGTTTACACTGCAGACTGGGGTCTCTGTTAACAGTGACAAACTGCTAGATCTGCATTAGACGCTCATTATGATGAGAAACTTCTCAATATAATGAGTTACCACCTTAAAATAAAGACTTATTCTCAAAATAATGACTTACTGTTGCAAAATAATGATAAACTTTCTCCTTATCATTCAATAACTATTTTGCTTGTATTTTTTTTAAACTTAGAAAAATTAGAAAACAGCAAAGGTTTAATCACGTGTCGACTGACGTTGAGAAATGCACCTCAGATGTGTTGAGCCAGGCTGCTGCTCGCTCCAGAACTGACGTATCTCAGGACTTTATGGTGCTCTAGCATGTGGTGTATCTCTGCAGTTATGCTGCAACCTGAGCTTATCTACACACCATCTACAGCCTTGATAACAACGTATAAAGTGGTCACAGTTTTTATGATGTCATACCGGAGAATCAGTCGACTCATTGGAGTGGACAGATTTGAAGGTCTGGATTCAGGCAAGTCTACATTCATATATATATTAGAGTTTAAAACTGCAGGAGGGTTTGCTCCATCACCCAAACACACTCCACTGAAATGACAATATTTTCATTAACATTATAATAATCATATTGATTTCCCATGATGCTCATAATGATTATGATGTAAAATTGTGAACGATGTTACGCAAACAGAGAGAGGACAGAAAATAGAGACAGAAAATACTGAAAACAGGAGGTTGAGCCAAGAGACAAACATGAGTGATAGCAGCTTGGCCTGCAGTTTGCTGAGTTAAGCACTCTGCCTTATTGGAGTGTGTGCATAAGTGTATGTGTGTGTGTGTGTGTTTTCCAGTGGAGGGAGGGTGGCAGCTTATGCACAGGAGCCCACAGGGGCATTGTGGGTAGTTCCCTCGCAGGTTTTCTGCCTCTGCCTGGATACAAGCAGTGCAGCACTCCCCTCTGTCTCTTTCCTCTCGTCTCACCCTCTCATTTCTCCTCTCCTCTCACATGTTTCCGTCCAGCTGTGCAAACTGCAAATTAAGTTTATCGAGCTGTTAATGTTCTTCGGTGTCGCCATGTTGGCTGTTTTTGATGGTTTCCTCTATAAACAAAGGCACAATAGTCTAATGCACCAACTGAAGACTCTGCTACTACATACGACTATTTATTAGTGGTAGGTGCAGCGGTGCGACCAATCATAGGACAAGGTGTAGCTTAAAAATTTGAGAGAAAATGTTGTTTGTGCATTTTTGCAATTCTCTCAAAATCGATCCATTGTGCTCACGGCCTTTGTCACATTTCATTTACATCTGCCTTTTTTTTTTTAAAAAGCTGGTATATGTGATGTTTCTTGAAGTTATAACCCTTTAAATTTTCATTCTGCCCTGACAATTTTTAATGCTGTTTCAGCATTAAAATAAGCATTCAGTATTCAGTATTTATATTCTATACATTAGTCTTCATAGTTAGCAGTGTAGTCTGCTTGTCTCATAATGGATTCAGATTGCACACCAATGCACAACAGATTCAGGAGAAACGATGCATGCATGCATTGGATGTGATATGGGAGAATATAGCCACTGCACGTGGGCCTTTCATGTAATTCAAAACACAGTATTGCACCATAAGTTCAATAGTACTGTGCTGGATGACATTGTTGACTATTTAAAAACACGAAGCATGAATCCTCACACAGTTTGTTTGGCTGCACTGTAAACAGACCCAGCAGACAGATGTTTGCTGCCCTCTGTGGTCTCATTTTCAACTCAACCCGAGGACCTGGATCACAAAAATATGCAGTTATCAAAACCAGTATCCACTGGTGTCATCAAATCAATCGTGACTAATCGAGAATAATTAATTTAAAGCTGCTATAATCAAATGAATGTGAAAGATGTCGCTCATAGTGATGAAGTCACAGATAATTATCACCCGACTCTGCATTTCCTTTGCAGATGTTTTCAGTGTGTTTAAAGGAACTTTACTTTTCTCTAACTCACTTATTTCTCCTGTTATGTCTCATGATGTTATGTCAACATGTCTCATATTTTTGCAGTTTAGCGCCTCACAAGACAATTGTGATTGTTTTAGACTGGCTGTGTGGACTAGCCTATTTCTGACTTTGGACCTTGCTGCTAAAGAGTTAAATATTTCCCTCAGGAGCTGGTGGAGACCAAAAACAGAGCTAAAAGAGACTGAATAGTGGACTTGCATTAATCAAGTGACTGGGAACATGACTCCAAATGGATGATAATGTTTCTCCATGTCAGCTGGAGATGTTAATAAGAAACTGTTCCCTATGTCAGCTTTATTTGGTGATAATATGTCAGTGTTTACAGCTTGTACACCCAAGTGGCAAATCATGTAACCATCAGGTTTGATAGCTGATAAATATTTACTGTAGTTTGCTGTGTGGTTGTGTGTTGAAACATGATGCATTTGCTTCGTGATGGTCTCTATTCTCTAACAACAGTATGTAACAGTGTATTACAACTGTGCCAACACTGATAATATTATTTATAACTCCAGTTGGCTGTCTAATAGTTGGTTTACATTTCTCAGTCCTGCCCACAGAAGATGCAGTTTGGCTAAATCCTGCAGAGATACAAGCTGCATGACGTACTGTACGGGTAATGATGGCTGATGTAACGCAGCTGACAGGATTGCAGCGTGGACTGTGGTGATGCGATGGCCCTCCAGTCTGAAGGCCGTGTCAGCTCTCATAAAAAACCAGCCGATGATGTTGTGCAGCCGAACGAAGCTGCACTTCACCCCTGAAGAAGAGTCAGTATTCACTGGTGGAGAAATCATTGACACAAATTAATACTTTATATTAATATGAATCTGACAAGCCTGCATGTCATGATTTATTCAACAGCAAAAATATTTTATGCTTCAGGCAAGTGTGAGCATATTTTGGCAATTCTTATTAAGCTATATTCTGTGTAACTGTTCAGTGTTTCTGCTCCAGCAGTTCAATTAATGTGCATTAGACAAGTCCACAACAAGAAACAGAAACAGCTGGGTGGAAACGCTGCTCATGTTTCTTCCTCCCGCACACTGTGCAAAGGAAGTTATCTTCTGCCTGCAGCTCCGTACAGTCGGCGGTCTGCTTTCTCCGGCTGTTTGCTTCCAATAAATCAGCCCCTGACGCTCGATGCCTCACAGCTATTTGAACATGATAGCGACCCAATGTACATAGCTTTGTTAAACAAGTCCTGTCCAGCCCGCAGAGAAAGATGTACAGCCCCTTTCTCTTTCATCCTGGTCCTTTTAATATTAATCTTTCATTTGAGTTTGGTTAATTGAGTTGCCTTTTGTGAGCAGAACAGCTTGACAGTTCTGTATTATTTTTGGGGCGTTCGCAGGCTCTTTGATATACTCAGAACCGGCACTTTCAAGGAAACCAGAGTGAGAGACAGATAATGTTCTCCCTTGTATTTCTTTCATCCTCCTTCCTCCTTTCACGCTTCACACATCCTTCTCAGACCATCTGGGTGCTGGCGGGGTACAGCTAACCCTGCTGCCTCTCGCTCCTTATGCCTGACAACATTACACGGCTACAAAACACTTCGCTGAGCGCGAACATCAGAGACAAATGCTATATGGAAGCTGAAAGGATTTAAGCTAAGCTAACTGGTACAAGACAGCAGACTGCAGTTTTACACTACTTCACAGGGGCTCGGATACTATGCAGAAAATTCAGATTGTGTGCTGGAGGCAGTGTAACAAAAGATGGTGTACCTGTTGCATTATGGGAAGTGTAGTAGTGCAGTGTTTTTTGGAGCTGGGGAAGCAAGTGCTACCAGGGTTTTCAAACTACCTTGTGGGTTTAAGCAGTAAAAGTAGTTGGTTTTGATTAAGGAGAGATTGTTTCAGTTAAAGGTTCTGCTGCTTTGAGTCACTATTGACTTTTTCCAATTTTAACCAAAACCTCTATCCTTCCTGAACGTTAACCAAGTGCTGTGAGTGTGTAAACATGATCATATACAGTTTAACAAAGCCTTGGTAGTAAGATAGGTACTATTCATATTTGAACTGGTACTGGTACCTGGAATCTGGTACCTAAGTTGTGCAAACTTCACTCATCACTGCAGTGCTTACATGTTGTTTGTCCAGTAAATAGTATGCAAATCATATAATATTGGTTTCATACTAAGATTTTGGACATACTAAAAAATATCACATACTTTTTTAGTGTAATAAATAGCATGTTGTTGGTTGTCAGCTAATACAGTGAAAAAAGCCCCGTTATCTCCAAGAGCAACTGAGCCATACGAGCTAATTAATCACCTGAAGATGTCAATGAAATTGTGCGGGCTTCATGTACAGATTCATTGTCTATGAAGGGTTTAACTTTTTCAGCGCTGGCTGCAGGCGTTCTAACGTTAGCTGTGGCTGCTGCGTGGGACTTGTCCTTCAGACTATAAGACAAAGTACACTCTTCAGTTTATAGATGTAATTAGTGTTTGCATAGACGTGTTGCCCCCGCCAGCTTTGCATTTCACATTATGAAAATTGCACTGAGTTTTGAAAAGTTTAACTACACCTGCAACCACTTTTACCTATGTAATTCGATACCCCTAAAAGTGCCAAGCTCGGTATCCAACCATACCCAAGGTACCACAAATGGATACTAGATCAAAAACAACGCATTCTCATCGCAACTTATTACATATACCGACGATTTGTCACCGTCCCTCGGCGTCTGATACCAAAGCAGAAGGCACTCTGTTGCCGCAGTATCTGATGTGGCCAGAAAGCCGTTTTTAACATGTGATTAACGCCGTAAAAAGGTTACAGTTTGGTTAGATCTAGGCACAAAAACTCGATTAGGTTTACACACAGAAAAAACTACTCGGTTAGGTTAAGGCACAGAAAACAACTTGTCAAAAACAAATGAAATGTGGTACCAGTGAACATTTTGCAGATATGTTCTGGATCAACACTGTGTAACTTTCATTAAAAATGTTACCTCATTAAAAAACACAGTTTCTGCAAGACAGGGTTGATATGCAGACTGTGTTGTCTGGAAATCAAACAAAAGGCGAAGAATAAGGAAACATGGGTACTGTGAGAAGGAATGTGTGAATCTGGTTGTTTTCTCACATCAAAAAAGATGCTGGTTCCGCAGACAAAGCAAACTCAATGTTGGCTAAACTACAATATCTCAAGCAAGTTGTTTTTTCTAGTGTCAGCGTGGGAAAATCAGCGTGAATGTTTGTTTGATTTGTAGTTAAAATGACAGACGTGGCTCTCCGTATCAATCACAGTCTTCCCTGTGCAGAGGAGTCATTTTATATGAATCAAGTCTTTTCTGAGAAACACAAGTTGTAGAGTGGATATGAAATTTAAATGACAAGTAAAATATGAAGTCAGAATCTTCACAGCACAGTTGTGAACTCTCACTCAAGAGTCCACAGTGAACTGAGAGTCACTGCTCAGAATCTGCCTTGTTCCCGCTCCGGTCTCCGGTCAGCGGGTCCCTCAGCTGTCAGCGTGTCACTTCCTCCTCTGCAGCAGTGATGACGCCTGCACCAAATGTCCAACAGGTCTCGCTTTCACGATTTAAAACAGACGGATGTGTGACCGGGACTGCGAGTGCTCTGACTCAGGAGCTTTGACTCCGTCTCTCATCCTGTTTAGAAGACATTTCACCTCTCTTGTCCATCCACGGCTTTTAGCCTGAGTGGAGGAGCCGGGGCCAAAAAACTGAATCAGTGACGGTGACCTGCAGCGTCTGGGCGCTGTCCTCAGATTCTCCTCACTGTTTAATTCCTCTTATCAGAAATCACATTTACATACCAGAAATGATGTGACGTTATCGTACTTTACAGTTTGAGTGTTTCTCTGGACTGAACGGGACCCGACTGAGCCAACACGAGCTGGACAAGGACAGACCAGAGCAGCATAACGTCAGTGTTGGCAGAGACAGAGAGGACTACTGTAGTGTCATTTTCAGACCTCACAAGTATCAATCAGTCTGAATGCTCCTGCCTCATTTAACCCTTCACTGCCATCTTCTGCTGGTAAAAAATCAGCTAAACACTTACAGGAATAGTTTAACATTTTAATCATCGGCTTGTCACTTTAAGAGCTAGATGAGAAAACCGGAATCACTCTCATGTTTTGTAAAAACAGGCCGTATTTCTTGGCCTAGTGCAGCATTCAGTGCAAAAATGTGTGGGTCTTTCTGACTGTGCAACCTGGTTTCAGTCTTATTTAGCTGGTAGACAGTTTTTCATCAGCTTGGGTTCCCATGAGAGAATCACTGTATGGAATATGGCATTCCTCAAGGCAGCATTCTTGGCCCGATTTTGTTTTCATTATATGTGTCACGATTACCATTTTTATGGTGATGACACACAACTGTACATTTCTGACTCACCAAATAATCCCAATACACTGCACACTCCTTTTGCTTGTCTCACTGACATTAATGTTTGGATGGTGAAAAATCTTTTAATCCTTTTAATAGGACCCGACGCAGAAGGAGACAAACTGCACTCTGCACAGATTAAAACAAGCATCGCAAACTTGAGAGTGATTTTTCATCTTGATGACGGCATTAAAACTTACTTTTTTTTATTTTAGGAATATAAAAGTCAGACCTTTTTTTAACTCAGAAAGATCCAGATGTACTCACTCAAGCATTTATTATTGGTTGTTTGAACTACTGTAATTCCCTTTTCACTGGATCATCTAAAAATTGATAAGAGAAAACTACAGCTAGTTCAGAATGCTGCAGCCAGAGTCTTCACTAAAACAAAGAAAATGGATCTTTAATTACGCTGATAGATACAGCTGGTAGATATACGTAGTTCAAATTAAGAAGATAAATATATAAAGTGAAAACTGAGATGAGGTAACACAATGGTGAAAGCCATTGCGTTTGCAATATTATGAACTGGGTGTGGCGACATTTCCAGGAAAAATCTGTGCTGTTTTCTATCACCGAGCAGTGGAGTTTGATTGAAAACTCAAAAAATCTAGTGAAGGCAGCCATCTTGAAATTGAGTTCTCAATTTTTATTTTTTTTCACAGTGCTCATCCTCTCATGTGTTCTGTACCCTCATGTCAATACTTTACATGCAGCAGAGTAGTACACTTCTTCAATAATTGATATTACAAGCAACATTAAAATTGAGTGACTCAGAGATCTGAAACTCTTCCTGTATCTTCAGAAATGCTGAGTCAATGAAGTGCAGAAAATTAGAGGTGAGGACATAAATAAAAGAGCTGCTTCAGTTTCAAAGCCATCAGGAGGCTCCTCCCTGTTCGTTTTTAATCGTTTTTAAATCCTGTAATGAAATGTGTTTTTAAATTTCAAACAGAGTTGCTGTGCCTCACTCCCCCTCTGTCATTTAAGGTGGTTTCATCTCCTCTGCTTGTTGGCACACAAACTGCCACTCCACAGAGAGGGATTAGGGGTTTTTTGGCAAAGCATGGAGCTGGAGCATAACACAGGAAAAATGCTATTATGTAAAATATGAAGCTTACTCTGCACTCTGGTACAGTTTGTGCCTGATTTGCAGCACACACACACACACACACACACACACACACACACACACACACTCACACTGCACAAACTGAAATCTGCAGCATTTTAAAGGTCGTTCCAAACATTTTGCACGTCGATGCTGGAGTGAAACTGTTATCTGATATACTCACAACCTCATTATGACCTTCAGAATGTCAATACTTTCAAACCAAAAGCTTACAGACAGAAAGATCATCGTGTCAGGAGTTTAACTTAATCGTCAAGAATCATTTTGTCAAACAAGTTCATCATTCAATAAACATACTGAACTTTTTCCATGTGGAAGCTAAAAGAACAGTCTTTAAGCTGCCAAATCGTTGCAAAACAAGGACATCCTTGATGGTTTTTTGGAAAAGACAGTTGCAGATTCTGGTGTTGGATGTCAGGCAGAGACGAGACTAAAAGAGGCTGCAAGTATTGACTCTAAAATCTGATACGAAGACCCGCTGAGCAGTGCGAAAGTGGCTTATTTTAGGCTTTTATCAAACACAGAGGGATGACTGATCCTTTTGATGAGACGATATTTAAGTTTTTGTGATCCAAGTTGTCACTTAAAGCTTCAAATGATTCTAGAGAGAGATACTTGAGTCTCATTTCCAAATACCAACGTCTGGCTGGTGGTTCGATCACCAACTACCTGGGAATGTGCGCCCGTCCGCCCAAAGGTCACCATTCAGTGGTGTGAGGTAGATATGACAGGCCCCTGTGCATCCTAGTTACTAGTTCTTACAAACAACGTGTTGGATTTTACAGTCAAATAAGTTATTTAGGCTTAAGTTTAGCCCTTGGAAAAGTAGAGAGGTTAAAGAGAAAGCTTTCAAAACCATGAATAGTGCTCTGACGGTCAAAGTTTTCTCTCAATTAGAGACTTGGCATTGGACAACATGCATAAAGAAAATAAGAAGTCATTAATTAAATTGAATTGGGTTTTTATAGTTTATGCAGAATAAGCATATAATTTTATTATAGATTACTACAGACTATGTTGCCAAAAGAAAAAAAAAAACAATGATGTAGATGGATTTGCCTTTAAAAGAGCTTATATAGAAAAATGGCACAATTTAATGCAATGCAAGTGTGTTTCTGAGAGCGTCGTCTGAGTCACTTGTAAAAGCCTTGTGTGTGTCATTTATAAATGGACTCTCAGCAAAGTCTAGAGTTGACTTAAGTGTTTTTCCCACTGGTTATGTTGTTGTATTGCAGCCTGTGGTGAACTTCACGTTGGCTTTATGGACGATGTGATTGGACATCAATTAAAGGTGTGAGAAATTTATTGCGACGCACTGCCGAGCAATGTGTTTGGCTTTGTTTGTCAGCCCGCTATTTATTTCACCCAATAATACGTGTTGCCTGGCTTCCTCTGCCATTGCTGTGATCTTATCTTCCAAACGCGTTGGTTTTACTCTTTTGGTCCATGAATATTCCCGACTAAACCCTCACTTCTGTCGCACCATACAAGGGTAAATCACTGATCGATGGTAAGGTGCGTAAGTTCCAGATTTTCTTCTCAGAACCTGCGTAAACAAGGTCTTTTACGCCCAGTGTCTCATATGAATCAAACTCAAGCACACAGCTGGAAATGATCAGAAGACTAAGTTCAAGTACAAATCTGAGAACATTTTCCACCCAGCACATTGTTGGAGGGCCTTCACCTGGACTCAAGGATGAACTGATCGGATTTTGTTGGTCAAAACTCACATTTTTGGCCATAATTCAAGAATTCATAAGCTTGTCATTAAGACATTTCACACAAATGTCTAATAGGATAAAATCATCAAGTGATGGCATTTTATATCCAAAAGGTCAAAGGTCAACATCACTGTGACATCATAACATTCAGCTCTCCATCAGTCTTCTGTACTCTCTATAAAAGACAGCATGTTTCTCGCTGGATGTTAATTATTCACTGGAATCAGATATGTAAATATAGTGATAATTTCTACTTTGCTAAAAAAAAAAGAGCAAGTATTAACTTTTATTAAATTACTTTAAAGTTTTCACTACACATGGATGTAAATTTTAACTTGGAAAGCGGTGGCAGACAACTTAGTTCTGTTGAGAAACTATGATGAAAAGTCAACTCTCAAATGCAAATTTACAGCGATAATAGTACTTATAGAGGCAGTGGCTCCACTCGTGTGCTTTTGGTGCTCCGCGGCGAGAAATTTCTCAAAGTCAAGGGTCACAATTTTGGCTCTAAAGAAGTCATTTTGTTCTCATCAACCCGCCCTCATGGGCTCTAAAATATTGGCGCTTGATTCTGTTATCATTGGGAGGATTTTCGAATTCCTGTGCAAAATATCAGCTCTCAAAAAAAGAAAACAGGCGCTCTTTGTTTTTCAGACCGATTTTTAAAATTTGACATTCAAGGTTTACCTCGCTAAAATGTTTTCTGCTGCATCTGTCTTTACATTTTGCCAGCTTTCCAACAGATTTCAGCACCTGGCTGCTTCCATTCAGCAACAAGAGAGATCCAACACTGATGATTAGTATTTTTCAGAAACAGCCTCGTCGGTTTGTCACCTTTTTCTTCCTTTCACAGAACCACTGAACACTCATCTTTTTACAAATCCCCCTTTTCCCCACTCAATTCCTCTTGCTGCATCTCTCTAATTTACTTGCTGATAAATCTCTTATTGAAGTAAAAAAAACCTTCTGCATGAACTCTAATTTCTCTTATTTCTGCACTGACACCTCTTCACTCCCACATAGCCACTCAGATACAGACAGGAATAGAGATAGTTTGCAGCAGCTCTGCCCCTGTTCAAACCATTTGAATGGTTGCTTTCCATCTATAATAAAAGAAGAAAAAAAGGAGCTTATTTTAATTCAGCAGAGGTAAAATATTCTGAAAGCACCAGTAGAAGAGCTGAAATTCAAATGTAGATGTAAATAATAGAAAAGGTGAAGGACCAGCAGCAGCAGCATCTGTGACAGATGCTTCAGAACGGAGGCTATAGATATCCAGTGCAGGCTAAAAATAACCCTGCAGGACGGTACCTGTAATTGAAAATGGATGTGGTGGAATGGAACAGATCTTTTTCTGTGTGTCTCTTCCTCTGTTTCACCTCGTATCAGAGAGTTGGTGGTCCAGAGGGACAAAGACGGAGAAGGAGACGGTTACAGGTGAAGGCTGAGAAGTGATCGGGCACAGAGATAAAAGGCAGGATGTGACCGTGCGTATCGGTTCTGTTAGGCTCGACATAAAAGTGGAACCACTGCGGCTGAATGTGGAGGCCAAAAATGATGCACTTCCTCTATTAGACTCCCGAGAAAATTCCAACACGTACTCATCCGTGGAGATTTAGGGCTGCAGAAGAGCTTTTCATGGACAATACTGATAAGATACCAACAATTTAGCATTTTTGTAGTTTGAAAAGAAGTTCATCTGCGGGTAAGACAGTCTCAGATGATGATTTAATATTCCACAGCTCTGACTGAACCAAATCTTACTGATATCACTTCACAGCACAAGAACAAACTTCTTTAGCCAAACCAAGAAAGTGTCCGCAACAAAATCAATTAGATTCCATTATTTTCTATTGGATTGTCCTAACTGGCTGCAAGTGACGCAAAGTGCTTTTATCGGACACCCTGTTTATTCCCGGCACTTGTACTGAAAGTGCTGCATCATGGACAAGAACAGTTGATGAATCTGTAATGTGGAGTTATCTATATGATATCTACTACCATCTTTTACTTGAGTGGTTACGTCTCTGGTGCACAGCTAACGTGTAGCTTGTTTATGTGACGTAACAGAAGTGACGCAGTGTGGACAGAGAGCGTCTGATGTTACGTGATATTCAGATGCTCGTTTGTTGTTAGGACATGGTGTTTGTGGTTTGAGATATGGGAGTTTTGTTAGTCTAAGACTTATTTTAAGATATAATGAGGGTATTTTTGGAAGCTTTTTGCAGAATGGGAGAGACGCTGTGTCCATTATACATAAAGATCGAAGCAGCTCAATGAGACCATGACTCCTTATTCAGTCTTTATTTATTTTCACTTGTCCTTCCAAGCGTGAAGAACCGCTGCCTATCAGATGTCAACATCAGTCCCTCTCTACCCATAAACCCTTGAGTTGGGAAGTCATTTCCTGCAGACTGTACAGTTTATATTCTCACTCTTTGTGAAGCTGCAGCTCATCCTCTCTTCTTGGTGCCTCACCAGTTGGATTGGCGTCATTCTCACCCGGTCATACGAAGCCGACTGAGGCTCTAAACAGTGCAGAGCTCCGATAAATCCTCATGTGACAGACAGGCAGGTAAACAGAGAGTCAGGCTGCCACACTTGACTCTATTTCTGTCAGACTCCCACTGAGAGCCAAGGGTGCTAAGCCAGGTTATAACAGCCTGCTGTGAGACGGAGAGAGACAGAGAGACATGGGGAGGAAGTATATTCTGTAGAAAATGGGATTCAACTTAATTTCCCATTTGTCTTTTGTAACAACAGCTTAAACATAACCTTCATAGCATAATTAAGAAACAAAAGATAAGAGATGGTAGTTGTGACGTGCAAAGCTGCAAAACAAAAGCTGCTGATTGTTCTCGCAATAAAAGAAAGAACTAAAGAAAAAAATGAGAAGGAATGATTCTTTTCCTTTTTATTGGGTGTTCAGACTGAAAATAGCTTGCTGTTAAAAAACACGAGGCTGCGTCGGCGTGAGTTTGTTGCTACAGTTACAGGTGAAAAGATGAAATACAATCCCAACTCTGCTTGTTTCAAAGTAATCTAGTAATTGCATTGGGTTAAAAGTTGCCACGATGCAAGAAAAAGTTGCTTCAGCCCTCCTGCTGTGCAAACACAGCAAAGTCCTGCATTCAGGAATAAAAGTACAGAAGTTCATAAATATCATTAGATCATTAGGTACATTGGAGTGTAGGCAGCAGTTCATATTTTCAAAGAGGAGATCATTTAAACTAGGCCTGTGTGATTATGACATTACTAAAACATGAATTTTTAGTATTCGCTGGTCGATGTTTCACCTTCCTTAGAGAAATACCAGAGATAGTGCTGTGGATTTCATCCTGTCCACCTTTTTATTTGGCAGTGTAATGGCATGCATGACAACAGGAAGTTGTTGGTCCATAGAAAGAATTTGACATATATTGTAACATTGGAACAGGTTTGCATTTTCAAAAGAAAGCAACCAAAACAGTATGCAGGCCAAACAAACAAGCATTTGAGAAAGGCGCTCTGTATGACGGGACAAGGAAGCGCCAGAAATAGGCAACAGATGCGAGTTACAGGTCAGACGGTTTGATTACACTTTACACTGGCAGGCGGATCTGATCACAGCTATTTTCCACAAAAACTTGCAATTCCACAAGAAGCACCTCAGCCCATCCCAGCACCAGCTCCCCACTCTTCTCTGTGGAGAATAAGATGGAGGAGCAGATAGAGTCAGACAGGAAGTCAGATGCAGAAACAGAAAAGAGAACTTGGTCGATTTTCAAAATAAAAGATGCTGAGCAGACTCACGATCATAAAAACAGACAGAAAAGAGAGTATTTAACTAGTAAAAGCACAAAAAGCGAGGAAAAAAATGATTAAATCAAATCAACTAAATATATATGGGTCAACAAAATCAGTTGTTCTGCTTCTAAAAAGCTGCTGGTGTGGTATGAAGCTGTGTGGAGGACAGATGTTGCAGGAGTGATGTGCCCAATAGAATCAAGGAGTAAACCATGTCAGAATTCTTGTTTAATGTTCATGCTTTGCAGAATTGCATATTTGATTAAAATCAGTTTGAAAAGGTACTTTGGCCTAAACAGGCCTTTCTTGTTTGTTTTTTTTTACCTTGCAGGTGTATATTTTTTAAATAGGGAAATTTGTTTGGTTGCACTGTTCTGTAACTTGCAAAAAAGGTCTTAAAGGTCCAGTGATTTACAGGGATCTTTTGTCAGGAA
This sequence comes from Lutjanus argentimaculatus, assembly GCA_034769285.1. NCBI lineage: Eukaryota > Metazoa > Chordata > Actinopteri > Lutjaniformes > Lutjanidae > Lutjanus > Lutjanus argentimaculatus. Next base: position 2,744,842 of record JAWZSL010000004.1, read on the forward strand.
AATGGCAGAAATATAAATGTTTTCATTGGTGTATAATAAGATGTAAAAATAGTTGTGTTGTTGTTATCTTAGAATGAGCAACTTTATATCCACAGAGGGCTCGGGTCCTCTTTTACGGCAGCCTCCATGTTGCACTGCTGTGTTTGTACAGTGCTCAGAACACACAGACCAAATGCTGCTTTTCTCATGCTCTGTGGCCACCGTAGGTTCTCCTACCTACACACTTGAAAGGGGAGAGTGAGATGAGGTGTTTGCAATCTGCAAGCTCACTGTTAGATGCCACTAAATCTTACATACTGGTCCTTTAAGAAAACATGACAACATGAAAAAAAAAATATTGTTAGGATTGTGGAACGTGATCCTGCCTGAAAAAAAAACTTCTTACAATATTTTTTTCATGTCTCCCATCCCTAACTTAATAAATGTCATAATGTTACATAATGTGATAATGCATTGTAATAGTGCATCATAATTTATCATTTAAAATCTGTAAAGCTGTCGGATGTAGTGGAGTGGAAGTATAAAGTAGCTGAAGTGCCTAATTAATGAACAAGTATCTCAAATCTGTATGTAAGTGCAGAACTTAACTACTTCCTGCAGTGTAAATGAGCAGGCTGCGGCTGTGTTTGAGTCTCCTGTCAGTGTTTTTGTTGTGAGCAGCCTGAAGACGCAGAGCGTCGCTCCATTAATCTAATTATCAGAAGGGAATCACAGATTGGAGGGATTAGCAGACAGGAGCTCTCCGCTAAAGCAGCTGATTTGAAGATGTCTGTTAATCTCACTCGTCTGGCGGCTCATTTCTTTTATATCTTGACATTTTGCTTCCAGTCAGCAAAAGTAATCCCCATGTTTTATGTGAGATACCGTCAGCAGTATTGACGCCTCGCTGCAGATGAAACGCCCCAACGCAGCAGGGCGGAGGCAGACGGCAGCGGCGAGCGGCCGCCTTGCTCAGAGGCACCTCAGCTGAAGGACGAACGCTGTGTCACCTGCTGCCCTGTAATGTAGTTTCATCTTCATCCTTTTATTTGATTCTGTAATGGCTCCATTTTTCCCCCTCAGGGATTAACAGCGTTCAAACTGTTCTGTGAAAGTTATCGATTGGATGTGAGAGGGCTGGAGGTGAAGAGGTGGACAGAGCTGCAGAATGCAGAGGCTAAATGTTCCACTCTGCTCTCGTACAGAAGCTCTTCTGTTGATGTAACACTCATTGTTATGATCCTACTGCACAGTCTCAGCAGCAGTGCACATGATGGATTCAAGTGTAAAAAACATATATACTGTTGTAGCACTGACCAACACGTTATCTAATTTTTTCTCATTTAAATCAAAGTTTTATTGAGGCAGAGATCTTGTATAGATACTTTATCTTTAATTAGGGGGATTTACTGGCAGAATATGGCCTCATTTATTCACCCCAAACCAGCTGATAGAAATGCACCCTATTCACATTTTGTTTGTTTGTTTGTTTTTTTTGTGTTTTTTGCAACAATTCAAAAATTTGCTTCATATTCACTTGACAGTTAACTTTTTACCCGCCGGTGACGAGATATCTCATTTCATCAATTGCTGTTTTCACTGCCAGGCGGTAGGGGGCGCTGTGACAGATCATGTGTCAAAAAATTGTCACTCTAAGAAGAAGAGAACCGTTGGAGCGAGCAGCAGCTCGCACCAATGCAGCAGCCGTAGAATACCTAGTTCAATAAAATGGCTTAGAAAACACCAAATAACTTGCTTTAACAAATTTCATTAGTTTATATAATGAAGATTTGTAAAATATCACTTCCATGAGGTTTTTATTCTCAGAAGACAAATCACAGACAATAAACTTGGCATTTCATTATTCTGGTAGCCGCAATGAAGTTCAAGCTGGATGCGAAGCTTTTATTAATTCTAATGTTGATGGACATAAATTTTGTTCTTTTGCCTTAATAATGATCAAAATAAAACACAAAAAAGGTCAGGTTAGGAACACATATATGTGTAATTCTTCTTGTTGTATTTAGTGTTGCCTCAAAAAAAATATTTTTTTAAGTTTATTATAAGTTTATTATAAGTTTATTATAAAATTGGCTTCATTTCCCAGGATAGAAAAAGTCTCATTTTTGGGAAAAACATTAATCCCTAATCCATGGGTCAGGGAGCAATGCGACCGGGCGCACAGTGGGGCTGCTCACACCGCAGCCCCTGGGACAGACGGCGCTCCAGCCCCCAGGCCTCTCGGACAGAGTGTTTCAGGTGGGGGGCGGTGAACACACACACAGCTAACGGTAGCCACACTGGTGACAGTGATGTCACACACGTAATATGAAGTGATAAAAAAGAAAAAAAGAAAAATGTGAAGTCGATACTCTTTCACAAAAACGCCATGTCTGAAAAGTGGATTTTTTGATGCAACTAAACAACATTCAAGTGCTTATAACAAGCGAGTGAATGAAGCTCAAACAAAACAGTTTTTGTATCTGAAACTAGAAGATTTGTTCTGTCTTTTGATTTATTCCATGTTAAGATATTCACAGAACTGAATGTTCTGTGGGTGTTGAAAAATCAGTGAATTTTGTCAAAAATGCCGGTGCTGGCTGGCAACTTTAAAAAAAAAAAATGCTGACGGGGAAAGAGTTACATGGAAACATGACTAATGTGTGTGTTCATGGTAATCATATCAGCCACTGCAACAGTGCTGCTCGCTGATGTGTTTTAGTGTTTGGACAGCAATGAAGCCCTGTGGCTCAGAGGAAGAAGATGAATCAGGCTCTCGTATGCACAATATTTGTTAGCAGATGCGGCAGTGTTGGGATTTGTTGACAAGAAGAAAAATACATAATATCAAAAGATTTATCCCCTGCAAATCTGCTGCCAGGTTTGGAAACAGGTCAGATTTACTATATCTGCTTGGTGGAACTTGCTTATATGGGATCTGTTCAGTGTAAAATCTCTAAAATGGGGCTCAGCAGTAGAGATGGTTAGGAACAGCAGTCGAAGCCGCCCCTGTCAGGCTGCAGGGTTTCTCCTGGCCTACTTCTCTGTGCTCTGACCCTGGCTCCAGCACAGCCGCACTGAGGAGATGATGATGAGCACATGTTGGTGTTTAAGCAGCAGTGAGCATCAAAGACGCTTTTTCCCTGATCGGGGAGATCTCGGAGGTCTGGAGCGGAGCGATAAGGCGGCAGGAGATCTCCGTGTCGTCACGCTCCGGAGAGTTTGGTTTGGGCTGCTTTTGATTTGTTTTGTTGCTCTTTTCTTCTGTTTTCTTTCCCTTCCCTCAGTCTGTTTGTTGTAGCCAAACATTCGGCCCCGCTCAGCTCTATGAACAGATTGTAACCACTGTCTGTTTTGTTTTGTGTAAAACACGACGGCAGCTTGAATTAGAGTTGACGGTTTAATAGGTTTGTCTCTGAGCAGAGAGGGGAGGAGATGGACGGATAGATTGTGGCCCTCTCTTGTTCATCTCAGTCACTCCAATTTCCAGCCTTTTATTCATAAATGTGTCACATGAGTCAATGGAAAAGCTTTTCAAGTGTGACATGCACAAACACACACTGATATTACACACACAAACCACAAATCACACCCTCCCCCCATAAACACACAGCACAAGTTGTCCTGTATGTTTGAACAGAGTCCAGGCCCTCATATCACAATCATTTTAGATTATATGTTGGTAAATTATTGACTTGGCTTCAAACCTCCAGAAATTCAAAGTAATTTTTGATCTAAACAACCGAGCACAAGGGTTTATTCAGCGTCTGAACAATCTAATCAAATCTGTCTGCCGCTGACGTGGAGAAAGTGAAAGTTATCCATGACTTCACTTCATCTCGTCTTGATTATCGTCTCTATATTCAGCGCACAAACTCGGCACTAAATAGACATCAATTGGTCCAAAATGGACCTGCAAGGCTTTTAACTGGAGAAGAGAACACATTACCCCAATTTTAGTATCATCGGCTTCCTGTTGCTTCCTGAATAAAAAATTCTATTAATCTCTGATAAGGCATTAAGTGGAGTGGCTCGAAGGTATGTTTCTGACCTACTAGGATTCACACTGAGGTTGACTGAAAAAGTTCAGATCTGCAACCAAAGGTGGTCGTGAGTTTGCTTTCATGGTAGTAAACTACTGCTCACAATCTGCAGCATTACTTGCAGGGATGCCATAATTTCAATATGGGCTGAAAATCGATTGAAATGAGCAAAATTAAAAATTAAAAATGAAATCAAAGGCAAACGCACAGAGAGAGGGTTGGGCGATTGGATGAATCTATCACCTGTCGACAATAGGCTGAATCGATCGCCGGTTGGATTTTCTGGCTGATTTTTGGGGCATATTTGTCACTTTATTTTGCTAATGTAACGGTCCGCAGAGTGACAGCTGTTGCTTCACGCCGCCCCTCATCCAGCGGCACAGTGCCCACCCACTGAGCCGGACCGTGAGTGCACTGAGCTTGGTGAGGAGTGAGAGGTAAACAGCCTGCAGAATTAGACTCTTTGCACTCTTTTCATGCGGTGGATTTATTTTGACCAAGTTGGTGGTTGTTGGGACAGTGGACAGACTAACAAATACAGTTTTGGGTGAATTTTATATGTTTTTCTGTCGAGTTTGAATGAAGTGTGTTTTCCAAGGAGTTAACGACCCAAATAACTTCGTCGTAGTTTGGTAAAAGAGAGAAATTTGAATTCAGAAGGTGTACGGTAGTATTTCTCTTTTTAGAAAGGAAAATAGGTGTGATTATATTTAATTCTTGACATTTTGTGAGTTTTGTTTAATGAAGTGTGAATTCACTGCTTGCATGTCTCCCAGTTGAGACTCATGAGGACAGGAGGAGGTGGGAGGTGGGGATGAAGATATCTCAGTCGCTGATGGATGGGCTGATAATGGCCGGTGAAAATTTTGACATATTGCCCAACCTTAATACCACATCAATTATGTTTTTAAAGAAGAATTTGAAAATGTAAATGACAGTTGTCAGGGTTGTCAGGCCAACTATCCCTTTCTTAATCGAGGATATGGAGACTGATGACTTTGGGTGGACAAACATCCCCTTTATTTTAATTTGTCAAAGTTAAAACCAGTAGATGTTAAGAAGGCGATTCAATAAATTTTCATGTTTTATCCTGGATCTGGTTTGCCATCCTGGTTGCAAATGCATGGAAGACCTGGAGAAGATTTTGCAGAAGAGCCGTTGGCATAAAAGATGGTATCCTCATATAAAAATGAACACTGCATCGTTCAGTTGGTAAATAAATGTTATTTGTGCATAGTGCAAATAGCTGAGGGCCTAATATTGATCCATGTGGGACACCTTTATTAATCATCAAGGGTAGAGCAGCAACGATTAGTTGATTAAATGTTAAAAGTTGATCAAAATAAAACTAGTCGCCAACTATTTTGATAATTGATTAACCATTTCAGTAATCTTTCAAGCAAAAATGTCTTCTTAAATGTAAGAATTTGCTGCTTTTTGCTGCATGTCTGTCATTTATGATAGTAAATGTAGAGTGTTTTGGTTTTGGATTGTAAGTCAGACAAAATAAGCAATTTGAAGAAGTCACTTTGGGCTCAAGGAAATTTTATACACTAAATGATTAATCATGAAGATAAGGGGACTTAGGAGAATCAAGCTCTGTGTCAGTATAAGAATCTGATTTGCTGTCTGCTCTGTGTTATCTAACCAAATTCTTAAGCTTGACTTTTTTCTGACAACTTGTATTATTCAACTGTGGAAAGTGTCCATTTATACACTGACATCAGAATGAATCAGTGTTTCTTTCTGCCCTCGCTGACTGTTTGACAGCCAAAAGCTTTTCTACTGTTGGAAGACTGTTAAATGTTGGACAGAGTGGCAGTTCTAGAAAATAAACCCTCACCCTTTTTGAGACTAAAAACCAAAAGTCCTGGAAGTCCTCTGGAAACATCTGGCATCACAGAATCGTTATCTACCTTTGTCAAGATACACCAACAAACGATAAAACAGCACAGAAACGAATGTACATCATTACGTATTGGTTTTAAAGTTGATCTTCCCTCTAAGACATGCTTGCACTGTCTTTTACCAGTACTATTAATAGCGGTCTGTGAACATAGCTGGGATTTTAGCTCAATAAAAGCTCGAGTGATTTGTGAGAGCAATTTTAAAAAACTGCATATTTCTTGTGTTTGTCGGCCTGTCTGGAGGCTGAAAATAGTTCCTCTCTTCCTCTCTCTCACACACTCTTTTCTTTTGCTTCTCTTGTATAGTTGTTAGGGTATCTTGAGTTTCCCAGATGTGTTTCCAGCTGGACAGATGTGATTTCACTGCCCTGGTATGTTACTGTATAAGAGCGATAATGAAAATCTTTTCCAACACTGGGAATCAAAGTACTTATTCATTGATGGATTTATTGAACAGTTGGGTTGTTATGTATAATATTTTAACAAATCTTATGAATTATATTCGCTCCTAAAGTTTTCCTGGGCCGCGAACAGCTGGTATGATTGATGTGATTCAACCTGAAATATACGTTTCGATAAATTAGACTTTGATCTTTTTGGCCACCAGGATCATTTTAAGACGAAACACCCTGTTGTCAGAATAATCAAGGGACAATTCATGGCATTGTCCAGCCTGGAGTTAAGTCATTTTAATGGATCATTTTTGGAGCATTGTAGCTAAATCTGGGGCACCAAGGCCAGCTAACAGTTTTAGTACAATAAGCTGCTAATTAGCCTGATCAGCCACCATCAGTGATCAATACAAACATTACCAGACTGTAAACCATTAATCAAACCAATAATTAACCACAGTCAGTGTCAGTAACCTTATCATAACGTTTCTGTAGAAATTACTCAGTGTTTCTCTGGTGGTGACAAAAAGTAAAAAACAATAATGCCGACGTACAGTGTGAAAAATCTGAATTAACTCCCCTTAAGATATATGACATATTAAAGGGACAGTTCACCCAAAAATAGAAGTTCAGTCGTTATCTACTCACCCTCATGCTGATCGAAGGTCGGGTTTAGTTTTTTTATGTGCATAGTTGACAGTCTTGTTGTCAATTCAGCATCAATATTATCCATAAAGACAAACTGTATTTCTGTATGTTACATTTGCAGCCTCCATGTGCCATGAAACCTATGAGAAAATAAATATTTTAACTTTATGTCTTTTTGGATATTTTTGGGATATATTTGGAACTTGATTATACAGGTAAATTCATCTTAAATATTATATTATAGAAATATCAGTTACCATCTACAAAATAATGTATTTTGTTTTGTTTTTTTAAATACATTTTTAATTTAATCAGGTATCCTTTGTCATAAATATACGTCTGAACAAACAGACGGTTTGCTTTGTAACAAACAAAGTGTCTATAATTAGCTTAAATGCTTTGAGAGCATATTATTATATCATGTAAAATTATATAATTACGTTTACAATTATATGTTGAGGGGGACAACTGTCCGTCTGTCTGAAAGGGGTGTCCGGACTCCCCTGTCCCCCTGTCATTTCCACCCTTTTGTATAATTCCTGCCCTCTGTGCATCGTGTACGCCTGAAACCTTAAAATAAAGGTAAAAGCAGTACAACATACTGCATTTGTTTTAATTTATGTGGACCACCTACAAATGTGAGTGAGCGTGAAAGGGTTTTAAACCTGGTCTACACCCACTTCCACCCACTTCACTGTCATGTCCTGATTTCTGCAGAGTTACATCAGATACTGTGTGTAAACTAACAGAAACCAGCTGTAAGTGTAACGTGGTCGCAGAGGTCCGTTAATCCCCTCTGGAGGAAACAAGACAACTTCACTCGTGTTCTTGTGTCACTGCAGCTTCAGCAGCTTGTTTTACAGACGTGTTGCTCTGTCTCACAAAGCTGTACTCACAGACTTGATGTTATTATTTGTTCACTTAAGCGAGACATTATTTTAAATGTCCCTCACACTGTGTGACCCGGGCATAATACTTTTAAACACTGCGGCTCTGGATGCACTTTATCTTTTTAAGTGATGCTTTTATGTGATGTAAATGTGACTCGATGATTACAGTCAGAGTGTTTTTCCGTTCCTTTTTTTATGGTTTAGGATAAATTGTCTCACATTAAGTGACATTACAGTTGATGGAAAGTTTTTCATAAGTAAACTACAGTGATTACAGAAAACGATCAGTCACAATCACAAGGACTCTGACTGCTACTTTTACGTCTGCATTACTACTCCTGCCTCTCGAGTTTTCTCCTCCACTGTATGCAGAATGTTGCATGCATGTCTGCACAGTCTTATATTTTAATATTGTACACAAGTAAGACTACAAAAAAGTTGCGAGCCTGCAAGAGGTGGAGTTATTTAAAGCTTTGAATGGATCGATTGGGTTCTGGAGGTGTTGTTACAGCAGCTGCACCACAGGGTTGGTGTGGCCTGTGGTGGTGAGGTGGTCCGATGTGATTTTTTTTGCAGAATCCCTGCCAGCGCCCCCTGTGTTTCCTGATTCTGAGCTGATTTAGCCTGGTTCATAGCGTTAACGTAGCTATCATTAACAAGAGATTTATTTCTCCTCTGGGGAAGCAAAGACAACCAGCTATAGTTGTAGCTGTATTTCAGAGAACATGCTAATTCTAGTTAATTAGTAGTTTACACATTCATATTTCTGTTAGATATTTAGTAATGGCAGAAGAGAGAAAGAAATCATGGTTTGGGTTAAAATAACTAACAGTTTAATATGTGAAAGTCCTGTGTTTCATCGCCCTTACACAGACTTTATACTACATTCATCCTTTGCTTACTCATACTTGCATACTTACATATGTAACTTACTTAATTACATAATTAACATACTTATTTTAAACTCCAAAGCCCTCTGCAACAGACTTGAAACTTGTCTGAAACTCAGCAGTAACAGTTGCAAAATTCTCAACTTTGTGGAACTAGTTTCACCCAACGGCCAATCAAAATGCTGATAATGTGTCGGATGATAACATCCAACATTCAAGATGATGATTTCAACTTGACTTAATTTCAATGGCTTATCACCAACATGAACAAATTAATAAAACAGAAGATGGTCTTTCGGATGCTACAGAAGGAGATTATTCTCGTAGACTTCATGTCAGGTCAGTAACGCCGTCAACAAACAAACATGAGTCAGGCAAAGTTTGTTGACGTAGCAGTTAGTGGGTTGGTACCAAAGGTGCCAATCTAGCTAGCTAATTGTAGTGGAATTATGTTAAATTGTGTTGCATTGAGCATTTAAGAATAGATTGTTCTTGAATTGCTTCATGCATCTGTCAAGTCGCATGAAAATTATGTTTCATGCAATGTGCAACCTGCAACCAGTTGCATGAGAGTTTCTTAGTGTATAACCAGCCTTGTATCATATCTGTCAGAAGACCTAGAAAAATAGCAATATGAAGGTGTGAACGGTGGACCAATGAACAAGCTTGATTCTTAGAATGTTCTCAGTACTGTGTTCTCACCAGCAGACACCTTAACACAACACGTTCCCACCAACTGCCAACTGAACTTCCTCAGACCTTCAGTGCTGACCAACAGAAATATTAATTTAACCACTCTGAACAGAGTGTTAAACTGGTGAGGGCCTCATATGTCGGAGAGATGTTAGTCTGGTCACAACACACAGCTGCAGCTAAGCTCCACCGGCCTCCACCCCTTCTAGCACATCAGTGTATGTGTGTGTTGAAAACCGCACATCCACTCTTTTGTTTCATTTATAAGAAATGCTGGAAGCAGCGGTCCTACAGGAGCAGAATTAGAGAGTGTACTTAATCTTTAAAGGCAAAAACACTGCAGTCTTGACCTGCACCAATAAAATATTAATAAGATGGCGACAGGCGAGCTATGTAGAGCCACACAGCTTGAATATTTAATTATTATGCCTCTGCATTGAGAGGACATGGGCTCAAATATGTGAAAAATCAGCTTTGAAAGGAAAATGCTGAAATGCTTCGTCATTTTAATGACTGACAGTCGACTCATTGGCTCAGAAAGTGTTCCTGTCTCTGTTAACTACTTGTGCTGCTTGAGATGAATAAGTAGGACAGAAGACGAACACGTCGATGCCCTGATGCAGCGGCGCGTCCTGATCTTCGCAGTGCACTCATGCGCCGAAGCAGATGATGCAGGGTCCCGTCACGTTGGACTCCGGCCAGCCGCTGCCCGTCCTCTTCCCCACTGTCAACAGTTACAGACGTAAAGGAGGAAAACAAACAGGATCTGGCCCTCGGTCCTCTGTAAAGGAAGAGAGTGGCCATCTGTCTGCAGGGAAAACAGCATGTTGAGACCCCATGTGGCGTTCTGGCATGGCCACACTGTCTGATGACAGCCTCTAATCTACAATAAGACAAAAATACTCATTTTTCCATTAGATGATGATGCTGTGGGGCTGCAATCATGGGCACCTAATTATAGTTAAAAGAGGGGGTGCAAGATTAGTGTGGCAGGAAAATTTTCAGTCAATTATTGCCTGATTGTGCCATTTCCTGCAATACAGAGCTGTCAATCATGATCAGTAAAGCTGATCAGTTTATATTACACTATTAATAAAATATTTTAAGTTTTTCTTTGTGTGTTGAGTGACTTAAACACACACAAAGGTCAACAACTGTTTACTGTTGTTAGAAACTGAGTACAATCAGCTGATCAGCCTGATCAGCCACTGTCAGTCATCAATAAACAATTATTAAACATTTAATAAACAAAATGAATTAAAGCTGCAAGCAGCATTGGACAGGCCGTCGCACCCTCATGCCCGTTGGGGTGTAGTGCAGCCAGGACCATGTCACCAGACGATGACTGTTTGACAGGTGCTTCATTTTCGTGCACTTCGGACACCGCAGGAAGGAATTTGATGTCACTTCCTGTCTCCACTAGGCGGCGTAATGACTATGACTCCTGATTGTCATGTAGATTTGTTCAGGGCGGGACTCTACATGTGAAGTTTGGTGAGATTGGACCATTTACAACAAAGTTGCAGAAATTTCCTGTTTCATGGCGAGACACGGCCATGGCCTTCGAAGTTTACAAAGTCTTTTAATAACTTTTAATCACAAACTTGTCATGCACCGATTTTGAAGTCATTTAGGGTTTAGGCAATGGGTCCAAGAGGCTTTTTTGTGCGTCTGGGCATGATACATATGTGTACCAATTTTCATGGTATCATGAAGTGCGGGGCAGCTTTTTAGAGGGTGTGGCCAGACCACTTGACCATCATAAAATAATAATCCGAGCAAATCCAATCGGGTCCTCGCATCTTTCGGTGCTGGGGCCCTAATTAACCTAAAGCTCCCTGCATTCTCTGAGGAAAGAGATCACACCAAACCCCCTTTAAGAATTATGGAATATTAACAATTCTTTACATGCCTTAAAAAACACAACTCTAGAAACACGAGATAAAAGGTCTCAAATATCAACAGTCTGCTTGTCAATTCGGCATCAATAAAATCCAGGAAGATAAACTGTATTTTTTTTTGATGTTTGTGGTGCAGAGGGTCTGTACGGGTCTGGGGTGCGGTGACAGGCCAGACCTGTGCAGACCACACAGTCTGCACAGGGCTCCACACTCCAGTCAAAATGTAAAACTCTGCAGAGCCCTCTGTAAACGATGCTGTCAGTTCTGAGTCTATGATTGGCTTGTGGTTGCTATGTTAGTTGGTTACTCGGGAAGTATTCTAGTCGGCAAACTCACAACTGCTGATGACCAGCATACATGGATTAACCGCGCTGCTGCCCTATTTTCCACGAAACATATTCAATTTTATTGGAGCGATCAAGATGAGAAAAAGACAGCTCGAACTGAGTTTTATGATCACCGTGCAGATGATTGACTGCAGAACATTTGGGTTTTTCTGTGCTATTTTTTGTTGTGATGACAAATGTTTCCTCCGTGTAGCTCAATGTTAAAAAATAGCTGTTGTTTGGTCAAAAATGGTGTTGAAAGTGAGAGGAAACCACTTGACTCCAAGCTGTATGAACACATACACACCCTCTATCCACTATGAGATGAAGCTCTCCCTCCTCCCATCCCCCCATCCTCGTATCTGTGTCTGCAGACGTGATATCCCAGCAGGCCGAGCTTTGTCTGACTCAGTCTTTGTGCTCCAGCTAAAAACATCTCGACACACTTTTCTGGTCACCGACTCTCTCTGCTCTAATCTACTGTACTCTGGCCTGTCGGGGGAATAACCAGGGTTTTCCTTCCCACAGCAGAGATGAATTATTCCTTCAGCTCTCTGCTAACAGCACAACTGAAGCTGAAGCGCAGCATGGCTCCCTGTCAAAGATGCTAATGCCTGATTTGATATATTATTGAGTGGGTGTAGCACACTTTTCTGTCCTCGTAGTGGATGTTTTTTTTTGACAGAAACTGAGATGATGCAGTGAAATAACAATGATCTGACTGTCTGTATGAAGGCAGCTGGCCCCGAGTCTGTCCATATTGGCACATTCGGTCCACATATGGCAGCTCAGACGTGTGAATGGACGTGGCTGTGAATGTGGAACAGCATGTTGATGAAATCGAGCGTGTTGATCCTCCTGGATGAGACGAGGTTGCAAACACAGCGGTCGTGACAAATGTTGTCTGGTCGAATGACTCGAAGCTGCAGGTTAGAGCTGAAGGTCTCAGGTCCAGTTTCTCATACATGCGGGTGTATAAACCCTGTAAACCCACACAGCCTGGCAGGAGTGAAAGAAGCATTTAGATCAACATTGAAACACTCAATGCATCATCAAATTTTATTTAAAAATTTAGTCTTAAGAGCAGGTATAATGTTTACAGTCAGGGTCATCTGTGCAAGCAGCTTATTACGACCCATATTTATGTTTATTGTTAGGTGGCGACCTCTAGAGGCCGTAGTAATCATTACAGGAGCAGTATAGTTTCTGGACTCCCAGTGAACACGGCAAGACTCGGACAGAACAACAGCTCCGAGCCCAGTGGAGGTTTGACGCCAGGGAATATAGTGCAAAGGTTCTAACGGAGCTAACAGTATGTTAGCAGTTAGCTACTTTAGCTAAAGCAAAGCTATTATGGATTTTCCATGGTTTTGGTATAAATACACAAAGAAATTGATTCCTTGTATTGTTGTTGGCATATGTTGTTAAGGTGCAGTATGACTGTGGTTGTGATCTTAAAGGGTGAAAAGAGCATTTTTAATTTCACCTTCATGTGTAATGACCAAGGATGTTGTTGGCGACTAATTTCCCCATTGATTAAATGCAAAATTTAATTTAGACTAGTTGACCAGTTTAACAGAAAGAAAACGCTCAGAAAGCAGTTAAAACTGAGCACGATTTGTTAATTGATTATTTAAACACGGTCCGGAAAAATACTACGTGTAGTAAGAGCCATTTGAAGCCGTTAATCACAGTCATATTGTATTTAAATGCTGGTGAAATGTGGCGCTTTGCGACATGCAACATGAACACTGCAAATTAACCAACAAAACATGACAACAACTCACTAAATGCTTCACCTTTCCAGACCTAAAAGAATCACAGTGTCTGCAGGTTAACAACATCGTTTTACTGGGAGCTGACATTAGCTGCCAGTCTGCCACACAGTGTTGTTAACGTTAGCAGCGCTAACAGCAGCATCAGCCTGTTCTGCCTGCAGGTTTATGTCCATGTCTGTGCTGCATGTGGTCACGTGTTGCTCCAGTCGAGTGGTTATATATCAGTTTATTCTGTCAGCCTACGTTCAACCTTATTTCCATCTTCCATATCAAAACTCTGACAAACCGTGCTGGTTTTACGAGCTGTCATCTATCCGACTTTGCTGATAGCAACATCTAGGGTTGCGTGGGCCATCGGGGCATACGTGCATGAGTAAAATATTGAGAAATAGTGTAACCAGCTAGTATTTCTGGTGCTGACAAGCAAGAGTGGTGACATTTAATCATGTAGTCAACTAATCGTGCACATCCTTAGTAATTACTTACGTCATGTGACTAACTTCACATTAGCTAATTATCACTGGTACATTTGAGGCTGAAAGGAATGTTTCCTTGCGGGTTTATTTCTTGTTCTGTTCAATCAGCAAACCAAAACCCAAAGAAATTCAATGCACCATGATGTCAAACAGAGAAAATCCCTTATATAAGAATCTGGAACCAGAGCTAGTGGCTCCAGTGGCTCTACGGATGGCAGGGTTGGTCCACTGCTTTGCTTCAGACATTGATCAACCACTGATAGAACTTAGGTGATCCTTTTACTTTCCTTACTGCGCCATCCTCAGGTCAAAATTTTAACTTGTTTGTACTTTGGTTTACGACCATATGCCTGCAAATCTTCTGACATTCCCATCAGCCTCAGCTGCAGTGATTAGGATTGTTAGCATTTAGCATGTTCTATATATATATATGTTGTTCTAAGATAAGATAGATATACTCAAAGATATACTTTAATGATCCTGTGGGGAAATTTGTTCTGGACTCCACCCTGCAGTTCCACAGAAGATAAAATCATACATACTGCACAGAAAAGAAAAGACGTCATCATCTCAGCAACACATAGTTTCCATGTTACAGTTTACACAGACATACACACACCTTCTGAAGATTACATACTGCTCAGCTGCCACAGCCAACAAATCTTGACCTCAGTAACTTTCATAGCAGAGAAATCTGTGAGTTCATCTCTACTTTAAGTTACCATACCAGGTTGCTATCCTGTATCTTATAATACTCTCAAAGACTGCATGGTAAAAAAAAAAAGTAACATGAACTTCTGCTCAACTGCACAGACAATAAGTCCATGTGAAAAAATACATCTGTTGTTGCAGTCTGGAGCAGAGACTTTCATCATGGCTCCTCCAGCTGAGTGTTTTATCAATATAAACACAGTTCTAAGAACAGACCAGAGTGATGGACTCGTTCACTGCCTTATAGGGTTAAACACTGTCTCCTCAGTCTTTTTTACATTCAACACAAGACGGTCAGTGTCACACGATTGCACAAATCTACTTCATTTGTACTGTATGCTCGGTTAACACGTAGAGTGTCTGACGGTACAGACACACTAAATCCAGCGATGACAGATCTTGTTGCAACGGAACACCCCTTGCTCTAGTCGGTGGGCGGTGCTTGATTTTGGCTCAGATCTTTGATCAATATGGTGGCCAGGTCACAAACTTTCTAATTTTTCAGGTAAACAGTACACTAAAATATCTTTCTGGAGACATTTTAGGCAATGCAGAAACAGAATCTTATATCATTTGATCAGAACTGCCTAGTCTGCGTTGGACGGACCTCATTTGCACAAAGTAGAGGTCTAGGCATGATTATGCAAATTCAGATATGGAGAAAGGTCCATGAACTTGCTGCACCATACTCATCATGCACTGCACAGCCAGATCTACTCCTCTTCATAGAAAATGAATTGGATCCGTCAACTTGACATACATCTACAGATTTTACTGCCAGTGCTGCTACAGGAGCTCATAGACTGACCTGAGCTGAGCTGAAAGAGGCCAAATTCACTGTTCAACATATCTTCAAATTGAATGCACACAGAAAAAAATATTAGAAAAAATATATTAGTATAATTTCCCTCAAACAATCCATTTGATGGGTTAAACTGTGGTTTTACTTCAGTCGACTGGGTGAAAGACGCAACATTATGATGTGGTTTTGAATCTTTTATACATCCACAAAGTAATAAGTTAATATTTTGAAATGAAGTAGGTTAATATGGGCTTCCAGTAAGTCTCTGACTGCGGATGAATAAGCAGAAGAAAGGCTGATTTAAGACAGATATTGTAATCTTTGAGTGGTTCCTCCCACTCAGCAGGCCGCTCTCTCTCTAAACGATCCACCCACATTTACTCTGGGAGAAGGTGCAGCTCATTTCCACATTTCCTTTAGGACTGTGCCAGTGCTGCCGCTTTATTTCTGAAGTGCACAATAATGCCTGTTGGCTGCTTGACAAAGAAAAGTCAGAATGAAATCAGTCACTGTGTTGACGGTGTTCTTCTCAGCAGAGCGGAGTCGTCTCGTCTCTGTTGTGGAGCTTCGGTTTCTTCAGGACGGCCTCTCATGTCTCATGTCTGAACCGGCTGTTTGATTCTTCACAGTTCGGTTTGTGAAGCTGCTTCCTGTCCTCTGGTTACTGCTGTAAAGTTAGTCATTAATTGCACTGAAATTACTGTTTACATCTCTGACTGTATTAATGTAGACGCTCATGAAACGTGTTATTAGAGGAATGTTGACAATTAAGTCCTCAGAGCAACTCATCAGGTGGAAAAAAATGAGTTTTTTGGATGCAGAGTGGGTGATTTTGAATTAAAGTAAAGACAGCTCATTAAATGAAAGATGATGAAGGTTTTTTTTTCTCTTTGCTCTCCTTGGGTTCCCATCAAAACTGTGCAAAAAATGTGCTACCAAATGGTTTTGCCAAATTTGTTTCAGAGGAAAGACACCTGGATTATGTTTACTGGTAATGTTTATCTCCATTTCAGTTTAGATGACTAAAACACTTTGTGGTTTTGGTTAAATTTGGAGTGAACACATGTGGCCCTGTGCTTTTAGTGTCTAAAACAGAGCAAATAAAACGGTAAACGTGCCCCAGGGAGGATATTGTAGGAAAACAAGATATATGCTGTGTGTGCAGGTACGTTTAATAGAATAGATTCCATGTTATGTTGACAAAAAAGTTCTGGTTCTGGTTTCTATTTGTTGTCCGAGTATCAACCAATCACGTTTGAGCGGGCTGTGGTTGCATGCAGGTGAACAGAACAGGTGAAAGATGTGGAACACATTGACTGAAATATAATCTCTGAGCCTCTCAGCTATCACCTGATGATGATTTAGCTTTTAGTCAGTTAGCTATTGTTTTTGGTTTTTTTTTTGATTGAATAAGCAATTACTAATCAATCAACTAATAGTTGCAGCTCTAATTTAGACTTATGATTTGGAGAAACACAAACCCCTTCTGATTGAATGCCTGTGATTGATAATGCATTGATCATCAATGGTTAAAAAATAACTCATACTCTGAGTAGTTTAGGAGAAAAATATTACACCACTGAGTCACAGTGGTGACTCAAAGACGACTTAAAGTCCAAAGTCAAAGCTAACATTACTGCAAAGCATGGGACATATTTGTGATATTGTGGCTAATGTTAGCATGCTTGCTAATGCAGGCCTATTGCTAGCTACTTAATGCAGGAAAATGATGATTCATCCAGAATCCCGGGGCTGTTCTGACTGGCTTGCTGTTTGCCTCCTGTAATGTGATTGGTCAGTTTATTATAGATGACACTGGTCAGCCTCTGTGAATGTTGAGGCTGTTATTTACCTGAGTGGCTCCGAGGCAAAAGAAAGAAAAAAAACAGAAAGGCAGCAGCATCCTTCAGGTCTGCAGGCTTCAGGCTCGCTAAATGAATTGATAAGAGCTAAAAAACAAACAAACAAACAAACAAAAACCTGCTGGTTCTCTGTAAAAGATGCCAGCTGGACTTAATGCCAACTTCTCCATATTGAGTCTGGAGAAAACTCATTTCCTGTTGGTGAGAGAGGGAACCAACCATCAGTGCTTCATTAGAAACTTTCATTTCATTTGACTTATCGAGTAGAATTACTCGACTTGTCAGGAGCTTTAATTATTGTGATGGAGTGGATGGGGGATTTCTGTCCATTCAGTTTTTAAGTAATTAAATTCTTTATCTTTTGGCAGGAATTCAGCCAAATGGCAGCAAACTGCTTCCATGGCAGTGATTAGTGTTTTGTTGTAATTAGTACTAGTTGGCTCAGATTATCTTGTTTTTATCAGAAAGCTCTGAATTTATGAGATTTTGATGTCATTTATTATGCTTACAGTTTTTCTTAATCGAGTTGGCTCATTTTTTTTTTAACAGTCTTAACTTTATCTAAACTGTTAAGTGCAACTGTCAAGTTTTAGTGTCAGTAAACTGGTCAGTGCCACCAAAGTGAAAAGTTTTGTCACCATGTGAGCTGTACTGATCAAAAGATTATTAGATTATAAATTAAGATTATAAAAGATTATTATTAGATGTTTTTCACCATGACAGTCAACTCTGCAAATCTTTCTTAGATACAAATCTCTGTTTTATTCTACTTTGATGTCGACACTGACTGCTTACTTATACTTATAAAAAGTTGATCCACAACAGCATTCGGTTAGTTTTCAGAAAGAATCTAAGTTTTGTCAGGCTGTTGTGTGTCACACAGTATTTTAGACTCAAATTTCAATTTGTTTTTATACACAGAAAAAGGATACACACATTTCAGCCTGGGGCGGCACAATGGCGCAGTGGTTAGCGCTGCCGCCGCACAGCAAGAAGGTCCTGGGTTCGAATCCCCGAGCCAGCAGGGCCTTTCTGTGTGGAGTTTGCATGTTCTCCTCGTGTCTGCGTGGGTTCTCTCCGGGTGCTCCGGCTTCCTCCCACAGTCCAAAGACATACAGCAGGTTAATTGGTGACTCTAAATTGACCGTAGGTGTGAATGTGAGTGTGAGTGGTTGTTTGTCTCTATGTGTCGGCCCTGCGATGAACTGGCGGCTTGTCCAGGGTGTACCCGCCTCTCGCCCAATGTCAGCTGGGATAGGCTCCAGCCGCCCGCGACCCTCACTGATAAGCGGTTACAGAAAATGGATGGATGGACATTTCAGCCTATCCTCATAGACGTGAGCGTGTAGCAATGTGTTAAAAAATTTACCTTTGACCTTTTTCATGTAAAGTCATATATGGAAAACTTACCACACAATGACGTCCATGTTATTCCTGGTTCATTACTGTGACTTGAGACGTCATTTGCAAGTTTAGTCGACATCACAAACATACATTTCATAGGTATTTATGGAATAAACATTTATGTCTGATAGATTTCGATAACTTAGTGGATCATTTTACGTGTGACGCCTCAAACGATACAAGAAGTTTTGGTCAAGTGAGCCATGTGCAAAAACTGTATAAAAACTGTGTACAGTTGTACAAAACTGTATAAAATTGTTCTTACTCTTCTGCACACACGAGCCAAGATGTGTGCAGTTTGCCTGAATGAATGAGAAATTGCACTCTGTGAACAACAAACTAATCATTCTAAGAACTGAACTTACTGTTTTGAAAATTCTCATTTGAGAATCGAGCCAAAGCGAACAAGAAAAACTGTGAAAACAGCACGATAGGACTGTTAGCTGTTAGCATTTAGCTAAAACTCTGTGTGCCTCGTCTTAATCAGCCCAGCATCCACAACCACCTACAGCCACAGTTGTTGATTACAAGATAAATATCTTATGATTTATAGGTGCTAAATAATAATTATGAGATAAAGAAGTCATAATTATAGCAAATATCTGATTGTTTTCCACAGTTTTGTATCTTTGACCACACTTCATTTTAAAATTTGAGGGATTTAAGACTTTTAGGGAAGTTGATAGTTATCGCATTATGTTTGTTTTGTTATGTCAATAAAATAAATATAAATATATGAGCAGAGTTGGTTTATTACTGTGTAATAAACACTTTGTTGTTTGGTTGTATAATCCCGTGTCATTAAATTGACTAATCCTCCTCCTTCTCTCTCTCTTCTCTTCCATGTTTGAATCTCTTCCTGTGCTGCTGTCTGATCCCATCAGGTAAGAAATTTTATTAATTTGCTCACAAACACACGTAATCCTCCACAGCGAGTGTGCAGATGTGAGGAGCTGACCATCCTGTGTGTGTGTGTGTGTGTGTGTGTTTGGGTGGAGCTGAGCTGAACCTTATCACTCTCACAGCTGAAGATTACATCTGAGGCTCTTTGAAGTTCGCTGAATTCCAGTGAAAGCTGAGGGTGTGGAGCTGTTTGGACATGATTGGACGGATGATTTCAGTCGCTCTTAATCAGGTTTCACTTATGATTCCGCTGTATGAAAGAGGAATATTATGTAACTGTAATATTTTGAGGCAGACACTCAAGTTCAGAAGAAAGAGTGCAGTACATCCATCTTTGAAGCTAATGAGAGACCGTCAGAGGCCTGGGACTGCAACAGTTAACCATCAGACCTCATTTTCAGGTTATAACTGCAGGTTGTGAACGTTAATTAGGCCGTCAATCAAACTTGAGTTTCTGCTTTCTCTGCAAACTGATGCTGACTACAGGGCTCAAGTTATTTATAACTTTTGTTACGTAAAAGTGTTGAGGCTTCATAGCGATGATGGATTTGACAGGAGCGGAGGTCGAGGACAGGGTGCAGAGAGAGACCATGTCAGGGCAACAAGAACTGTGATTGGTCAGCTTGAGCTGCTCTTGATGTCAGTAGAGTTTGTTCAGGGGGAAGACAACATGGAGCAGGTTTTAAAAAGAGGATTTTTATCTTGGTTTCTTTTCAGTCACACATCCAGTGAACGCTCCAAAACCTGTATGTACGTTTCAGCATTAATGGGGCCTTCACAGATGTGACAGTTACCATGTGACAGTTACGATGCTGTCTTTTGAAGTTAGCGCTGGTAACAATGTGGATGGTCCTTCTCTTCTTTAGCCTGGAGGTCATGACGTCCATGGTTTGTGAAAACAGTCTGAAATGTGGACTCATCAGACCACAGCACACTTTTCCACTTTGCGTCCGTCCATCTCAGATGAGCTCGGGCCCAGAGAAGTCTGCAGTGTTTCGGGATGTTGTTGATATGTGTCTTTCTCTTTACATGTTCGAGTCTTAACTTGTATTTGCAGATGCAGCGACAAACTATGTTTACTGACAACGGTTTTCCAAAGTGTTCCTGAGCCCATGTCGTGTTCTTTATACAATGATGTGGACTTACGTGCAGAGATTTCTCTGGATTCTGTGAATCTTTTAACGATATTGTGGATTGTAGATGATGAAATCTCTACATTCTTGCAGTTTTATGTTGAGAAACACAACGGAGCACAAGCAGCAAGGGTACTATTTGCCCAAACAACAAGAAAGTGGTTTCACACTGCATGTGTGTTGATCTGAAGAAAAGACTTTGTCACAAACAGTTCACAGTTGAAACTTGTTCTGTCTGCACGATCAATACGGTTGTTTGGTTTTTCAAACAACAGCACTGTTGCATGCTGGGATGTTTTCTGCGAGTCAAGTGTGAGCGATGTTTGAGCTTTTGACCTTTTAATCCACGGTTTCCTTCACATCTATTGCTGTAACTCACCGCGTAGTTTTATAAATCTCAGCGTTCCCGCTGCTCTCTGCTCTGTGATATTTACTCGTTTGGTCTCTGCGTCCGTCCTGCAGTATTTTAAAGCGTCCGTCTCTCCCGCAGTGCTGCTTATTAAACTGCAGCTCCGTTCACCTGCATCGACCAGAAGTCACACTTCCAGCAGCTCGCAGGTTCTGCGGCTTTAGGAGCAGCAGGAGTGTCTATTATCTCTGTGAGGAGCCCGTACTTAAAGGTCCAGTCCGCGGCCCTGCTGGGAACACTGGGAGACACATTTTATAAAAATGGACCAGATGGAGACAAAGACAGGCTGAATGTCGCAGCGAAGTACAGCTTGAGGCTGATGTGGAGGAGGAACTGACCAAAACCAACAAACAGCTCAAATACAGAAACTCAACATCAAAACAAAAACATTTCAGACTAAGCTTACGTACTGCTCCTTTAAAGAAACACAAGTTCTACTAAAAGTCACATAAATTAGCTTTAAAAGGGATCAAAGGTAATATATGAAAGTACCGATGTACAGATTTGACAAAAATCGAACTTATGGGGGCAAAGAATAAAACTTCACTCGTAGAAATAAGGGTTACGAAAGGATTCTTCCTTAAGCGCTGAGGTTCTATACAGAACCATTTGCGTGTGAAGAGCCCTTTTTTGGAAGAAAAAATTCTTCTTAAAGTACTTTTTCACTTTTTCATCAGGGGTTCTTTGTACCATAACATAAAAAGTTTCTGTAGAACCTGTAGAACATCCTGAGTGGTGTCTAGATAAAAACCCTTGGAATATAAAAGGGTTCTCAGTAAACCCCCCCATGAATGGGTTCTACATAGAAACCCTTGGAATATAAGGGGTTCTCAGTAGAACCCTGTAGTTGGGTTCTAGATAAAACCCTTTAGAATATAAAAGGGTTCTCAGTACAACCCCCTGGTTGAGTTGGGCTCTTGGTAAAGCCGCCCAGTGGGTTCCAGATACACTCTTGCTATATAAAATAAGTTCTCAATAGAAAACCCAAGGGTGATTCTTGGTAGCACCCTTAGAAGGCAGAAAGGTGGATAGAACCCCCAGGTTCAGGGTTCTGGGTGGAATCATCATCTGGGTGAAACCTCGGTATCTCTAGGTATGACCTTTTATGTTGGCTTTTAGGGGGAACTCTCTAGGTTCCAAGTGGAACCTTTATAAAAGGTTTTACCAGGATCCAAAAAGGGTTCTCCTTTGGTTCTAGTTAGTGCCTTTATTTCTAAGAGTGTATTAAATAAAAGATAAGAGAATAAAAAGATTTTCCAACATTTTATATGAATTTTCATTCCAAGTAAAAAATAAAAGTTATTTTTCTAAATGTTGTCGATGTCAGAGTAGAATTTAAATGTATTTTATGGTTCATCGTTCGTACAGCAGGATTTTATTTTAAATTTCAGGTCAAATAAAGGAGGAGACACAGATGTTCTCTGTTGTTTTCCTCCTCTGAGCGGCATCAGTAGCATCATAGCATCAGTAGCATCAGTAGCATCAGTAGCAGGCGTTTAAGTTGAGCCATAAACAATGTTAACTCAGTTAAAAGGCAGGCGTGTATTGACAGAGCCAATCAATAACCTGCACTCAGCTGTCGAGGGAGGGAGGGAGGGAGGAGAGCAGACACGGAGAGAAATGTCACCGCTGCTTTAATATGTGTGATTTCAATTGTTTAAACTGTCGTTGTTGGTTTGGTGCTGCGGTCAGATGGTCAAAAAAACTGCATCCTTCTTCTCCTGAGCACTTTTCTTTGACCTCAGTGGAAAAATGTCATGAGATTAAAGAACGATGTGAAGGAGGATTCATGAGTAGGATAAGACAAACATGGTCCAAAGAGAATTCGACTTCTTTATGCAGATGTTATTGACGTGGTGCACCTTAGATGCTTCGTCCTGTGCGTGTCTTACTGTGTTGTTTCATGTCGGCTTTATAAACGTCGACAACCCTGGTGACAAATATTAAAATCTATACATTCTATTAGAATATATGAAAGAGATAATATGACAATAACAATAAGAGGTATGTAAAAAGTGCACGTGCCTTATCTACAATATATAACAGCAATATAAAAATATAAAGCTTTAACATGTAGAAAATAAAGATGATTAGAAATATGATATTGGCTGTAAGAATTATGTAAAACAATGTGCATCCAGCTATAATCCTTTATAACGTCTAATAACAGTAATAAATGTTGAATAATTGTTAAATTTGTGCACAATGTGTTATACCTGAAATGTAATCATTCCTAAGTTTCAACTAAATTTACTTTACTTTTCTTCTTTACATGAACTTCAAGCTTTGAATTTTAGCTTTTTAAAGTTTATTTCAAACTTTAAGAGTTTGAGTTTGGCTCAGAACTCAAAAATCTACTGCAGGGTGTTGCCTTGAAATTTTAAGTTGTCTCAACTATTTTTTTTTTTTTTACAGTGCAGGTTCAGTAAATACCAGGATTACCTTTTAAGGTCGATGAGAGAATAATAGGAGTAAGTAGGAGAAGTTAGTAAAAAGGAGAAAATGGAGAAGTTTAGGTAACAAAAAGGAAGGAAGAAAGGATGAAGACAGGAGTGATGGAGGAGGAAACAGAGTGCAGCATGTGTGCATGAAAAAGCTCTCCACCTGCACAAAAGCTTTTAAGTGCAGCCGGGGGTCCTGCCTGTCCCCGTGTCTGGTCCTGTCCTCTGTGCTGCCGAGCAGAGGAAATGGACTCCACGGCACCAGCGGCAGGTTTCAGCCAACAGAAGTGAATAAAAACACCGGCAGCCTCTTTTCATTCACCTCTCAGCCTGCGTCATAGAAACTGGACTGCTGCTGAGTCTGACACAGAGAGAAAGAAAAGGTTCACATGGAGCCACAAAGTTCAGGCTGAAAGGTTTTACACCTGTGTTGGTTAACTCATGAGAAAGAAAAAAAAAAAAAAAGACTAGTGGGGCAGAACAAAGAGAGGAAGTTCCCTAAATCTAGTCAAAGTCACTGCAGCCACCTCAGACTGAATTCTCAACCAGTAACGACCAACATTTTCATTCAGTCAATTTGGTAATGGTTGGAAGAATCAGTTAACTTCATGTCATCCAACACGTCCTCATATCAATACAACAGCATCAGCAGATTGCCAGTTATTACACTACGAAAGTCATGTGACTATTTATTTGTTTATTACTATTATTTATTTATTTATTGAAGATAGTTGAAGACGTTTTTATTTTAACCCAATTCTTCTTTTGTTCTTTGCCTTTTATCTTACTATCTTCTCTTAATTTCATCTGTTCTTTGTTTTTGTTTTATTTTTAGCTGTAGCTCAACAACATGTTTATCTGCCTCTTCAACTAACACCTCCAAGGGATCGAAATCTCATTTTGTACCTGCGGTCATTCTGTTTTCTGTCCAGACTCCTCATGGTGGAAACCTGTAGCACACGCGGCACCCTCATTTGAATCCTGCTGCCTCCACAGCGGTTACACCTGCTGCCATTTACGCAATTATTCGTTGTTGATCACCCACAAAACGCACACCAAACAAATGTGCAATATGTTAGAACGCACACACAATTTAGCGCTCTTTATTTGGGATCTTAGTAAATCAGACCCTTGCAGTGCGAATGTTAGCAAAGGTCAAAGACTGTAAAAGACCAGAACACTATTACTGAGATGTCCTGATAGACGTCTGGCAGGAAGCAGGTAGAGATGCGAGGCAGGTGCACCTGTGTGGCGATCATGTGATTGATATTGGCATGAACACACTGAGGACTGGTATCATGTGAGGACCTGGAGCGACAGCCGGAGGCCAAAAAGGACAGAAAAATGCGCAAAAGAGTCGAGAACAGATTGACGCCATGACACACTTTATTCAGGAAGTGTTTGACGAATGCTAATTTTGATCACCAAAGTTCAGATTCATCCTCTGGAGACCATAAATGTCTGCACTACTTTCTTCTGTCCTGTCTGTTTCATCTTCTGCAGAGAAACGCAGATATTCTTTTTCCCCACCGGGACGTGTGTAGGTGTGAGAGGAGTGACTGCACAATAAGCTACCAAACTCAGCTGCTTAAATGTTAAATTACTGAATTAGAATAATTAGTGTTTAAAAAACACTATTTTGAATACATTTGAATGACAATATACATCAAAAGGCTTCGAATCACTCCGAGGGGGAAAATAAATGAGCTGGAGAGCAAATGTGTGTCAGCCAGTTGTTCCACTAAATGTTCTCATGCAGAAAAAAGCTTCTGCCTCGTTTTACAAAAAACACAGCAGGTGGTCGTGTATCTGCCTGTAAACCTTCGGAAAGGTTTTTCACTTCCTCTCTCATCTGTCTGTCACTGCTCATGTGGAAGTTTTACTATCAGCGGCGTATCAATCTCTTAACTGCGGCTTCTCCATCTGTCAGAGAAACATGATGCAGCAGGAAAACCTTCAATAAATGATTCTGATGATTACATAAGAGAACATGGCTTCTGAGAAACACCATTTTTAGCTCCCGCTGACGCCGTCCCCGTGTTCCTCTCTTCCTCTCTCATGAGCGATGACTTTCCTGTCAGGCTAAATATTGAAACAGGCTCTCCACCCCCCCAACCCACCCCACCCCACCCCACCACCACCATCACCAGGAGGCTGCCAGGACTGTGTCAGCAGCAGAATGATGCATCTATTTCAAGCTCAGCTCATCCTGGGGATGATACGCCTGCTACGCCTGTTTTTTTGTGTGCAAATACAGTTTTTTGGTCATGCTAGCTGTTTTTTTCTGGCAGCACCATGCTTTACGCTCACGTCAGAGCTTCCAGAGGGATTTCAACACGCATGGTTGTGGTTATATGCTGTCACCCCCCTGAAGAGATCTTAGTTTTTTGATAGTTGTTTTCTAAAGGTACATTTCTGTAATTAAGAGAGGGTTGACAATTGAATAGCTCTGCATTAAAATATTTCAATATTATTTGTATCCTGTAGCGCCAAATTATAAAAAGTTATCTCTGGGTGCTTTTCATATATTCTCCATTATTCTCTTTATAAACGTGATTGTTCCCACCACGAGCAAGCGCTGAGGCAACTGTGGTGAGGAAAAACGTCCTTTTAACAGGTCAGAAACCTCGACCAGAACCGAGCTCTTTATTATGGGTGGGGGCCACCCACTGGAGCCGCTGGAAAAAGCCCGCATTTCCTTTAATGGTTCTTATTGTTTTCTAGAGTTTGTGTGAAATCTAGGGTTTGAACTAGACTTAAAATGAAATATGGGAGGAGGAGTCAAACCTCAGTCCTTCAACACTACAAATTTGGCATCTAGTGGTGAGCTCGCAGACTAATAACACCACATTTCACCCTCCACTTCGAAAGAGAAAAAGGCACCAGCACAAAAAACCTGTCAGCAGTAGTTTTATTACTTTTGCCCTTATTTTGCTCTCTGCAATTAGGTAAAAAAGAAAAAAAAGAACAAATATCAGTATTTGCATTGACAACTGGCCAAAATAGGCAGGAAAATATCAGTTATCTGCAAAAATCCAATATTGTGCATCCCTAGTTTGCAAAATTTTTTTGCACCTGGGTGCAGTCATCAGAGCTTATCACAGAAATATTCGGCATACCTACAATGAAATTATGGTGAAATTCATCCTGTTGCTGATTTCCACACATTTTCACACTAAACGACAGAATAGTTTATTTGCCGAAGACTCCAGAAAACAAGAAAGTACAGGAATAGGCGGGCCGGACCTTCGTCGCCTCGTGGTTGACGTCAAACGGTCATAGTTTGGTTTGGGAAAGATCTTGGTTTGGGTTAAAATAAGTATATTATTAAAGTATTTTAAAGTTTCGTATGTGTTAGGCAGGTCACCACTGACTTTGGGTTTCACACGGAACACAAACTGTGATCTCGTGGATGAAAATCTGGATGTTTGACCCATCATCCACCCCGACCTCCTCCTAACGCGGACTTGACTATGTCAGCTGACTTCCTCATAATTACTACGGCCACTAGAGGTCGCCACCTAACAAATAAACATGGTCATACTCAAGTGGCAACATATGTAGCTCACAAATGTAGACAACGTGGGAGTGTCAAAAACTACAGTTCCTTTAATGGCCACTTGAGGCTGGCTCCAAAAGCAACTCAGTCTCCATAGACCTCCAACTTTAAGCAGAAATAAAAATGTTTACAGTGCGGTGCAACAACAGTTTTTATCTCAGTAGCTTATTTCCCCTTTCGTGACAGCTATACAGGGGGTGAAATTTTATGTAACTCACCCATTTAAATTATATTAAGCTGTTAAGTTATGCAGATTTGGCAGCCTTAGCTCCACCCACACTGCACATTTTAGCCCATTTTTGGATTAGCTGGGAGTTAGCCTGGAAAAACTCATGGTGCTCTCCCATGAGTAATCACAAATAGGGCCAGTGACATCCACAGAATAGCAGTCAGCACCGCGCCATTGGCACCATTTGTGGTTCACTGCTGAGTCGACTACTGTAGCCACAGTTTGATGAACATATGATTAATCCTCCTGTAATTATTTAACAGTAGAAGGTGGGTCATTCACAGCACCGGTCGTGATTCAGAATTTCCAGGAAACCAGTTAAAGTCAGTGAACCACAGATGGTTCCTCTGGGAGAGGCGCCGCGTTGCCAAAATACCAGTAGCACCAGTCACCAGTCCAGGTCTGACCGCTCGGTCAGTCTTCATTAATGAATGACATCCTCTGCTCAGCTGTGTAAATATAAAATCTGTCCAGCATTAACTCTGTGACTGCTGTACATGTCGGTGACCTTAAATACAGAATGTGCTTTATGTAAATATATTAACAGGACAAACATACAGACTCACACCTTCAGGCGGCGAGGCTGAACCTCAAGCTGAGTGCAGTAATTGGAGAGTGGGTGAAGCAGGTGGCACTGCCCGTCGCTTTGACAGTGTGTGTGTGTGTGTGTGTGTGTGTGTGTGACAGCCTCTACGGTTGGCAGAATGTCACAGTGCCTCCGTTCTCTGGCCGTTAATTACAGCTCTTCACCGTCTGCGTCACGCCGCGACAACAACCCAGCGAGATGACGGGCTACCGCAGCTCGCCGTGTCTCTCCCTGCTGCTGGAGGCGGAGAAAAAAATATGGATTTCTGCTTTGATAGCCGCCGCTGTCTTGTTGTAATCTTACATGGCTCGTAGACTTGCTAACATATCTGACAGGGAATAGTAAACTAGAGAAAAACATGTAATTTCGGGTCAGACGTTTTGTCAATGACTGAATGAGAAACAGCTTTATGGCCTGAGAACCGTCATTTTTCAAAATCGCCACCAAGACACGTCTTGTGATAAAACACATTCAAAGAATTTCTAGACTTAACTTGGCAATTTTCCTGTCTCTGCTCAACAACACTTTGCAACTAAAATCATCTTCAGGGTTCGACAGCTTTTATTTCAGATACTCCACCCCAGCTTCTAAAAAAACATGAAGTTGGCCACAATAATTTATTTCAAAATAAATTAACACTTCTTGAAGGTTTTGTTTATGTCCTCCCCTGTCTGTCCTGCTAAATGGCAAGAACCACATACATCACTTTCGTCTGGTGAAAACAAACGCTGTAGTGTTGAGCCAGTCAGAACGTGAGGGTGCATCTGTGGTCACCACGTCATCACAGGTTAGTTAATGGAGTTTGGTTAAACAGTCTGTCTACTTTCTAATAATGCAAACTATGGGGGCTACTGAAGTAGAACTGAGGAAGTACTGAAGTGTATTTAATTTTTTAAAAACTGGACCCGTCTACATCAAACAACCAATCAGGGTTAGCTAGCATGCAACTTGAATTGCTGGGGTTCTACCTGTTTTTATTACCCCAGAATCAGACAGAACTAGCCCAGTAGAACAGAGATTAGCTTGCCCGTTAGTTACAACGGCTGAAAAGCCTGACATGCCCTGCAAATTTGAGTGCCTGTTTGTTTTTTGTGTGCCATTTGGTGGGACGGGGCTTAGCGGAGCGATATGAGGCAGCAGAGAGAAACAGGCAGAGGATTTTGCACTGTTGACTGCAGGTTCAAGTCACATGCTTCATATACAGTACATGATTCATGCACTGCCTCTGTTGCAATTGCACTTTGTGGCTTTACTTAGTAAACCAACTTTTCCACCTCAAACATACAAACTTTTGATACATTTTGTGTGTTTTTTTTTTCTTTCAAACTTTTGACATTTCATCTCTGATTTTTTATGCTCAAATTAAAAATGTGCAGGGAAACACAGATGGAAGCACAGAAGAAGTAAAAGTAACTCATCATTTCAAGGTAACTGACTTCACTAAATTTCAAGCTCAAACTTGTTTTGAAATAAACTAAAGCAGGTTTTGCTGACCTGTAATCTTTTCTTGTGATAATTTACTGTTTTTTTTCTTTCAATAAACTTCAATCTTTGAGTTTTAGAAACACCAAAAATTCAGTATCTCAAAAATTAGTCACAGTGATCTGTAAACCAGATTTGTCATTTGGGTGCTTGAAAATTAAATGGTTGCAAATGAAAATATTTAAAATTAAATTATAAACCATAATTCACTTTAACTTCAATGACTTTTGTTTCTAAAAGTCAAAGATTTTTTTAAGAAAAAAAACAAAAAAACAAAACAAAAAACAAATCATCTCCACAAAAGATTACAAGTTCAGAAATTGTTTATTTATTTATTTTTTTTATTTGGACTTTGAAGAGTTTGAGTTTGATTCAAACCTCAAAAACTGTCCAAAAACTATTAAAAAGCATCACTGAGCCGTGACCACAAACACTGAAGTTTATGGTGACTATGATCATCCTGCTGCCCCAAATACTAGAAAACCAAATGTGGATTAATCCGCCACTGGAAATAGTCCCCAATAAATGAACTATTTCCTTTTGTTTAAAGTTTAACATTTGATTAAAAACTACAACACCCATCTGTTTTAGAATATTCCTGAGTTTTTTCCCTGGTTTATTTAACTGACCCAAGAGAATTTCACAGAGGAGTTGTTGTTTCACTAAACTGGGAACTGTGTCCGGTTTCAAAACAGTGAACTGTGAGGAAATTTGGGGATTAAGAAGAGCTGTTACCAAACCCTGAAACAAAGTGTGTCTTTATGTTTGAGTGGAATGAACAGATAGATGTTAAAATCACCAAACTGACTCACACTAACACCACCGCATCTGTTCAGATGGATCCAAATCTGTTGATAGATAATAATGATAATTATTAGTATTGACATTTGTCCCCACAAAGAGAGAATGAAAGCATCAAGAATGAAAGAAAAAGGTGTTACAACACATCACAGAATGTCAGCCATGAAAAAAAAAACTCCCTAATTCATTCCACCTCTTCTTTTTCCATATGTAGCTACCTCCCACACACACACACACACACTCACACACATTCATCATCCATGCGCTCATGCAGAGCAGCTGTATTCATCCTGCAGACACACATGTGTAGGTTCACTTCGGACAGATGCTGCTACTCGTCTCTGAGCCACTTACACAAGAACAGCACTGGTTTATTATCGTCCAGCTGCTCGTGGTTTATTTTTAGAGAAACACTGATTTATCTGCAGCACTTCCAAGTAAAAAAATCATATCAGTAACAGCAGTGACTTATGGGAAGTGAGGGGAGTTACATCACAGTAATATTCACAAATGTTTCCATCTTTAAGTAGCACAAAGGCTGGCCTTACACGGTGAAACTTTCATGCAATTAGTTGCAGGTTGCAAACTGCATGAATCATAATATCCATGCAACCTGGCAGTTGCATTAAGCAATTTAAATATAATCAAATGCTATACAATTGAACAATTAATTTCACAAAAATTAGCTAGCTAGAAGGGTTACTGTTTAGTTATACTTGTTTTTTGCTAGACTATATCAAGTGGGAAGTGTAAATGCAACCACAATTGCATCTTTTGTATCTTATTTTACATCATTTTCACGCTGGATAATATCAACTTGGATGTGTTGTATCGCTTTTTCTTCTAGCTCCGGCTGGCTACTTTGTTCTGTATTGGCCGTCGTGGAGAACACAAAGAGAGCTATCTGTGCTTTAATGCTTATTAATATGCAAGAGGATAAAAAAACAAAACAACTCTTGGCTACTTAAAAGACAGACCATCAGATCATTTTATTCAAGGAGCTTGATCCAGTGAGCCTCTGGTGAGTGCATTCACTCTTTAATTCAAGGAAATTAAATAAATAAATAAATAAATTGCTCTTTGTTGTCGCAGTGTGTCATGAGTATGAAATTGTAGCTTTACGAAATTGTGTTTGTTGACAACGTTACCAACCTGACATGAAAACCAAGACGGTTATTTCCTTCTGATGCATCCAAAAGACCAACTCCTGTTTTATTCATTTGTTCATTTAAAGGATAAGCTGTTGTCAAGTTGAAATCAATCAGTTTAAATCTGTTTTGCAGCAGTTTTGATTGGCTGTTGCAACAACAGTTTGTTTCAAGAGTGCTGCAGAGGGCTTTGCAACATTCAACTCAACTGCAACTAAATTTCACCTGAGTTTCAATCGACTAAAGTTGCGTGAAAGTTTCAAAGCCAGCCTGAAGAGATTCTCCTGCGTGACTGCAGAGTGGAGGGAGGGGTCGTGTTTGAAGCTTTCTGAGTGATTTTCTCAATCAAATGGGCTTAGTGAGGACTGGATTTAATAATTCGACTTTTTGTCAACAAAACATGTCCACATGTAGTCAAAGAAAACCGGCTGGTTATTTTCATGCTTTGTTCAACTTGTTGTGGTGCAAAAATCAGCAGCTGGGGATCGTTGGAAATTATTCAGTACCAGAGTTTCAGGATTGATTCAACAAACTACTTTAAGAACTATAACACATTTTTCTACAAAACTGCCTTCTTTAATTTAACAAAACAGAGGCCACAGGATCAGTTGGTGTTGCTGAATCACTTTTAAGTCACAGCTTCACATCTGAACAGTCATCTCAGTGCTTTCGATCTCAGATCTTTTAGAACAGTAATAGTCCTCCAGAAATTATCAAGCAGTCAAGAGGATTAGAAAATAAAGTATTCCTTCCCTCACACCCAGTCAGGATTTTTTTGGTAGATGTGAGTCTTTTGTGTTTGGAAATGGGTTCGGGTCTAGATGATGATAATGTGTGTTGTGTGCACAAAATCCCCATTAGACCATATGTGTATCTTTGTGGGTTTCAATTGCTCCCTGGAGCATGACATCATTTCAATGGGTGGCTTTTAAGAAGGAGGGAGGAGACGTCAAACCCTCATTAATGTAGAAAGATTATGTCAGCTGCAGCTGGATCCACCATGACGGACCGATACAGAAATCTCTTTGTGTCTTTGTCTGCAGGTCCAAACAGATTTGTTTCCAAATTGAAGCTGCTGTGACAAAGTCAACTTTCTTCTCTCTACTCCCAAACAAAGGGATGAACAAATCATTAGCTCGCTAATTAGCCAGTAGCTTAAGTTAGCAAAGATATTAATGTTAATGCCATGTTTGTTTCAACTTGACACATTAGCGAGAGTGGTAATCCTTTGTGTCTGTACTTTATGGTTGACCACACAGATTCTCTGGTTAAAGCTTTGACAGCGCTGAGACTTTGGCTCAAGGCTGTGGCTAAAACAATAATCTGGCTGATTTGCTAGCCTGTTTTGTTTTCATTTCATTATTTAATCTGACAACCAGTCAGAAGCAGTTAACGTACCCCGTATTATTTTCAGTGGACACATAAACCATGCTAGTGTTTGCTAGGAGCAGTTAGCAATTGTCACTCCAATCTAGGCGGCTAGCTTAAAAAGTTGGAGCTGTGAGTGTGGATTTATGGGCCAGTTGACGTTTAAGTTTGAGCTGTAATGTATGAATTTAGCGACTTCAATCACTTCACATTTGCATTCTGGATCAACTAGGCCAACTAGGCTCGTTGCTGGTGGGTCACCTACTGTAGTATTTATTACCTTTCAGCACAACAAACTTGCATGAAAAATGATTTGTCAGGAACACGTCAATAATTTATAACCAGTTGTTATAACATTATAAATTATCCAGAAGACTCCTGTGTTTCTGTGTTGAGGAAAATTACCATTTTCAAACAAGACCGAGATTCTGCAGCCGTGTTAGCAGCTCTGTGAGCTAACGTCAGCATGCTAACATGCTCACAGTGAGAATTCTAATGTGCTGATGGTTTGCAGGGGTGATGTTCACCATGTTCACCATCTTAATGTGTTAACATTCTAACATTTACCAATGAAGCAGCATTTCAAGACCATCAATGACATATTTTCAAGTGACACAGGACTGGAGTGGGTGTTTCATAACTTGACGTACCGTGCTGTTGCTACCTGGCTAACCAACAAATCTTAGCTCAGTGCTGCTAAAAGCTGAAGAATGATTAATGTGTGAATGTCATGATATTATCGTTTGAAATCGTTTGGTTCAAGCCTACGTAAGCACACATCATATTTTATAAACGTCTCCTGTATTATTTTCAGTAGACATAAGCCGTGGTAATGGTTGCTAGGAAGCACACATCATCTTTTGCTTTACAGAAAGAAAACATGATTGGATTTTTACGTAAAAATACAACCTCATTCAAAAAAGAGTTAGGATGTTGAACAGAACAGAATGCAGTGATTTGCAGAAATTTTTCAACCTATATTCAGTTGAATACAGCACAAAGACAAGATATTTAATGTTCACAATAATTAATTTGTACATATACGCTCATTCTGAATTTGATGCCTGCAATACCTTCCAGAAAAGTTGTGACAGGATTATGTTTACCTCTGTGATACAACAGCTTTTCCTTTAACAACACTCAGTAAATGTTTGTGAACTGAGGACAAATTGTTGAAGTTTTGAAAATGAAATTCTTTCTCTTTCTTGCTTGATATATTAGACTTCAGGTGCTCAACAGTCCGGTGTCTCTGTTGTCGTATTTTGTGCCTCATAATGCACCACACATTTTCATGTGGGAGACATGTCTGGACTGCAGGCAGATGTGATGATGTGACAGTTACCCATGATGCCATGGGCACGAACACACCCCCGTATCATCGCAGATGGTGTCTTTTGAAGTTAGTGCTGGTAACAATCTGGATGGTCCTTTTCCTCTTCAGACAGCAGGTCACCACATCCGTGATTTCTGAAAACAGTTTGAATATCTGTACAGAATTTTTATGGAAGTCCATCCAGGAGTTTCCGAGTGTTACGAAAGGCAGTAGGATTTCATCCTCTGGGAAATATAAACGTCTACAAAATTTCAAGATAATCCATTTGATAGTTTTAATCTGGTGGATCGACTGATGGAGTGACATTAACATCCCTGGAGTCACGCTGTTGGCATTACTGAAAATTAACAATAAAAAGAAAATGCAACCATTCTGATGTAAATCTGCTCTGGTTCTGCTCGTCTATAAATAATGTTGTCCTCAGTGGAACGTTTGCGTCACATCACATAATCATGTTTTTCAGCAGTTTATCCATTTGACCAAGAAATCCATTTGAGGGGAGAAACTCCGGGGAATCAGATGTCCTACATGTCGTTTTCCAGCCTCTCGCTCCAGTTTAAAGCCGTGTAACATCCATAATGTGTGAAATATGTTTATTCAAATGTATTTTAATGTGGCCCCTTCCTGCTGCAGTGTGTGAATATGTCCAGCCGCATGTCATCTGACCTACTTCACATTCAGCATCAGTGTGTGTGTGTTTGTGGTTATTTATGTGTGTGTTGTGCGTGTTCGTGATGTTGTGATGTGTGGGTCACTTTGGCACGTCGCCGCCCGTCCTCGCCTTCACACCGGAAATTAGATGAAGAGAGAAGGAGAGAGGGCGAGGGGAGGCGGGGCAGAGCAGGAGATGGAGACGTAGAGACGACAGGAGGAAAATGGAGTGTGTGTGTGTTTTAAACAGAGAGAGAATGAAAAGGAGGCAGAGAGACTTAGGGTTTGCACTGGAGAGAGAGAGAGAGGGAGGCAGGATGAAAGGCTTTGCTGGCCGAACGCCCACAACGACCAACCACCAGAGACTGTTCGATCACAACTCACAAGGGGTCTGTGTGCGTGTGTGCGTGTGTGTGTGTGTGTGTGGAGACCAGCCTCTACTACACAGACGTCTCTGTTTGAGGCTACTACACGCAGCCAGATGAGGCTGCAGCATCTGAATGAACAGAGATGCGGTTTATAAAGCCGTAAGACATAAGATTAAAAATCCTTAGAAAGACGTCCAAAACCAACAATAAATTTATCTCAGGGCCGTAAATATAGATGGTGCAGGCAGTGGGGTTGGCTGCACTGGGGATCGTGGGGTGGTGGTGGGGGCTTTGCAAGAGTTCAAAGAAGATCTCATGCTGAATTAAAAATGATGCAATTTGCTATAGACGAATCCGACGCCCGCTTTGTGTGTTCTGCCATCTGGCGGAACTGTGGTGGCACGTTGGCTCAGTGTCTGCTGGTTGTGTCTAGAGGGGAACCCAAAATTAACGAGATGATTTTTCATGGTTTTGGTTCAAATATTTACTCTCGCAAGATCTCGTGGATATGGGGTTCCCTTCTAGACACCGTGTCCGGATAATAAGATTGACGACATCATCCTTTTAGGACGGCGATGTTAACAGATTTTACATAGTAGTTAGACGTTGGTTCTGACAACAGCCAGAAATGGATGATGGAGAAGAGAAAAAAACGGACCACCTCTGCCACGTTTAAAGTTCACGTTTTTCATCAAATATTCAAGATTCTCAAGAAAGAAGTTCCTTTCTGTTAATATTTCTGATCCACTCTGGCACATGGCGGTCCTCTGTGCGCTCAGTGAATCTCTGTAGAGTCTCTCCTCTCAGTCAGCAGCTCTCTTCATGAAGTAAAGGTTTGTGGATTTTGCATTCTGTTTTTTTTTTTTTTACCAAGTTGAAGTTTGACATGATTGTTGGAGCAGCCGAACTGCACAGCTTCTTCCCGACTTCCCAGGCATTGTTGTCAAAAGTAGGTGCAGAGGTAGAAAAGTGTAAACTTTTTATGACGGCTCGCATTCATTCGTGCAGAGACGCTACAGCAGCAATGACAGCTTGTCAACTTCCGGTACTTGGACGGATTTGTTTATATATGACCTCAAAAAAATAATAAAAAATAATAAAATAAATATCAACATTATATAAAATAATACCTAATGTTATTATAAAGTATAAAAACTATAAGAAGAGCTCAATCAGTAGAGTGCAGATCCTCGCCAGGCAACAGATGGTGAAGCACCTACTGCAATGTCACCACAACTGCCAGATGTAACCAGCCTAAATTTGTAAAGTTCTGCCAACATTAACATGACACCAACATACGTTGTCCTGAGCTGAAACAAGATTTCAAACTAAAGCAGTTGTTGATCTCTGGTGGCCCCTAGTGGCCGGTTAAGAAGAGTGAGAAGTCAGCTGCCCATGGTCGTATAAAACAGATATTTCACAGCTGTATTCACCAGCCAGTCAAGTTTCAGTTTACATTCATGTCTGTCCAGACTCATATAATGTACTGTACTGTGTGTAGTGAAGACTTTACGGGAATTTAAGGAATTTGATATAAGGTATAAGGTTTAAATATTTGACAAAATAAAAGTTCTCACTATAATGAAATTTCCGATGAGTCTTCCTCAGAGAATAGTTTTACCGAAGCGTGCAGAGGACTGATAAAGAGCTGAACGTTATGATTTTATAGTGAAGTTGACCTTTGACCTTTAATTTTGTCATAATTAGTGTATGAATTCTTGAGTTGTGGCCAAAAATGTGTTTAGTGAGTCTCTCGAGGTGTTCTTGAGAGATTGCGTTCACAAGAGTGGGATGATCTGGGAACATAATGCCTCTGGCCGCGGCCGCAGCTAACGTGGAGCCAAAAAAAAGTTTTTTCAAGGTTTTCAAGAATTCTGACTCACAGAGGTCCTTCAGCACATGGTTATGAATGTGCACAAAAAAGATGAGGCAGATCGGTCCAGTAGTATTTGAGATTAGCTGCGGACAAGCTAAAGGTCTGTTGATCATGCACACACACAACCAAGCAATGCATGGACAATAATAAATAATGAAGTTGGATAATAATACTTTTACTTTCCCTAATCCTGATCATTACATGTACACTCCTACATTAAAAGAAAGTGTGATACTCATCCCCCAGACAGTGTTCGTTAAAAGGTTGCAGATCATCTGATTTCTATCCAAGCCTTTAAAATCTCTCATTTAGCTGTTATTTGTGGTTTTGTGCCATATGGACACTGTTGCCATAGTAAACAGGAGAGTCTTGATAGTGAGGGAGCTGTGTGACTTCAGTGAAGCAGAGGAGGAGGTCTGAAGGACATTTACTGACAGGAAAACTCAGCAGGAATGTCAGGAATGATATTTGACATTTCGCTGCTGCTCTGTGGGTCACAATCTGGTCCATCTCCTGCATTAACACCGCGGGGATCCTGAATCACCGTGTTTTACTTTTGAGTTTTTAATATTTGTGAGGTAACAGGAGACGTGTTTGCAGGAGAGGTTGCTGGTCCCGAGTGGCTCAATGGCACCTTGCTGAGGGTGTGACTGCGAAAGGAAAGAAGGAACATTATCACCTCTTGCTCCATTTTTAAAAAGAAAATTCTCAGACATATACAACGTGTAGCTTTTTCAGCATCAGTGTATAAGTGTAAGGTAAATGTTTATCATGTTTACTGCAAACAAACAAGATGATGATGGAGTCAGGACAGCGAGAAGAAGGCAAAACAGCTTGTTTCAGGCTCAGAGAGAGAGAATGTGTTTGACCAGAAGCAGCTTCTAGGTTTGTTTTCGGAGGTCTGGACTATCTCTGCAGACCATCGAGTCCCAGTTAAACATTCTCTGTTTTCCCTCCTGTTTACACTCGTCCGCTGCTCACATGGCAACAGCCCAACATTGTGCTGGACGCCGTGTTGATCAGTGCTGAGCTCTGATTGGTGGAGAGGAGACGCCGGCTCCGCAGCCACAGGAAGTCTATTGTAACTCGTCCTGCACACAAAGCAGGGCTGTGAAAGCTGCTGTGGCCTCTGTGGAGAGTCAGGGCAGGAATGACCTGCCAGTGGCACATAGCAGTCCTAACAGTCCTTAACTCACCTGTTAGAGGGAAAGACACTAATATCTTTAAGCACTTGTCTCACGGGCTAGTAAGTCCCTAAATTAGGTGACAAAGTGCATTTTTAGTTCCCAAATGTCAACTACTGTAAAAACAACACAGAAAAGTCAATTTAACTTAACACAGCCTTCTTTAAAGGCATCGTTCACCCAAAAATGAAAGTTTAGTCATTATCTTCGAGTTTCACAGGACAACAGTGTTGCAGAATCTCCCAAACAATGGAAGTGAATGGTGACCAGTTTTCAAACATAAAAACGCAACAGAATAAAGACATAAAATTCCTCTATTCTGCTCGTCTGGTGTAATCCAAGTATCCTAAAGCCTCAACATGCCAAGTTGATTAAAATAAATGTTATTTACACCATGTTTTTAGCCTGAATCTTCACTGTAGATCCTTAGCTTGGAGCCACGTTCACGTGCACATGCACACTGTCTGAACTGGGTGTGTGTGTTGTGACGGTGTGCAAACGGCATGTCGGTAATCTAGGAGATTATAATTACACCAGACGAGCAGTATAGAGGCATTTTAAGGTTTTTTTTCCCCATTTTTTTTTACATTTGGTCACCATTCACTTCCATTGTTTGGGAGATTCTGCAGCACTGTTTTTCTGTGAAACTCCAGCAGTGTTTTGTGGACTAACAAAATAAACCTGACCCTCAATCGGCATGAGTAGATAATGATAACTATCCCTTTAACTGTGAGATTTGTGTCGTCCATTTTTCCCCATTGAACTGTTCCGTGCTGTTTCCTGAAGGCACTGTTTCCGATAAATGAGGCAGACTTCTCGGCTAGTTGAGGATCCTGCCAGTAGATGTGTCATATTCCGAACACTTAAACTCCTGCTTCCAGTCACTCCTAAATTTTTGTTGCAGTTTCATTTTTTCAAAGGCCTCCTTTTGTGTTTCTGGTTCTTCTGTAAGGATTGTGTTTGCAGTTTGAGTAGGCTCAGTAAACCATGACAATGACAAGTACTGTTTTCTGTTTTTGAAGAATGTTGAGCTAAAAGGTGCAAAGGAATCAGGATAACATTGTGTTGATGAAGGCTCGCAGTGTGAGGATAAAACTTGGTGGCCACAGGGGACGAAGCGCATGGAATATTTGGTGGCAACTTGTTTTGGCCGTGGGCTGTTGTTAATGTCTGCATTAAGCTTACATGTTTTCATCATTGAAGCATGATAGTAGCACACTGAATGGTATCATCCAGGATGGGGATGCTTATTTAAAAAACTCATTCAAATGGGGAAAAAAGGTCAGAGAGATAAAAGTTGAGGTCAAAATTAGTTTTTGATCTTTAGCAGTTGTGGTGAAGCAAACGTCATATTTGGCCAGAAGCTGGAGTAAAAATAAATGTTTTTGTTAACCTATATAAGAAGGGTTTACCATTTTATGATACAGTTGCTATCATTGTTTCATGTCCTGACTCAGGTTAAAAATATTTGGGATATGAGACACTGCTGGGATGTGGCAGGGTCCAGTTTCGGGACTAAGAGCCTCGAGGCGGCACCAGAGGCATTTCTGATACTGCTATTGGTATTGGAGCAACCTTATAACTAGGGCTGCACAACTGATCAATATTTTATTGAAATCGCTATATGGCTTTCTGCAGTTTTCAAATTGCTGGAGACGCAATATTTGTTAAAGGCAAAATGTGTGTCAGAAACTTTTAAATTGAGATGTCCTGTCCAACAAACCAGATACTACAGACTTAAAAAAAAAAAAAAAAAAAAAGATTCCTGTGAAAAAAAAAATCAGACCATAGTTATTTTAACATGATTTCAATCAAAATTAGATGATGTAAAAATGATCATTACCTCTAGTATCACAAATCATATTACAATTGCAATATTAGTCAAAGATGAGTTGAGATTTTCTGATATAATATGTGGTGTTGGTTGAGGAAGGATATGAAAAATGTGCCAGAGAGACATAAAAATGCAGTCTTGATTTTTTCTTAGCATTTATTTTTAAAAAATGGTACTATTAGTCATTTCTATAGATTTTAAATGTCATGGATGTCATCGCTGCAAAGTAGCACTGTAGTACGAATGCAGCTGAGGCTGATGGGAACTATTTTTAGGATTTAGAGTTTTGGACACGTTGAAATTGTGATCTGCTGTTCACACAAGAGGAGAAGTTAGAAGAAGTCATTAGGGCTCATCCACCACAGCTTCCCATCCGTCCCTAACCAATTTCAAGCCAATCCAACCAATAGTCCTCAAGACATTTCACTAAAAAAAGAAAGATGTCAACCTCATGATGGCAGGAGATGAAAAGTCAGGCGTTCACTCATCACCTGGGTACTAAATTCTACAAAATTTAATGGCAATCCATTCGATGGTCGTTGAACTATTTCAGTCTGGACTAAAGTGATGGACTGACGAAGTTTCCACAAAAGACAAATCTATTGATTTTATTAACAAGCTTAACAAGGTTCAACATTCTGTTTTTGTCAAATACTTGGATATGTGATGACACCTGCAGCTAATCAGCCAATCAGCTGTCCAGTAGAGGATCAGGGGTTGGCCTACACTAATCAAGCTTTTCACCAAGACAACATGTGAAGCTTGATTTCTTTTGTGTTTTTCTCAATCTAGAACTTAAGTTTTTAGACAAGTTTCTGTTTGGTGGAAATGAAGCATTGTTATATGTTCCAGCTCAGTGTTAACTTTTCCTTGTTTTTCATTCGTTACGTTGCAGCATCGACAGCCACAGGTTTGCCTAAAGCATCTTTTCAGCACTGCTGCCTGCTTCCAAACTTCGGCACCAAATTGCACATATTGAATTCCCTTCTACGTTGTATTTTAGAGAGTCAGACTCGCACTGCTCAGCCTCGTGTAGAATCTTAAGCAGAGAATTTGAAGTCATCTGTCAGGGCATTTTGACTATTTCTGGAATAATGGACCCGTATCCTGGCTTCTCCCTGAGGCACTTTTGCATTTTTCAGTGTTGAGAAGACTTGAGGAAGGATGAGTACTGAATGCTCAATGAAACCCTGGAAACAATGCAATGCCTCTGTCACACACTCGGAGAAACAGTGAGCCGTGTGTGTGTGTGTGTATTTTGTGTAGTTGTATAAGTCTGTCAATGCCGTCTCTCTTGCTGAGTCAGTGTTCAACCAGACCTCTGAGTCCCAGGACTCACACACACACACACCAATCCTAAACCCTCATTCTCGTCCCCGGAGAGCTGATTAGGGCGAGTGTGCAAGGATGGTGATATGTGTATGTGTGTGTGTGTATGTGAGGTGTCCTGAGGGCCCAGAGCAAGAAAAAAAAAAAATCCCATTCTGCTGACTAAGTCACTGTGACAGACTTTGGACCACAGCTGAGGCTGTTTTGACTGTCCTGTCCCTCTGCAACACTTTGTCCCCCTCCACAAAGGCAGCGTTTGATGACTTCTAGGACAAACAAAACGCTCTTCTGTCTGCGACGGCAGAGACACATTCCAGTCAAATCTGGACCTCTCCTTCTAGACCTCTTTTAGTAGATAAACAATGTTGACTTCTGGCAAACATTTCAGACCTTTCTGGTAAAAAAAAAAAAGACATTGTAGAGGTCCTTGGTACATAAATATTCTGGACCTATTTCTCAGTCAGGAATTTCTGCAATGCTTATCTACTACAGAGGTCTAGAACTTCTTTGGTTTTTGGCAAATTGGCATTCTCAGCTGTTAAGGTAGACACATATTCTAGCTGGCAAACATACAACAAATAGATAAACATCTGAAACATTCTAGATTTGCCTGCAGTCCGATCAAAACCTAAAATGAGCCCTCTGAATCCCTCTGGAGCTGTGGAATGTAAACACTGTTATATATTGTGATGGACTGTCCTCCAGGGTTATCTTCCAGAAGTGAATTATGATCCTTTACGAGAATGTGCAATTATGTTGCGAAACCTCATACTACAAATCTCCAGAGATTCCAGGACATTACAGAACTCTCTAAACAGTGCGGTGGATAAGCGTTCTGCAATTCTTTCTAAGATAAACAGTGTTCAATACTGGCAAAAGATAAAACCAGGTGTTTGTACTTTGGCATGAAAAACTGTCTAAATTTTGCGTAGATAAATACTAGAGAATGTTCTCCTGGACAATGACAAGAACATTCTTATAATACACCAATACACCAATACACCATTGCTGTGTGTCAGTTCGTGTACTTCTGTACTTAATTGAAGCCACCTATATCTTTATTGGGTTGAGTTTGTAAAGTTTTGGTGCTGCAAATCAGTAATAAACCGTCCCGTTGTCGACGGAGATTATGGCGTATTTTTAACCTCCCGAGAAACAGAAGACAAACAAAAGCAAATAAAATCAAAAAGACATTAATGTTGAATGAAGTGAAATTGAACACAAATGAATAAACAAGCCAGTAGATGTTTTAGCAGGTGGCAGTAAAGCTCCATCCAGCTTCTGTTCGCCCACAAAGAAGAAAAAGCTGTGATCTGCATTTTTGCTGCACAACAGCCGTTCTCGATTTGAGACAGAACTACTCTGTCGAAATTCTTTACTATGCAAGTGAGTACAAAGTGTGCAAAGTGACTTTTGACCCTTTTACAGCCGATGTCATCAAAAAGCTGTGCATGCATTCTGGCAACAGAGGTATCTGTCTCCCCCAGTCATCCAATCAAGCTGCAAAGGTTGAATTAACAACACCAAAATCACCAAAATGTCTGTTTGTGGAGTATATGATACTTGAGAATCGATATTCCAGCGGTCGATGTAAGTTGTTCAAAATTCCAACAGGATCATGACCTTTTCAGAGCAACCGGTGGCGTCTACGGCTGCAAGCTATTAAATGTGTTGACTGGACTGAAGACGCCATCAAAACTGCTTGCGTTCGCAGCGGCCCATTGACAAGCTGTTGTGGTCCGCCGTACTTCCGTTGCCAAAATGCACACGCAGCTTTCTCATTGTTGGCAAACTGTA
Organism: Lutjanus argentimaculatus; assembly: GCA_034769285.1. Classification (NCBI taxonomy): domain Eukaryota; kingdom Metazoa; phylum Chordata; class Actinopteri; order Lutjaniformes; family Lutjanidae; genus Lutjanus; species Lutjanus argentimaculatus. Next base: position 2,787,975 of record JAWZSL010000004.1, read on the forward strand.
AATGGGTCAATATGACAGTGTATTAACAGAAATATCCAAATTGAGACACACCTCAACAGTCTCGAACATTATAGAACTCTCTGTTAGGGACGCACCGATACCAATACTAGAATCAATCCGATACTGTCCTCATGTAATCATACTTGTTCTCATAAAGCTACTTCGATACCACCGCACCCGATACCACGTCTAGAAGAGTAGCTGCTGCAACACAAGCAATGCGGTAAAACATCTGAAGAACCAACACGACACAGAGTTGAGGGAGTTTGCGAGCACTTACTCTCTTTTCTTGGTGGCACTGTCATTATCACCAATAGACTTATTCTCATCCACTAATGACTGCAGCGACATGCTGTACGGTACTTAAACTGCAGGGAAAAAAAGCTTCAGCCTATGTCTCTCTTGGGCAACTGTCCGTAAAATTGTTTAACAGTCCATGTAAAACTGAAACAAACTCCTGTAGAGTGCACCTGTAGACCAGACCACAGCTGCTGCCCCACAAGTACCCAAATGCAAGTACTTGTACTACTCAGTCTGAAAAAAAAGTGGTGTCGGTGCATCTCTGTGCATCATGAAAAGTTCATTCTTCACTGTTTATTCCCGGGGTCGACCTGGCAGAAGTTAAGGAATCTAAGGAGTCCTACATTTTGGTTCCTGCCTCTCTTCTGATCTACATTCCTCCTCAGTGAACTTGTTTCTCTACTTGTTGTTAAAGCAGGATGACATTATCGATGCTTAAAATGTTTTCAGCCTGGGGCTCAAAAGAGAAACGAAACCTATTGGTTAGGGACCAAAGCTAATTCCCTTTTTTCAGTGTAACTTTTTACATCTAACTTCTCTGTTTTATTTGTTGTTGGTTTCATTTGATTTTGTCTCCACTGAGATGGAACGCCTGTCAGTATTTTGAGTCGTGAGAAATATCTCAAATACCAAACTGTTTCTCACCAGTTTCAGCCTAATTCGTAGAAAACTCGACCTTTTTGTTTTATTTATCCGAATTTCTTCTTAATTCTTAACAAGGTGACCTCAAGCTTTTGTTTTAACCTTCTATTCTTTGAGTTTTCATCACTGTTGCCAGCTGGAAAGCCCGACAGTAATGGCAGCTAACTAAGTTTGTGTTCAGATGAGTATTTGCCAAAATCATAATTATTTTGACGAATGACAAACCCACATTTATGTGCTGTCTCTCAGGCCTGTTGGGGGAGCGCTGCTATTGTTCAGGCCCTCTCAGCTCTCTCCAACAACACAAAACAAGTGCTGATCTCGGCAGTATTCCTTTTAAAAATCAATTGCAAGTCAGCCTTTTTTTTCCCCCAATCTCAACACTACAAAGAAGCCACTGCCAAACATGGAGACAGACAGTGAGACGAGCGGTAAGCCTGCTCACCAAATTCTGAGTATTGATGGAAAATGTTCCCCTCACTAGTTTTGCTGCCTCAGCAGCTCCTGGTTTGGCAAGATAACTTCACTTTCCATCTGGTGAATTCATTATTAGCCATGAGCGTGTACAGTAGGATGGTGGCAGCAGGGATGTGTGACGGGAGACATCTGCAACGGAGCTGTAGATGTCAGTAAACTCTGGATAAACAACATAACTTCTGTCAGATGCTCATATTTCATGTTTCTGCTGCTTTTTGACTCCGACACTGAGGGATCTTCTTCAGAAAAAGCCTGTTTGACAATCTTTTTACTGGCATTTTACTTGAGGCTCAGTCTCCACACTGGTGTACAGACTGAAGTTTTGTTTTTGAAGATAAATATAGAAATTCAAAAGAAGAACTGTTTTCAGCATAATGTAACACACACGAGGACAATAGCTACTTCTGCAGATGATGAAATTCTCTTGTATAATAGACAGTATATTCATGTTGTTTCAGCATTTGGCCCACATCTGTTTTCAGAACAGGATGTTGTGTAAACCTCTCTTTTTGAACCACCACCCTCTGTCGCTCTGTTGCTGGGTAAAAGCATGTGTGAGTGTGTCAACCTGCTAACGTTGATTCTGTCTGAGATGTGACCGTTGGATAACCCCTCAGAGAGCAGAAATGGTCTGTCTGTCTGTCTCTCTGTGTTTTTTAGATGAAAAAATGAATGGAAAGAAATGTTTCTTTTAAAATATGGATGTTTTGTCCAAACAGATCTCCAACATATACAGTATTTCTGCCTCTAAAAGCAGCCGATATAGAACTTGGATGCTTTCTTGGTGCTGGCAGAAATGTGTCTGTTGTACCGAGTATTGTAGCTGTCAAAGCTATCATCAGATCTGGTCAGATTAATTATCTTTTTCTTTGATCAGATAGTTCCAGTTTTATACTCTGTTTTGTTTGGGTGAAGTTCTTGTACAGCCAACATGTCCTCACACCTAAATGACAGAATAAGTTGCGTGCAAATGACTCCCAAAGCGACCAGCAAACAGACTTACCAGACCTTCGTCAATCAAGGTCTAGTACCAAAACGTCACAAATCATCAGACCTGATGAAGGTCTAATACCGAAAGGCTGCAAACAAATGCTATATTGCATTGCAATTCAATTGCAAGTCAAACAGTGTGCAGGAGTCCTTTTTCAAGATACTATACCCTAAAAAAAGCTATTTTGCATGGATGTGATTATAGGTGTGCATTGTGATTTTTGCTTACTCTTTGCTGTGCTTTGGGCACAAAAAGTTTAAAAACCCACTGGGCTAGGTTTGTATCTACCAAAAGTAGTCCAAGGAAGGACTACTGGTGAACCGCTGACAGGGTCGTAGGTGCCCAAAGCTCACTGATGCTCGTGGGGGAAGGCGAAGGCAAGCCCATCTGGTCCGATGCCACAGAAGAGTTACTGAGGCACAGATTTGAAGTTAATGCTGGCTATGATGGAAAGGTGTCAGAACACACAGTGCTCCACAGCTACAGACAGGTCAAAGTGCCTTTTCGGATGTCTGTCCACTGCCAAAAGCACCTACGATGGCCATGTGAGTGCCAGAACTGGACCATGGATCAATGGAAGAGGATCACCTGGTGTTAACAAGGTCTTGATTTGACCTCCAAGTTCCCCAGAGCTCATTCTGATTAAGCGTCTGTTGGATGAGCTGGAACAACAAGTCTGACCCATGAAGGTCCCTGCAAATGTCTCGGTTTCAGATACCACTGGACAGGTCTGTGGAGTCCATGGCTTGACAGGTCAGAGCTATTTTGGAGACACGGGGACATACACAGGTGGTTTTAATGTTGCGACTGATCAATGCACATATGCTACGCAGACTTTGTTGCTCTTTATACCAGGGATTCCCAAACTTTTTCATGTCATGGACCCTCGCAATGAATGCACAGACTGCAAACTCCCAATATGAGAGGTTTTTGTCTCTTTTGACTCTTTTTTTATTTTTAGGTTTGAAGATAATAAAATATTCATAGTCCATGAATGATCATTCACCCTATTTCTTCCCTTGTCCCAACTTCCAAATGTGCTAGAAGTTAAAATATTGTATTCCTCCTTTTTGCTAGGGTGCCCTATAACCCACTCAAGGACCCCTGTTCCCCAGACCCCAGTCTGAAAACCACTGCTTTATACTGTATGACATCAGCCCCTCTGCTCCTTAGAGTTGCACTTAACAATAAATGTAATTATGGGTCATAATAAGCTGCTTCATGTCTGTTTTTCTGGTGAGGGGAGGCTGTGAACAAGCTGGCTGTGTATTGAGAACATTTAATATTTTATAAGTTTGGCTTCTTTTGTTAAATGATGAATGAGACATTGATCAAAATAAATAAAATCACCAGCCTGAGCTGAATCACATTGCGAGAAAAATACACTTTATATAAAAACTTTGCCACACATGTTTATGTTGTTATGTGTTAGACTTCAGTGATGATGAACTGTGGCCAAGAATGTGACTAAAACATCTTTTTTAAAGCCCCTAAATAGATAAAATGGCTCGATCAGCTCCATTTACTGTGGAATTTGATGTTATTTTAGCTGGAAGTGGTTTGGATTATTTTTATATTTTTGTTGAGGCTGAATTATTCTTTTGGATAGAAAAGATTGATTCTTCTTTGTTACCTCGAACTGTAAATAACGGTAATATCACGTTCAATTTCACCCTCCCCTCTCTCCTCTCTCTGCACACACACATCCACACACCATTGCAATGATGATATACTCAGGGGAGGCCATTACTAGAGACTTCTTCTTCTTCCCTTCATTATAATTTAATGCAGACCCAGACACATGCAGACTCATGTTCAAGCCATCCTTTTGTCCTTCTTCTTTTCTCCTCTTGACTCACTGAAGATAAATACTCATCTCTCTGTTATTTTAAATAGTTCTTTCACTTTTTTGTTTCTTTTTCCTGCCCTTTGTCCTCCACTGTGTCATAATATTAGCTCATATTTTCTATGATTCTGACTATGTGGAGTTATTTTGAAGGAGAAATCCTCATGGATAGAACCAGATTGAATATTCAGACATTCATGTTGCTCTGAGGATAAATCAGAATGAGTTTGATCTTCTGATCTTTCCTCCAGTGCCACATGCTGGACAAAATGTCCACTTGTTCTCAACATTGTGTACTCAAGTTAACTGTTACACACTGATATGATCAAATAATATGTAACTACAATGTCAGGCTCTTGGAAGCGGTCAGAATGATTTCTCGAGCAGTTATGGTTTAGACGGTAAGCAGGTTGTCCATTAATTGAGTATGAATGGGTGAATGAGAAACAATATTGGGTTTACTGTTTATTATACAGTCAATGGCCTGGATAGACAGATCACAGTAAGATCAAACCCAACAAACTCTCTAGCATGTTTCTCATTAACTGGCAAAACTTCACAGCTATCAGCAGCATTTACCTGCTGAGTTGTGGACAGTATCCTTTTTTTCGTACCTTCTTCCTGACATTTTACTGGGGTGTGCAGTGTTATGGTAGTATCTGTGCAAAAGTTAAGTAAAACGGCTCAGCTCAACTCAGCTGTACTCCAGGTACTGCAGTCCTCCTTCATAGGTGAAAGCGACTGTCATAGCGACACTATTCCAACAGCTGGGAAACAACACGCACAGGAGCTCTGCTTCAGCCTTGAGAAGCTGCAGCTTTTATACACTGACAAGGTCAAACCTGTTCTGTACATTTACTGGGTCGTCGCTGTATATTTACAGCCAGACTGACAACGTCACTGCTCACCTTTTCCTTCACTCAGTGCACTTTCAAAGTCACTCTCTGCCACCATAGACAGTAATCAGTCAGCCACACATTCAGCACGATACACTACTCTGACCAGTCGGTGCCGTGTTTGCTGGATTACCTCTATCGAGGGACTAAATCAAAAATGCTCCCAAGGCAGAAGCATTTTTCTTCTTTTTTTACAAGTTAGTCTTGTAACTTTATCCCCCAGTTGCCATGTTTGTCAGCTCAGCTGTGCTGCTTTGTTCAACAGTACAGAGACTTCCCCCTGGTGGCGTAAACAAAGCACTACAATACAGCATCTCCCTATTAATTTGATAGAAAGAGGAGTGTTTGTGTTTAGAACAGTATTGAAAATCATATCCCAAATACCGCCCAAGCCTAGAGAGAATAAACCTCCTCCTGTAAAAACTCTTTTACACTAGCACTGTGTAGTTAGCATCCATCAGATCACAACTGAGGCTCACAAACTTCACCTGATACTGATGGAGCTGAGCCTGACAAGCTGAAAAGTCTGAAATGTCCTAAAATGGCCTCGGTACAGATGAGAAACACTTTTAATTCGGATGCCAACGTGGCCTTTCCTCCAGCACCACCCCCAGGCCAAACTCTACATTTTTGCCTCAGTCTTGATAAATAATATCTAAGTTATCACTTTAGTTGTGCACCATCCAAAAGTTGTGCGTTCTGGTCTGTAATGAGCATTACAGCCTTGTGATGGCGCTATCTCGGCTTCAGATTACTCGTCTTGTTTTCCCATCACAGCGCTCACACTCGTGTCTTACTCATGGGATCGGCGTGCAGATTTCTACATTCCCAGACCGACAGGAACAAGAGTCACGGCTGTTCCCTAATGCCCTCCTCCACTCCCTCTGAAACATTACCCATAATTCTCGTCCTCCTGTCTGTCTGCCTCGTTTCTTTCGCATTAAGTCACCATGTAGGTTTCTTGCTCGGTAAATCACGCTGCGTTATCCGACCACAGGAATAACAGTCACTGCCAGCGTGCTTAATCATCCCCCATAGTTCTCTCTGTCCCATCCCACAATGCACTGTGTCTGTCTGCCTGCTCCTGTCTTCACAGCTCTTTGTCTGCAGCTACAGTCTCTGTTCTGAGCAGCTCTCTAACCGCACATATTTCTCTTTTCCCTCTGGCCGTTAAAAACCCAGGAGGAATCCGTAACTCCACCAACCCGAGGATAAATATTGGATTTGTGTTGGGGAACAAAGCGTGCTTCTCCTCTGAAATTGGACAAATAACCGAGAGAAACACTGTACATGCCACAGTTGTGTCTGTGCCTGATCACAGGGTCTGTTTTCACACTTGGCCCTCACTTATTATATTGTATGCCACTAGATGCAGTTGATAGTGTGTTTGGTTGTACTGCGCAAGATTAATGTCATGCTCACTGTCACTTCTATGCAAAAATTCCTGGGAGAACTTAAAGGGAAACTTGATGTAATTTTGCATGCATAATAGATTTGTGAAACTGACATCTTTTGATATGGAAAAGTTAAATTAGAAAAGGAGCAGGAGTATCAGTGTAGGAAGCCTGGCAATGTACCACTGTAGGCAGAGTCAGCAGGAAGTCGAAATTTAGTCGCCTACAAAAATCTATATTGGTTTAAAGGTGCTATATGTAGGCATTCTAGTTTAAAACATTCAAAAATAGCCCAATAATTCAAATTATCTACAAAAGGGCCTGGTTGCACAGTTGGTGTGTTTGCCACATGCACCAACACTGTGAGTCCTCTGCAGTGGTTGTGGGTTCGACTCCTGCCTACAACCCTCTGTTTCATGTCACTCTCTCTTCCCCTTTCCTGTCATATCTTCAACTGTCCTATAAAAAAATAAAGGCATATAGCCAAGCTAACTTCATGTCAGTCCACTGCCAGAAGAAAATGTGCTCTATCAGCTGATTGCGTTTACATGCACTTCCAGAAACGTTTACTACAAAGCAAGATGGCTCCGCAGCATATCTGGGAGACCACAGGTTGCTATTTTAACTGTCTTTAGCCTGATATGTAGCTGCTAACCAGTTAGCTTTTCATAGTCTGGACATTACAGGGTATACATACAACATAATCACCCCTTAAACACTCATTCACTCATCATAAAACTATAGACTGTGGGGGCAAAAACAAAGTATGCTGCCATGGCAACCAGTGTTGACTCAAAATGACGTTGGTCTCTAGTGATTGGTTAGGGAAAAATCGAATCCTACCTCTTCTAGAGTGGAGGCAGTGTCAGACTGAATATGGAAATGAAGTGAAACGAGTTGATAGTTCAGTCCAATATCAGGCGAAGATGTCTGTTTGTTGTGTTGCAGAGATATCTACTGAAGCTAGCATGCTAACCAGCTGGTCCCTGGCCGTCCTGTCTAGCTTTTTTGAAATGGCAAAAATATGTTGTCTTTATTGTCAGAGTCAGAGATGCTGTAAATCTCCTCAGTAGTGTATTCCCTGTCCTCAAACTAGTCCCTGTTGGTCTCAGAAGCTGTCTTTGGTGTTCACGCTGTGGCTGCTCAGCCTGTTTCCGTTGCCCACTCGGTTGCAGTGCCCATTGTGGCGCTGCTCCATGCCAGCATTTCTTGCAGCGTCCCCCCTCAACCCAGGACTGAAAACCTTCTCTTCCTCCCAGCAGTCCTAAGCGCCTGTGCCACAGTTGTAAACTGAGCTAACTAGCTAATGGCAATTACAGTTATCAGCAGCTAGCTGTTATGTTAGCTTAATTCTCTGGCGATATGCTGCCCCCTATTTGTTAGGAGTATGAATCCAACTGGTGGCCAAATTCTTACATGCAGCTCCTCAAGTGTGCGCTATATTTAAAATATTTTCACCGCTTAACTTTAACTGGCTGTCAGACAGCCTTTTCCGTCTCGAAATTGAAATGATATCACAGGAGCTGCCTCGATTGGTTGAAGGGTTATTTCATACACCAAAGTCACACAATAACAAAACAAACTAACCAATCGAGGCAGCGATAAGTGAACACCTCCTGTATTCTGTGAGGTAAAATCACTGATTTCGCCAGTGGAGTCCGGTTGTGCAAGAGAGAGTGATATTTGACTAATATAACAGAAGTGTTAGTGCACACTTAAACAGAAGTTGATGTTTTGTTGGTTGCTGAAATACTTTTTGCTGCTCACCCTGTCCACAGCAGTACATATTTAGCTTCTCACACTGGTACTCCTGCTGCTTCTCCAAACATGGTGGCACGCCGACCGCCATCTGCTGTGGGTAATACACTGACTGAAGTGGGGTTGTATGAGTACCTTATACAACCCAACTTCAAAAAGTTCCAAACTACCCCCCCCCCCCCCCCCCTTAATATCTCATAGTTCTCTGCTGACTCAACTTTACTTTTCTAAATGAGCCTTGGCAGTCGGCTTCTCTCCCGTGTTTTGTCTTCACTGAGTTAGTAGGAAGCCTGACAGCAGCTTGCAGAAGCAAAAAGCTTTCTGGCTCCGTTCATAACATCAGCCTGGTGTCTGGTGACGTGTGTCCAAGAGTCCTGAAAGTAGAAGGAGTGCAGACTTTTCCGTTTTTCCCCACCAGGCCGGAGCCTTGAAGTTGATCTGAATCTAAAACTCTGGCAGCTTCATCGCCTTGTTCTGCACTTAGGCTGTGGTGCTCTCAAGACTTCTCTAACCTCTACTAATTGGCAAATTAGGCCAGTTTTCAACGGGTCGTCATGGCAACTGGTGCATTTCTTACACGCTTGGTGCTTTAGAATGTAAAACTGATTTAATAAACACACAAATTACTGAGTCTCTTTAAATGATTTAATGTCATTACAATGGTTCAGTCCACATCGCTGTCTCTTCAAAAAGCCTAAGAGTTTCACTTTCACAAAGTGATTCAGCATATCTTGTTATATCTCATTACATTCAGTAATTCAAAATTCTGGACAGGTCGTCCTCTCCTGTTGCCGATGAAAAGATAAATCGAAAAGCAATGACATTAAATGTCACTCTGACATGTTGGCCTACTTTACAGATACAAAAGTTTGAAATATGCCAAATAATAACCTCCAGAATCCAAGTCTCACAGATTATTGCAGACATGGTGAGATAAGCCTGTCGAACTAATCGCCTGTCAGCTCATGGTCCCTGACTGACCTCACCTGAAGATTCCTCAGTTTTACCTGATGAAGGTCTGAGAACAAAATGTTGTAAAAAATATTGTAAGTTAAAGAACAGTGTCTCTCTCTTCTCTTGCTCGAAGAAAGCAGAGGTGGCAAAGGTACACACATTCTTCATTCAAGTAGAAGTAATCGTGTAAAAGTAGAAGTACTGATTCACCTTCTTTTTAAGTTAAAATGAAAAAAAAATTCTCTGAAATATACTCAAAGTATAAAGTATGAAAGTATCCCTCTGAAGAACATTTCTACAGGATGTTTCTGTGAGTCTCCCTCTTTGGTCATCTGGTCTTTTTTGTCTTGTTGCATCTGTTGTGCATGATATGCACTGATGAATACACTGAAGAATGGTCTTTTCTGTCTCCATAGGTTGAAACGGCAGCTTGCAATGATGCAATTCAGTAGTTCCCCTCAAATGCGTTGATTATGTTTTGTAAATGTGAGGAGTACAAACTACAGACACTGTATTGGTGTTATTTGTGTTTAAGGAAAATTCCTGTAATATATTTACTGTAGTAAATCATAAAATGACCATGATATATCATCAGAGGTTAAAGAAACATGTCAAGTTGAAATACTTGCTCCGTTCTGGACCAGAATAACTCTTTTTGTTTGCCTGTTTCATGTTTTTTAGAGTTAAAGTTCATGCTGAATGTTCGCCAAATTAGTTAGTATCTGCATATGAGATGTAACAAATCATTAATAATCTTTTAGAAGGAATAGACGTCAAAGTGAGCAATATGTTATCAATATGGAGTCAGCAGGCAGGCAGGCAGGCAGTCACTGAACTCCAACTCCAGAGTGTGTGATTTTCAGAGCAGTGGGCTTTTTTGTTTTCGGGACAACAGGCTGAACTTGACATTGACAGACAACTGATAGTTATTAACATCTGATCAACTTGCAGTTTAGGACTCATCCTTGTTTGTTATTCTCATGCTCATCTTGCGCTCCTGCAGTTTTCCTGCAGCCTGCCTGAGCTTCCTTGAGTCTGGGGAGGAGTCTGGGGGACAGCTTGCTTCAACCAGAGATGATAGGGATTAGGGATTCAGCCTATTCGAAATATAGTCTTTGACTCCAGTTCACTATTTGAACTGCTGTACTCATTTTTGGACGTGCTATTGTTACATATCGCTCCTTTCAGACATGCTAATCTTCGTCACAAAGAACTGAGTGAGTTTGTAACTCAGTAGTGCTTCCATTTTGATCACTTTGGCAGTTAGATGTTAGGCAGGAGAAGTTGAGAGCCTTTGTCATTGTTGGACCGTGGCTATTTGCTGGAATCTGTTCTGGTGTGTGCTCAGGTGTTGAAGCTCTCGTCTTCTCCCACCTGTTCACCATTTACTGTATATATCACCAAACCAACTGTCAGCAATCAAAAGACTGTATTCAGACAAAACATTGTATTTGACAACTTTTGTCGCTTTCGTTAAACGGAAAAAATGCAGTTATATTTCTCAAGGTAAGGTATCAGGAAAAAATACCGGTTCCATACCAAAACCTGCTATAATGTAGGCACTGACGCAAAAATATTCAAATGATAGCCTGTCCCGAACGCAGCTCTCTGTGGGCGCTAACAGTCAAAAGATATGACCTATGTGACTGCATCTGAAGCCCTGCAGCAGGAAACATCAGCAGCACCATCTGCAGTCTGTGTGTAGCTGCACACCTGTATGGTGATAGTGACAGTGAACTGTGATATTTATGTTTTTTTGAAGAGGTGAGGGTGCATCCTGTCATTTGAGTTCAATTCTTGAGTAAAATATTTAAGTTATTGCAGGTTTTATGGCCCCGATCCTACATACTGTACCCTGTTTGATAAGATTTAGTTGACACTGTAATCAAATTTTCAGTACAGCAGTGTGTGTTGTTGTGTTTTTGCATTGTGAAATATGACACCACCACGTATCTTTACACACTTGACTGCGTGAAGGAGAGTTTGCAGACACAGATCAGTAAACCAGGTCAGCAGAGCCTTTTGAAGTTGAGAAGTGAGTCCAGCTGGACCATCCACACTCACACACACGTGTACACACACACACACACACACACACACACACACTGTCAGTTGTGTGCTCACCTGGTGTGTGTGTGTTTTGCCCTTCAATTCTCCTCCACACACGCCCTCCTCTCCATCTTTACATCGTCGCTCCCCTCAGGTCACAGACTGCTGTTGCCGAGATAACGATGGGGGATGCTGCCCGGTTGCCATAGTGACACACTCCCTGCGGGGTGTGTTGGGATGGTTTATCTTGCCAACCTCTTTTTTTTTTTTTTAACAGCTCCAAAGTCAATGCCATGCACTGCTGATCTTACATACACAGGGGGTGGACAAAATAATAGAAACAGCAGAAATTAGACAAATCTGAAGCAGCTTTACTTGTTCAGATTCCTCTCAATTCAAATTATGTTTCTTCTCTCTGTCAAAGCTGCTAGTTTTGTGCTGTTTTGACTCTTGATTTGACGTTTTTTTTACCTCTTAAATAATACATTTCTGAAGGGAAGTTCTGCTATGAAAACAGTTATAAAGTTGACATTGTCCTGTGTTTGTTGAGACTGGGTTGCAGAGATGTTTATTCAGTCCTGGGCCGTCCTGTTCCTGTAAATGGGATTCAGCATGTTCCTCCACTGTTTTTTTCTTTATTACAGGGTTTGCATAAAGTCTTGAAAGTTTGGAAAATGCTTAATTTTAACCGTTACATGTTTTAATGTGAGGAATAGCTTGAATTTCAACATAATCTGATATTTTATCTGCACAATCACAAGATGTGGCAAAGACAGGAAATGTTTGGTTTAGGTCTGCTGAAAGTCCATGAGTTTTTTCTTTTAAAAAGCTGTACAAACAATATTCATAATCTTCAGAATATTTGAAAATCAGCCCTGTTAGTTGCCTGAGAACCTGACACAGTGCTAATCAGCGTTCAGCTTAAAATAACTCTGAAGCTTCTTCATGCAGAGACTCCTGTTGTTTTGATGGACTAAGAGGGATGAAAAGATCCAGGCTGCTTCACGTGTGTGTTTGTGTGCTGCATCACAAAGTGCACTAGTATGAGGAGTGTTTTTTAAAGGAGAAAGACTGATGAAAGTAAATGGGAGAAGGAGGAAGGACAGAAGTTAAAAATGTTCAAAATATTGCAAACAGCATGAGAGGTGTGGATTTGAGTGACGTGACTTGGACTCGATTCAGATTCAAGTCACAAATTTGATGGCTTCAGACTCGACTTGACAAAATTAAAAAAAGACTTGCAACTTGACTTTGACTTCAACACCAATGACTCACTTGGACTTGAGCCTTTTGATTTGAAAATACTTGATACTTTTGATTTTGTTGTTGATTTTGTAAATCAATGAGGCTGGAAACTGACTGTTATGACAGGTTTAGGACTTGAAACTCAAAGTTTAGGACTTGGGACTCGAATTTGGGACTTGAATGCAAAGACTTGAGACTCAAGTGTGACTTGCAAAACAATGATTTGATCCAACCTCTGAATGTTGCAGCAGTTCCACAATTTAGATTTTCCTCTCTGAGCTTTCCCCCATCATTGTACTGCTGCACCTTAATTGACCCTTCTTAAGCCCCGCCTCCTTTTGCTCTGTGCTCCAATAACAGTTGAGACTGGCACAGTAAAAGTCACATATAGGGTCACGATCTTAAGGTAGCTAACTAGCTTGCTAATGATGTAGATTAGTTATGTAGCATTTTGCTAACATTAGCTAACTGCAGATTTTAACTATATACACTCTGTCACTTTAACAGTTTCACTAGCAACATTTTATAATCATCAAAATTTGGTTTTCTTTTCAACATAGACAAGCCTAGCACATAGCATATCTAAGAACAAGAAACAGGAAAGGAGACATTGACTGAGGTTCGCCAGGTACCAAGCTTGCTCAACTGTCATTGGAGCACAGAGCAAAAAGGGGCGGGACTTAGGAAAGGTAAATTATGACACATATGTAGGTGATGGCATATAACAGGGCTCTGAAGATGACACAGCCACACAGAAACCAGAATATGAATGATTAAAGGGATCAGTTATAATTAATGGATCTCTCACATTCTCACACACACACACCTACACACACACACACACACACACACACACACACACACACGCTCGTACGCTCACACACACACAGCCTCCTACAGCAAAGAACAGATTAGAGAGGAAAGCTGTTGTGCCGCCTCCAGTTAAAAGCAGTACAGTGATTCTTCTTCACATCAAAGGTAGCGTGGGCTCACACACACAACGCACACCACACACCACGCACACACAGAGTTCATAAAGCCTATATAGTACATTTCCCATATGCTCAGTTGGGTAAAGATGTGTCACATTTCCATACTCACTGAAGCGTTCAGCGAGTGACCTTATAGCTGTATGGACTGTACAGTATGTGTGTATATTTTAGGGTTGTCACTGACTTCTGTTTGAACATGAGGAAAAAAAAAGCAGTATTAAGTCTGTAATGATCTGTTTAGATTCAAACCTCACAGTGTAAGTGCCTGTAAGTGCTTTGGAGAGCAGACCTGACCCGCTGCACGCTGTGTTGCCCTCCACAATTACAATACAGCTACGTTCACACTGCGGGAAAAAAGATCTGTTTTTTTCCACACACAGTATGAACAGCACTTGAAATCACATGGAATCTGATATTTTATCAATTCTGATATGGCCCACTTTTATATGTGGCTCTAAATCAGATGCAGGTCTGATTTTTGCAATGTGACCTCGGCAGGCAGGAGTCACTCTGTGAAAACAAACCTGGGATGTATTATGAGGGTTCTTAGCAGCCATCGCTTTAAATACTGGAGTGGGTACCTCAGAAGTACAGTACTTGAGTAAATGTACTGCACTTTATCCAGCACATCATCATCACCCTCATCATCGCCATCATCACCACGTCTTTCTCCACATTCATCTTTATTTTCCTCCTCTCATCCTCTCATTCATCATCCCCTTCTCCACTTTATTTTCTCTCCTTGTTTCCTTCCTTCCTCTTCTCCTCCACTTACATGCCCATCTGTGCTCACACACACACACACACACACACACACACACACTGAGCTGTTTCTAGGTCATGGGGGCTTTATATGAATAATAAACAGCTGTCTGCTTTAAAGAGAATTATTTATAGAGCTCTCTCTATCGTTCTCTCAATCTTAAACGCTTCCTGTGTTTCTTTCTCATCCCCTTCTCTCCCATCCTTTGTGCACGCCGCTGTCTTTCTTATCTGTCATCAGTTTAATCCCTGACTTTTGCTCTCTTTGTTTTTTCGTCTATAATCCCCTCCTCACCCTCTCTTTTTCTGCCTGCAGGACTTTGCTTTTCTGCTGGTTTGTTGTGATGCTGCTACAACTATAACAGTCTCTATAGCAGCAGCAGCAGCAGCAGCAGCAGTAGTAGTAGTAGTAGTCATTGTCGTGAGCAGACACAGATTCTTTTATCAGAGTTGTCTGTTGCACGGGATGTGAACAGCTACAAGTCATCAGTCAGAATGTTGCAGTGGGTGAAAGCCACTGTTTGGTTAATCTAGGCAACAAAAGTTTGAACACGCTCAAAGTGTCCCAGGGTCCAAGTTCCCAAAACCCCATGTTCATAGGTCCTATGTTCCAAGAGTCCCCAATTCCCAGGGTCCTGTGTTCCAAGACTCCATGTTTCCAGGGTACCATGTTCCAAGGGTCCTGTGTTCTCAGGGTCCTATGTTCCCAGGATCCTATGTTCTCTGGGTCCTAGGGTTCTCAGGGTTTTATGTTTCAGAGTCCTATGTTCCAAGGGCCCTGTGTTCTCAGGGTCCTGTGTTCCAAGGGTCCTGTGTTCCAGGGTACTATGTTCCCAGGGTCCTATGTCCTCAGGGTCTAGGTTCTTAAGGTCCTATCTTCTCAGGGTCCTATGTTCCCAGGATCCTATGTTCTCGGGTTCTACGTTCTCAGGGTCCTATGTTCCCAGGGTCCTGTGTTGTCAGGGTTCTGTGTTGTCAGGGTCCTATGTTCCCAGGGTCCTGTGTTCCAAGTGTCCTTGTGCTCGGAGTATTATGTTCCCAGGGTCCTATGTTCTCTGGGTCCTTAGGTTCTTGGGGTCCTATATTCCCAGGATGTTTTGTTCTCAGGGTCCTATATTCCCAGGGTCCTATGTTTGCAAGGTTCAATGTTACCAGGGTCCTGTGTTCTATGCTAACCTCTAACCCTAACCCATTATGTGCTATATAGAGCAGGGGAACATAGGAATGACTCCTATTTAGAAGATATCTGTTCATTCAGTCCAATATTAACCCACAACCTGTTCTTATTCCAGCTCATCAACTATCAACATCTTTTAGTGGCTGTATGAGACCCAGCCTTGGTTAACTTTGTGTAATGGTTATTGTGTTGTGTTAAGTTTAGGCAAAACCTACTTGGGCAGGTTTATGATAAGACCATATTTGGGATTACAATAGGTACACTCTGTTAGTACATCACGTGACATCACTTAGTGATTTGCAGACAAAATCACTCCACGTATTTCACATCATGTACCTTAAACTTTTAATTTAATCAAGGGATATGAAGCCCAGTGAAAGTCCTGCGTTAGTTTGAACCATCTATCCACCTCACCTCCTCAGTGTGCAGACTGTCTCACTCTTTGTACTTCATCGACAGCCTGTTGCGTCGATGGTGAGGGGCGGTGACAAAATGGTGGTGTTTGACAAGGTGGGATGAGAACAGGCTGAATTAGCCTGTGTGGTACTGAACTAAATTTACAGTGACACAAACACGCAAATGTAACATTTGTCTCCTTATTTCAAATAAACAAATATTAACGCAGTGATCCTGGGATCTTGCGAGACTTTGTGTAACGTTTATAGATGCGGTAAACTGGACTCTGCTTGTTAAAGAAATGATGTGTTCTTGGAGAATTTTCCTTCACAGCTGCATGTCCTCTTGTAGACATCCGTTGTGTGTGTGTGAGAGAGAGAGAAGAGACGGGTATTACCATTCGGGCTCAGTCCAGATGACATCATGCTGTTTCAGCCTGAAGCTTATAGTCTGGCCCCCGTCTGACTTTCTGCTGACCTCACCTCCCCTCCCTCCACCCTGTCTCTTTCTGCGAGTCACTCTCTGCTTTTCCTCTTTCTCTGTCCTGCTGATTTCTCGGCTCTTAGCATCACCAAAAACCTCCTTTTCTCCAGTCGTCTCTGTTTATCCACCCTCCTTTTTCACTCACATTGATTTTCGTCGTAAGAGAGGTAATATATGATGAATCACAATGTTTGTTTACAATATCTTCTGGGTGGAAAACCCCTGCAGCATGTTTTCTTTTTTCAGATTTTTCAACACTTATGTATCTCTTCATCTAGAAAACATGTTTTTTTTAATCAAGATCTTTTTATTGAAGTTTTTCATTGTACCAAAAGTGCATTGCTGAATGGTCATTACAGAACTGTGGAATAAGGATGAGCATATATCAACAGCTGCTAGCACAGATGTACCCATATAAACACAGATTGAACAGGTACAAGTTACAAGAAAATGTAACAGAGAAAAAGGGAGAAAAACAAATTACACATATAAAAAAAAAATAAAAATATCTAAAATAATCCCTTCCCAGTCACTACTAATATATTAGACATAGTACAAGCTCACTGCACCATCAAGCGCCTGTGCTAGGGGTAAGTGAAGAATGCGCAGCATAGTTGCGCCTAATGGTCAAGCCTTTGCAGGGTCTGGACTACATTTAGAAAGGGACCCCACACTTTCTGGAATTTCCCATTTGATTGTTGGAGTGAGTATCTAATTTTCTCCAGTTTTAAGCAAGCCATGACGTCTTCCAGCCATTGTGCGTGAGTGGGTGTGGAAGCATCCCTCCATCTGAGCAGAATTGCTCGTCGAGCCAAAAGGGAGGTAAAGGATAAAATACGACGCGGTTAACTGCTCCTCACCCTCCACGATCCCAAACAAAGGAGTCAAGGGGTTTGGTTCTAATTTAGTGTTTAACACCCGTGAAAGTGTATGAAAAATTTCCCTCCAATATTTGTTGAGGCTGGAACATGACCAGTACATATGAATGAGAGAAGCTTCAGCGAATTTGCATTTGACACAATATGGGCTAACCTCAGGGTACATTGAAGATAATTTTTGCTTTTGAAATATGAGCCCTGTGCACTACCTTAAACTGAATTAAGCAGTGACATGCACATAGGGAGGTTGAATTAACCAGTTTAAGTATGGAAGTCCAAGTGTCTTCTGACAGAGAGAGACCCAAGTCCTCCTCCCATGCCGTTCTGAGCTTATCTGTGGGACATGCCTGAGATCCAGCACCATGCTATATAGAGCAGAAATGACCTTTTTTTTAGATGGATTTAAAGAAAGGACTGTATCGACAATGGTCAAATCTGTTGATATTGAAGAGCTGGACGACTGAGAAAGAACAAAATGCCTTGCTTGAAGATACCTGAAAAAATTTGACTTAGAGAGACTGAATTTTTCCACTGCTCAAATGATGCCAAGGTGTTGCTTATGAATAAATCTTTAAAACGCACAATACCCTTCCTGTGCCATTCTTGGAAGATCAAATCCTGAGAGTATGGTTTGAAAAAATGGTTTGATGCAATGGGGCTTAGGAAGAAAACATGTTTTAAACAGTTTCGCCACATTGTCAATCTTTGATTTGTCGTCTCTGGGAGAAGACCAGGCTGCATGTTTTTTCTTGCTTTCTCGTTGAGCAGGGATTCAGCCAGGTCCTCCGCATGCTGTCCAAGTACCCCAATCGCCTGGACTAGGCTGCCAACTTCACACCTAGCCAGAGACTACGGATGAAAACTACCCTTTTTGGCTAATTCTGGCGTAGTTACAGTAATGTTTATTAATATGCACACTCGCTGAGAAATAAATAAATAAAGTTGCTAAACTGAAAAAAACTTGATGGCCTCAGAGACACTTTAGCTGAAACTAACTTCTCTGCAACCCGCAGTGAAGAAACTGGCAGAAACCACTAAGTGCAGGGCTTCCAAAGCAGTTCAGCACTTTTCCTTCAGAACTTAAGATAAATAGCCCTATAATAAAAGATAGCTGACATATCCTTCTGCTTTTTTTCCCCAGTAGTCTCAGACTTTTTCCTTGGTAGGCTGTGGTTATTTTCCAGTGGAACAGTTAATGAGATTGCTTCTTTTTTGGTGTTTTGGATTGAAATCAATGGAGACCTAAAGTTTGAATTTGATAATTCTGTTGCATTTGTTGAACACTTTTTAAATTTTGCTCCCTGGGAGACTAATGATAATAATATTTCAACTGTCGAGTTATTTGGCATTAAATGCATGCTTTTTTAATGATATAGGATGATAATAATCAACATTAATATTCAGAGAAGGCAGTTAGAGTCAGTGGTTGTAGAAGATGTCTTGTCAGTGTCACGTTTTGCCTCACCTAAGCGTGAAAAGTACACGTGTGCAGGAAGTTGCACATAGATGGGCAGGTAAAACACAACACTTTCACACCGGTGAGTTGGGTTCCCGTGTTAGGGAAAGAGTCAGCGCTGATCGACACACACATTTCTGAGCTTTTGTGCTGATTGAGAGTTTGGTGAAGAGTTTTATAGTAATAATAATCTTCAATAATCTACAGTGCACTGCTCCCCAGTTTATAATCTCCTGTTTAAACCCTGATAGATAGATTAAAGGGTAATTTCTCTAACCTCAATCCCAGCATGCATTTAATATGAACAGAAATCCATTTTGATCACCGCCGTCTCCTCCTGTCGGTTTCCAGTTTGACACCGTGGAGATGTGCCCACTGAGATGTCCTGAAAAGGCCACCGTACAGAGAATAGATTTAGGATTTGTACCCCACTTTTAGTAAAGAAGTGAGAATCAATAGTCAGTTTCACTAGAGAAATAGTACGGCTTCAGACTTTGTTGTTTTGTTGCAGTAAATTCATTCTAACCTACAGGTTAATGGATTTCACAGCTGGGTGATAACAGAAGGTCAAACTGCTTCAATCTGGAAATGTCGGCTAAACTGTAATCTCTGCCACCTTCATTTAACCTCAGCCACAGAGGTCATGGAGTGTACAATACATTGAGATGTGGGTGGGCATGCATATATAATTGATTTTATATAATGCAGTGAGTATGTGCTTGCATGTACTGTGGGTGTGAGTGTAATCGTGAGTCTGTTGCGCTGGACAAAGACAATGATGGAGAGGGCAACAGAGGTCAAACTGAGAGAGAACAGCTGCTACAGTGTGAAATATCAACACTTTAGACCGGAAAGTCAGGACATTTTGTTCTGTTCTTGCTTCTCTAAAAGGCTGTTTGAGAGGTTAGACTTGGTTATGGGTTAGGGTTAGTCTAAGGCTAAGAAAACAGCTATGTCAATGAATGTCCTGCTTTTTTAATCCAGGCACAAGCAGAGTTCCCACAGTCATTAATCAAACCAAGTAATCTGCTTTACAGACATACACACACACACACACACACCACACACACACCACACACACACACACACACACTTGAGCAGATAAAGCAGCTCTATCAGTCATCCAAAAGAGGTTTGTAACACTTGTTTCTGGTGACGGCGGGACTCAACCTCTGTTATTTTTCTCAAACGCCGTCATTAGGAAGCAGCCGATTTGGTCACTTGATCTAAAGCGGCATGGTTGTGCTTTTTAGTCGCACTGCAGTGTTTACAGACAACAGTGAACTATTAGTCTGAAATACTGTGAACGTGTGAGATGTTGATGTAGAAGAGATTTAAAAAACACTTCTAAGCTCTTGTTCTGAACTGAACTGCACTCGTAGTTTGTTTGAGAGGGATCCACTCACAATTCTTGATAACTTCTACCTAGTGTCTGATAAATTCCTAAGGCCCTATGTTCCCAGGGTCCTATGCTCCCATCATCTTAGGTTCCCAAGGTCCAGTGTTCCCCATCATCCTAAGTTCTCAAGATGCTTTGTTCTCAGGGTCTAAGTTCCCAAGGTCCTATCTTCCCAGCTCCTAAGTTACCAAAGTCCTATGTTCTCAGGGTCCTGTGTTTTCAGGCTCCTACGTTACCAAGATCCTATTTTCCCATGTTGCGTGTTCCCAAGGTCCTATGTTACCAGGTCCTATGCTCCCATCATCTTAAGTTCCCAAGGTCCTATATCCCCAGTGTTGTAAGTTCCCAAGGTCCTATGTTCCCAGAGTCCTAAGTTCCCAGGTCCTACATTCCCAGTGTTCATTGTTCCCAGCGTCTTAAGTTCAAAAGTCTCATGTTCCCAGCATCTGAAGTTCCCAGCATCCAAGGTTCCCAATTTCATGAGTTCCCCAGGCCCTATGTTCCCAGGGTCCTATGTTCCCAGCAGCCTAAGTTCTCAAAGTCCCATGTTCTCAGGGATCTAAGTTCTATGCTACCCTTTTGTCCCTACCCCTATCCCATTATGTGCCATATAAATCTGGGAACATAGGGATATCTGCTGTTTAGCAGGTATATGTTTATTATGTTCGGCATGTTAGCTAACCGTGTTAGCATGCGAGCATTAAATACAAAATGCAGCCATGGCTGATGGGGATGTTATTAGTTTTTCAGGTATTTCATCATAAACCAGGATTCTTAACATCAGCATGTTCATTGTGATTGTCATCACGAACACATTAGCACGCTGACATTTGCATTTAGCTCAAATTAGTGCCGTGTCTAAGCCTTTTTGCTTTTTTGCTCAAATGAACAAAAAACTGACACATACATTCTCTGTCTTTCAGGGCCTTGTACACATATGAGGATGACAGCAATGATTTGACACTGGCATCATCAGGAGGTAAGTTCATGCTTTTCTGTCATCAGTCCAGTCCGAGAATTTAATGTGACATCCTGCTCTTATTCTTTTCTGCGTTTTAATGAACATGGCTGCCTGTTAACATGCCAGCATCATGTGTGGTAGTAATTTGCTGCCGCAGACCCGCAGCGGTAGCTCTGATGAGCTCTGCAGGTTCTGCTTTCGCTTTGGGGCGAAAATTAACATCTTCTTTGTCTGCTGATTGTTACGGAGCCATCGCAGAGCTGGATTCATTATTACTACAGTTAATGACGCGCTGCATGATCATTACAGCTTAATGGGACTCCATTTGATACACACATACATCACAGACTGTCCTCCAGAGTGTAATAATACCGCTGCAACATGGTATGTGCCGTGTGAATGAATGCCACATATAATAGGAAGTATACATATAGACATAATCCTTATACACTGGAAGTGGAGTGCTGCTCTGGCCACATATTTCTGTCCAAACCGAGTCAGTGAGATAAATAACGTAGCTCAACCTGAACATGACAGGTACTCTGGAGTCAGTGTAAGATGAGGCAATGACTTTGTGTTACCCTGTCATCGCAATTTATATAGCACTTTTCTGGTGTTAAACCACCAATGTCACATTCACCCATTCACTCACACAATCGCACACATATGGAACAGCCATCGTGGGGCAGTTTGACAAGGACTGTTTGACGTGCAGACCGGAGGAGCCGGGTGATCAAACCGCCAATCATTACTGAGCCACAGCCACCACATAATCCAGCCAGTGTGGTTTAGACCGATCCGCCACAACATTAACACTGACAACTGAACAGTCAGTTCCTCAAGTTGATGAGCTGGATGCAGGATTGTGATGGCTACACGACCAAGTCAGAGCGTCTCCAAAACGGCTTGTGAGGTTCCTGCTGTGGTTTGGTTAGTACCTGCCTAAAGCAACACATCATCATACCTAAACAATGGAATAGATGGAATGCCAGTTACCCCCAAAATGACATGAGTACCAGCACCGACAGGCTTAGTCGACCTTCACTATGTTGTGTAACTCACGTGACTTTATACAACGGGTTTATGTTGTAAAATGGTTGCCATTTGGTTAGGGCGCATACACAATATTACAATATTAGGCAGGTGGTTTTAATGTTGTGGTTGATCAGCATATTTGTCATTGTCATGTTTGATGTCCTTTATCCCAGTCATTCCTAAAGACTGGGTCGGACTCAGCTGGGTCACAAGAGATTTTATTTGGTTCACCAAATAAATAAAAAACTACGAGAATAAGCAAATTTAAGGTTTAAAATTCATATATGTTAAAATGCACTTATTTTGTCTCATTTATGTTTTGGGCTAAAATGTCCCAATTTTTTTCATGATGAGAGGAAATTAAAATAATAAGATGGCCTATTAATTTAGCCTAAATAAATGTATTTCTCATTTACGAAGTGTTTAAAATGTGTATGATTTCAATAAAATGTGTAAAGATAACACAAGGTGATGCAGGAATGGCAGTAAAAATGGTCAGGAATGTTGATTCACAAATGAACTCTTCCCAGGATTTATTGTTAGGGTCTAAATTGAGTTGTGATAGTTTGTCATTTTTAAAAAGTGGGTCCACAGAAAAAAAAAGTTTGGGAAACACGGCTCTATCCTGAGGTACGATACGTGAATATTTACTGCCTGAAATAGTCTATGTGTTGCGTTCATGTGTTGACATGTAACAACAAACTCCAGCCAATGTGACTGAACTCGACCCGAACCTGAACGTCATTTCAAATTTTTTGTCTGTTAGAAAGGAACCAAATTTATCAGATTTATCAGACATAATTCATGATGTAATTTCTCTTTATCTCACAAAAGGCTTTGATGTGTGTGTTTGATGTGTGTGTTTGAAATAGTGGGTGGATACCAGACCCGAGCACCACCTGTCAAGATGACATTACGTAACGTGCGCATTGAAAACAATCGACCTGTAGTCTTTTGATGGTCGTTTACAAGCTGCCCCACCCACACATGTGTGATCAGGGTTGTTGTGCGTCAGGGTAACACACGCTCTTACAACACACACTGACATTAACTGCGTTAGGCTCGGGTCAAGTTAAGATATCAAAACGCAGGATTCCTGTTGGGCTCAGGTTGGGCTTGGTGACTTCTCTCTTGGACCTGCACTCTAGTGTGAATGTTTCCTCTGGAACACACACACAGTGGAAGGAAATTTCTGAGAACAATAAACAGATAAATATAAAAACTGGAGCAATGTATAATTAAATATATTCACAGTAAAGCACAAACTGTAACTTAATAGGTCATAACCAACATGTTCCACTATAATTTTAATATACTGTTCTTACATTAAAAGGACAAAAACACACAATTTACCGTAATAAAGCTGTGAAGTGAGAGGAGTATTCTTCCCCACTTTAAATCCATTTTAGGAGTTTTATTTTACTGATCTCCTTAATGTTTCTCAGCACATAAACACACGAGTCTCCCTGGATAATTGAACCATATTACAGATTTATGTTAGAACCATCATTTTTAAATTATTTCAGCTATGTTTCTGGAAAAATCATTTTTGCCTTTTACAAATGGCTCTAAAGGCTACAACACGTTATCTTTAGCTGCTGTTGCTATGGAGAAGAAGCTAGCCAGGGGCACAAATTCAGTTGCTGCTGCTAAAAACAAAACACGTCGCCATAGTAACTGAATTCATCCAAAACTGACCAGTTTAAACTGTTGTTTGTGTTTTTACCAGGTTTTAGTCTTAAAAGACATAAAGCAGAATCTGAAGCTCTATGATTGGATGTTTCTGACTGAAACGCACCTCGGGAGTCTTTAATCAAAGATTCAATCAAAGAGCCAGATATATTTTCTAACCTTACAGGTCATTTCCTGCACTGATGATTAAAGAGTTTCATGTCAATCCAGGCTGTAAAAGTGCTCCAACCCACAGTCACTAAACAATAATTGTGTTTCCATCCACCTGTTTTTATGGAAAGCTTCAATTTCAATTTGTGAATAAAAAAAAATCACTTGGCTGACAGAGAAATGTTGGTTCATTGATAAAAACAAAATGTGACAAAGGTCACCGGAAGCTGAGTGAATAAATGATGACACACATCAATCATGTGACTTAAATGTCACTTGTTCTTCCAGTGAAGACTGAAAACATCACGATGAGAAGACTTTAACACTCTCACGTTCATACATGAAACTAACAGAAATGTCTGATTTGCATCATGTTGCATCTTCGATCTTTGACCGGAGCTCCTTTAATAACGTAATCTTGTTGTGTCTTCTTCTTCTGCAGTAGTTTAATGACACTGAATGAGAATGAGCTCCACCTGCTGTTTATCTTCACTAACTCTTAATCAAGTAACAGTGGTGGATGGAAATGCTGATTAATTGGTTTGATTAAAATTTGCATTACATTTAGATGGACAGGATTTTGACTTGGACAGGAACCCGAAAACCTCCTCCATCGATCGCCAAACTACAGCTGATTTGAACCACTGGCACGTCCTTTTTCCTGCATTCTGTGAACATTATAATTGCTGAAGCACAAAATTCAACGAGTCAACAAACCTGAAATAAACAGTGATACAGTGAGTTAAGATGTAAATATGTTAAATATAAGTATAAATTTAGTAGAATATAGGCACCATGTCTGGAGACGCTTCTCTGTTGAAATGTTTGATGTGCAAAGTGTTGAATTCAGGTGACAAGTAGTATAAACAGCAGAAAGTCTGTGTATGAAGGAGGTGGGGTGAAGGGACAGGTCAAACAAACACAGGTCAAAGGACTAACGTTGACCTCTTTTTAACTTTTGATTATGGCAAAAATCATGATTATTCTTTGATTTGAGAACATTATTATCATTTATTTAACTTTTTTTAACATGATGACTTTGAACTTTCAGTGAATGAAAAAAAAAATATTTTCATGAAAAATATGTATAAGTTATTTAAACAAAAATGTGTAAAAAATAATGGATAAAAATAAAACAACACTAAAGGTCATTGCTTAAAACTGCTGACAAATATATGGTATAAGTTCGTAATTTAACACAAACAGCAGCGAACCAGTAACTCAGCAGCATCCTTTCCCGCCTGCCTTGCTTAAATTCAGTCAACATGAGTTTAAAGCAAAACTGGCTGGAAAGAAAGTGTGCGCTGCATTTCCAACACAAAACACAACACGCCACCACGACATGCGGCACAGTAATTATTTTATTTAGGTTGTCTTGTTTTAATGACCATGGGAAGCCAAAATACATATATAAGACTTGGGAGTGAGAACATGTGAGAACCAGGCAACAGCTCCCCCTGTTGGCCATTTAAAACCACCTAAAGGAACACAATAAGGTTATCAGTATTTTTCTTATTGTCAATAAAAAGGCCAAAAACACACAACAGAGGTTTTTATGGCAGCCATATTGTTATGAAACAGTAGTGTGAACACAGGTGTTACCAGTGATACTAGTTAAGGTCTCATTCCATTTAGTGCAGCAGAGCCTTTCCAGCGTGACCTGAGTGGAATGTGACCTTCATTAGTGTCATTGGTTGCACAAATGATTACAGTGTTTAATGTCAAAATGGCTGTTGGGAAAAAGGTCTATGGATTGATCCAAGTATTGTGTGTGTGTGTGTGTGTTCCTCTGTGTCAGAGCTCTAAAACACGTCAGTGAGCCACACTGTTGCTCTGGGTGAAACATGTATTGCTCCACCACTGAAAATAGTCCCCAACAAAGTACAGTTTTCTTCTGTTTTAGTAAGGTTGTTCGAAACTACAGTGCACAGCTGTTTTAGGAAATAACTGAGCCTTTTTAGATAAAAATGAAACTATTTATATTTGAGGTTTTCCATGATTTTTGAGCCACGAAGTGGACAGACAGATTGTTGGCTTTGGTCTTTTCTGAGATCTGTTGGTAATATGAAGAATGCACCATAAACACAATAGATTTAGTTAAAGACTCGGACATGTCTTGTGGTTTTACTTTGATTTGCTTGTGATGAGAACCACAGCTTGTTCTGTGAGTCTAATGTAATCATCAGTGCAGAATTCCTGAATATAAAATCACCGATCACATGAGAGGAATAAACTGGAGCGACTACAGTCAAGTGTCTGCATCACTAATGCTGGAGAGATGCTGCGTGATAAAGAGCCTCTTCTGCCAGAGTTTCCTTCATGTCATCAGCTTTTCCTGAGAGAGACGTGAATATTTCAGCAGTGATGGAGAGGAAACACAGTTTGCTCATCTGCACTGTAAACCTCAGAGGAATCTATTTTCAGATCAGAGAGCAGAAGAGCACGGTCATGTTGGTGTGTTTGTACAAGCGCGTGTGCGTTTGTAGACATCTCTGACATCAGACGGTGCGGAGACATGAAGAACAGGATCATAATCTGAGGCCTGGAACATGTTGCTGCTGATCTGCCAAAACAAAAACTACAGACAATGCAGTCACGTTCATTGATATTAAAGGTCCTGCATTCAAATTACTGAAAGGGATAGTTTGGTTTATTTGAAGGGGGGATGCATGAGGTATTTATCTGTAGTCAGTGTATTACAGTAGATGGAGTTTGGAGAAGCAGAGAGGAGTACCAGCACTGATGCTAAATGCCTCCCTAAAAAGAAATCATTCAGTGTAAGTGTACCCTTATTTAGAATATTTTCTCCACTTCATATTGCCGTCATACAGCCTTTTCTGATGGGAAACCGCTGTTATGTAAGGCAAATATCTCTCTCTCCAAACCAACCAAACTTCATTCACAAAAACGGTAATTTTACCTCGCAGAATATAGGAGTATCTGGTGTACTGCTGTCTCGATCGATTAGTTTGTTTGTGTCACTGTGTTTTAAAAGGTTAGTACGGGTTCACTGAAGTGACACAGTAACCCAAACAAACAAACAGATCGAGGCAGCAGTAAACCAGCAGCTCCCACCTTCTCTGAGGTTAAATTGCTGTTTTTGTCAGTGGGTTTGGTTTAGCGAGAAAGAGGGATATTTGGCTTCCGTTACAGCATTTTTCTGTTGAAAAGACTGTCTGACGGCAAGGTGAAGCAGGCAAAATATTCTGTGTACACTTGAATTAATAGTTGTCTAATAAAACTGTTGTGGTGTTGTGCATCGCTAAGCTATCCTACACTGTTACTCCTGTCTTGCTCTCTCCAAACTGAGGAGTGCCAACTGCCATCTACTGTAGGTGATACACTGATTATGGATAAATACTTATATCACCCACCAAGTCAAGTAGTTTATAAATGTTGAGTATAATTATTTACAGTCATTCCCAAACACTGGGTTGTGACCCTCAGGTGGGTCCCAGGAGATTTTATTTGGGTCCCCTAAAACATAAAAGACTATGGAAGAAATCTGCAAAATTTAAAGTAGGCTAAATGTCCCTTTTGCTTTTGAGTTTTGAGCCCAAGTCAAACTCTAAATAATCTCAACAACAACTCTTTTTAGATTTTTAGAACAAAGTTTTTTAGATTTATTTTCTTGATGAGAGGAAATAAAAAGATTGAAATGCATTTATTTTATTTATTCATGAAGTATTTCATGTGTATATGCACCAATTAACTCTCTCAAGATTTATGAATAAGGCCTGTTGTGATGGTTTGTCGTTTTTGAAAAGCAGGTCCCCAGAAAAAAAGTTTGGGAAACGCTAGTGTATTATGTTCAAAATGTCTTTTTACTGATGTACCATATAAATATGTAAGAAGCATTTTAATTGTTTGATGTGGTTGAGCTCATTTTAACAGCTTTATATATCCACTTTAAGGTATTTTAATCTGTCACAATGCATTATTATATGATTCTACTGTGTGCTAGTTAACACTAACTATGGCTGTCAAATACATACAGTGGAGACGGAGTTTAAAGTAGCATAAAATGGAAATACTCAAGTAAGATTTCAAATACCTCAATTGTATTTAAGTGCAGTAACTGAGTAAATACTGAGTCCAAACATCCACCTGCCATCCAGCCATTAAAACTCAGCAAATTAAGTAACTGTTGCTGCAACTTAAATGGATTTCTTAACCCTGATAACACAATCTTAGTCATTTTCTTTTCCAGGTTGTGTTTTAAAATTCAAGAAATCTCAGAAATTTCCCAGCAGAAGTGTGTGAAGTGAGTGGAGAGGGTGGAACTTTTATTTCCACAGTCAAGAGCAAACTTTTATGTAGAAAATATATCATTTCTGGCGCCTCCTGTGAATTTCTTTCAGTCTTGACCAAATTTTGTGCATTGCCTAATCCAGGTGACATTTATTAATTTCTTTTTTTTTTTTTTGCTATCATTTACTGGTTTTATATAATTTGCAGCCAGGCTTAGGTGACTGACTCCTGTATGAACTCTGAGAGATCCTGAAAAAATTGTTTCATTCCACAAATAAGTGGTGCTACAGCAACATAATAACTGAGAGTCTGACTGCACAAAGCCTCAGTGTTCCCAGACAGGATTTTAGGTATTTTGAATGATTGTTTATTCCAACGTGTGCAGATCCAGATGGAGATTGAAAGTTCAGAACATTTTCTGTATAACACATTCAGAGGATTGTCTGGTCTTGGCAGAGTTGCATTATCTCTGATTGTTTTCTAGTTTCTTTCATGTGCAGATTAATTTGTTCATCCTTTACCAGTTTGCGTATTTCGATCAGGACGTCCACAGCTCGTCCCTGACGGAGGGATGACTGTGACCGCTGTGCTGTAATAGTCCTGATGTCTCTTCTTCTGTGGTGCAGGAGGCGGTCTGGCGGAGATCACGCTGACCTTTGACAACGCCAGGGTGATGTACGGCTTCTGCAGCCTGAAGGAGCCCACCTCCGCCCTGCCACGATACATCCTCATCAACTGGGTGAGTCGCCGGGTCAGGGAGGAGACGAGAGGGGGAGGGGCGGTGCATGACGCAACGCCAAACACCCTGGGCGCACACAACACACACACACCACACACACACACACACACACACACACACACACAACACACACAGAACTGTCCTCAAAAGCATTACCAGGGAATATCAGAGTCATTAAGGGTCAGTGCACATTTTTAATCGAGCAGTTTGTTTAACGAGGACGCACCGTGTCAGGGACGTGCAGGACCTGAAACCAGGTTCTGTCATCCAATCACAAAGCTGCAGCATCAGCAAGAAAAGTCGCACCAGCAGCAGTTTAGAGCTGCAGATGTACACTCACTGCTACACCTGTACAATCTAATGCAATCCAAAGCACCTGTTCTGTTAAGTTCAAGTTATTTTGTAAGGTTTTAATTCAATTATATGTTGTTGACATGTTTATAAATGGATATAATTAATTACAAACACATCCCAGTATAATGTAGTACAGCACAAAGCCAAAGGATCCCTCCTTTGATGCTCTTCCTGACTGTATTTTTTCCTTTCAAAGATTTTTTTTGGTCAGTATAAATGAAATTGACTTGATTTGTGATGGGAAATTTGACTGTTCTCCTGGCAAAACAAAAGATGGAAAGTGACAGTTAATTTTATAAGGTGACAAGTTTTCTGAAGCTTCATTTCCTGGGAGAGGTTTTGTTTTTTATTGTGACTTTGACGTGATCGATGAGAGAACATTTATGAGAACGTTTAATTCGAAAAATAAGGTTTAAACTAAACTCTTTTATCCAAAGTGTGACTTTTATTATCTCAGAGCGGCGTTAAAAATGTTCCTCATGCCAAAAAAGTCAACTAAAGTCACACTTTAACAACAGCTTATAAAATGTGATCCATTGATCTGTATCTGCATGTGGCTAGGATGTGTGTTACATAATAATAATCCCTTAATTTATATAGTGCTTTTCTAAACAAGTTACAAAGCATTTTACATACAATTTTTTTAGGGGCACTAGGAGCAGTTAATAGCATGTAATGATAAATAAAACACAGTGAAATATATAAAAATTAACTGTAAAATCTATAAAAAGAAAGTCTAAAATTGTGAGTTTTTAAAGTGAAATAAAGACTACAGAGTGTTAGTCTCTCTGATCTCCTCCAGCAGGTCATACCACAACTGAGGGATCCGAACAGCAAAGGCTCGGTCACCTTGAGTTTTAAGGTGTGACAGAGAAATGACCAGGAATGACCGACCAGAGGATCTCAGGTTGGCTCATAGTGGGTCAGGAGGTCAGCTGTTTGTTCTGGAACTAGCTAATCTGTTCTGAGGTGGACTGGGAGCCAGTGAAGTGATTTTAAAATTGGTGCAATGTGTTCTGAACTGCAGAAAGCATGACTGAACAACAGAATTGAGGCTGATTGAAACTGAGGTGGTTATCGAAGATAATACCCAAGTTTCTGCAGGAGCTAGTCGTGGTTGATGAGAGGCGTCCAAGATGGGAGGAGATGAAATCTTATAAGTCAGGACCTATAATATCAGATTAAGTTTAAATGTCATCTAGCTATTGATGTCTGCACATGTGAAGGT
The DNA here is from genome assembly GCA_034769285.1 of Lutjanus argentimaculatus. Classification (NCBI taxonomy): domain Eukaryota; kingdom Metazoa; phylum Chordata; class Actinopteri; order Lutjaniformes; family Lutjanidae; genus Lutjanus; species Lutjanus argentimaculatus. The sequence continues at coordinate 2,818,480 of JAWZSL010000004.1, forward strand.
TGCTTAATTGATTGCTTAATTGGTGTCATTAGTGTCAAAGAAGAGATATAATTGTGTGTCATCGGCATAGAAATGGTAACTGATATTTTTAAGGATATGACCAAGTGATAGCATATGAATGGAAACAAAAGGCCCAAGAAATGAACCCTGTGGAGCTCCATATTTTAGTGGTACTGGCACTAACTGATAATGGCCAATTTTCCACACAGAATGACCTTCACAAAGGATAGGAATCTAAAACCAAACCTTAGATGCCCACCCAATTTTTAAGATGTTCATTTAAAATATTATCATCAACAGGGTCAGAAGCCGCAGACAGATCCAACAGGAGTAAAACAGTGTGTTGACCACATTCAGCTGCTAAAAGATCATTTTAAACCCCTAAGGCCGGAGATATACTTGCTGTTTGACCATGCGTTCGAGTAGACAACTGCCTGAGTAGTGAAGTGAACTGTTTATGATGCAGCCGCTTGTCTACGCATGTTACTGCAAAACACCACTAGAGGGCACCACAGAGAACTCAGACCATAAACTGCCTGTAAAAACAAAAGAAAGAAGAAAAGTTCAGTTTTTCCATCATCTTCCACCGTGCACGTACATAGTGCTCTCAAACCTGTTTCCATTTATTTTGACATGTTTCAACGTCGACTTCCAAAACTGAACTTATCTGTCGCCAGCTGTCGTCGCAGGCATGTTTGTCACTGTGTAGCGGCAATGATACGTCATAGTTGTGGACTTGTTCAATGAGCCTGTCCTCAAAGCTTTCCGCCATTGTTGTTGCTGGTGATGTATCTCCTGACCCCTGACCCCTGTCGCTGCATTCTGCCCCCACACTGCCCCTGGTCATGTGTGTATTGCATCTTGTGGACATGTAGCATTCATTTCTGGGGACGTGCACAACCGACGCTCCAGATGGACACATGACACGCGAGGCAGACGTCATGCGTACATGAACGTCTAGTTAAAAGCAGGTACATCTCTGCCTTTAGGAGTACAGTTGTTGTGGTAGAATCAAACACTGTAAACCAGAATAAGTTAGCAGTACTCAAATAAACTGAGGCAATAACTTGCCACAATTTTGAGTTCATTAACTCAAGGTAACCAGAGCTCAAATATTTAGAGTTACTGTTATGTGTCCTCTTTGATTACAGTTAGTAATAAATAAACCATTTTATAGTGTGTTAAAATATTTGTGTTTTAAGGACATTTTAAGAGACCTTATTTCCATCAATAATCAAAAATCATGAGTTTAATAAACACTGAAGAAAGAACTCATTTGAGCATTTAGTTCTACAGTAAACTTGAAACTACATCACTTATTAATTATTCATTATGATTATGATTATGGAATAATAATAATAATGCAGTTAAAATAATGAGTGAATAAAACTTTGGACATTATAACTAGAAAATTTAATTTGTTAGCCTTTGTCAGCTTTCAAGTGACCTAAACAAGAAGATAGTTAACTGTTTTAACAGTTATTTACATTTCATAAACTTCCAGAATTGAGTCGATACAACTAGCTGGTCCCAAAGTTGAGTAAATTCAAATAGTTTTTATTTTTTATATTTCTGTTCAGCTATTGTGTAAAGTGCACAGTTCAAGACTTGTAATTTTTAATGAAAGCCCTGGTTTTAGCCATCTTTTTATGAGTGGTACAGAAACAGGAAAGTCTGCAGACTGAACTGTTTACTACAAGAGTGGGAATAACAATGAATATATTGCGGCTTAATGGGAATTATCAGTAATTGTGAAGTCGATCCAACTGGTATTTTTATGTCAAAAAGAACAGAGCAGCCCCGTCTGGCACAAAAAGGCAGCGAGTCCACAATGATGAATAAACAGCAACATTTCGGGTCAGAAAATCATTGTCAGCTGTTTCTGCGAGCTCTGTGTCTCTGTAGAGTTTTATGTGGTGGTTTTTAAAAAGACAGCAGATGTACCCCGACGCTGTAATGACGGTTAAACTTGTGACCTTCCACTTACGGGCCAAAGAGAGAGAAAAAGGGGAGTCGACTCACCACACATGTAGCAGAGTCAGAGGAATTTGTCCACCATTTAACTCATGAGGAAAAAGGAAATGTAACGGGAAGAAATGAATAATTTGAGGTTGGAGCTCATTTTATCGCAGCGAGAGTCGCTGCTAAGAGCATTTAAACACAGTCTGAGAGCGTCTGAGAGCCTTAAGATGAATGTTTTACTTTCTGAACTTGACATCAGCAGCGAGTGCATCTACATAATGAGAGAGTGCAGAGGAGAGAGGACAGAGAGGAGGAGACGAGGTGAAAAGACGAGGAGGGAGAAGAATTAAACAAGTTTACGTGCTGATAATTTTGTTTTGCAAATTGAGTTTTGAGGGAAATTTAATTTCTGCTGGGAGGAGTTTTTAAAGTATCCTAGAAATTACATGTTTGAAAGTTTTGTTTGAAAGAAATGTGAATTATGTTTTCTTTTTAACATTTTATTTGATGGGGTGTGCATAAGACTGACATGACACCGTCACAACCATGTCATGACACATGAAGTCTTTCTGAATGTTTATGAAGTGTCAGTCAGTCAGTCATAGCCATTTTTAATGTAAAGTTAACACTGTTTGAGATGTATTTGTTGTGGCAACTTGACCTTAACAAAGACAAAAATGTTATGACAACTTGACATAAACCAAAACAACAATGTCTTTGTTATGACAACTTGACGAGACAACATAACCTGTCACTGTCTTTGTTATGACAGCTTGACATTAACCGAGGCAACAATGTCTTTGTTATGGTTAATGTCAGGTTGTCATAAAAAATTCAACCTGAATGACACTTAATGACAACACTCATAACGATTTAATGTTTATGACAGTGTTCATGTCATGGTTATGACAGTGTCGTATCAGTCTTATGCACACACCTTCAATTAAAATGTTACCGTGTCATCAACATAGTGAAAAAAAAATGCTGTTAAAATAATGATAAAATAAATAAATAATTTGCTGATGTTGTTTTGTAATAAAATTTTAATTTTGTCCTGACATTTAAAGCTTCATGCAGGTTGGATTAGTTTTCTTAGGAGAGCTGATTTTAACATTACCTGCCTGGTCAGTGACCTTTTCAGTAAACCAAGAACAAGAACATTACATTTCCTTTACCAAGTGTTGTGAGTTGCCTAAACCTGAAAACTAAAAACTAAAGTAATCATGCTTCAGCATCTTTGAGCAGATATTATATACTGCAGCAGGACAGATGAAATATGTCAGTAAACTTATTGCAGATACATTCAGTTTGAACTTTTTACGATATGTTCATTAAAATGTGTTTTTGACAACAGTGTTTTGCTGTTGCAAATTAGCTTTATAGAAACTGAATTTCTAGGAGACAGAGTTGAATGAAAAAGGGACATAAAGGATAGAAAGACCCGGTAATTGCGGTGAATGGAGACTGAGAGGGAGAGAAAGGACGAGACATTTGGTGTTTAAATGAGACCGGGAGCAGAGCCAGAGGACTCCTTCATAATGTAACACAGCAACACTAACAGCCAAACAGGCACCAGACCGAAGCAAACCGGGCCAAACCAGGCTGAACTGCTGCCAGAACAGGGCCAAAGATGATCAAAGTGTGCAAAAATGTATTAAAAATGAACAATTGTATCAATAACACACCTAACTGTGACAAAGTGTACTACAAACTTTTAAAAAACCCCAAAACATCCAAACTGCCTCTTCTCCTTCAGTCTGTCTCATAGATGAAGTGGTTACATTTTGTCACTGAGAGATAAATTGCACTGAATTCAGATGAGATGGAGCCGATTTCCTCTGTCTTTCTCTCTGTAATTGCCACTTACTGCGTTTTTATTGTGTTGGTTTGAATGAGCTGTGATTACTGAATCGCATGATACGACTGTTTCAATAACCGAACGTGACCACAGCTAAACAAAAGCACTAATGAGACCAAAATGAGGGGGAAAACTCTCCTTGTGCATCTGAGCACTCAGAAGGAGAAAAATTGGGAAAAAATTTTGGTAAACTTTAACAGAAAACAGCAAAGAAACACATCAGCTGCTGCGATGTTACTACTTCTTTCTCTAACTTTGGGTTTGTACCTCTCGTTCTCTGTCTCAGGTCGGAGAAGACGTGCCGGATGCCAGGAAGTGTGCCTGCGCCAGCCACGTCGCCACCATCGCTGACTTCTTCCAGGTCAGACCCACCACAGTACTTCTACATATTCCTAAATAAATTCTCTAACAGGCATACAAGTCATCTTTTTATTTATTTTATTTTTATTCTATTGTTGGTTTGTGCTGTAGCTTCTGAGGACCATATGGACTTTTTTAATTTGGTTGTGGAAATGAAAAATATTCTTATTATATTATATTATTGGAAAACATATATATCTTTCATTTAAACACCACAAGGTGTCATAATATCTGAGGTAGGGATGTTCCTGTCAGTTAATTTCCCTGTCAATTGAATGGAATTTTAAACTGAGACTAGTGGACGAGTCTAAAAATAAGAAAACAATTAGAAAACAATCAAAACTGAGCACAATTTGCGAAATTTCCGAAAAAATATTGCCTATATTTAAGATCTGTATCTGTATGTTTTTTATGCTGCTGAAATATGCGGCACTTTGTGAAGGAGTTTCATATTTTGGTTTCCTCTGATGTCCAGCGGCTGCTCAACTCTCGAGTTTCTGATGTACAGGTAACTTTACTGTTGCAAAAGAGCTAACTGCACAGCCAGTTAGCGTGCGCTCCAGGTGTCCAGCATAGCCCGCTGCATGTAGGGTAACTGAGCCAACCATCACTTAGCAGGTAAAGTAAAGCTTTGTCCAGCAGGAAACTCTGTAAATCACTAAGAGTTGAGGCAGAGCAGCTGGAGGACATCAGAGAGAAAATAGTCCAGTTTTTACCAAAATCAGTGACTAAAGTTATAAAATTGTGCGCATTTGTGCAGTAATCAGTCCCCAGAAACACTCTGCTGTCTCTACTGTTTTTCCAACAAAATTCTTGTCTAATTTGTGGTTTGATGAACAGTAAATTCATTAATTCAGTGCCCCATATTGTTATTTTGCATGCTAAGGCAGTGCTCAGTAGTAATGAGTGCTAACTAGCCAACTAGTGGCTAAAGTAGCAAACCAAAACAATTAAAACTGCCTGTCCATCAGAAAACTCTATAAATAGTCAAAGGTTGAGGCAGAGCAGCCGGAGGATGTCACAGGAAAGAGCAGAAAATATTTTCTTTGTTCCAGTTTCACCAAAATCAGAGAATAAAGTTGTGATTTTGTACAATAATCGGTGAAACTCAGTGACCATCCCAGTCAGACCTGCACATATCTGGATATTAAGTTCAATCAAAGGACACATTTCTTCACATCATTTTCATGTTGACTTCTTATGGTTAAAATCGTTTGTCTTGTGAGATTTTATGAGGGCAACAGTATCATAAGTGTAAAACTCATGTAAGTGCGTTTTAGACTCCATTAAGATGGAAATGACTGAAGTGTTTGTTTCATAATCTGCCTCAGTTTTGTGTCACATGCAGAATGTTTTCAACCAACTCTCTGTGGAACAAGAAGCTACAGCAAATTAAACCTGTAGGAGGATCAAAGAGGAGGAACAGGAGTGTGTGTCTGCGCGTCTGTGTTTTGTGTGTGTGCTACAGTGCATGACTAATGCCATCTCTTTCTAAAGTAATCTCTCCGAGCTGAATGACAATCCTCTCACCCACCGAGCGTGTGTGTGTCGGTGTGTGTCACACACAGCAGTGTATCCATACCTGTATTCCTGGCTCAGCTCAGTGTGAATTTTATTTTTGGATCGGTGGAGTAGATAAAAAGATCAAGATTAAAGCAGAGGTGACTCTTTATTTGTGTGTGTGTGTATGTGTTGTGTGTGTGTTGAAGTGTCATTATTCTAAGTGGCAGTTCTCTCTCCCACACAACCTCAACTTCATCACACTGACGGTGATTTCAATTACCATTTCTGGGATAGAACACACACACGTAGACACACATGAATAATCTATTATACATAATATACAAGACACCAGATCATATTACAAACACTGATTCCAAAAAAGCTGGGATGTTGTGTAAAACTGAAATAAAAACAGAATGCATTGATTTACAAAAAAATCATTGACCTCTGTTCAACTAAACGCAACACAAGGACAAGATATTTAATGTTCAAAACTTTATTGTTCATGTGCAGCATGTGTCTGAAATAAGCAGGATGTCGTCTGGATGGCAGATTATGTTGCTCCAAAACCTGTATGTACCTTTCAGCATTAATGGGGCCTTCACAGGTGTGACAGTTACCCATGATGCCATGGGCACTAACACACTCCCCTAGCATCACAGCTGCTGTCTTTTGAAGTTAGTGCTGATAAGAGCCTAGATGGTCCTTTTCCTCTTTAGCCCGGAGGACACGACGTCCATTGTGAAAACAACCTGAAATGTGGACTCGTCAGACCACAGCACACTTTTCCACTTTGCGTCAGTCCATCTCAGATGAGCTCGGGCCCAGAGAAGTCAGTGTTTCTGGATGTTGTTGTATATGTCTTAACTTAAATTTGTAGATGCAGCGACAAACTCAGTGTTAGTTTTCGTCCTTGCCCCTTATGTGCAGAAGATTTCTCTGGATTCTCTGAGAAATCTACTGATATTATGGATCGTAGATGGTGAAATCCTTAAATTCCTGCAGTTTTGTGCTGAGAAACATTGTTCTTAAACTGTTGGACTATTTGGCCACAAAGTTTTTCAGACAGTGGTGAACTTCACTCCATCCATGCTTGTGAATGATTGAGTCTTTCAAGGGTGAACAATAACATTTATCAATCTGAACATTAAATATCCCTGTCTTTGTGCTGTTATCAGTTGAATACAGGTTCGAAAATGATTTGCAAATCATTGCATTCTGTTTTTATTTACATTTTGCACAACGTCCCAACTTTTTGGGATTTGTGGTTTTAATAATTTTAATGTATTTGTAATAATGTTGAGATGTGAGTGTTGAGTGTTGGTTGGATAAAACAAACATTGTGTAGGTGTCACTTTGGGGTCGAGGTCATTGTGTGATCCATAATGACAATCCTCAGATGGAGTCCCACAAAATATTTGAGCTCCATTTCAACCAATTACAACAGTAAAATCCTGTTTTTACATTAATGCGTGAGTCATAATAATCTAATGAGATCATAGATAACAGTAGAACAGTCACAGGGGACATTTTACAGCATTGAGTACTTTTACTTTTAATACTTTAAATACATTGTCCTGTTCACACTTAGATTCTTTTACATAAGTAACATTTTCAATGCAGGATTTTTACGACTTAACAGATATTCACTTTATGTGTGTGTGTGTGTGTGTGCATCTGTGTATGATTTACAGTATCACCACGATCTTTCTCTCCAGGGGGTGGAGGTCATCGTCAACGCCAGCAGTCTGGAAGACATCGACCCCTCAGCCATTGGACAGCGGCTGACCAACGGGACGGCAGTGGTGGCGAGTCCAGTCCTGAGCCGCCTGAGAACCCGAGACGAAGAACATGGAGACGTGGTACGAAGAGAGAGTCAAGCTCATTCATTTTAAACTGACCTGTTCAGGTCACCGTTCACCAAAAATATGAGCTCGCTCAATGAACGCTGCTCTTTTAGCGTGTTCATGCACAACATTGGAAATAACTGTGACAGTGAGCGCAGCACTGATCTGTCCAGCTGACTTTTATGTGACCTTAACGAGGTTCATCATTTGAGTAGCCCATATGCTGGGAAAAACATGGTTTTTTTGCAAAGAATTAAATCACTTAGTAATGTATAACATTTACTGAATTTACAAGGAGGCTCAAATAATTAAGAAGTTGTCATAGGCAGCATTTCACAAACTTTTTAAAGTTCCTCCTGACTCAGCAACGCTAAAATGTTGCACAATTTTTTAGGGCATCTGGCGATATTACAGTTACTAGTTCAGTGGTCAGATCAGTTGAAACAGGCAGTGTTTTCACTAACATCTGCCCGTGTTTTTTATCTGAACAGCCATATATGTCGTACATTATTGCTCACAGTTGTGGTATTGATTAGAGAATCATCCAGCCTTAGTTCCCTTGTACTGTACAGCTTAATAAAGACAAACACGGACACATTGTCATTAACACACACTGTCCGTCCGGCTGTTCTTAAATGTTTCTCCCCTGTTTCTCCCTGATGCAGGGCACAGTGTACGAGAAGACCAACGCAGAGGTGGAGATGAAGAAAATCAATAGAGAGGAGTTTTGGGAGCAGGCCAAGGTGGGTGTGGAACAGGAGAGAAAGAAGGAGGGAGGGAGTGAGTGGAGGAAAATTAAGATGGATGAAGGAAAGAAGCATTTTAATCCTGCATTATAAGTCAGAAAATAAAAGTGAAAGTATAATCATGATCTATCACCACTTGAAACGTATCTATGTAGTTTTCAGTTGTGGTAACACTGTACTCGCTACCCTTTATTTGGAGGTCAAACTTGTATGAAATGTTGGTAATAATCGCTCATTACAAAGAAAAGCTTTTTGCAGACAACTACAGACAGTACAGTGGTGGATGTTTACACCAGATAGTTTGAGTCATAATTTTACCCTCCACATTCATCTTCTCCTTAAATTAAATCTGATTTACTGGAGGATTGTTCCTAACTTGTTTGATTTTCCACTGTTTCTTGATCTGTCAGGCTTCTTTTCGATGACAGTGTCGTGTTGCCAGATCTCATCCATTAACGTGTTGTTTTGACATGAATGACAACCAAAAGTAGAAAAGTTGAACCCAAGAAGTTAGATGAGAAGATTGATACCACTCTCATGTCTGCTGATTAAAGCTACAGCTAGCAGCTGGTTAGCTTAGCTTAGCACAATGACTGGAAACAAATGGAAACAGTTAGCCTGTCTCTGTCAAAAGACAACAGAAAATATACCTACCACATGTCTGAAGCTCACTGATGAACGTGTTATATCTTGTTTGTTGGTGGAGTATTTTTTGACCTGAGCAGTTGCCAGGAACCAGTGGAGACTCAAAAAGTTGGTTCACCTGTGCTGCACCCGAAATCACGTACTGTGGCCTACATACAGTAACATGCACTACAAAATGTGTACTATTGGTCAACATACTTTTGTGTAAATAAACAGTATCTTTTCGGGCACACCACTCAGCATGTCTCATGTCACTTCCTGAGAGCCTCCTTGCGGTTGGCGTGTAACCATGGTAACCTGTGCCAACGATTAAACTAATTTAAAAATTATATATTCCACCTAGGAAAGTGAAACTTTACTTACAGTTAAACTGAAGCATATGATGTTGTTGTCGTCACTACTGCATTGCTTGCACTGCGAGTTGAGAGAACTCAAAATTTTAAGGCACCTTACTGCAATTGATTTTTTTTGGTTTTGAACCTGCCTCAAACTCTAAAGTTTTGAAATAAACTGAAAAAAAAAAAAGTTGTGGCGACCTATAATCTTTAGCTGAGATAATTTACTTTTACTTTACTTAACTTACTTTTTTGCATTTATAAAACTCAGAGATTCAAGTTTATCCAAAGAAGAAAAGTAAATTATCGCAACAAAAATTTTAGTTGGTAAAACTTCTTCAAAACTTGTTTTAAGTTTTGCTCAGAACTCAAAAATCTGTTGAAAAAGTTGCCTGGAAATTTTGAGTTTTCTCAACTTTTCATTTTAACTGTGTTGTGGAATATTTTTGCTAGTGTAGTATCAAGTGCTTACATGCTGTAATATTTCCACAGAAACGGCATGCACCTCACATACTATTGTTTTCATACTAAGGTTTTAGACACACTAAAGATTCTCTCGTTCTGTTTTACCGAACTAAATAATGTTAGTAGGGAATTTTGGACACAGCCTTTGTTTGTTGGTGGACTATTTTTTGGCCATGTGCTGTTGCCAGACTCCAAAAGTTAGCTCACCTGGCCTAGAAATAATCCCTCATATAAACCCTATCACAAAACAGTGTGTCATTTTTACACTTCCCCCCCGTTTCCAGTCTTTATGCCAAGCTAAACCAACCTGCTGCTTCATATTTACAGTCCAGACATGACAGTGGTATCTGTTAATCTTAATTCTCTGCCAGAAAGCAAATAAGCATCTTTCTCAAAATGTTGGACTTTTCCTCTTAATCTGATTCTTGTTGAATAAATGCAATTAAAGTTGTGTTTGGAGTCAAGTGGAAGTGAAGAACAAAGTCAAGCGTCTGAGTCCTGTGGCCTTGTTGCCCTCAGCTCTTTTAAACCAAATGCAAAATGACAGCAGAGCTTCATAGAGCTGCAGGGTGTCAACTGGGTCTGTCCTTCACAGCCTCAGACACTCTGTTGATTACTCAGTTGCTTTAGTTCTGATGCTAGTTTTCACTGTTCAACTTCAAATCCCCAGTTTCAGACAGATAATTCTTCAATTCAGTACTTTTAATAAACCAAAATGACAGTTATTCTCTGTTTGCAACTTCAAAATTTGCCACTTTTCTCAGTTTGATATCACAGTAAACTAGATCTTTGAGACATCACTGTGGACATTTCAGCTGACTTAAGTCTCGTTTTCCTGCATTTTTTTTTTTCTCTCCAGCGTGAGGAGGAGTTGAGGAAGGAGGAGGAGAAGAAGAAGGCGGCAGAGGAGCGGCAGCGCTATGAGGAGGAGCGAATGGAGCTGGAGAGGCAAGAGCAGGAGAACCGAGAGAAGAGGTACCGCGAGAGGGAGCAGCAGATCGAGGAGCACAGGTGAGGAACGGGAACACAAACACTTTAACATAATTTCTGCAAAACTTGGGCAAAACTGGGCATGTTTCATAAAAAAAAAAACTATTTGCAAGAAGTGCTACCTCACAAATACAAATGTAATGTGTGAATGACATAAATTTGTGAATCCTGCAGGTGGTCAAACATTTTTGTCGGTTAGTCAAACATGTCAAAATGCTGCATGTTAATGTTTCGGGCTTCTGACTGTTAAACTAACCTGTTCCCCGAAACTGTTCCAAATCCTTCTGACAAACTTATGATAAAGACGTGTTTACTTACCAAAAGTATCATATCTGAAGACTCTTTTTATGCAAGTTGACCTGCAAAGACTCATGTTTTTCCTGGTCATCTCCCAGCATCCTCCTGGTTTGATGTTTTTCTCGGGAAGCTGCCATAATTTGCAAGGCTCTCAAACTTTAGAAATATGGGTTCCAAAAGGGTTATTCCCTTTTTTGGAAAAGAGTTCTTTAAGGATTGTTGAAATCCTTGAAGAACTCTTTTGTTAAGGCTCCTTTATACCGTGATATAAAAGGGTTCTCTGAAGAGCCTCCTGAGGGTTTGAGGTAAATCCCTTGGAATATAAATTTGTTCTCAGAAGAATCTCTGAGATTAAATCCTTAGAATATAAAAGGACTCTTGTTAGCACCCTTAGAAATTGGATTTGTCGATAGAATCCCCAGAAAGGGTTCTGGGTAGAGCCATTGAACCATAGAATGGCTCCCCCAGGTTCTCCCCTTTAGAACCTGGGTAAAATGTTTCACAGATGGTTCTTGATATAACCCTTTATGTTATTCAAGTTATTCAAGGGTGGAACCTTTATTAACAGTTCTACTGTGGATACAGTTAAATTATGGTTCTAATTGTCGCCTTTATTTCTACGTGTGTACATGTATCCATAAATTTTGCTTGTTTGTCAATCAGCACACACAATTCACACAACATACAGTTTCAACCAGACTCAAGTGTTAGCTAACTTCACGTTAGCTGCTGTCAAAATGAGAAAACGCTCTTAATTTCCGAGATCGATTGTTGTCAGGAAACAGGATGTGTTCAGGTCACCATCTTTTCACTTTCTGATGACGTGAAACCTGTGTGGCTTCTATCCATTGCACACTGGTTACTTTGGTGTGTGTAAAGGTCTCAGGAGTGCCAAGTGTCATCTAATGTGTGTGTTTATGTGTGTGTGAAAACAGGAAGAAACTGCAGGAGGAGGAAGAGGCCAGAGAGAGGTTGCGGAACCAGACAACCTATCGTAAGTTTCTGAGTTTTGTGTGTTCTTTATAATTAGATCTGAACAAGTTTGGCATCCAGAGTCCAAAATTAGCATCTTCCACTCATCAAATACGAGTAAAAATCTACGTCAGCTGCCACTGGTAGGTTGCCAACCGTCACTGCAAACTCTCATCACTACAACATATCTCTGCACCCTGCAAAGTACGTTGTGTGACATCAATAATCATCAATAATTGTGTCACAATTCTTTGATTGACCCTCACTGTCCACCATTGCTATGGTTATGTTTGCTTTTTGTAGATAGCTACATAAAGTCTTCAAGTGTGAGGCGAAACTTTGCTGTACTTACGTGAAACACGTCACTCGGTTCTACGTGTTAGAAGGTTTCTTGAACGTGTTTTTTAGTTGATTTAGTTTAGTTTCCGCTCCCTCTGCCCATCAACCACATCTCAAGTCACATCTCCTCTCAAACAAACACAAAGACGTCGCCTGCACGCCTCAGTCGGGTTTTTGTGCCAGAGTCTCGCTGCGTCACAAAAATAAAATCAATTTGTGTGTCAGTGGGATTTGTTTTTGAAGAGACCGATTATATGCTGCGTGTGCTTTACACAAACTTCAAATCTGGCAGTGTGTGTGAGAGAGAGAGATAGAGAGAGTTTTATTTTCACAAGCAGACATAATACTATTACGACATCTTGCAATCAGCTGCCCGCTGCGTTGTAGCACAGCTGTGATTATTTCAGTTAATCTCCTAAACGTCTTAAACTCTGTCCTGCTGGTGGGTTCAGACGCAGCAGTTATATTGCATCACTCGACGCGCTTCAGGCGTCGTTTGTTCCTGATGGAAGTGGAGAAGAAAGCAGCAGGTTGTCAAAGACTGGGTTGATCCACCAAATAGTAACACCCAGAGGAGCCGTAATCTATTTCCATAGGCACTGTAACAAGACAGCAGAGTGTCTGATATTATACACATTTATATGCCCACTGTATACCTATTAAATACACCTTTATACACCTATTATACACCTTTATCTATTCTACATTCTTATACACCGATTATACACCTTTGTACCTTTGTACACATACTGTAATATACTCCTTTGTCAACTATTACACATATTATACACCTTTATACACCCAGTATACACCTTTATTATGCCTATTATGCACCTTTGTACCCTATTATACACCTTTGTACACCTATTTTACACCTTTATACACCTATTTTACACCTTTATACACCTTTATACACCATCCATTATAAATCATTATACACCTATGATACACTTTATACACCTTTATATGCCTATTATACACCTTCATACACACCATTATACACCTTTTGTAAACAATTTTTAGACCTTTATATACCTCTTACACATCCTTATCCTTTATACATCTTTATACACCTATTTATACCACCTTTATATACCTCTGTATGCCTATTATACACCTTTATACACCCAATATACACCTTTATCCATTATAAATCTTTATACACCTCTATATGCCTATTATACACCTTTCTACACCTATTATTACACCTTTGTATACCTATTTTACACCAGTTATGCACTTTTATCCATTATAGATCTGTATACACCTATTATATACCTTCATATGCCTATTACACACCTATTTTACACCTTTATCCATTTATACATCTTTATAGACTTATTATATAACTTTATCTATTAAACCTCTTCATTATACACCATTGCACACTTATTTAATATCTTATACACCTATTATATACCATACCTTTATACATCATTGTACATCTATTCTACACCTTTATACACCTATTATACACCTTTCATACCTATTGTACACCTTTAAACATCTTTATGAAGCCTTTAATTATAGTCTAATAATATGTAATTGCTAATGAAAACAGCTGCTCCACCATCGGGGTGTAAAAACTTGCCTCACCAGATTTTTAATGTGACCTTCAGTACATCAAGATACAATTGTTAGGTGACCTGAGAGGTCTGAATGTCCTAATGAAATGTGTTCAACATAAACCTCAATGCAAAATATCTGCCAGAAAAATTTGTCATTTTTAGATACTGTCCAAACAAGCGTTGCTTTTACATTGTAGTTCCTTTGTGGTGTTGATCTTTGCTCCTGTGTGTGACGCTTGGTCTCTATCGCCCCTCGCTGGTGGCATCGTGTTATGATTCCCTTTGAAGAGTCTGGACTTCAGACCACTCCTGGAAAATCCCTGTTTTATTAGAGTATAAGAATGATTTTCTTTTTCCCTGAGTTATGTTCAAATCCTCGAAATACAGCTTTGGAGAGCAGTTTTTGCATCATTTTTATTCTTCTGCAGGCAACAGAGCCGAGCATCGAGGACCTCAACCTGGACAAGAAGGAGTCTGAGGTTGAGGTGAGTTTGACACACAAATGGCTGTAAGAGAAACTTTATTATCTTTCCTTGTGCTGTTGCGTGTTCATCAGTATAATTCAGACTGCAGTATGGTCTATATTTATGTGTGTGTGTGTGGTGTGTGTGTGTGTGTGTTGTGTGTTCCCAGGAGGCAAAGGCCATCATTGCTCAGCGGTCAGGAAACCCACGAGAGTTCTTCAAGCAGAAGGAGAGAGCCATGACCATCAGTGTCGACACCTCGCCCGTCTCCGTCCACAGGACTGGTAAACTCTTTCAGACTCACCCGACAGTTCATTACATCTGAATCACTGTATGCCGACATGACATTAATCATGTTCAACATCTCCTCAGCTGCTCCTTCCTCAAAACCAGACCTTGAATGTTTCATTTTCAGAGATTAATTCAAAAGGTTTTTGAAAAAGAATTAATTACCAGGAGGAAGGAGTTCTCATCTTTTCTCAGTGGAATCACATCATGAAGGAGTCCACACTCTTAGACTGTGGGATGGTTGCTGTTGAGCCTCAGTGTTTTATGTGGTTTTGATTTTAATTAAGGTATTTTATTGCTGTACGTTGTTGATATGCAGCAATACTCTCTGAAACAAGAATGTAATTTCCACTGGGGACGGATGCAACATGTTCCCTTTATACATTTTGTCATTTTTTTCAGTCAGTCATGATGATTTTCTCAGTAAAATCAAACGGTGTCCAGCTGTCAGAATCCAGATACGTTCATTAAGCTTTATGAGCAGTCTTAAGTGCTACACAGACTTTGTTTGCCCTGTGTTTGGCCTCTTAGGCTACATATAAATTATTCTATAAACCCACAAGTCCTGATGGAGTTTTGACCTCTGCAGACTTTTTTCATTTTTATATTTTGATTTACAATTGATATGAAAACACATGAGTAAGTTTAATGTTTTCTTGTTGTTAAAATACCCACTAACAGCTGCTAACCGTGGTTGCCATGCAGCTGCATTAGTGGTAGATAGATAGATAGTCCAAAGCGCCTGTGCTAGCAGTGTAAACACCAGTGCTCTAAGCTCCCAGTCTGAGCAGAATTAGCTTGCATTAATAGCTACACAGCTAACTGAGCTAGCAAGCCTATGGCAGCTACAGTTATCAGCTGCTTCAGCAACTATTTAAGCTAGCTTGTGTCTTTTGTTGTTGTCTGTTGTTGTGCCTTCCTGTTGTTGTTTCACACTTTAATATAACGCCGTTGGGGTGCTAATACGTTTTTCTGCTAATGCAGAGGATGACATTGAATAAGAGGTCCGTCAGTCCGACCCAGGACACATTTGTGTCTTGGGTACATTGACACCCGTACTTAGAGCTGTCCACTTTTGATTGGCTGGTCAATTAAATTTTAAATATTTATGTTACATATTTTTTTTGGACCACCTTTATTTTGTAAAACAACTTTATCATCATGTGTTATTTGCTAACAAGGAGATTCATGCTGCTCAAACACCAACATATTTATTTAATTTTAAGAGACTCAAAATGATGTTTTTCTTTTCTGGGATTCTTTCTTCAGAAACATCTGTTCACTGGTTCAAAGGAACAGAAATATGTGATCAGACACCTGAGGACCAAAAACAATCAAACTCCGTCAGCATTTCATTTCTGCCTAACTGTCAGTCGGTGTGTTTAAAACCACACTAACCACTTTTTCTTTCTTTCTCTCTTCTCTCTTTCTTTCTATCTTTCTTTTTTCCTTTCCTTCTGCCACCTCTGCACTAATTTAACTCAACATTTTGTGTTCACCATCCTCATTCCTTCTTTCATTTATTTATTCACCCTCTCCTCATCTCTGCCATCTCTGATTTCTTCATTTTGTGATATTTTGTGGAAACGACTTCTTTCATCTCCTCCTCCAACTGTCTCTTTCTTCTTCATGGGTTTACACGGGACTCTCTGCCTTTCCCACAATCCTCTCTGCTTCATACTTTTTCCTTTGGGGCTGAACTTCTTGTGTCTTGACTGTCTTCCTTCTGCTCTCCCTCCCTCTCTTGCTTTTTGTCTGTCTTGTCTCCCCCACATCTCTCTTGTCCTGGTGCGTCGCCTCCTCGTGTCTTTTGTTACATGTTTGTGTGTTTTTGAATCTTCGTGCTCGGCTGTGTGTGGCTGTGTGTCGTCCCCGACCGCCAGGCCGTTTGGACAGCCCGTTCTTGAGGCAGCAGCACAGTCCCAGCAGTCCAACTCCCCCACACCGGGGCGCGTCGCCCCTCCGCACCCCGCCACACGCACGGACGCAGCCCGCCGCTGCAGCCGGTAGGTACAGCACATAACCGGTAAACAGCAGAAGAAGAAGAAGATCGATGGACACCAGCAGCTTGGTCGAACATCACCCCCCAGACACGAATCCCCTCCACAAATATGACCGTGATAGAGGATGAAACTGCATGTGAATTTAAAATGTGAACGATTAAATAGTCTCTGTAGACAAAGGACATTTACATCCACAATAATATCACAGTCAGTCTTATTTTGGTTTTCATCATGTTCAGGACTTTACATTGGCAAGAAACATAAGTTATCTTGTTGTTCATCTTATTTTGTACAAGCCAAAGCAAAAAAAAAGTATCCTACACAAAGCAAGACTCACATTTAATAGATTCTGATGAATTGATAAACACGTATACGGGGAAACCTGCCGGAAAAAAAGTAGAACATAAAAATGTTCTAACATGAGGCCCATTATTTCTTTAAACCAGAATAAGGTCTCATCCAAGTTTACGAAACCATGATACAGTGTTTGCACACACAACACAACCACAAAACTACAAAAACCTGATCCTATCAGGATGCTTTTGTGAAGACAAACCTCTGCAGAGAGTCTGTAAAATTTACACTTTGAATTTGGGACACAAATGTTACAACTGACCCTTCTCAAGTCCAGCCCCTCTTCACGATTGTTGGTCAACTTTCTCCTTTCCTGTTTCCTGTACTTAGACATGCTATGTGCCACTCTCATCCATGTTGAAAAGAAAACCAAATATTGAAGATGGTTAAAAGTTGTTGCTGGGGGACCTGTAAAAACAAACAAACAAATAAAAAAAATGTAGCTAGCTAGTTGCATCTCAAAGCTAATGTAAGCAAAATGCAAGCTACCTAGCTACCCAATCTACATCAATCGCTAGCTACCCAGTTAGCTAGCATTTTGCATAACTTAAGATGTGACTAATATAGTCCTGTATGTGGCTTTTACAGGTTCCCATAGCAACATCTTTTAACCATCTTCAAAAATTTGTTTTCCTAGTACATAGAATATAGTTCAGGAAACAGGAAATGAGAAAGTTGAGGTTACACTGGGTACCAAGCATGCATGACTGTTATCGGAGTACAGAGCAAAACTGAGCAGGATGTAGGAACGGTCAGTTTAACAGTAATTAGATTTATCACTGTGAAGCTGTATTTGCACCTGGAAACGTAACAGAGGTACTGATGGAAATTTAGCAAGACTTCTCCACATTTCAACCACTGAAGAAAACAGAAACGCTGCTAGCTCAGATCAGATTATTCAGATTGAAATATTTTTGTTTCCAGTATAAATTAACAGAACAAAACATGAAACATGAATTCAGTAAAGGAGGTAGGGTTACTTGGAAATCGTCGTGCCACCTGTCTCAGGTGCCATGCTATTGCTCCGATAGCCCATTATTCCAAAACCCCACAAAAAAGCCAATGGAAGAAAAGTAAAAAGCAAACGTTAGGATATAAAAGAACTACATCATGGTCACATGACTTCATGTCACCACTAAGTGACTAGTGTTCAACGTTTAATGTCCTCAACATCCTCTGTGGTCTCATTTAGCCACTTGTTAGCAACTGCCACACGTAAAAGCATCAAAAGCCACAAGTAGAGTATTTTTTCATAAACCAAAACATGAAAATCTCCTGAACGTGAAAAATGCTCACATACTAACTCATTTCCTGGTTTTAGGACACATTCCTGTAGCCCTTTAAATTTCTACGGCAGCCCATTATCCCGAAAACAAAGGCCCATTGTTCCAAAAATACACACTCTCCCTGCAATTCTAACAACTCATGTAAAGTGGAACCACACTAACTGTGGTCTGCCACAGTAAAAACATTTGAAATGACGTTCGGTGTAGGGCCTATTAGGTGCAAAATCCCTGCCAACTCAGGACAGTCACTACACTAACACCTGCAGGGAGAGTGTGTATTTCTGTAACAGTAAGCGCCTGTCGAGAAAATGGGCTTTCGGTCCAGTGGGACATTTTTTGGACTATTTGGGTTTCGGAATAATAGGCCATCGGAACAATGGGCAGTCCCACTGTTTCAAGAGACAGTAACTGATAAGTTTGACGGCATTAACCGATGAAACGACAGCGGTGATTAGATGACGCCTCTCAGCAGTTTTTTGATCCACATGCATTTTCATCCTCTCAGTTTCAGCACTTCATTTTCATAATCCTCTCCACTCAGCACTTTGACAAGCCACACACCTGCGCACCAGCCCTCTATATCACCTCACCACCTTCTACCGAATTTACCCCACACCACCCCCCCACAACCCTGCCCTCCGTTCCCGACAGCTTTCATCCCCACCTCCGACTTAGTAGCTGATCCTCAAAGTTGAAATTCTCAAAGTCTGGTGATATTTTATAATTTTCTTCTTGTTGACAAATAAAATAATACCAGCATTAGCCTTTAAGTGCAGATAGCATCTTAAAATTTAAAAGTTCAGCAACAGTTGAAGGCTTTAGCAGTTTTAGCTTTCAGCTCTATCAAATATTAAATAATTAATAACTGCAAGAACATTTAAATATCCACTCAGAAATGGCGACTGAATCTGGCCTTTGTTGTGTGTTTTTAACAAAAAGACCTTTGCATGTATTTTAGCATAGATGCTAGCTATGCATTCTCCCTTCAGGACATGAAACACACACATTTTAAGCCTTTTTTTTTTTGTTTTTTTTGATCAAAGTAGTTACGATCAAACCTTTCTCATGTCTTACTTACATTTTAGTTAGTGCACTTGCAGCCTTCCATGCTAATAAGCTACCTGGCTAACATGCACACAAGCACTTTACTAACTCATAAGTAAATAACAGAACATCCTTTATGGCTGTAAACCATAAAGCTGTTTGTCGGTTTGTGTGATAGATGTTGAGTCTATCGTCTCAGTCTTCATCCTTTAGATGTCGTCCAGTCAGCTGCTGATGTTCAATTATTTTTCTAAATGTTTCTGTTCTTTTTTTTTTTCTGATGTTTTTTCTGATTTTGATTTAGCAACAAGCTAACTTCTTCTTCTCTTAAGGATAAACGAGCTGTTACTTTTACTACACAATCTCACTGGTTCTTCTTTCACCTCCCTCCTCTCCTGATCCTCGACCTCTTTCCACCGATCCTGGACTGCATCACGTCCCTGCACACAAACACTCAAATACACACTCCTCCTCTTCATCCTCCTCCTCCTCCTGCTGCTTTTAATCCTGACCGACTGGCCGACCTGTGAGTGTTTGTGTATGAAAGTGTGTGTATGTGACGTCGTCGAGCCGTCCGTCACTCGACCACTGCTGTTTGTTGGCCTTTGACTGAATATGGAGATTTGCCTTTTATCCTGTGTGGAGTTGATTTAATGCTGTTTAAAGACCATAATGGTGATTTTGTATGTTTTAGCCCATTAAAAACAATCAAACACCTGTCATCACTGCAGACCAACTTCCAGAGCACAACATGTTTTTAAGTTTGACTTACTTTCCTTAAAGGAGCTACCTATTCTTGACAATTGAGCCAAATGATGTCATACCAAAAAAACTTTAAAAATTATTATTACTAACACTCTAACACTTTGGTGAAAATATATTCTCCAGACAAGAATTCACAACTTCAGACCATTCAAATATGTCCCAGAAGCCTTCAAAATGTAAAACTAACTATACCTACTGATAACATAGGTGTGAAAATGTGTTGGGCCTTTATAGTTGTGTGCCAGATTTCTGTCAACTCTGTCAGATTTTTACAAAACCATGATTTAATCAGGATGTTATTCATTAAATATATATTCATAAAATGAACCAGACATTTTTATGTTGTGTCAAAAAACATTGTATTGTCTTGCAGAAGTATTTACAGAAGTTAACATGCTAACCAGCTAGCTTTGGCTAGTCCTGTCTCATAATACCACTTTTTGCCTCAAGAGGCGATAGTGAGTCACTGTAGCGTCCAGTCTGCCTTCAGTCCGACATCAAGGTGGTTTTCTTACCATTATTTGGCTCCTGGTGCCGCACAGCTGGCCCTGCTCTAACCCCTGCTTCATGTTTCGCCTGTTCGGTGCCTGTTCAGCCATGTTGGAGGCTGCTGAGCCTGGTTCTTTTGCAATCTGTTGCACGCCCTTCCGCTCAGGTTCTGGTGCCAATTCTGCTGGCAGCTACATTTAGCAACAGGTAGCTGTTGCTTAAGCTTAGCTTCTGGTGATGTGCTGCCCCATATTTGATTGGAGTATGAATTCTACAGGTGGCCATTCTTACTGTAGCGCCTTAAAGAATCCTCAGACATGTGAGACTAAAACAAGGAAGTTGTAAAAACTTTGTTTCTTGCATTAAAACTTTTGCTGTTTTGCAGCTGAGTGCCAAATTTCTGACGTTCTAAATTCTCTAAATGCATCAACCAAGAAGACTTTTCCAAAATAATCAATGCAACTAAATGTTTAAATGTTTGTCAGTTCTTAGGTTCAGTTCACAAAAAGTTTTCTCTTCTCACCAGTCTCTTGTGGGACCTAGTCATGCAGCTCTCTTCTTCTTCTTTCTACTTTCTATTAAATTTGTCACATGAAAATCGTTGCTACACGAGGTACAAAACAAGGATTCTTGTACAAATAGTTTTGGTTGTATTCATCCAGGATTTGAGATATCTTTCTGTGAGATTTCTATCTCCCCACTAATACAGTGGAAATGAATAATGGATTTTCTCCATTTTCTCCCCACCTAAAAAATGATCAATGATCAAGATGGTTGATTGTTGAGTCTCATTCTCAGGCTTTAAAATGCAGATGCTTTGGGTTGGTAGCCCGAGTGTTTGACGACCTGGGAATGAGACAGTTGATGTTGCTGCTGTTGATAAAAGACAGTTCAATAAATACTGTGAGCACCACAATCCATTCACCTCTGTTTTTCACTGTGTGGGGCAGAAATCAAATATCTCAACAGATGAACAAACTATCTGCATGGCTAGACACCATGTAAGTTAAGGAAGAAAATGAGTTGTTTTGGGGTAAATCAAGACTTTAAAAACATATCAAAATGCTTTGGAAATTGGTCAGCACTAATATGATTACAGTCAAATCATGCAAACCACCTTTATGATCTGCAGTGTGTGTTATTGCATGTCTGTAGACGCAGTAATGGCAGATTTTATGCTGGGTGGGCAAAGAACCAGTTCACCCCTGTCCCAAGTGACAGCTGACAACAAAGACAGTTCTCTCTAAATTTCAATTCTTCTTTTAATATCAAAGCGTGTTGACAATTTTCTGAACTGGTTTCCATGATCAGAGGTTTTTGACCGCAGGTGAATTGGGGAACCCACCCACGCAAGACCTCGCCGAGCTGGATGTGATTTGTCATTTAAAGCAGCTCGGTCACACATCTCAGCCGGCCGTTTTTGTTTCCAGTCAAAGTGACTCTGTTGTTCTTCGTCTGTGGTTTATTGTGTTTGTGTCCTCCGGGGAAATCTTGTCCTGCTCCCTGAACGGGACGTCCGACTCCAACAAGCATGAAATCATCCAACATCTGAGAAAAAGTGACGTTCTCATCGTGGAAGTGATCCTCTTGACCGTGACTGACACAGTGTTGATGTTTGTCATAATGAGCTGTTTTCCTGGTTGTGACTGTGACTCATCCACAATGTGCCCGTATACATTGATGGCATCATGATGAATGTGCAGACGATATCCAATGACTGTTTCATGATAGTGATTGTGTCCTGGTTTTGGTGACATCTTGCCTGGGACCCTTGTTGGAATGCCACCTCCTACATACTAGAATTCATTTTCCTCAGCTCTTCTGGTTACTACTTCCTCTGTCTGTGCGACATGTCCAATGTGTGCTGTAGCATCTCATGTCAGAGACAGGGTTGCCACGTCTCATGCGTTTGGGATGAGACGTTGCTTCCAGGCGCTGTCTCATCATATTCAAACAAATGTCAGTCAAACCAGATAAGACACAGCAACAAAGCCAAGCCATGCTAGCAGCTTTGTGTCAAATGCTAACATGCTGAGGTAAAATGTCAGCATGTTTACACTTGCAAATTAGCACTTAACACCTGAGGCTGATGGAAATGTCATTAGTTTCACAAGTATTTGGTCATAACCCAAAATATAAGTAAGTAAAACTTTGACCTGTGCAACCAGATTTCATGGCATTGACACATTTTACTCAAAATCCCCAAATGTAGATCTCATGTTGACGCTAGAAGAAAAGTCAAGAGGATCACTGAAGTTATTAGGACATAACCTCTGGGGACCAGGAATGTCTGTACCAAAATCTGTGATGATCCAGTTTTTTTATTTTAAATATTTTAAGTATTTAAAAAAAATGTCCTGGTGGGACTAGATGAAAAGTCAAAGGATCACAAAAGTCATTTGGATTCATCCTCTGGGCACCTAGCTAAGCATCACCAGGCAAATTCACAAACATGAATTAGTCTGGAACCTCTAAGTTCATTTTCAGTTTCCAGCAGGCGTTATCAACATGTGCAGGCAAAAATGCCTCTGAACGCAACTGGATAGACCTGCAACCAGTCAGAGCAACGAAATGTGACCTCCAACCAGTCAAAGCAACGAAAACTTGAGGTTTCGACCCTTGGTCCGTTTCCAAGTGGGGCACAAAATGCTGGCCGCCTGCTTACAACTTTTCTCGTATTACAGCTAGACGGTACACAGAAATATGTATCTGAAACATTTTTGGCAAGAAAGTATGCAGTAACAAAATCCTTCTGGAGTCTGAGACTTGCACCTGCTGACTGGATGCAACTGGATAGACTTACAACCAGTCAGAGCAGTGATGCTGACCCATATCGAGTAAATGGTTGTGATTGGCTGTTAGAGTTCTGGCTGAAGAGCAGGAGGCCCAGACGTTCTGCCAGGGCAAATGCAAACATGAGCTCAGCAGATTCATCTGGTTCCCAGGCTTCAGGGGAGCATGAATGTCTGAACCGCATTTCATGGTAATCCATGTGATGGTTTCTGAGATATTTCCAATCTGCTCTGCAGTCTGCTCACTGACGTGTTGTCATCCACAGAGCCAAGCTGCTGGCATGGCTAATAATAAAGCTATAATGTTGAAATAGTCCACCTCTGCACGCAGGACAACATCTGGACATCAAACCTCCATATTTTTGCCAAGGATCGAGCGCCTCTGTCCCGTCACTGCTCTACACTTTCTCATCTACTACAGATTAAATATTCATCAAAATAATACTTCTGTGTGATTAAGGAGTCCGTCTGAAACAGCCTGGTGCGTCACCAGCTTTAGTCCCGTCGACAGGACCCTGGATCTGCTCGACAGTATTTGAGATGTGGAGGTTCAGAGGTCTGGAAACAGGCTCTGTGACTGTATCTGTCTGTTTGCTGGTCCGCTGACAGCAGAAGTGATGTGATTGCTGTGATTTTATGTGCTGTTGTGTTGAATTAACACAAGATGTGACTGTGAAGGTTGGAAAATCAGACACTATCCCATCAGCATCATTTGAGACACATCCAAAGAAGGAAACCCCTATTATCCAACTTCAGTTCAGTTCGTAAAAACAGACTGATGCCCATTATTCCCAATATTTTGACACATTTTAACAAAACAAATGGTGTGCAACAAAAAAAAACACCAGTTGCAACATTTCAGTTCAGCAGCAATACTCTGTGTTAATCAACACATCTGAATTTATAAGTGTAATTTTGTTGTTTTAGGAGGGTTTTGGTGAAGACGTTTTGCTCTGTACCTGTTCGACGTTGTTGTTCCGTTCTGTCCCTGTAGGGGACAATGACGACGAAGGGAGGACAGAGCGCA
Source organism: Lutjanus argentimaculatus (assembly GCA_034769285.1). Taxonomy (NCBI): domain Eukaryota; kingdom Metazoa; phylum Chordata; class Actinopteri; order Lutjaniformes; family Lutjanidae; genus Lutjanus; species Lutjanus argentimaculatus. Next base: position 2,842,879 of record JAWZSL010000004.1, read on the forward strand.
ACATGGCCGCCGTGTCGCCCATTCCTAAAATTGTCACCACGCCCATCAACGAGGACTTCAGCCGGGAGGACGAGGACTGCAGAGATGAGTGGGGTAAGAGTCAAGGTGTTTTTTGGCTTTTTCAAAATAGAGTTAATGCGCTAAATTGGAGATGGGAGACACTTTTTCAGAGCTCACATGGCTGATCAGCTGTTTCAGATCCGACAATCTATAATACATCCATGATCGCTCCACACAGATCTGATGGAACATCACTGAATGTACTCTGAGTATACGCCTGCCATTGGTCGCTTGTTTCAGTGAGCATCTTCTATCTGCAAGAAAATCAGTGTTATCAAAATAACTCTGCAACACTACTAAACAGCGTCTGTAAAAAGTAAAGTTAAAACATACAGAACAGGCGGAAATCGTCAATTGAAATTTTCGGCACACACTCTCTGCTGTCTTTTTGGTTCTGCAGTGTTTCATCAACTGAAGTAAATGTTTTCACCAGGGATGCACTGATAACAATACCAGCATCGGGTCTGATACTGCCCTCATGTACTCGTAAAACTACTCCGATACCCCACATCCTATACCACGTCACGAGAAAAAAAACTTCTAAAGATCCAAACACGGTGCAGAGGTCAAGGTGTTTACTGATGCTTACCCTCTTTTCTCGGTTGCTCCATCATCATCAGCGAGAGACTCGCTGTTCTCAACATCATCCACGAACGACCGCAGTGACTTTGGAAACTGTCACTGTAAAATTCCACGCAAGTCCATGTAAAACTGAAATAAACACAGAGAATGCACCTGTAGACCGCAGCCAGCTGCTGTCCAATAAGTCCTGGCGGGTGTAAACTAGTTGAATGTCACGACTAATTAATCCAAAGACGAAGAAAAAACTCCACTGCCACCAGTCTGAAACCCTCTTTTCTTGGTAATAAGCTGCTACAGCTTCTCTTTGTGTACTTAATCTTCACTAAAACGACAGCACAGTACACCCGACTTCACTCTTTGGGGTTCACAGCACAGTGAACAAAACTGTTGCACACACGGCACCACACTCACACCTGCCCCCCCTAAACAATGACAGGTAGGAACTAATTAGCTCTCAGACAAGAGGGACAGGAAGAAACTTAAATACCACACATTTAAATGTGTCATTAAATATACTAGTTAAAGTGCTGAAAATGATAATGAAACAAATTATCATATGTAACAACATTTGTAACATTATTATACTGAAATATATCATGTACACAGTAAAAACTACAGCTTAATAAGGAACACAAAACTTACTACAAATAACCCCAAAATATCGTGTACAGTAACTATGGTTACACCGGCAGCAGGAAACAGCAGCTTTAAAAAGTGAGGAGCCTCTGATGAAAATAAAACATGTTTTTAAAGTTATTGTAAGAACTGAAATGGCATTATTAGGTACTCGTATCAGTACTCAGTATCAGCAAGCACCCGAATGTAACACCTTTTATTTGTACTCGGTCTGAAAAGAAGTGGTATTGGCGCATGCCTCGTTTCACTGAGTAGTAATCAATCATTGTTGGTTACGTTGTTCAAGATGACGTCTAGTGTTCAAACTAGGATGTGTAATGTACATGAAATATCTCAAACCACATTATAGTTTATTTTTAAAAATCACCAACCTCAAACTGTGAAAAAAAACAGGATGGAAGTCTGCCTCCAGAAAACACTAGCTTGTTTATGTGTCTCTGAGCCAGTCTCAGTCGTCTCACACCGATTTTCTTGCAGCGTCACTGTTTAAAAAACTATGAATTTACTATTGTTTGACCCGTAGCTCCTTATATTTTTCTGTATGTGACCCACGATCAAAAAAGTTTGGCTGCTCCTGGAGAACTGCTCATGTTGATAAACCAACTTCTAATATTTGCATAACAGTCGTGGATGGAAACAAGTCTTCATTCACATTTTTTCAAAAATTTGCTAAACATACTGAAATGATGTTGACACAAAGGTTAGATGCTGCATTTAACCAGATTTAGTCCAGCTAACATGGAGTTTCACGCAGCTTTTGAGCTACAAATCATCAAATCAGCTGCTGATAGCTTGAATTAAGACAAATGATTATGAATTTTTATCATTAAACAAGTGTTTTGCTTGTTTTCTATAACAGATTCGGCGCCAAAGCAGCAGCAGAAACCACCGGTCCAAGAGTCGACACCAACCAAGCCCGTGCAGAGTGTCGCCCCGCAGGCCCGCGACCCCTCCGGCTTCTCCGTGTGGGAGTCTGGGACAGACAGCCTGGTCGAGCTGTGGGACAGCAGCCCGCCCCTCCCACCGACCCCTCCCAGTCCTCCAATCTGGTGGACCTGATGGGCGATGACGGCCCTCCCAGCACCGCCGCCGCCAGCGGCAAGCCCCAGCCCCTCCTCAGCTTCGACGAGATGATGGACGGGACCTTCTGCTCGGCCGCCGAGGACGACCCCACCAGTCTGGTGGACGTGACAGCCTCGGACCAGATGACCCTCAGCTACCAGCATGCACTGGAGCATGCGTCCGGGGAGAGGCAGGATCTGGATGACGGACAGCTGCTGATGACTAACGGGGAGACGCTGCTGAAAGAAGGAACTCAGGTCAGACGGGGTCATGCTGCTGCTGCTGTGGATTCACAAACAGGCTTTATGTCTTTTTGTTGGTTAACAGTCGTCTTCTCTGTCTTCGCTCTTACAGGCGAGTGAGGGCTACTTCAGCCAATCGCAGGAGGAAGAATTTGGCCAATCAGAGGAGTCCTCAGCTAAACCTGCACCGGTCTTTTATAACAAGCCACCAGGTGAGATACTTTTCTGAGAAGTAACCTCAACACCAGGCCATTTTTTGGGAAATATTCATTCATTATTTTCCCCTGGTCCCCTAGTTTATGTAAAATCACCACTTTCCACCTTTACATAGTGACTGTCCTTTGTCCTGATGGACCATTATTCCGAAACTCCTGTAGTCCAAAGACCAAAGACCAAAAGCCTGTTATCCTGAAAACAAACATCCCTGGTCCCTACAGTTGTTAGGATCGGGGCTTTAGGTTAGTGTGTTACTGCACTGAAAGTGTGTATTTTCAGAAAAATGGGACATTTTTGGACTGTTGGGGTTTTGGAATAATGGGCCACCAGAACAATGGCATGGCACTGGTTACCTAATTCCACCTGTCATGCTGTACTCACCACTCTGCTGCTCGTAGTTTCTCACTTAGTTTTTAAGTTACCATCAATTATACTCAACACTTCCTGCACAAATGTTTCAAATTAAAAAGTTGGTGCAGCTCAGTGGGCAGAGCAGCCCCCTGTCTGGTAGGCTTTTATTGTGAAAAATATACAACAAGTATCTTGTTTTATTGGTGCTGTCTTCTATGGGAGGTAATGTATTGTGAAAGCATTTTAATTACATTGATTTATTGATTGTTGTCGGGATGTAAAGAGATGCAAACAAATACCATCAACCTACATATGTGTTTATTTACATGCACTCATGCTTGTGAATACAAATATTTCAAGGAAAACTTTTCGTGTGGATGTCCAGTCAGTGTTGATGGTAAATGTTGTCAACTGAAGCAGTAAATTCCCCAGTTTGTGCTTTATCCACCACCAGAGCTGTGCAGCAGTGCCTCCATAAACCAGGATGCATTGTGGGCGAGCTTGTGACTCCCATGCCCATGTTCCCATGTTATCACCACCGTAGCCTATAGCGATTATTTTGTTGGCCAAAACATAGTATTAGGTGACAAAAATACTCATTGAGCCTCCAGGCCACCCAGAGGGAGAGACTAGAAATCTAAGAAGAAGGGGAACTCATTTGGTCAACATATCACACACCTGTGAATTAATTGCATCAATTGACTACATTTACCGTCAATACTGATTTGACGTTAACATGAAAAGTGCAGAATTGTAGTGAACTAGTCGCACAAGAATGGAAGAGAAAGCGCAGCCAAAATTTCCCAAAACAACATGCTAACTTAACAGCTGCGAGTACGAATAATAGCCGTGTTTGTTGTTTACATTCATGATGATAATATTTGGTGTCTTTTATATGAATGAGACATGAAAGACAGCAGTAGTCAGACAAAGTGCGTTCATGTGTTTTAGATATCAACATTTCAAAATCTATCTTTCTCTTGCTGGTTTGTCCAAAATGACCAACCACAGCTTTAGCACATCTATAGTCAGACAGTCTTATTGGCTAAAAAATGCAGATTAAAGGTTTGGTTGCTAATTCAAATATTAGTCTGTACTGTAACTTAGATGTAGATTACCAGTCACTCTGCTGCACTTACTTTCTCTTCTCAAACATTCACTTATTATTAAGCTACCGCCAATTATACTCAACACTTCCTGCACAAATGTTTTTTATTGTAACTTAGAAGTATAGATTACATCATATACTTAAGTAACTAATACTCATAAAAGTACAAGTACCTAAATAAACTACTTAATTACAGTAATTCAGTAATCTGTGTGTTTGTGTGTGTTCAGAGATTGACATCACGTGCTGGGACACGGACCCCGTGGTCGACGATGACGATGACTAACCGGCCAATCAGACACCGCCACCGGACCAAGAGGAAGTAGGAAGTGCGCTTCATGAAGAAACAAGATTTTTTTTCTAAAAAAAAAAACAAAAAAAACACAAACAAACAAAAAAAAGTAATAATAATAACAAACCTTGCATCAAAACTACTTCTGTATTATCTTTTAGAAGAAACGAAAACAGTAGCCACCGAATAAAGGGTTTGAGTTATCGTTAAAGATGGTTTGAAGGCTCAGTTATGGGTTTTTTTTCTGTGTGTTTGTTATTTTATTTATTTGTTTCTTCTTCTTTTTTTTTTTTTTTGCTATGCAGATGTAATAGCTGGGAGTGGGGGACTTTGTTTGTGTAAATGATTTATTACACATTAACGTAGCGCACTGCTGCATATTAGAGACAATGAAGCCCAGTGTGTGGCAGACACCTAGTCTGTAGTGCTTTAATAACACCCTATAAAACTAACACAGTGGATCATTACAGCTGCCATATATATCTTCACTCTCTGTTTCTTTTCTTACCTCTTTTTCACCTCCCTCCTTCCTTCTGCCTTCCTCCCAAAATATTCACCTCTGCAAGTCAGTTAATCTTGTATTTAGCCGTCACTTTACCGGGAAAAGGTGGAATATTTTATTTATTCTGGTGTATCTGAACTTCTTTCTGACGACATCCTGAAGAAATCAAATCTGCTCTCGACATGAAAGTCAAATTGTGGCTCCTTTTTGACCTTTTTCACTCCTTTTGTATGATTTTAAGACTGAATTCAAGATTAAATGGCTTGTGAATCTGGTTTGCTTTTTTCAGTGCACTTTTATTTCTTCTTCTGCCTCCCTGTGGACGAGCTGCCGCCCTCCCCTCTGGTTCCATCAATCTCATCATTTCTACCCAACGTATATATATTTACACAAGCTAGATGAATATACTGTAGATATTTTTGCAAGTGTTAACAGTTTTTTAGGAGAGTTTGGCTTTATGCTCATAAACATGAAGCCTTCTTCAGCTTGTGCACACTAGAAAAAAACAAAACAATGAATCCTTTGTATGATTCTTATTCTTCTGAAATTTCTCCTGAGGCTAAAAATGGCAAGTTCCCGCCAGGTCCTTCATTTTTTGGGCAGTAGTTTTAATTTGTATTATAATTTTTAATGTGTGCAGTTACCGTCCCACTCAGACGGAGGCTGTAGATGTTAGATCAGGGATGAGTGAAGGGATGAAACCTCTGGAAGTTGGGCCACACAATGGTTGCAAATATTTTTTTTTTTGTCTTTGTTTTAATCTGCATGGAGAACCAGATGTTCATGATTTATCACATTACTGTGGATTTGATTCATTTTGTCAAATCATTGTGTCAATTATATAATCAGTGATTAATTTTAACTCCTAAGCTTTACATGATCTGCATAACATGAAGTAAAAAAAAAAACACACACAAAGACCAGAAGTAATTTTTGCAGCAATTAACCACCTAACTGTATGTTCACTGTTTAAAAAAATGGAGGAAAAGGTTTTGGTTACCAGGCAAGAACAGTCCAAAAAAACGCACTATTGAGTTGCATTGTGGGAATTGTAGGATTCAGTTTTTTTTGCAGCTTGACTTTGGGGACCAGTGGTGGAGATTTTCATTTAAATAAATGTCTGTTTAACCCCCTGTTTAAGGAAATACTTTGTGGACAAAAGTGGCACCAATAATCACAAAATATGATGTCAAAAGTAAAATTATCAAAATAAAAATCTCCTCCTGCTTCTTCTTAACTGTGTCAATGAAACAACAGATCAATGTGAAATATTGCAGGGAGTAATGGACACTAAAAGGAGCAGCCACAGTTAGCTGTTAGATGAAGTGCTGCAGGCCGTTAGCTCTTCGTAGCCACTTGTGTCTTCAGCCATTAGCTCCGGCAGCCATGCAGTGGTGAGTTGTAGGGTACGAAGGGACGATAAATAAATATCAGACCCGCAAATTCGTCATCGAGCCGCAGTCGCCAAGGCCGTGCAACCAAACCAAGGCTTTCACACTGAGATTTGAGACACATGAGACGTGAATATTCACTGTCAGTGTGGTAATTAGTGAAATGATGCTGGTGACAGATGCTACTGATGGAGAGCTGCAGGAACGTTACAGTGCAGCAGCGTCAGACTGTCGTCTCTGACTGAACCTCAGCCTAGCTTAGATCAACAGTTGTCTATTAACAGGTTGGTTATTTACAGGCAACATTAAGCCTGGTAGTTCAGTATTAGCAGGGTCTGACTACTTTGACCCACTTGGACGAGAGAAGACTGAAGGAGCGTGACAGCTGACTGATTAACCTTAATTTATTAAGATACTGTGAAGGCTCAGGTCCAGGCGAGGTCACAAAATAATTCTTAGACATGTCTGTAAAACAAAGGTTTGTTTAGCTCAACATGAATTCATACAAACTTGCCAAAGTTTTAATCCAAAAACACATCAAACTGCATCAACATCTGTAGAAACTAATGTTTTATATCCACTGAAAGGGGGCGTGGTCACGACATTTTGGTGCTGTACCCGTATGTGTCGGTCTGATAGGGTACAGTGGTGTGAAACTGAATCCAAAGCCACTGTTTCTCCGTTCTGGGCGACTGTAGATACGTACGGTGCATCATGGTGGCATCAGTGGAAGATCTGAGCCCTCTGTAGATATAAAAGGCTCATTCTAAGGTAACAAAAACACAACAGTTCTTATTTTGAGGTGATTATACACAAATGAAAACATACCTGTGGATCTTATATACCATTTCTGCCACATTGTGCCAATAAATCCCTGTAAACATTTTTAAATCCGTTTTAAAACTAGTCTGAGTCTAAAATTAATCCTCACAAATCTTTAGAACAAAATTTCATCGTGTGTTCATTTTCCTCAGCCATGCAAGCACAGTATTCTTATTTTATTTGTTTTAAATAGTTCAAAATAAGTAGATAAATCAAATCAGTATGTGGAAGCACAAGCAGGGAACTTTCCTGACAGACGTTCCTGACACTCCTGTGCAGGGATCCTGCTGTTTAATCAGCACCTTGATGAGCTACACCTGTCAGGTGGAGGTTAGGAGAAATGCTCACAAACACAGATTATTGTGGACAGAATTTTAAAGAGAAATGAACCTTTTGTGTGCACACATGAAGTCGTAGATCTCATGAAAAGCAAAAGTGTTTCTTTACATTTTTATCGAGCGTGTTTGAAAAGAAACTCGAGTCTGAAGCAGCAGAAGCAGCCCTGTGAAGACAAAATATGTGCTCAGTAACAAACATCTGTGCGCACAGGATGGACAAGACGACAAACACCAGAACATTTCCAGCATTCTGGTTCTCCACGCAGCTCAAAACAAAAACTAAACCGTGATTCTTAAATCCTCTCTGACCCTCGTCTGCTGCCCCACTGCTTTTGTTCTGTGCCAATGCAAAAAAGCGCCGTGTGTATTTCTTTCTTTCTTTCTTTGTTTTGTTTTATTTTTTTACTGATGTGATATTTAGTTGCCCTGGAAACTGGAGTGAGAGGTGGGGCGGGCTGAGACGGGAGGAGTGTGTGTGTGTTTTTAATACCTGTCAAAAAGTGTGCTAGAATTGATTTTCAGGACCTTTTTGAATATTAGCAACAACAGTGTTAGTCTTTTTTTGCTGTAAATTCCTGTAGAAAATAAAAACTCCTAGGCAATAACAACACTTGTGTGTGTGTGTGTGTGTAGAGCGCCTGGATACTGTGTGTGTGTGTGTGTGTGTGTGTGTGTGTGTGTGTTCACCTGACAGCAGCTTCTCTAAAGCTTCGTTCATTTTCTGACTGACAGCTGAGACCAGGTTTGATTCATTCCTCTGAGGGGACACAAAGAGGACGTGCTCGCATCAAACGTTCACCAAATTATATTAAATTCTGTCAAACGAGGCTCAATTAGTGAATAAATATGCAACTCTTCATTTTATTTTGCCATTTTGTCTCATCATTCATATTCAATCTTGATTATTTCAGTTTCCATATGTCCGTGTGTTCATCTGACGCCATGACGTTCACGTCTTTTCCAGATTTTTCCTCTGCAGTTGACTCAGAGAGAACCTTAAGTGTTTGGTGTTAAAATGTGAGACATAATATTTAAAAGGGAGGACAGCGGGAGAGAAGGGAAAAATACAGGAGAATCCCCAAAAAACAGGGGAGTTGTCGGGTTTGTTTCAGAGTCTGTCGCCCAGATGTCATGTGAGATAATTTTGGCTGAAATGCAGCAGAACAGTGGCCAGCCCCACTAAAGAAAAGTCAGCTGAACAAGGACCCTGAAACAAGTCTGTGATTATATTAGATAGACAGAATATATATTAGATATTTGTTGTGTCAGAGCTGTTTTCAGAGTCTCACAGTTTCTAGCAATGCCTCTCACATCAGTACTGTCAGAATTCCTCTTCTCAGGGACATGTAGTATCTACTGGAGGAACTTAAGCTCAACTTCGATTTCTGTTTGTTGTGTTATAATAAGTTGATGGCTGCACGCAGTTTGTGCATCGCTTTCAGTGAGTTTGAAGAAAAACCGCAAGAATGCAAAACCGCAAGTGACAAAGTCGTGTAGCAGATGTGGATTGAGTAGTTGTTTATTTCTGTTCATTTAAGCAACATGGGTTCTTTTAACCATGAAGACGAAGGTCACCAAACTACTACTTAACAAAGTAGTCATTTGAACCCAAACCACATTTTTCTAAACATGTTGTTTCTGTTTCTAAACCTACAAACGGTGCAGTTTGTCACTGAATTTGGAGGATTTCTTCTTTGATGTTCTCAGCTGACAGACACTATCTTGTCTCCTAAGAAGAAATCTGGCTGACACTGTCAGACTAAAAATTCTAGTTAATATTCAAACGCAGCACAGTTCTTTTTAAATTTATCATCTCTCAAAAAAAAAAAAAGAGATCTTTGTCAGTTAACACCCAGTGGAACGACATAATGACTCCAACATGCTAACTGCACAACCAAAATGAAGCCGTTTGGATCGGAGGCATAAATCAAACCTCAGAATAAAATGATCAGAATGTGTCTTGTAGTTCACACTTCCACCACTAGATGACCCCACAGTATTTCCTTTTCACCGCTGGACGACCTCTGCTCTGCTCGTCCCCGTCCTCCCAAAGATGTTTCACTCTGCTCAGAATAAACAACCGACTGTTTATGTCACATATGATCATCTGTGCAGCATTTTTCCTCCTCCTGATATTTAGAGACGATTCCTCTTGTTGTCTTTCTCCTAAACACGACTTCAGACTGTCTGTTGTTTTTCTTTCTTTACCTGCCAGAAAGGTCAAAGTTCAGTCAGACAGAAAGAGGAAACTATCTTCTAGCTGCAGCACTAATGTCTCTCAGTCTTGTTTTTTTAAAGCTTCTGTTCAGTCTGGGTTCTCCCTCCTCTCATCTGTTTATAACCAAGGTGACAGCAACCTTGAGGTCTATTAAATCTGATAAACTGAATTAATTTTAATTTCTTATTCATCACCACATGATTGACAGGTTTGAGAGCCTCATAATTATGTTTTCAAACCTGCCACAGTTCAGATGTGATCATCTCTTAAATTCAGTGATTTAAGATGTTATCTGCAAACATCTTGGCCCTCATTGACTGGCAGATGCTCTCATTTAAAGGTACAGAGACCATAAAATACTAAAAATTTATCATTTTTATTGCACAAGATATAGATTTCGTGTGTACATCTTATGCAAAGTGCACAGTTAAAACCAAGTTTCTCTGTACAATGAAGTCCCTCCACTATAAATGCTGTTTAAACAAAGTCCAAAAGTGAAAAATATAAAATACAGGAATACAAATTAAGTATCTGAAGAATATTATGTATTTAAGTGTTATATTAAATTATTCCATTTTAACAAGAAACAAAACAAAAAACAAAACTAAAAGATATATTTGGGGACTTGTAAGAAGGTGAACCTGCTGATTGGTTTTCCAGGTCAGAAGCTCCAAACTGTCCTGATTGGAAGATTTTCACGAGCCAATCAGAATCAAGTCAAGCTGTGATGCACCTGAAACCACCTGCGGAAACAATCAGCACTCAGATTTTCAACCCTAATTACCTCCATCAACAAGGTTCTGTTTGTGGTGACGTGTGTTTGTCTGTTTTTGCAGCACAGAAAAACTACTGATCAGATTTTCATGAAACTTGGTGGAAGAGTGAAGCGTGAAGCCGAGGAAGGAGACATTAAATTCAGTTACGAAAATGATTTTTCTTTTTGGCTGTGGGAGATTAATGTTTTCTCATAATTTTATTATTTTTCTCTTGATATTTCACTTTTTTTTTGTGAGCTGTCACCATAAAATGAGCTTGATTTTAAACAGATGCAAACAATTGATAAATGGATGGATAAAATGGATAAAATGATGTTTATTTATATTTTCCAGTGGTATTCTTTCATATTCATTAGCGTGTGTGTGTGTAAGTCTTTGTCAAGAATACTGGGACATGGACACGAATACATGTTTACAATATACAAAATAATCCTGGAATGGGAGAAAAAAACTGAGTTCTTGTGTTTTCCTGCCGATCCACTGCTCCACACGCAGGCAGGAGATGACAATAAGATGGTTTGCTCACTGCCAAAAAAAACAAAAAACAAAAACCAAAAAGCATAGAAGAGTTTTCTTTCAGTCAAACACCAACTGTTTTTTATGGATGATTCCACACCTAAAGGTCATAACAGACCATTTCAATTCCATTTTGCGTATTTCAAAACCAGGACATGTGATCCTGATCCTACAAAAACTGGATAGGATATTTGGTAATCCAATCCTACCCAGAATCCGGATCAAATGTTGTTTTGGGTATTTAAAAACTTCAAAAATCGTGATCGCACTGGAGAGGTGGATTCATCATAGATTCAAGGTGGATGTAGAGACATGTAGGGCTTGTGGGAGGTATTTTATCATTATTTTCCTCATTTCTTGCATATTAAAGCAACACAGATAGTGCCAAAACAATATCCTAAACTAAATTAAACAATTAACCAATAAACACAAAAAAAAAACAAAAAAAAAACTCCAAGTTGTTGGTGTAAAAATGGGTCGTGTGAATTTCACATTTCTTCCTCCGTGCAACGTGCAAAATAATTCTCACCTGTATCATTTTTGATAATATCACTATATGATGCAAGGTGTGACGGAGGCCCCAAGTAGAAATGTTACTCTGACCGACAGAAGGAGGCCGATCCAACGACTGCAAGTCTAGATTCTGCAATCCTGATCTTGTGATATCCAAATCAGAATGATCCTATTTGACAATTCTTTGAAAAACCAGGACAAATCCAACAAGATCAGTTTGATTTCAGGTAGTAAAAAAAAGGGATTACAACATCTGGATCACTCTGATCCAGCTTAAAAGTTTTGAAATACTGGCACCTGAAGTGCATATTGGACTCTAAAGGACGGCGCATGAACATCTCATGAGACAGCAGGTATTAAATAATTTAATAATGCAGGCACTTCTCACTTTGTCGTGAGATGAAGTTTGTCCCCTGCCTCTCCAAATTTGGTAGCAAATGCAGCAGTAGTTCACTAGTCACCAAAACAGGAAAAGATTTTTTAACCATGAAACAACACACACTATGGCACACTGCTGTGATTGGTTTCATTGTTGTTCACACCAGAAATGAGCTGCTCCAGAGTTCTCTTGACAGCAGTTTGAGACCAAACACCCGCCAGAGTTCGAGCTCACACCAACCAAGAGGGTAAAGGCTCCAGGGTTCAGTTCACAGGACATGTCAAAGGTGCCCTAAAAGTACACAACAGATTCTGGCAAGAAGTTCTAGTAAATAGTCGGCCCCATCATGTATGTCCCTGGAGAAATGCTTAATTCCTAGAATACTATAATCTCTCAGGCCTGCGTTGAGTTGAACTCTGGAGTTTTTATGATGCAGTTATTTGATTCTTGCATATGATTTCAGCATCAGCTAAGTCTTATTACTGTTCCTGTTGTTTCTGTACCCTGACTGTTTTTTTAAAAAGTTAAATTAAAGTTCAGATTTATCCAGTTTTTCAGGTTTTTGTCCCTTTGACATGACATTCAAATGATTTTGAGAGGAAATGAGTGTTTTTCTGGGCTGTTTGTTGCAGGGATGTGCTGGTTGAGAGGGAAGGCGGGCGGGTTAACTGTAATTAGGCTGACAGATGGGAATACTCCAAAGGTTGCCCAATCAATTGGTTCGGTCACTCGGTGAGCAGCCTCCTCTAATCACTCATTAATCAGTGGAAATGAGCTCTGATTAAACTCTGTGACAGTGACTCTGAACCGAGGCCCGAGAGGCTGCAGGTTTTTTTCCACCTCATTTCACTCAGTTTGCCTTCAGAGAAACAAGCTGCCGTGGCGTCTGACAGGAAAAACATGATGAGATGCAACTATCTTGCATGATTTCAGGCTGAAAGTAAATTTCCCTGAACACCTGCTGCTTTCCAGTATCTGAGAGTCGCCGATTATCATCGAACTCTGCATCTTTAACAGTGACTGAGCACCTTTGAACCGTCCTTACGTCCTTAAACTGCTTCTGGTGACGTCTAATAAACTCTTTAATAAGTTCTGCACTACAAGGAGGAAAACAACTTACTGTTACAGCTGCAACAAGAACAACTTCCACCCATCATACCATCAAACAAGGCCAACTTTTCTCCTCCTCACCCCCCTAAAACAAGGCCAATTATTCCCATATAAACCCTAAAACAAGAACAACTTCTCCCTGTCACTCCCTAAAACTAATGCCCGTTACGCCTGAAATACAGCCAACTATTTGATGTCACCTCCTTAAACAAGGGAACCTTTTTCCATTTAACCCAGTGTTTCCCAACTCTGGTCCTCAGGGACCCCTGCCCTGCATGTTTCAGATGTTTCCCTGCTCCAACACACCTGATTCAAATGATCAGCTCGTCACCAAGCCTCTGCAGAAGCCTGATAACAACCTGATCATTTGAGTCAGGTGTGTTGGAGCAGGGAAACACCTAAAACATGCAGGACAGGGGTCCTTGAGGACCAGGGTTGGGAAACACTGATTTAACCCCTGAAAACAAACAAAGCAACTTTCCCATCAGCCCCTAAAACATGGACATTCTTTTTCTTCTTAAAAGAAGGCCAACTTTTTATGTCACCCCCTAAAAGAAGGCAAACTTTACCCAATCACGACCTAAATGAAGCCAAAACTTTTCTCTGTCACCCCCTAAAAGAAGGCAACTTTTCCCCATCAACCGCTAAAACAAGGCAAACTTTTTTCCGTCAACCCTTAAAAGAGGACAAACTTTTCCTTGTCATAACCTACAAGAAAGCAATTTGTTTCTTGTCACCCTCTAAAAGAAGGAAAAACTTTTCCCAGTTACCTCCTAAAAGACAGCAAACTTTTCAAAGTCACCCCCTGAAACAAATAAATTTTTCAGAAGATCAGTTTTAATCTCGTCCCTGTCTGATGAAAAGCTTACATCTCATGTTTTTGGTGGTTTGGTGGGTTTGAGGAACTTTCCCCCAAACAGTCTGTAAAATTGTAAAATGTACATTGGAAACAAATGTTTATATTATCAAGAGGTTTTAGTCACAGAATAAAGGCCAGGACAGCCTTTATAATGGTAGAAGGTCACAGCAAAATCAATTCAACTGGAGAAACGAGAAGCAGAGAAACACCAGAATAAGTTATTTCTCTTGTTTCCAAGGTTTCACTCAGAGGCTTTGAGAGAAAATCAGCAGCTCCACTGACTTCAGGACTGTTGAATCAAGAATGTGAAACTTTTAGACACTTAAATTCTCAGAGACAAAAAAACTGCAACAAACATCTCAAAGACAAACTCTCCCCTTTCCCTCGACTTCAAGAGTGTGTAGAGGTTAAAGGTATAATCTGCAATATATTCCTCAATAAACAATGTATAGACTCATATAAACAGGTGGTGGTTGTCATTGTTGTGCTGCAGGACGTTTAGCTTAAAGTCAAAATATGATTTGGAAGTTTAAAACTCATATTTGCATTAACTCATCTTCAGTTTAATTGGTTTCATCAAAGGTTAAATTAAGTTTGAAATAAAAACTCGAAAACAAGCAGCTAAAACAAGCCTGCGCATGAGCTAAGGAACAAATAAAGTTTGTAATGATCAAGATTTAAAATCTTATGAATTCTGGCTGTGATGTTCTTTCATATGCCTGCAGGGTGGCATCACTGACCTGTCAGGAAACATCGTTATGAACTATCAGCTCTTCTTACTGGAATGTTTCATGTTTCACTGTGACTGCAAATATTTTCACATTGTATAAAAAAAACTCTAATTAATCAACTTCCCAGCGATTAAAAAACATTTGGCCGTACAGAGGATTTTACAAAACAAAAACTTTCTTCCACACTGCTCACACTGACATGTTTGGAGCAACTAGTTGGACAACTTTGTTAAAACACTAAAATGCTGCATGACACCAGAATCAAAATGAGATTTTTTGGAGAAAAAAGAGACTTGATTTGTGAAATTAACCTCTCATCTGAAAAGAGGAATAATGTGAGAACAGAACGTGCGCAGCGCTGAGTGCATTCTCAGGAGGGCTGGAGGCTGTTTGTTATTATCTGTGGAAGAGACTGAACCTTCAGAGGTGTTTCTGTGCTGCTGAATGCACGACACATGACCCGCTGCAATGTCACCACAACTGCCAGATGCAACCAGCAGAGATTTGCAAAGTTCCTCCAACATTAACACGACCTCCACATAGACTGCCCCGAAACTGAAGC
Organism: Lutjanus argentimaculatus; assembly: GCA_034769285.1. Taxonomy (NCBI): domain Eukaryota; kingdom Metazoa; phylum Chordata; class Actinopteri; order Lutjaniformes; family Lutjanidae; genus Lutjanus; species Lutjanus argentimaculatus. Next base: position 2,858,145 of record JAWZSL010000004.1, read on the forward strand.
AGGTGTTGGGGTGCAATGGGTTGCAGTTGACCCGTTTTACGTACTTTTATGATTTGGTATGCATGCGATCTGCAGATTAAATGCAATCATTATAGTATGAAACAAAGTTTTACTGTCACTGTTAGTTTTTAAAGTAATAACTCCTTCAATCTTGATGCAGAATTGCAGTGAAAAGGCGAGAAGGATGCATACTGTCCAGTGCTTAACACCTCTCATAATATATATGGACAATATTTTTGCCCTCCGTCTGCTGTGAAGAGAGCACACAACAACACACAACACAACAAAGTAAAACAGGGAAAATGTTCAAAATATAGCGTAAACTTAAACCAATATTGATTTAGGTGAGGTTAAATCACTGTGTGTGTTAAAGGAGCGATATAACAGCTTCAGCACCTGCAGCTGCAGCAGCTGGAGAAGAGAAGTTTTGTTGCACCCACATAGCAACATGGATTTTTTTATGACTGGTTTGTGGAATCAGTTGTGTAATTTTGTAATAAATCTCCAAACACAAACACTGTACAAAAAGTCTGCATTAAATCTGATTTCTAATACTTTTTATATGCTTATTATCATGTGCATAAGACCCGAAATTACATAATTAGAAGACTATTGTGGATCTGTGTTTACAGAGGCTTTAAATCTCATCATTGGTACAGTTAGCGTTGTGTGTTGGTACTCTTTTTGGGAATGGCTGCTCTGAGGAAAGGACAATTTGTCGCAGAAAATTTGATTCAGAGTCGCGTATGTATTGGATATCCAGTGTAGCTGCATGTTGTCGTGACCGTGGGAAGATTTGTGATGACTCTGCTCAAAGTTCACCTCCAGCTGTGACGTCGTGATGTAACAGTGGGCGGGTTCAACCGGCCGACATGGTTGCCAGCAGACGCTCTCATCGGAGGACAGCAGCAGGGGAGGACAGGAGGCGGCCAATGCTCAGCCGTTGCCGTGGCGATGTGACAGAGCGTTGGACAGGGTGGGCTGATGTTCTCTCTTTTACTACATGTAAACAAGGCTGAGCAGGTTGCCAGGCAACACATACTCTCACAGATGCCATCCTGGGCTCGATGTTATGTGGTGAGTCAGGTTTCACAGAGGAGAAAAATCTCAGCGGTGTGTTGCTGTTTTTTTGTTTTTTTTTTATTCTGTTCTGTGTTTGGATGAAATAAAAAATCTCATCCATGCCAGCAGAAGGAGTCACGCTGGGTGTCAAACTGTCGGATTGTTGCCAAGGAAACTTCATAATTTTGCCATCAGTGTCATGACCTTTTGAATAAATAAATGCCCTCTGTCAGCTACAAGACTTCACACCTCAATCTCTGCCTCCCAGAGACGTGAACAGAAATATTTAAAGAAACGCAAAACAATTTAAGTATATTCACGTCATGTACACTCTGAGCTCGGTACAGAAGGTAAATTATTCTATCAACCTGCTCAAATCAGTATTCAGTTCACTCCTACTGCTGTCAGGACAAACTCTGCTGACAGAAGTGACTGATTTAAAAGTAAAATGTGTAGCGTGTTAAAAAAAAAAGAGTGCAGATGCAGCAAATGTGAGCATCAGATGTGTTTTTTTTCCTCCAACTGTGAATCATTTTACCTTCAGTTCGTCATGCAGACATGATGAACAACCTCTGTGAAATCATGAGCTGTATGCAAACACTTCTTTATGCAATAAGCAATACTGTAATATATAAGTTGTTTGTTCCAAGTTATGGGCAGCAATGCTGCACTCAGACAGACGGTAGACAGCAGACAGACAAAACCTTCTGGACCACACTGGCTAAAAAAACAAAAAAAAAAAAAAAAACAGTCTGACTGAACGGCAGGACTGCAGACTGAAACATACTTGATGAGGACTGGAATAAAATATATAAAAACACAATTATTCTGAGTGTCTAACATTTGACCTAATTATTCTACAACTAGTAATGCATCTGGCTATAAAACGCAGCTTTCTCTTCATATTCTATTGCAAGTGAAGTAGGGCTGAATGGCGTATTAATCCACAGTCAGTGTGTTACCTTCAGTAGATGACGATCAGCAAGGTCCCAGTTATACTGTAATAAGCTGCTGTAAAAATACAGCCTAATTCTAACAGTATTTGTACCGTTCTTCCTAAATACAGGGAAATACTTTTGATGATTTTTGATTTTGGAGCCAAAAACGAGAACACGCATTAACAGTAGGTTACTGTAAGATTTTACAGCACAGTAAGTCCCGGCTCATCCCAGTGGAAAGTTCAAAACTATGCAGAGAAGGAAAAAGTTAACAAGAGCAGAAGGAGCAGACTAAGAAGTGGAACAACTTAGAAATATATAAAGTTGATGCACTTGTGCCTGAAACCAAGAAGTATTGAGGACAGCAGACAAGAAAAGCGACCGGGTGATTCCACCAAGTGGTTCTGAGCCGTCTTCTGCATGGCTGCAAGCCCCACCAGCAGCATCTCAGAAGCATTTCAGCAGTGGAGCGTTTTGCCCGCCTGTTTATGTTAACTTGCTCAGATGTTGTTGATTAGGTCCTCTTTCCTTGCTCTTTGTGCTTCTACCATGAACAGGATAAAAACATGGTGTAAATAACATTTTTTTTAAGTCAGCTTGACATGTTGGGGCTTTAGGAGACTCAGATTACACCAGACAAGCAGCAGGGAGGCATTTTATGTTTTTATTCTGTTGTTTTTTTTTTATGTTGCAGTGTTTAAGGAGATTCATTGTGTTCCCTTGGTTATGAGCTATTTGGTTCCTACCTGCCTTTGTTTTGTGGGGACAGGTAGTGAGTGTGACTCTGGAGAGTGCCTCGTGCAAAACACTTGAGAGAGAAGCTGCTGTACCCGCTAGTTGGGATGTGTTTGTACTGTTTTGCCGAAAGAAAAGTTGTTTATTACCAACAGCCCGGAAGAACTGGGGAATGCCAAAAAGCAAGAAAAGAGGGTTACATATCTATCTATCTATCTATCCATCCGTCTGTCTGTCTGTCTGTCTGTCTGTCTGTCTGTCTGTCTATCTATCCGTTCTGTCTGTCTGTCTGTCTGTCTGTCTGTCTATCTATCTATCTATCTATCTATCTATCTTTTCTATCTATCTATCCATCCATCTATCTATCTATCAGGACACTTGTTTGTTTGAACAGCTCAGGAAAACACATGCAGGCGCCATCTTTGAAATCTTTTGGAAAGTACTAACAGCTGCTCTGCATGGGAATACTGTTGAGTACTACGGTTAAGAAAATAGCAGTAGTGTCAGAATTAAGCGCTGTCTGATGGCGAGGAAAAGCTGTGAAAAACGTATATTGATTTTTTTTTTTTGAGGTAGGCCTTTATTTATGTGTCTAAAATATATTTTTCTGCACAGTACTGTGCTGAGACGTCTCTCTTCTTCTACTAACTGGCACCGTGTTGACCGTCATCTACTGACTATGGAAAAGTACCCATTACATCCCCACTTCAAATGACCCAAACTGAAATGTGCATCCTATTAGTTTGAATTCTGAATTATTTGTTGCTGCCCTTTTCAAAAATAACAATATGCTCGACTAAGAAAAAACCCACAACAAAATGAACAATGAAAACAAATGACATGTCACTGTGGTTACTGAAGAGCATCGAGGAATCTGTCTCTTTCTCTCTCCACAGATCTTTTATTACTTGAGAGCACATTTGCTGTTGTGGAAACAGTATTGAATGGCCTCCCTCTCCCTCTCTCTCTCTTTATGTAACCTCGCAGGCTGAATCATCATCAAGGTGTTTGCCTCCGTGCTGAAATGCACGTCTCAATACTGCGATGCTCCTTTTCAGTTTTGCAGCCTGTTTCTCAGATTTCCAGGAAAATATTTTTGAACACGTTTGATCATCAGTGAATCATCAGCCTGAAGCTGCTGCTGTAACCATCAGATACAAAACACGATAATGACCGACATGACTGACAGCTTCTTGTATTTTATTTATATTAGAGCAGATGGTTCCTCCCCCTAAAGTCTGAGGACACAACTCAACCTGAACTCGGTCTCTGTAATCCCAAATAAAATGTGATTAACCACAGCAGGACACACAAATTGTCTGACATCGTCTTTGCTATGTGTGTTGTACTGGAGCTCAGAAGAGGCTGTGTTGTGCATTTTGCAGCCCAGGGTCCAGTTGCACCAACAGGACTTGCACCTGGTCTTAATTTCTAAGTCCAACCTAATAATAACATCACTTGCACCGTCAGGCTTAAACCCTGGAGACACTCAGATACAAGGGCTGGTTGCACCAATGGGAATTACACCTGGTCTTAAAGCGATATTCCACCCAAGAATGATAATTCACTCAATATGTACTCACCCCTATGCTGATGTGAGGATGGGTGAAGATCTTCAGTTCACAAAACAATCCTGGAGTTTCAGCAGAAAACAGGGTTGCAGCCAAATCCAGTACAATGGCAGTGAAAGGAGACCATGATAGCACGTATCCGCAGGACCAGGTAGCATGTAAACATGGCGTTGATGTATCGTGAGACTTTGTATATCTCTTAATGGATGCACGTGTGAAAATATCATGAGATATACGAAGTCTCACGATACATCGATGCCATGTTTACATGCTACCGGCTACATGCTACAGTTGACATTTCGGCTAAAAACATGGTATAAATGGCGTCTCTTGTGGTTAAATTTTAATGTCGCGGCTCACGGACACTTGGATTACACCACACGAGCAGGATGGAGACATTTTGTGTTTGTTTTGTGTTCTTTTTTTTACATTTCCATTTGATCACCATTCACTGCCATTGTACTGGATTTGGCTGCAACCCTGTTTTCTACTGAAACTCCAGGATTGTTTTGTGAACTGAAGATCTTCACCCATCCTCACATCAGCATAGAGGTGAGTACATACTGAGTGGACTATCATTCTGGGTGGAATATTGCTTTAAGCTAAGTTGGTCTTAACTTGGTATGCTAAGTCCAGTCTAATGGTTATGATGGTTGCACCATCAAGGCTTACACCTTCTTCTTGCTAAGACCCAGTGTAAATCTTACACCTAGTCAGGAGCAGACGTAAAGTGAGAGTCTAGCCTGATGAATAAAGATATATACAGCCTCTAGTCACAGATACCTGTCAGATTCTGGGCCATGAACACTCAAAGAAACTAGTTATTCAACAGAACTGTGCGGAAAATTATAGAGGAAGGCAATACAGAAATGGATGATGAGTCAGTCAGACATAACAGCAGACATAAGATTAAAATATTGTTTGCAGAATTTACAAGAACGCCAAAATAATTACGAATTTGTCACTGCAAACATATTAAGTTTCCTCTCACTAAACAGTTCACAAAATTGCATGATTTTTAAGGGAGTCTTGGGATATTGTTGTCACAGTCTGCATTCAGCGCCTCTGCTTCTTAGTAGTTTTCCACTCGCCCTCTGCTTCACTCCACCTGCCAGCCACTCCCACCTGATCACCCCACTCCACTCACCTGGACTCACATCTGCAGCTCATCACCAATCAACCCGGTACATAAGCCTCTCCACTTCACTCACTGGTTGCCAGATTGTTCTTTGTTTCCATGCAAGACTTTCCAGTGTTGTCCAGATTGAGTCCATGTTGCTGACTCTGCCTGCCTCTGACCTGCCTGCTTTGTCTGTCTCCCGCTAAATGCACCAGCCTTCCCTCCCCGACTGTGTCGTTGGTTCCTGTTTGTCTGTGGCTGCCCAGCGTTTCCACTCAACAGTACTACAGTGTGAGTGTTTCCACCTGCTTACCTGTGGCTGGCTGTGGCTCAGAGTTTCTCATTGTGTTGCCACACGTGTTCCTGTTGTACACCTACCTGTCGGCTCATCGATCCTTCGCCTGGCCTCAACCTTCCTCCCGCTCATCCCTCATCAGCTTGTCTGCTTTGTCTGACTGCTTGTCTGGTTCCGGACCCTCCGCCTCATCGACCTCATCCCCTGTCTGCTCCCTCCCGGTACCATCGCTTGCTACTGAACAGAACTGTTGGGGTCTGTGGGCTCACACCATCGCTCATGGTCCCGACTTCCCGGTTTGGCTTGGTTGTCCCTCATTAATCTAACAATCGCTCCCTGAACTGTACTGTACCCTTGTTGCAATATGTACATTTAGAAAGTGAGAACTGTTGTAAAGTTGATGTAAAATTAGTTTTAGTCCGTTTTGCAGAATCTTCCATAATCAATGTTCTTGTCTGGCGATAGAGTTGGAGTTTGTTTTAGTTTGTGTTTGCAGAAATTTCTCATTTATGGTGTATTTTTCAGAGTAAACCAGCTCCAGGGAATCTCATTATACCAGTAATGAGCGTTCGCTCCAGGCGGTGGTGGACAGGGAACACTGGACATTACCATCACTGAGGAATTCAGTGTTATGCCATTGTTCCGACAGCTCACTGTTCTGGAGCCCCAATAATGCAAAAAATGTCCCATTGGACCAAAATCTCATTTTTCCAACAGCCTGCTCTCACTTAGCCAGACCTTACCTGCACATGGGGAGGCACTCTCTGGCGTAGAAGTAGTTAAATCACCACAAAAGAACAGGTTACAGCTTCTAGTTTGTTTTTGTTTGCACCATTAGCAATCCATGTGCTAATCTGACATTTTCTTTTCTTTTTCTTTTTCTTTTTCTTTTTGGCCGTTTTGCCCTTATTTGATGGGGACAGCTGAAGTGCAGACAGGAAAGGGGGTAATGCGGTAAAGGTCTGCAGGCAGAAGTTGAACCGGCGGAGGACCGACAGCCCCAGCACACAGGGTGCATGGTCCTACTTTTCAACAGGTACAGTAGGTTGTTAGCTTTGAGGGTGTTGTTTCCCGTAGCAACAAGGGAATTTGAAAACACAGGTAGAAGGATATGGTGAATGTCACCTGAAACAGGTGTCCAATGGCAGAGAGAGAGAGAGATGCATCGTTGTCGACCCACTTTGACTCTGCATCAGCCCACATCCTCCTCCTCAAACCCCCACAGAACAAATGCAGATGGAAAAATGGAGAAACGGAAAGCTTGACAGGCCTAGTTATAGTTGCTAAACTATTATTGGACAGTTGCTGTTTGGAGGTGGGGCTTGGCAAAGGGTCAACTGCAGGGAGAGTGCTTATTTTCGGAGCAATGGGTATTTGTGTTCAAGATAACAGGCTGTCGGACAAATGGCCTTTTAGTCCAACGGAACATTTTTGGGAGTTTTTCGGAATAATGGGTCATTGAAACAATCGGCAGTCACCAGAAATTCTCGGTTTTAATAATGAAGACTTGGAGATTGATTCTCTCTGAGAGCTTTTGAATCTCCACTTGAGGCATCATCTTTGAAAACGATTTCATAGTCTAAGAAACAGACCCGGGATCAAACCCTTTAATTTTAAAACAAGAGCAGAACAAAAAGGTGGAGGGGCGTCTATGTGTGCAAAACAACAAAAGCCTGAGAAGCTGTCAGTTCTTTGCGCAACAGTATATTATGCTTTTAACCAAGTGCCAATCCAGACCCTCCTCCCCTTCAACTTTATGATAATAATTGGCTGCAACATTATTATTGAGGCTTTCCACCTTGATGAAAGCCAGAGCTGGAAACGATTATAATAATTTAAGACCATTATTACAATCATATTGTGGCAGCAGGGAATGAGAAGGGCTGAGAAGATGTGACATTTAAACAAATTGCTGCAGTCGTCGCTCTCTGGCTGAGGCTGTGATGTCAAACATGACTTTGTAGTTAATGATGTGAAGCAGGTTATTTAACTTTTCACAGCTGGTTTGCGACATTACTGATTGTTCTCTGAAACACTTCAAACCACTTAATCCTTATGCAAGGTCGTAGTAAGAGGTCAGAGCTACATGAATATCCACAGTCTCCATGGATTCGACTAATGAAGCAGTCCTGGACTCAGAGCACTGGAACTGCTGAATTCATCATACAGGACGTGAATCTACAAAAACTAAAAACATGCAGCTGCACAAATGAAGTTAAATGAAAATTTAAAAAAAATCATTATTGCATAAAATCTAGTATCTAAAATACAAAAATCTTCACATAAAGAACCTCTAATTCCATTAATTCCTGTTCTCATTTTAAGATTCTTGGAGCATTACCACAGCAGATACAAAAGACATTTACTAAAAATCTTCTAAAAATCTTGCAGTGCAATTTTATTATATTTCCCTAAATCCAGCTTACAAAAATTTGAGCACTCGACCACTGTGGGGTACATTCCCAAACCTGAGTAAGCTCCAGAGGTGAGACCGAGTCGTTGTTGTGCAAGTCACAAGTGATGCTGTGCTCCAGAAAACTTGGAACTGCAAAGGGCAATGGAACGCCACTCAGGGCAAATCCTTCTACCCCAGCTTCATGAGGAAGCTGTCACCTGACGTTACACAAAATGGAGCCTAAAATAATACAAACAACATGTAGGAAAACCTTTTCTGCAGTTCAAAATATGTCAGCAGTGTTCTATAAGAGTTAACCCTGGGATAACTTAGCCTCCTTTCACACACACACATTGTTAGCCCAGGATTAAGCTAAGCCCAGAGCTAAACAATTCACACTGAGCTTCCTTGGCTCTGCATGGTTAAATGTCTGTTGTTACAGCGACTGATGTGACCATTTTAAAATGCTCCATGACCACTCACTTGATCTTTTAGGCCCATTTCACACTGGCAGCGTTTAGCCCTGGGTTTAGTCAATTTACAGGGGGTTAACCCCCCCAAACTCGGGGCTAACAGCTTGTTCACACTACATGCTTGACTGGTGCGTGACAGCATCATTTCCACACGCTGTGGTGTCCACACAGGCTGCATTTCTGCTGCGAGGCAGCTGCTGAAAGTCCTACCTTTCTACACAGAGTTCTGCAGATGAAAATAGCTGTTTTCTGAAGGCAATCAGTGATTTTCCCCCTGGTTCAGAGAGGGCGGGAGAGAGAGAGAAGGGGAGGAATGGAGGGAGAAGAGAAAAGAGAGAGAAGGGGAAAAAAAACACTGCCCTGCACCCAATTATTTTTGATGTTCATGTATTTCTGCACAGATGTTGACAATGAAACTATAGTGAGAGGTGTCCTGTTGCTGATATAATATTAATACGTCTGTCATACAGATCATTTTTAATGTGTGTTTTTGCCAAGAACAGCATGCGTCATGGTGGAAAAAAAAACAGGCGAGCCTCTGAATCTCTAGAAGAAGCGTGGCTGAAGCTGTGCCCCACGCTCGTGAGCAGCCTGCAAGCTGAGTGAACGCTCTAACCTGTTAATATGGGCGCCGACATAAAAACCAGCAGGTAATTCCACGCACACACGCTGCTCAAGCGTAACCATGTTCTGGAGCAGGGCCAGCAGGCCCTTGGCTAAAGTCAAAGTGTGAAAGCTTTCTCAACTTGAGGCTCCATTATTAATAAAGAGTGAAAAGCCCTTATGAGTGCCCTGCACACAGTTCCTCTCGCCATCGATGTGTGACTGTGAATGAGGTGCAAGTGTTCTATAAATGCAGCCCATTTATTAAACAATTTAGTCAAGTGCATCAACTGACAATGTGTCATTTTGTTTTCTGTGTTGGTGCTTTGATGTTACTTTTTATTTCACGCCGACTATACAAAAGTCAAATTACCAATATGCCTACGAACAGCAGGGACGTGTCAAGCATTTGATTTTTCACTAAACATTAACTGCAGGGTTGCTTTGTAAAGCACTGCTGCAAGAATCCCCCACCATGACTCACTTTTATGAAGTGTAATCAAATACTTAGCTGTGTTAGGAAGAAAGAAAATCTCATATGTTTCAAATATTGTTTTGAAAATTGAAATCTTTTGAAGTGAAGGACACTTTTGTTTTCTTTTTCGTGTCACAGTTTGTTTTGGTGCCTAATACTAACGTTCGCTGCCACCAGAGGCACCGACACAATAATCCTGGCAGAATCTGAGGTCTTAAAAATATCTGGGCTGATTCCTCTTCACTTCCATCACCTTGAGTGTTTCTGGTAATCCTGTCTCCTCTGCTGCAGAGTGACAGGCCAAGATGAAGGAGAATAAGTGACTCGTTTTGCGGCAGAGAAAACCGTTTTAAAACATGAAAACCTTGACGATGGCAGGAGTGGCAGCTATGAGAGCTTTGCCCAAGTGGCAGATTCCATTTCCTCGTCACTCAGCGCAGCATCTTACAGCAGCGAAGCACCGGAATAACAGCTTGTGATGGGCAAGGAGGTCAGGGGGGATGGAGGGAGTGACAAAAAGACAGAAAGTTCATGGATAGATGAAGAAGAGAGAATCAAAAAAGACAGAAAAGAGACAGCGAGGATGACAGAATCAAGGGAAGAGGAACTAACAGAGTGTAGGAGTGACTCAGAGGCTTAACTGAAGGAGTCAGAGAGAAACTGAAATCCACAATTTTACAGTGAAGGTTTTCCTGATCGGCACATGCAGATGTGTAGAAGCAATTCATAGCTAAGAGAAGCAGAGAAACAGAGATAATCTGATGAATATTTTATGTGAAAACAGAGGTCAGAGGTTTGTGCAGAGGTCAGAAGAGTAAGTCCACAAGAGCAGAAGGTTGGAGAACTTCTCCTGCATCCTGATCGTGAATGTAGCAGCGCTGCATCACACAGATCGTAAAGAACAACAGAGATAATCAGACCGATGCTCATTTACAACTGCATCTTAATCAATTAATTACAAGAGGAATGGTTCAGATGAAGATGCAGAGTTTTAAATTTTAAATCCCCAAACCAATCCAAGCCTTTATTTTTTGTTTGTTTGGTTTTATTATGAATTATCACTGTGTCTGCTCATTAGGGGCCTGTGGAGCACAAACTGTGCAACAAGCATATGATTTTAATCCTCAAAAATTATACCTGCTCGAATTTATTTTCTATTGATACACCATCCTCCTAAACTTTTAGTTTTAGTTTGTGTTTATTGGTCCCTGCCTTCATGCTTCAGACTGAGTAAAGTCTCTCTCCCAATGCAGTGCATTAAGCATAGATCTCCCAAAATTGTTGACAGCATCGTTTTATATTCTGCGTTGATTGGCTGGCTGGCTTTCGGCGCCAACACTTGGATTTAAACTCAGCAAGAAAAGGGGAGACTTTCTTATCTAACACTGGATAACCTGAGAGGATGGACGAAGAAGATTTTAGTACTCCAGCAGAGGTTTGTAGCCTTTAATTTGGAGGAGAAATTGGAATTAAAGCACTTTGGTGTCTACCAGCCGTGGGATGCTGCCATCAATCATCTCAAACTTAACCATAAAAATGAACAGTGGGTTTAACATGGAGTGGTTCTAGAAGGAAAAGTGGTTGATGGTTAACATAAAACAGGAAAACATACGTGATTTGTCAGATCATAACGTATTAAACTGTGTAGAAAACATGAAACAGCGCTGTGCGACCGTGACAAGTCGGCCGATTTGGGATTATTTTGATTCATGCTTGAGACTGTGATGTCAGCACCGCACAGGGAGAATGAGGCGGCATGGCGATTCAGTTAGTTAACTCAGTTAGCAGCTCTATTACTCTGCGATACAACTCCTGAGGGAGACAAAGGCCAGTTTAACGATCAGGAGTACAGGGAGCACCAAGGTGATCTGACGTTACAGAGGCTCTGACTCCGGGCACGATGAAGACACGGCAGGGTCAGGAGGTGTGAAGCAGTTGAGGAGCAAGTTTGTAACTTAACAAGTTAATTCCATCGTCCTGATAAGTCCTTGAGTATTTGTTTTTGTAAAATTGGAAGTTATTTATTCCTGTGTTTTGAACAATGACCGTTCAGTCTCCTTGCTGGCTTTGGTGACACATTCAGAGTCACTACCCTTTTTGCCCTTAGGATTTAACAGGTGGCTCGCTTTGTGCCCCAAAAATATATATATGTTAAATTAATATCATAAATGTATGACAGCTAGTCGACTAATGGCTTGAACTGACGACTGCTGGTCAACGAGGATCTTTAGTCGGGGGCAGCCCTGGTAAATATAGGTTGGAATAAGATGCTTGTACAGACGTTTTCTGGTGAGAACAGGCTGTATTACACATATTACAATTTGGACCCAGTCTAGTCTGATTCTGTGTGCACGCTGCAGGTATAAGGCCTGCTATTCGTTGCTTGCTTCAAGCAGCATCACAGTGTCCGCTATCTAAGTTTTCCAAGTCCCCTGGAAACAAAAACAATCTCCGAGCTGAAACCTACGTGCTGAAAATGCAAATTAGCACCTAGGATGCTAACAGGACATACGTAAACAAGCTACCGGCTATTACCTTTTGTTTGCAGTGATGTAATCATTTTAATACCAGAGCTCGCCTCCTAACGTGCAAGTGTTCCACCAAAACAAGTTCCCTCTCGACAGTATTTTGCAGCAGCACCATCGTTGCATCGTGGGCTTTGCGCTGCCCAAGACGTTTGTGATCGGTTTAAAGAAATGCAAACAAGGCAGGGCTTTTTTTCCTCTATAGCAGAATGTGTAACCCGTAATTTACACCAGGTGCGGCTGCGCAGCGTCGCGGCGCGCATGGTTTTGTTCCATCATACTCGCGACTTTCACACCAGCAGCGTCTCGGAGCAGTTGTTGACTTCGTCGTTTTTGGTCATTTTTCCTTGATTTTTGTGCTTCTACCATGGGTAAGAAGTCTATGTAGTTATGTGGTTTCTTTTTTTTGTATGTTTTAATTGTGTTTAATGTTGTTATTTCCTTCTTTATTGTGCTGTAGTCTTCAAAGTCATGGATCAAAGTTATGGAGCTTTGTTTAATTAAAAAATACATCTCTATAATCATCTCAATATTATGAAACATACCTGTTGTCGCCAGGTATGACGTAATGTTGAATGAATGAAGTGAAATGTGATCCGTCGTCGACAGGAGATGTTTTATTTTGAAAATTGACCGGATTCACTATGCTTTTCATGTCGGGACTTCGTGTCTGGTTCAATCTCCTCTGCGACGCGCCATCCGTCGAAAATTGACTTGCTGCGTATTCTCTGCGGAGCGGAGCGCCGAGCCTCTTCTGGGACGCAGCTAACACGCGCCGTGGCGCATCTGGTGTAAACACAAGCATTGACTAGAATGGCTGCGTATCACTCCGAGTGCCACGGCGCAGCCATAACACGGTGCAGCGCGCCTGGTGTAAATTAGGGGTAAGTGTGGAGCCAGGCCTTTTTCTTCAGCGCTGACCTCTGTGGAGAGACGTCTGGCTGTTCGAGACTGGACCCTGTCTGACTCTGGTCCAGGGTCAAGTCTCCGTTCCTAAGGACCGAATAAACCCGTCTACTGCCCATAACTATCTCTTCTTCAATAATAATTAAAACCATCAGGTAGACAAGAAGAAACAGGCAAGAATAACACACACAGGTAAAAGACAATTCTAAATATAAAGTACTGTATAAATACCCTAAATATTAAATAAAAAAGAAAGGTTGAAGAAAAAAATGAAAGGTCATTGCAATTAAAGATTATGGCTTTATTTTTGATATTCAGTGGTTTATTGCAGTGAGCATAAAAACACTCTGGTCCCATTTTGGCCTTTTTTTTTTTTTTAACTCCATAAATTATTGGAAGAAGCCCAGCAGGTGAAGATGTTTTTATTTCACAAGAAAAAAAAGGCATTTGTCACAAAGCTTAAAAGAATGCTAATAAATTTATACATTAAAAAGAAAGTTTTTTTCCACATAAATGACCCAGCTGAGCGGCAGTTTGTAGTAAAAACACTGAAAACAACAAAGCAGCGTGTTACAAAATGAAATCCATGTACACGTGGTTTTCTGGCTAGCTTGTCGTACTCTAACTTTTGTTTTTGTTTTCACTGGGAGAAACTGGCCTCTGGGCTCTGATGTCATGCACACGATGACGCTGAAGGTCACCACGTGTTCTTTTATAAGTGTTAATACTCACAGTCCTCGAGAGGAGACAAGCTGTGAACACAGTCTTGGAAAATCAGAGCGGATAAAAGAGGAGAGGTCGTCGTGGGCAACAGACAGTTCCCGGGAGCCATGGCAACGGCAGACTGGTACAATAGGTTGCTCAGTCACAGAGGAGAGGAGAAGAGAGGAGAGGATGACACGAAAAGGGCAGGTATGGAAATAACGGCAGAAGGATTCTGATCAAAGCTAGATGAACAGCTGTGCTTGTTGCTCTTGTTTTTACCTTGTTAGTGCTTTAGTTTCTCTCTGCCCCTGCTGTTCAAACGAACCTTGACTCAATTAGCTTCAATATGACACCAGGATGCCTCTGTGACTCAACAACACTGGTTTGAAACAGCGTGCAATTTCCTCCCTCATCCACACACAGATCTGAAACGGTCCCAGCAGAGTAAGTGGCGCCCTTCGCCCACAGAGCTGCACGGGGAATTGAACTCCTGACGCCTCTGCAGCACTTTAACCCTCTTTTAGCTCTTTAGGGAATTATAGCTCTACTTCTAGCATTGTTAGTGCTGTAAACACTGAGCTACAAAGGAGACATACAGACAGAAAGTCTGTCTTAGGTCTCCTGCTCTTCGGAGATGGACCAACTTATCCTCTAGTAAGCGTCCAGGTCTAGACAGCGGTGCTCCGACCCAGCAGTGGGAAGGCTGTTGGCAGGCCACAGTTGGGCTCCAGTCCCCTCAGGCTATGAACCCCCTGTAACCCACCTTGAAACCCCTGTATCCCCCCATGAAGTCCTTGTATTCCTCCTCGAAGTCCTCGTATGCTTCCCTGGAGTCCCTCTATGCCTCCTTGGACTCCTTGTATTCCACTTCGGAGTCCATCATGATGAGTCCTGGGCTCCCGTCGGGGCATGGTTGCCATGGCGGCAGCAGCCTGGATGGAGCGGGCCCCCGGCGGGGTGAGGTTGTTGTGGTTCAGGTCCATGTTGGAAAGGAGATGACCCAGCGAGTCCCAGCGCTGGGACGAAGGCAGGCGGATGAGGGAGGAGTAACCTCGCTCGGGGAACACAGTCGTCACGGGAGGCTTGCTGGTCTCAGATGTGAAGACCGGTGCAGGATTCTGGTATTCCCTGGCAGCTGGAGGCAGCGGTGGCGGTGCGGCTCTGAGCGGGGCGGGCTTCAGGTAGGTGCCCCCCCGCGGGTCGGCCAAGACCTCGCTGTAGGGCGGAGGAGGGTCCTCCATCAGAACTGCCTCCTCGTAGCAGGGCGGCTTCCCAAATATATCTGTGTCTGAAACAAAAGAGGAGACTGGGATTAATCACAACAAACAGAGGACAACACATTAATATAACTACATTCAAATACATTACATAAAAAAGCCACCTGTAAAACTGTGGACAGGACAGAGGTCAGTTTTTACTCTTCTGATATTTCAATATTTGTAAAACTTTCAGAGTCTAGAAAACCTCTTCTTATGTTGAACACCACGTTTTCTGTACAGGAATGGAACTCAAGGGCACATTTCTCCATGTTTTGTCCACTAGGAGGACACCCTGGAGAGCACTTCACTACATGGACTGAACTCTAGAGCACACTTTAACATGTTTTGCCCACTGGAGGGGTACCCTAAAAGTTACTTTCAGCATGTTTTCTCCACTGAAAGGGCACCTAGAGCGCACTTTACCATGTTGTCCAGTGCATCCTATGCACTTCTATGCACACTGCCTGTCGACACCTACATCCTATCAGACTTGATGTTTCATGGCACCTCCTCATGTTGTTCTCTCCTGACTAGATCCTTGCTTGTGTTTTCAGCTCTCAGATATACGTCGCTTCTGGATAAAAGCGTCAGCTAAATTAAATTGTAACTTGTGATTGTAGCTTCACTGACATGGAACCCTACAGCACACTTTAACATGTTCTGCCCGCTGTAGGGGCACCTCAGAGCGCCCTTCACCATGTTTTCATCTTTGGAAGGGTACCCTAGAGGGCACTTTACCACATTTTCTACACTTTACCTTGATTTCGCCAACAAAGAGGGCACTTTAATATGTTGTCTCTACTGGAGAGGCACCCTAGAGCACACTTTATCACGCTTTCTCCACTTAATAGGGCACCCTTGAAGGCACTTGACCACTTTTTCCCCACTGGAAAGGCACCCTAGAGGGCACTTTACCACACTCTCTCCACTGGAACTGAACCCTAGATTTGCCATGTTTTGTCCGCTGGAAAGGAACCCTAAACCACACATTAGCACAATTTATCCACTTCAGGGGCGCCCTAGAGCACACTTTACCACATTTTTTTCCGCTGGAAGAGAACCCTCGAGACCACTTTACCATGCTTTGTCCACTGGAAGGGAACCCTGGAGCACACCTTAGAACATTTTCTCCACTTGAGGGGTACCCATGAGCACAGTTTACAATGTTTTTTTCCACTGGAAGAGCACCCTAAAGCACACTTTATCCTGTTTTGTCCATTGGAAGGGAACCCTGGAGTGAACATTAGCACATTTTCTTCCCTTAAAGGGCACCTTAGACTGCACTTTATTGTGTTTTCTCCACTTAAAGGGCACCCCGGAGCACCCTTTACCACATTATTAACGATGCATCATCTTGTACTTTCATTTTTAGGTTACAACTCAAACGACTGTAAAAAAAAACAAAACACAATCCTACTGTGATACATGTGACAGTGTGTTCAGCTGTTCAAACAAAAACCATCACAGCACATTTGTTCTGAACTCTCTGTTTCTCTCTCTTTCATTAAATATCTCTCTCACGCACACTCACACTCACTCCTATTTCAGGCACACTTGTTTTCCATTTTTCTGCCTCTGACGACTTCATCATTTAGGAGCTGCAATGCAGCACATTGTGCAACACGATACATACTCACATTAAATACACTTTAATCATCTTTTATACATTCCTGTTTATTCAGATCAGACAGTAAACAGGGAGAAAAACATCATTTTTTGTCGTGAACTTAGTAAGTTTGTCTTGCAGCTACAGTGTCCATAGCCTGCTTAATACTTTTGTCAAACAAACTCATAATTAAATGCATTTTAAACATGTGAAAATTACAGTCATGCGACACTACATGTGACTCAAAATGATGGTGACTCATGAGTGTCTTAAATGTCCCTGTACTTCTCACTATAGAAAAAACTAATTAGTGTCTATTATGTAGAGATGAAGGAGTGATTACAGAGACAGTGCTGGTGTGGATTGTGGCCTTGGGTTCGACATCATCGGGAAAACAGTTTCCACTGAAATGTACCCAGATTCATCTTCATCAGCTACACAATCTGTTTGCTAAAAAATACTAAAAAATATTTTGGTTCCACCTCAACATTACCATCGCTGCTCCCCATTTTGGAACTTCCCCGCTGTAGAGCCAGTAGCAGTGGCACTTTGACTTCTAGCCATGCTTGTTGTTGCTGCGGTCAAAAACTGCAACTGAAACTATTTCAGCTGCTCTAGTCTCATAAATACATCCTCATAATATCAAAAGAAATCCAAGTGGGAGAGACGAACATGTTAGAAAACTGTTTTATGCATGTCTCACACAAGGGCTTCAGTGGTGTCCACAATCAACCAGAAACTGTGTTTTACATGTGACACGTGAGTTGGATGCAGTTCAGTGAACGTGCAAAAGTAAATTCTTAACTTTTAGATATATACAGTATGTGGGTGAAAATGTTTATGTTGATTCTTGTTGATTAGTGCTAATTTGACACCAACAGTCACTAAAAATTTTTTGAAAGTAATATGAAAGTGTTATCTTCAGTGATATCTAAATAATTTTGTTTTAAATTTGGCAACATTTATATGAATTAGTGCCAACTTGTTGCCTTTTATACAAGTGTGATAATTTGGCGATGATTTAAATTATTATTTCAGGAAGCAAAGTTGTACCAGGGTATATTTATTTAAAAACATTTGAACCACCACTTCTATCTCTTTTGACATTATCGAGGAAACTTTTATAGGTAATAAACATTTGTCAGACTTTCTGACATTTGTGAGAAGTTCACCCCTTTTTTCTCAGAAATTGCACAAATAAATTGAAATAAAAACTGCACTTTTGAAAGGATCATATTTAGGCAATTAGGCAGGCGCCACCATGAAACCAAAGACATCTAAAATATAAAATTTCTTCCTTTTGGAGAAGATAAGTGATTTTTTTCTGGTATAGCAGAAAATTTAATCTCAAAATGTCATTTCCAGGAGTCAAAGTGTCTTCGTTTCTCCCAGCTCAGTGAGAACGTAAAAATCCCTTCAGGTTCTAACTAATACTTGCATTTTGTAGAATTTCTGCACAGCGTGTTCTGTTTATATTTCAGGACAGGAAAGAAATCTGATAAATAAGTCATTAAAAGCCTTGACGAGATTTTTCTGTCTGTTTTGAACATTTTGTTCACAAGTAATTTACAGATTTCTTGCTTGTTCTCCACTAATTGGAACATTCACGCCTGTTGCTAATTAACTGAAAGCCTGGCCAGCGGAGCTCTGAGCAAAACTAAAGCCTGTTTATATCTGCAGCTAATTAAAAATCCATACAGTGAAATGTTCAGACTGATGCAGACGTTCGCAGAAACACCTGAACAGGTTTTTTCAGCTGTTACGGGGCTTTTAGTGAACGCTGAGACATCAATCACAGTCAGACTCCCCGTGTTAAGTAAAGGGATGTTTTCTTTCTTCACTAACATACAATTTCCCACTTTGTGCTTGAACAAAGAAGCAAAGCAATAAATTGTTAAACTTAGCGACGCGTCTGTTACATGAGACAAATTAGTTTGACATTTTCTTCTGGGTGACATTGAAGTAAAAAAATGTTGGTTTTATACAAGAGAACCAAAGTACAAAAATAAGATGAACACAAGTTCACCCCTGCAACATTTCTGAGCCAACAGGGAGCCTGTGGGCATATTGTGAGACGCTGGAGTCTATATTTCAATGTATTGTCAGAAGAAAACAGCCCCGGGCAACAAACATCAAGCTTTCAGTTGTTTTTTTCTTTTTTTTTTTTTTTCTGAAGACAGTTTCTATTTCCAGGCTGATAAATCTGCCCAGATTCTGATCGATATCTGTCGAAAATGCTCCACAAACTCTCCTCCTGCTTTCAAAGACTTTACTCGGCCTGAAACACAACCCCAATTCCACAAAAGCTGGGAAGCCGTGTAAAACATAAATAAAAACAGAATGATTTGCAAATACTTTTTGACGTAGAATACAGTACAAAGACAAGACGACAACTTTATTTTCTTGTAAATAAATGAATTCTGAATTTGATTCCTGCAACACTTTCTAAAAAAGTTTGGATGTATTTTGTGCTTCATAATGCAAAACATATTTTTGGTAAGAAACAGGTCCAGACTGCAGGCAGGTCAGTCTAGCACCTGAACTCTTTTACTGGTAATAATCTGGATGGTCCTTTTCCTCTTTAGCCCGGAGGACACGACGTCCATGATTTGTGAAAACAATCTGAAATGTGGACTCAGATGATCTCAGATGAGCTCGGGCCCAGAGAAGTCTGCAGTGTTTCTGGATGTTGTTGATATATGTCTTTCTCTTTGCATGGCAGAGTCTTAAATTGCATTTGTAGATGCAGCGACAAACTGTGTTTACTGACAACGGTTTGTGTCCCTGAGCCCATGTAGTTTTCAGCCTTGTCCCTTACGTGCAGATTTCTCTGAATTCTCTGAATCTTTTAAACAATATTTTGGATTATTGATGGTGAAATCCCTAAATTCCTTAAAGTTTTGTGTTGAGAAAAGTTGTTCTTAAACTTTTGGACTGTTTGCGCACAAAGTGGTGAATCTCATCCCATCCATGCTTGAGCCTTTCAATGATGCCCCAACACAAAATCATGACACTGTCAGCTGTTACCAATTCACCTGTTCATGTGTTGCATGTTCTAAACAGTATATTGTCTTTGTACTGTTTTCACCTGAATACAAGTCAAAGTATTTGCAAATCACTGCATTCTGTTTTTATTTACGTTCTACACAGCATCCTAACTTTTTGGGAACAGTAACTCATCATGTCAGCTTCTTGCATGGGGTCTTCTGGAGAAAAGAAAAAGTTTTCTCCCATATCCAAAGCATCATACACACAAACTTCTGAATTCATTTAAAAATAACAGGTTCTCTGCAAAATAGTTAAAAGTTTTAGAAATGTTCTAGCTACTTTGGCTGGTGGGCAAGTAGAACTTCAGTGTTTCTCAAACTTTCTCAGCCTGAAAACTAGGGCTGTGTATATAATATCGTTAGAAAGAAAACTCAAGCCCTGTAATTATAATCATTCCTGAGAGGTAGAAAATAACAATTAGTATGACCAAATATAATCCTTTTGAAACTCTTTAAATTGTTCATTCAAGCGCCAGGAGTTCGCACGGGTATTAATTAATAATATATATGAAAGATGTGAGTTCAGAGTGAATTTTAGAGTCAAAGAAATGAACACATCCAATAAGATGTGTGCATTAAGGGGATGTCCCTGATCTGCCAACACTGAGTCTGAGCTGATATTTACCCAAAAGTTAATTAAATATATATCTATTAATGCCTTCATGCATTTTTCATGAGCTACTTGATCCAAATACTGAAGATGCAGGTTTAAAACTATAAAGTTGATAAATTAAGTGTTATAGTTTTGGGACTAGACTCCATCACTCTTGCAAACCGAGTCACCTGCATCTTGCTAATTCAACCACCTGTGCTTCTCTATGCAGATCACCTGTGCATGCCTGTATAAGCATGTCTAACCCTCTCCTGTTGGTCTCAGTTCTCACAACCCTCCCAAGTTCAACCTCAGCCATCCAAGGTTTCCTCTGTGGGGCGTTCACTTGTCCTCCCTGTGTTTGCGTGGTTCTAATCCAGTTTCCTCTTGTCAAAGACACGCATATTAGGATCAATGGAAAAGTCTTCTTTAGGAAACGCCATGGGGATGAAGCACCAAACTAATCGAGACGTGCCCTCACCCTGAGTCTCGACCCCTTTTGTCTATTTAAAATGTTTTCTTAATCACAGGATGTCCATTTGATTTGCAAGCATCATCACCTCACTGGCACTGGAAGTCAGTGAGAACTATACTAACAACTAACAATGAGAAAATACTGAACTTCTGAAATACTGATTATATTTCCAAACTTTTGAAGAAGCATGTTACCCTAATGTCTGACATACTGTGATCATTTTATGATTCATTACAGCAAATATATTACAGATTTCACCTTTAAGTTTTAAAATAAACTAGACAAATTTTTGCTGACCTATAATCTTTTGAGATACTTCGTGTTTCTTTTTTAGATAAACTTGAACTGTGTGAACGGAATAAATGTTTGAGATGTAGAAACCCCCAATAAACTGTATTTCAAACAGCTGTGAAGCTGGTTTGTCATTATTTGGGTTCTTATGAATCATTATTCATTTTAACTTTAATGAGTTTTTTGAAATACTAATTTCTTTGGGTTTCTAAAACTCAAAGGTTAAAATTCATCCAAAGAAGAAAAGTTAATTTTCTCAATTCGAAACTTTGGGCTCAAAGTTTAAGTTGCCTTGAAATTTTGAGTTTTCTCAACTGTTAATTTTTACAGTAAATAAATTGGCTGCAAAAACAGATTTACATGAATCAGCTTCACGACCTTGAGTCTGCTGTTTGTTTTAGTGTCTCTGACAATTAAAAACCCACATCTCGTTCCTCTACCTGAACCTGTTAACAGCCTCAACAAAAAATATCAGAGTGGTGTGAATCAACAGCTGTTTGTTGAACTGTTGCCATGGAGCTCCATGTATTTATAGATGTAAATGTGTGTGCGTGTATACCTGGCTAAAATCCATCCCTCCTCCAACATGCCTCACAGATACCTCGAGGATCAGACTCTCATTGTTTCTCAGCTCTGTCGATCTCTGCGCTGTAAACCATCGTACCAGCTGCCACGACAGCTTTAAATAAACATCACACCGAAACAATGTCAGCAGCAGAGGCTCATGGGACTGATGTTTCCACTGGGAGGATCAGGAGGGCTTCGTTTGAAGCAGCAGCAGCAGCAGCAGCTACCTCTCTGAGGATAACACGTGTGTGTGTGTGATAGAGTGATTTCAGTACAAATGTGATGCTAACTGGGATCTGTGACAGCTACTGTAATAAAACACAGTGATCATATTAGTCATGCTGAGTTACAGGATTACACAACATGATTAAAGGGAAACTGTATGTGTGGTTGGATCCTTTTCACTCATTCAGCTGACAACAAGGCGCACCAGTTTTATTTCAGTGACGTGTGTGGGTCAGGACTCGGGTACAAAAGCCTGTCAGAGCAAGACACGTTGGGGGTGTGGGATGACGGCTGAGTGATGCACGAAATCTGCGTGTGTACGTTGTTGTTTTTTTTAAAAGTCTCCTGTCACACTTTCAGATGTTTGAAAGCGTATTTTCTTTGCTGTAAGTGTCCAAGAAAATACTGGACTGAATCACATCTCTGGTGCTGCCTGCTAATTAATCAATCTGGGTGTGAAAACAACAAATGAAAGCAGCTGAAGCTGACTTTGAGCTTTAATTTGGGGCTGTCCACATCAGATGAACAATGCAGGAGTGGACCCACGCTGGCAGCTGGGCTGTAGGGAGGCGATGTCAGTTGGTTCAGACCATGGTCCGAATTACGGGGAGCTAAGAGGAGCTTGGCTCCCCTGAAAAGGACATGAGCTCCCCTTGAAAGCCTACTTTGGGACATTTGAGGGGAACTTAAAAACATTATGGTCCTGAAATAAATAATAATAGTGAACATATGCCAACATGTTTATTTGCACATTATATTATAATTTCCGAACATGTATCTATCGTCTCGTTCTGACACGGAGCGGAGGTGATAGACAGACAGATCATGTTACTTCAGTTCCTGTTTTGCTTTTCGTTGTTGCAAATTGAACTTTCAGCCCTAATTCCACTTTCTCCTAATTATAACAAACCACAGACAGAAGGGAGACGACAGGGAAGTGAAGGGGGAGAGAGTGTGAGAGAGATGCACCCAGCAAAACAGCTTGTTCTATGTGCCTGTGATACTTTTTGAAGTCCTCCCATGTAAAAACAAATGAGTTAATTTTGATTTAAGAGAACACACACTGAAAGCATCTTCACCTGTGTCAAAAAGCCCTGACACTCTCACTCCGAACTTGTGGAGTGTCAAATGAGGACCACAGTTTTTATTCTGCACCTGCAATACGTGTTTGGGGAGAAGGCACATGCTTTTCACAGTCACCGTGAAATTGGATGCACTGACATGCACTTCCATGTATCCGTGTGCACCTGGTATGTTTTGGCGGCGGAAAATTGGGCTCCCCCGAAAGTCACTGTGTAATTCGCACCCTGGTTCAGACTGAAATAACCTGACAAATTGAATTTCTATTAAACTCAGTGCTTTGATGTTTCCTGCAGGATAATAACTTTGGTGATCCATTGGTCAGATTTTACAATTTGTCTGTTTATGATCAAATACCTGCAGAACAAATGACCTTCCCATGAGCCTCAGCTGGGCTTTTCTATGATGAGTTGGACAATTTACATCCAGCTCCCACTCTCCTTTTTACAGTTGTTTGATTTCCACTAACGCCTGAGAAAAATACCTCGTTCTTTCGCAGCTATATTTGCAGTTAGCAGTCCTGTCAGCTGACTAGTCTGCTCACAGCACTGGATGAACAGAGCTCAACAGTCACCGCCCACTTTTTCAGTGCGCAAGTGAAGTTACCAATCATTCACTAAACTGACATTTCAGAAAATTCTTATTTAAAGAGTTTTAAGCCTGGAACTAAGCCAACCAACTACGAGATGAATCATGACCATAAAACTTTTGATTCAGAATTTAGAAAAACCTTGAAAAACAAACAAAAAGAGGCCAAGGTGCAAACCTGTGTACGTAATTATTTACTCATCCCATAAACCACTGAGAATGATATCAGTTCTTCTTAAACTAAACTTTTGTTGTTGTTGTTGTCGTAATAATAACAATGTTGTAGTTTGTGTTTTATGTGTATGGCATAATGACATTATTAGTACCACTCATGTTAGCTAATGTTAGCTACCTAGCTGCCCAGTGGAACTAGTTAATCGCAGGTACGAATGAGTAATTCCATGGTAGACATTTCCATGGTAGACATTTCAGTGAGCTCCACCAATCAAATACATTGGTGTTACACTATAGCTATAGCTTTTCTTACAACAAGGTTGACAACTTACAGACTTGTGGTTTCTACAGGACCATAGACCATGGTTTGACAATCTCATAGCTTGTGGTGAGTCTACCATGGATGGTTACAACATTATGACTAATAATCCAAACCCTATATTCAGAATATGATTGGGATTTTCACTTCCAAAACCTCACTGTTGAGCTTTATACAGTCCTGCTCTGTGTTGGATCGCTAGCTACCTATCTAACTGCTGTAATACACTAACACAGCTGCATGACCGTTTGCTAATGGGCCAGGCCATTTAGCTGAATGGATACTGCAGCTAACTGTGTTATGAGAGGTCCTTGGTTCAAATCCCAATCTTCAGGTTTCGTCCTGTGGCTGTTCCGGGTGAGCTCTAACCAAGCCTGGATGTTACGCTGATGGCAGCAGTGGGATCTCTCCAGTGCCGCTAGTGGGGTAGGACATATGTAACACACTAATACAGCTGCATGACCGTTTGCTAACGGGCCTGGCCCTTTAGCTGAATGAATACTGACTGGGATTCAAACCGGGGACCTCTCGTCAACGCAGTCTTGAGGTTTCATCCTTTGGCTCTTCAGGATGAGCTCTAACCAAGCTTGGATGATGACTAGCTAATGGCAGCTACAGTTAGCAGTAGTTACCGGCTACCTTAGCAACAAGTCATCAGAAGAACTTTCCTTCACACCTGAAAAAGCACTTTCTGCGAGTCTCTGTACAGAGCACAGAATTCAGAGCACTCTGAAGCCTGAACTTTTTGCTCACAGGGATTTTCCTTATTATTTATAACTTTAAAATGAACATCCGACATTGTAACATATGACAGAAAGTAAGGGAAAGCATAATAGGTCTCCTTTATACAAACAAGATACAGGTGATCAGATTTCAATCCTCTCTAATGCTTCTTGGTCGGCTTTTTTTGATGTTGCATAGCTGTCCGATTATGTGAACTGTAGATGGAGTCTAAATCAAATCAGTTAACATCTCCACGTCCCTCTCTCTGCTCTGGAATATACGACTGAAGCAGCTTCTCTCTCCACTCTCTGCTGTGCTCAGCTGGTCGGCACCTGCTTCTCTTTTCGCTCTGCTGCTGCCTGGATACTAAACCTCTTCATCAGTCTGCTTTGTGACCGAGGCTCCGGCAACCTTTTGTCTTATCCTTTACTGTCTGTCTGTGCTCATTAACCAGCTTTGACAGCAGCTGATGCTCTTTTACTCGCTTCAGCTTTCACTCTTCAAAAATCCCTCTTTACCTCATCCCTCTCCTTTCCGAGCACAACTATGCAGATTTTTGAAGGTTTGTGCTGTTCCTCCTCCATTATTGCTGTCTTCTCTTAGTTGATTTACTGTTTTTCCTCTGTAGATTATTCAGGATTTCTTCTTTCTCTCCGCTTTTTTATGTCATCATGCAATCCTGTACAACAGCTGCATAAAGTGGAGACAGACTTGAGACACTTCTCAACAAAAAATGTACATTTTAAGCTTTTTAAAGATGGATTTTGAGGAAATGCTGTTGCAAATAGCAAACCTCCTCTACGTGTTAATGCTCTCATGTCACTCAGACTTTGTAGGATTTTCTTTGGGTCTTTCACTGCCGTATATGAGTCGCATGTGCTTCTACTTAATGCTAATGCAGCTCACCGCTGACAATAATTTTCACTGCAGTCAGACTTTTTTTTTTCATTTCAGGCGTCTTTACTATTCAACTGGCTTTTGAAAGAACTTCTCTATCTTTCAAGGCTGAAGCTTGAATTCCTGAAAAGGAAAGTTGCCTTGTGTTTATTTCTGCCAGGAGGGTGAAGCAGAATGGGCCCAAAATGAATTTCCATAAAAATTGTTGCACACACCGGCTCTGGGCTGAGTAGCGACAAGAAACGGCAACTTTTCCGTGGGAAAGAGGAAGGCTGAGGGCTGCAAAGCTGTGTAATGTTCCACAGGAAAATCTTGTCCATTTTGCAGAGTAAAGGCACCCTTGAGCAAGGCAGTTAACTGCCAGAAAGTGGAGCAGCTTAGCAACCTGAGGTGTCTGAATCATCACCCAAAATGCTGTTGAAGGATTCAGAGTCGTGGTGTTGCTCTTATAAATGTCTAACACACCAGATCAGTCAATAAGTGGACCAATCAACGCCTTTACAGATGGTAAAGGTCACAGAATGTGCTGTCAAAGTTGCCAGGCTGCATATCTGTCATATCTGAAATTATTTCTTCAAAAGAAATATGTTTTTCTGCTCTTTTCGTGGGTTTTCATTCAGTGCTTATGACCGTTTTCAGCCAGATTAGAAGCACAGTTCTATGACCAGACTGAAATATTATGATAATTATGGGATGAATTTTTTAACAGACATTTATGGTCCTGAGATGATGAATCCCACTAACTTTACTGAACCACCATCAGCTCAAAATGTCTCTACAACTTGTAATCACTTTGGTGATCCTCAGACTTTTCATTTAGCGCCATCATCAGCAGTCCAACACCTTGATTTAGGGATGTTAATGATTAATCATTCATTTAAAAACGTATTGAACAACACTGTATGTTTTGTTAATCATTTCTCAAGAGGTCACAGGTTTTCTCACTGTCCCGTTTGGTCTCGCTTGTTAGTCAAGAGATGACTAATGTGCCCATTTGACATTTGTTAAATAAGGACAGGCAGCCAAGAACCCTACTGTCTTATTACTCTGCTTGTTTTAATTGTTTGTGCTTTCACATAAGTATTGTGCTACTAGAATTGTGTAAATTTATACTTTGGTTTATGATTTGGCTTGGGCTTAATACCTTCCTGACATTTTACTGAGGTATATCATGACAGTATTTGTGTAAAACGGCTCAACGCGACTATACTTCCTTGGACTGCAGTAGGCAGAGCTGATCATCCTAGCAACGCCATTCCTGCAGATCAGAAACACCACACACTAACTACAGCTTTTAAACTCAAACAAACACTGTACATTTACTGCCAGACAGACAGACAGCTTCATTGCTCATTCTTTTCCTCTGCTCAGCACACATTCACCGTCACTGCCACATTATAAATATAATTAGTTTGCACAATGTGCACAACATCCAAATCTTGCAAGAGTTTCACAAATCAATGGTTCCCCTCTAGACATGACTGAAACTCATATCAAACTGCCAAAGTAAGTAGCGTTGATCAAAAAAGATTGTGATCCTGAATCAGTATCTCTCGCCTAAAATGTTTTCAGAAATATATTTCTGTCCTAATATGGCAAAGTTATTCACTAGGCCACCATGTTGAAAACGGATGCAGGGAAGAGCGAGAGGTACATGCATGATTGAACATGCACACTCAGCTTTTAGGAGAGGCTTAGATAACAAAATAAATACAGGGAGTATAACTTCATCCTCTGCTCAGGAAGCCATCCCTCCACTTAATCTTTACATAACGAATAGTTCAGCTGCTGACATGTTGTATTTAGCACCTTTAAAGAAAAATGAAAGTCAAAATAAACAATATGTGTGACATAATCTAAACCTGCTCATTAAAATACAGATCTGAGGGAAAAAAAAACGCCTCCCTCTGTCACCCAGTTGTGCTCCTGCTGACTCCACACTCTGACTGTCTCTTTCTTCTCACATTTCTGTTTCTTTTTCAATTTATCCTGGCCGCCTTGTTGCTCACTCTGTCACCGCTCGGCCTCCACAGTCACCACCCCACGCCTCAGCGGCAGCTGTCACCATGACGCCCCGCGGGGGAACGCTGCCCGGCAGGCAGGGAGGTGGAGGCTGGGAACCGAAGAGTCTATAAAAAATCTGACAGTGCATAATGTATTCCTCCTCCTGTCCTCGACTTTTCTGTCTGCATCTGAATCACTTGTGTGAATGTTGTGAATTCATTTACTTTTCTCTGTTTTTGTTGATATAACAAATGATGACTCCTATGAATAAAATATGCATTTGGCTCGTAAATAAAGAGCAAATAAGATATGACAAGTTTGGTATTTTCAGTAATTTTACACTCTGCAGCAGAGCAGTGATTAATCCTCTGCTTGAGAGAAAAGAGTTTGGTGTTGAGAGAAGAAAAACACTTTGCTGTGTGGTGATTACTGATTGTTTTATCTACTGTTCTTGAAGTCAAGGCTGGATTTTCTGGTGGGTGGTTTCAAACAATACATTTTTGAAAATAATTTAAAGGAATGAGCACAGTATATAGTCAATGACAAGTGTTTTTCTCAGCTTAAAAGGGACCTATTATGCTTTTACTTATTTTCTGACATATATATAGATATAATGCTGGTGTTTTTATTAAACGGAAATAATGGTAAACTTATGTAGAAATCATTCCTATGAGCAAAATGCACAGATTTCAGACTGTTCTAAAAGCAACACTCCTCCTACAGAGTTTCTTATGGACCTTTACGTGTTGCTAATGTAGCAAACTGCTACCGCTAGTTAGCTGCACGGTCCCTCTGTGTTTGAGCTCCCAGTCTGGGAAGAGTCAGCTGTATTGAGCTAACTAGCAGTTAGCAACTAAAGTGGCTATCCACTAAAGACTATTAACGGAAAGTCCATAAGAAAGACAGATGAGGCAGAGCAGCCAGAGGACATCAGAGGGAAAATCAGTTGCACGCAAATTGGTAAATTAAGTTGCAAAGTTGTGTGCATATGTACACTCCAGATGCCTCTGTTGTTTTTCCAACCTAACTGTCTTCTCATTTCTGGTCTGAAACAGTAAACAAATCAATTTCAGTGCCTCATATCACTAATTTCCATGCTAAGATGGTGCTCAAAAGTACACAGGGTGCTGTAGTCTCAGTTAACCAGCTTCTATCTCTGAGCTAACTAGCCAACTACTGGCTGAAGTAACCACTAATGACATGTAAATCTTGTCTGGCAATCAGAAAACTCTGTGGCCTAAATCGCTGAAAGTTGAGGCAGAGCAGCCGGAGGACATCAGAGGGAAAATCAGTTGCACCCAAACCAGTAAATTGTTGCAAAGTTGTGTGCATATGTACACTCTAGATGCCTCTATTGTTTTCCCAACCTAGTTGTTTTCTCATTTGGTCTGAAACAGTAAATTAACTCTGTGGCATAAATCGCTGAAAGTTGAGGCAGGAGCAGGAGCTAAAACGGCTTGTTTCAGACAGAGGGTGAAGAGAGGGGCTGCATAAAGGGGAAGTATAAATAAATATGTTTTTGAACTGTGCATCACGCAAAGCTACTCTAGTGAAGTAAATATGAGCATAAGACTACAGCATGAGACTTTGTTATGCACCAATTCTGCACTGCTACAAACTGCTTCCAGGAATTAGCCACAGCCTCGCACTCTGTGACAAAACTTCTCGCCTTCTACCGCCTACTCGGCTTTTAACTGCCAGGGATTGAATCGGACATACTCCTGTTAAAAACTCACAGCCCTCGAACACCGCCAATGCCAACATGCAGCTGGCATACTAAAGGGAGACCGACTGGGGAATCAGCGTTCGCCAGATTTGTTCATGTACCAAAGTCAGACAGTACTCCCAGTGCTGGCGAGTCTGTAGATCCTACTCCTGCAGAGTTTGCAGAGACCCGCTGCGGCAGTTTGTTTCATAGTCAGACTTTTTGCAGTTGTTTAGTCTTTTAGTTATAAAGTCTCTGTAACTTTTCACATTCTGAACACTTGAATCTTCAATTAAATTCTCATTTCAAATTCTATGATGACAAAACATCCGTACTCAACAGGTTCTCAATTCCAACTTGTCAAATACAGCAGGTTGGTCAGTGTTTCAAACTATGACTCTGTTGCAGTTTCGCAAGTGCAGGGCTCCGTGGTTAGCAATAATAAATATGCAACATGTCGTTTAAAAACCAAACTGGTTAGTAACCTTTTTTTTTATGCAAATACATAAGTTATGTTACGTACTTGAATTCTCGCTCTTTTCCCATGTCACCTGACTTCAAGAGACATCAAAACATAGCACTAGCGGGGGCACCTTCAGAAATGATGCTAGAAGGGTACCAACGTGATCGTAGTTTGAAGCATAACAGCTGGTTCACACTTCATGCTGGAGCAGCCGGTGTGTGGCGTTGCCTGTTGATTTTCATTTCAGTGCCCATATTAACCAGTTAGAGCATCAATGCAGCCCACTTAAAGCAACTCACGTGCGACAGGCGCTGCTCTCGCCACACTTCCAGAGACTTGGAGGATCACTTATTTTTTTCTGCATGATCACATTAAAACTGATCTGCGACAGTCATATTGACATTTTATCAGCAACAGGACGCCTCTCACTATAGTTTAATTTTCTAAATCTGTGCAGTATGTCACAGACATGAAAAAAATCAGGTGCAGGGCAGTGTTTTTCTCTCTTTTTCTCTTCTCCCTCTATCCCAATCATCCCTCCCTCCCTCTCCAAACGAGAAGGAAAATCACTGATTGCATTCAGAAAACAGCTATTATCTCCTCCGCAAACTCATGCAAACTCTATGTAGAAAATAGAACTTTCAGCAGCTGCCTTGCAGCAGAAACACAGCCTGCATGGACGCCACAGTGTGTGAGAGCTACAGCAGTTCAGGAACGGTGCCGTGAAGTACAGCTCCAGCGTGCAAGTGTGAACCAGCCGTAAGGGCACAGACTGTTTTTCACACGTTGGGAGTGAGAACAGGCTGATGTACAAGTTGTTGAATGGATGCAAAAAACTCAATAATAGGAAATTTAATACCCAGTTTTCAACATTATGATCACCTGTAAATGTTAAGAGCTGTATGTTCCTTTTGACTGAACCAACTGGATGGTGAAATGTGACGGATATAAAGGTGCATTATGATTATATTCTAAACTAGGCTACTTCTTGAGTTTCAGTGAGGATGGCCGAGTGTGAGCAACAATAGATGGATACAATCTGCCCAGCAACCCCTGATTTAAAAACTAGTGTATGGAAGCATTTTGGCTCCTACAAAAAGGGACCTGGACTAGAATCACACTGTATGCAAGTTGTGTGTAACTAAACTAATTATGGATCATTGCAAATACCCTATTTATTTAGTAGCAAGTAGTCACACTGTGACAAAAAATAAATCATGTAGAACTCAAAAATTTTGATGCATCAAGTCTTCTGAATCAAATCGAATCATGCGGTGCCAAGAGATCCAGACAAACCTTCTAAAAACTCACTGCAGCCTGCAGTCTTACCTCCTGGTGTTCTCTGGAAGAAGGAAAATCGAGAGAATGACCACAGACCAAAACAACAAACAACCAAACAACAATGCCTTCACGTTACCTGGCATGCTGACCCAGTTTGCTTGCGGCAGGGGGTGAGGAACCGGCAGGGGAAGAGTCGGTGACAGTGTTTGAGGAGGGCAGAACTGCGGCGGCTCCCTGGGCAGCTGCGGAGGTGGCGGTGGTGGAGGAGGAGGAGGAAGAGTAGGGTATCCTGCCGGGTGACAGTTGAGCGGCTCCATCTCTACTGTTCGCAGACACTGCTCCCTCAGCCTCTCCTCGTGGCGGCGCTTCAGCCGGCGCTGCAGGAAGCTGCAGAAGCAGCAGAGCATGACGATGATGGCCCAGACCAACCAGAAGCCGGCGAAACAGGCCAGGAAGGTGTAGGTGCCCTGCGACATCACCATGGCAGTGACGGGATGGACTGAGAGTTCCCCCCGGGGCAGGAAGAGGAGATTTCACGACGACGAGCAGATGTCCCGTACGTGTCCTCTGAACGCCACGTCAAGCTTGGAGGGCAGGTGATTTGTTTCTCCAGGATCAATAACACGAAAAAAATTGCCAATCAAAGTGTTGACAATGCTAAGCTGTACACTGTAATCCAACGTGGACACTTTTGACTTAAATTTCAGTAATTTAAAGTAACAACATCCTTCAAAATTATCACAAAAATCTCTCAAAAATCTGATGATAAAACTTGATCTGAAAAAAGTTATAACTGTGCTCAGTAGCAGTTGTGCTTCAAGATGGCAGCTCTACTTCACAGGATTTAAACTGACACTAAAATGGCTTCTGCTTTCTTGTTGAAAGTGAAAGAAAAATGTATCCAAGATGCTTAAAATGTCCTGAAGAAGTTAAAAATGCCAATAATTTCAATAAAAACTGTCCACGCTGATAGTTGTTCAGAAAATCCAGTAAAATTCAGTAGAATTTGCATCTCCTCTGCAAAATAACTGTCACATGTCGGATTTTTTTCTGTTCTGCAGTCACAGTCTTGATTGTCCTTATGAAGGTCTGCCCGTCACATCCTCAATAAAATGTGTAATCACTTTTGTTAACATTCTTATGAATAAAAAAAATTTAATTAAAATATTTTTCCTTGAAGAAGGTGCACGAAGGTCCTGAATGCAATGATGAGGTTATCACCTTGGAAACAGCAGCGGCGGCTCATTAGTCTCACCATAACAGTTTCTGTCCTCTTGGTTTAGAGATAACTGAATGTAAATCACATGATGTTGCACACTTAAGGCATGACAGCAAAAACTCAGCATATGATTTTTGTCCAAATTGCATGTTTGGAAAGATGAAACACCACTAAATTCACTAAAACATCAACAAATTCTTGTGCTTTTTTTTTTTTTTTAAACTGAAGGTAAATTTATTTAAGTAAAAAGCAGAGTCTACATATACTTCAAATGTACTTAAAAATAAGTTAATTGGATCAGAAAGCTCAAGTTAACCTGCAGAAAATCAAATCTTATCTGTTCACAAATATCCGTCCAGATGTTTCAGAGAGATCAGCTTCTCTGCAGCGCTCCTCATTTACATGGAAATGTGTGTGAATCTCAGGATAAACACACACTGACAGACACACACTGCTACTCCACAAGACTACAGATGAACTCTGCACCTTCGCAGGTGTTTCAGCAGCAGAAAACATCGATTTAAATTCACCAAAAGGCTCCACCAGACTCCTTAAAATAATCCACCCACTCAGTTTTCTTGAAAAGCTGTCACGGATGAAAACTTCTCCATCTTTTCTGATGGAAAATAAAGTTGCAAGGGCGTCAGTGCCATTTTTGAGGCAGAATCTCGAGTATAATTGGGAAGAGAGAAGAAAAAGGCCTGTAAGTCAGAGAGACTGAGGAAACGTCCAATCATAAGCGTCAAAAACCCCAGAGGTGACGGAGTGAATCCCCGTCGGACGGTTTGTCCACGTGAAGTCAAGCTGGTCCCTGCGGCCTGCGGGGGACCGGAGTCGGGGGGGCCGTCTGCACTGCCGGGATTCCGAATTCCTCCCTCTCAGATCCCAGCGGGACTCCTCGGCCTCACGCTGCTCTACAAAGACACACGGGAGGGGGAGGGACGAGACCATCGTCAGCGATTATCAGAGGACAAATTCAGACAATATTTTCAACACAGTGAGAACTCAGAGCAGTGAAAACAGAGCAGAGGCCGTGTGCTTCTAAATCTCAGCTGTTCAGGCAGGATTATGACGCCGACCTCGGGGGGTAAGTATCAGTTTCACACTTCAGAGAGCAGCTCACAGAGAAAATATTCACAGTGATATAGTGAAAGAGACTGAAAATGTCACTGGAAACTAAAAACAGGCCACATGATTCCTCATTTTTGTTATGCACTGCTCAAGTTAATGATGGTTCATACTTCAGACAAATAGACGGCAGCATATCAGCAGAGTAACCATTAACTGTTGCTAACTGTAGCTGCCCTTAGCTAGTTAGCAAAGGCTACATCCACACCACTATGTTTTTGTTTCAAAACAGTGTTTGAAAATGACCCTTCACGTACACTGGGCATGCACGTGCTGGCGTGAACAGGAAGCAGTCACATACCAGCGTAACAGGACAAAAAGTGTCATTTTATCCCCCCAAGACTGCTCCACCATAATCCGTCCTTTAAAGCTGTGATGGCCACTACTACTGCACTCTGATTGGCTATAAGCTACAAGGCACTTGTGATAGATGAATGGATCACAAATAGTACTTTGTGCCACGTGTGAAGCTAAATGTCACTTTTAACTTTTTTTTTTTTTAGATTAAGCTGACTCATTTCTCAATCACAGTTTGGTTAGGTTTAGGAACAAAAACTACATGAGTAGGTTAACGAAAAAAATAATGGTTTGTAGTTAAAATAGACCATTTCACAACATTAGAAAGGGCAATCAGAGCAGACAGTAAAGTCCAGTTTGGGGTAATCAAGGCACTGATTACCCTGGATGTCGGGCTTGTAACTGGTCTTCACCTGCCTTTAAAACATTTAAACACGCATTAAAACTGAAGCGATCAGGCAGCAGCCAGCGTCTGTAAAGGTTGCAGTGTGATGAATCAAGGAATAACACATCATGACTGATAAGACCCAATCAGAAAGCGCATGTGGGTGTCTGCGCCATCGTTTCCAGAAGTCTGCGTTTCTGCCCGTCCAGACTGAAACACAACCCTGGACTTTTAAAACTGAAACGGGGTCAGCAGCATTTTCAAATGTTTTAGGTGTCCTAAAACACTGGGTGTCACGTGAACATAGCCTCAGTTGGCTGTGGAGCTGGAGAGTCCTGAGAGTCACTGAGGTAGTGTGGGTGTTTGCACTTTAGCACAGGAGTTTTGGACTACTGGGCAGAGGAGGTTTTCAGGCCCAGGGCGAGGAGGACCCAGTGGACAATGCTGGCAGGGAAAAGTGCCAGAATGGGCAGCAGAACCAGAGTTGGGTGAGCGGGCTTCCAATAGGTTTGCCACCTTCATTGTACCACTTTGCCAGCAGCAGCATGCCAGGAGACCTACTCCTCCATGAGATTTTAAGTGTTTGTAAGTGTTTCCTGCATTTTTCTGAATTTCTATACACTAATTGCAAAGTCCTCTCTGCTACTCTCAACATGAATGCAAAGGAAATGTAGAGTCAATAAGAGTAAAGCACAGTTGCATCAGTTAAGTTAAGGATTTTTATATTAAAGCATAAGATCAGACATGGGCAAAATGTCTGTTTTGTAAAAATAATCGATTTGGTATATTTGGGGGAAAAACAGCAGGACCCAAGAAAGATGCAAAAGATCTAGTGAGAGTTATCATTTCAACCCGAGGGTTACCTTCTAGACACGGCCACCCACAGTCCGAGTCTCCATAACCAGGGCAACAATGACAAAGAGTGACAGAAAACGTGCCGGTCATACAGATTGAATCATTTTTGCACATTTTATTTCTCAGTACAGGACGAAACTGTATTATAAGCGACGGGTGGCAACCCTAGCTCCCAGTGAACACGGCTGGGATCGATATATACACCCCAAGTCTGAAGGGAGGCTACTGGATTCAGTTGTACAGAGAAGTCAGACAAAGAAGTCTTTCTAAACTGCAGTATTACTACTTTCAGTTCAGTAAATGAAGTGTATACCTCGTCCACTGGTGCATTTTTTGCTCCAACTGTTCTTTAACACTAATACATCCAATGACTGATGCTGTTTCATTCTACTGCTTCTGATAAACGTGTGTGTGTTTTCCTAAAAAGCTTTAACTGGCTAAATGGAAACAGTATGTGGCCTCCAAATGGTGGAAAAACAGAATACATGAATAATACTGTGTTAAAACCCACGCAGAATAATCACACAAAAACAGCTTTTCCCTTAATTTGCTCCAGTCTGTGCAGGATTTCTGCATCTCAATTAGCAGCTGATGCCTGCAAAATTTTAGCCGGACCGAAACTGAGTTTGCAAAATGATTGTGTCAAGTCTTCACTGCAGTGACAAGAACAAGGAAACATGTAATTTCATAGGACAGTGCAGACACTCCTCTGGAAATTAAGATGTTTTGTTGCTTTGAAGTTCCAGTAAAATCAGACCGGAGCCAACACTAGAGGACAAAAGGTCCTGCAGGTCCTCATGTCAACGACCCCAAACAGACGGGCATTAATTAGACTGAGACCTCCATCTGGTGATCTGACACCCAGAGAGTCTTCTGCTGGCAGATAATTACAGACTGAATTGTATAACTGTCTGTCTGATGGTGAAGATGTTAACAATAGAAAGCTTCAGTGTAGAAATATTTACACTGGTGCACCAAATTTCATGAAAAAGAAGTTAAAATTTAGTTTGAACCAAAGTGAAGAGCGACTCTTTGAGGCTGTCCAGTCGTGCTTTCAGCTAAATGCTAACTAATTCTAACCTGTTGATGTTAACAGATATAAGTTTAACAATAATGTTCGAAATCAATCTTTTGTTTCAAGGACCAGTGTGTGGGATTTGGTACCATCTAGTAGTGAGCTTGCAGATTGCAAACATCTTGTCTCACTCTTCCAAATGGGGAGGAGAACCTAAGGTGGCTGCAAAACCTGACCAAAACATAAAAGACCCTAAGAGCCAGTGTTTGGTTTGACCCTTCTGGGCTACTGTCTTTCTTCATCAGCACTAGGGTCGGGTACCTACTGGACCGAATCACAGTGCAGATTATGATGCCTCATTTCAGCGGCACACGGTGGCCTTCTGCTTGTTTGTACCTACTGTGAACATGTTTAAAATGCCAAATGAAATGGTCCAAAGTGCATTTAAAGGGGGGAAAGTATCTGGCGAGACATAGTGTTTGAGCACGGTGAAGATGGGTCAGGCTATGCAAGACTTTTGCTTGTGTGACCCCATGCCAAGTACATCAGTCGACAGTGTGGGCATCCCTGACCCCAGCGATGAGGAGCACAGATATAAACCACAATATGCAACGTGCAAACAATGACTTGCCATTTCTCTCCATAACGTGGAGTTCATGGACGATGATGGCAGCAGCTTATCCTCAGGTTAACAAATATGATCATATTTCTGTAAAAGAACTGCTGAAGTTTTAAGTTATTGTAGTTTGGTTAGATTTTATTTATTATGTGAATTCATATTTATGTATTTAAGTAAACTTTAAACTGTTAACAATTAAAAAATTCAATTTCAAATTTGCCTTAGCAATGAAAAAAAGCCTTTCTTTAATGTAATCGGCCATCATTTTGTGCTTCGTTTTTAAAAAGTATCTGTTCAGGCACCCTTTTAGGCACTGGTACTGTTTTAATGGTATCAGATAAAACCCCACTCCAGTTTTCGATTATTTCACTTGCATTTCTATTTTCACAGCCACAGGTGTGGAGGAGGCTTGTCGGTACTCTCGTCAAAGAACGAACAGAGATTATTTAATTGATCGCTAATGGCATCATTATCTTGGTCGTGCTAAAACCAGTCACCACGTATACTTGGGCGGCCGATAATATATGCCGAAGTGAAATCTGTGCATGGAGATGCACAAAAAATGCAATCAGTTTACCTCACACATAAACAAGCAACTCTGCGATGTGTGTGTGTGTGTTTGAGAGAGACAAAGATGCATCGCACATGTGCCGCAGCGATCATTTCATTCATCGCACGGCCCTGGTCCTTCCATAATGTAGCACAGAATTGTACTGCTCAAATTATATTCTTTGCAAGCTGTTGTAGGGCACATAAAATGAGATTTGGCCCACTGGCCTTGAGTTTGATGAGGCTTAAATGAATAACTGAATTTATCATGAATTTACTCGTATTGGATTTGTACTTTTTTATTCATAAGTCTGTAACTCTAATACAGGTCTGTGTTGGGTTGCTGGTGTGGTGTTGGAGGTGTGGCACTTGGATTCTGACTCATTATCCAGTTGATTTAAACCCTGTTAAACCAATTATCTATTGCCAATTTACACAACTGCTCTAAGTTGACCATGTTGTTTGGCTCATGTCTTTGTCCACTGTCTGATGGACGCACAGGCATGTAGAAAAGTTAGTCTGTTTGCACAGTTGAAGGTTATAAATGTATCATTGTGCTCCAGTCTCTTTTGTTCCTTTTAATTTTTAGACTTTTAATTTTAAAGATCACCTGCTCATCTCTGCATCACCTTTGGGAGCCACCCTCAGTAAGTCTTTGTTACCAGTCAAGGCTTTCCTTTCTTCAGCGGCAGCAAAATGACAAAAGAAGGAATTGTGTTTTTTAGAAAACGCTGATGAGATTATGAATGTAATATATCTTCCGCTCTGTCTGAGTAGCTCCTGAGGGAATCACTGTCACTTTGAAATGCTCTTAACAGTCGTGACTCATCCCATCGGCTGAAACATCTTGCACTGTCACCACTGAAAACACTTCCAGCGTCTGAAATATCCGTCCGCCGAGAGAGGCGGCACCTGCTTTGTCTCAGGACTGCAACGCACCAACAGACGAGTTATGAGGACTGTGATTTTCTTCTTAATTGGGTACAGTATCGTATTTATAGCACGAACGGAGCCTCGGTGTCCACGTCATGTTTTTCATCCTCCACCTCCACATCACCTTTGGGAATCTCAACCCTGTGTCTGTTGTAATTTGAAATTGTTCAGCAGAGGTGATTCATCAGCGGCGGCCCTTCATGAGGTCGCACAGCCGCCGATATTTCAATCTGTGTGC
This sequence comes from Lutjanus argentimaculatus, assembly GCA_034769285.1. Classification (NCBI taxonomy): domain Eukaryota; kingdom Metazoa; phylum Chordata; class Actinopteri; order Lutjaniformes; family Lutjanidae; genus Lutjanus; species Lutjanus argentimaculatus. Next base: position 2,896,482 of record JAWZSL010000004.1, read on the forward strand.
GCAGACGTGGAACAGAGCCTTTGTTTACCCCCCCACGCTTCCTGCCTGTCCGATCCAGTCATCACAGAGGACCGTTCAGCGATACTCAGACCTCAACCTCCACACCCACACGTGTACAGTACACACTCGCACTATTTATATCCCTCCTTTTGTCTTTTATCTCTCGCTCATATGAGCCATAATCTCAAAATAAAAAAGCAGTAATAGTGGAGGATGTTACATGAGTAAACAGTTAAAGGGACAGATCACCTCCAAATCAAGAATGCATATTCTCTTCATATCCTCTGGCCTGTAGTGCCGTTTTGGAGATATCAACTGTGGAGATGTCTGCTTTCTCTCCAATAAATTGAAACTAAATGGCACTCAACTAGTGGTGCGCAAAGCACCTAAAAAATACATACTCTTTCCAGAAATCATGACCTGGTTTCTAGCAAGAAAGAAAGTAATTTTTGTAGATTCTAAAGTAGTTCCAATAGATTATATTGCAGAAAGAACGTAGACCCTACATGAGACAGCTCACAACAACATGTGTGGATTAACGCGTTGCTCAGTTTCTGAGTTATTTGCCTTCTCTCCAGTATTATGGTTTGGCTTGTGGTGCTTCTTCTGCGCTCTTTCAGGGGCAAAAAATAAATGAATGAAAGAGAACTGAAGTTTGTGCCAGAGATTCATGCAAGTTCATGCTAGAGACACAACTTATTCTGTATTTCTTGAGGATTAAAAAAGTCAAATGAAAAGTATTGAACATAAAAATGCTGTTGCAGTGTACTTATTTTTTTATTATTGAATTTTACTAATCTTTTTGAATTCTTTGAGTCTCTGAAACTCAAATTGTTTGGCATCAAAATGCTCCCTGTTGTTGAGGTCTCAAGGTTGGCAAGTGTGGTCATGTATCCTGTATGTGGGATCTACAAAAGTGTATCCATTATAGCACAAACCCCAGCGGACGAATCAGGAATAGCAGTGCATTTTTGGGGGGAACTTTTTGTGGCTTTATTGACAGGAGAGCTAAGCATATGACAGAAAAGGGGAAGAGGTAGTGGAGGATGACATGCAGCAAAGGGCTGCAGGAGGGAGTCAAACCCACATCTGCTGCAGAGGACGTGCATGTTGATTCCACTGAGCCTCACCAGCAGAGTCTCAGAAGCATTTCAGCGGTGGAGTGTTTTTCCCGCCTGATTATGTTTACTTGCTCAGATTTTGTCGATTAGCTCCTCTTTCCTTGCTTTTTGTGCTTCTATCATGGATAAACAGGCTACGTGGTTAAATTGTTTCTTTTCTGTCTGTCTTTATGATCGTGAGTCTGCACGGGGTCTTTTATTTTGAAAATTAACCGGATTCACCCTGCCTTTTCTGTGTCTGACTTCCTGCTCGTTCAATCTGCTCTGTGCTAATTGACCCGTTATCTGTCAAAAATAGACTCGGCACATATTTTAAGTGGAGCGGAGCAGAGAGCCGCTTCTGGGACATGCCAAGGTGCTGCTAAGTGGAATCACAAGCATTGTGTAGAATGGCTGCGATCAGAGCCGGCTGATGTGGCGCAGCTGTAATGCTACAGCCTATTGGAATTTAGCCGGTACAACCTCAATGCATGGGGCGTACACTCTACCAAATGAGCTACCTGGCTGTCATAATGGTGCAATTTATCGAAAAACCTGAACTAAAGACATCCAGTGGGCTGTATTGGACCCTTTGGCACTGACATTTGGTATGTTTGACAGCCTAGATCTGGACTGTTTTGGTGTAAGTTGCTAATTTTCTGAGATATCAGCTGTAGAGATGTCTGCCTACTCTATATAATATAATATAATAAACTGGATAGCACTCAGCTTGTGGTGCTAAAAGAGCCAAAAAACAACAAATGAAAAACTGAACAGCAGTGTTTCCTTCCAAAAATCATGACCTGGTTACTCAAGATAATCCACAGACCTCGCTGTGAGCTGTTTCACGTAGGAACTACTTTCTTTCTACCAGACAACACCCACCAACCTTTTTTTTTATTACTGCACCATCTTTTCCACCTCAGCCAAGTGTAAAAAACACTTTTTTATGCACAAATTGAAAATCGAAAAGGCTGGAAACACTCCTACAGTCTTGCAAAACAGCACAAAAGACCATTATAAAAATGGTCCATTGAGTGCGTTTCCACCTCTAAGCTGGGTTAAAGGGGGGCTGTGAAGTTTTCTTGGAAACAAGCAAAAGTTTTGTTTATATTTCACTTTAACCCACAGCTGGATGTGAGTCTCATGTGTGCACAGTATAAAGAAAACAAAGACCTGCTATTCAAGCCACTAATGTTGCTTTCAAACAAAAGATGTTTGGTGCTTTTAATCAGTCGAGCTTTGGTGAGGACAACCAGATAGAGATGACCTGGAAAGGGGGTCTTCAGTCTGATCTTCTGATTCCCTTTTTTGACCAAGGTGGTTCCAGGGCTGGTTCTGAGCCAGAGCCTCACTTTGAACCAGTTCTTTGTTTCTGACAGCCAACAAACAGGCTCTTAGCCCTGAAAACTGGTTCCAGAGTGGCACTAACTCTTTGCTGGGCTAAGAGTAAAAATCACTACATCAGAGGCTGGTGGGGTGGATTATCATGAACAACCAAAAGGAAAAGTTTGCCATTGTAGCAGAGCTACCGCATATGTTGCCAGTTTAAACAGAATTTTAATATATCAGTCAGTTGCAGCCCGATCTGAGTACATCTTCCGACACTGCAGGTCACATAATCTAATGGGTTACCAAATATAGCATAACACCAGGTGAGATCGCAGTGGTCGGTCGTGATACAGTCATGTCTCACTTGAGTCCACTTCAGTGTGACCAATCTGCTGGTAAGGGCAGACGTAATTGTTCATTTAGTGGGCAGTAGTTGTGGAGCTTTTTCTTCCCTTTTATCCAGAGTGGCAACCAGCGTTACAGCACATTATCGCCGCCTACTGTGTCAGAGTGTGACCTGCTTGAAGTTAGTGTTGTTAGGAAACCACAGGCGTGTACAGTTGTGTAATGACTTGGCCCTCTCGCCTGTGGAAAAGCAAGCCCGTTCTTAGATGGTTCACAAGCTGAACCAACTGTGAACCGGCACTAGCACCTACTCCGATTTTGTTTAGGCTGGTGTGAAAGCAAAACAGACCAACCAGGATTTCATGATAGTAGGTATGGGATTTTAACATATATTTAAAAAAAAATAAGCCACTTGTCAAGGATATAAGGATTTATTAAGTATTGTGTGGGATCCCACAGGGCTCTATCTTTGGTCCTCTTTGTTTTAACATGTATATGTTTCCCATTAGTTACATAATCTGTTACCAAAACTATGCCAGTGACACCCAGCTTCTTATACTCACTATCCACTGACAACTTCTAACCCATACCTTTCTTAGCTGCTTGGAAGACATAAATGGCTTGATGGCAATTTCCTCCAGCTGAACAGGAAAAAAACTGATTTTGGTTGTGGGTGCTAAAACCCAGAGACAGCTGGACTGTCTGGAATGAGAGTACCTCAAGTCCAGATCACTAAAGAATGTGACCAGATTAAAAACACAGGAGTGACCATGGACAGCATCACCAAAGTCGCCTTTTTTCCAGCTGAGAAACGTTTCCAGAATCAGAGGCTTTCACTCTGTCTGACTCAGAGAAACTCAGTTTATAACCCTGGTAGATCTCTCCAGTCACAAGGTAGAAATCTCCTCCATGTGCACTCTCAAAGTCTTTCCTTTCTTTCCTTTTCACTAGAGCTTTTTCTTAAATGAACACTCTGTACTTATACACTTCGCTTGCCTGTATGTGTGTATGTGTATGTACTTTTATGTGTATGCGTGCACGGATGTCCCTGTTTATTTGCAAATGTTGCTGTTTGATGCTGTTTTTGGATGATATTGTGCTATACAAATACATTCTGAACTGAATGTATTTATCCGAAAAAATCATTTGGTAGCCATGGCAACACATTTGGCTGTTCAATATGAACATTTTACTGTTTGTTCCTTCTTTTTCCATACAGACTATCAAGCAATGCTTTATTGTCAAGTTTGGCAAGACGTTCAGGATAACACTGACTTAATATAGCAAACAACAGCTGTACACCCCAACAACAGTGTGACACTAAATATCAACCAAAAGCCAGAGACTATATCGTATTAAGTTGCTGTGAGCCTGATCAGGGCAGTTGACTACATATCCGTGGTGTCCAGAACTGTCTGCATTCGCATCTGTTTGGAGTATAATCCAGACATGGATTGTGCTGGGTCTGGCCAGGGCACAAACCAGGTACCCATCACAAAGGTCAGATGGAACGACGTGACATAGTGGAATGATTTTACCCCCGGAGAGCTGCAGAAAGCGAGGAGCGCTCACTCTGCAGCTTCTTCTGGGAGCAGAAAGGTCCACAGGAGCACACTGCAGTCTGACAAAAAAAAAAAAAAAGAATCTCTGTCCATGATGATTGGATGACTGGAACCTTCGACTTGGACCAGGCAGCGGGAGTTCAATACAGCTGCAACTAATTATTTTCTTTATGAATTAGTCTTGCTCTTTTTTATTCGAGTAATCATGTGGCCTTAAAACGTCATCAGTGATGTCATCAAATGTCTTAATTAATTAATCGACTAATTGTTGCAGCTCTAAAAATCATAATAAACACTAAATTAAGTTATTAAGTTATAAATGTCATCGTCCACACTCTTGGAAATAAAGGTGCTAACTAGATACTACAAAGGGTTCTTCAGCTTGTCCCCAAAGGAGAACCATTTTTGGTTCCTGGTAGAGCCTTTTATAAAGGCTCCACTTGGAAACCTTTCACTGAGTTCTACCTTAGAACCTAACATTATGGATTATACCAAGAACCATCAGTGACAGGTTTCACCTTGAAACTCTTATGAGAGGTTCTGTGGAGAACCCTTCTATGGACCCCTCTATGAACCACTACCACCCAGGACCGTGTCTGGAGGTCCTATCCAGAACCTTTCCACCATCTAAGGGTGCTAAAAAAGAACCCACTCAGGGGGTTCTACTGAGAACCTTTTTTATAATATTCCATGAGTTTTATCTACAATCTATCCATGAGGTTCTACCTAGAACCTAGCATAAAAGGTTACACCTAGAACCATCTGTGAAAGCTGTCACCTTGACCCCCTCTGAGAGGTTCTACAGAGAACCCTTTCTATGGTGTACTGGTTCCACTCAGAAACCTCTTAGGGGGTTATATTCAGAACATTTGCACCTTCCACGGGTGTTAAGAAGAACCCACAAAAGCAGTTCTACTGAGAACCTTTTATATCTCAAGAGTTTTATCAAGAACCCACCCAATAAGCTCTACCAAGAACCTTTTTATATTCCAAGGATTTCATCTAGCACTCACCCACAGGGTTCAGACAAGAATCCTGCCAATTATGAGGGTCTAGAACCTTGTTCTGGGGGGTCTACTGAGAGCCCTTTATTGTGGTGCAAAGAACCCTTGACGAATTCTGACGAGTTCTTCTCTTTGAAGAATTCTTTCTTCCAAAAAGGGTTCTTTAGATGAAAAGGGTTCTTAAAGGAATAAATTCGTTACAAGACCCTGGAACCTTATTGTTCAGAAAATAGCTCGTTAGAAACAAAATTTGTTGGAGTAGGAACCGTTTCAGGAAGAACTGTTGAGTAGACCATAACGATTTTTTTTCTCCAGCCTATTAGTCAGCGGACCGGGCCAGCAAATTACTCTCTGAGATTAGAAGCAGGCGTCTGCAAATTTCATCAAGCAAAAAAAACCCCAACCCACCCAATGATCACTGGACCCCGTGAGCTGGTTGCTCGTCTGGAATCTTTGATCCTTTTGCAGGAACATGAATTCCCTGCTTTGCAGTGTGATTTCAACCATGTTTTCTGTCGCTGTTTCACGACAATACCAAATGAGGACAACTGATTTGTACCAGCTAAAACTCCTTCAGCAACAGCAATGAAGGATTTACACACACATGATGTTGACACTGCACTTTTTTTTTTGTATATACTCACTTACAGTTTAGACAATGAGCAGCCCCCATTTTGCTTCCATTAAGAAACTTTGGGTTTTTACAGCTTTGAACTGACACTCCTCAAACCGAATAAGCTTTGGTTTAAAGGGGTGGGAAGACGCCATACAACTGAAGAACCATGCGCTACAGTTCGGTGTTATCCAATTTGTCCATCAGAAAATTTTGTGTCTTTGTTATTGGAACCTTCACCATTATCAAACCTTTCGTAGCTCATATGTGGTTGTATACTGGTCAAAACCGATAACGAGCATTTTCCTTAACCAAGTCGTGTCCTAGATTTCATAAGCGGCATCAGATTATCCGCGCCATGGCGCCAAAAATACGACCGGTCAGCTTGTTACCAGCAAAATCAAGCGTTCAAGTTTTCAGCTGCGTTCTTGCGTTAGTCGTTTTCATTATGTAGCAAGTAAAGTTTAAAGTTTAGTAATCACCAGAGAGCCATACACAAAAATGATCTTTGGGCCAATGGTTAAACAACAGGCACAAAATTTATAAAACAAAGGAATGAGCATTATTAGGCAATGTATACAATGTACTAACTCTTGTGCTCTTTTCCGTACCGAATAAAAATGGCTAATGAAAAAAGAAAAAACGCCTGTGGCTGATCTAAATTGCTGAAACGGCTCCGAGCTCCACCAAAATTGTCTGGGTGAGTCTACGAGCGTATTTAATCCTAACAATAAGGTTCCAGGTGTCAAAAAACCGAACTTATGCTTTAATGGAACCATAGTCTTACAAAGAACCCTTGACAAACCCTTTCTTCAAAAAAGGGTTCTTCAGAAACAAATTTGTTTTGGGTAGAACCTCTGCCTTTCAGGAAGAACCCTGTCTGGAGTGTAGAACTCATAACAGATTATTTTTTTTCTCCAGCAGCTGATCGTGTGAATATTCAGTGTTTTGCTTCAAGGACTCTGCAGGCCACAGCAGGTCACTTCATCTCCTCTGAGGTTTCAGAAAGCAGCGCGTCTGTCACCACATTTCACTCAAAGCGAAAAAAAAACCCAAACCACCACCCACATGATCACTGGAACCACGTGAGCTCGGTGTCGGATGGAAATCTTTAGATCAAACTTTTGTCAGGAAATGAATTCTTGACTTTGTCTATGTGTGTCCTTGAAACTCATGTGTTTCATAAAGATCGCTGAGCTTTCACACAATAAAGATGAAGGACAAACTGATTATAAAGCTACAGCTTTTGAAAACTTTTCAGCAACAGGATTTGACAGGATTTTTACACACAACAGTGTGACACTGACTTTTTTTTTTTTTATAATACTTCACTTACAGTTTTAGAACAATGCAGCAGCACATTTTGGCTTCATTAATGAAACATTTGTTTGCACAGATTTGAGCTTGATCACTCCTCAAAACCTTTTAAGAATAAAGCTTTGGTTTATCCTAAGGGGTGTGCATAAGACTGCCATTACACTGACATAACCATGCTACGGTTATTAGTGTTATTCGGTCAATTATGTCACTTTTATTGCAGAGTTAATGTTTTGAAATGTCTTTGTTATGACACCTTGACATTATCAAACTCTTTGTCTGTTGTCATATGTGGTTGGTTATAACGCTGGTGGTCATGAAACCATTATAAGTGTGCAATGAGCATTTTCCTTGACCACAAGTAAAGTGGTTCCATTTAGATTTGTCATTAAGCGGTCCCTCCAGGATTTCACGTGCTGTCTTTGCGATTGTTGCGGCCTAAAATATCTGATTTCACGGCAGCTTTTCCAGAAAATTGCAATGCATGTTGCAAAGTTTTTAGGCTTTTTGTTTTTTTCTTTGTTTGTTTGTTAGTTTGTTTTGCAATTAAATTGTGGGAGCAAGTGAAAGTTTAAAACGTTTTAAGTAACCTCACCAAGAAGGCTCATGATCACGAAAAATGCAAAATCTTTTTGGGGCTCAAACTCGGTTAAAACAACAAGCACAAAATTATAAAACAAAAGCAGACGGAGCATTGATTAATGGCAATGTCAACAATGACAAACCTTGTGCTCTTTTCAGTACCTGTGAAAAAATAAAAATGTATAAATGTAAAAAAAATAGTGAGTAGTAAAACAAAACACTGAGGAACTGCTATTATTGGCAGAAGTTGCAGGGAGCAAAGATGATTGCTTTAATTTGCAGAAAAGTTGCAAAGTTTGGACAAAATTGCAAGGTTGTGCAGAATTCACAGGGACTCGTTGAATTTGTGTGAATTGTTGCGATTGCAGCGTCCTGGAGGGACTGATTAAGATCTCATTAAATGCTGTAAGGCCAGTTTGACAACAGAGTACAGTAACATGAGGGACTTAGCTTACAGAGTTAGCTGACAGAGAGATAGCTGTTACTAGTTTACTTGTGCTGTGTTAGCTAGTTAGCTTAGTTCACCGTGGAGCTAGCCTCCTAATTAGCTAACTTAGCCTCAGTGGTGCCAGGAGTCAAACCCAGCAAGAAAATCACTGCGTTATTTTACTAATGTTGATTTATTTCAGTCTGTTCTCACTCCCAACACGTCAAATACAGCAGCTTGATCATGCTCACAAACTTGCGCTGTAGGTACCCTTGTAGCGTCATTTGTGGAGGCATTATGTTTTCATGTGCTATTAAAGTTAGGTGACGTAGGCTTGGTTTAAGAGTGACATAAGTCCACATATGGAGGAGGTGCAGTGGATGGAGAGATCAGACAAACGCAGGACTTTCACCCGGGAGAGTGACTTCTTTTAAAGCTACGTAATGTACGTAAGTAAGTGTGTTATTTCCTTGTCCTTGTCTTTTCTCGTTTTACTTACAGGCCTGTATGTTGTAGCCTGTTTGTGAACTGTAGGTTTAACTCACAAGGCTAACACGTGCTGGAGGACTGAAGCACCACCTGCAGCTTCCAGGAAACAACATGATCCTGGCAAGATCCAAGCAAAGCACTGTTAAAAATATGGAATAGCATTAATGTCCTTTTATGATAAAAGTATAAATAAATGACACGAATATTAAAATAATACTTCATTTGAAAAAATATTAATTAAAACATATTAAAAATGAAAATAAATGCATTCATTAAATAATGAGTCAAAGCCTGAGCTGGTGGAAAATACAAATGTTACATGTTATATTTAATTTTTCGAACTTTTTTAATGTCAACTTATATATATTTAATATATTCAATAAAGGTATTAGTCTAAGACTCATAAAGTTCATAACATCAGTGGTGGAAGAACTAGAAATACTATGGTCTAAAAATACTCCATTACAACGAAAGTCCTGGGTCAAAATATTACTTAAGTAAGAATGTCTCCTTCCACGGTGTTATATTATTATAAAATATTTTATTCATTTTAATTTTGCAGCTCATCGACGTGTACTTTGCAGACTAATATTACAGTACTGCGTCATATTTTAAATATATTTTGAGATGTAATGAAGTAGAGGCATAAAATGGAAATACTCCACTAACATATGTACATGTATGTCAAAATGATTAATTACTGGAATAAATGTACTTAGTTACATCGCCTACTAAGTATATCCATCCACTTCAGCAGTTCAGCTGTAAGTTATCTGCATGGGGAGTCCTTCAGGGACCCCTGGGTGTTTGGGGGCCCTGCATGTTCTGTGTATTTGTGGGTGTTGCCACAGAGGATTAAACTGTTCACAGCTGCCAACAAAACCTCAAAGTCTTTCTTGGATATTCACTGTTACAGGCACAGAGTGTTTCTGCAGCTGAGTGTCTCTGAATCAATCAAACTGAATCATGTCTGAAATCATCCAAAACATACTAATCGATTCCTGCATTACGCAACCGCTCAGACGCACTGCTGTTTAAATTAAAATGTCTCTTCTTTAATTTCCACCATGAGAGAGACTGCAGGAGGTTTTTTTTTTTTTTCCATCCTGACACTGGAAATAAAGACGCGTGATTCTCAGAAAACCAAACAGCCAATAAACTGATGTTATCAAGTGTCTGTGCACGGAGAGGAGGATGAGATAAGGTGACAGCGCAGGTAATAAAATACCTTCAACAACAATAACGTCGCTGTAAACTCAACGCACTACAGGTCCCTGTTTGAATGTCATATTTTGGAAAACTCACCTTTAATTCCTCTGCCGTCTCCGACCAGATGACGCACTCCGCTCGCTCCGTGCCATCTCAAGTTTTATGTCCAAGATTTTAACAAACGAGGAATAAAAAAGCACTTTTCCATGTCCGTTGTGTGTGTGTGTGTGTGTATACTATCCACCGGCTCCTGTCAGACTATCGCCGGTTAGAGGATGTGAGCTCCTCCGCTCCTTCCTCTCCTCTCCTCTCTTCTCCTCTCCTCCCTGCGCGGAGCTGTGCGTCGTGGTTTGGACGTCAGAGGTAATAAAAAGAGGTTTATCGGTTCACCTTGACAGGCTGGCTCCTCCCTCCCTCCTTCTCCCTCTCCTCCTCTCTCTCCTCTCCTTCATTCAGTCCCTCCCTTCTTCCTCTCTCGTCGCTGGAGCCGCAGAAGGAGCGTTTCGTGACACTGTCTGTCTGTCTTGTCCGCCTGTCTCTCTGTCTGGATGATGAGAATACAAATCAACCTGCCTACCGGCGGGGTTTTCCAAGGACGCACGACTTGGCAAAGGAAGACAGAGACTTCTAGGTGTGAAATATTAGGTTATATGAGGCTATCAACACTCGTATACAGACTATAAACGCTACAGTTATGTTAATTAACCAATATCACACGAGAGAACGTGCTGTTATTTTGAACAAACTGCAGTTTATCAAGTTGGGTTTATCAGGTATACAGATATTTGAGTCAGACTGCATCTCTGATATTCTACTTTGAAATAACGTATTGTTTTTCTTTCATTTTTACATGTTTCTTGTTGCCTGCAGCCTCGTGCCAATGACCGAATCACAGCCGTGCTGATATTCAGTACAACAGCACGACCTTGAGTGCGATATAGACCCTTTTTGGACCTTTAACGCCATGATTACTTGGGTTGCAGCAAAATAGCCACTCAAAACCAGGGATGTGAGCAATTAGTCGACTACACCCTAGATTCTCAAACTGTGGTACGCAAGCTCCCTCTAGTGGTACGTTAAGGAACGTCTGAATTTTTTTGTTTTTTTAATTAAATAAATGAATTTAAAACCTATGCAAATACTACAGCATTTCTAATTTAAACTCATAAAGCATCGATCACTGAAATGTTTCAATATCAGCCTGCTACGTTGTCATGATTGTGCAGGTAGCATGCACGTACTCATCCATGTGGAAGTTACAAGCTAAACTGTGTTGGCAAGATAGTAAGCGGAGGTAAAAAGAAGAGAATGAAAACACTTGCAATTGTGCCTCCAAATGGGAACTATTACAAACAGCAGGGCACATTAGGAGGACAATATTTCAAGCAGCAATGCTTGAAAACAGCGCAACAGTGAACAGAGTTCCACTGCTAGAAGCTGCTTTAAAAAACACCAGTGAAGCCTTCATCTAAACCTGCTAGCACCAAACAGCACAAAACAGTAATGTGGTACTTGGAGAGCTCAATATTTTCTGAAGTTGTATGCGTATAAAAAGTTTGAGAAACACTGGACTGGACATCGCTAGTTGGCATCAAAAATACTAATCCTTTATACTATTTAGCAATATTTTTTTAATGTATGATGCCAGTTAACTGTTGCCTCTACGATGTTAGCAGGGCTCACCATGGACAGTCTGTAAAACCAGTGCGGTTTGGCAGTGTTTTAATCTAGAGGGTGAAAATAAGGTTGAATGCAGCTGTGACAGAATAAACTGATCTATAACCACTTGACTGGATCAGTGACTAACCTCATTCAGCACAGAGACGGACATTAACCTGTAAGCAGAGCAGAGCAAATGTCAACATTTAAATTTTAAATTTATTCAGCCATCAGTTAATAGAAACTGTTGGAAAAACCCATTTAAACCCAGTGATGGTTTTGATGGTCTTATCTTCCTGGTCGAGATGGTCAGTCAGCTTTATCAGGGAGGTCGACCGTCAGAGACTCACAGTCTGTACAGACACACAATCAGCTGTGTGAGGTTAAGATAAGATAAATTAATCCTTTATTGATCCTCAGAGGAGAAATTCAGGTTGCAGCTCAAGGACAGAGGCCAGCACAGAATGAGATAAAGGAAAAGTTAAAAAAAAAAAATTTAAAATGTGAAAAGAAAAAAAAAATGCCAGCTGTACTCACTTAAACTCTAGTTAAATTAACAGCCTACTGCAGTACTGTCTCAAGTGAAGTAAACTGTGTGATAGCAGCAGCAAAGTACTGACATGTAAGAGTAAAGAATAATATAAATATGATCAGTAATGATACTGTGTTTCTTTTTTGATATATAAATATGATGTGGTGCTTTTTGTAATAAAATAGAATAACATTTTAACATAATAGTAAAGAATGGGAGGTTTTTTTGTTCTGTTTTACTTTTTCATCCAAAAACAAATAGAGGAGCTCTTCTTGTTGCTGCTGGGATGTTGATGCTTTGAGCTAAATGCTAAAACTAGCATGGAAGTGCTCACAGTTGCCACATTTCCACTGCATTGAACAGCTTGGCTTAGCTTGCTCTGTTGTGTTCAACCGGTAACGTTAGCTACACAGACCAACTGCTAACTCTATCTACACAGACAACCGCTACACTAGCTACACAGACTAACTGGTAACGTTAGCTACACAGACCAACTGCTAACATTAGCTACACAGACTAACTGGTAACGTTAGCTACACAGACCAACTGCTAACATTAGCTACACAGACCAACTGCTAACTCTATCTAACAGACAACCCTAACACTAGCTACAAGACTAACTGGTAACGTTTAGCTACACAGACCAACTGCTAACTCTATCTACACAGACCAACCGCTAACATAGCTACACAGACTAACTGCTAACATTAGCTACACAGACCAACTGTAACGTAGCTACACGACCATCCGCTAATGTTACCAACACAAACCAACTGCTACCATTATCCATGCAGACCAACAGGTAACGTTAGCTACATATACCACTGCTAATGTTAGCCACAGAGACCAACCACTAACGTTGGCTACACAGACCAACTGCTAATGTTCGCTAAATAGACCAACCAGTAACATTAGCCATGCAGACCAACCGGTAATGTTAGCTACATAGACCCAACTGCTAACATTAGCCACACAGAATAAACAACCTAAACAACAAAAATAAAATATTATTAGGCTAAACAGTTTCACCATATTTGATACTGAAGTAATCCAGATGTTATGTTAAGTAATCAAGTTACATTACTTTAATATTGTCATGCATGAATTAAGTTAATGAGAACATTTTTCAACAGGTAATTAGTAACTATGATAATACATTTTAAAGTAACCCTCCTGACCCTGATGCTAACATTAGCATTCAGCTCAACCTTTGCACAGCAAAATCTAATAAAGAAATCTGAGCGCTAAGCCTGACAAGCTGACTCTAAAATGTCCTAAAATGGCCACCGTACAGAGAAAAATCCTTTAGATTTAGGTAACAGCGTGACCTCACCTCCTCCGTGACACTCGCCCTCGGGACAAAGCATGGCTCGATTTTTAATTTCTTTAACAAACACCTTAAAGAGGTTTTAGGAGGCGTCTCGCTGATCATTTCACCTGATGAATACAAAGAACAATGTGTTCTGTGGTGGATCAGGGCCTTCAGCGCTCTGCTTCAGTCCTCAGGGCCCTGCTGCTTTTTCTGCTCTATCACCTGCTATAATCAGAGTTATTAGAATTCTCCTGGAGTCAGAGGTGTAAAATAATCCTCGAGTAGATGGAGAGACTGAGATCCAGCAGGGCTCAGAGTCCTGTTAAAACCAGCGGGTTCATGAAGAAAAACCTAGGGAAGGATTGTGGATCAGTCAGAGGTTATTACAGGATGTTTCAAAGCCTGGATTTTGGTTTCTGATCACTGAGGCGGCGCATGCTGTACAGGAAGCACCTGAAGTGATCCACCAGAGCATGTTGATGTTTGATTGGTGGTGATTAAATCAATATCACAGCTGATCAGGTTCTATTAGCTGGAGAAGCTCAAACTACAGCGAATTAACAAATACAACAAATCCGTATGTGTTTGCTCAGTCCAGCTGGTTTTATTAAATAAAGTTACTACGGGTTTGGGCGGATTATAGATCTTTAAAACTTTACTGAACTTTAGACAGACAATCTGCATAAAGAATAAAATCCTAACAATACAGTGTAAAACGAAGAAGTTGAGCAAACTCAAAAATTTCAAGCAACGACTTTTGAGTTTTGGCCAACTCAAATTATATATAATACATTTTAAATATAATACATTTTAATTTAATGTCATTTTACAGGACATCAGTATTTATTTTTGGTCCGCAGCCCTTCATCCAGATTAATTTTTGGCCCTTTATAGTCCAGAGAGGTGCCTGAATTTGGATCAAATGTACTGGTACATCTAAAAAATGAACATTTTCCTCGTTAAAGCACCCTCTGGACGTGTGTTCCCTTTGCATCTCTCTCATCTCTTGCAATAGTTTGCAGGGATTGTCTTGTTAGTTCAGACAATTTCACACAATAAACATTTTAATTACGCACCTTTAAAACTGTCTTGTGTTTTAATGGATGTAGTGTAGTAATTAACAGAGAAGTGTTCAAAGATTATGTTTGGTAATTAAAACGTAGCCAATCGATGAATTTACCTGCTATTGATAATAAAGCATGACTGCCAGTATTGCTGATCCTCTTCCTGGTGTTAACTTAGTCAGCCAACACCTGAAAACAAAATATAAATACATATATGTACTTGTAAAATAACTCACTGTACTCACTTTTTGCAAAACATAGTATTTCATTAAATATAAATACCGAAGAGTCTCAGCCTTTTTTAAAGTGTAGTACAACTGTAAATATCCAGACTGCTCCTCAGTCAGAATAATTAAAAGTCAGTTTTTGTCTCCTGCAACAGTGAAGAACAGATGCAGCTTTTAATCAGCGACATCAGGTTACAAACAGGTGAGTTGATATCAGTGACCAGCAGTTTACAACACCTGCAGCTCGTGCTTATTAAATATTCATATCCCTGTCATAGCAATGGCACCACACACACACACACACACACACACACACACACACACACACACACACACACCTTTTGAAATGTAAAGAACTGTTGCTAAATAAAGGTCGACATCTCATTATGTTTTAAACTTTACGTACATGTGAGGCAGGTGTCCTCGAGAGCCATTTGTCTGTCCAGAGAGTTGAGATGAAACTGCTGATTCCAGGTTAATAATCCAGTTTATCACCTTTAATTAGTGAAGAAAATGATGAATGGTGTTCCAGCTGTGATTAAAGTTAATGTGTCTCTGCATCAGTCATGAGAGAGCTGCTGGTTTCCTCAACAAGCATCCGAGATCAGAGGCAGAACCTGCAGCTGATTTGACTGTCAAACACACTGGATTCAAATCACTGTGAGCAGCTGACGTCTGGAAACAGAGTCAGCGTCTCTACTGTGTGTCCAGTGAACATCGGCATTATTATGTAGCATTAATGTTTGTAGCCAAGCTTCCATCCAAGTGTAGCATAAACTTTAATTTAATTTCTGGCAAAATTTGCAAAAGAAAATTCACATTAATGTGGCGCATTAAGATAAAAGACATTTAAAAACATACTTGGACAAGCTGCACTTATGTGAGATCCACACGCTGCAGTCGAAGAAATTAAAGTTTTATTTTTACAAGAGAAAAGATGAAGCCAAGAGATCACAGCAGGGCCCATCTAATAAATATCTACTCTCTCCTGGTGGCTGTGGTGCAGTTTTCTACACCACAGTTAGTGAACTGGGATGAATGTTGTCATGTAAATCTATCTGGTGCATGATTTGGATTCAGCTTTCTCCTGGGCAGATTGATGGGAATATACTGACCAGCTGCAAGTTTATGACACATTTCAACATGTTCTCACTCCCAACTCATCAAACCAGCAGCTTGGTCAGTGGCTCTGCACTTCAAACTACCTCGCTGGCTGTAGGTACGACATACTGGATGCAAAGACGAGGCCTGTTCAGTCCAACAGCAACTCCTCGCCTGGTACATGCGCCAAAAAATAGGTGTACTTCCAGTGTATACGGTCCACTGAATATGCTCATTAGTGTTTCTCCCGCTGGCCCCACCGACAACTTCCTGCGACCCATAGGCTTTACATTGTGATCATGCCACAGATTTTTATATCTTTTTTTTTTCTTTTTTTTTCTCGGCCTTTGAATCAAAGCGCTCAGTTGCGATGATGAAAAGATGCAACAGAAATACAAGATAAAATAAGAACAATCAATTAAAACAGATACAAAATAATGAACAACTTTTACCCCTTAACTTAAAAGAGGTACAAACAGTAGTTAGATGGTCTAAGCTCATGTGTTTAAAATGAATCAATGGTGCAGTGCAGCAAAAAGCAGATCTTCTAAGCTCAGTATTAACTCAAGGGACATTTCTTAAAAAGTTTTAAAACGTCTGTGAATCAAAAATTCATAATAGAAAGAATCATAACTGACCTTGTTTGCAGTTCAGCGTGTCGTATCAATGGTTTTACAGATGTTTTTTTTTTTTTTATAGTGGTGGTCTATGGGGGGGAATGCTTTTTGGGCTGCAGGGGAATTTCACTGCAAGTCACCACTGGGAGAAATTGGACGCAAGGCTGAGCAGCAACACCGTGTCTTGGTTTTCTTGTACATCTGTTGCAGAGGTTCCGCAATCAAGTTAGCATTAAAAAATATGCAATGTTCAGGTAGACTTTCAAAATAAAGACACAAACGCTACTACATAAGGTTTGGGCAACAAATCTCTTGGGCAAGTTGTGAATTGGGTTAAAGTTAAATTAACATACTTGTATGTAGCCTAACTTATGTAAGTAAGCCTAATGTACGTCATGCAAGTTAAAAATAACTTTCTAAACATAAAGCTGGAGAAGCTGCTGTATTTGATGTGTTGGGAGTGAGAACGAGCTGTGCATTTCCTTTTAGGCTTTGTTGTTGACAGTGTAAACATGTAGATGTGGATTGTTCTTACCTGTGAATATTCTGGACGACACTGGGATTTCTTGATAACATGCAAATTTTCACAACAGAAACATAAATGTGTGGCATAAATTTCTGAGGAGACGTCAGTGTTGCTATGAACTATGGGATAGGCAGAGAGCCGTGCTGCGAAGACGCAGGTAAAAATAAAGTACATCAGTGCTCCATGTGGCTTCTGTTGAGACGTCCATTATTAATTTAAAATGACACTGAAGCCTGTTGCTCTGCTGTAAAACATAAAACCAGGTTTTTATTTATATCAAACACTTCTTCTGCTGCTTCATATGAAAAATCAGCACCAAACAAACAAAAGAAGCTGATTAATGTTCACTGCAAGTCACCTCGTCGTCTTCTGGTCCAGTGTGTGCCGCAGAAAAGTGTCGCTGTGTGAAATCAGCCAATCGGCACTGACGTCATCCTCCTCCAATCAGTGATGAAACCTGCAGCGACGATGATGATGATGATGATGATGATGAAGCGTCTTGTGACTGATGGAAAGTCAGTCTGTAGGTTTAGTTGTTCGACTTCAGACAGAAGAGTCTGTCCTCCAGCCGGTCGTTTCCACATCCTGTTGAGATGAACACTGAGTCTGTTGTCTTCATCAGCTCTTCTGTCATAAAGATCAGTCTGTTTGTCACGCACACAACACACACCACACAACCACACACACACACACATCTTGGCCTTTTGTTCCATTTCTCCCTCTGTAGACGCAAAAAAAAAAAAAAAAAACTTCTCCAGGCCTGGGGGATTCCTGGAATTTGGACACGGACATAAGGTTAGTGTCGATAACTCAAAGTAAAAATCTTCATGACATGGTTACTTTACGGCCTGCCTCATTTGGCGGAAATTTGACAACTACTGTAACCATACTGTACAAAGTATGAGACGTGTGACAGCTATGCTAAGTCTGGGACAGTGAGGAAATGAGAGAGAAGCTCAAACAAACTGTTTACGTATTTACAGGCTATAGCCGGGGTTAGCAACCTGCAGCTCCGGAGCCACATGTGGCTCTTTTGACCCACTCCAGTGGCTCCATACGGCTTTGACCAAAAATTAAATAGAAATTACAGTTCTTATATTAACATTTTAATTTTCATTTATCAATGTTGTAGACCTAAAAGTGACTCTTATATTCTCAAATTGTAAAAATGTGTAACGTTGTGCACACAAAACTTATAAAGATAAAGCTAGAGGTAGGAGGTAGGAGGTTTCTGGTACAACTTCACCAACATCCAAGGTGCATGGAGAAGGGGAAAAGGGCTCAAAGAGGTAACTCTAGCAACACTTGTAGTATGTCGAAAAACGCTGTTTTCAGACCAGTGCAAATATTTCATCACCTAAAATGTACATCATAATCTACAGTATGTGTACAGTTCAGCACCTTTTCCTCCAAACTGTGCTGATGGCTCCTCTTGTGTCTCCCCAGGCTATGGATGCCAATTTCATCTCAAAGACAAGTCTAAGAGAAAAATAGAGAAATTAATAGTTGTGGCTCCAGACAGATTTTTTTTTTCTTTTTCAGCCAAAAATGGCTCTTTTGATAGTAAGGGTTGCTGACCCCTAACCCCATCCTGATCTAGAGAGCCGCAGAGAAAAAGTGAGAGAAGCTCAACTGTACCTTGAGAAGGTCCAATCCTTTAAACATTTCAGAGCGAGAGCATCAACGTAACTATAGAAACTCACAACAACTGAACTCCATTTCCTGCAGCGTCCTCTTGGATTGTAACCGTCGCAAAATCAGGGTTAAAGCTAGGTTAAAGACTTTTTGTGGGTCTGGGGTTCCTTTCTAGACACGACCGTCTTCCCGCCTGCCAGCACAGGAACAGCAAGGGCGGGAGAGGTAGAGAGAGACGCCACACTGTTTGCAGAACAAGTCGCTAAATTTGTTGCTAGTTGATTTTTAGAAGTAAAGTTGCTAAGAGGGTCTTAAAATCGTTAAATGTGGATGAGCACCCTGTTGTTTTCCTGTACTCTCCATGTTTTCCCTGGATCTCCTCCTCCCCGTGTGTGTGTGTGTGTGTGTGTGTGTGGTGTGTGTGTGTTGTGTGTGGGCGTGGCATCGTCATCAGGCACCTGGCGGACCTCAACAGCTGTATGCAGTCGCCTCATCTAGTCTCTGCTTAAGAAGCCGGCAGCTCTCCAGCCGTGCAGAGCCAGATTGTTCAGCCGCACTTTCGGCTGCTCAGTTTACTGTGTTACTGAGAGATTCCAGTGTTTTTCCTCTTGTGCTTCCTGATCTAACGTCTCTTCTCCTGTGCCTCAGAATTCCGGTGTCACATCTCCAGAACCAGCAATCTGCAAAACACGCTGATGCTCATTCCTCCACGCCTCCACCCAGCTCATCTGCCCGCCTGTCCCCTGCCTTCTCCCCACTGCCCCCCACCCTCAGTTCTCCCAATAAATCCCCTTACCTGGTGCAACTACTTGTGGTGTCCATGTCTGCTTCTGGGTCCAAAACAACTGCCTTAACACTCGGTTGATGGTCAGAGATCCATAAGAGCTTCTCAAAAAGATTTCCCCTTTATTTTTTTAAGTGTAGGTGTGTTGTTCCAGTTGTAGTGATCGTTGCATATTTGTTTGAAGACATTAAATGTTGGACGTCTGGTTCCAGTTGAGCAAAATGCACCTCTTTGCTATATGTGATATTATGCAGATACTCTTTGCAGACATGGGGTCTAGTGTCCAGTCCAGTTTCTGTACCAAAGAGGAACCATACTGGTGACATGTCAGATTGAATCCTCAAAACCTTAACTGTCAGATCAGGCACCTCTTTCCAAAAATGTTTTAGTTTCCTGCATTCCCAGAAAATATGGATGACTGACCCTGTAGATTAGGTTAAATCTTACTGAAACACAGTGGGGTAAGATACAGTGTGGACAGTTTTGATTATAATGTGGATATCCAGCTGTATGTAACTCCCTCTGTTTTCAGGGAGGTAGGAAAGAAAAAACACGGGGAAAAAAGACAGTTACACAAAATGCTTTTGAATCTGCACAAAACAAAGTTTAATGTTAGATTGCAAAGAATTTAAAAATGAATATTAAACACTGGAGCAGAAATAAGAAGCAACAGTCTGAAGATTCACAGTGTGCATCAAAGCAACACAAGCTGTGCTGCTGTGGACTCATAAATCATTTTAATCGTAATTCCTGCGAGCCGTGACGGGAGCAATAACGCACTATTAGTATATCACTGGTAGAGTGTTGGCATGCAACACAAACTCTGCTGCTATGAAAAAAACAAAATCAGAAGGAGGAGTGCAGAAGTTTGAAATTCTGAAGAAATACAAAAAGCGATGGAGACTTTTTTTTTTCATTGTGTGTGTGTGTCTGGTGTCTCAAACATTTCTTCATTTTTAACCACGATGAAGTGTCTGTGTGTGTGTATACGGACACCTATTGTTACTGTGAGCGGGTATTGATTAGACAAAGGATCTGAGAAGTTTGGGTGTGATTTTGTTTTGTTTTTTCATCCGTCTCATTTTCGTCTTCGGCTCCGCGGTCCCCAGTGGGAGCTCAGAAGTTTTGATGAGCCACTAACTGGCATCCTCCCGCAACATGACGGCAATAAAACAACACGGCGACGAGCTGCAGACAATCACATCGCTATGACAACAGCTCGCTGTGGGAGCGAGGGACGAACAAAAGCTATTACATAAAAAGAGCCGTGAACTCTGCTGGGGTTTTTTTTTTTTTTTTTTGCTGAGAACAGTTTAATACCTGCATATTAAAATCATTTCTACAGTGTTATTAACTTACAATACCCTGTAGAATGTGTGCATGTTGTGTGGCAAACTGCCACTTGAATAACAGCACTAATGTTTCAAATTAAAGCCTCTGTATACACCTGTTTCTATAGATGCAGAACTATTGACATCTAATCTGGAGTCCACATGCCCTTCTTTTCAGCTCTAAAGAATAAAACTGCTCCTGCAAACCGACAATCCAGTACAAACCAGTTCCATCAGAGATGCTGGGTGGTCAGAACCAGCAGCATCAGCTAAAGGACTCTCACTGAGGAAGAAGCTCTCTGTTGTTGTGCTCCAACTACCTGCAGCGATGGAGGCTGGAGCCTTAAAACAACACACTACAACTCCTTGTCTTCACTGGTTGCAGTGAAAGTAGAGACTGTGCTCCCAAGACGAACGACAGCATCGCTCATTTCAGCAAGTAAAAAATAAAACTGTCTCTCATACATGAAAAATTAAAATGGCAATTCAAAGAAATGTAGAGTGTTTACATTATATGAGCACCTAATGGAGAAAAGAGGAAATGGGAGAAAGAACTGGGTGTGAATACTGCTGAAGATGAATGGCTGCATATTTGGAGCCTGGCTCACTCTGTGCCTCCCTCCATCTCCAACTTTCCTCCACTCAGGTGGGATTCCCTGACAGTCAGTTTCTCATCAAAAGAGCGATAAATGAGCTTAACTTGTCTGTCGAACCACTTCTTTTTTAATTTATCTCGTTGTGAGTGTCGAGTTTGTGGGCAGCAGCGTTCACAGCGTCCACACACGCTGCTACTCTATAATATCCATAGCATTTCACCAAAAGAACATATTTTCCTGTCTCAAACTCTGCACACAAAAATGTTGATTTAAGTCTGTTGGCTGTACATCTTTTTTTAGCCTATTCTCTCTGTGTTCGCAGCGATCTCTCATGCAATCAGTGTGAATGAATATTAATTTGAGGTGTTTACTGACCATTTATAGGCAATTATGGGCGATTACATGATGTTGCAAAAGGTGCACCACATTTCAAGTTAATGTGATTTATAAAGGAAAACCTGTTTGTTGTTCTACACCCTGTTTTATGAATCTGATTTTTTATGTGTGTAAGCACTATGCTGATGTTTCATCCACATGCCATCTTTAAAGTGATCTTACGCACAGTTTTTCAAAAAGTTTAACCCTGGGTCGGGTGTTTCCAACTTCAGTGCAACAATTTGATGGCTGCAGCTACAGTCAGCAAAATATTTTTTTCTGATATGGAGGGCAATAATCGTTCTGAGTAATGAGAAGGACAACCAGCCAAGTAACAGGGCCACAAATTTAAAGGAAAAAATAGAGATTTTTTCAAAATTTATTAGTGCATTTCCAGAATAAAGTCGATATTGCAGAATGAAGTCGATAGTCTTTGTGAAAATAGTTCAAACCTATAATAAAATGCTGAAAGGTCAATAAACTTAACTAATTTCACCTTTATTCCCAAAAAGCACAATTTTTATATAAAAAACTTCTGCCTCTCTTTTTTAACCTCATGCCTGGTCCTAATATCTTTTAACATATGAGGAATGTAGCAGGAGCCCAGGGAACACAGGGTACACGGAAATCAGACAGGAGATCCATCAAGTGGCATGTTGGGTGAGGTCGAATCTGTGAGCATAGTTCAGGTGGACTTCAACAACCAAATCCAAATCAAAACCAGTCTCAATTCTGGACATCTTTTCTCCAAAAGACTAAAGTAGAGAAATAAAAAAGCAGAGACGAATCCCTCAAAAGTTCCTCTTCAGTGATGATCTGTGAAATTTCCTCAACAAGTCCTAAGAGCCAAATAAAAGAAGAAAGTAGTTCCTGTGAGGTCATGATGCCCCTTTTTCTGATTTAATTCTCTTTCTTGAAGTTGACATTTTTCAGATAAGGACAGGCTCATTGGCATGCTGATGAGAGCCAAAGTGCAGAATTGTTTGCTTTGCTGTTTCCGCCTCAGCGGGGAAACCTGACTGTCTCCGCATTCAGACATTAAGTGGCTCGCAGGCATGTACGTCTGGGAAAAGGAAGCATTTCAGGGTCACAAGTCTCCTTCAAGTTCTTCTTTCAGCTCTCAAACAAACACTTGATTCTTCTCGGTCTGCACAGCTTTTAGTAAAAAAGGATAAGTGGGTGTATCAAAGCTGTAAAAAAGGCCTTTTGCTGGTACTGGGGTTTAAAGTCTTAAGAAGAGTGTGCTGATGTCAGTTTGAAGTAAACCGTGTGGTTTTCTCCTCAGTGTGGTGGATTTACACTATAACTCACATCATCATGAGTCATCTCTAGTGATTGCAGAATAGAGGGCTTCACTTTAAAGTCATCACCAAGCAACCAACAAACAGAAATGCACATATAAGATCCAGAATGTACAAGAGTCCAAACAGGCAACATTAACTTTTCTCAAAATGACCAGTGCTAAAATTGTACCTTGGTATGAGAAATTAAATACAACTGCATACACTGTACATACCATCACACCTGCCAACATTTCTGTTTTCCCGGGTTTCTCTCATATTACATGGCCATCTCCCAGCACCATTTCATTTTGGGAAACTCGTGTTTTGCATGGCATTCAAACTTATGAATAATCATCATAAACCGTTACATAAGTTTTGTGTATTTGTTTGAGACAGGCCCTTTTCAGGATGTGAAGCAGCATGCATTGCACCTTCAGTTTATCATTTTGCAGCCTCAATTGAATTTTGAGTGATAAACGCCAAGTGCAGACTGTGCATCATCATGTGCACCTCTGAAACCGTCAAACATGACAACGACTTTTCTGCAAAAGGAAAGATTCACCTCAGGAAATGTGCAACATGTCTGGACTCTAACATACCATTAAGAGATTGTGATTGTCATTGTTGGGCCAAATCCAACAAAGTACTGGAAGTTAACAAGCCGCCATTGCTGTAGTAGCGTCTCCCTACAGTATGAGCGCGAATGAATGTGAGCCGACACAAGAGGTTTACAGTTTTCTACTTTTACCTTTACTTTTTGTGCAGCGTTACTTTTGTCTACAATGACTAAGAAGTCAGAAAGAACCTGTGTAGTTCAGCTGCTCTAATTTTGTCTGAGAGCAGAGACTCTACAGCGTCTGAGCACTCTGAGCGAACAGAGGACCACGATGTTCACCAGACACAGATAAATAATATTAACAGAGAGAATCTTCCTGAAAATCTTGAATTTCTGATAAAAAATGTGATTTCATGAATATTTTTTGAAGATTTTTTTGGGGGGGTCCTTTTGCCTTTATTGACAGTGACGGCTGAAGATATGACAGGACAGGGGGTAGAGAGAGAGAGAGAGGGTGACACACAGCAAAGGGCTGCAGGCGGGAGCTACCAACTGAGCTACAGGGGTGCTCCTTCATGCATATTTTTTGAATAAAAATTACACAGTACTTCATCACTTAAATGTGGTGGAGGTGGTCCATTTTTTCTCTTCTTCATTATCCATTTCTGGCTGTTGTCATAACCAACGTCTAACTACTGTGTAAAATAAAAAATATTAAAATCACCAGCACCATCACTGAGGGCCGCTGTTTAACATCGCTGTCAGCAGGCAACAGTAGACACGGTGTCTAGAAGGGAACCACAGACCCGCAAGATCTCACGAGAGTGAACATTTTATTCGAAACCATGAAAGTCTTGCGAGAGACTCGCAAATTTTGGGACACCAAGAGTGACGGACACGATGCGCCACCACATTAGCGGACTGCGCCAATAGATGGCGGAACACACAAAGCGGTCGCTGGATTTGTCTGTAGGTAACATCTGGCACAAGACATATGTAATAAAAACAATTAAACATCTGTTTTTACTTCTTTAAAGGGCAATTCTACCAATTTTACGCCATGTGTACATTTGTTGATGTAGAGTTAGAAAGAAGCACTGCGTCTGCATTAGCCACAACATACCCGAATCTCAGACTGAACCATCAGTGAGATGCATTGTGGGTAATGTATGCAAGAGAAGAACGTATGTTGCAAAAGAAGAAGATATCTCTGGTTCTGCTGCATCAGTGATTTGTATTTGTAATAAGGATTTAATTTCACAACAGAAAATGAGAAAAAGTTCGCTTACCAGCACAAAGTTAAATTAAGACTTATTATTAAAGCTGAGTCACTGTATAATCACATTAAAAACATTTCTAAACATTTCTGAAATATTAACTTTGGATGTCAGTTAGCAACAGTTTCCTCACAGTGTACTTAAGAGTGATGAAAAGTAATTTTTAAGAATTCCCAAGAGATACTTTCATTAACACTGCCTGTCAAAATAATGAGTCATGTTTCTCGGCTGGGTGATCACGACCGACGGGCTTTTCCCAGTTCCCATGAGGCTTTGCTGCAGCTGCTGGGGAGGGTGGGGGCGGTGGGTCATTATTAGCGCTGGTACCAGGGGAGTACAAGTATTAAAAAACATCTCTTTTAAAAACACTCAAACATAAACAGTGTATCTCATCAGCAGCATTTATATATTCAGTACTTTTTTGGAAAGACGTGACTAAACAGTTTTTAAACTTAATGTCTTTTTATTGTCTATCAAGTCGATTGACAAAAGAGAAAACAACATCGATGCTGTGCTCAGATCATATCTGTATTATAATGAATCAGATAGTATTTGTAAAGATGGCGTCCATTCAGCCCAATGAGAGTTGCTCACCTGGTGCATAAGCCAAAAAAGTACAGATACTTGTGTAAAAATAGACTCTAGTAAAAGTAGAAGTTCATATTTAACTCCTTCACTTTAACAAAAGTGAAAAAGTACAGGCTGTGTAATAATAACCTGACACGCCAGACGGTTTGTTACACAGAACCATCTGAGAAGCCGACCAAGAAACTGTTTGGAAAAGGGCAGGCACTTTTGAGAAAACCTTTGGCAGGTGATTGGATGAACCATCTGTCATGTTTAACATGTGCTAACTTCAACCAATCAGATCAACTCACCTTCAGTGTCTTTCTTTGCTCTTCTTTCAATGAAGAAATACTGATTCACAGCATCTATGCTAACCTCTTCAGGAGCCGCCATTGTTTGTTCAAAGCGAGTCGTTTCCATGGATACCTCGCACTGTCGACGCACCTGAAACCACGCCCGTAGCTGCCAGTAGTCCCTCCGAGGACACTGATTGGCTTGCACTCACCTCTGGTGCAGACACCAATGGACAGATTGGACGCTGGCATTTTATGTGGCTCATGAGACTCTTGTGTGAATGAATGAAGTGTTGGTGTGTGTGTGTGAGACAGGCGCTTGTTTGTGTGTGAGGTGAATCAATGTGAGTTTCCAACACTTGGGCAGCCCTCCAGGTATTCACAGCCATCCTAAATATATGTGGGAACCAATTTTAGCATTTCTATTTTAATTTCTTTAATTTCTCCGACAGAATGACGCCACCACGATCGATGTAACTAGTGGCCAGTGTCCCCTCACTTCCTCTCCCTCAGCGCGAGTTACAACAGGCCTCCTTCACACGCGGTTTATCTGCTGCTGTGAAAACAGACTCACCGGTGGAGAAAAACGGAGTTGCGTTTTATTTTCATAAAACATCCTGCTGATGAAGAAAGTCAACAGATCAGACACAGACCGTACAGATGGAGAGACACACAGAGAGAGGCGAGGCATCATGGTGTGTGTGCTGTGAGATTCGGGTTGGGCCGGGTCAGGCCTTATTTCCCACATATTTCAAGGGCTCACATCGGGTTCGAGCTGTACTTTATTTATTTATTTATTTACATTTTTTCCCCCAATTTAGTCATTGCCAATTCCAATTCCCTGCATGTACTGCCCCTGTCTCTGAAACCTCCTACTGTTTGGGGCATAGAGGGAAGCTTGTTCAGGCTGAAATATGTTAACGAGGGTCGGTTCGGTTGGTTTCGGGTCGGTTTTGGACAGAATTTTGTATCAGGCCTTGACAGGCTCAACTTTACAGGCACGATTAAAGCGCTACTACAGAGGTGAAGGTGTGTGCTGGTATCAGTTGGCAGATTAGCAGTCCAAACAGTGGGGCTGCTTTGTTAAAACTAAAAAGTGAACTGTGATGAGGATAAAACCATTGAACATCTACTTTTAAACTGCCATTGATCTAAAGATGTGTGTGGATAAGAAATGGTAAGTTTTGGGGTTTTTTTGGAACTAAAGGGAAAAGCAAGGTGAGCAGGTCAAAGTACAACAAAAAACTTTTGGAATCTCATTTTCAGTTGTCACACCACTTCCTGTTTGTTTGTGTAAATCACTGCTAAACGAACAAAAGCAGTGTGATTTATTGCATGATCAAATATTAATTTAATATGAATAATAGCCTGTTTTATGTATGATGATTTTTTGCACTGCTCATTAGAAGCGTAATATAGGCTGTGGATATTTTGTATAGCAAGAGATGTCCCTGCAATTTACCATTGTGGGCAAATAAAGACAGTATTTGTCAGATTTGTTCCCCTGTGTGCAACATTAATGTCCTTTGTCACAGGCTTGTTAATGTGATGAACTACTTTTGGTGGAAATTAGAGATGCTAACTCACGTTTTATACTTACTGTGCTACATGTTTTGTGCTCTGTGCTACAAAACGTACATGTAAATATTAATGTACAGTCCTAAGATTGTTATCCATAAACTACAAGTCCCAGAATGCACCCTGATTTTGTTACCTGCACACCGGCCCTTTGAGGGCAGCCATAATGCTGATGCGGCCCTGGATGAAATGGAAATTTGACCCCCCCCGACTTAATGTAATTAGTTGATGATTATTATTGCCAGTCCGAGTTTTGGCTCTTGTTTTCTCGTGGGTTGTTTCTCCTCCAACTGAGGTGAGAAACGACGTAGTAACAGTTTTTTTTTTGGGCCGACGGATGATCTAAAAATGGAGTCGTTACTGAGCTGTTTGCGCGTCCCAGCAGGTGTACAGAAGTGGAAACTCCTGTGTGGTTTACAGCTGACGTGGTTTCCACCCACACTGAGTGTGAGAGTGTGTGAGTAGTGGATTGTGACGAGATGAGACCGCAGGAATCAAATTACAAAATTGTTTGACTCACTCCAATCATCCACAGGTTTGTTTCTGCCTGGACAAACGAGTTTCACATCCTTCATAGAAGAAAAACTGTTTTGTTATGATTAGTTTTTTTTTTTTTTTTTTTTTTTTCTTTTGGCTTTGCTTCGTCCAGCACTTTGGTCCAGACATGGGCGCCGACTCGGGTTGAACGTTAGGAGGGCAAAAAATGTCAGCCAATGTAATGTTAGATGGTGCGATAAAAAGAAAACAAAAATAAAAACGTGAAGTCAATATTCTGCTTGAAAATGTCTCTCTCACAAAAACTGTTTTCTCAGTTTTTTGTCTGAAAAGTGGATTTTTTGATGCAACCAAAAACATTCAAGTGCTGATAAATAAAGAATAAATGAAGCCAGAATAAAACATTTTTTGTGTCTGAAACTATAAGATCTTTTCTTTTTGTCCATGTTAACATATCTATAGAACTGAATATTCTGTGGGTGCTGAAAAATCAGTGAATTTTGTCAAAAATGCTGGCAGGGAAAGAGTTAATATTCTGAAGTATTTCCACACAAAGTTGATGGCAGAAATTGCATTGTTTGTCCGATATAGATGGTAGAGCCACAAGTTACTGCGTTAACAGCAGTAATGGCCAGAAATATTCATGAATATAGCTAAAATTAAAGAATAATAACAAATAACTGGTTTTGTTTCCAGTTTGTGACCTCTATTTCTTCTCTGTTTTATTAAAGGTAGAGTCCATGACTCTAATCCAATAAACTTTTTGTCAATTCTGCTAATTCTGATCAGCAACAGGTTGCGGACAGGGACAGTAAATCTTCTGAAGGAGCACTGAAGGGAGGGTTTGTTTGGCTGTTGAGTTAAAATATCAACAATCTTTCTCCAGAATCGCATACGTCCACCAACTTCTGACCAAACTACAGCCGAGTTTGTTCACTCCAAACCATCTGATGGGGATGCATTTGAAAATTAGCTGGAAACAGGATTATACTGACTCCGCTCTGTCCTGTAGAAACCCGTCCCACCACTCCCCGTCACTTGACCTCCCCCCGCCCACCTGCACACTTGTTTCCACTTTCCTCATCAGTGCTGCAGTGTGTATACACCAGCTCGTTCCCATTGACCCTCTGCCAGACTGTCTATTGTGTTCACGCCTTAGCTTTCAAGGCTTCTGCCCCTCTGCATGACCCCTTTGGATAATTTCTCCTCTTTTATCAGCCCGCCTGATCTTTGACTATGAGTAAACGTGAACTTTTCACCCACCTGCCTGGCTCTGAGTCATGCATCTGGGCTCTTATCTCCGCTAATCCGTTACAGAAGTCTCCTGACAGCTCTTGTAAGGACTGCCGTAACGTTTGGTGCAGATTTAAATGGTGCCTCGGGGAATTAATCTGCAGAGTCTACAAAGCCATGTCAGCGGTGATGCGAGCCTGTGCCAGCAATGTTAACATGATCAACATATTAAATTAGCATTTTGAAGTAATGCACTAGAAAAGGCTCAAATTTTTCTGGTTTGATTGGAATCAATCTATTGATATTTCATCAAAAACCACAAATGTTAACCTCGTGGTGCTGGAAGAAACAGTCAGGGGATCACCAAAGTTATTAGAATACATCTCAGGAGACCATGAATGTTAATATTAAAAAAATCTATCAGTGAGATGTTTTCTGGATCAAAGTGGTGGATCGTCACACCAAACATAAAGCCTTTGCTAGCATGGCTAATACAAATGGGCATGGGGTATATATTAAGAAGAAACTGTTGCTTTAAAGTTCCCATGAAGTCAAAATCAATGTTTAAGTGTTGTAATCACATTTGTATTGATCTATATGTCACCTCTACACCAGTATCTCACCTTGCAATGACAAAAAGCTGGTCCGTAAGTATTATGGGGTATTTTTAATGTTTTTTCAGAGTTGGCCTTTCTCTGAAAAACTGTTTGAAACAACCGATGACGCATCGTGCATTAGGGACATTCATTAAATCTGCATCCAATGAAACGCTTTCTCACTCATATATCAGTGTACATAGAAATGCTGCTATTGCACAGGATTGTGCAGTCAGTCAGCAGTGCACTGTAGTATAAATATGGAATAAATTAAGGGTGAATGATTTCCTGTGGTGTTCAGTGGTACATCTTAGTGGGATGAGTCTCTCGCTGAAAGTACTATTGTGCCTGAAAAGCACATCGTGGAGTGGGTGTGAGACATTGTCCAAGATGGGCAAGTAGTTTAGACAGCATCCGCCTCTCTGACACCACCGTCAGAGACTCAAACTCCACTCCCACAACGTCACTGGCCTACATCACTATGGACTACTGTGACAAAGTCCCCCCTGACTGCCTGTTTTACAGGAAGCAGGTAAACAACCAGGACTCTGTTGGCCGTATCGTTGGAACTTTAAATCATAAAAAAGCTTGAATTTGCCCTGTGATGATTAGTCAGGATTTGAGCGGGGTCGAGTCATCCAGTCAGATGTGAGTGACTAAGAGAAAACATGAAGAAACTAAATGAACAATTCAACAACAACAATCAGCCAGAGTTGGAGTCGAGCGTGGGATCGGACCCAGAGGAAGAGATGGTGTAACAGACGACAGAGAGAGAGAGAGAGAGAGAAAAACAATGAAACGAAAAGAGAAAACGACGATCTGAGTGGGTTCGGGGTGACGCCACAACTCCAAGTCAACCTCTGAGTGTGTGCGTGCGTTTGATTCCAGTGACACACAACAGTGACAAATGTGTGAGCGTGGGTGAAATAAAGTGTGACTGCATGACGTCTAATCCAGAAGTGACACAGCACCACACACATACTGTACACACACACACACACACACACTGTACACACAGAGGAGGTCTTTGTGCTGGGACATCAGCTCAAAACACCCAGTTAGTGTCTCTTTTTTTTCTCAAATTAGCTTTATTGACATGGACACAATTAAGTACAGTATTGCAAAAGCAGATTGTACAAGTTTACAAGTTGTACAAATTATTTAAATGTGAAAATAACTGAAGAAATTTCAGATTTTTATCTTAAGAATGTTTGTCCTCAAATTGCAGATCAGCACAAGTTGTATAAAACTAATAATGAGCTGGAAAAATGGGTTTAAGACAATTAAATCATGCATCTAAAGTCACTTGTCCGCTCCAGGGAACTGAGGTTTGATTGCCTGATCCACACAGGACAGGATCTCTCCTGAGGGGTCTTGTGGTTGTTCGTGTTAAGTATTTTACATCTAGCTAACTTGCGATTAACATCGTCAGCTGGAAACAGGACATCAACTGTTACTGAGTTTACACATGTCAGAAATAAGCATTCACACTGATCCTAAATGCCAGATGAAGAGGACATCCTCAACGAGCCCTAAATCCAATCCTGTTCCTTCACCTGGCCCGACTGCCTCAACGTCCCCTGATCCCTGCTCTGAGCTTAAGGGTGTCGCCTTCACTACATCTGTAATGTTAGCTGCACAGACCAACCGCTAATGTTACTTACACAGACCAACTGCTAACGTCAATTACACAAACCAACTGCTAGTTAGTTACACAGAAAATCAGTTACCTGGCTAACCTGTCAATGCTACGACTGCTGAGACATAACATTCACGCATAACAAGGGAGGGAATGTCTGGACAAACAATTAATAAACCTACAACCAACATAAAACATGGAAAGTAATCCAGTTACATTATTTTAACACTGTGATATTTGGATGAGGTTACTAACTACTTTTTTTTTTAACAGGTAGTTAGTAATTGTATCAGAATATATTTCCAAAGTAACCAACAAGTTTAAGGGCTACACTGCCCTGGTAACCCATCTCTCTATGTAATAATATTAAAAATAAAGTAATTACCATAAATCCTCTTTAACTGTTTCAGTATATTTAAAGGTCTTGACTGTTAAATGATGATGTTAGATGTGTTTCAGGACTCTTTGTACAGCTCATGTCCTGATTGCTGAGTGGATGCAGAGCCTCTTCAGCCAGCCTCCTTCTCTTCAACTGTATTCGGATTTACTGACAGAAGTGGATGTAATCATGAATTCAGCGAGCAATTACCTGCATCCTCACCTGTTTTCTGCTGACGATTCGTCCTCTGAGCACCACAGCACAGCAAGGACTCTTCACAATATCAATAAACAGCACCGAACACAAGCCCTGGAATATGTAGGCTACTTGTGAGTGTTTGCGTGGGTGAGAGGGGAGCACATGTGTGGGCGTTTCTCTACTTACAGTATAATCATTTCATTTAAATCTGGGTTGCCGTGGTAACACAGGCGAAGATGGAGGGTGGATGGGGACACTTGTTCCTGCGCTGATTGACCTTATTATTTCATTTTGTAAGCCTTTACTGTTTCCTGAGCGATCTTAACCTCTCTGTTTTCATCCACTGAAGCTAAAAGATAGCTGATGAACATTTTGTTTCTGTCTCAAGTTGTGAATATTACTTTTCTCTAAAGATCAGAGCTGAATATTTATTAAACAATGATTCTACCTTCATAGTTTAGCACCCACCATACAAAGAGTTTACAGGATGATGTTTATTTATCCTCTTTAAAGCCAAAAACACAAGCAAGAGTGTAAGAAATATGGATTAAATATTATGTCACTGAGCTCTAACATAAACTTAAGTAAGGCTAAACGTAAGTAGGCCTCTGTCCAGCTAACTAGCTTAAGACCCACAGTAGCCTGACATTAATGTAGTAGACCTAGAGTTAGCATATCATTAGCTAACCACATTATTTTGTGGTGTTACAAATCATGTTGGAAAAAGTCACATGAAGGACTAGAACAGCCACTATGTGAGAGCTGGTCCCGGATGCTACTAAATCTGAGTTTCGGCTAACGTTAGCAGCTCTGTCCTTCATTACGTTAGCTGAACCCATCGGTTAATCTTTTTCCTCAAAGCATTTTTTTCATGTAAAAGTGAAAAACAGTTCAACAACAAAATTAATATGAATTATTATTAGGGCCCGAGCACCGTCCGGTGCGAGGACCCTATTGAAATCGCAAGAATTATTATTCTTCTTCTTCTTATTTTTATTTTAATCCTAAGATCGCATTTTTGGCGGCCTGAACATGTTCAAAAACTCACCAAATTTTGCACACTCGTCACGTCTGGTGAAAAATTTAATATTTTATGCTCGTTACAAAAGGGCGTGCCAAAATGGATCAACGGCGCCCCCTAGTATTTTTCAAAATCGAAGCCCCCTCCTTTAACTTTGCCCTAGGCGTATGAAAATTGGTACACATATGTATCAGGCCGGGACGGACAAAAAAGCCTCTTGGAGCGACACCCTAAACCCAACAGGAAGTCGGCCATTTTGAAATCTTTTTTCAACTTGAGGCCATTTTCAAGCGTCATACTTTAAGGAACTCCCCCTACAGATTTAATCGGATTGACTTCAAAATCGGTTTGTGCGAGCTTGACTACCCTGTGATCAAAAGTTATTAAAGGATCTACGTCAGGTTGAAGGGTGTGGCCGTGAGGTGGCGGCGAATTTTGATGTCTCGCCATTAAAATGAAAATGCTATAACTTTACCATAAATGGTCCGAACTTCACGAAACGTCACATGCTTGATAATAGTCCTGCCCTGAACACGTCCACATGTAGAAATTTTGTAATTGTCATAGCGCCCCCTGCTGGCGACATACCATGAAATACAATGTTTTAGACTTTAAGGTGCTGCTCTGAGCACATTGATCACATTCAACTCAAATTTGGTCAGAAAGGCCTTAAAATGTTGATAATGCTATATTGTGAAGACCATGATGTCTCGTCAAACGCTGCCACCCTGACGCTCGGTGAAGGTCGATGTTTCGCCAAAACACAGGAAGTGAACATAACTTCAGTTTACTTAGTCGAATCTTCCTGAATCTTAATATGTTTGTCACTGGTCCCGTCCTGAGCATATGATATTAATTCCGTAAGTGGGCGTGGCTAAACAAACTCCGCCTCCACAAGTGATCCGACTTCAAAACTGGTGTGTACCATTTTGACTAGTTTGTGATTAAAAGTTATTAAAAGAACTGCTCAGTGTAGAACAGTGTGGGTGTGGCATGGTGTCGACTTTTGATGTCTCACCATGAAACACAAAATTACTATAACATGGGATTAAATGGTCAAATCTGCTTCAAACTTCACAAGTATGATAATAATCCCAGCCAGAACACATCTGCATAATGCTCACGAGTCACAGTCATAGCGCCACCTAGTGGAGACAGAAAATAACACCGCAGTGTCCAAAAGGGGTGAAAATTCAGCACCTCGTCTGCCAGTCAGCCTCTGGCCACAAGGTCACGGCGACAACAGGCCCCGAGTGGCGTGGGGGCTGCGGTTGCCAGCACCCCGAGTTGCCGGCAGCCCGAGTTGCGTGGGGGTGCGAGGGCCCGTTCAACGCTGCTTGCAGCTTTAATTTTAATTGTGTTTGATTATGTTTGATTTTCTTGTTAGCATATCATACTGTAGCTAACTAGGGCTGCCTTTTATTTTCATTTGGCGTGGGACCTCGTAAACTGGGCTCAGTCTGTAGGGGTATCGGGACAATTTACCTCAAATTAACCCCTCCCGAGAATCGAAGAAGAAATTAGGTCTGTGACCTCGGTCAGTACCGATGTTCGGCCAAGATTATCTGGTAATGTGAGGGGTTTACAGACCCAATCTTAACCTTCCTGTCGACTCATCAGGGCTATTGCGTAAGATTCACCAAAGTGATTAAGAAGCCTAACCTTAATCAATAAATAAGCTGATGAACATAAAAAGGGCTTTTCACACTGCATAGTCCTAAGTTAAGAGAGCAGTTAGCCCCAGGCTAACGGAGCTGTTAGTCTAGGCTAAAAAAGCTTTCACAGTGGTACGTTCCAAAATGAGTTAACCCCGACTTTAGCCTAGGGAGTTTGCAAAAGAAGAAAAATGGGCAGAAAACAACAGACTCTGTTGAATGGACAGATCAGGGAGAGTACAGAAGCTAAGGAAATTTTTCAAAAAGCTATTAACAGATCAGAGAGAGGGACAAAGAAAGAGATTAAACACAAAAAAGATACATCCATGAAAGCAATATCTTGGACTCTTCATTTCAGTCTGACTGAACTCACACTGAAATAAAAAATGACTCCTTTCCTCCTTTAATTTGAATTTTAATTCACATGTTCACACATCCTCAGAGTCGCCCATGCAGAGTCTTCCTGGTTCTCTATCTTATCAACTAATTACTGTTAATTTCATTCATCTGATGTGTCATGTCACTGATCAGACACCCAGCAGGACTCCTCATCCCGACTGGAAATCCACCGCAGCAGCTCTACAACGATTCACAGTCATTATTTCCAAAGGACAAGATGTTCGTATTTGAACTAGTTCAAGTGCTGTTGGGCAGAGATCAGTATGTTTTGTTAACCAGTATGGACGTCATAGGAGCTAAATCACATGCATGAATCGTGAGCTTAGGTGGCTGCTGGTTGATGCCTTGTTATTGATTTCTGACGCCAAGAAAATCAGCAGAAAATTCTTTAATAAAGGCATTTTACCAGTTTTCTCCAACCCTACAAGTCTTCAAAGTTAAACTACAAAATACAATGTTGGGAAGTATTGTTTGTCCATGCCTTTCTGATCTGATGCCATCATTTGTCTGTGCCTTCCAAACTGGCTACAAATTTGTTTTCTGATCTTACACATCTGGTCAGGGCACAAAATTAGCAGCAGGCACCAGTCAAATGTGAGTAAAATATGCAAGTGGCTGGTAGTTTAATTCACTCTTCACTAAATGTCAGTGTTCAATGTCATTACAACACGTAAAATCAAAGCGCCTATTTATGTAAAGTTACTTGTGGTCTAGGGCGGCACGGTGAAGCAGTGGTTAGCACTGTCGCAGTTTTATTCACCCAGCCGGGGGTACACCGGCTTCCTCCGACAGTCCAAAGACATGCAGGTTTGGTTAACCGGTGACTCTAAATGGCTCGTAGGTGTGAATGGTTTTGTCTCTACAGTCCTTTTTACACAAAGATCCCGCAATATCACTGCAAAGAGGAGCTCGCCTTTAAGTTGCCTTTGTATTTTTGCACTGTGGCATAAAGCCGCACCAGCGTGTCCTTTTACACAGCGAGTCATTGATTTATAACATGAAGCTTTT
This sequence comes from Lutjanus argentimaculatus, assembly GCA_034769285.1. Taxonomy (NCBI): domain Eukaryota; kingdom Metazoa; phylum Chordata; class Actinopteri; order Lutjaniformes; family Lutjanidae; genus Lutjanus; species Lutjanus argentimaculatus. Next base: position 2,932,398 of record JAWZSL010000004.1, read on the forward strand.
TATGTGTTCCTGGATGAACAGAGCATTGCTTCATCTGCCACAGATAAGTTTAAAAAGATCAACACGTTGTGTGATGATCTTGTGGGGAGAGATTTCTCTCCTCCTGCCTGTCTGTGATAACCTGACACAACCAGGTGGTTTGATACACAGAACCATCTGGGAAGCCCTCCGTAGAAACTGTTTGGGAAAAGGGCAGAAGCTTTAAAGAAAACCCCTGGCAGGTGATTGGACAAAGCATCTGTCAACTCACCAAACCGAAGCCTTTAACATCGAGAAAACCCTTCAGTGCCGTTATTCGTCCTTTCTTTGTCCTCTAGTTCTGATGTAACTGATGCTATCACAGTATCTATGCTAACCTCTTCAGGAGCCGCCATGGTTTGTTTGAGACGAGTCATTTCCCTGGACGTTTTGCGCTGTCTGCGCACCTAAAACCATGCCTGTAGCTGCTAGTAGTCCATCCAAGGATGCTGATTGGCTCACACCACCTCTGATGCAGACTAAAACGAATAACTTGGAGCCTGGCAAGATGGATTCTCACATGATCTTGCAAATCCAACTGCCTTCACGAGGTAATGTCTGTAAGGGTCCAGTTACTGCACGCAGCTCTGTGTCAGCACTGTAAAACCTGTCCACTCGTCTTTCTCTGCTTAAAAGCAGCTGACAAATATGTGGAATAAGTACGTAATTTAAGAACACAGTCACAAACTGCAGCGAACGTGTAAGTCAGCAGCATCCTGACCTGCTGGCTTACCTTGTTGCACAGACGTCAACCAGCTGTTACAGCTCTGATACCTCTCAGCTCTCTACCTCGGTTTGGTGAGTTGATCTGACTGGTTGAAGTTAGACCATGTTGATGGTTCATCCAATCACCTGCCAAGTAGTGTTTTGAAAGTGCCTGCCCTTTTCCAGACAGTTTCTATGGATGGCTTCCCAGATGTTTCTGTGGTAATCCCTGCCATGACCTTGCAAGGACAAGTTGTTACGGACAACGAATGGTGGATATATGGTCCACGGTGCATTTCCGAAAACTTAACGACACAAGCGAAACAAATTCACCAAAAATTAGGATTAAACTTGAGGATATGAAGAAAACTGCAAAGGGTAAAAATATATCTGGAACCACTTCACAACAGAAATTAATATGAACCTTGTAGTCAGAGCTGTTTTGACAAGCACAGTGATACCATGGAGCTTATATAAAAGAACTGGTTAAAAGAACTAAGTATTAAATACTAGTGACAATACTGTTCATGAGAAAAGGTTAAATTCAGAACCAGCCAACAACATATCACACCATGCTGAGAAGCAAAAGAAAAAAACCCCAGGATCTTTTACAGGATATTTTGGTGAAAAGAACTTTTTTTTTTATATCAAACTGAGCTATAAAACTGTGAACTCTCCTTCACAGTGTGAATGTGGTTATGCTGCACTCAACTTAAATTGAAGGCTGTCTGAAAAAGGACAGAGGTTGTATCACATCTGATGTAACCGACAATCCAAACTACATTTCAGACTGATGCGTTCAAGTACCAGTGTCATTAAAGAGCCATTTTGTTTTGATTCGTGCTTCTCTGCCTGGCGATCTGCACAGGATGAACCTCCGTTACGTTTTTTTTCCTGCAGCATGGCCCTGGACACATGAAAGAAATATGCAATAAATACTTTAAGCTGCACCTATAAATATTTTTTAATAGTGAATCAAGTGACTAAAGTAAAAGATGTTTTTCAGAACCCACTGAGAATTATCTCACGACTCTGCAGGTTACTTTGCCCGAGCTCAGATCTCTGAATACACACACACCATTAAGTCGAATTTGCTTTTTGGCAAATGCCTCTTTTTCACACATCAGTCTGGGTTACTTGTGTGAATCAACCAGATCCAGAGGGGAACGAAACTGCTTAAACGAGTGATTAAATTTGCCCGGGTGATGAAGGCGTGCACGGATGGGGCGACACCTCCCTCTTGTGTCAAAGTGTGTCAGTGTTTATAACTTTGACATGAGAGTGAATAAACAGGCAAACTCAAATATGAATACAAGTCTATGGAGAGAGACAAATTATGTTTCGATCCTGTTTGAACTGTGCTACGAATCACACATATGATGTTTGTTGATTGCAAAGGTAATTTCACCAGTCAAGACAGTCGCAGTTTGTTGTAAAACTGTTTAAGTATCAGACTACATACCGGGAAGTCATGTAAGTGATGTCATGATTTTCTCCCTCCAAAAGCTAACGTTAGCCACTGAAGCTACAGTGCCTGTGTGTAGTCACACAACAGCACGTCTTGTTTTTATATATAAAAAATGGGCCCATTGTTACTATGACTACACTTTTTTTCCTGTTATGTCCCAGTCCTGTGATGAATCCTAAAATTGACTTTCAGAAATCCCGTGTCCAGTGGGATTCCTGGAAGAATGTTGTTGGGTGCACTTTAGTATTTTTTGCAAACAAGCAGCTAATGTTAGCACGCTGACTGCTGACTGGAGGAGAAACCAGATATATTATAATGAGCTAGATACAACACGCAAAGATGGCGCCCATGGAGTATAATGAGAATAGTCTGCCTCGCAAATACGCAAAAAAACCAAACAGGTTTTCTAGCTTCAGGGTTTACTTCCTGGTTGTACAACCCCCTGAAAATGCACAGTAATGTGCCTGCCTGGCCCATATACTTCACATTGTGATGAGTTTTGGGTTTTACAAATATAAAAACTCCATGGATCAAAAGTTCATGAGAAAAAGAGTCATAACTGAGCTTGTTTGCAGTTTGAGGTGTCCTGTCTCTTTTATAATGGTGGGAAAATGCTTTTTGAGCCAGTTCTTCCACTGCAATACCGCAAGTGGCCACTGGGGGCAAGACTGAGGGGCAATGTCCTGTCTAGGTTTATATAGTGCATCTAAAAACCCTTTCACAGTCTGTAAAAAATGACCAAGCTGCACACGCAGTTTGGCAACAGAAGTATGGCGGACCACAGCAACTTAATAAAGCGCCGCAAACACGAGCAGTTTTGATCTCATCCTGTTCAGTTAACTTGTTTAATAGTTTGCAGCCACAGATGCCGCCGATTGCTTTGAAACGGTCGTGTGGTAATAAATCTAAAGTAAATCTGCACAACTTAATTTGCCTGTTTGCTGATGCACGGGTCAGATTAGGGCACCTTCATTGGGAAAAACTGACACAGTCTTCCTGTCTGGAAGCAGCGTTAGTCCTGTTGATCTTTTGTTTTCTGTTATCAAGCTCCTCTGTAGCTGCAGAATATCTCAAAGTAACACAAGTCCAATTAACATCTCCTTTTCATAAAAGCATTGCAGGATATCGGGGTGGATGTTTCCATGAAAACAGCCTTCATAACCAATCTGAGAAAATAATAAATCTGTGAATGTCATGAAAGTGGCAGAAGCGATTCACACTTTGAATTAAGTGGACTGGAAATGAATGAAAGCAGTCTGTTTATTAATAGAGGCTGTTTCCTCGGTGTAAGGCTCTCAGGATTAATGAATGGTCTATTAACAAGAGCGAATAAAAACAGAGTTAAACAAACACATTCAGAGGTGAACTCCCCGAACCTTCGAAACACATCATGAACAAATACAAGCAGACATGAAAAAAGAAAAACATTTCAGTTCAACGTAACACTAAAAGCACTCTCATCCATTCATGTAGATCATTTAAACCCTTTGATTCGTAGTGATTCCAGCGCCGGATGTACCACAAACCAACAGATTACATTTGTTCTTGTCTGCTGCAAACCATCCGATTATATCAGCCACAGACAATATTTTCTTTAAGGTGGTGTTTCACTTTGTCTGACAGTGTTTTTATACACTCACATCTGCAGAAAACCCAGTTTGAATGAGATCGAATCAAATGTTTGAGCTTCTATAAGCGATGAACTTCATTTTTCTGTATTTAAAGGACCACAGAATTTATGAATCATCACTAAAATGTCATAAAAACTACTTCAGAAAATGTTTTCATTTCGTTCTTCTCAGGTATTTGAAACCGTAAATCTCAACTTTTTGAAATATGAAACATTTCTGCAGCAGGATCACTCAGATAGAAATCAATATCAGGCAGTGAAGCGGTGGTTATGTAACATACATGCACACATGTTTGTACGTCTATATTTATGAGGACCTTCCCTGTTATGACCCTGACCATTAAAAAGGGTCAGCATGTGTCTTATTATTATGTTTTTCACCATCATTAGTCATCCTAACTCGTTAGCAGAGCCCAACTGATATATGAGTCTGTCGATATGGACCTGACATATAATGCATAAAACAATGTTTGAGGTGATTTTGCACTTTTTGGGGAACATGTATGAGGACAAGTTGAGGTATAAATGCTGAAAAGCTGCTTCTTGTTTTACAACCTGCCCCTAATCAATACTGAACAGTACTGATGTGTTCCTGTCAGCGTTCCTATTATTTAAAATGCTTAAGAATATTTAAATAAAATATTCTTTAATTAAGTTATTTGTTTAAGAACACAACCTTCTGAGTGCTTTTTATAAAGGCAACTCGGCATGAAATCGATTGACAAGCCACATTGAAAAAATATGTCATTCTGCCTCAAAAATTCACTCTATCAGCCACCAAGCTGGTCACCTTTAACATCGGTATCAGTCTCAAAAATCCCATTTCAGTCAGGCTCTACTCGTTAGCTCCATCATTCAAATTTTGAACACGTCTTCATAGAAGCAACAGGCGTACCTGACCTTAGGTTCATTACATAATTCACATAAGTCATGTGACCTCACTTAAGTAACCTAAAACTTTATACCACATGGCTTCACACCACAACTGGATTGTTGCGAAAGTGGAGCACTTTTCCCACCTGATTTTGTCGAGTTGGTTATTTTTCTTTGACCTTTTTGTTTCTACCATGTTTCTTTTTTGTCTGTTTTTATGATTGATGATGAGTCTGCATCGGGAGTCTTTTATTTTGAAAACTGACCATATTCTCTACTCAATCTGCTCTGTGCAGATTGAAGCAGCTTCCATCAAAAATAGACCTGACGCATATTTTCCGTGGAGCAAACTTGAGGGCTGCTTCTAGGACGCGTGGTGGCGTTTGTCCCCACTTCTTTACATACAGCAAGTGAACAAATTCAGTTTGAGGTTAAAAATTGTCTTGTTTAATGTTTAATACAACAATATCGCAGCAGTGCAGCTTGTGATTTCTTCCTCTGCAAATGAGTGTCGTAATATAACATAATATTCTTAAATCAGCCTTGTTTTTATATACTTGGGCGACACTTTTCTTACTTGAAATTGTTATACCAACAGCTTCCTCTTTTCTTTCCAGACCTCATCCTTTCTGAGGATATTCCCATATAAAAAGGTGCTGTGGACCATATAAAAGGAGCCACTTCTCAGCCTTGTAAATTAGTTTAATTGTCCAGAGAACAACAAAGATGTTGGCATTGATTTTTTTTTTTTTTAATTTATTTTTTTGGCCATTTTTGCCTTTATTCGATAGTACAGCTGAAGTGGAGACAGGAAACGGGGCAGAGAGAGAGGGGATGACACGCAGCAAAGGGCCGAAGGCGGGAGTCAAACCAGCGGCCGCTGCAGAGGACTAACAGCCTCCATACATGGGTCAGACGCTCTACCCACTGAGCTAAACGTCCGCCCGGCATTGATTTTAACCAGATAAAATATGCTGCAGGCAAAGCAAGTGAGCAAAACTTTGCTAAAATAGAGCCATGGCAACACATTGCTTTGCCTGTTCGCTGATGCACAGATAAGGTGAGGACATCTTTACTGGGAAAAACCAAAACTGTTCGCTCATTCGCATCGCGTCCAGTTAGGAAGCGGAAAGGCCGTGAACAGCTTTGGGGGCCACAGCACAACTGGAACCCAACGCAGCCCGGTGGGATCAGGCCACAAGGTTACTTCCCTACTTGACATTTTGTGAGTTTATTGTGTTTACTAAGAAAGCAAAGAGAGCTCGCTGCTCACGTACAGCTCCCAGCTGGAGCTCGGGGGTAGTATTAGAGAAACTAAACAGTTGTTCACGAGTCAGTTTGCTCGTAGCAGGTGAACGAAACAAACTGGGTTACTTAAAAAAAAACAACAGTCTTCTCATCACTCCTGTATGTGCCAACCAAACAGAAACAACCAGACAGACCTTTGTAGGCGGGATTAAGGATGGAGACGTCCTCACTGTCCTCTAAAACTCAAAATTGGTCCTCACAAAGATAAAAGTACAAAACCACAGAGCTCAAAGAAGTTGGTTTATGGTACAAAACAGGAGTCTTTTCCCTCCGTTCTCTCTGTCTGACACACACACACACACACACACACACACACACACACACACACACACACACACACACACACACACACACACAGCTCTAAGCTCTCAGCATCTATAAAACATTATTGCTAAACTAAGAAAAACAATTAAACAAAACTGCATTTCTTTACATCATAAAGGAAAACAGAGTGAAGATGCATCAACACAACTTTTTCTCTTGGTTTCACTGATATTCAAGTGATCAGGTGACACTGAAGCAGAGCTGGACGATCAGTTTGGAACATTTCTCGCAAAAAACAAACAAACAAACAAACAAAAATATATTTAAGTGAACATGTCTGTTACAGAGATTCAGAACAGAAACAAAAAGCCTCTTTGCTTCAGTTTTAGTACATTTGTTTCTACTCTAATTTCTACCTTTTTATCTAAAACAGTTTTCACTTAAAGGATCATTCTGATTTGTTACAGTTTGTTTCAGTAATAACGACACTGCACGCACCAGATTAATGGCTGAGATCTGAACATGGTGACATTAATGAAAAGAAACAGGCAGGCGGACAATCAGACAGGTTGGAAACAAATACTTTTTTAAATGAATGTTGGTGTGGAAGCTATAAAAGATGAAATCCCCGTTCTTATGCTGGTTCCAGTCAAAGTTTGAGATCGGACTTTGCCAGTTGAAATTTCCAACTTCTGACCTCTGAGCCGAATGTGAACAAAAAACATGGCTGACGGTGACAAACTGATGTTTTTTTAGGCGTCTGTCACAAGAACCTGTGCTCTTGATTGTCGTTTTAATGAAAACAAGTGACATGAATACGTTACTTGGTATTAATTGTTGTATATTTTCTAATGTTTTCACATTTTTGTCATTTTTAATGGTTTCCCAAATGATTTTTGTGCCCAGAAGTCGACTTTCAGAGATCGTTTACCGTAACTAACAACACTGGTGACATATTCTGACATGAGTTTACATACAGAACAGGTTTTACTTTATGATGGTGTGTATTATTTTAATTAAATATACTTTACGCTGCCTTTTAGTTGATGGTTTACCGCTTAAGCTCCTGTGGGTGTTCATGAAGTTTACAAGTAGGGACTCTGACTTTAAGTGGTCTTTTATTTTATTTATTTTTCTAGTGGGAGGTTGGAAATGATCAAATTCCAACTTGCCTGGAAGGCAGCAATTCTGCACACTACGCTCACTGGTTTATTGTCTTCTGATCAGGAAACTCAGAGTTTCAGCGACCTGAAATTAAATCTATCACCGCAGCATTTTGCTTTCAAGTCCAGTCCTCATTTTTTTTCTCTCCAGTCTGAGTATCAAGTCCAAAGCTCACTACATCAAAGTTGAAGCATGAAGTCGGTCGATATCTATAAATGCAGCTCCTAAAAACGTGGTTTTAAATATTTCTCTATAACATTAAATATTAATACATAGATAAAAGTATCCTTAGATCTTATTTATGAAAAGTTCAAAGGTACCCTGGGCTGCAGGAAGACTTTTTTTTGGTTTTGTTAACCGTAACACTTGCTTAAACCTAAACGATAGAACAGGTCATTTGCCAAAGACTCCCAAAAGGACATTCATGACCTAACACCAACAGGTGTACTGGACATGCTCAGGTTTAGGCACCAAAACTACTTGGTTAGGTTTAGGAAAAGATCCTGGTTTGGTTTGAAATAAGTACGTTCATTACTTGTGTAAAGTCTGTTACGTAAGTTAATTTATGTACGCAAGTCAACAAAGAAAGACTTTTGGTTTTTCATGGGATACGAATGGCAGTATCTTTGGTGAAAGTCTGGTGGGGTTTTTCCACTTTTGGCCGCGCTGATTTGCATTTATAGGACCAGTTATGACTTGTCAAGCTGTGCCAAGTCTTTTTCTAAAATGAACATCGACTCCTGTCTGTACATAAGACCAGGAAGAAAGGCCTTTTTTAACGTGTCTGTGTGTTGAGCTCTCAGTACTTTTACAGCCTTCAACTTAATCTCTGTGGTTTGAGGTTTAGTTTCTCTTCTCCGTCCCTGTAGGTGTTATTTTACTGTTTCATGCTCACGAATTGTGTTTAGTTACCGCTGATGAAAACCCAACATTTCCTGATTTTGCTGCTTCATAATAAACAAAATTATAGGAAATTAAACATATTTATTTTCTCATTGTGGACTTTGTCACTCTTCATTCTTCTTCTGCCATAATTACTACAGACACTAGAGGTCTCCACCTCACAGTGAACATAAATATGGGTTTAAATATGTTTTTCTGGTGAGGCCAGGCTGGTTTACCGCCAGTGTTTCTCACCAACACAGTGTATGAATGAATACTTGTGGCCTATAAAACATGCTAAATAAACTTATTTCCTCATAAACCATTTGCAGAGACACTTTTGGAAACCTTCATTGTTTACGTCCTGTTAAATGCATCCTTGAGACCAATGAGAGCCACTGATTGTGAACGTTCAAAAACTCAGGTAATCTCCTTCATGAAGAGCGTGTGGGCTTGTTTTGATCGGATTTGACTGACAGTGGCCAAACAAAGTGAGTAATCATCCCCATAAATGTCATCACATTTTGTTTTTTTTTTCCTTTTTCATTTTCGCCCTTTTCCATCAAAGGCACGTCTCCTTCACACCAGTGAGAAGAGCCATGTTAAAAACACAAAATATACAAACATGTATCATGTGAAATAAGCTAAATTGATCTCACTTCGGAAGAAAATGTTTTCATGGCCTTTAAAAACGGGTGTTTCTTGACCCGTCTGACTTCTTTTTGCCGAGAACGGCCAACTCGAGATCACAAGTTACTTATTTCGTCATCTCGAGATAACAAAGCTCATCTTCTTGTGAGAAGGGGTTAATTTTTCTCTTTATCTCGAGAAAACAAAAGGCAGATTTCTTTAGATATTTTATAACGAGAAAAGGAATCTTGTTTTCTTGAGATCACAAGTTTATTACTTTGTTATCTTGAGATAACAAAGCTTGATTTCTCCTGATCACGGATTGATTTATCTTTTTATCTTGAAAAAACAAATGACAGATTTCCAGATTAAGAGAATTTATCATGAGAAAAACTACTCCTGTTTTTCCAATATTACGTGTTAATTACCTGTTATCTCAAGATAATAAAGCTTGTTGCGATCACAAGTTAATCATTTTCTTATCTGGACGTAACACTCGTTTGTCTCTTGATAATTGGCTCGGTAACAGGCTGATTTCTTGAGATAATGAAATAATTTAACACAAGAAAATAACTTTTGTTTTCTCAAGATCACAAGTTAATTATTTATTTAAAACAAAAGGCTGATTTCTCGAGATAACAAAATAATTTATCACGAGAAAAGAACTTTCACAAAAAATACAGGAATTTATCATGTGAAATATGGAAAACTGATCTCACTTTGGAAGGATGTTGCTGTGTTTCCAGATTTTAGCCATTAACTTGGTGAATGCAACGTTAATATTGCTGATAAAGAATGAAAAACGAGACCACAGTTGTAATAAACTGGAATTATCCTTTAAGGCTGATTACAGTGTCGGTGTGTCCTTCACACAAAGGAAACACAAACAGACAGAGTTTATCTGACAGCAGAGAGACACAACACAGCATTAAGTCCTGATTTTAACGTCAATGGAGAAAGTTAGCGAGCTCCTCTGACTCGCCAGGTTCCCGTTTGACCTCTCACAGTCTTTATAAAATCACCGCAGGGTTCAGAGTTCAGAGTCCAGAAGGCGGGGGGGCGGGGGCGGGAGGGTCGACAGCAGTCTTTTAAGTGCAGGGATTCTTTCAGTCTCTTCGTCCTCCGTTTTCACAAAGAGAGTCCAGAGCGACGGTTTTGGCGACGAACACACAAAGGTACCACAGACAGGAAGTGAAGTGAAGCTGACGCAGCAGCAGGCTTCGCATGAGCACACGTACAGACACATACAGTATGTATAAAAAGAGGCGACTACAGGCTGGAGGAGTACCTTCGAACACCAAAAGGCACCTTGGATGGGGAGGACTTTGTCATCTCTGATCTTCTGTAGATAACTGGTTTGGTTTAACTGGCTAAGTGCTTTGATTAAAACTAAAAAAAAAAACAAGCCGAGAGCTCTGTCGTTAACAAAAACCAGAGAGCAGGAAGCAAAAGACAAAAGGCTTTTTTCTGATTTATACAAAGGATCCTAAACAATGAATCCATCTGTGCACAATGCTCATCAAAAGGCCCTTTTTGTCACCAGAATTCATATAAAAGAGACATTTATCTTTAAAAAAACAAACCAGTTCTGATGTTTGGAAGTCAAGAACGTCAGTGCTGACAGCGTTTTCTTTTAAATGCTCTAATCTCAAGATCACAAGATAATATTTTGTTGTTTTAAGACAGCAAAGTGTGTTTTTCTCATGATAACAGGTAAAATTATTTCTTTATCTTGAGAAAACAAAAGGCAGATTTCTTGAGACTAAGAGATAATTCATCATGAGTTGTTTTCTTGAAATCACAAGTTAATTATTTTCTTATCTTGAAATAACAAAACTTATTTACATGTGATAGCAGGTTAATTCATCTTTTCATTTTAAGAAAACAACAGGCCGATTTCCCGAGATAATAATAATTGTTGCTGAGAGCAGCTGCTACCTCGAGATCACAAGTTAATTATCTCATCATCTCAAGATAGAAAAATCAACCTGTTATCATGAGAAAACAAGCTTTGTTCTTTATCTTGAGAAAACAAAAGGCAGATTTCTCGAGATAACAAGATAATTTATCACGAGAAAACTACTCTTGTTTTATCTATCACATGTTAATTATCCTGTTATCTCAAGATAACAAAGCTATTGTGAGTTAATCATTTTGTTTTCTAATGATAACACTCATTTTTCTCTTGATAATGGGTTAATTTATCTCTTCATCTCAAGGAAACGAGGCTGATTTCTCAAGATAACAAAATCATTTATAACGAGAAACTGACTTCATGATGACTTTCAAGATCACAAGCAAATTATTTCGTTATCACGACAAAACAACACGTTTTTCTTGAGATAACAGCTTAATTTATCTCTTCGTCTCAAGAAAACAAGCGGCTGGTTTCTCAAAATAATGAGATAATTTTATCACGAGCGAAGAGCTTTTGTTTTCTGTCATTATCTCAAGATAACAAAGCCCATTTTCTCATGATAATGTGCTAGTATTTGTCTTAAAGAAAGGAGCGATTTCTCAGTATATCAAGATAATTATCACGAGAAAACAACTTTTGTTTTGTTGAGACTCCAAAATTGAGAATGTGGTTCACCGGATTAAACCTCATTTTAAAATCACTTTAATTTCATCAAAACTGTTCTTGGCTTCCGTCATATTTCAACAGACTGAAACTATTTTCATAATCAATTAATCGTTTTCATGGTTCTTTAAGCAAACGTTTGTTGGTTCCATCCTCTCATAAATTAAGAATTTGATGTTTTTCTTTGTCACACATGGAAGAAAATGCAAAAATACTTTTGGCTTTTGGACAAAACCAGACATCTGAGGATTCATTAGACAAAATAATTAATTCAGCAGATTAATCTATAATGAAAATCATTAGCCGCAGTCGTTATCTGTATTAAAGGGTAAGTTCACTCAAATTACACTAAAACGTACTTTTCTGTCTGCCTTTACAGGCATCCAGCCATGCAGATAGTTTTGGTTAGATTTGACAAGTTTTGGGATCTGATATTGTGTAATTTATTAGCCCTGAAATGGAATCCTGCTATTTCACAGCAGGGGAAAAAATAATATTAATAGTGCTAAACTTTTAAAATTGTGTATAATTTTTTAATGCACTGCACTGGCGGAAATGCAAAGTTCAGGTATTGGAACAAATGGTCATATGGTGGGTCAGTATGGTCAATAGTGAGCTCCAAAATCCTCCAGGATAAACTGACAACACACTTCAACAAACTTGAGCTATTAAAAAAAAAATCTGCAAGGCTGCTAGATCCCTCGAGAGGCTGATAAGAAAATATGTTCCGTAAACTGTGTGAACTGACCCTTTAAAATGCTGTTTGCCACACACTACACTGACAGCTTCAGCTATAAAAAATGTAGCTGGAGCAAAATTAAAACACTAAATGTCCAAACCTGACAGAGGGATGCTGACATTTGAACACTGTGGGACAGTTAAAGGGTCAGTTCATGTTTTTTTATGTCCAAGATCAGGCGTGTTTCAGTATCGTTTAACAGCAGGAAAGAAACTTGGTTTCCGTTATCTTGTCTTCTACAGAAATAACATGACAGCCGTTTGTACATTCAGAGGTATTTCATTTTAATAGCTTAAAATCAAGAGGCCATATTCTTTGAGGAAGCCATTGACTGCAACAGTACCAGCTGAGGCATTTCACTGCAGTGATGAACAGAGCAGCTTCAGTCTCTGTCTGACGAATGATTTCACCCAAAAGCTTCAGTTACTCTTGTCGTCGCTTCAATGTGACTTTAATCGTCCGATCGGGACGCCTCCTTTAACAGATCCGGATGGACAAAACTGATGTTTTTGTCTTGCATTGAGGCTTTACCACACATGACATGACGTGGTCGACCGGCAGGGCAAACGTAACCTGCTGCACAGGCTGGAAATCATCATCCAACCATCATCTGCTCAGAAGCAAAGTAAAAAAATCAAAGGAAGAGTCGGGAGTAAATTCTACAGAAACCCTGAGAGACAAACCTTTGTGATTCACTTATAAAACTGTGTCTGTAATAATTAGTCGTCTTTATTTTCTGATCAGATATTGACGCATTTAATCGAACCTTCACTCACTCAGAGAGAGATGGTTGGCAGGTCGATACCAGACTTTTGCAGTCACGCAGTTAACTTATCAAAGTGATCACAGTTTGGTCAGGGTTTGGCACCAAAACTACTTGGTTAAGAACCGGAAAAGATCTCGGTTTGGGTTAAAATAAGCATATTCATGACATTTGTTATGTATGTAAGTTAACTTACATCACAAGTTTAGTAAGTTACGGCAGTCATCATTGACTTTCGGTTTCACATGGGACACAAACAGCGGTCTCCTGGGTTAAAATTCATACATAACGTTAAATTTCGAACAACAACAAGTTTCTAACAATAAAAAATACTGAAATGATTTTTTTTCTTGGGTTTAATCAGTTGTTTTTTAGGGTTGGGTACCTTTGATGTACATATACATCAAGTACTGATTCATGTTAAATTAATCTGTGGAAAATTCTGGTACATGATGGAGAGAGTGAGGGCGACAGCAAGCCGAAAGCAGTCGCAGGTGTCAGAACTCGACACAGACAACACTCGCTGCAATAATTGTAATGCAAAATGCAAAATTAGTGAGGAAACACCTGATCAAACAAAAAATGTCTAACAGCTGCAGAGTGGACCATGTTTGATAGCCTGAAAGCCAAAGTCCTTCACACCAGCTGTAGCTAACATTTAAGTTTAACCCTCCATGGACAACGAAACTTCAGGTTAGTCATCGACATCTTCAAGTGAATAAAAGCTTTTCAGATTAGTTTTGTACTGTTTTGGTTGACTGAGTGAATTTTACTCATGTTCGCTAACATCCAGCCACTGGCTGCATCTGAAATTCTTTACCAACATGATATTTAAAAGGCAAAACAGTACAGAGATTTCTTAAACCTTAGGATGAAACCAACAGTACATGAATTGCATACTATGACGGTGACACTATCACACTTTTTTTACACAGTTTTTTTTTTACACTGAAAGTAGATTTTTTTGTTATTACAGCTTGAGTAAAGTACTAAATAAAGATACCACTGGGCACCTCTACCTAATTCCAGGTAACAGTACCAGTATCAGTTTGAATGTGAATGGTTCCCTACTCTAATCATTTCAATAAAATGCACCTGAAAGCCAACAATTCGCCTACTGGTCAACTTAACAAACTAAACACAAGAAACTGTCTTTGATGTTTGCTTCTATTTTTCTCTATAATTAGTTATTTTTCCTAAGAAATTGTTGAAATTATGGACCTGTAAATTAAAGAGTTCCAGTAATTCTTGCTGAATGTGTGTGCTTTGCAGGCTGCTGGTTCAGGGTACTGGCACTTTTTTTTTATTCCAAAGCAGCATTAAAATGTTAATTAATATCTGAGTTGTTAATTGTGGACCAAAGATTCCAAAAAAAAAAAAAAAAAATCACCATGATGAAAAAACAAAGGACGAACAGAAAGGCACGGGCATGTTGGTAAAAGCAACTTGTATAATCACAGAATTCATTGAACTCTCAGAGTTTCTGTCAAATTTGTGACACGATCTTTACAGTCACGTCCCGAAACTGGCACTGAACCGACAAGAGTAACTGGAGCCGCACTGGCACGACGAGTCGATTGTCTCAAGAAATCCATAATTGAAAAATTAAAAAATAATACTATTGATATAAAAAAAAAATATCTGCAGATGTAGACAACTTCATGGCTCTGGCATCACCAGTTCAAAACCATAAGATCCAAGCAAAAATAAACATCACAATTTTGACAGAATTAAATGAAAAAAATGGAGGTTGGTCACAGCAGGATGGAGGGTGGAAGAAGAAGAAGAAGAAGAAGAAGAAGAGTGGTCACAGTTCATGAGCTGAAAGTCACTGGTTTGATTCCCTGGACAAAGTGGCGGGGAAATGTAGAGAGATCAAGGAATGCTCAGTCCTCCCTTAGTAACCACTGTCACAGTGCCCTCCAGCAAGGCACTTTTACAGCAGGCTTTGATTGTTCCAGTGGAGCTGCTCAGCAGCCAGCAGCAGCTCGCACAGCAGTAACGTGGACATGATGACGTGTGAGTGGATGAATGTGAAAGCAAAGCCTTCCCTGGACATAAAATAAACAAACTAAAACAAACAAAAGCAAAAAAAAAAAAAAAAACCCAAAACAAAATCAAACAAACAAAACATCTGTTCATGTCGTTCAGAAAGCGTCGACAGCCGATATTTCACATGTCGTTTTAAATAACATTAAACATTATGGCTATGCTGAAAATATACATTCTGACATTTAGAGATAGTACTATCTTAAAAATACAAATGTGCAAAAATTGTAAACAAATGAGATCCTGTGTGTATGTGTGTGTGTGTGTGTGTGTGTGTGTGTGTGTGTGTGTGTGTGTGTGTGTGTGTGTGTGTCACAGCCTGGTGGGCTCCTCGTCACTGTCGCTGCAGTTACCACAGCAGTCCTGCAGAGGGAGACAGAGAGCAGAGTCACTTATTTGAACTGAACGGTCTTATTTGTAGCATGTAGCATGTCTACGGTGTGGAAACAGATAGCAATGTTGCTCTTTGCAGTGATTGGTTGTGAGAGGAGGAGCTAAATCACGTTCTTCAACGCGACAAATTTAAGCGCCCATCTTAAAAGCTGTCATCCTGATGACAGAGAAGAATTTTCAAAGAAACTTGGCCATGTTAACTCTTCCCCTGTCACTGATGAAATTTCTCATCAAGTTCTGTTTTCACTGCGAGGCGGTGGGGGACGCTGTGGCGAAGGGAACCGGGTGTCGGCGCTCTGCTGCAGATCTGTGGGTCAGAGAGCATCATGACCTGGCCAAAGAGCTCGGGCACAGAGCAGGGCTGCTCGCGCTACAGCCCCCTGACATCCACAGCAACCAGGACACAGCGAGGCTGCTAACACCGCAGCCCCTGTGACTCCTGCCGCAGCCAGGGGCAGAGAGCGCTCCAGCTCCTGGGCTTCTCGGATGGTGTTTCCGCCGGTGGGTGGCGGACACACACAGCTAATGTTCGGTTGGCTAGCAACTTTTTGAAAAAATGCTGGCAGGGAAATCGGAAACAAAACCAGTTGTTTGTCAGCCGCCAAAAAACCTTGAAGAAAAAGAACAAGAAGCAAAAGCAGTCGCCATGGCCAGAAACAGAAAAAATGGGGAGAGGTATTCAGGAAAATGTTCAATTGATCCCTTGCGAGGTCCCTCCATCAAACAACAACTGTCCGATTGTAGCTTAGCAACCGTAACTAGGCAATGCAGGCCTGTCAAGCTTTGCATTTGTCTGCATGTCAAAGGTGTGTTCAGGAGGCTCTAAGACGAGCGATACTCTGTTTCATGAGTTTGGAGGCTGGTGTCTTTTTTTTGTAGTCTTTCAAAAACGTTAAACACAAGAGCACACGTGAGGAGTGGATTAAACTGTCTTTGCTCTAACGTAAGCTGCGACCATTAGCATGTCCGGCTAACTAGCTTTCTACCTACATTAAAATTACAGTGTGAGAATGGAAAGTTTTACAGTCATAGCAACAGTAACTACGACAGGTGGGGCTTAGCAAAGGGTAAGAAAGGGTTTAATTATTCTGTCATGGGACAGTTGATGCCAACAGTGGAAACAACTTCTTGTCTCAGAGCAGAAATACCTGATAAATCATGTGAGTTAAATGTTTTCTATGTGAGAACTTACAAACTTACACTAACACTAACAAGTGTAAAAACTTTTCTGCAAATTTGAAGAAGTTTTTCACCTCTTCTGATACGATACTACAAAATGCATGTCAAAAGAAGTTCATCAGTGGACAGTAGCAATATATCCATGAACTGATCTGTAGCTGTGTGCACAGACGCTGGAATAAAAGGACAATGTTGTTCCTGAGTCGAGGTGAGTTCACTGACCTGTCGGCCAAACAGCCGCTGCAGGAGTCCCTGTTTGGGTGGAGGAGACGGCTGTCCTCTCCAGTCCAGGTCAGGAGGAACCGTCCCGTCCTGGTGGAAAACATTCAGCTCCGCGAAACACTCCGTCTCGATCATCTGCAGGACAAAAGACCGAGCTTCATCCTCTGCATCACAGAGCACAGAGAGACATCCTGCAGAACGTCTTTGTATGTTTATGTCTCTCACCTCATTCTGCCAGGGAATGGAGACCGAGCCTGTGGACACTTTGCTGTAGAAAGACTCATCTTTGGGCTCCAGCTCCACTCCTTTGACTGTGGAGAACTGCTCGATGTCCAGCACGTCTTTACAGTAGATGGCCTGCGGCTGTGACACACAAACACACAAACTTCAGCACCTTTAAGATTTCTGACTGTAACTGAACCAAGATCAAGTTTCCTGAGCTACAGAATCCCCTCAAACTAACTGAGATCTCTTTGTTTCGACAGACAATCCTTCTTGTTCTGTCAGACCGAGACTGTGCAGGTTAATTAAACATCCTCCACATAATGAGCCTCAGTGTCATTCTTATTCATCAGATTAATTAACTCCACCGCTGCAGAGAAGATGAATTTCTAGCGCTCTGTTTAAAGGAAATATAAAATAAGCTTGTTTGCTTTCTCACCGGAAGATGAATGAGGAGCTTTAGATGTGCTATCATAGATGTGACTGGTTACACCTTTATTATGATACCCTCAGTTATACCTGTGCTATCATGTTATCTGTCACGCCTGCACGGTTTTTGTTGATGTTTTTAGGTGATCGTGTGTCATCCTCTCGTCATATTTCAAAACAGAAAAAAGTTGAAACTCAGTTTAAAATCTAACAAAATCTAATTTAAAAAGTTTTTGCAAGATTGAACCTAAGTTTTGAAGGCTTCTCGACGTCAAGGTACTGGTATTGAAAGTGCTTGAGTGACACCCCGCCTCAAGCAGGCATGGATGTGGTATTTGAAGTTAAAGTAATTTTGTTAAGATAAATTAGACCGTCAACGATGTTAAATGGTCATCTACTGCAGATTTTAGTCGATGTAAATGCCTGCCTGACGGTCGTGCCATGTCAATCCCACCTAACTCGGTAAAGACAACGTGATTCTTCCCTTGTGTTGTGTCTTAACTTCACTTTTCACCCATCCTTGATTGTTTCCACCTGGTCCTGATCACCTCCCAGTGTTTTTAGCCTTGTGTCTGTTCCCTCTTCAGCCGCCAGTTTGTTTTTCAAATCTTCTCAGAGTGTTTTACCTCTTTGTTTTTTGTGGCTTGTCACCTGTTTTTGAACTTTTGGATTTGTACATTTTGGACTTGTCTTTTGCTTGACATCCCCTCGCTGAATCTAGCGTGAGCCCTTTTTGTTTTGACTTTCGTGTTTAATAAATACTGTTGAACAGCTCCAGCTACAATTTTGGGTCTGCTTCTCGAACTGTGATGCAGAGCTGCGAGTCAACACTGCCAGGAATCATGTGACTCACAAGCTCGCAAATGTGTGGGCAGATCTCTGAAAAGTGGGTGTGAGTGGGTGAGCTCTGGAAGAACAGTCTGCAATGTGAGCGCAAACGTACATCTGCAAAAGTTTCAAAATGAAGATTCGCTCTTTTGTTGTTTCAATGCAGTTTCAGTTTCAATGGTTTGAAACTTTTTGACCTGTACTGATATTAATGTTACCTGTTCAAACACCTCCTGGACCTGGAACTTTGTCCAAGACACACATGAAGGATGATGAAACTGATACTATCACTATGTTTTCTTATCTGAGTAATTAGTGCAGTTCCAAATATATATATGAAGCTCAGCGTAAGTTCAATCAGGAAGATATCTTTATGCCTCATTCATCCCTAACTGTCTTTCTCTCCCCGCTCTCTCTTTACCCAAGTCAACCAACCAGATTTAGCCACAGTCTCCATCAGCCAATCATGTCGTTGTGCCAGAACTTTAAATCTGTTTCTCCCCTCTGCCGCTTTCAGCTGTCATTTCTGCACGGAATTGTTGCGACCCTCCTCCATCCCTGTTCTCCTCCAGTTCTTCTAATCCAGAGCCCAGGTTGAGCTCATCCAGATCGTCAGCCACCCCTTCATCACCACCACCACCACCAGCGTCTAGACTCCACTGGGGGGTTTACTTTACTCATGATGGCTTCACAGCCCCCTTTATCATGATGATGTCACGATGGAGTCTAACCACCAAAGACTTTTCACGTTCTCTCTAAATCATGCACATGTCAAATAAATAATTTTTTCTGTGCCATGAGACACCGCTCTCACTGAGATTCCAGTTTCTGCAGAAAAAAAAAAAACCCTGTGTGAAGTCCTGTGAACTTGATATCTGAGACGACACCGTATATTGTGACTTACATCAGGAATGAAGGGCGCCTGCAGCATGCCGGCCTCGAGGCGTTTGAAGTTGATGGAGCGGAAGATGGGATGGGCTTTAACCTCAGAGGCTCCGCCTCCCAGGCAGCCCAGCCTCTCTGTGGGATCTTTGGCCAGAAGCTGAGGGATTAAAAAAAAATGTCTTAAAATAAATGGACCTTGTTGACCTTAAAATTTGCAAATAATGTACAAAGAAAAAGAACAAAGGCTTTCTGATTTATGCAGGAACTGTTTTAAGTAAGAGAGAAAGGGTATCTATTGAGGGGAAATGATATATTTGGAAAAAATGAAGGTGTGGACAAATGTTTTTGACAAATAGTTTTAATAATGAGGCCAAAAAACACTGAGGCGTACTGTTATAATATAGTCAAATATGGAGCAGATGGGAGCTACAGACGAGAGCAAATGAAAGACGAGCGTATTCGGTCGCTCGAGCATCCACCCACCATTTTACAGAGGGACTTGGCGTCCTCGGAGAACTTGCTGGAATATTCCTCCTCCACCTCCCTCACCAGCCGCTCCACCTCCTCCCTCTTGATCTTCTTCTTCCTCTGCTGGAATGGCGACTGGCCCTCGATCATCTCGTACAGCAGGCAGCCCAGCGCCCACCAGTCGGGGCCGAACGTGTAGCGCTCGTTTTTCACCACCTCCGGAGCTGCAGGGTGAACACAGGATCTAAAACCCCTCTACTACAACATTCCTCCTGCTGATTCAGATTTAAAATGTGGTTTACTCCTGTTTTTCAGTTTGTATCGGTCACTAGCAGAAGTCATTAAAGGGTCAGAGGTGACTTACACATGTATCCCACCGTCCCCACCCGTCCCTTGATGGTCTGTCCCTCTGGTACGTGAACCGCTAAGCCCAGATCTGATATCCTGATATGACCTGAAACACACAAAACACATGCACACAAACATCTATAAGATGGAAGAGAAGGTGAGGTCAGATATTTCTCAGCATCAGTTTCGAACCGTTAATGTTGAGTCTCAGCTTGTTTTAATCACATCTGACGCTTGTTCTTTTCACCGCTAGCCATGTTTTCAGCTGATTCAGGCTGTTTTAAATAAAAAGATATTTTCTGATTCTCTTTGGTAAAAAAAACAAAAGCTTTGAAAGCTGCTTTGAAATTTCTATTCCGAGCCAGAATAACTGTTACTGTTTTGCCTGTTTCATGTTAATTAGAGTTCAAATTAATGCCGAATGTTCACCAAATGAGTGAGTGTCTGTTTATGAGTGGTAAGAAATCATTTATAACCTTTTTAGAAGGAGTAGATGTTTGTAAGGGTTAAATTAAGAAATATGATAATGGAGTTTGGCAGACAGTGAACTCAAACTCCAGATTTTCAGAGCAGCAGACTTTTGCTTTCTGGATAACGGGCTTAGCTTTACATTGACAAACAATAAACAGTTAGAACGCATCCTTGCTTGTGATTGTCAGTTTACAATGTGCTTGTCTTGAGCTCCTGCAGCTTTGCCTGAGCTTCCCCAAATCTGGGGAGGAGGGGGCAGGGGGAAACAACTTATTTCAACCATAGACTGTGTATTAAATAGGGAATCATCCTATTTTAATATATGATCTATGGCTCCAACTCGCTATTTGGACTGCAGAACTCATTTTTTGCCCGTGCGCTTGATACATACTGCTCCCTTGAATAATATTGTGTAGATTAATTCTACAGCCTGGTCTCACCAAATGGCGTATAAATAACACACCAACGTCTTAAGTCATTTTGCAGGCTATCACAACACCTGTCTTGATCATGGTGTGTCATTTCACACCACTTAGTCTGTACTGACTTACGCAGAGAATGACACAAATGTCAGAGAGAAAAAAAACGTCAAGTGACATGGTATAAAGAGAGACAGAGTCCACGTTTGGCGGCTGTCACGGTGGATGGACGGGTGAAACAAAACAAGAGACTGCAGTTCATGTACGTGAGAAACCAAAAGTCAACGCAAAGTTATTTTAATTTCAGTATGCACATATTTTAACTCAAATTAAGATCTTTCCCTAAAACTAACCAAGTACTTTTGGTGTCTAAACCAACCAAACTGTGACTCTTTACAACGTTAACCACAACAAAGATCTCCATGATGAGAAAGAAGTGCACAATGACTAATGTTTCCACATCCAAAAACTGATAAAATGCACTGGACTAAACTGCATTAAATGACATGTGAAAAGCTTAAAATGCATAGACATGACATGCTAAATGTCCATAAAAGCAGTCTGCTATTCATACACCATCCTATGAGATCACATCGGAGTTGAAAGATAGAAATTATCATGAGATGACACAAGAAAGATAATCTGTAGAGATGTTTTTTGCATGATAAAATCAGAAAAAAAACTAAAACAGAAATTATTAATAAAATTCTATTTGTAGTATTGATTTTTTAATTTGTCTTTCAAGGAATAAAAAGGCAAAAGCACAAACACAAACTACAACTGGGTTTTCATGCTGATCTGTGTAAAGCTGCAGAGAAGTTATGTTGGATCTTTTATTCATGAAAAAAGTCACCTGTGGCCTCATCATGAGCTCTGTGTTTGTTTCCTTTGACACATATAAAAGCAAAGAGCAGATCTGCTTTTAAAGGTCGGCCACATTATCTGAAGAAATTATCTATTTTAATGCTTTTTAGTTGCAGTTGCAGTGTCTCTACTTCCTGAATGTTTAATCTATCAAAAAATGCTAAAATCATTTTGATTCTGCTTTTTCACTCTCAAGTGCAGGTTTTTACTAAACCACTGGATGTTTTTTCTTTACTGGCTCCGGATGCTTCATTTTATCTTCTCACACCTGCTCTAAAAAGTCACTGCACTCCTGCATCTTTGGGGGATTTTACTTGTTTTTTGGTTACGTCTAACTGTCTTGTGAGATTGAGCTCAGTCTTTTCTCTGGAAGCTTTTGGAGTCAGAGTGCCCTCTGGTGACTCACATTAGGAACTGATCTTACAAACTGCTGCCAGATAAACACAGCCACAACAATCTCACACTTCTGTATTGAACAGAGAAACAGATTTAAAGGATTAATTATAGTCTTTTATTAAGCACAACAATATGTGCAGAATATTTATCTTATCTTAAAACCCTAATTAAAAGAAAGTATGAGCATCAAGATACGCTCCAAAGCCCTGAAACAACACAGAGGAAGTGGACACTAAGTTGAGACTGTGTCATAAAACTTTTAGTCTATATTTGTTAACATTTTGCCAAATTGACACATTAAAAGTATGCCGAATTATCTGTCAGCAGCTCCTGTTTGCAGTGTAAACATGGATGTAAAGACAGCGATCACTGGATTATTTTGATACTGAAGAAAAGTTTAAAAAGTCATGATTCTCAGGCAAATCCTGTTATATAAGGAGTACCTTTTTTAACATGATTTTGAAGCAGATTTTTGGTGGTTTAATCACAATAGAAATCAGAGATAATGGCATCAATAGAAAGTGTAAGTCAAACTGAATCTAAAATGATGTGTATCATGTCTGTGTGTTCAGATTTGACTGCAAAGTTGAGCGTTTTTCTCACCGTGGTCGTCCAGCAGGATGTTCTCTGGTTTAAGGTCTCTGTGTGAGAAAGAGAAGAGAGAGGACAGCCAGTGAGACCAGAGGACAGAGGAAAAAACACTCACACGACCGTCTACGTGGTTTCGAGGACGCTGACCTGTAGACGATGCGTTCTCGGTGCAGGTCCTCCAGCCCGCAGCAGATCTCCGCAGAGTAGAAGACGGCTCTCGTCTCGTCGAAACCCGCCTCGCCCATGTGATAGATGTGAAACTTCAGGTCTCCTCCGTTCATGAGGGTCAACACAAGGCACAGAGCGTCCTTCGTCTCGTAGGCGTACGCTAAACTCACCTGGAGACAGACGAGTGGCATGTGTTTATAAGAAAGCTGCATGTTTAGGTTGCCTTGAGAAGTGAATAATTAAGATAGTTTAGGGTTAATTTTTCCTTTAAGGTGAGACTTTAAAGCGATGATCCACCCAAAAATGATAATTCAGTCATTATCTACACCAGACGAGCAGCATGGAGGCATTTTAGGTTTTCTTTTTTTCAGCTGTTTTTTACGTTTGAAAACTGGTCACCATTTACTTCCATTGTTTGGGATTCTGCAACACCGTTTTCATGTGAAACTCCAGCAGCGTTTTGTGGACTAACAAACTAAACCCCACCTTTAATCGGCATGAGGGTGAGTAGGTAATGACTGAAATTTCATTTATGGGTGAACTATCACTCTCAGGAAGCTGATGACACTGTTGCCTGCACGTCCCCCTCAGCTACAAACACAACCGGCTGCCAGTATTTCTAGAAAACTAATTTCTGCTAAATAAAGCTGTCTGACAGTGTTTTGACCCTGGAGTCACGCTGAACCCTGAGGGACTCCTCGGGCCCGATGGGAGTCCAGACGAGACGACTGACTGGAGTCCAAATCCAATAAGCTGAACGAAGGTCATCTGGCAGAGAATCAAACCAAAGCAGAGGCAGAACAAACCTCAGTGTTGTCTTTTAATTACTGCAGTTGTTAATGTTGCAGACATCACGTCTGATTGACGCGCACGCAGAGAGCAAAGTCAGGAGGAAGCATTTCACTTTTATTGAAGAAAGAAAGGCCGCCTGATGGTTACTGTTAAACCTAAAATGTTAATGTTTAAGGACCAGTCTGGTGATATTCTGCAGTTTTCTGCTAACGAGTAAGTCCGTACACTGTCCTGCTGCTGCAAATACTCTTTTCCACATTCCCCAACAAATACACCATTAAGTTTTGTTTACGTAACATCTGATAAAAACTACAGTCAGTTGCTGATTTGGGAAGTTACTGAACCCTTTTTAAACATGAAACTACATATTTGTGAGGTGCTTTTGAAGATTTACGTCATATCGATCGGTGGACAAACACATTACTGGTTTTGGTCTTTTCATGGGATTTGCTCACAAGAAGAAAAAATATAGAATAAAGGCAGCCTGATACTTTAATCTGACTTTTACTCCTTTGTGATTTGAACGCACAAACAAAATCTCTGTTTAGATATTAGAGAAACAAATCGATCTGATCCTTATCAAATGAAGCAAGATGTCATAACCATATGTTATTGCTAGACTGAATTTGTACAAATCTAACTGAGAAGGAAAGAGCCTCTGTCTGTCTGTTGCTCAGGACCCAGGGGAGTGTCGAATTTGGTGTAATTTGGCGAGATGGTGGCGCAACGTTTTGGCCTTTTAAACCGTAAGTCTCAGAAACAAAACGCCTTTTTTTCCTGGGTCAAGATGAATTTAAGCTACACCTTTGACCCAAATATTTTCTTTCCTCTTCTTATTTTGATCATCTGTGTTGGATTTTTTTTACATTCCATTAAGTTTTGCTGTAACTGTAGTTTGAAATATCATGTTCATATGTTGGAAAATGCAGAGCTCAAAAGCCATTAGAAACACTAGAAATTAAAAATTCTATAGTTTATATTTTTGGAGAAAAAAAAGTGTCAGGAAGCAGAAATATTTCCCATACCCTGTATCCCTTTCTCAATACTTATATAGACCTGGAGATTACTCAAATTAAATTCCACACTTTTCCATGTGTAGGAACCCTTTATTTTGTGAGTATGTAATGAAGGAGAAGGATCTATTTTCAACGTGTAAATTTAAAATCTGCATGAAACAAGTGATTGTAAAACTGTAGGTAAGATGTGATGCTTACTACAAATCTGCTGTTGACTTTCTCCAGGATCTGTTTCTCGTTGAGCGCCATGGACTCTCCTTTCCTCTTCTTTATCCTCTTCTTCTCCAGTTTCTTACAGGCGTACATTTTCCCCGTGGCCCGTACCTGGCACGCACACACCTGCAGGCATAAGGAAAACAAAAAACAGGCTATTAGGAGGTAACACAGGACAGGACAGCAGCTCGGGACATGAAGACTGTTGTGTGATCTGACTGAGGAGGATGTGATGGAAACAAACACCAGCTGCATCTCATCTCAGTAATTCAAGATACTCAGCCCTGACACCTGCCACATCGTGACTCTGATATCAGTCAGTGTTTTCTACGTTTTGAGACATATTTTCTGTTTTTGCTGTTGTTGCATCGAGTTCTTGTTGTTTGATCTCAGAGACTTCATCCTGTTCTCCTCTGTCTCTGTCTCAGCCTCCTCCTGCTGCTCCACCCTGGATCCCTCCTAAACTAAATCCTCCTGGATCTCACATCTCTGGAACCTATGCCTTCTTAGCTCCCCTAACTTCCCTTCTTCCCCTCAAAACCAACAGTCACAAATCACAACCTAAAATACGTGTAACAATCTGTACGCTCAGGCTTTTGTTTTATCTCCTCATCTGCTCAACTTCCTTCAACATCCTTTTATTAATAAGAGCTAAAAACTTCTCTCTACCTGTTCTGTCTGTCTCTTATTTCTCTGTCCAGTGTGTGGTGCTATAAACTCAGCTAAACTTAACAAACCACACAGGCTGTCCTCACACTTAAAGGTCAGGATTCAGTCTCTAAGTGGTCAAAATGGGTCTAATTTGGACTAAACTGCAGGATGATGCAACTGGTTACTAACTGATCCAGAGGAGCCTGCATCATTAACTGAGGATGAAACGTTTACTGAGTCCTCTTTTACACTTCAATCCTGTCAGCGTGCCTCAAATAAAAGATGAAAGTACTTTCATTTCAGCATTCATTAAAAAAGGCTAACAACATTATCTCAGAGACACAGGGTGGAAAAACAAGTGCCATCTGAACTAGAAAAACTACTGTGAGTAAAAAAACATATTTAAGATTTACAATGTCCCGCAAATGAATCCTGTAACAACAGTTTGGATATCAAAGACAAATAGGAAATTATTATAATAGTGTCACATAAAATATGCGAGGAAACATTTGAAACTGGACATACGCGAACAAAATGCCCAATTTGGAGGGAAACTGAAGGGAAGGTCAAAATAAGGTGTTTTA
Source organism: Lutjanus argentimaculatus (assembly GCA_034769285.1). Lineage (NCBI taxonomy): Eukaryota > Metazoa > Chordata > Actinopteri > Lutjaniformes > Lutjanidae > Lutjanus > Lutjanus argentimaculatus. Next base: position 2,958,611 of record JAWZSL010000004.1, read on the forward strand.
AAACTCAGAATTTCATTTAAAACCTCGACAAAGGGGTCAGTTAGAATTTAAATTGATTTTATTGAGAACCCAGCATTTTTATTCTCCTGCTCTCCTGGCTAAAGCCTCTCTGATATTTTATGTTCTTCAATAATTTAATTTATCATTTTTTTTATTGTTTAATTTTAATATGCATAAATCAGGTACCATTGGTTCTAAAGCTTGGATAAAAACATCAGAATAGTTTATTTGTTAAGTATTATTTATTAATTCATGTTGCTACTCTGACCTCTGGTGTGTTTTTCTGAATAAAGACACAATAATAAAAATCTAATCTACTTGTCAATAAGATCGATAAGATCATTTCCTCTGTTTCTGCTGTGTGTTGAGTTGATGCATTTTTAAGGTTTTTAAAACAGCTGAACGTACTCACCTCTCCAAAGCCTCCTTTCCCTAAAACTCTGTACTGTCGGAATGTGTTTTTCGTCACCGGCTGCCTGTTGGACACAAAGAAAAACTCTTTTATAAACACACACTGCAACACATGAAAAGGTCCAAGTAAGAACAAGTTGTTAATTTGCTTCTCAAGACTTAAGATCTGAATGTACTCCCAAATGGAAACCTGTGGACTCCACAAACGAGTACGCAAAGAGGGCTTTATATTACTTTCTGGAGTCTTTTCCACAGCTCGTTGTATCTTAGTGGCCTCGAGGACGAGCCACAGACAAGCTGCTGACAAGTCTGAGCGGTCACAACAAATTGGACGTAGGTGGATGTCCACAAAGAGCCTATGCGTCCATCCTCTAATGATGAAATTTACATGACGTGAATCATCACTTAATTGTGGACACGGAAAGTCTAACTGCAGCTTTACCTGGGTACAGTTAGAATAAAAGTTTGTGTCATGCAAAACGAGATGTCAAATCAAATCATCGTTACACCTGTGATATCATTAAAGTTATTAGTCACAGCTGTCTTACTGTTAACGTGCTGTAAAAAGACAAATCTGATCAGTAGTTGAAAACTTTCAGCACTTGACAGATTTCATCTGTTTGCTATTTATTTATTTTTTGTTGATTTGTGTCTACTCATCTGTTATTGATAAATTTAAACAATAATGAGTCACAGAGAGTAAACTGGTATTCGTCAGCGTTTTTGCAGTGCGATGGCCAAGTATCCTGAGTGGGACATCAGCTTCACAGCTGCACTGACTGGGTGATTAGTCCTGAGTTTTGTGGATGATTTGTCTGTAACTTCATTTAGGAAAATAGGGCTGATTTCAAACAGAGTTTAAGTGATTCACAACAATGACTGAGATCTGTGGACGTCCACTTCTGCCAATGTGATGTCATTTTAATGAGAAACTTTAAACTTTAAATAACGACAAATATCTCAATAGTTACTTATCATTTTGAGACTCCACGTCACCTAAGTTGTTTTGCGAAGTGTCTTGTTTATTCCTGTAGGGTACCATCAGTGATTCTGACTGAAATAAAATCAGCACAACAGTGAAGTTGGACAGGATGCTAACGTAGTCTTCCAACACGTCCTGCTGTAATCCTGCTGTGATGTCCTTTGGATCCTGTGTGTCCCTGCTCTAACCTGCAGGGGGCTCTAACTCTGTCTGTGCTGTCTGCCTTTCATCAGCCTTTACCTGCCCTGTTCAATCAGCCCATTAGTCTGTGGTTATATACAGTAAGTCCGTTCAGCTGGTCAGTTGATGCTACTGAGCCTCCTGCCTCAGTATTTGTGTTTCAGTCACCATCAGCTGAGTGTTTTCTGCTGTTTTGTTTTGTTCCTGCCTGCTTGAAGCTCTCAGTAAAGTGTTTGTCTTCATCCTCCGCTCACATCACCTGAAACTTAAATAAAGGGTTTATTTTTGTCTACATATATGATTAAAGGACGCTCACAAACTTTGTTTTGTCTCCTCAGTCTCTCTACTCCACAATATCTGACTTCCCAAAATGCAGCTACGGTTTCCTCATAACTGTATTCAAAATAATGACCTGGTATTTTGGAAACTACAGGTGTTCGTCATGAACAGCTTGCAGGCGTGGTGTGTCAAAAAGGCACACACATCTATTAACTGGAATACAGCTTCTCTGTAAACCACCAGTTTGGCCTGAGACCAGGGGCAGGACAGGACACAGCTCCTCTGTAAGCTGCTGTCATTCCCACTGTCTTGTTTCCAGGTAAGTATTTAATACTCTTTATTTTACATTTAGCCACATATATCATCTCTGTCGGTTAATCACAAATCTGATTTCAATATGTCTCAGGTTTCCTGGCTATATGCGATTCAGGGTCAGTCCTAGATTTCTGTGGTATTATGGTATAACCAAGATATTGAGAAATCCCAGAGGTAGACGCTCCTCTCCCAATTAAACTGTTGTTTTGACATGATGTTTTGTAGTTCACCCAGTCAACGTAAGCAGGCGATGCCGCAAGACACTTTCCCAGCAGTTGGGAAAAAAACCACACACACACACAGGAGCTTTAGTTTGCTCTGGAGAAGCTGCAGTCTTCAGTCACTGACAAACTGAAACCTACACTGTACATTTACTGCTAAACTGACAACCTTTTCCTCTGCTGCTCCACTGCGTTTGCCGTCTCTTTCCGCTGCTCAACCACACACTCGCTAAACACACAAAAAGGAGCGGCTCAATGGCTATGAGAAGTGGAAGTAATGAAAATTAACTGATAAAAAATGCATGTAAATTGAAAAACAAAGGCGTAGAAAAGGATGCGAAACAAAAAATAGAGTGATAAATTATCAGGTGACCTGATTAATTTAAAGTCAGTCTGATTACGACAGTCCTGACCAGATGAAATGGTGGAAACTTTTAATCGGTGGTTTCTTGGAGCATCCTTAATTACTTGGTTTTATGTAAAGCTATGGTAAAAAAAAGAGAAAATGACTTCTGTTTTTTGAAAATGCACCTGCAAATATGGAAAAGACTGCTGCTGATGAGGTTACACATGTTGAATGTAAACCAATAAACTTTAAAAATCTTTAAAATCCAGTCAGTAAGTGTGCAGGACAGAAGGTAATTTATGTTTTGTGAGAAAGAAATTTGGATATATTGGTGGAGATAAAATGCAAATAAAATGCACACATAAAAACAGAAAAATCAAATATACACAGAAATCAGTTACGATGCCAGCCACCCAAAGGGAACGGCGACAAGTTTGTATGATCATGAAAACACATCAAGGAAGGGGCGGCTGTGGCTCAGGTGGTACAGCGGGTTGGTTCTCCACGTCCCCTGGGCCACATGTTGAAGCATCTGTGGGCAAGACTCTGTACCCCGGTTTGTTCTTCAGCCACCTGGGGATACACAAGCTGGTGCACTCCCAAATGGCCACACCCAAGCCTGGATAATTGGGGGGAGGGTTGCATAAGGAAGGGCATTCGGCATAAAAAGCCAAATGCAAAATCAAGTATGCAGATCCAGATCAGGTTGGGCGGTGTCTGGTCTGCCAGTGAGCAGATGATCCGCTGTAGTGACCCCTAATAGCTTTTGTTGTTGGCCGTGTCTGCAGCAGATCATTGCGCCATGACTGTGACTGTCTGGACTCTCTGCTGGTGGAGAGTGGATCGAAAACGATGCATCTCTCTCTGGCTCTCTGTCTCAGGTCTAAGCCGAGTTAGTTTAGCTTTCATCCCAGCTGCTGTCCAGCTGGTCTGGCTGGGTGTCCCGTCTCAGGGTCCCCTGCATTGATCGAATCCCTGTGCTTCCTTTTCCCAAGTTAATGAGTGTATTTCTGTCATCTATCAGCTAGGTATACCTGCCGTATTTCACCATCCGACCAATGTTTGCTGAGATGTAAGCTAGCTTTAGCCTCAGTCTGTTAGCATTAATGTTACATCATGTACGCAGCTGCTAGCTAACTTTACATAAAACATACCAGATGGAAACATTAAAACATCAGCTGGAGACTTCTCAGCTGACTCAAGGAGTTAGCAATAGCTCACATCAGCCAGCCACACTTATGAAATCTGCTTTGAGTCACAATTTTAGCTGACAAAATCCCCCGTCGTCAGCATGAAATGAGAATCTGGTTTGTTTACTTCTCTGAGGAATCACAGACCTCGTGTTTCAAACATTACTCCCAGTTTGAATGTTAAATGTACCACTGTTATCACTGTAAACTGCAAAAATGTAGTGTGAGAATCTAACGTTTTGCAGACTTAGCAACACTAACTAAGGAGGGCGGGGCTTTGCGACAGGTCAACTGTCTCATTGTCTTTAAGCTACCAGCATCACACAAGTGCACTGTAAGGTGTGGGTCCTGCTGTTGCTAGGAGACGACACACGTTTTGGACTCTGAGCAACTAGGGACATATGACGGACAGCTGGAGAATCAGCTGTGGGTGTGGCTTCTGTCCACTGAGGAAAAGAGAAAATCTGACTTATTAATTTGTTGGTTTGTTTATTTTATTTGTGATAACATAAGCAGCTCCCTGCTCCACTCTGCAGTCATTTCCTCAGTGTCCCGACATAACTTGCTGCTGCAAGAAAACATTTTTACTCCAATTATGGAGTTGTTTTTTTCTGTTTTCCCTGAAGTTGAAGGATTAGAAATTCTCCTGCTTGGAGGGAATTCACTGACCCTGTGGTTTGTGAAAACTGCTCTAAACCCCACTGGATGAACAGAAAAATCCAAGGTCATCAACCTTACACGGTTCCTGGAAGGCTGACACGGCAGACACACTGGGTTTTTATCTGCTGAGCAGCTTGTGGGGCTGGAGGAGACAGGCCTCATTGTGCTGTAAATAATGAGGAGACACCGTCAAAGGTTCCTGGTGGGCCCACAGACGCACCATCTGTCTCCACCTTCTCCACCGTCCTTTTGTTTCTCTCAGTCTTCCTCTCTCCTTCCATCACTCCGTCCCGTGTTTCCCTGTCATCATCTGGTGGATTCAGGCCCGATCTTTTGTATCTACGTCACTAAACACGGACAGATTAGCAGAACACCAGTTTAACCATCAAACCTAAACAGCAGGATAGACCGTGTGTTTACAGCATCACTGAGGTTTTCACAGTGAACTCTGGGAACCATCAGAGGTCCCTGATGGGACACACACTCAGATAAACTTTTTTTTTGTCTGTAAACAAACCTGATCAAACTCATAACAACCATTATCCTCATGATAGATTAATGTCTCCAGCAGAAAATCAACATCCTCTGTGACTCTGTGCTGGACTATGTCAGTCGGTTAGTGTGACTCCAGCTTAATAGCTTTTTCCTGGGAATTCTCCTCAGAATCTGCTCCCTTTTCCCAAGAAAACTACTTTTTAACTTTTTATTTTTAGCATCTGTGTGTATGTTTGCCGGTTTGCTACCTCAACTGTGTGCCAGTTTACAGTTTGTGTAATAGTCGCCGCTGCAAGATTTTTCTATTCAGAAGAGACTTTCTCTTTGGTTACCCGGCACGATTCTTCGTCAATGTAGAGTATTTGTTTCTGACTATGGACATCTCTCTAGGTTCACTGATAAATAACCAAGGGAGTTAACAAAGCCATCATATATAAATTTCAGCTAGGCCCAGGGCGAGCGCTGTCCTAAATATTTTTCAAACAGTTTCCCTTATTCAACCCTGTATAAACCTAAAAAAGGGGAACCGTAAGGGGCAACTGTAAAATGACAACAACTTTTTGGATTTTGACTCCAACAACTAGGGATGTCACAAGAACCGATACTTTCCGGTACCAAGTCAATGCCAAAATTTCTGAATTTGTGAAGAACTAAAAGAAAAAAAAAAAAACTTGCCAGTTTTTCTTGTTTTGCCCATTGAATGTGTACATTTTGAAAAGTATTGATAATATATTCATTCACTGCAAGAAAGTGCATTTATCCCAAAATCTAGTTTGCAAAATCCAATATTGTGCATCCCTACTTTTAAAGGAGCCATTAGTAACAATTGCGCATCCAAAAGTAAGTACTGCACTCCAAAACATTGAGTTGGAGCCATATACTGCAAATTAAATTAGTTACATTTCTATTTAATATACGATCTGTGGTTGAAGCGAGCTGTTTTGCCCCGCCCCCTTCTCCCCAGACTCGAGGAAGCTCAGGCAGGCTGCAGGAGCACCACTAGAGCTCAAGGCAAGTGCAACATTTGACAATCACAAGCGAGGACGAGTCCTGCACTGCAAGTTTTTCTGTTGATATCTGTTGAGTTTGCATTAAGTCACTGCCTGTCTCACTGCCTGCCAGACTCCATTAACATTTTACTCAATTTAACAGTTATAGACATCTACTCCTTCTAAAAGATTATTATTTATTTCTTATGACTCATATACAGACTCTTACTCATTCTGCGCAACATTCGGCATTAATTTGAACTCGAATTAACGTGAAACAGGGCAAAGAAAAATGCTACAGACAGAAGAGAAATGTAGTAGTGTTATTGTCAGAGAAGCCAGTATTTCTACCTGGCATGTTTTCTTAATCTCTGATGACATAGCATGGTCATTATATGACTTAAAACCATAAATATATTATAGATTTATCTTTTAAGAGCTGAAGTTACATCCGGCAAACATTGTTTTGCTTCGTCTCGTTACTGAAAAGGAGACTCACTGATGTTCCATCGCTGTATGAAAGTTCATTCATTCATTCATAAGAAGCGGCAGCCGCTGTGAGGAGAAAGCTGATCTTATGATGTGTGAAAGTAACCACCAGGCTGAACGGCTCCTCTGTGTTCCCTGATGCCACTTCTGTCACAAACGTGGCGTCTATGTAAATTTATTCAAAATATAAACAGCTTCGCTCTTTGTTCTCGGGACTGATTTTCATTGAGGAAGGTCTGCACCGACACGATAATAAAAGAGCTTTTATATGTGCTGTTCCCTCCGCCTGGAAACTTAAAAAAGTAACTTCAAATCACTATAAAAGCTGCTGTTTTTGAGATGATTTTAAAGGGCAAATAATTCTGATTTTGTCACGTATTCTGAGCTCTATTTTGTGTTGTTTATCTTTAACTCAGTGTTAAAATTTGTTTGATCTCACTGAGGATTTCAAGGTTAAAGAAATAAAAAAATGTTACGTAACTTAAGGAGTAAGTTTATACCTTAATGAGTGTTCTTTACTGTGATTATGACACCTCGGCAGACAGCAGAATTACCTTTAATTAGAACAAACAAAACCTCCTCAGGTTTTATCCGCGACACAGCAGGATCACTTGCGTCTAAACTTGTGTCTGAAATTCATCTGACAAAACTTTGTTGAGCAACCTCCAGCTTGTCTCTTGAAATATGTGACAGTGATATCGGAGTGAAGTTCATGGATTGCGTTGTTCTCCGCCCCCCCGTCACCCCGAGGACATGAGGACACCAGGGAGAGGAAGGAATGAGGCAACTCTCCCCGAGCATGTTGTTACTGGTACTGCGGTGGAGTGTAAGGCTAATGTAGCCTCTAAATGAGCCCCGAGTGAGCTTTTAAGTGCTGTGTGTGTGTGTGTGTGTGTGTTTGTGTGTGTAAAGACATTATGCTGACGCACATGAAAGAGATAAAATAGAAGAAGGAAGACAGACAGAGAGAGAGAGATGAGACAAACTTTTACCTCTCCAGCCACTTCCACTGGAGGAACCTGTTGTAGTACATGCTGTCGAGGTAGTCTGCGAAGGGCGCCACGCTCAGGTAGTCGTGGATCAATCTGCAAAAGGAAAAACACAACAAAGAGCAGCTGCTGGTCAGTTTCAGTCTAAACACACTGCTGCAGAAACTTAATGTCAGCTTACAAATTAGTTTTGTCAGTTGATTAGTCACTTCACAAAAGATTAAGAACAATTTTGATAATTGATTAAATGATTAAAAGTTATATATCAAGAACAAATGCCAAATATTCTCTGGTTCCAGTTTCTCTGATATGAATATTTTCTGCTTTTCTGTTTCATGAACATCTTTGGGTTCTGGTCATTTGAAGAAGTCTTGATCTTTATCAGTCTGTCTTTACAGCCAGTGATACTCAGCTTGTGGCCAAAAGGCCAAATTTGGCCCCCGATAGCATGCGGAGCGACCCACTGACCGTTTTCTAATTCATACCGAAAATAAACCGACATGCTGTTTCCCAGGAAGGCGGGACAGATGCCAGTTTTGTGTGACGTGGGCATAGATGAGGCTGGTAGTGACGGAGAAAAGGCTGATCTTTGTGCGATGGCCTTTCAGGCTGTGCAAAGCGCGGTAGGATCAGAGGAAGATGACCGTTAGATGAAGAGGAGCAAAAGTTACGCAGAAATGAGGATACTTCCATTCCCATAAATTCATACGAAAATAGCTTAAATATGTTATTCATTCTGTCCCTAGTAGGAGCAGTTTGTGTTTAAATCACTCTTGATGGAGGAAGTTCCAGCTGTGTAATGTAAATGTTCTGGTGACATTTGAAGGAGTTTTAACAACAACTAAAATTGTTGCAGTTATGAAATGCAGTAAATATCTGATAGTTAATAAGAAAAAAAGAATTTCAAAGAGAGATGAGTTATGGGCCTTTTAATGTTTATTTTATCTGATAAATAAAGCCCAAAACCCAAGTCGAGTATTCCTGGTCAATCATTTTATTATAAAAGAAAACAATCACAGTGGTTTCTTCACTTATCATTGTTACATGGTCTATGTTAACCATTGGCAGCCACTTCGGAAAATGGCTGCCTGGTTTGTTAGAACAGAAATCTGCAAAGGCCCAATAACCAGACCAAATATATGATGCTAAATATGTGCCAAATTTGGGCACTTCATCACAAAATGCATGATATTTCAGCTGTACTGCCCCACTAATGAATTTCAGTCAGACAACTCATGTTTAAGAATGTTTATTGCAGCAGCAGAACAGAGGTAAAGTTTGGCGTCTAGGCTCCGACCTCATCACTCCTCTCAGATTATGTTTACGTTGAGGAGTGAGGAACACGTATCTTGGACCTACTGTCGGAGCCTGCAGGTGGAGGTGGGGCTGAACGAGCAGGCAGTGACGCTGAAGCAAAGCAGCAATGGCCTTGACAGGCAGAGGGAGAGATGGGAGGTTTAAGCGGTTTTAATAGCCCGCCTGATTGGAAGAGTGCGTTTGGTTTGTACTACAGGGTGTGAGGCATGTCACATGGGATTGCGCTGCAGCTTGAGTTGACTGCCTGAACTAGCTCGCAGGTGTAAAAGGTATTAAATGTATTTTTGGCTAAAATGGAACTTATCACCACACTGACATCAATGATCCCAGTGAGAAACACACCGTCTTCACTTAGAGACTATTTTTACAGAGACGTACTGATGGAGAGCTGAACATTATGATGTCACAGTGAAGCCGACCTTCAACCTTTTGGATATAAAATGTCACCTCATCGTTTTATTCAATTAGATATTTTTGTTAAAATTAGCATATTAATTCTTATGAGCAAAAACATGTTTGTGATCTTTGACTTTTGATCTCTAAATTCTTGTCAGTTCATCCTTGAGTACAAGTGGTCAAGAAATTCGTAACATAATGTCTCTGGTCACAGCTGTCGTCAGGGTGGAGGCATAAAAAACAAGGTTCGTCCAATGGGATAGGAAACTTTGACCAACTGCCAGCTGCCAGGCTATCAGGATACCAGTTTGTTATTGCCCAGTATCCAGTGTTGTTCCCAATACATCCATCAACACATCTGTCCAATTGTTATGACATGTTGAGAGATGCTGCCTCATTGGTTTTGTCTGTCTGCTTGTTCCCCTCCCCCCGTCCTCTCTCTCTCTCTTTGCGCTCACCTGACCATCATCTCCAATCAATCACACCTGTCTGCCATCAGACCAACATCTCTTCACTACAAATACTCTGCACCAACAGCCAGTCCCCTGCAGATCATCGTGTCAGACACACGTCTTCTAGTGTCACACTTCTGGCTCAGATGAAGTCTAGTTTAACAGTCTGTTCAGCTGTGGCACTTTACACCTGTCTCCCTGTCTTCAGGATCACCTGTCTGCCAGGCACACTTGCCAACTCTGAGTCCTCAAAAAACAGGGAAGATTTGTCGCCGTATTGTTGTACAGTAGGGCTTATGCGTGCTGTACAGTGCCAGAAACAGGCTGTGGATAACGAAAATTGTCAGAATTCTGGAGAAATACCAAGCCTGCCAGCTCGCTTTCCCACAATACCCTCAGCCAAACCTTCAACTGTGGACACAATTCCCCTCCCCCCTCCCCACCCTTCCATAGATCAGAGCAACCCACCCAGGTACTTTGCTTCTTTGAATCTTATGATTCCGCCCCTTTTTGAGCGAAAACAATTGCTCTAATTTGAATGGTGGTCAACACAAATTACAAGGTCTTTGCCAGTCGAAATGGATAAAATAAGAAAACTGCATCACTGTTGAGCTATTAGGAGCCAAATTGAGATGCACCGATTCCTATTTTCTTGGCTCGATTGCAGTTTTTTTAAGGGTCTGATCTGCTGTTTCTAATTTTGGCTGATTCAGAGCACTGCTGAAGAGCAAGAGCAATATGACGGATAGAACGGATACGTGAACCCTGACTGGCCGTCACAGGTCGCGTCACAATGAAAACCGGCTGGACGATTGGTGCATCCCCAGCCCAAATTCTCTGGGCAGTCAGGTGAACAATCATGCTAAGTCTTCGTCGGCCAACGATCTGCATCTTAACTAGAAAAAATTAAAGAAATGGGGGTTCATGAGCGTCTGCCTCCATCAAATGGAAAAATGACTCCAGAGAGTGATCAGATATGATATATCCTGACATATACAAGTACATTATTGAATCTCAAAGTTAGGGCTGAATGATTTTGAAAAAATATATAATTGCAATTATTTTGACTAATATTGCATGTCATGTTAGAGAGATTGATCATTTTTACATAATTATTCTTATTTTGATTGAAAAATGTTAAAATTATTAAGTTGTGATTTTTTTTCTCTCTCTTTGCAGAAATCTGTACTAAATGTGTTTTTTTTTAAGTCTGTGGACGCTGATTTGAATGACAGGACATCTCTGCCTCATGACATTCATTAATTTGAAATGTTTTTGACCCATATTTTGCCTTTAACAAATATTGCATCTTATTGTGATGTCGCTAAAATTTCAATTAATTGTGCAGCCCTCCTCCGGGTGACGTATTTCTGGTATCTGTCACTTTTTAAGACACTATTTTGCTGTTTTAGTCGCCTGTGCACTGTGGTAACTACTTACATTAACATTAACATGCATGAAAATGACTCTAGTCTTCTCTGTTTGGTGCTGGCACTCTAACAGTGTTTGATTTCACCCAAAATACAACGTGGTTGAGGGAACTGACGTATGGCTGCTCTGATACATCTCACCCACCTTACAAATCCTTGGGCTCTGCCTCAGATTCATGACATTTTACTTTACTTTCATGTTACAACAGCTAACATGAGTCACCAATGGCTGTGTTGGCAAAGCCTCTGTAAAGACTATATCAGTCAGGTTTCTACTCACTAAACACAGTTCAGTGAGGTGTTTCTCACTCTGGTGTTACACAGAAAGGAAAAGAAACCCAACATCCCAATTTCAAATGAATTTGGATGAATTTCGCATTTAATCATCTTCTGACAAAAGGAGCTTAACTCAGGCAATATGCTGCGTTTAGGACCTGCTGTAGTGAGTCAGTACAGAAAGGATTTACTCCTGTTTTTAGTCCACTGATATATGAAACTGTCTTGATTAAGGTCACTGTCTGACTGAAACAGCTGCCAGGAGTGAGAAGGAATATACGATTGATAGAAATAAAATAAATGTAAGATAACTGCTGTTATTAGAAAAATAACTGTCATTAATCTGTTCATTATTTTTACAATCAAGTGATTGATAATTTAAATTGTGAAAAATGCTCAAGTGGTTAACCACTTACGAAAAAAGTTGATCAACCAATCATTGTGGCTTTAATCAGAAAAATGTTACCGACAGGAACAATGTGAAGAACCCTGAAATGAAGTCATATTTCTGCAGAATATCGCCACACTTATCTTGAACACTCTCAACAGACAGATAAGGAAACAAGCTGCCACAGTTTGTAGTTTGTAGTATTAATGCTGTGTGCAGCAGCGTAGTAAATTACTCATGTCTTGTACTTGATGTGGCTTGAAATATAAACTGGCCTGTGAGCTGCTGCACGCCTACGCAACAAGCATGAACAGAGCCGTTAGAGGATGTTGCTCAACATGTGAGTGAGTGTTTATGGAATGAACAATGAACTCTTCCTCACCAAACATCATGAAATTAAATAATACGCTTCTTTCCATCCTTCATATCCTTCAGGTTTTATTTTCTTATTCTGCATTCTTCGACCATGAGTTGTTTAAATGTCTTCTTAATTAGAAGTTAATGTAGCTCTGTTCTCACGAAAATGTTTCCCCACCACGATAAACAGCCGTCATGGTCAGAGATTGCAGACCGCTCTCAACCGCTGTAAAGTGAACTTCCTCATTAACTGGAGAGCAAATCCAGGCCTGAGGCTGCTATCTGAAACGATTAAAAAAAGAAAACATGGGTCTAAAAAGTGACAGGGACACGTCGCCTCAAGTTGATAGAATAATGCGTGCTGGGATACGTGTCTATGCTATGCTTTCCTTTATTTTCTGTCCTGTAATCATGTCGGCTTTTTAACATTAAAAGCCGCAAGCACTGAATGGGTGGTCAGCTCCAACGTCATCTCAAAAATCAGATTGGTTTATGTAATGCACTCACAAATGCTCCAAATTAACACCATAAAGCAACAAAACAAAAATCCATCAATATAAAAAAGAAGTGCAGAAATAGTGGTCCTAGTGGCCAGTACATGAGCTGCACACCAAGTATCCATATAAAAACTTACAATAAACAAATTCATATTAAACTTAATGTGAATACCAAAACATATGCTCATATTTTTAATATAAAAGAACAATTTGACCATCACTTTAAAGGCCAAAACATTACTGTTACAATGTCAATGTCCGTATTAAATGTGGCCAAAGTTCCAAATAATGAGGCAAACATATGTACAAGTAATCACTGTGAGCATAAAGCTCAGGTTTCAGACTGTTCTGAATGCAATGTTTCCGATTTTTCCGATATAATTACTGGTCATCTGCTGCAGACACGGCACCCCCAGGAAGTACAGGGACACACCTACCCACCCGCTCAGAGTGTCTCTTTGTACCACGGTGATTTACAGCAGCTCCGACCATCTGGATCATATTTTATGGAGAAAATATTTTCAGGTTTTCCCTTTGATGTCCTCCTGCTGCTCTGCTTGAACCACTGTGATTTACGGAGTTTCTTGATGGTCACGTAGCTTAACTTGTTGCAAAAGGAACTGCTAACTGTAACTTAGCTGTGTTAGCGCTCTTTGCTGACTCTCCACGCTGGGTCCTCTGTCCTGGACCTGAAAACCTTCTCCTCCCAGCAGTCCAAAGCTCCTGCTGGACACCAACATTGGCCCAGAAGCAGCTGATAGGACCACTAGATGCACGGCTAACTCAACTAACTAGCTAACAGCAGCTACTTTTAGCAGAAGTCAGCGACAAGTAAAGCATCTGTCCATCAGGAAAACTCCATAAATCACCAAGTTATTTTCTCCACAAATATATAATCCAGTTTCACCAAAATCAGTGAATAAAGTTATAAAGTTGTGTTTTTGTCAGTGCTACCCCTCTACAAGTCGTGCCAAGAAGGGAACCCTAGATTTGTGAGATTTGTGAAACTCTTGCGAGATTTGCCTAAGTCTCTTTATGCACGCCACCACCATGAGAATTCATTATTATGACTTCTTTATTCATCTGTTTGTAAAATTTTTAAGGGGCTGCATAAATCGCCAGCACAAGATAAATAAGGGATTTTTTTGGATTGTGAATCATGCAGAGCTGTTCCAGTGGAGTCCGAAAATAAAAATATACAGTAGAGCCAGAAAAGTGCGTAGTGGGTTCCCTTTAAAGTCTATGGAGAGAGAACATTTCCAGGCATTTGGACATTTCTTGGCTCGTTGCAGGCTTTGACTTGGGATAACAGTTGGACTGTAACTGATGACAGTCAGAACACGAGTACAGACAAGAACTCAGACTCAACATGTTGCCTCCTCAGCTGATGCGCTCCACCTCTGGGCCAATCAGAATCCATCACATGGACACCCGAGTCATTTACCAACATCAGACTCATCAATAAATAACAAAGAAGTGCAAGCTTGTTAACACCAATAACTCATCATGTGAGGTCACGGCGACTCGTGACTTGACTTGAACTTGAGCCCTGTGACTAGAAGGAGATTCTGGCAGGACCTGGAGCAGAGACAGAGCTGACATTCAAGTCAGTGTTCAGGCGTCAGCTTTCTGCAGGGCATTTTGTTTTGATGTGGTTTTTCAATGCATGATTGTAGCATTAACCACAGGATGTGAGAGTCCAGAGAACAGAGAGCTCACAGAGAGAGAAACAACGGTCTAAACAGTTTAAGTGTAAGAGCTAACACTGATACAGTACCTTTTTAGTATTCCTTTCATCTCACAGGAAATTGTTTAAATCTGGTTTATTTCCACAATCCTTTGGTTTGCCCACAGCTCTAAATATACCGGGCATTTGTTTGTCAGAGTAACCTACAGTTCATTTGCAGCTAACCTCTGTGTTGACAGTTTGACCTAAAAGTGTGAAAGTGGCCTAAATATTATTTTTAAATTAATTTGGTCCGGACAAAGGAAACGTCGCACTGCCGCATTACAAGTGAACCAAGTCGTGGGGGAACTCATTCATTCATCGGCCAGTTTTTGTGATGTCAACCTTCAACAGAATATTCAAAAGAAAATCACAAAATTTCAATTTTTTACTGAATAATGTACAAATATTACCTCTTTACATTCTGGTTTGTTTCTCTAAGCTGCCACTTACAGGTGCTGTGATTGATCTGTGGTCTTTATAAAGGCTGATCAGTAAAATGATCAGATGACGAAGCAGCAGGGTCTGAAATTAACACCCACCAAGCCCCAAATGTAGGTAGATTTTCTGTTTGACAAGTAAATATCAGGAACTCAGGGACTTCATGCTGCATTCAAGAGCACCTTGTAAACAGAAAAATCAGAAATCTCTACTTGAAACTTGTTTTTTCTTGTTTTCTTTCGTTGAAATACATAGGTCTACATTATATGTTAATATCAGAACAATATCCCCTTTCATTTCTACCTAGGCAGATTTGAAAAATTCTATTAAAAAATCTAATTGTCATCCGAAAACTGAACTATATTCATGTACAGCAGGTCTTTAAGTACCTCTGTGATAACTTTCAGGTTGTTTAGACCCAATGATTGATGTTTTGTATTGATCAAAGCTGACTGGCCCCAGAAATCCTGATCGGAGCACCCTTACTGCCGGGCGTGTAATTCTGGTGAGAAATATGAACCTTTTCCCAAATTTCCAAACATTCCAATAATTCCAAAAAAAACTTTGTGAAGTTTGCAATGATTTGCAAGAACTTTTCGACGTATATTCAATTGAAAACGGTACAGACAAATTCTGAATTTGATGCCTGTTGCACATTCCAAAAAACTTGTTTTGCATGTTTAACACTGTGATACATAATCTTTTCTTTTAACAACACTCAGTAAGTGTGAACTGACACTAATTGTTGAAGTTTTGAAACTGAAATTCTTTCCCATTCTTGCTTGAAATACGGCTTGAGGTGCTCAACAGTCGTTTTTTGCACTTCATAATGCACCACACATTTTCAATGGGAGACAGGTCTGGACTGCAGGCAGGTCAGTCTAGTACCTGAACTCTTTTACTACGAAGACACGCTGCTGGAACACGTGCACAGTGTGTCCTGACATTGTCTCACTGAAATAAGCAGGGACGTCTCTGAAAAAGACGTCGTCTGGATGGCAGCATACAGTAAGGTCCATATATATTTGGACACTGATGCAAGTTTTGTTATTTTAGCTGTTTACCAAAACATATTCAAGATACAGTTATATAATCAATATGGACTTAAAGTGCAGACTCTCAGCTTTAATTTGAGGGTATTCACATCCAAATTGGAGGAAGGGATTAGGAATTACAGCTCTTAAATAGGTAACCGCCTCTTTTTCAAGGGACCAAAAGTAATTGGACAGTTAACTCAAAAGCTATCTCATGGGCTGCATGGGCTATTCCCTTGTTAATCTGTCATCAATTAAGCAGGTAAAAGGTCTGGAGTTGATTCCAGGTGTGGCATTTGCATTTGGACGCTGTTGCTGTGAACCCACAACATGCGGTCAAAGGAGCTCTCAATAGAAATGAAACAGACCATCCTTAGGCTGAAAACAAAGAAGAAATCCATCAGAGAGGTAGCTGAAATGTTAGGAGTGGCCAAATCAATAGTTTGGTGCATTCTGAGAAAAAAAGAGCGCACTGGTGAGCTCGGGAACTCAAAAAGGCCTGGACGTCCACGGAAGACAACAGTGGTGGATGACCACAGGATCCTTTCCATGGTGAAGAAAAACCCCTTCACAACATCCACCCAAGTGAAGAACACTCTCCAGGAAGTAGGTGTATCAGTATCAAAGTCTATCATAAAGAGAAGACTTCATGAGAGCAAATACAGAGGGTTCACCACAAGGTGCAAACCATTAATCAGCCTCAAAAATAGAAAGGCCAGATTAGACTTTGCCAAAAAAACATTTAAAGAAGCCAGCCCAGTTCTGGAACAGCATTCTTTGGACAGATGAAACTAAGATCAACCTGTACCAGACTGATGGGAAGAAGAAAGTATGGAGAAGGCCTGGAACGGCTCATGATCCAAAGCACACCACATCTTCTGTAAAACATGGTGGAGGCAGGGTGATGGCATGGGCATGCATGGCTTCCAGTGGCACTGGGTCACTAGTGTTTATTGATGATGTGACAGAAGACAGAAGCAGCCGGATGAATTCTGAAGTGTATAGGGATATACTTTCAGCTCAGATTCAGCCAAATGCAACAAAGTTGATTGGACAGCGCTTCACAGTACAGATGGACAATGACCCAAAACATACTACGAAAGCAACCCAAGAGTCTTTTAAGGCAAAGAAGTGGAATATTCTGCAACGGCCGAGTCAATCACCAGATCTCAACCCCATCGAGCATGCTTTTCACTTGTTTAAGACAAAAATTAAGGCAGAAAGACCTACAAACAAGCAACAACTGAAGACAGCTGCAGTAAATGCCTGGCAAAGCATCACAAAGGAGGAAACCCAGCATTTTTGGTGATGTCCATGGGTTCCAGACTTCAGGCAGTCATTGCCTGCAAAGGATTCTCAACAAAGTATTAGAAATGAACATTTTATTTATGGTAATGTTAAGTTGTCCAATTACTTTTGAGCCCCTGAAATGAGGAGACTTTGTAGAAAAATGGTTGCAATTCCTAAATGTTTCATAGGATATTTTTGTTCAACCCCTCGAATTAAACCTGAAAGTCTGCACTTCAATTGCATCTCAGTTGTTTCATTTCCAAATCCAATGTGGTGGCATGCAGAGCCCAAATCATGAAAACTGTGTCACTGTCCAAATATTTCTGGGCCTAACTGTATGTTGGTCCAAAACCTGTATGTACCTTTCAGCATTAAGACAGACACAGCTGTGACAGTTCCCATAATGCCATGGGCACTAACACACCCCATACCGTCACAGATGTTGGCTTTTGACGGTAACGCTGGCAACAATCTGGATGGTCCTTTTCTTCTTTAGCTAAGAGGTTACAATGTCTGTTAATCTCAGCATTTCTGGGTGTTGTTGGTGTATGTTTTTTGCTTTCTGTGGGGTAGAGTCTTAACTTGCAGTGCGCATGTAGTATCCTTTACACAGTTATTGTGTTTGTACTGTATTCACTTGAATGCAAGTCAATGATTTGCAAATCCTTGAATTCTGTTTTTACACATCCTAACTTTTTTAGAGTGGCGCTAGAAGTTATTCCAGTATTAAAATATCATAAATCAGCCATAAAAATGTGTAATCATTGAATATAAATGCCATTTCATATTATTAAAACTGCTGTTTATTCCTGGACCAAACTAAAAAAGCCCAGATGGGACCCCCGTGGTCTTACTTGGTACAGTCCTTGAAGAGCTCTTTGCAGGCCTCCTGCTGCAGCCTCTCGGTGCACTGAGCCATCATGGCCTCCTCCACCTCAGGCACGTGGTCCTCCGACTGCAGCGCCAAAAAAAACAAAACAAAAAAAAAAACAAAGCAAAACATGGAGTCCAGGTAAACACAGTGAGTCAACTCTGACAGTGAAGTCACAGAGGAAAGAGCCGGATGAACTGGGTTTAAGAGGACGATGCCGGAAGATGATTGTTCTCAACCCTCTGCGTGTTCAGACTTGTATGTACACAGATACAGACGCAGGTGAGACTGAAGAACACAGTGAGACACAGTTATCAGGAAGAACAGAGGGAACCGTCATACTGCCCAGAACTGGAGAGATCACAGATACATTTTTAAAAAAAACAATGATGTATATAACTGTCTCTGTTCTGTTGCTGTAAACGGTTCAACTTTGAAGGACAATTCCAGTGGTTTCAGAATAGTGGATTATATTTCTAATTTCAGATGCCAGGTTTTAATGAGCCTCAACTGTTTTCTCTCCTTGCTGATGCATTCATGAAAACTCTGTAAAGCTGACGGCAGTGCTGAAATGTATTAATAAGCTCTGTTGTTCCATTTTGGATCTGGAATGGCATGATTCACTTTTGTTTTTCATTTCATTACTTTTGTATTTTTGTGGGGGATAGATGGAATTGTGTGCTTTTTATTTTATTTTATTTTTATTTTATTATTTCTGTAATTATTTATTCTATTATTTTATAAATTATTTTTACATAAGTAAGGCTGGAGGCAAAAATCTTGAATTACAAAAAATCAGTAAGTAAGTAAACTTTTACGTTATAAACAATAATATGAATTTTGGTGGTTTCTTGCAATAATTAAGTTGACGTTTTTGCAGCCATATCTGAGACATCAGAGTGTTCTTGAATGCAACATCAGGAAGATACTTGCAGTGTCTCTCATACTTCAATAATGGAGCCCAACCAATATATCGATTGGCCTAATATTGACCTATCACAGCTACATCAGTCTTGCATATATGTTGTCTGACATGCACCTACATGACAACTCTTCTCTTAACAGAACATAATGCCAGTGTTTTTTTTTTGTTTCGTTTTGTTTTATTATTAAAAAATACTGTTGAAAGTTAATGTTTGAGAGCACTGATGTCATTTTGACAATAAAGTTTACTGTTAAACTGTAAAATATCCTGCCTCGATTACATATCTTTGTCACAAGTATTAACCTTTTTGAAGGGGTCATTGCCAAAAATGTGAATCTGTATAAAGAATATTGGCCGATCAGTGCCAAAAATTCAGTACCTGCCGCGTCTTAATCAGTAAAAATTAAGTTGGCACACAGTTTAAGACATAGATTATCTACCTCATCCCAGAGTTCGAGTAGATTTTTATCAGTGTCAAAGTCAAAGTGTGCAGATTTTTTTTGTTTTTGATTCTTAAATGGAAGCCAGTAAGGGGCCAGGAGTTTCAACATCAATCTAAAAACTGATGTGTCAGCAGCGATTTCAAAAATCTATGACGTCAGCACAGGAGCCTGTTTACACCTGATATTAAAGTGCATCTTGGATGATCAGATTGTGTCACAACATTGTTTTTCCAACCTAATTCTTGTCTCATTTGTAGTCTGATAAACAGTAAATTCACCAAATCCAGGTTGAAAACAACACCACATTTGATCTTTGCAAACAGAAATCATGCACATGATTATTTGCACATCGAGTCGGGAAGTGAGATTTGATCACAAGTGGCCTCTGGAGACACATGTGGTGATGCATTCAAATACCACTTGTGAACTTACGTACTAACCAGGCGTAAACAGGCTCTATGTGAAGTCAGTAAATGTCATTAACTAAAATAGTTTCTCTGCAGGGAAACATAGAAAGTAACAGAGGTCCATGAAAGCAGCAGCTACCTTTGGGTTGAAGTATTTCTCTGTGAGTTCCTGTCCGCACTCCTTCCTCTTCTCATCTGGAGTCACCTCGTACTCCGCCTGCGGAGAAACACATCGAGATTAAAATGAGCCGGAGGTGACCGTCAGTCAACCAAATGTGTCAGTTTCAGAATCACCTTCAGTTGCAGTTTACTGGGGTCCAAATGCAGAAAGAACATGAACACACAAAAACCATCCATATGCCATTTCTCAGGCACAGGAACTATAAATACCCATGGCCACATATTATTAAATTATTAAACAGTCATTGGGGAAAAATGTCATAATGAGATAAAGCAGACTTTGAACAAAGACTGCATTTAAAACAAAACTGCTGGAATGAAAATTGAACAAGTAAGAATTAAGAAGAATTGAATAACATTTCATGACAAGAATTTCATGGTTATATATTTTGTCTGGACTTATTCGTCTTATTTATCTCATAGTGAATACTTTGGTTCTCCATATGGTAACATAACACAGAGGTAAATATCAAAATTAAACCAACGGTTTATTGAGACTGAACATAAATGTAAAAGCAAATTACGGGTAAAGTTTTTTGAGTCAAACCCTAAAATATTTAACCCTTTAAGTTTTGTGCCTTTTTTCCTCCTACTTAAGTAAAAGGGTGTTCTACAAACTTCCCAACTGCTTCACACCTTTTAGTTCAACATTCAACAAAAACAGTGAACAATAATCTTTGCCGTCTACCTACCGATATGTCGGGCTCTTGAAGTCTGGGTTTAGTAAACCAAACTGCAAACTGCTAACACGATCCTTACAAAGGAACCAGAAACACTAAACAACCTTTGTGTGTTTCTGAAAAAATTAAATGGCAATGACAATTTAGGAAGCAGGAAGTTAAAGTAGCTAGAATACAACACATCTATGATCAAGCTCATCGAGCTCATTTCCCAGTTCATGGGAAACATGGACAACACAAGTCTCACGGTTAAGGAAGGCCGTTTCTGATTGTTTTTGCATAATTTTGCATTTGGGCCACCAAAAATGTCCCAGTGCTTCACCTTTTAAAAACACCAATGTCTCACAACAACACAATCAAAAGCCAAATTTTCCATTGCAGGTGGCCCCCTGTGGCCACCAAGTTTCATCCCCATAGTGTGAGCCTTCGCCAACACATTAATTCGGGTCCAACACCCAAAACAAGTACTTTTAGTGGACGTACTTTGACAGGTGCAAGGATTAAGTTGCAGCATTTGCAGCTCATTTTACAGCTGCTGGCTGAAGTGATCTACTAATTCCAAAATCTTTTGTATCTGTTAGTCCTTTAGACCCCATAATATGTGAAAATATATGATGATATAATGGCTAGGGGTGCCAAAGTTTCAATATTCAATCAAATTTTCTCTCCAACCCAGCTTACTTACGGCATCCAGGACATATCTGCAGAAAACACACAGCTGTTATATGACACTTGATACCACTTGATCTTTTTTAAAGAAGAATTAGAAAAAGTAAATGGAAGTTGTCAAGGCATAAAACCAAATTTCTGTTTATCTTTGCCAATCAAGACTTGATAGGTTAACAACAGCACGGGCATCAGTGCTAAAAAATAATGTTAAAATCAAAAAATCGATCAAATGCTGACCTTGAAATTGAAAGTGAAATGAATCGTGGATCTGGAGAATCATGACACACCTCACACTGGCTGTACTGAAGGTCAATAATCAATAACACTGACCGACTGCTCAGCTGCACCACCAACTCTCTGTGTGTCCATCGAAACCTCTCAAGGCCTCGACTTCAGAAAACCCAATTTAAGATTTAATTGACGAGTTCGGGGAGGCCTGCTCCACACCCCGCAGCACACGAACTGATTGTATCTACTCCCCCTCACATCAACCATCCCTCTGAATGACTTGCAGTAAACTGAGCCTGACTGGAAAACTCCAAAGTGCTTCCTCTGCCCTCTCACAGCGAGAGCCTGTAAACTAATGCTAAGTGACAGCGGAGACGGTTCAAATCTCATTTCGCTGCTCCATCTCGTCCTCTCGCAGAGTTCTCAGAGAAGAGACGGGAAGTGGTCACGGGGTGAAAGAGTGCATAATTGCTTCGTATGTGAGTTGTATCCGCTGGATGACTGAAAGCTGTAAAGATGAGCTGGACAGTCAGACTGGAGCCAGACCGAGGTCTTCATCAGCCTCCACCCATCACACCTGACAAACAATCACTGATCCATCGAGTGATTTATGAACATATGTGGCATTATTTCACACATCAGAGACAAGGCAAGGCAAACGTAATGCTTGATACCAGAGGTGTGGACTCAAATTTTACAAATTTGATCACTTGAGATTTGACAAAATCAAAAAAGACTTCCGACTTGACTTGGACTTCAACACCAATGACTTGTGACTTCACTTGGACTTGAGCCTTTAGTCTGGGCTGCGGCCCCATCAGAAGGCAGCCCCGTACGCCGTAAGCACGTATGCCCCGATGGCCCAGGCAACCCCGGATGTTTTTATCAGCAAACGCTGAACAGAGAGCTCGTAAAACCAGCGCGGTTTGGCGGTGTTTTAATCTAGAAAATGGAAATAAGGTTGAATGTAGACTGTGACAGAGTAAACTGTACAGACACGGACGTTAACCTGCAAGCAAAACTGCTGCTGCTGCTGCTAGCACTGCTAATGTTAGCCACACTGTAGCAGGCTGGGAGCTAACATCAGCTCCAGGTCGTTTACTGCCGACACTGTGATCCTCTTCAGTCTAAAGTTGAAGCATTTAGTGAGTTGTCATGTTTTGTACATTAATGTGTAATGTTTGTATTGCACAGTGCAAAGTTGCACATTTTTTCAGTGGCGTTTAAAGTACGATTTGGTGATTGTAGACTGTGATGAACGGCTTCAAACAGCTCCTAATACACACATTTATTTTTGTATTTTTTCAGACAGTATTCAACATTATCAATTAATAAACTGTGCTCAATTTTAACTCCTTTCTGAGTGTTTTCTTACTGTTAGACTTGCCGACTTGTCTAAATTAAATTTTGCGTTTAATCAACAGGGAAATTAGTCGCCAGGAACATCCCTACTTTTGACATGACAATACTTTCCCCCAGGACCAAACTCTGAAAAAGTCTGTAATCTAAAAAGTGTGAATCTGTCAATCAATCGATAATCATTCTCAGCAAGTAAACACTTAATTCCCCAGATCCACTTGTTTTTTCTGACAGCATCCAATCAAGATCATACAGGACAGTTCTGGGACTAATAAACTGTGTGGTATCGTATCAGTGCATACTCGCGATTCAATCACGATTTTATCACGATGCTTTGTCATGTTGGTTTTAAGACAATCTTGCAAGTTACTGAACAGCCAAACTACTTTGCTTATTTCAAAATAAAACCTTAAAAGAGAAAAGAGTAACAGACCATTTAGACCAGAGTACTGTTTTGAGCAGGTCTTAATGTGTGTGTGCAAACTGTGTGACTTAAATATTCTTATAATAAACTGTAACTAGAGCAGCAACTGTAAACTGCTGTTTACAACAGCAAAGTCACCATATAAACTCAGCACCTCGCTGGTATCAGATCTAAAATTTTAATTTAAAAAGGTCAGATGCACTTCACTACTTGCTTGCCTTTAAAATGAAACTCATTCCTGTCATGAAAACACTGAGTGGAGTTTATAAAGACTGAAGAACAGAGACATCAGTCAGGATCTTCATCCTGTCCCCTGATGCTGAGGTGATTCACTGACTGACAGAGAGAGGAGGGGCTCTTTGTCTCATTCAGCAGTATGTTTAAAATGTTTCAAACAAATTTTAACAAACGTGGAAAACTAGGCTGAACAGTCTTACAGACATCTTACGTTTTGGGTTCTGTCAGCTGGCTACTAGCCGAGGCAGCACGCCGCGTGTAAAACAGCTGTGATTGATATCAGACTGTGGCCAGAGCAGATTAAAATATCGTTCTTCATTTGCTTACTTGTTAATGCTCGTTGAACAGATGTATTGATAACGTATTGGCTTTTTACTCACGAGGGTTTCATTGCACTTACTTAAAATAATAAGCATAGATGTTATCGGGTAAAGTTACATCACCTGTCACGTTTCACTCTCTCTCCACCGACCTCGCTGTGGTGTGTGTGTGTGTGTGTTGTGTGTGTGGAGGAGCTGCTCTGACACAGACAGAGAAGTTCACAGGCTGCGTTGCTGCTGCGTTTTTTTTCACTTTCATCCACGGTTTCCCGCTTGTGAAATAAAAGGGGAGCAGAAAAAAATCCAAGGCACAATGGTTTCCTGTGATTGGTTTATCTGCACGTCTCTAAGGAAGGCATGAAACGGACTAACAAACAGTGTGATCTGGCTGAGAAAAAAAGTTGGATCGTGCATCGTATGAGCATAGAACTGCAATGGATAGAATAGATAGATACAACGACCTCTCTGTAAGGGCAGATCATGGACACGTTCTAATCCTTCATGATCTAATATCGTCATATCACACACCCCTAATTGGAACACTGGTATGCAGCAACAAACTGTGTTTATTAACGGGGACTGAAAATTGCATGTTTTTACTTGTTTTATGACTGTTCTGTGTATTTTGCACCAGTTCCCATATCTGAGATAATGAAGTTGAAGCTAAAATCAGCAGGATTTATCCAAGCTGTTCATAAAAGATATCTGATTGTTGAGTCTAATTCCCAGGACTTCTAATTCCAGGAAGTTTTGGGCTGATAAACCGTCCCGAGCACAGCAAAATAATGAGAAAATAAGGACATATGTGCAGAGAGCTACAAGGTCTGTGCAGATACAGACACCACCACACACTTCTAGTGGGTCACAAGCAGGGATGATAACAATTAATCAATGATTGATTAATCGGTCATTAAGAATTTGATTGATTTAATCGATCTGCTATCAAATAAAGATCTGAAATATGGAGCTCTTTATATGTTTCATAGGCTACACTCTTAAGAAATAAGGGTTTCAAAAAGGGTTCTTCCTGAAAGGCTGTGGTTCTACCCAGAACAATTGGCTTCTGAAGAACCCTTCAGGGTTTGGCAAAGGTTCTTTGTAAGACTAAGGTTGTCATTAAGAAGCCTTTTCATCCAAAGAACCTTTTTTAGAAGAAAGAGTTCTTGAAGGATTGTTGAAATCCTTCAAGAACTCTTTCAAAGGTTCTGTGTACCATAGTATAAAATGGTTCTCAGCAGAACCCCCTGGGTTGATTCTAGATAAAACCCCTGGAATATAAAGAGGTTCTCGGTAGAACACCCTGGGTGGATTCTTGTTTAGCACCCTTGGAAAGGTAGAAAGATTCTTCAGAGAGGGTTCTACATGGAACCATTGCACCATAAAAGGGTTCTCTGTAGAACCTCTCACAGGGGGTTCTAGGTGAAATCTTTCACAGATGGTTCTACATATAACCCTTTATGTTAGGTTCTAGGCAGAACTCTTTTAAAGGGCTCCAAGTGAACTTTTATAAAAAGTTCTAACAAGAACCAATAGGCGACAAGCTGAAGAACCCTATATAGTTCTAGTTAGCAGCTTTATTTCATATGTAACGCTGTCAGAGAACGTGGAACATGTTGCTGTGGAAATACAACTTTGATTGAGGGGTTGTTTGGTAAATGCAACATTTTTAAGATTTTGTAAGTGTGATTAATCGATTAATTGATTGTTCATTTTACCAATGATCAATTAGCAAACAATATGTAACCCTAGTCACAAGTGATGATTGAGAGGGATTCTGTTTATAAGTCTGTGCATTATTTTTTTGGAAAATGCTGCATATTACGCCTCAAACCTTGATGTTTGTTGAGGTGTAGCTAAGCAACATTTCACTGTGTGTGTGCGTGTGTGTGCGTGTGTGTGTGTGTGTGTGCGTGTGTGTGTGTGTTTGTGTTTGTGTGTATATAAGAACGAAGGAGGAAACCACAGTTTATCATTTATTAACTGTGCACCCAAAAGAAGCTAAACAAACACACACACACACACACACACTCTAGTGCAAATAAAAAAAAGAGTGAGACTGAAACATTCCTCAAGTGAGCAGAGCGCGCAGCGAGCCGTTCACTGTGACAGATGAGGTCGACAGAAGGTGTGTGTGTGTGTGTCTGTGTGTATCTGGGTGCGCATGCGTGTGTCTCCTGGACACAACACGGGAGGCAGATGAGGACGACACACTGACGCACTTTTCTCTCCTTTGCTCCCAAAAGTCAAGAGTTCCTGTATTTCATTAAACAGATATTAAACTTCACTTCCTCCTCCTCCCTCCTCCTCCTCCTCCTCCTCCTCCTCCTCCTCACTCCAAACTTCAAGTGTTGGAGGCATTTCAGGATAATTAAACTTCCTGCATCAAAGGCCCTACATAAGAAGCAGCTCACCAACTTACTTCCAGCAGCTAAAACAACTTTAAACACAGTTAGTACACTTCTTTTTTTAAATACTTGATTCTGATTTGTCACTTACAGCATTTTGAGGTCTGTTATTTCTGTATAGTTGCTGTTGCTATGGGTGCAGTTCTGATCATACACTTTGGAGGGGCAATAAATCATTTTTAATTCAATATTTTGGGTCAAATTATTATTTTTTGTATGTAACCATGTAATAATGTTAAAATGTACAGCAGTGATTCTCAGCTTGCAGCCAAATCTGGCCCCCAGTAAAGTGCCAGGCGACCTCCTGACGACTTTGTAATTCACACAGATATAAAGTGATTCACACAGATTTTCCCTGAAACAAGGGTCAGATATGCCAGTGTTGTATGATGGGATAACTGAAGCTGTTGGTAACAGAGAAGGCTGATCGTTGTGTGTGATGGCTGTGCAAAGTGCAGTACGATCAGACGGGGAGATAAACGAGAGAAGACAACTGTCAAGTGAAGAGGAACAGAAGTTATACAGAAGTGAGGACAATTCTGACCCCAATAAAGTGTATTTCATGCTGAAATTGTTTAAATATGCTACTCATTTTGTCCCTGGTAGGAGTGGTTCAGTGTTGTGCATGAAGAACGTCATTCATTGAACGTGCTGATGTATTCTGTGAACAGTGAACTGAACGGATCAGTATGCAGCTGAGCCACGTTCACTCCTGAGAGAGATGACGGCGCTCACACTGTCAGCTGATACAAAACAGTGTGATCGCAGCTGAGAGGGTTTGGTTTGGAGAGTTTGGAAACTTTTGTTGATCGAGCAGCATGAAGTGTTTGAACTACAGTGCACACTGGAAACGGTGAGAAACAGACTGATAAATCAGCTTTAAATTCACTCTTCTCATCTCCCTGCAGTTCTCATGTGTTATGGGGCGTTCACTTGCACTGGGAAGTCAGAATTTTGAGTTCCCAGTAGAAAATTTCAACAGCATGTTGGTGTTCAAGTTTGCTGTCTGATGTAGCGTAAAACTTTCTTTAATTTTTGTGAACTGTTATTAATAACTAAAGATATGAGTAAGTACACCACTTAGTAAGACATTATAAAGGTACCTGGTAGGAGGAGGTTCTGTTTAAAATCAGACAAAAAAAACAAAAAAAACAAAAAACAAAAAAACAAAGAATGGAAGAACATGAGGTTAATTTTCGTACCTGTGAACTTAGTTTAAAAATTGTGAACTATGAACGTGACCTGGTTCATTTTAATCTGTGTGAGCCGAAGTTTGAGCTCCCGCTTTTTAAATGTGAACTTACACAACACTGGAGCAGTTCATGTTCATGAATCATTGCAACATTTCATTGATTGCATGAGTTGCTGTTATTAAATGCAGTAAAATATCTGATTTATCTGTCAGTCTTTAGACCGAGTTAATTTAGTTAATAAGTTAGTTAATTTAAAAATAAAGAATGTCAAAGAAAGATGAGTTATGGGCCTTTTAATGTTTATTTGTGTTTTCTGATTAATGATGTTATTATTAATGTTTGACTCTTAAACTGGCCTGCTGTCATTTTGTAAAAGTGGCCTGCAGGCAAAGCAAGTTGAAGTGACCCTTTAAGCATTTAACTGTTTTAATTCTCTTTTTAACCCATTATATTACATTCTCTTCATGCTGACCTTTGTATTTACCAGGTAAACAAGTTGTTCTGTGTGGACGCTTTCTGAAACTCCTCCTTCCTTTTCATTCATCGTCACCCTCTTCTTCATCAAACCTCTGTTTTTATTTTATCTCCTTCTTTCTCACCACAGCAGGAGCTCAGGATGATTTTGAGGTGGGAACAAACACATTTCTCTTCTTACACACAAAAAACACACATCCCTCTCTCTCTTTTATAACAGGAACTGAGGAGCTTTCGAGGAAGAAAGAAACACAAGTCCTTGAGGACCCCCCCTCCCATCCCCACACACACATTTTGTTCCTTTTGACTTTCCACACCAGTAGTCATGGAAAAGGGCATTTGGGACAAAACTCTCAAACGATCCAACCCAAACATACACACTTCCAGGAACAAGACAAACACACACTCTCTCTCTCTCTTCTTACCACGGCGTCCAGGAACTTGACGCAGCGTCTCAGTTCAGGTCGAGTCTCACAGAACTGTCTGAACAGTAACCGTCCGATGGGCTGCCGCTCGCAGAGGCTGCTGTAGTCCTGTTCTGTGGACACACAAAGAGACAAACGTTGTTTAATAAACTGAACACTTAAAAGTAGAATCAGTGGGATTTAGCTGTTTGTAAACGCATCGGAAAAAGATGCCAGAACGTCAAATACCAATGTTCTGATTTGGTCTTGAGTGTCCCGAGCCCAGCAAAATATTGAAAAAATAAGGAAATACTTGCAGAGGACAGGGTCTCTGCAGAGAGAGACACCACCACACACTTCTAGTGGGTGATGATATATGAGTATTTACATGATTTTTTAGTATGCTTTTAAATTTGGTTTCAATTAAAACGTGTCTCAAGTTTCAGCAAAATAAAACATCTTTCATTTAATAACGTTAGTCTCAAAGGGGGTTTCACACCTGACCTCTTTGGTTCGATGGACCCTGGTCCATTTTCCCGGCTAGTGCGGTTCGTTTAGGCTGGTATGAAAGCTGTCAATCAAACCCTGGTGCGACCAAAATGGCGGACCGAGACGCTTGGTGCAGTTCATTTGCGGTTTGAGAGCAAACAAATCAACCACAGCGATTTTATGACACAAGATATGGGATTTTAGCATGATCTCAAAAGCTAAACTTCCAATGAAACCACCTGCTGACTGCGAAATGTTTCTGGGAGAGAAAAATCATGTTTCCGCTATGAAAATGTATGCAAATCATTTAATAACCATATGCACATCAGCATAGGCCTGTAAAGATAACTGCAATACCCTGGTCATATGATGCCTTCCGTGGGGTTGAGCTCATTACCGTCATTGTTTTCCAATTTTATTTTGAAGGGTCAGTCTCAATTTGATGTAATTTTGTAATGCATTTGAGATCAGCGCATGGATCTATTAATACATGGATGGATCAGTGCTGTCACACCACAGGAACACATCATAGGATTGTCAGTGGACAGCTAACAACATGCTAACAACAGCAAGACATTCAGTGTTTAATTTATCATTATGCATTTATTTTGCAGAGTCTCCAAAAAGACACTGCAGCTTCTGAAAAAGATATGATCGCACCAGAGCCGGCGCTGTAAAGGTACCTTAGCCTTTCCTGCTCAGCTGCCTTCACTTTTCCAGCAGTTGGGAAACGACAGACAAAAAGTTTTCTTGGTCTTGAGAAGCTGCAGCGTTGATTAACTGACACACTGTAACCTGAACTGTACATTTACTGCCACGCTGACAACTCACTGCACTGCACTGCACTGCATTGCAACTTTTAGTTTCTGCTCTGTTTTAAGTCACTCATCTGCATGCCACGCACCACCCTGTTCCTTAAAGAGGCTGCACCACTCTTATGACAGCATCCTTCATTAAAATCCAAATAAAACATTTTTTTTTTTGGGCAAGTAAGCAGTAGACCGCCATCACCAGACCACCAGATATTTTCTGTGACAAACAGGTCAAAACCTCTAAAGACTGCTGTGTTTGTATCCTTCTCCATGTACTTGTGTCAGCCCTGAGTCATTACTGAACTGTGTAGGACACTTCCTTTTCATCCTGTCTCTACCTGTTAGTCATTATTCAGAACTATCAGTCGATTTCCAACAACAGTACAACAGTGAATCATCTTTTCTTTTGGTTCTTTTGGTGTGAAAGTACCCTAAAATAAAGAACAACCACTGTTACGTATTTATAATGCTGTAAAAGGTCACGTATTAAGAGGTTGACTGATTAATTGAATTGGCCAGTTCATCCTCTTTAAAAAAAATCATTATTATATCGACCTTTACAAATCCACTGCAGGTCGACCTCTACATTCATCATCCTTTCAGTGAATGAAAAATAAAAAATGAATGAAAAAATTATCAAAATAGTCGTCGGTTAATTTCCTGTTGATCAGTTAACTGGTAAGTCAACTAATAGTTTCAGCTATTTAATTTTCTTAATATTTTCCTTCCTGTTTGTGTGACGAATCGTCTCTGATGTCCTCATGTCCTCCAGCTGGTTCCAGCTCCCTCTGAACATTTTCCACCACATGCTGATCAGAGTTTGGACATATTTGTTTTTTTCCAACAGAAAAACAGCGTTGTTCTCTTTGCAGTGAGATGGATTTGGTTATAGCACGTCGGTGGGTGGTAAAACAGTGGTTATTGTTTTACGTTGTGATGTGGTGACACGTTTGTTTGACGGATCAACAGAAACGTAAAATGAAATAACCTGGAACTTGACCTCAGTGTGACCTCCCGATGTTTCTCCATAAACAAATAAAAGGAGAACTTGTTACTATGGCTGGATGTTTATGCTACAACAAGTTCAACCAAGTTCCTGTACTGGAAATGTGTCACCAGATTTTATCTGCCATTCATGTGTTTTTAACCTTTAAAGCTCACTGAGGATGTCTGTAGTTCAGATTCTGTTTTATACCTGAATCTTTTAGCAACAAACGTACAAGTTTTCAACATTATGACGCAGGTAAAACTTGTCTGACTGAGAGAAGACAGAAAACAACAGTTAATGACGCATTTAATAATCAAATATCAGCACACACAGCTGCTGCTGATAACACACACTTTATGATCACATTTGCATAGATCTGCAGTCTCATTCACTGGAACACTGTCATTAAAGCTGGAGACTTTGTTTAGGAGTTGCAAAAGTAAACGGCACGAGAGACTGAAAAAAGTAAGAACTGACAGAGGTCGAGAGGTCAGGAGAGTGCGGATCCCCCGCCAGGCAACACATGGTGAAGCACCTACTGCAATGCCACCACAACTACCAGACACAAGCAGCAGAGATTCGCAAAGTTCCCTCAGCATTAACAGCACCCTCACATACGTTGTCCTGAGCTGAAACAAGATTTCAAGCAGTCATTGATCACTTGTCTCCACCAACCAGTCAAGTTAAAGTTCACATCCATGTCTGTCCAGACTCATATAAAATAAGTGGTGAAGACTTTGAAGGAATTTAATATGAAACTTAACACTTTTATTAAATTCCTTCAAAGTTGCAGGTCATTATAGTGGTAAGTGTATTTTTTTTTTGTTAAATCAAAGTAGGAACTACACATGTGTAATTTCTAGTGATTTCCACGGAGAGACTATTTTTACAGAGGAGGACAGAGGACTGATAGAGAGCTGAACATTATGATGTCACAGTGAAGCTGACCTTTGACCTTTTGGATATAAAATGTCATCACCTCATCATTTTATCCTATTAGACATTTGTGAGAAATTTTTGTCATAATTAGCGTGAGAAATCTTGAGTTATGGCCTAAAACATTGCGGTTTTATGAGGTCACATTGACGTTGACCATCGACTTCCAAGTTCAAATCCTTGAGTCAAAGTGGATGTTTGAGCCAAATCTGACCAAATTCCCTTAAGGCGTTCTTGAGATAGAGCATTCACAAGAACTGGACGGACAACCTGAAAACACAAAGCCTCTGGCAACGGTCACCAGGCATAAAAATTAGGTGACATTAACATTAACGACAGTTTACAGTATTCAGCTGTAATTCAGAAAGAAAAGGGTTTTTTTTTGCTTGTAGTGTGATCAACAAAATTAATTTAACATAATTAAATTGTTTTTGAGCAAAAAATAAGCACACAATCCAATAAAACAACCTTAAATTTCCTCAATATTTCGTAGATTTGAGTAAATCCTTTAAATTTGGGATTTTATCTCATCACCATCAGTTGTGACCATTTGTTGTAAACGTCAGCCAGGATGAACTATAGGAACAAGGCTGCTAAAATGTTAGGTTCACTGTGGAGCAGAGAGCATTACCATCAATCATTCATCTCCCAACAATACTTCCTCAACACAAATAGCCTACAAACAAATTCATTAATAAATAACTGGTGAGGTGCTTGATAATATTCTCATCTGAATTCTGCATGGGCCTCAATAAACATCAGCATCACCAGATCAGCATCACTAAAAATCCATTATTTATTTTGGAACTCTATTAATCATTTACGTCATTGTTTTTAAGCAAGAATGGACATTTTATCTTAAAATATTCACATTTGGGCGCCTTGGTGGAGTATGCAACGGTGTCCTGGGACTGAGAGGTCAAGTCTGTGGCCCTTCGCATGTTGTCCCCTCTCTGTCTCCTTTACGGTCTATCTTCGCCTGTCCTAACAAAATAAAGTAAAAGACCCCCCCTCCCAAAAAAAAAAAAAAACAACTCTTTCTAAAAATCTAGCTAGAACTCTTCAACATGAATATTTTCTGTTTTTCTTGCTCTTTTGTGTTAGTTTATGATGTGACCTTGGACGCACTAAATTTGTATTTGGCTTTTTTAACTGTTTACTGACATTTTGTACAGAATTAATTGATTAATCGAGCATTATTTATTAAAAAATAATGCACAACTGCAGTCTTAAAGCTCATACCATGAAAAAGAAAACACTCTGAAATTGTTTGAACAGACTTTGCCATGTTGCAGGTATGCATTAATACATGAGGAAATATTATTCTAATACCGTTGAAACGGTTATATGTAGCCTTGACGTCAAAACCTCGAAACCACACTTGCTGCAGGTTTCAGAGGTTTCAGATATACAGTACGTATATCTGAGGTTGTTTGAGTTTATCTTTCCAGCTGTGTGTCAGGACGAAAAAAAACAACACAGGGGAAATGTTGATTTGCATCTGTGTCTCATGTGGATGCAAAGCAGCTCAGGAAGCTTCACGCGCAAGCAAATGTGATTCATGGAGAAGCAGGGAGGTCAGTGTGATCAGAAGACAAGATCTGCAAAATCTTTAAATCAGACCGGTCGGGCTCACCACAAGTCAAACAGTTTTAATCTGTACAACTCAATATCACACAGAATCTCTGCAGGACTCACAGGCAACGATTCAAGACGAGTTCAAACTCGAAGAAGACAAGAAAAACTCCTCATCGCAGCAAAATAACAAACCTCTGTGCTGCTGCTTTCTGTGTCTCCATCTCTGTGAACAACTGCTGATAGCGCTGGAGCTAACTACATGTTAACAAACTGGTTTGGTCCGGTCTGGTCTGTGCCATGAGGGTCATTTCTATTTCAAAACCTTTCAAAACCATATTTAAAGGTACTCTGTGGAGGCTTCACACTGAAACACTGTACTTACTCTCCAGGCCTAACGAATGTGTTCATTTTGTTCCTCAGAAAACATTTGCAACATGCGCATTTGCATTTGCATGGCAGTGTTTTGAATATTTTGGTCAACGGTTGCAAACATTTCATGTTCCAAACAGCAGCCTTCTTTCCACACTAGTACATCAACAAGTCCTGGGTTTATGAAGGCAAATATTTTCCTCTTTCATAGGTGTTAAATGACAATTTACTGATCAAAGGGGTACTTTAGTTTTAAAGTTGGAGACTCGACTCGACTCTACTTTGGTGTTTTGGTTTTCTGTTATCAAAAGTTGTGGATAATACCTGGTGCTTTTCTGATACTAAACAGCAGAGTGAAAACACTGAAGACCACTGATTAAGGCGTAAATAAATTCCTATAACGGCCAATATTCATAGACATAAACACACATGATCCCTCAAATGTGGTTATCAAACAATTGTGACATTTTACAGATAATAAACTTGTCATGAACATGAATATGCTCTGTTTAATAATTGTGTATTTATACTACAGTGTTTTCTTAACAGAGATGTTATTCTCTGGTACAGTTAAAAGAGCTGTGCGTTATAAAAAAAAAAGAAAAAAAGAAATGAAATAAAATAAAATCGGTGTGAAAGGGCAAGATTGGCCAATATTGTTGTCTGGCTCTAAAACCCAAACATATTGCAGCCACTTCACAACTTTAACCGCGTTAAACACATGATTTACACAACATGACTTGCATCACGCAGGCTGTCCAGCACGCCCGTCACTGCCACTCTCCAGCAGTCATATATGTTGTTTTGGGAGTCGCTGGCGATTGACCTTGATCATGTCACCCGGCGTCACTACTCCCGCCTACACTGAGTGGGTACCAGCTGCAGTGGAAAACAAAACTGAGAAAAGTACCAAAAGTCCTGAGTCAAGTTAAGCCACGCTGCACCACTCACTGTACCCTACATTTCCCATAATGCAACCAATAGCATCTTTTCATTAGACCCTCCCTGCCGGGTGCAGTGAATGAGCACGACTCGGGTGGAGTGCCCCCTTTAATTGTTTGAAGTTGATGTTTTCTCATCACTTTGCTGAGTCATTTCCTATCGAAGACATAGTGACTGATGGTATCAGGTTCTGCTCTGTTTTTTTGAACTTTATGAGTTTTTTAATGCTCCACTTAATCTCTCTTGTGTTCTGCTCTGCTATGCCCTCTTTGTTCTCCTCCGTTCTCCTCTAATGGTCTCTGTTCTCTGCTCCAACACAAGTCCAACATCCTGCTGCAGCGTGACCAGAGTGGGGCAAAGTGGAAATGAAACGAGAGCCGAGGGCGAAGAGAACAATGAAGAAAACTGAGGAGGGAAAAGAAGAGAGGACGGAAGCTGGACGGAGTGGGACATCTGGACGGGAACAATAAGAAAATCATCAGGTTGTTTCAGGGCATCACGGCTAACGTGACTCTAATTAACACTGCTAATTGACAGCCAGCAACGTCGGTTTAATTTAAATCCAAGCCCATTATTCTCCTCTGAAAAACGCCCAGAA
Organism: Lutjanus argentimaculatus; assembly: GCA_034769285.1. NCBI lineage: Eukaryota > Metazoa > Chordata > Actinopteri > Lutjaniformes > Lutjanidae > Lutjanus > Lutjanus argentimaculatus. The sequence continues at coordinate 2,993,692 of JAWZSL010000004.1, forward strand.
TTAGCTTCATTACAGTTCATGAAGCTACTTGTTTGATCCCACAGCGGCTACTCGTGCACGAAATCTAACATCCTCCAGTTCTGGGAACTTTTCATTATGTGGTTGTGGATCAGTGGACTCTCTCAATACATCACTGGAGGTGTGATGTACATGAAAGGAGCTGCGGGACGGTAGAGAACATGCTGTACATCATCACACAGAGGATCTACACAAAGAGGCCTCTGTCCGGCCTCCTGGTGGCTCCGCAGGCCTCAGGGTCCCTACAGTAAAATTATTATGCCACGGGTTTGAAGCCGATTCAAAGCCCCTGCACTTCTGACTGTCTCTGTCTCTTTAAGAATAAACAGGGGACATAAACAAGCCGGCATTATGTGGTGGATTCTCACTTAAAGCTCTGTGCGGTAACACCAGCGTACGTAAAGGTTTTCTTTGTTTTGGACCCGCTGGCAGCGACGCTGCAGGACGTACATGTAGGTCGTCCACCGCTTCGGTCCAGACGGAAATATCTCAACGACTATTGGATGGATTACCATGAAAATCTGTACAGACATTCATGAGCCTTTGAGGATGAATCCTACTGACCTTTGTGATCTTTTAACATCTAATCTTGTGCTATCATCAGGTCAGAATGTTTTGCCCCAATACAAACTGTTTTATGTATTAGCAATTATCAAACAACAACAAAGACTAAAGTTAACTGTCGTGTTTAATCTAGGGCTGCAATGTCTATAAAATGTCAGTAAATTGTCAAAAATATCCATCCCAGTTTTTCCACATCCAAGGTGAAGTCTTTAAATGTCTTGTTTTGTCAGAGAACAGCAGGAAATCTCCATATCTGAGAAGCTGAATACTGCATTTTCTGCCATTTTTGCATGAAAAATTATTTTAATCATTAATTCTTTTTTACCTGCCAGATTTTTCGCCCACCATGGCATTTTACTTGCCCCAGACAAGCGGGCTAAACCTTATTGTTCAGCCCTGCATTTCCAAAGCTAATGACATTTTCATCAGGTTCAGCTCTACTTGTGTTAGTGCTAATTAACAAACATTTTGCATGTTAACACGCTAAACTAATATGGAAAACATGCTAAACACTACACCATCTAGCATCAGCATGTTAGCACTGTAATAATGAGGATGTTAGCATGCTGACTTAAGCATTTAGCATCACAGTTCCTAAGTACAGCCTAACAGAGCTGCTGTAGAGTCTGAGACTTGTCCACCACTTTTTAAAGGTCCAGTGCGTAAGATTTACAGGGGTTTATTGGAATAAAACAGACTGTTAGTTCAGGTTTCCTGGCAGAAAGGAAGGATATTCCATAATTACATATTTCTTCCAGCTGCTCAAATTTATAATATATCAGGATAAACCCTGCGACACGCACCGTATTCTTTTCAAGAGGTCCCAACTCTGTGTTTTGGGATTTTATTAAATCATGTGCTTCATTAGCTAACAATGCAAGACATCGTGGCTTGCAAAATGGTTAAGCAACAATCATGTGCAAATTCAGCAAACTAAAGCGCATTGATCAGTTTTTATATTAGAAAGAATTAGAATTTTTAATTTAATATTAAATTTAAAATTCTAATTCTATCGAAATGAGCAAAATAGAATCGAAATAAAAGTCCAGATCGGATTGTCCAAAGAAACAAAAAACATTTCAAAGACGACACAGCGTAGCTTACGAATCACAGATTTTAGCCATCGTGAAACCCCTAATAAGAACTTCTTGTTAAAGGTGTCACCAACTCTGCTGCCCTACAGAACCTTTTTAGCTCATAGTTTACCTGCACAGCAAGAAACAACAGACAGAAAGTGGAACTTTTAGCAGCTAAAGAGCCAGATATCGTTTTCAGGTGTTGGTAAAGACCAAAGCAGAGCTCAAAGGGAGTGAATATTGGATATGCATTCATCATTACATTATTATTAAACTCTTGGTCAATAAAATGTCATAAAATAGTGATGCATGCCTGTCACAGGTTCCTAAAGGCCACACTGACATATTCAAACAACTTGTTTTGTTCGATTAACTGTATAAAAGCCAAAGGATAATGACATTTATCTATTATTCAAGTATAACTAAGCAGTTGTTTCAGCTCTAGTAGATGCAAACATGACTCCATTGCGATGACAGTGTTGCTCTGTAATTACAGGGTGTGTAAAAAGGCTGCTGTTTGCTAACATGTCAGCCATAAGATCTTCATGAGGTGATAATATGTCAATGTTGTGTTTTACACTTCCTCTGCTTCCAAATCAATGAATATTTTTAGCATGAAAAATACTACACTTCTATGCTGCCCATTCACATCAATCCACCAGAGGTCAGACAAAAAGTTAGGGTCTCATATTTTTTCTTCTAGTAGAAACAAAAGATATCTCTGTCTACGTTTATAGACCACCTTTATGCATCAGCATGGATTATTGCTGATCAGGATAAATAAAAAAAATTCAGCCTTCAGTTTGACACATCATTAGAGACTGCAGTGATCAGATTAGTCAGGTTTCCCTCGTCACTAAGTTGCTCAATACTGTTGAGACACGCAGAAGCAGATTGCTATGGAGATGCATGTAAACATTCTTGTCTTGACTGAACTTTAAGGCAAGCGTGGATCTGGTTTACTTTAAGATCAAGTCTCTGTAATGGTCTATAGATGAGGGCCCAGAGCATCGAGGAGGAGGAGGAGGAGGAGGAGGAGGAGGAGGAGAGGAGCCAGCATCTATCAAGACTCAAGATGCTTTCATTTGCCATTTGTCGAGAGAAGGAGCACATGTGCACTGAATTTCCTGCACGTGTTTGTGAGAAAGGACAGAGACGACGGCAGCGAACCACGAGGGGAAAAACTTCAGAACAGCAACAGACATAAAAAGATGACAGATAACAGAAATAACAGCAACACATTGGACAACTTACACTTTCTCTCAGTCACCAAAACAGCGTTTCCACTTTTTCTTCACAATTTAAAAGATTTTTTTAAAAATCTTTCAGAACACAGCTGCATTTAAAAATAAGTATTTTTGGTGCTCTGTTTACTTCATATGTGGCGTATCACAGACATCAGACCGCATCACACCTTCTGTATTATTCTTCCTGAACACACCTCAGATAAAATCACTTGTGTAACAAATCTAACTTCACCAGAGGCCAAACTATCACGAGGAAGACTGTTGACATTGTTGGTTGGAAAGTTGCCTCTCCAAAGACTTCCTCATCTCACGTTCACACACACACCCCTCCTTCACTTCTGATTTTCCTATTTGTTTCCATTTCAACTGGCAAACACCAGCCGACTGATCTGCTGTGTCCCTTTTCATGTGACTTCAATACTGAATGTTGCACCTCTGCCTGTTTGCACACAGAGAGTCAGAGAGTCGACGCCACAGAAACAAGACCGGAGCCTCGCCTAAGAACCGCTCGTACGATATATACGTTACATCATATTTTGAACTTGTTCTCAATTCATGAGTGGCCCAAACGATTATTTTCATTGTTGGTTAATCTTTTGATGATTTTCTTGATTAATCATTTGTTGAGAAAATGGTGAAAAATGACCCCCACAGCCCAAAGATGTTCAGTTTACTGTCATAAAGGAGTAAAGAAAGCAGAAAATAATCACATTTAAGAAGCTGAAATCAGATGACTTTTTTCTTAAAATAATACTCAGAGTGATTAATTTAATAATCTATTAATAATTGATTGATTGTTACAGCTCTGCATAGGAGCTATGTGCTGTAATCCCTATACGTTGTATTACTTTGAAGTAGGGCTGCACAATTAATTGAAATTTTATCGAAATTGCAATATGGTTTTCTGCAAAAAGTGTAATATGTGATAAAGGCAAAATGTGTCAAAAAAAACTTTAAAATTAATGAATGTTGTGAGACTGAGACGTCCTTCTGTCACATCAGATTCTACAGACTTAAAAAAAACATCTTCATTTGGTTCAGATTCCTGCATAAAAATAAATCACACCATATTAATTTTAATGTTTTTCAATCAAAATAAGAACAATATGTAAAAATTATCTTTACCTCTAATAATGCGAATCATATTGCAATTGCAATGTCAGTCAAAATAATCACAATTAGATATTTTTTCAAAAATTGTTCAGCCCTACTTTGAAGCAATTTTGAAAATCCTGTTTGACTCTGTATCTTGATATAAAATATTATTCTAAATTTATTTATACAGCCTAACGATATCACCATTAATTTAATTTAAATACAGTCATGCATACTCGTCCTATCTTCACATGCAGGTTTATGAAATCGCTGTTAAGGGGAACATCCTCCACTGCACCTATTATGGCAATTAAGTGCCATCCACACCCAGGACTATAGCTGTAAAATAAATATATTGATTTAAAAATCTTTCTTACTCAAGTCGATGGCAGAGTCCACACCAGAACTATGAACCTGCAGTCTGAACTCCACCATTCACTTGAGTTAGAATGATTTTAAAACTATATATTTATATTTATGGCTTATAGTTACAGTTTATTTTTTTAAGCCATTTTCATTTCGAAACATTTCTTCTTGCAAAGATTGCAAACACCTTGTATCACTCTCAACTTCCAACCGTGGAGGAGAACTTAGAGGGCACAAAACCTTCAAAAAAAAAAACAAAAAGACCTGAGGCCCTCTGTAGATATGAAAGGCTCGTTGTAAGGCAGCGAAAACACAACGATTATTATTTTCAGGTGATTATACACTAATGAAAACATACGTATGAATATTATGTTCCATTTCTGCCATTTTCTGCCAATAGAATCCCTGAATATTATACACACGGGTCCTTTGATTCCACTGCTGATGCTGTCAAAATTATAGATCTATATATTATAGCTCCTTTCCTTCTGAAAGCAGAACTTCAATCTCCAAACTTAAAGGGATAGTTCACCCAAAAACAAAAAAAATCAGTCATTATCTACTCGCCCTCATGCTGTTTGAGGGTCAGGTTTAGTTTAAAAGTTTAAAAAAAGTCATTTACACCATGTTTTTAGCCTGAATCTTCTCTGCAGATCTTTAGCTTGGAGCCACGTTCTCGTGCACGTGCACACTGTCTGAACTGGGTGTGTGTGGTGTGACGGTGTGCAAATGTCAGGGCTTTAGGAGACTTAGATTACACCAGACGAGCAGTATGGAGGCAATTTATGTTTTTTTCAGTTGTTTTTGTTTGACAACTGGTCACAACTTAATATCATTTGGGAGATTCTGCAGTTTCCTGTGAAACTCCAGCAGTGTTTCATGGACTAAAAAACTAAACCCGACCTTAAATCGGTATGTAGGTGAGCAGATAATGACTGCATTTTCATTTTTGGGTGAACTAACCCTTTAAGTTCTTCACCCTCTTTGATATCATTTTCATGAATGTACACTTTCTGACCTCTGGAGCAGAATGCACAGCCTTATATGGTGTTATTGGGGCATTAATTAGCTAATTTCCAATTCTCATGAATGTGATGTGCACAAGTGGTGTTCATTTACACAGTTAAGTGAAGTTAAGTGAAGGCTAGTGAATGTTCAAATTTACCAGCCACTCAATAGTTTACAACTGCAGTTTTTTTTGGGCTGGTGGGTGAAACACCTGCTGATGGCGGCTTCTAATTCTGTGTCCTACAGAGAAGGTTAAGATGAGAATACGAAAATGGTATTGTGTGAGGCCCAACGTGAACAGATGACTCAGGAAAATGTTTGTTTGTACTCGTGTTCAATGTTGACTAGTGCAAACCATGTTTTTATGCTGGAGTTACTGAAAAGATAAAGAGAACTGAAACCATTAAAAGTTTTAAATCACAGTTTGGCTCACTGCATTGACAATTTTAGAACAAAATGGTCAGAAATGCATCCAAGCAAAGCGGGAAAAACTGTCAGATCACAGTGGTTAGACAGTGTCGTGCATGATAGAAATTACTGCACATTGTCTGCATGGTATGTGTGATGTAAAAGTGCGGAGAGAAGATGAGAAAAGAAGGAGATAATAGAAAAAGAAACAGAAAAGAAGAGAAGAGAACAACCTGTTTGAAACGAGGAAGTTGACAGTTTCCTGAATGTGTTTCTCAAGACTCCCTCCCACTCACCTCTTTCTTCTGGTTTCATAAAAACTGTCAACAATCAAAATCACGAAGACGCTCAGAGCTGAATCATTACCGAGCTCCTCTCGTCTCCTTTTATATCTCATTAATTGTCTTATTTCCATTTTTTGTTCTCAGACTTTATAATCCTCATGTTTAACTTCTCTTTTCATCACATTTATCAGTATTTCTCTCTCTCCCCTCAGCTATTCAAACATATATGTGGTTTTGTGCAGCTACATGTTGAACTTCCTGCCTGCGTGTGTCACAGCGTCTGTGAGACAGTATGTGTGACTGAACTCATTCAAATCAAAGCTTATTTGCATTGCACCTTTTCAGGAAAGAAGCAGCTCTATTGTGAAGGTTTCATGAAGTAAAAAAAAAAGAAAAACATCTGCGCTGTTGATCACATAAGCACCCTCCACTTCAACCAAACTTCATTTAGCGTACAGAGCATTTTAGCCTCAGCAGGAACTGTGTCTGCCCCGTTTGACCGGAGGAGTTAAATCAGGAACTGAATCACGACGTTAAAGTCGCTTTTCTATCATTTTTAATCGAGTATAAGACAACTTCACGGGAGCATATAATAATAATGATAAAAATCTTATTTAGCCTATATCACCCTTTTAAATCTTAAGCACAACATGCTTTCCAAGTTAAAAGATTTACAGAACAAAACCCGTGGAAGGTTCCTCAATGAAATACAAAAGATTAGGAACATTAGAGCACGTAATTAAGCAGCCCTGCGCCCACACATGCTCCAAGGGCAAAATCAAAGACATTAGTTTATATATCAATAAGTAAAATTTAAAATAAAAGTTAATTAAAGGCGATAACCAGATATAGCATATACACACAACACATTCAAGACATGATTTCATATAAGGCAGTTATACTGTATGATGATCTCATTTAGGGCTGATAGATTGTCAATAAAAGAACATTTAAAAGATAATTTAAAACAGCTAAAAGTGCCAAGAAGTGTACATAAAAATACTAAAATAATGATAGTAAGACAAGCACAATTAGAATATGTAATACTGTAAAGTATAAAACAGAATAAAATGTGATATATATGACATAATAATGGAAAGTAAAACATTGTTAAGTGTAGGTCATCTTATATAAGTGAGTCAACGCAGGAACTGAATCAGGATGTAAAAGTCACTTCTTCACAGTTTTATCTGTATTGTCACCACATCTGAAAAACTGTTGGAAATGAGACTTGCCAGCGGAGACGGAACACATCACACCTGTCTGCAGAGTATCTGCTGAGGGTATTTTGCTTTAGCACATTATCGCTTGCTCTCGTCCTCATTAGACTCTCATTTTCTCTCTTTTTTTTGAGACCATTTCATAAGTTGGCTACATAAGTTTGTTGCTAATAACATTAGAAGAAGTTCCAATAAGTCACTGCTAGTTCTTACTTACAGTCTCAATAATGCTGCACAAATAATGCATAGTGTGGTGGCTTGTGTTGGAGAAGTCAGTGTAGTTCAGTACTGTAGGGTCAGGGACAGGTCCGGCCTACAATACTGTTTTTTTGCTGCAAATTTATCTTTTCCCAATTTCATTTTTTCCCCTTTTAAGGCCACAGCACACCCATCAAACATTCTCCACCAAGCACAGACCAACACAGCCTGAAACGAAGATATACTGTATATCGGGTACAATGTTTGTTTTCTGCTATGCACCGATATGAGAACTTTGAAAACAGAAGACATAATGCAGAAAACAACAAGGACAACTCACGAGGGGGACAGAAGGAGCTCCATGGCAGGTGTAAAATGCTACGAAGCTGCTTCTTGTTTTTACAATCTGCCCCCAAAATGACTGACAGTATTAAAATATTAAAAGCAAAAATTCACTATATCGGCCACCATTAATCTGCTAATCTGATGAATTGTTCCCACTAAATCTGGTATTGGTATCAGAAATCCCATATTGGTCAGGCTCTTGTCATGACTGTCTGTCCTTGTTGGCCCGTGTTTGATGAAGTTTGGTCTGTTTTCCCTGCTGTTAAATGGACAATTAGACAAATCCCGACACTTTGGATACAGTACACATGCTCAGCTCACTCATGCCCTGTACTGCCACTTTCAAACACAATAGTACAAGGAGTGTCTCTAAATTACAGCAGAGATCTTCACTCTCCATTCTGAGGTAATTATTTAAGTGAATTGACCTGTTAGTTTGACTGGTTTGTTTGGATTTGTTTGTAGAATAATATTTGAAATGTGTCCCAGGCTTCAGAAAATCATCTCTTTTTCTAGGAAGGCTGCAAAACTGGAGCATGAAAATTACCATTTTATTACAAATTTAAAATTATGTACGCTGCACCAACACAGACAATTTAGTGCTTTGATTTTTCGATTTGACTCTCAAATATTGACATTGGTCGCCGTCCTAAAAGGGTGAAGGAGTCACGCTGTACTAATTATTCAGAAATAACCCTTTTCAGAGGGTTATATGACTACACAGTGTTAATAGATAATTATTACTGACGCATAAAAATGTAACCAGTGTTTTAACGTTGCACCTGGTTGAGTTTAAAGGGATAGTTCACCCAAAAATGAAAATTCTGTCACTATCCACTCACCCTCGTGCTGATTGACAAAAAAAACATAAAACACCTCCACACTGCCCGTCTGGTGTAATTCAAGTCTCCTAAAGCCCCAACATGCCGTTTGCACACCGTCACACTACACACACCCACATTAGACAGTGTGCACGTGAACATGGCTCCAAGCTGAAGGATCTACAGTGAAGATTCAGGTAAAAACATGCTGTAAATAACATTTTTTTAGTCAACTTGGTTGGGACTGATCACCTTTCACTTCCACTGTTTGGGAGATTCTGCAGCACTGTTTTCTTTTGAAACTCCAGCAGTGTTTTGCGGACTAACAAAATAAAACTGACCCTCAATCGACATGATAATTACTGAATTTTCATTTTGGGGTGAACTATCCCTTTAAGCTGATTTAAGCCTGCAGTGTGGGAGTTTTACATATAAATTAATGTCTGTTACATTCCAGCCTTTGCCAAATGAGTCACAAAATGCTGATTACACCTACTGTATCACTGCAGGTTAATCTGTCGGTAAGCGACATTCCCTTGAAGCCGTAACATATTTATTTACACATATTTTGTATGTTAAACTTATTTCTTTTAAGCAGCTACAAACTATAATACTGGGGAGATGGAATTTGACTCTAGAGAAGTGGTTATTCACAACGAATCCATGTTGGACCCATGTTGGAAGTCTCTGCTCCAGACTAAAACAACAGACTTATTTTTTAAGTAGATTTATTGTCCATGGAGTCAGATATGGGATGACAGCCTGCTGTGGTAACTTGTATGGTAACTCTAAATATACTCTGTACAGTTGAAATCACACATGTGATACGAGTGTGTTACATGTTTTGATCTCTATGTGTAATTTGTTATGGAAGCTGTGTGTCATTGAGATGCTGATGTCTTCACTATGCAGTTTGAATGATTTTATCTCCTGTGGAACTACTGAATGGATTCCAGGACAAATTTCCCTCCGGGGACATTAAAGTCGACCTTATCTCATCTTATAACTGTCAAATAAATGCAGTGGAGTAAAATACGACTCAGAATCTACTGCCGTGCTCTGGGGCTAAACTTTGGCACTGCGGTGCTTTGAGCTAAAAGCTAACATCGGCATGCTAACGTGCGTATAGTGACAATGCTAACATGCTGAAGTTTAGCAGGACAGTTTAGCAGCTTAACATTTAACATTAGCTTCAAGCACAAAGTGGAGATGAGGCTGATGGAGATCTTGAGTTTTGGTATTTGAAATTTGTATCTCTTATCTATTTCAAAACCGCGACAAAAAGAAAAGAAAAAAGTTGCAGGCACACAAAATAAGTAAAGTATTTTCTTCCTTTTTGATATCTTCCTGATATTGACCTATTAGAGCTATATCAGTCTATATAGGTATCAGTCTATATGTTATGAGCATGTATGAGTTCTTTTCTTAAACAGACACAAAGCAGCTTTATTGGCAGTGTAAATGTTCTTTTTCTTAATTTAGGTTTAATAAATACATATATTTTGCTCTATTTTTTATTTATAGTTATGTATTAATTAACTTTATCTCAGTATATCATTTTGGACAATAAAATATGTTGCTAAAATGTGAAATATCCTGCCTCCAGTACGATTCTTTGTCACAAGTATTATTGCAAAAAATGGGTGTTTATGTCTATGTTCTAATACGGCACTACCGATATTAGATTTCTGGGGCCAATTCTGAATCGATATTAGAGAATAAAAAAATTCCAATACTGATGTATCAGACAATATTGTTTACATGGAATATTATATGCAGAATATAGACTATACTATACATAAACACACAGAAATGAAGTATCGGTATCTTAATCCAGTCTGGGCCAAAGATGTGGACTGACTGACAGATGTATGTCAAGATAGATGAGTGAAGTAAGTAACACAGAAATAGAAATACTGTACAGAAGTACAGTGTAACACCCAAAAGTCATAATGAGGTAGTACATTACATAAATAAATAAATGCATGTGTGCTTTCCACGTCTCCAGGCACCAAAAAAACAAACAAACCAGGAGACAAAGTTCTTTTGTTCCTGCGGTGTTAACGGGGATTTCTCGTTCCTGCTTTATGTCCTCTACTTATTTTCAGGGACTAATTAAAGTCCCAACAAACAGAAACCGCAGAGACCATGTCTCAGACCTTCCTCCTAGTTTTGATCCTAACCAGGCCGTCTGTCGCCACGCTGGACCTCGAGGCAGGATAAGGTTTATCGCGGGTCGTGATCAGCTGGGCCTCGCGGCTTCTTCTTCTTCTTCTTTAATGGATGTCTTCCTAACAATGTGTCCTGTGTGTTTACTCTTGGCGGCCCGGTGCCATGTATGGACGTATAGCATGAACATCGACAGTGCCTCCATACACAAACAGACCTCCAGCAGATGGGAATGCTGGTGTAAACATCAGGAGAGTGGTACTATTTCACATCACACTGACATCACATGCTGCCACAGTCAACCTTCAAAGGAGGTCAAACCACTTGATCGGTTTATAACAGACACACGAACACACCACACACAGACACACACACACACACGCATACACACACACACACACACACACACACAACGGCGCTGCAAGATATGTGAAAAATAAAAGAGATTTCACTGTCCGTATACTTTTGGACATCGTTGTAGGGCTGCAACTAACGGTTATTTTCACAGGCGATTAATCGGTCGATTATTTTCTCAATGTTGATCAGTGTCTTGTTTTGTCAGCAACCCAAAGATATTCAGTTTACTGTCATAAAAGAGCAAAGAAATCCAAAAATATTCACCTTTAAGAGGCTGGAATCAAAGAATTTTGACTTCTGCCTTCAAAAATTACTCAAACTGAGCAATCGATTATCAAAATTGTAATTTAATAATCGATTAATATGACACAGTTGCTTGTTTTTCAGGTCTCCTCACTGTTCTTTTTTTAAACTGTCAGAGAAAAATCAACCTCTAAGTAACCTGAGCAAATTTTCTATTAAATTCTGGCCGACATACAGGATTAATATCATTGATTATTTCTTACAGTAATGTGTCGTAAGTAAGTATACTTGAAAATGATACAATACTCCATCATATTCTTAATTTTCAAACCTCATCACGCAGCCCAGTGTCATAGCAGTTCTAAAAATAGTCACAAAATAGTCACAGGGTCGGGGTGGACAGTTGGGTTCAAACACAGGACCTTCACACAGGAGACCGAGGTTCCCGTGTGAAACCAAGAGTCAGTGTTGATCGCTTTAAGGAAGTAGTTTTTTTCTTGCACGCTGAGTTATAATTAAAAGTGAAGGTGTAAGAATAGTGAAAAGGAGATTTTTTTTTTTATTCATGTAACAACTGAAAGTGCCACTTCCTCCACAGAGCCTTCAATCGTCCAATAAAGCTGCTCTTTCAATATAAAGCTCCGTTTATGTTGCACTATTTCAAAAATTAAGATTTCTCACTAAACTGGCTGGTTGACGGTGGTTCAGATACATGCTAAATTAAACACTGACCCAACACGGTTAATTCACCATGTATCGTGAGTGTGTGACTGTTTTTTTTTTTCTGGCTTTACCAAAGTAACTACCCGGTTTCCTGCTTCCTGTTTGGTGCTGGATTTTGGCTCATTGTGGCTCAAAAGTTTAAACATAGCAAAGTCTTCTGTTCAGATATTGGGAACATAAAAAGGACACGTTTACTCCCCCAAATCTGACAGTTTTGCTCCGTTCCCATTTAAACCCAGACCACGATCTTTTCCTGAACCTACCCAAGTAGTTTTGATGCCTAAACCGAACTAAACTGTGACCTTCAGGTGAATTTTGAAAGTGTAACTGGACGTTGCATATTTCTAACTGCTAACTTGGCCACGGAATGAGAACAGTGTTACTTTGAGTGTAGTCACACACACACACACACACACAAAAAATTTGTGTTCATGTACACAAATCTATAGATTAAATTTTGTGACAGCAAGAACTGCCATGAGACTGTGTTGAATCTAGGGTTGCAACTAAAAGTTACTTTAATAATCGATTAATCTGTCGATTATTCTCTTGATTAAATGATTAGTTATTTTATCCATAACGTGAGAAAATGTTGAAAAACATCAATCAGTGTTTCCTAAAGCCCAAGACAACGTCCTCAAACGCCATTTTTTGTCCACAACACAAAGATTTTCCTGTCATAGAGGACTAAATTTAGACATTTTTTATTTAAAAGTGACTCAAAACGATTAATCGATTATCAAAATAGTTGGCAAGTTGATTAATAACAGCTCTAGTTGAATCATCTCATTAATCAGTTGAATTATATTTATTTATTATAATGACAAACTGCTAGTAAGTCAACTCTACAAATGAAAACTAAGATTCTTAATATCTGACTGAAGAGCCAGAACAATACTGACAGTTAGCTGCTTGAGCTAATGTTAGCATCACCAACTGACAGGGCAAACTGCTTCACACACCTGAATCACTGGTTTTGAGGTGGTAGGTAACAGTGAATGTATCTATGAACAAATACTGTGTGTGTATCAATGATATATCCTCTTTCTCGGGGCCATAGACCTCCACTGTTGTCCAAAAATATTTAAAAAATCATTAGAGGACCACATCTGGATTTAATCCACCGCTAAAAATAGTCCCCAACATGTGCATTATTTCCTCCTGTTTGTTTGATTAAAATAACTGCAGGGGAACACTGAGATAGGAACTTACTGAACCTTAAAAAAAACAAGATATTTCTTTGTGAACCATTTATGTGAATATTTATTTCTTCAGAGGGAGCCAGAAGACTTAATAAACAGGGTTACATGGTTCATCGCTCAGCCCTACACACACACACACACACACAGCAAGGTTGACACATCTGGTAGATAATAAACATCTGACTGTCACCAAAAATGAGCAACAAAAGAGCTGTTGTGAGTAGTTCAAAGGGTCATCACCAGGGCTGCTGTCAGCGCTCCGAGCAAAGTAAGTAAGGGAGATTTCGGATCTTCCCGCAGTGAAGCAAACAGAATCTTCTAAATAAAATAGAAGCAGTCACTTCCTGCGCGTCCTTTGAGTTTCTTGACAACCGTTCATCCAAGACACTTCGCACTGGGCGGAAATATGACTATTGATTATTCTTTAAAAAAAAACCCAACAGATTAATCGATTATCAAAATAGTTGGCGTTTAATTTGATAATCCATTCATAACTGATGAATCGCTCAGAGTGTAATATTACTGCACAGCGGTTGTTGAATCATTTACTCGTTCAGCCTGATCTACATTTCATTTTGAACCGACGAAAGCGGCGTTACGTGACCTCTGTCATGCATGAGTGTTGAGTGCAGCGTCCCAGGAAAGGACTCACGAGCCAACCACAAAAGTGCTGCTTTTACTTTCACAATTGAATATTAATTTTCTCAATCAAACGTCTGTTTTTTTTTCCCCGCTCTGACCCAAATCTGACTCTGACTCAGGGGATGATGAAGACACGGCCGGGTTCAGCGGGGACGGAGGAGGCATGAAGTGGTGGAGTTTGTAGTGAGTAAATTTATAAGTATACATCAGCCATCGTGATGACAAGTCTGCGAGTCTGCGAGTCTGGAGGAGTCTGGAGCGACAGAACGAGTTCAGCTCTCCGTTGTTGAGAAGGGAAGTTTTGTTGCAAGAACCTAGCAACTGACGTGGAGTTTTTATGACTGGTTCATGGAATTAATTGGGCAATTTTTGTAATAAATGAGCAAGCACAAGCCCAAACATACCAAACCCAATGCAGAAAAGTGTACATAAAACTTCAATGATATTTATAATATGGATTAAAGCTAAATTGTCTAACTTTTTAGATGTTTACTATTATGTGCATGAGACCCTAAATTACATGGTTAGAAGGCTTTTGTTTCCAAAGGCTGCTAAATGAACAAACATGAGGGGATGCTGAAACTCACAGACTCCTAAATACATTTATAACCTTGTTGAGTCTTTGAGCATGTGTCTGTACTGTAGGAAAAGAAATAAAAAGAAGTTCCTCCACCCCAAAAATAATATCATAAATAGGGCTGCAGCCTACGGTTAGTTTTATGGTTGATCGTTTTCTCTGCAAACCGATTATTAGTTGTTTGTCTTAAAATGTCAGAAAAGGGTGAAAAAATGTCACTTAATGTTTCCAAAAGTCTTAAATGACGTCCTCAAATGTCTTGTTTTACTCACAACCCAAAGATACTCAGTTTCCTGACATTTGAGAAGCTAAAATCATTTTACTTTTTTTTTCTTAAAAAATTACTCGAAGTGATTCATCGCTTACCAGAATAGTTGGCGATTCATTTAATAATCAATTTGTAATCGATTAACCATTGCAGCTCTAATTATAAATGTGCAACGACTGGTTGACTAGTAAAATCTTTAGTTGGGGGCAGCCCTGCCACGTGCAAAAAAGTTGGATGCACCCCAGATTCAAGCCCCCCTCCAAGGACGTCCTGACGCTCACATCATCCATGTAGCTGTAAACTCAACATCTCATCGACCCAGGTTGGACGTCGCTCTTGGAAAGTCCCAAACCGATCGGCAGGATCGGACACCTGTTTGAGGGGGTCGTCCACGATTATCTCCACAATCGTTTCTCATGTGTGTTTCTCTGCCTCCGCTGCTCTGAAACGTCTTGTTCTCCGCCTGGCTGTGGTGAGATTAATCAAAACTGGTGCTACCCACACTGCAGCGTTATCAGTGCTTGACATTATCATGGGCATACATTGTACTCTCCAATACTGTGGCTGTTGAGCCGCACAAAACCATAAAACAACACAGAGCGAAGACGAAAGACAACTTGAGATACGTCGTGGGTGTACTCAGTTTCAAAATCAACACATACGATCGTCAGCAGCAGTAATAGCTGAATAAAACCTGTGATAAATGCCCTTTTTATCCAATAAAAACCAAATCTGGACTCAGGAAACTTCCAAACCAAAACCTGCACTTGTGTTGTTAAGTTTTAAAACATATCTATCAATGAATTTTATGATTTATTTTGTCATTTTTGAAGGTGGTTGGTTGTAGTTCTGATTTCAGGTGCAGTATTTGCTCATAATGAGCTTCTTTTATCACTGATTGATCGAGGCGGATGATAAGAGTTGAAGTTTGTAGTATTTGTAACCGTCTCCACTGCTTCCTACGTTGGTCTAACTTCTGTTTTTAATTTTCTGTTTTCACTTTTTCTTTTTCTCTCCGTTTGACCCAAAGATATTCTCAGGACCCTCAGCTGCTTCATCATGTTACAAACTGCTGATCAGAAACTGACACTTAGACGCTGCCATCAACGACGAGCTGCAAAAATCTGTCCTAACTTGACTCCTCTCATACCAAGTGGATCATTCATCTAGTTCAGAAAAGTCAAGCACATGATAACTGAATGCATGCAGGCTGGATTTTTTTTAAAAAAAACAAAACACTGATCTTGCTCAAGTGGTACCACAGAGGAAACTGTGGCTGGTGCAGAAAGAGGAAGCAGACTGGTGTTTTTGCTGTTTCAACCAGCAGTATGGTTAGTTTCATTTTAACAAGTGAGGGCTCAGACTTTATGATACCAGAAGAATTCAGATATATAGTCAGGAGAGGGCGGTGGAGTGAAAGCGCGGGAACAAGAGGAGGGGAAAAAAAGACGGCGTTTGGAAGGGGAGGGTGAGGCGAAAGACGAAGAAGAAGAGTCAAGAGTTTCTGATAACAACAAGCATGGCAACTCTGGAGGAGGCTGCAATAGGGTGCCTCTTGAGAAAGAGGCAAAAGCGGCGGCAGCACGGCAGATGGTGTTTTTTTGTGCGGCCATTACATATATCGCAACATGTGAACTTCTTTGTCATTTCCTGTGGTTGTGTCTCGCTTGACCACACTGCTCCCACGAATACTTGTCGGGGTGGGAGAAAAAAACGATCCTCTCAAGTATTATGATTCTTGTTTTTACGATTCCTGAATCTTCTGATTGCTGAGTCCATTTTTATATATATAAATAAGTAGCACTTAGTATGTTAGCGCGGCACAGTAAGAAGGTCCTGGTTTGAATCCCCCAGCCGGCTCAGGGGGGTTGGGGAGTTTGTGGTTAGGGCAGGGCCTTTCTGTCCAGAGTTTGCATGTTCTCCTCGTATCCACACGGGTTCTCTCCGGGTACTCAAGCTTCCTCCCACAGTCCAAAGACATGCAGCATAAAGGTTAATTATAACTCTAAATTGCCCGTAGGTGTGAACGTGAGCGTGAATGGTCGTCTGTCTCTATGTGTCAGCGAAGAACTGGCGACTTGTGCAGGGTGTAACCCGCCTCTCACCCAACGTCAGCTGGGATAGGCTCCAGCCCCCCGCGACTCATCAAGGATAAGCGGTTACAGACAATGGATGGATGGATGGATAGCACGTTAGCTTGATGCTATCACATTCGTCACACACGGTCGTGCAGTTATTCTCTTGTTATCCAAACCGAAGTTTTTCACTAATGACTGTATATTTCATCAGTTTGAAGACATTTTGAGTTTAAAAAAATAATTACACCTCATAATTATGATGCCATTATCATGTTTGCCTGAATTTCAAATTCTAATATATTTGTAAATTTGCACATCATTAATTTAATGATGTATTATTGCCTACTTCCCCTTGACCCCTCCTCCCGGAGCAGTCATTTTCATACAAAGCGGCAGTCGCTCCTCGAGCAACGCGGCATTAACAACACCTCGTTTTCCCGTTTCTTGGCTTTAGCAGGTCCCTTAATTCCACCGCTGATGCTGTTAAAATAAACTTTCCATTATGGATCTCTGAAAGCAAACTTCAAACTCCAAACTTGTTTTTCTTTTCACTCTTGATGCCATTTTCATGAATGAACACCTCCTGAGTTATGTTGTTGTCATGTTGTATGGTATTATTGGGACGACTCAGTAATGAGACTCACGCACGTGCACTGAAATACATACAGATGGATCATTCACAGGTATCTGAAGTTGAATCAGACATGGCATGTTCGTACGAGCCCTTTGTACGAGAAAAAAATGAGAGAATTTTAAGATAAGAATGCCATAGTTATCAAACAGTTAAGACAGGATCTGCAGGTTAGTAAGTTTCTGTAATCTGGCCCCTGAGTCAGTGCTGAGAGCATGGACGTGTAGCATATGGATGAATGGATGTCTATTTTTGTAGAGTATGATTAGACCACCACTGCTACACAGAGGAAATGAAAAATCAACATTGATCATATAAACTAAGTGAAACGTTATACATCTATAAATACTGCAATATTACATTATGATTCGATCATGTTTCAGTATATCCAAAAATAGCCAACTAATCTGACTTGAGTGCTTAAGTACACGGTGTGTTGTGTACGTGTTTTGTTTAACTGAAGTGTTTTGAGCCTCGGGGCCCACCGTACCCACATCCCACAGATCAAATCACGACCTCCACTGCTGATTTGCTCTTTAAATAAGAGCTACACAGAGTCGTCCTGTGTAGTAAATTATACACTCCTCCTACAGATAAGAAGATGAGTCAGCTGCTGCCACTTAAAGGGAAAATTCACCTTAAAATATAATTCACATGTCATTCCGATAACGCTGCGCAGCTCAGTTTACATTAGTGAATTCCACGCTGGTCTCTTCAAACAGTGGGACAACACTTTACTGATGATCTGTTCACATTCACGGGCAAACGTGAAGACAGGAACATATTGTTCTTGTTTATTAAATCTACTCAACGTATATGCTGAGGAGCACAGAGCACAAAACATCTGTGATCAAATGAATTTTTGCTTTTAATCAGTGGTGGAAAGAGCACTGAACATCTGTACTCAAGCACAAGTACTGTTACATTTCTAAAATATTTATCAATTACAAGTGAAAGTATTGGTTTTAGAAATATACTTGTACTCAGAGTATTAGTTACATTTAACTGTTGATGTCACAGTCACCTCTTCAAACTAGGGTTGCAAATTTTGTGTATTTTCCTTAACAAATAGTTGAAAACGCGAACAATCAATTAATCATTAATAATTTAAAAGATACAAAATAACTTTTTTCCCCTCATTTTCTTTTTTTTTCAGTTTTCTTTCTCATTTTAAGTCCAAGTTTAACTTTTCCTTATTGAACAAATGTCTCTGTCAGACACAACAATGTCATATGATTGATTTGATTGAATATCTATGAATGTGTTTTAATTTATTAAATTCTTCACGGCAATGAATCGATTAATGATTAATCATTAACATGCTTACTCCAAACCTGCGCTGCTGCAGCACCTTGTTTTGTTTTTCATTGGTCCATTTGTGATCAGATCACCTGATTGGCTGCTAAAATGCAGACAAAAGGTTTGGCTCTTAATTCAAATTGTCCTCAGTACTAAACTATGATTTTAAAAGTAGATTACGTCTTGTAATGCATACGAGTAAAAGTACAGACAGAGAAAATCTACTCATCAAATAAAAAGTGCCCCCACAAAAAAACTACTTATTACATAATTGAGTATTTGTAATTAGTTATTTCCACCTTCGCTTTTAATTTAGCCAAAGAAAAAATATTAATCTGTGATGTGTGACAGTCAACAGTTATTTACACACACTGTTAAGTGTGTTAGTCAGACTGAAATATGTCTGAGCTGTTAGCATGACTGTAGACACTTTAGCCACTTTTATACAGCCTGTTCAAGGCAGGAATGTTGCGCTGTTATTCTGTCTCGCTGCTCAGTGTAAAACGTTCAAATATGCAATAGCAGGGCACTGTTGTTCCGCCTTTAAGAGGTAATAACAAAGCTGGATCGAAGTCTGTGCAAAATAGGGGTGTAACAGAAGTTAGCAGCTAACTCAGAGGAGTCCGAAAATGTCTGCAAATTTGGGAGACGAGGTCCGGCAGCTCTTTACCCTCCGAGCAGACGGATGAGATCAACCCCATACAGCACCAGCAGTAAAGTGCTGTCACTGAACACTGTCCTGCTTCAGACAACTGAGGCAGGGGAGTTTCTTATGATTCTATTCTTTTTTACTGATTTCTTGAACTTCAAAGGCCAGTTTACTGCAGATAAATAAAAACGCTATGGAGGAATTTATCTCTTCCAACCACAAAACAGCAAGCATGCCACTTCCAGAGGGCCATTTCCCAACTCACAGCCAAAAAAGGACTGTCACAGGATTTCAGAGGGTTCTGCTTTTTTCCTCCTCTGGACCTTAACATGAAGATCTTGATGATATGGAGGTCTGCTGATGGCCAGGAGATTTGTTTAGCTGTGGGTGTTTCAAAGGCCTCAGACTCACTCGACACATAGCAGACTGTGAGCGAGATACAAGCCCTCTCCCCTGCAGGACCGGGGAAAAGATGCCTGACCTTATCTTACCTGTGGTTTGTCGCAGCTCTTCACACAAACTTATGTGGGGGAACTGCAGCAGCTGCTTCCATTTCTTGCTTTTTCCTTTTCTGTTCCCGCCGCCTCCTGTAAAACAAACAGTTTGGGTTTAAAACTCAAGTCCAAGGAGGATGTTTGCTTTGGTGACCAAAACACAGCTCTCTGAAAAGATGTCTGGTGGTTCACGCTCCAACTCCACAACACCACAGTAAAGCTGATAAGCTGATCTTTAATTTGAATATGTAAGAAGTGGTATTAATAGTCCAGGTGATGAAGCCTGTTGGCCAGTGACACAACCATGGAAAGATCATAAAGTCCTCTGTGTGGCTTTTGTTCTGTTACTTGGTTGGCATTAGTGTTGTCACTGTAACTTTATACTCGAGCTGCAGCAATTAATCGATAAAATCGACTACTTTGATAATCGATTAATTGGTTTGGGTAACTTTTTAAGAAAATAGTCAAAATCCTCTGATACCAGCTCATTAAATGGGAATATTTTCTGGTTTCTTTACTCCTCTATGACAGTAAACTGAATGTCTTTGGGTTGTGAGCAAAACAAGACATTGGCGGACGTCATCTTGGGCTTTGTGAAACACTGATCAGCATTTTTCACCATTTTCTGGCATCTTATAGACCAACTAGTTATCGATTAATTGAGGAAATAATCAACAGATTAATCGCTGATGAATATAATCGTTAGTTGCAGCCCTAGTAGAGATACTGACCTCTGGTTGTGTGTGCTGCACACGACAATACATCATCTCGATACAGCATCAGTTAAATAGAAAGAGGAGCGTCTGTATTTGTATCTGTATCCATGGTATACCGTAATACCTTTTTATAAGCCTAATGTTGGCTAAAGTTACAGTGGTAGTGTGCCTTTTTTACTGGCCATTCTGTCTGACAACGTAGAGCCATCGTAGTTTAGAAGTGGCAAGCAGCTAGTGCTAGTAGCCGTAAGCTCTTTAGCTAGTAACTATTGTAAAAAGCACCAAAACTGTGGGGAAGACTGGTCAGAGTGGAGAGACAGAGCTGCCGCTCGCTAAAGGTCATCGCTAACGGTCATCGCTAACGACCTCTGGAAGAGAGAGCTGGGGGGCAGAGCTTCTGGAGGAGTAAACACTGCAAAAGAAACTGAGTTTCTTGAGTGCGGAGTTCGATCAGACGCTGAATTGAACACAAACGTGCGCCCTCGGTGCCTGACGATGCTCGTTAACGTTAGCTGTACACAAGGCAAAAAATATGCTGCTTTCTGCGTGAACACACCAGTTTTGAACGTTGTGAAATTCTAATACGAAACCATTTTTAACAAAAAAAAGTCAAAAAAGTACCAAAATTTCATTTCATTTCAGGCTAAACAAAGTATTTGAAATTATTGTTAAATAAAGTAAAAACAATGAATATACATAATTGCATGGCTTTGTTAAGTACTCAATTCTGATTGGTCAATTAGAGCATTCTGTTTCAGTCTGTTATTTCTGTGTAACAGACTGTTGCTATGGACACAGGAGGCACAATAAAAACATTATTAAGTCACTAAATCATTTTAAAATTAATATTTTGCGTCAAATTATTGATTTTTTTTAGCACAAAACCATGTAATAAGCACAATAATGTCCAGTGAGCAGGTCATTATTGTGAAATAAAGCCATAATATCGTTTTAAAATTAATATTTTGTGTCACATAATTGTGTGCCAAATATATCTCATCAGGATTTATTTCACAATAAAATGGAAATACTCAAGTAAAGTACCTTAAACTGTACTGTACTTCAGTGCAGTACTTGAATACTTAGTTACTTGGGGACAACAACCTGTTCACACACTCACATTAGAAGGACTCAGCAACAACCTGGGGGGGATTGAGGTCCCCACAAGGTTAATTACCAGCTTTAGGGTAAAGACTTAGTTTAAAGTCACGGTGTCCCTCTGGGCAATCAACAAAATGTCCTCACAAGTATAGCAGCAGATGTTTGTGTGTCTGGGTGCAGCCGTACACAGATTCTTGAGAAACTGAACACAAAGAGCGAACGTCACTCGCGCAATCAGAACAAAGCACAAAGAGAAATCAGAGGAAGTTCCTGTCCTCTCTGCGTTAGTGCTTCAGCTGCTTTCAAAAGCTCGTACAGCCGGTGATGCACTCCACAGTGATGCAGCCTCATTCACTGCACCGCAGCAACGAGAACAAGAGCCAACACGATGCTCACTCCTATCACATTAAAATCACATGCAAGTTACAAGTCCCTGCAAGTTGATTCTCTCCTTGTGAAATAAAAAGACATCATTAGGTGCCTGAACATTTTTCATAAAACAGTTGCGTCATTCATTAAGAAAAAATGATAAATATTCTCAGGTTTCTGCATCTCAAATGTGCAGATTTGCTGCTTTTCTCTTGTTTTGTGTCATTGTGAACTAAATATCTTTGGGTTTTGGGCTGTTGGTCTGACAAAACAAGACATTTGGAGACATCACGAGGGGCCTGGGTGACATCTTTCGCCATCTTCTGACATTTTGTAGACTAAAGGCCTTCAGGATCACAGACAAATTGTGTGGAATTGCGAATGTTTGTTCGCATCAAGCGTGACACGATTTTGCAAAAATAATTATTAAGCTTCTAAAAATAAACCGCACTGTGGAAAAAAAGATGTAATCAACATCAAGTGAAGATGACCTGACACACCATCGTCTTACTGAAGCTCTCTGTCTATTCCTCTTCACACGCTGTCTTTGAAATCTCTGCAGTTTATTCCCCCCTTGTTATCATATAAAAAGGAGTTCAGAGACACGTGTAAAACAAGCAGCCCGTCACGTTGGATGTTTTGGATGTGATGTTTTCAACCACATGCAGTTTGATTGGTCAGATGTGTTCATGTCGGAAGCTGAACTTTAGAAAAATCCAAAAATAAAAGCTGCAGGTTCAAAAATATTAACAATATAATGCAGCCGATCACTGTTTTTTTTTTAAGAACTTTAAGGACTGCCCACAAGTAAAACGCCACGTTGGGCAACTCAACTGCCTGATTGGGCAACTGACAAGAAATCTAAGGAGTGAACCGTCTCATCTCAGTTGATCGGGCACTCGGTGGGTAAAGCCAAAGCACACCAAGTTCACGAAAAAATGTGGCTGGAGTGCTGACAACCCGTCCTCTGAGTTCTTGCCAGTGCTTGTACGAAACATGAACTCTGAGGCAAGTCAGGTAATTGCAACACTGATTACCACAGCGCTGTTAAAAAAAAAAAAAACGTGCAGCCGTACACTGCAAGCTTCAGTGCAATTCCTCTTTGACCAAAGGGGATTAACAACACTGACACGGATTGTTGAAGCAGTTACTTGATAACCACTAATAAATAAACAAGTAAGAATTAACATAAGTAGATTTTTTACCTATTTGCTTGACCAGGCAAGTGAAAAAAAATGGTTTCAGACATCGCAGGGACGCAATAAAGTCAGAAAATCTGGATTAATTTATAATAAAACAACTACAAAATAATAAATTCTAACCAATTAGAAACTATATAAATGTTTGTGCTTGAAATATCAACATTTCATTGATTGAAATATCATATTTTTCTCTTATCAATCAATCTTTTAGTATATATAATGTGATAAAATGGTGAAAACTGCTAATCACATTTCCCCACAGTCAAAGCTGACATCTTTAAATATCTTGTTTTTTCCTGCCTGCAGTTCAAAACTCAAATACATTCAGTTTACAGTGATATAAAAGCAACAAATCCTCACATTGGGCCAGCTGAGGCCAGCAAATGTTTGGCCCCGATAAATGACTTCAGCGATTCATCAATTCAACACCTATGCTCTGGTTGGCCGCTTGTTTCTCTGACTGGGGGAAAACAGCCGTCAATGAGCTCAGCTCACTCAGCGCGCTAAAGTCACTGACCAGATCTGAGATGCGGGCTGCGATTCAGCGATGTGGAGTGAGGCTGTATGAAGCCTGAGAGGCAAAAACCACAAAGAGCCGTGTGCTTCTCGTAAAGAGCACACAGTAATGACTGCTGACCCATTTTTATCAACTCAGAGCTTCTTTCATCTGGATTTGAGCAGCCAGACAGTCAGAAGTCACAGTTAAGACAGGTTTCAGAGAGTGACAAGACATGTCAGTATTATCAAAATGAGCTTTAATTTCAGCAATCAAAATCAAAGGCAAAATTTCACTGCAACAAAAAAGTTGAGAAAACTCATAATTTCAAGAACTGTCTTCATCAAATCTGAAGTTTTAAGTCAAACAACTCAAACAAGTTTTGCTATAATCTTTTGTTGAAACTCCAAAAAGTCTGTACTACAATAATTGTTCACCGTGAGCTGTGCAACTGAAACTGCAACTAAAAATAAATTATTAGCCATTATTCGCTTTAAAGGGACAGTTCACCCCAAAATCAAAAATATATATTTCCTCCCTGGCCTGTAGTGTTGTTTATCCATCTGGATTGTTTTGGTGTGACTTGCAGAGTTTTGGAGATATCGGTCATAGAGATGTCTGCCTTCTCTCCAATGTAATGGAACTACACTGCACACCTGTGGTGTTCAAAGCATCAAAAATACATTTGAAAAAAATCCAAACCAGCATCTCTTTCCAAAAATCATGACCTGGTTACTGAAGATAATCCACAGACCTTGTTGTGAGCAGCTCGATTTAGAAACTACTTTGTTTCTAGTAGAAAATAAAGTAGTTTTGGTAGATTCTACTGCAGAAAGAAAGTAGTTCTTACATGAAACTGCTCTCAACAAGGTCTGTGGATTATCTAAAGTAGTAAAAATATGTATTTTGGATTTTGGGGCCAACTGTCCCTTCAATGAATTTACACAACAATTTTTGAAATAAATATTATTTTGTTTCTAAAACTCAAAGATTCAAGTTTTTGTTTTAATTAAACAAAAGATTACAGGTTGAAAAACTTTTGTTTTGAATTTTGAAGTTTGAATTTGACACAAAAATTACAATGTTTTTTATCTCCACCCCTGCCTACTTGTGGCGTCCTGCACATCTTCACAAATCAAGACTCAGTAGTCTAAAAATGGCAGAACTGTCAGTGCTAACATATTATATATATATATATATATATATATATATATATACATATATATATATATATACTGTATGTTTCAGTCAAAAAAATCAATCAAAAGTCAATTCGAATCGTGGATTTGGGGAATTGTGACACCCCCAGTGCCTGAATTAAACTGGAAGTTTTGTTGTTGTTGTTATTGTTATTATTATATTTTACCTTTTATCATTCAATACACACGTACTATAAAAGACCCCCTCAAAAAATGACAATGTCAAGATCACTGTTAGATTTATTCAGAACATTTATATGTGCCAGGTAAAGTTTTGCACATCATTATTTTTTATTTATTAATTTATTTATGCTTTCACTTATGTTTTGTTTGTTTTTTTGTTTTTGTCTGTCCTTGTCTGTCTCTATTATTGTTGTATCTGTAAAGTCACTGTTGTATTGCTTTTGCACCAATTAAAAAAATGTAAAAAATAAAATGGAAGTGTAAAAGTTAGGAAGGTCTGTAAACATCTCGCTGTGCGTCCGTCAGAGTTCATCCGAAGGCAGGACAGTTGTCGAAGATTAAACGTGACCGCGCTATGACGTCTCTGGTGTGTGATTGGCCTTAGTAATTTTCCAGGATCAAACTATGTGTCAGAGCAGCTGATGTATTTACTGATAACAGAGTTGTTGTGAATACAGCCGCAGACTCGCTGCGTCGTCTGACGGGGAGAAAGTCGATGTCACACGTCAGGATTTGCTATTCAAATACGACCAGGCAGCTGCTACTCAGACATGCCCGAGTAAAAAATGGATTATTGTCCTGGATACAATGCAAACAAGATGTTTTGTTTGTGTCCGGGAAACAGATGATAACATCAGCCACAGAATTACCAATAAGCTGATTGATAACAGAGAAAACGAGATCCCTGATGTCCGTTCTGTGCATTAGTGGAAATGTGAATCAAGACAAACAGCACGAGAACAGTACGGGCTGTCAGTGAGGCAGGAAGGCACTGAAACACTGATTCTCCACAAAATGATAATAAACACATAATTAGACAGAAAGCAGCTCAATTAGCTTTTAGTCGAGGAGGAAGAAACCATCCCACACATTACATCGCAGAAGGAAAGGAGAAGCTTTGTCACAGTGAAGCTGAGGATTTAACCAGCAGTCTGTGACATGATAAAGTCTCTGAGACACTGAAGTTCAGCCTGACGTGAGAACAGAACAACACTTTTTCTTGTCTTTAACATGTCCTCTTTTCTAAGTGTGTCTCTTCATGTCTATCAGCACTTAAAGATGCCCTGTGGTGTTTACTTGTAAACAAACAAACTTATGTGTACATTCAGTGTTACTCAATAAAGCACATGGTGTGTTTCCTCGAGCCCTGTGAAATATGTCGAATGTTGAGCCAAAGCGACTATTTCCATTATCGATAAATCTGCCAATTATCTTCTAGGTCAAAGCTACTTAAGGAGCTTTAAGCTAGTTATGAAACCATCTCATTTTATTACTGATGACCTTCATAAGTTAACAAAAGCATCCACAAGACGACCGTTTCTGTATAGTTATTCTTAATGGCGGGATTCTCATTGAAGGGCAAAGTTACAGTGAGTTGTATTTAGGCCATTTAAAAAGAAGCAGGAGATTTTTATCTAGACTTATATAGTTTTATTGCCCGATTGCCCGGGGCAAGATAGTAAATCTAGCAACTCACTTGCAAAAAAAAAAAAAAAAAAGAAAAAAAAAGTTGCAAAAATGTTTGTGAATGCCGTCAATATAGTTCCAGAAGCATCGGCAGGTCAAGCCATAAAAAAACTTGGAAATCAGAATCGGCTAAGAAAACTGGAATCTGTGCATCTCTATTGAACATGAAATTAACTTTAGTATTTGTTGTTACTTGATAACCGCTAATAAATAAAACAACTTTTACGGAGCCGAGCAAGAATTGGCTTCAGGCAAGTAGATTTCTGACCCATTTTCCCGACTGCAAGTGAAAAACAACATGAACGTTTAACCCTGTTAGATAACTTTATTTTTTATGTTATATCTTTTGTTTATTATGATGGAAACACTACTGATTTGTCCACAGGGGTTTCCAAAATCAACAAAATATGAAAGTCCCTTGTGGTAGCTTTAATCAATTTGTGGTTTGGTCTGTAAAAAAATCATAAAATTGTAAGGCTCACCCCCGAAAGTCGAAGATTCGATCAATTGAGATTCTTCAAGTTGAGCAGTCTTTTTTTTTTTTCCTTTTTTGTCAGACAGTGCACAGAAGTAGCTGCAGAGTGAGTGCTCCTCACTTTCATACTGCCCAAGATTTTTCCTTTAATATCTTAAAACATGATAAACATTGTCAAACGGTTTAGGCACCAAAACTGCTTGGTTAGGTTTAGGAAAAGATCATGGTTCCAACATTATTCTGCATCTCCAATAGTCCAAAAAATGTCCCGTCCGACCAAAAGACTATTTGTCAGACAGCCTGTTGTCCTGAAAAACCTGGAGTTTTTTGCCCTTAATTTAGTATTTTACTGTATTCTGACATGCATGTTTGTTTAGGTTTAGGCACTAAATTTACTTGGTTAGGTTTGGGAAAAGATCATAGTTTGGGCTAAAATAAGTATGTTACATTACATCACTTACATACAGGTAAGTAAGTTTGGAGCGATTGGTGTTTGTTTTCGGAATAACAGCTTGTTGGACAAGTGAGATTTGTGTCCAATGGGACATTTTTCAAACAACTGGGATTTCGGGATAATGGGCTGTCAGAACAATGGCATGACGAAGGTCCAGAACAATCAGATTAATAAAAGATTTTAAATCGAAGCAAACTAGCACCAATAATCCACATAAATGATGATTATTTAGGTGGATCATTTAGAAACAGGAGCTGCAGGACATCCTGACCAGTGCTGCCAAATTAGCAACACAAATGAGCTGTGAATGTGTACCTAACAACCAATCACTGATCACCATTGTTTGTTAGGATTTATCTTCACAATTTAAGTCGTATTTTATACACAGATAGTGATTTTGTTCCAGGGGCCTGGATGATGACACAGATGTTACATGTGAATGAGATGAAAGCAACTTGAAAAATAATAACAGCTGGTCAGTTTAACTTGACTTTTTTTTTTTAGCTTTCATTTTATGAAAATCTTGCATGTATGTTAAACATTACGTAATCGTGTTCAGTTCTGGAGTCAGTGGTCTAAAGCCCGCAACATGTTAATGTGACATGACGTCTGCGGTTTAAACCCAGTCTGGGTGATCTACAGTATCACATGTCCCCCTTTTTTTTCTCACAAAATCTTCAGGAAGCAGAGACAGAAAAATTAAATGCTCTATAAATAGTATTTTTCCATCCTGAGGCTTAATAAGGCACATCAGCTGATATACAAATGTTAGAGCGTGAAAAATTGCCAGGCAGAAGCTTATGATCTTCACTATTTATGTTACATCGTTAAGTCATATGTTCCCACGGCCCAAAGCGACATCTCCAACAGTAGATAAAAAAATGTTTACGTTTAAATGATATGAAAAAGAGACTTTACATTCTAGAAACTGGAACCAGAGACCTTTGGAAAAATAAATAAATAAATAAATAAT
This sequence comes from Lutjanus argentimaculatus, assembly GCA_034769285.1. NCBI lineage: Eukaryota > Metazoa > Chordata > Actinopteri > Lutjaniformes > Lutjanidae > Lutjanus > Lutjanus argentimaculatus. The sequence goes on from JAWZSL010000004.1 coordinate 3,022,309, forward strand.
GGAAATAATTCGGGCTGCGACTAACAACTGCAGTGTTGATCCCAAAGTCGAAAGTTACGTCCCCAACCCAAAGATATTCAGTTTACTGAAAGAAATCAGAAAGGAATCACATTTGAGAGGCTTAAATCGAAGTTTTCCTAAAAACATGTCTCAAAACGATTAATAAATTATCAGTAGTTGGTGATTAATTTAATAGTTGACAAGTAAGCAATTAATTGACTAATTGTTACAGCTCTAGAAGTAACTTTTTATCATTTAATTTTCTGTTCAAACAATCAATTCTGACAAACAGCTTCCGCGCTACATCCCACCACAACAAAATATGTAATAATATAATAAGTCATGACAAAATATTCACCATATGTGGAAACTGGTCTCGACTGACATCAAGAAGTTAGCTAATATGTATTTCATGTAACATCTGAAGATTTGTCAAAGCATTTGATTTGATTTTTTTTTTTATTTTTAGGATTTGTTTATTGCATTGCAGAGATATCCACTGAAGTTAGCATGCTAACCAGCTAGCCCCAGCCTGTCCTGTCTCGTTATACCACACTGTACCTCCAAAGCCGACAGTGAGTCCCTGCTCTGCTCTCAGTCCAACGTGACATGATAAATTCAAATTTCCATTTAATCAGCAGCAAAACTGGTCGCTAGGAACACCACCAATCAAAAACTGTCAAGTGACACAAGTCGGCATTGAATGTCTGATCAGATTTATTATCTTGTTTGTTTTCTTTGATCAGAAAGTAATTGAAATCACAGTTTCTCATTTTAGACTATTTTATTTAGGCCATGCTGTTGTACAGTTATGTGTGTTTGGACAAAAGCAGACAGAATTCATAACACATTCTTCCTCTTACAAATTAAAGGTTTAATTCGTGTATTGTATGAATTCACTTCAATATACTGGGCGGTTGTGCAGCCAGTAACTGATATTGCGTTAGATGCACCCAGCCCCCTCAACAAGATGGTGCAAGATTTCACTAACTAAAACTCACTAAAAATCTGATTAGATCTAACAAAAACATAAGAACTGCTCAGCTATTATCAGCTAGTTCACAATGCTGCTTGTCCTGAGACCAGTGTTTCACCTACAACTGCCCCAGAGGGCCAAAGGGAATCTTCATCAGGCCCCAAAGGATCTTTTTTTTAATCTTGTATGGAAAAATAACGCCAAATATCCATTAATTCAGAAATCAATCATTTGCATTTGTCAGAGCTCAAGTAAAGTTTGCATGAACATCGTTGGCACCGGTTTGAACATAAAGGCAAACATTGAAAATCTGGCTGAGACCCAGAGCGGCTGTGGAACCCTAAAATGGTTGAAAAGATTGAGTTTGCAATGTCAAATGAACAGATATTAGTTTGTTCCAACAGAGCCGAGGAAATATGGAAATGTATGGCTGGATGTATGAACACACAAGTCCCTTTATGTTAAGCATGAGAAGTAAAATGGATCCTTCAGTTAAGATGATATTAATACAGCGATCATGGTCCTAATTTCTGTTAGCCTGTCAATGGGAATTCCCATTATGTGTTAGCGTCGAGCTAACGGACTAAGCAGAAGTTATTTACATGCATGAAAAAAAATCGATTCAGCAGTCAAAAAAATCTGTTCAGGAATTGTAAGAAAAAAAGTCGTGATACTCGAGAGAACTGATTTTTCTCTCCCACCACTACAAGACAGGATACAAGATCAATACCAATAAACTACACCAATATGTAAGATCACATAATTTTAAAACAAATGCACCATCTACATGTCTATACGCCACCCCATGCGTCTTGTCCGTTTAGGGTTTTTACGGTACGTACCACCAGGCCTGACAAAAGACTTAGGGAAAACACTGGAGACTCTTGAAAACTTCCCCAAACAGTTTATGAACCTTTAGAGGACCATCACCCCGAGAGAAATAAGACACACCGCAGACCAAATCAACTCTAACAGAGTCAGCGGTTCCACATTCACTCACACAAACAGAATTAGTCAAGGTGAAAAGACCCAAGTACTGTAAAAGTGCAGGTGATCTGGGTTCAACTTTCACTGATCAGCTCGCCTGTTGTGTCACACATGTTTAAAACAAAATGCGTCAAGAGAAAATTACACACTAATGGATTTAACGCTCGGTATATATAGTGTAGATCGTTATGAAACTGTTTATTTTCTGCCTGTCATGACGTCAGCCACATTCCCTTAAATGTACCAAACCTAAAATAGCTCACAGTAAATGTATGAACTTACAGCTCAGATTAAGACATTTAATTATGTAGATTTGGTTTCAGAGATGAGAGACGGCACATGACATGTCCTGATGTCAGGGAAGGAGAAGAAGCTTGAAAATGTGTGAACACTGTACTTAAAACCACATTTAGTTTTCATTAAAAGCCCTTAAATTCTATGATAATTATCGTATTTAATTGTTGAAACACGAGGTCTTTGAATCCTTAGAGATGTAAACAAAAGCAGATTCTCATTTCTAGCTGACGATGGTGGATTTTGTCGCTAAAATAATGACTAACAAGCAGATTTCATCTGACAAAAACAAGAGCCCTGTAAAAGTGTAAATGTAAAGTTAGCTAACAGCTGTGCACATGATATAACATTAATGCTAACAGACTGAGGCTAAAGCTGGCTTACATCTCAGCAAACATTGGTCAGATGGTGAAATACGGCAGATATTATCTACATGATAGATGACAGAAATACTCATTAACGTGGGAAAAGGAAGCACATGGACGACGTTAGTGCAGCGGACCTTGAGACAGGTCACCCAGCCAGACCACAATCGCGGAAGAAAGGCGGGATAAGAGCTAAGCTAACCTGGTTCAGACCTGAGACAGCGAGCCAGAGAGAGATGCATTGTTGTCAACCCGCTTTGATTCTGCATCAGCCCACATCCTCCTCCTCAAACCCCCACAGAACAAATACAGATGCAGTGGATCTAACAAGTTTGTCTGGAGGTAAAGTTCCTGCAGCTAGTAAGCTAGTGTTAGTTAGCCAGACATGCTAACGTTTGCAGCTTATGTTAGAGCAGATGAAAACAGAGTTTAATCCATTCACCACACATGTGCTCTTGTGTTTCATGTGTTTGAAGAGACGACAAAAAAGACGCCACCGTCCAGACTCATGAAACACAGAGTATCGCTCTTCTCAGAGCCTCCTGCACACCTTCAACATGGAGACAAATGGAAATCTTGACAGCACTGGTTATGGTTGCTAAGCTATGATTGGACAGTTGCTATTTGGAGGTGGGGCTTAGCAAAGGGTCAATTGCTGATTCTGCCTTTCAATTCAACTCTCTTGAAACTGAAAGCTCATTTCGATAAATTTTCTATTTAATATTGAACTTGTGACAAACATATCAGTCTCTAAGTAGCCTGAAAGGCAAAAACCAGGGCAAAAATTCACGAGCACCTGCTCATACAGCTAAACTGCTGTGAGCGAACTGTAATAATTGTAAGAGGTCTTGACGAACACGTTGATCAGCTCAGTTTCAGTTTGATTTCTTCATTAAACTCTGCAGAGAAAGATGGATTCTCCAGACTTGAACCTGTTGTCTCTCTGTTCCCTTTACTTTCCTTCACATCAGTGAGCAATACTGGTGTCACGCTACACGACTTTCTAAAGTTCAAACTGTTTCCTCTCCTCCTGCTATTTGCGGCCATCAACATGGGAAGTTGCTTAATGTTCCCTGCTGTAAAAGGAAAACTCCACCCAAAATCTTCCATGAGTGTAAAGTTAATGTAAGTTTTTGGTGTCAGGACTTCAATTTAAAAACAAAATATTTTCACCAAAAATTAACAATCAGAGGGAGAGATCCATCAAAGAAGAGACGGCGAGACCTTTGACTTGTGATGAATCATGCTGTGACCTCCTCTTCACCTCCTCACTGCCCACTGAAGATGGCTTTCAAGCAACTTCTAGACTTCGGCAATTAGATTTAAATGAGCTGGAACGGAAATCAGCACTTTGGAAAATGGTCTGTGGTTATGTAAAATAAAGTAGAAGATTAAGAAATGGACCATGCATTTAACGCCAGCTTTCAAAATGTGCTGATTTTCAGCGCTGCTGTTTTTTAGGAAGCTCGACTCTTTGCTAGCCTCTGTTCCACTAGATCCTGTCTCTCTGTGATTTTTCTAATACGGGGCTTTTTAATGACTCCTTCTGAAAAGGCAAAGCTGTGAAGAGAGATGACTATCCATTACAGAGGTCAAATTAAATTTAAATAAAGTAACTGCTGATCAGTAGCGGAGGCAGATTCAACTTTTCTGTTAGAAACCTTTAAATATTTAAGCTAAAGACGCTAATATTGTTCCCTTGGTAGATCATCTGTGGGTCCATCTTGAAAGGCAGACCTGCTTCTTGGTAGAAACACTTATTCTTTTTCTGTTATATATTATATATTACATATGTGATTATATGTTTCAGAGCAGCCGCAACTAAATTGCACATGTCAAAAAAGTTATATTCTGATTAATGCTTTGGGGTATGTTTTATGGGATCACTTTATTTAGCATCCACAGACAGTTTTGTTGGAATTTCTTATCAGAACTATTTTAATCTGATTGAAGAAATATTGTCCATTAGATCATTAATTAATTTCATTAGTTAATCACCAACTATTTTGATAATCACTCAATCGGTTTGAGTAATTTTCAAAGAAGATTAAGTCAAAATTCTCTGATTCCAGCTTCTAACACGTGAATATTTTCTGGTTTCTTTTCTCCGTTACAACAGTAAACTGAATATCTTTGAGTTGTGGGTGAAACAAGACATTTGACATTTTTCATTGTGGACTTTAAAAAAAGCTGATAGACATTTTTTACCATTTTCTTACATTTCATAGACCAAACAATGAATTGGCTAATTGAAAAGGTTCAGAGACCCTGTTTTAAAATGCAACTGACCCTTCGCTAAGCCCCGCCTTCCTTAGTTACTGTTGCTAAGTCTGCCAAACTTCACATTCTCACACTGCATTTCTGCAATTTACGGTGATAACAGTGGTACATTTAACATTGAAATTGGGAGTAATTGTTGAAACACGAGGTCTGTGTATCCTTTGAGAAGTAGACAAAAGCAGATTATCATTTCTAGCTGACGACGGTGGATTTTGATGGCAAAAATAATGACTCACAAGCAGACTGAAGTGTTGCTAGCTAATATGAGCTAATGCTAACTCCTTGAGTCAGCTGAGAAGACTCCAGCTGGGGTTTTAATGTTTCCATCTGACACGTTTTAAAACAGAAATCCTCTGAATGTGTTTATGTAACTGTAGCTAACCACTGTGTACATGACATAATGTTTATGCTAAAAGACTGAGGCTAAAGCTAGCTTACATATCAGCAAACATTGGTCGACGGTGAAATATGGAAGGTATATCTACATGATAAATGACAGATATACTCATTAACGTGGAAAAAGGAAACACAGGGACTCGATCAGTGCAATGGATTTTGAGACAGGTCACCCAGCCAGACCGTGATCGTGGAAGACAGCTGGGATAGGAGCTAAGCTAACTCGAGACAGCGAGCCAGAGAGAGATGCATCGTTGTCGGCCCACTTTGATTCTGCATCAGCCCACATCCTCCTCCTCAAACCCCCACAGAACAAATGCAGATGCAGTGGATCTAACAAGTTTGTCTGGAGGTAAAGTTACTGCAGCTAGTAAGCTAGTGTTAGTTAGCCGGACATGCTAACGTTTGCAGCTTATGTTAGAGCAGATGAAGACAGTTTAATCTATTCACAACACATGAGAGACGACAAAAAAGACGCCACCGTCCAGACTCGCAGAGTATCGCTCTTCTCAGAGCCTCCTGCACGCCTTCAACATGTAGAGAAATGAAAAGCTTGCCAGCCCTAGTTACGGTTGCTAAGCTATGATTGGACAGTTGCTGTTTGGAGGTGGGGCTCAGCGAAGGGTCCGTTGTCTGAAGATCGTGGTGTGTTTACACCTGAGAAGCAGTGAACATACATGATTATTTTCTGGCATCATCAGGCTGCATGAACCTCTTTGCATTAACTTCCATCAAACTTACAAAAAAAAAACACGTTTGCATATTCACAAATGTGTCTTTTTATAGAGTAAACAGGGTCTAGTCAGTCTGTCCAACAGGCTGTAATAATGATGACATAACACTTTGTTCCCAGATGATAAAAAGAACATCTTGTCTTGTCTCCAGTGAGCTCAGAGGTCAAGGCCGGCCTGATGCTGAGAGATCCGGTGCCTTGCTCAAGGGCTTTTTGAGCCAGGGCAGATGGGTGCCAACACAGAGGCTTGAGTCCTGGTCCTCTGTGAGCACAGCAGCAGCAGCAGATAAGCTGAATTGAGCAGATAAGCTCACAGTGAGGGATCATGACACTCATCTTCTCGTGTCCCTCTGCAGATGGCATTAGGATTATGTTGGCAACGAGTCGCCACAACCTTTGTCTCCTGTTTAGAATAACAATAACAGAAGGCTCTAGTGACATTTCCTGTCTGTATACTGTATATACTGTAAGTAGGGCTTACTCTTATATTGAAATTAGGGCTGCACAGTTAATCCAAATATTATCAAAAATGCAATATATTTAAGTGTAATTTCCAACTTCAGAAGCTGCTTTTTTCGATAAAGATGATAAAGGAAAAATGTGTGACAAAACAGCATTATAATGAAGTACTGTAGTGTTACAAATCTTGCTCTCCAGATGTAAGAAAACATCTTTATTTGGCACAGACCATTTTGCAGTGAAAATGAAAACTGAGACACAAAAAAGATCAGTCCACTCAGCCATGAATCATCTATGTGTTAAAATAATCACAATAGATATTATGATTTAAGACTAGATATCATTTTAGACTTTGGATATCGCTGTAATGTGATTCAGAGTTCAATCTTGATGCTTTTTTGAACAAATTCTGTGCAAATTGTTTTATCAGCGGTTATCAAATAATAACAATTGTCAGAAAATGGTGAAAAACATCCCATCTTTCAAAGTCCAAAGCGGTGTCTTTTAATGTCTCATTTTGCCAGTCCAAAAACCAAAGATATTCAGTTTCATATTATAATAAACAAAGTAAAGCATCAAATCTCCATATTTGAGACACTGAAACCCGCATTTTATACCATTTTGCATGAAAGAATTGCACAGTGTAACAATTAATCACCAGTCAAAGTCATTTAATTTTTGATCACTTGCTGGTTGGGTATGAGTTGCCTGATTTACTTGCCCAAAATGGAGTCTACTTGCCCCTGGTAAGCGGACTATCCATAAAGTTGAGCCCCGGATATGGTAGAAGTGTTGTCTTTTCTGCATTACAGTAAAGATGTGATCTTCTGAACTTGCCAGATTGTCTGTTGCTTTTACCAACATAGTAATTACGTCCTCATTACTGTTGATTATTTATCAAAATATCTCATTGTGTTAATATTATGTGAAGGTACCAAAAGTCATCCCTTTCAACATTGTTGTCATATCAACATTAAGATGTTTGGTCAAAAACATTATGATATTTGATCTTGTCCATATCACCCCAGGCCTCGCTGTTTGGGAATTTAATGAACAATGATGCATCTGTTCTAAGGTCATCACTGTAGGTTATGTTCCACCAAATTAGCTCTGGTTCTTCAACCGGTTCCGTTCAAGATTTATTTTTATGAACCACCTCACATTTCCACCAGTTTTGAGTGGGATCACTGTGACGTAATAATGTAAAATAATACTGTAACGTAAAACATGACACCGTCACTTCAGTTCCCAAGTAGTCACAATACCAGAAATTTGAGCTTTGATGCAATGCAGTAATTAAACAACAATACCTCTCTTGATAGAACAGCAAAAACAAATTTGTAATCTTAGACACACAAAATAGAATAACGTTATCTTTCATTTAAATTCACAATAAAGTACATAAGAAGTCCTTGAACACTGTTTGGTTTTGCTATGCTGCAAGCCAAATTTCAAGGAGGAAAATAAAATCTAAACTCAACTGAGGTCTTGAATGAGAACTTAGATCTTTCCTTTTAAGTTTCAGTACATTCAACACCATCAAATCTTAGTATTGTACTGTTTTAAATATGTGGTATTGAAAAAGTATTGAAGTATCATCATTTTTGACAACTTTATTCCCAGTGGGAACCTGTTTTTTTTTGGGGGTTCCAGTTAAGAACTAACTTTTTGGGTTCCAAATCAATTTATTTTTGTTGAAAATGCTCCCAGTGGTTCAAAATTAGAACTGGAAGGGGGCGAGTTAGAGACTGGTGAAAAGGCCCTATGTTTGAGGATTTACTGTAAGTTGTTTTATAGAAAATGTGTATATCGAGACATATATTTTATATTGCTGCATAGCCTAAACATACTGAGATATTAATTATAAGGCACAGGCCTTATTGTAAGTATTGTAAGTATGTAATTAATCATACACAGGAGGCATGGGCACCAGTGTTTGCCTTATGTTCTGATTCATTTGTATTTTAAATATTTGGCTGACCTGAAGGGACTTATCTAGATCTTAGGAGCCTACAGGTGGAGCCCACAGGTATCAAAACATACGTCCCGGAGTCTAAACAGGATTGTATGTAACAGCCATTTTAACAGGAAACACTAAACCCATGAATTACAAGTCAATGCACATAAAGCACAAACCCCGGCCAGTATGGCACAGCTGCTATGCCTCAACATCCTGTTTCGCAAACGTCAGGACGATGCTGCAACATCAGCAAGGGAAACCCGATGTGTCGCTGCAGCCACATTTCACAGCTGCAACCCCTTCCGGACCTCTCAACTGTACGTGCTCAGAGTCAAGCCAAACTTCTGTTAAGAATCTTACAATTTAAGGATCCCTTTTATTACAACTGTGTACATTCATTTTAAACAACAAGCGACAAGGTTTAACAAATGTCTGGGACCCACTCTTCAATTCGGCGCACACTAATAAACGGTGTTTCAATACATATTAAACTAAATCTGCCTAGATTGTCATCCCCACTGTCTTCTTTACCGATCCTCACTGTCGGGGTAGTTATCGTGTCACAACAGTGTTGTTGACGGTTTACAGTGAACACCGTCAACAAGGAAGGCAGAGATTTCATCAGAATAAAGCTCTTTACAAAAACAATTTCCACGCCGAATTGGACACTGTTTGCTAAAGAGTTGGCCACAAATTTCAAACAAGTCAAACCGCGCATGTATGATCACAGATAAGCCAGAAAACTTTAAATCGCTAAAGTTGGAAATGGAGTTTGGTGCGTCGTTCTAGAACGGCGCGTCTTTTAGGTAATATCCTGTTCGTATTGAACCGCATCATCAAACGATTTGATAAGCGGCCAAGAGGAAGTGCAGTATCGGTTTAGATCGCCCATGTCCGGGGCATCCCTCCAGCCCGTTGGACCGCTGCTGTGCGGGTAAGGTACCGGGAGAGAGGAGCTGTCAAACCGCCATCTCCATCCTTACCTTCCCGTGCTTTGAGCAGCACCGTGTTGGCTACGATGTTCTCCAGCTCCATGTCGATGCTGTGTGGGGTTACAGCAGCAGCAGCAGCAGCAGACGGGGCTCCTGGTCCCCCACGGCGGCTTCAATCACAGTTTATCCTCCTTAAACACCGTCCGCCACCTCCTCCCACCGCCCAGCCAAGGAGGACAAATTCAACCCTCCGTTTCTGCTTTCTGCTCACACAGTCCTGTCCGGTAACGAGTCCGCGCCCCTCCCCTCCTCTTTCTCCTCCTCTTTCTCCTCCTCCTCCCCCCCCCCTCCTCCCTCCGTCCTCTCCGCCCTGAAGCTGCTGTCAGAGAGGAGGAAGAAACACAGACCTCTCACTCCGTTTCAAAATAGTCGTTTAATAAAGCGCAGAACATGAGCCAGATATCACAGACAGACCTCTCACTCTGCTCATACATCGTTTTTAAGATAGCTAGCTCCACTAGCCAAAACATTAGGCTACATCTGTTTTTTTTCTGATGATTTTCTAAGTTAAATCTCATCTTCCAGGATTAACAATTTAACCAAGTTAACCATTTAGCTTAGCATACCAACAGAAACCTCTGGTATTGTTAATCGTGAAAGTTCTTCTTTCAACTTGGAAACAGTAGTTTCAGGAAACGGACAACTTTGTTTTAAGTTATCTTTATGAAGTAAATGTTGATTGCATGGTGTCATTCGCCATATTTGCACGGCAGCCATTTTCCTCTGACATCGTATCAATATATGAAGAGAATCTGACAAATCGTTATCATTTCACCAATTTCTGATTGATCAGCAAGTGTGGGTAGTGGAAAATCGGAGGGGACATCGAGCCATATTTCATATTTAAAACATATCTGATAACCCATTAGCCACCGCGAGACGGCTAACATTAAGATTCAACCACTTAACATTACTATTTGAAAGTACATAATATGATAGGAAGGTGTAAATCAACACACACATACTGTGTTAGGTTACTTAACCAGAATGTTTTTGAGGTCGGGTGAAAAGACAGCAAGACATTTTACTTTAACGTTTAACGTTTAACGCCTACATTTCAAGCTTGATAGCAACCACTGTGTTTTACGTCCAGGTTTAGCATTAAATAACTGTGCTCATGATGTGTGTTCAGAATTAATTTACGCCTTTCTTATCATATCGTGTATCATTATCGAATTGTTAACGTTAGCTAGGAAGCGGTTGAATACTAACGTTAGCCGTTGTCTCACACTTAGTGGGTTATCAAATATGTTGTTTTATCTTAAAATATGGTCTAATGTCCCTCCAGATTTTCAGTATTATTCTCCACTAGCTGAGTTGAAAATTGTCTGTTTCCACTTTAACTCAAGGTCCAAATTCTACACTTATAAATACATGAAAACATGGTTATAAACATATCATGTTTCAGAATGGAATTGCTTTTTTTATGTGCTATACGTCCAGAAAACTAATTTAATGTTTTTGTTTATCAATTAGCCTATATTATTTTATTTTATGTTTGAAGAATTCCCAAGGTGTTCCACAGTTTTGAGGTTAGCGATAAACATCTAGCAGGGTTGAATCTACATACTGTGACTTCCATGTTTGTTTGATTTACTACTTTTCTATATCTAATTGATCAAGTACTAATTATTTAGCCAATGCAAATATTCCGAGCCACTTCATTGTATTTATAATGACAGTCACAATATTTGAATCAATGAAATCCGGTTCCTTTTAGGAGCCAAAAATGCTTCGGTATCCTTGGACGTATCAATCAGAATTGATACACAAATCCAGAAATCAATACATTACTGACTCCAGGGCTGCTGCTGCTGCTCTCTGCGGCTCATCTCTCATTCTGCAGAGAGTAGATTTCCCTGCACAGATCAATGAAAGCACCACGGTGCATTAAAGGTGCATTAAGAGAGACCATGTCCATTGTTTTGCTGTGCAGAATGACGACAGCGGCTCATATCAGGCACAGGGTTGATAGAGTTATTGATCAGCATCTGCCATTTGGTGATAGCTTCTCCTGGAAACTCACTAACTCTCTGAACCAAACTTCCACTTGGAGACGGTCCTCATCGTCTCTCAGAGTCTTCAAGTGTGACTTGAACTGACCTAAAGTGAATAATTAATTATTTGTTTTTGTATTGTTAAAACTGTTTATCTATAGTTTCATTGTTTTGTAAATGTTATTTCCCCAAATGTACAATATGTCGGCTTGAATTTCAAACCCCTCTCTAAAAGACCCGGAGTAAAATTCTGATGGAGAAATAGCAATTTTTTACAAAAGCCCTGAGAGACAAATGAGGGAAAAAAAAAACTTATCCTAATTGATTGCTGTGTTTATGACTTAAGAAAATGGCTTTGCCAGGTTCATCTTTCCAATTTCCTTACTTTTTTTCTCCATCTGTGAAACAGGTAGGCAGAAAAAATTTCATTAGGATAAAAATGGTTAGCAATAATGTTACAAACTTGATAACAACAAAGCAGTCCCTCCAGGAAGTTGCAATGTTGTGGTCGCAACAATTCACACAAATTCAACCGGTCTCCGTGAATTCTGTGACCTTGTAGCGTCATTCAATCACAGGGGTTTCTGTTTGGCAAAATCTTCAGTCTAAAATATATTTTATTTAAATTTTTCTGTTTTTATTTTGTCCTTTTAAAAAAAAGTTTTTAAAATTCCTTATTTACCAAATGGCTCCACCAAAAAACAAAAACAAAAAAAAAAAAAAAACAATGTTAACTGATGTGCAATTACCACTATTTTTAAACTATTGATTAAATATTAATCAGTACATTCTTAGTTGGTTAAATTTTTAATGGCTATTAATTGATTAGTGATTAATCATTAAAATCCTTACTCCAAACAAGTGCTGCTGCAGTGTTTTGTTTTTCAGCTGTGATTCAAAGTGCAGATGAAAGGTTCGGAGATTAATTCAAATTGTACTCAGTACTTAGGTATGCATTACACATTGTTATCTACTTAGTTACCTTTAAAATCACAGTTAAGTAGAAGTAAAAACCAACTTAATTCCAATACTTTGAGTGTTTGTAATGAGTTACTTCCACCCCTGGAAAACATTAATGATTTTAGTCCTAATTTGAACCTGTGGTAGTGGTGTACATGAGCCTCTTGTGGCCAAAATGAGTAATACAACAGTAAAAACAGTTAAAAAAAAAAAAAAAAACCCTGACAAAACTTTTCCCCATCTGTTTCACAGATAAAAAAATGCAAGGAATGTTAAAAGATTATCTGAGCAGATTGGTTTTTTTCTCAGTTGCCTTGACTACAAATCAGTTGTAAAGTTTGAGTTCACTGTGATGTTCTGCCAGCCTGATATCAGACTGTGTTTTTGATCATTTCTATTTTCCAGAGAAACAACCAACTGTGGAGTGGGTGGGTGCGAAGGCTGTTATTCTGCAGTCAGTCAAGTAAATGTTCAAAATGTCAAATTCAGGTTTGTGAAAACTCTGTTTCCCATAAAACAATAAAAATGACAAGACCTGTGTTTCTGTTTGATTTTCTACAAAGTTAAAGGAGAGGTTTTTAGTGTTCATTTTGCAGACGTTTATAATAGACCTTAGAATGTCTGTTATTACTGTATAACAGACTGTTGCTGTGAAGAACAGACCATTGCTATGGATGCACTTCTGATCATAGACTGTGGAGGACCAATAAAATAATTTTAAATCACCAAAATCATATTTAAATTAATATTTTGTTTAAAATTATTCGTAGCAAGGTTTGTCATAGTGACAATGTAATAAGTGTGATAATGTACGGTGAGCAGGTCATTATTGTGAAATAAACCCCAACGGGATGATGCAGGACCCTGACATGAAGTATTATCCCTTACAAAATAGAGTGTTACAATGAAGAACAGACAGTTACTATGGATGCAGCTCTGATACACTCTGGAGGAGCAATAAAATTATTTTTAAATTAATATTTTGTGTCAAATTATTGATTTTTTGGTAAGTAACCATGTAATAAGCAGGGTAATGTACAGTGACCAGGTCATTATTGCAAAATAAACCATGACAGGGTGGTGCAAGACCCTGAGGGAAGGTGATCTGGAGTTTCTTCTCTTTTCCTGACATTTCAAACTGAGTTTCTAAGAGATTTCACTGTTCAACATTAGGTCATATTTGGCTGATACAGCTTCAAAACAATGTTTACATATGTGTTATTTAGTTTGTAGTCCTGTTGACACAGAGACCTGTAATAAATGATCAGCTTTTTTAAATCTAAATTGAAAGCACTCGATGAGCTTAGTGAATTTCTTATGTGATTTTATTTGTTAAACAAAAATTTGTAAAAGTGAAGATTTTGTACTTTTATTTTTCCCTTGAGTCCACTTTTAGTGGTCTGATAGATTCTCTGATGATGACTGGAGGCTGTCTGAGGTGACCAACATGAGTCTTTATATTTTGACCCAGACTGACCTCTAGAGGACAAAAGCAGCAGCTGCAGGTGTTTCCAACCGTTGACTCAGCACCTCCTCAGGACTCATCTGAACCACGGGGAGAGCTGTAGTTGTCATTCAAGCTCATATTGATGAAGCAATCGTTGGGATTTCTGTTGTTTTCTAAGATTGTGTGTTTTTGTCATTGTTTTTAAATTGTTCAGCTGTAGCTTTCTTATCTTATCCGTGGTTTGTCTAAAACAAATGTTGTTACAAAGAATGTAGTAATATGTTTTCAGCTGTTTGGACATGAATGATAATTACCTTTTCATTGCTTCTTTAACAGCTTATTATTAATTCAATATTATTTATATAATTGTATGTATATAAGTATAATGTGTGCGTTGTTTTATTCTATTTTTTTACTGTATTTTTATCTATTCTAATTTACATATGTGTATGTATGTTTAGTGTGTGTATTGTGAAGTACCTACAACTTACATTTCATTGTGCAATCCTGTGTTGTAACATGACAAATAAGTTACTCTTTATTGATTTAAATAACAATGATGATGTTAAAGTCAAATCCACTGTGCTTTCTAAAATATTTTGTGGCTTACTTCTTGTAAATTTCATCGATTGTTTTTATTTTGCTGAATTTATTATAAATTATAGATTAGATTTATACATTTCTTACATTGGCCATACATTAGACTTCAGTATATTTTGATTCTATGGAAGTGTACCTATCTCTCATCTTTTAGTCAATTGAAATGGTATTCCAACTCTCTTCCTCCTCTGATTATTTTTTTTCTTCTTATTTCTGGCTCTAGTTCTGAAAGTTCGGCTTTATTCTTGACATTTAGACTTTTTCCTTAACATTTTTGACTTTATTTTTTATTTGTCCTCCTCTCATTTTTTAACCACATACCTGCCCTAATAATCTTCTGTATTTACTTATTCATATTTGTATTTATGTATTATGTCACCAATGTAAAATTACTGCTGTCACTGAGTTGCAACTGAATTCAACAGCTTACATGTGATAAATTTTACACTGAAATAAAAAGCAATTAAAACTATAACAGCTTGTAAATTTTTAAACATTTTATATGAATTTTTATATTCCGGTTTTTTAATTGATTTATCATCTAGTGTTAAAAATGTATTTTGTTTGTCTTTTTTCTTTTCTTACTCGAAACTGAAAGGTTAAAGGTGAAAAAGAAGGCGTGGCCTCTGGTCACATGACCGGAACAAAACAAAGGCGTACTTCCTGTCGTTTCCGCACGCGCCTCTTCCCCTGCACCGCTGACCCTCCTCTGTTCTGTGAAAACAGAGACAAACAACCCGCAAACATGCCGAAAGCCAAGAAGTCCGGGAAGAGAAAGAAGTTCGACTACAACCAGAACCGAAAGAAGCTGAAGAAGAAGTTCATCAAGAAATACAACCCGAGGATAGAGAAGTGAGTGTGAGACAGGACGGGGCGTTAGCATGTGAGCTAACGTTAGCTAAGTGTGGACATGTTGACACCACGTGAGAAGATCCACGGGTTAATGTGAGAGCTGTCTGATTGTAGTTCATCTTTAGTATCAGTGGTGAAAGACGTACTCAGGTTCAGGTTACTTTATTAATACCCGAAGGTAGATTTGTTCTGCAGTGAAATGAAATGATGCCGTCCATTTATACACAGTTACAGTACAAATATAACATAGAACAACCACAAAACAGAACACATGATAATTGTACCCCAAGGCTCCACCAGTCAGGACACGAGAGAGGGAGAGAAACATCAATACATAGAAAAATACTAATAAATAACCCTCAGATAAATAATACTCAGATACTCAAGTAAAAGTAAAAATATCACAGTCTAAAAATACTCCATTACGAGTAAAATCCCTGTTTCAAAATGTACAAAAGCATTACAAGTAAATGATTCTATGATATTGTGTTTTAGTCACGAGCTGTTACATTGTAGGGCTTTTTAACTACATCAGCTTCTTCAAATGTTGCCCAAGCATGTATAACTAAGATACACTTATTAAGTACATTCAAATCTGATTTTCATCTGATTTACCTGTCAACACTTGTATCAAGTTCATTTAGATAATAAGAATGAAGTTAATTTGAAGATGAAGAATTTCAGAATTTAAGAGTAAGATGAGTTCTGGGCATTTAAATGCTTATTCATTTTGTCTGATGCTGTTTGTTATTAACTGGCCCCGAGCCTCCTATCGCTTTGCGAAATTGGTCCCAGGACAAAGCACATTCAGTAAAACCTGCTGTGAAGGTTGTCAAAATGACTTTTAAAATACCACGTGTTTTAGATCATTTATTAGACAAGGCAGGTTCGTCTGAGAGAGGCGAGTAGACCAAAAAGTTTCAAAAGGACTCAAATAAAAGGTACATTGCAAGTTAGACAGTGTGTGTGAGTCCTTTTGCATCAATACCACATGTTTAAAAGAACAAAATACAAATATTTGATAGTATCAAAGCAATGAAAAAAAGAAAGCTCTTGTACCTCAGCTCAGACTTCATGGTTCTGCCTGAAATTTGGCTTGATGCTGGAGCGGCAACAATTAGTTGTCAGCTATTAACTTAATCAACTATTTGATTGTCAGTTCGTCGTTTTGGGTCATTTGTTAAGAAAACATATCCAAATTTTCTGATTTCAACTTTTGAACTGTGAATATTTCTGGATTACTGTTCTCCATGACAGTGAACTGAATGCATTGGGTTGTGGACAAAACAAGACGTATGAGGACCTGAACATGGGGTTTGGGAAACAGATCAACATTTTTCAATGTTTTCTTTTTTTTCAATGGGCCAAACAACTAATCGGTTAATTGAGAAAATGATTGACCAGTGCTTTGAAATGATCATTAATCATTAGCCTGGTTGCAGCATGTTGCTTAAGTGATTTTTTTTCCTCTACCAGCACTATTTGCAGCTTGTTAATTTCAAAAGGAAAAAAAATATCCTATTTTGTACCTGGACGTTTTTCTCTCTGTGGTATCAAACAGGTATTTATACTGGTATTGTACTGAAATTCATTCATTCAGGACTTGACAAAGGCCCTGTGCTGGCCGAAACGTTGTCAAATAAATCTCGTGCATTTGGAGCTGAGTGTGCGGCGTTTCTCTCTCCTTCCTGGTGTGTTCCATCGCCAGCACCTCTGAAAAGTTACGGTGTGCGTGTTCTTCTCATCTCAACATTGTACTGAAATTCAACATTATGACTCTGATAAGGGGACGGTCTTACCAGCTGTAGAGTTTGACATCATTTGTGCAGTTCTGCGTTACCTCCTGCGTGGGACATAAACCTTTAATTTCATACGTTGCTTCTATTTTGTAAAGCTTCTCCTGTTGTCGTGTTTACTGCCTGCATGTTCAGATTATTCAGGATTTAGTTAGAGACCTTCAAAAGGCTGGTGAGCACGATGATTTGATCCCAAGATCCCAGTTAGACTGAACAGTAAGAACCTGCATTTATGAGTTCAGTTTTGCTGTGTTTGCATATAAATACATAAACATTTGCAAACTTTTTGATGTTTTGTGTACTTGTAAGGTTTTTTAATCCTATTTAGAGGATTTACATTCACTCTGGAACAAAACCCTGTAATTTTACACCTTTAAAAAGCAGGTTTCATTTTATTATATATGGATTTGTGTGAGATGTCATGGTGATGGATGATGATGATGATTTTTACTGTAAAAAAAAAAGTAATGCCCTAAATAACGCTTAACCTTCTCAGTCTGCTCTCACATTAATGACAAAGGGCTTTAATAATGTAATTTAAGGCTTATTTTAGCAGCTCTTTGTCCCATAACTCATCGGAACTTTAGCTATTATAAAATTCAGAGATTTAAAGGAGACTGAGTAACTGAGTAAATGGTTTGTGTGTAGAATGTGTAGCCTCATACAGACATTTAAAGAATATTTATAAACCAGTGATTGTGACTGTTTTTTTTGTTTAATTACCACCTTATACAACAGTCTCATCACTAATAAGTTTTACAGTAAATCTGCTTCATTATATAACATATTCCCACAGTTCAATACAGTTCTGAGCAATTTTATTGTTCTTTATAACAAAGTCAAACTATATATGTACAATTATAAAGGTTATTTGAATGGTTTTCACTGGAAAAGATGAAGACAGTCGATACTTCCTGTTTGCCCTGATTAGGACAAGAACCACAGAAAAGTGTTGACACTGGTGGATTTAGATGAAAAACTACAGAACGAATGAAAATGAATATTCCTTTAATATTCATATTTAGATGTAGCCGTGCGTGCTCTGATTATGGACATTTCTTTCTGTCAAAATAGAATCTTTTTTCAAAGTTTTCCACTGGTCGTGGAGCTTCCATCGTTCATACATTTAACCACCTTCTTGAAGAGCTCTGCATTCTGATATTTGTGCATATCCAAGAATATCTTTACCAAATGTATAAAATAATCTTTAAAAGTTGGTGTGTCTCTTCCTCCAATCACAAATTTGTGCATCTCTGTCCAAGTCTTGCAAACTGTTGACTAGTTGGTTTGTTTACAGCACAGATGGGAGGAGGTAATGTGCTGCAAACTGCTGTAAAAACCTCAACTGAGATACATATTCTGGATTTGGTGGTTACATGTCCAAAGAACGCTCCTAAAACCAGAATAATACCAAATACAGAGTATTGTGTGCATGTAAACGTAGCCACTGTGTGTCTCACCTGTCCTCTTTCTCAGTCCACAGATTCGAAATGCCTGGGACGACAAGAAGTCCATGGCCAGGAACCTGCAGGAGATGGGTCTGTCGTTTGATCCAAACCGCAGTCTGCCGATAAAGAAGAAGAGTGTAAGTAACTGCTGTGGTTCTGTTAGAGGTTTCCTGTGGTTTTATTTATGAGGGTGAAGGTTTTCTTCTTGTAAACACAGTCAGACCTGCTGTGTGCACGCCTGTATTCACATTCTGTACATTCAGAATAGGGCTGGATGAAACAAGTATCACTTGATTTTAACTTTTACCTCAGTAACAGTTAATGAAATGATATTTTATTAAATTCAGCTGTGCACAACATTATTTCTTCAGTCCTTACAGTGGAGCTCTTGGAGAAAAACAGCAGCAGTAACTGTAGACAGCATTACAATCCAAAGATAAAATATTTGAACTTTTTTCCATCCTCTGCAACAGAATTTACAACCAGATGCTGTGTAGCCCCTCACACACATGGTGAAAACACGTGCATCAATAAGATGATCATAAGGACTGCAAATAATTATTATTTTCATTGTCGATTCATCTGTCAGTTATTTTCTCTATTAATTAATTAGTTATTTGGTTCATAAAACGTCAGAAAATTGTGAAAAAAGAATGAAATAATGAGGCCCCTGGATAAAATCCATTCAAGGACTGTTTATACAGATGTTTTGGGTTGATAAAATGTCCCGAGCAGATCAAAATACTGAGAAATACAGGCAGAGGTGAGGATCTCTGCAGATACAGAGACACCACTAATAACATGACATTATTTTACCGTCACAGTTTTGTTATTGTATCTGTCAGACGAGGCTTCTTTGCTTCATTACTCTGTTTTGACAGTATTTACAATTAACTTAATTTTTCTTTGCGACCTGTCAGATGAAACCAAAGTGTGAAAACACATCAACGTGGCATCTTCCTCTGTGCTTCTTATCATCTGCAGCATTAATTACATCCCTTAAAGCTGTTCTGTGGAACAAAGCCGACCCCATTTACTCTGCAGGCAGCCTGTGTGGAGGAATTCATTCATCAAACACATCGACGTGACTGAAATGAGGTCAATTAGAGAGTCATAATGGAGGTTTCAGTAAATTTTGGATGAATTGCTCAGCCGTACTCTGCACACATCTAATATTTACTGTGTGCAGTGTAGTCACGCCTTTCTGTTCTACAGACGTCTCAGTTTGACATTTTTTCTTTTGTCGTTGTGTAAACTCAGAAATCTGAGAGTCAACAGCAGCTCTGCTGCGTTCACAGATTAAATTCTTTATGGAGAAGTTGTTTTTTTTAATATTATTGTAGATGAATGCACCAGTTCAGAGGAGCACTTTGATCCGTCTGCAACAGATAAAAGATCTTTATCGTGTTCAGCTACCAAATTAATTATAAATGTGAGAAGCACTGATGTTAGATGAGATCAGATGGAACTTTGTTTATCCAGAGAGAAATCGTTTTTGCAGAAAAAAGTAGAAAAGAGTGCAAATATAAAATATCAATAAAAGTGCATGTAGAAAAATAACAGTAAATTGGCAAAGATCTCAGAATAGGGGTGTAAATCACAAGTTTCATCAAAATATGATATTATATGGACTGTTGGCCAACTACACTATATTTCCTGATATAAAGTCTATCACGACAAATTTGAGTCGATTTAGGAGTGATAATAATAACCGTTGAGGTTCGTAGACAGATGTGCCATGGGGATTTCAAAATAAAATCCTATCTTAAAGATGATGATGATATGAATCAATGTTTTCACTTTGCATTTATGATATTGGATCACAAAATGTAAAAAGCGACACGTACAAAAATACAATAAATAATGTACAGACATTGAATGAACAACATAATGTCCAAAACGTCAAGTTTATTTATGAAGCACATTTTAAAAAGTTGTCCAAAGTGCTGTACAATAAAATAACAACAGTTAAGAAATAAAACATTGTAAACAGCAAGACAGCAGCAGCGAGAACATAAAAATACCATCCCATCCAATCAAGAAGGAGCAGGAAGAAGCAACATGCTCGTCTGGTCCTACCCTGTATTGACCACCAGTCAAAAGGCAAATTGATGTGGTCGTTTTCACCTAAAAAGGGGCGGCGGCATAATGCAAGAGCAAAGTACCCAGATGGGCTGCTCATACAACGAGACCTCATACAGCCCAACTTCAAAAAAAGAATCCAAACTATTCCTTTAATGATAACAGTTAATGGTGAGGATCGTAAGTCACTCATATCTCAAGTTGTTCGTTTGTGTTTGGATCATCCTGAGATAACTGAACATAATTTAAAAACATGTGTTCATGTCCTGTAGTTTTCATTTCTGCCAGAAGGGGGCAACAGAGTGTTGATTATGGTGATGATGTGAAACCAGAAGAACCTTTGTACAACTTGTTCCTGAGTTGTATTGTATTAATTTTTTTTTTTTTTTATGCTTTATGATTTTTTGTTGTTCTGGCCTTCAGTGATGTTTTCTGCTGCTGTAACAGTTTGACTCTGAGGTTAATTAAAGTTAGTCTTGACCTTTGGGTTGCAGAGTTGAGATTTTCCCACCATCCCTAAGACAGTTTTATTTTGTTAACTTGAGACAGCGAGCAACCCATATAAGTGATTAATTTTTGCCTCCTCTGGGCTCAGCAGCATGGTCACTTAAAACTTGATGTTATCTTGAAATGACGTCACTCATGGAAAATACCCCACATTTCATTCCCGTCATGCCACATTTGAGGAGAAGATGGATGATCTGGGAAAAGAAAAACATGTTTATCATCCTCCATCCTGATCAGTCATCTCAGAGTCCAAACGTCACTGGCTCACATGACCTCCACTTGTTCTTCATAATATGTTTTTGTTCACATTAAAGCTCCTCGGTGACGACAGAGAGACTAAAGCTCCCGCCAACATCGTGACCAAGCCCTACGTCCTCAACCGTAAGTAGTACCCTTTGAAAACCTCATCATGTAAAGTACTGTGGACTTTATTTTGTTCTCCAGACTTTGATCATTTGTTTTGTTCTGGTGGTCTGCAGCCAACCCGGACTGGGCTGGAGCCTGATTGAATTGGGCAGAGTCAGGCTAAGTGCCTGATTATTCTTGCTGTGCTGCACAGTAGATGGTGCTGGATGTAGGGTTGGGTACCATTCACCGTTTGGTACTAATCAAATCCAAACTAATCAATTTCAGAATTGTTGTTTACTTGGAGCATTTTGTTATTCATTTAGCATATTTTAAACACCAGCATGAAATAAAGTCCCTCTCCTCTCCCTACAAACCATCTGCCTGTCAGTCTGTGACCAGGGCTAGCATGGGAACGTTGTCATGTGTGTCTTGGAGGAAGCACACGTGATATCCTTCCTGTTATGTTGTTGTGATCACTACCGTAGTGCTTGTATACGGAATATTTCCAAATTCAAATGGTTTGGACATACTAATAAGTCTCATGTCCTGTTTAAGAGAGCTGAATAGCAGGTTGGTAAGTAATTTCAGGTGATAACACTAGTAGAAATGCTAAGCCAACGTCCAGCCAAGTTGTCTCCAACAACAACTTATCCAACGAGCTATTTGATCACCTGAAGATGTCAGTGTAGCTGTCGATGCTTCACTTAAAGTTTCGTTGTCTTTTGAGGGTTCATTACGTTTGCCTCAGAGATGCTCCTGGTGACTAATTTCCCCGTTGATTTAATGCAAATTTTAATGGAAACTAGTTGACTAGTCTAACAGTAATACAACACTCAAAGCAGTTAACATTGACCACAATTTATTAATTGATATGTTAAACACTGAACACTTGATTGAAATTTTATAATATCGCAATATGGCCCGCTGCAATTTTCAGACTTCCTTTTCCCCAGCCATGTTAACCAGCTCTGACTGGGGGATCCCGTGGCATTCCCAGGCCAGGGTGGAGATATATGGGGCTTTTCCATTGGCACTTTTGGCCGTGCCGAGTCAAAGCATGCCACACTGATTTGCATTTCCATTACCACTTTTATCAGGCCAAGCTGTGCCTGAGATGGACTTACTCTGGAGTGGGGCCAAAGCAAGCCCAACCCACCTCCAAGCGGGCTGCCAACCCTTGATGACACTCCTTTCTCCATCTCGAACAAGCGAGTGTTGTGACACTCATGTGTGTGCAGGAGAGCAGAGAGAAAAAGTCTCTCTATGTTCAGCTCTCATTACTTTTGTAGCTTCTAACTGAATCTCTGAGCATTAAAATTTAGTTTCTCTTCCCGTGTCGCTGTTTGTACTTCCAGGCATCTGCATTATTTCACTGTTTTATATTTGCTTTCAGCTGTGTCGGAGTCGTGTTAAGTTACGCTGATGAAACCCCTGAATGAAAAATTCCTGTTTGTGCTGCTTCATAATAAAAGCATTTAAAATAACAAAACAACAGGGGGCTTTTATTGTGAAGCATTTAAGGAAACAGCATGACCTATGAACTGTTTTCCGCCGCTTTACAGCCACTCGACTCAAGCCTCCTCAAGCTCATCTTAAGTTAAAAGACACACCTTCAAGTGGGTAGCCCTGTTGTAATGGAAATGCAAACCCCTGCCGTGCTTCCCTGACAGGCCGAGTCAAACCAAGTGTAGCCAGGGCAGCTCTGTGTATGGAAAAGGGCCACAAGTCCCTCCACCTAGTCCTTGGTGTGGCCTCCTCCCAGCTGGACGTACCTGGATCACCTCCCAAGGGAGACGAGCAGGCAGCATCCTTACAAGATGCCCAAACCACCTCAACTGGCTTCTTTCTATGCAAAGGAGCAGCAGCTCTACTCGAGTGGAGTCTGTCACGGATGATTGAGTTTCTCACCTTATCCCTAAGGGAGATACCAGCCAACCTCCTGAGAAATAACATTTCAGCCGCTTGTATCCGCAATCTCGTTTTCTCGGTCATGACCCACCTTTCATGACAATAGGTGAGAGTTAGAATGAAGATTGACCAGTAGATCCAGAGCTTTGCCTTCTGGCTCAGCTCTCTTTTTGTCACAATGGTGCAGTAAAGCTGCTGCGATCCTCTGGCCCATATCATGCTTTATTGTCCCCTGTTTGATTAATCAGTTGTTTGGTTATAAAATGTCAGAAGATGACGTCCCCAATGCTGTGTTTTTGTCATAACCCAAAGATATTCAGTTTACTGTTCTAAAAGAGTAAAGAACAGAAAGCATTCACATTTAAGAAGCTGGAATCAGAGAATTTAGATTTTGTTTTCCTGAAAAATAGCATTGTCGTGGGCTGCTTCAGGCGACCCAAGAGGGTCGATTTGAGTAAACCGTGTTTAGCTACGTTTTCACCCAAGTACCCAGAACTGTCAGTCCCAGGAACTACTTTTAAAGGAACTAAAAAAATCCCTTCAACCCATTGTTGTCCGAAGACCCGTGCAAATTAGACAAATCAGTTCACTGACAAGAGTTCATCAAGTTGAAGTCTGTAAAAAACTCTATGACCTTTCGATGAAATGAACCCTCTAAAAGCAGTGATTGTTTTCAGTCATCGTCGTAAATGCAACTCTTTAATGATGTGTTTTCCTTCGTTTTCCCTCAATGTCACAACTTTTTGTTGCCTTTTGGTGAAGGCTGTTTCTCACCACTTTTAAAGATGTTTTCTGTTTATTTACTGAATGTGATTGCAGCCTAATTAAACTAGTTTGAATGAAAGCAGAGCTTCACTTTTATGCACAGTTTCACAGAGGCTCAGAGGAGTCGGCCTTCAGTGCTGAATGACTCTCATTCCTTCAGTAGTACCAGAAGTAGTTTTAATATTGTGTTGATTTTTTCATATTACAAAGACTGACTGATGGTTTGCATATTTTCTTTCGGTTCCTTTATCTCGATGCCCTTGCGTTCTCGTGTTGCGAGATGAAAAAATAAAATGAATCTTTCTGCCTTGTGGGAGCCTCTGAGATGTGTTTTTACATCCTGATTTGTTTTTGTGTGGTGTTGAACAGAGCTGGAGGAGGAGGCCAGCCGACCAGAGAAAGACTGCAAGACGTTATCTTCCGACCTGATCGAGTACGTTCAGCACATGATCCGAGAACACAACGACAACTACAAGGTGAGCAGGAACTAAAGCCTGAACAATGTTACCACGGTAACAGAGCTGGGAGATTAAAATACCATACTGGTGGGTTTTTCATGATTTATCACAGCTTTGTATCGAGTAAACCAAATATTCTGTGTGGAACTTTTGACCCGGGTTGTGTCCAGAAGGGAATCTCAGACGCACGAAAAAATCTCACAAAAGTGATCGACTTCCCGGACACTTACCAGGTGGTTTCTGTCCCTAAACCTCCCCAGAGCTTAACCACAGTGTTGTCACTATAGACAGCAGAAGAAGAAGCTGACAGAGCTTCCAGGTCTGAAAAGGGAAGCCAATGCACAAGCGCCTTAAACATGCAATCTTTCTAATGGCCAGCAGGGGGCGACTCGGCTGGCTGCAAAAAGAAATCTGTATTGCGTCTCAAACAAAATTCTCATGAATTCTCACTTGATTTATGACCTTACTAAACAGTTTCTTAATGAGTTTATAGTCTCAGTCTAGTTTTAAGTCCTCTTCTATACAGCATGATGTTCATTTTGTAAATTATGGTCCTGTTTAAGGTAAAATATAAGATAAAAGGGCGTGAAATGGACAGTATCGTTCCAATATGAACCAAGATTCTGTTACTGAATTATCTATTTCTTGCTTAAAATGTTTTTGGAAACATAATTTAGTCTCTGTTTAACTGTAATACAAGAGGGATTGTGACTAGGCAGCCGGATCATGTCCGAAGGGAGCCTAAGATTTGGGAAACCCTTGTGAGATTTGTGTGCGTTGTTTATTCATTGTACAACGCTGTAAAAAATAATTATGTTTTATAATCTAACAATACTGTGGTTAACCCCACCAGTGCGGCCCACCCCGAAGTTTGAGAACCACTAGGTTATTTTTAGCTAGTTAGCCACTAGCTAATTTGCCAACCAGATCAGCCCTAGGAGTCTGGATGAATTAGCTCATGTTATGTAAATAAGACAGTACTTTTCCATGTTAAGCTAGCTAGCAGTTTGTCCGTGTTAGCAAACAAACTAACCATTAGCTAACATTAGCCAGTTAAAACCACAATATTAATATGTATTTCAAATGCTTTCAGTAATGTTAGCTTTGACTTTGGACATTGTGTTGGACTCTGTGTTGTGGTGGGTGCTGGTTGTTTGTGGACATTAGTGGACGCCATTTCTCAGCTAATGTAGCTAATCTTTGACACTGATAGAGAGGCATAGCACTCGGGCGCATGCATAAACGTCACATCTGTAGGATTTTCCCGAGTCCTTTGCTTAGAAATCAGTCCACAGACAACCAAGAAAGTAGGTAAAAGTCTTATTTTTTGAGTTAAGTTAGTCTGTTCACACATTAGCAATACAAAGCAATAAATACATGTAAATTGCCCCAGAATCTTAAATATTATATCTTTTAACAGATATTTTCCAAAGTGTAAAATAACTTCCATATTTTGTTGATTTTGGAGACCCCTGTGGACAAAAGTGGTACTGTTTACGCCATAATCACCACAAAAATATAATGTCAAAAATAAAATTATCTAAATAAAAATCTCGTCCTGCTTTTTTTAACTGTCTTACGTCAGACTCGCTGCACTGGGGGCTCATTTCATCTGATTTCACAGAGAATCCAACCTGGTGGCCGCCATTAAGAATAACTATACAGAAATGGCAGACCTTCTCGCTGAAGGTCTTGTAGATATATGTAAGTCATTTAGTACTGTGCTGTACTTGCTTGTAGTAGTTCCTATATATATGTTCTGACACTCAACCCACAGAAACGTGAAGTTAAAAACAGTCTTCTTCGTGAACACGATGCATACTGAGCTTTTCTCTGCTACAGTTTCTTATGTCTTATGGACACATAAACAAACTGATATATTGTATCTGTAACAGCCTAAAACTGGGTGTTAATGTGTAATAAATGAAGCTGTTGTTACGCCGTCATCTACCAACTAAATTTATCACAGAAGATAAAAAGCGGTTCAGGACTGTAAAGGCTGCATTATGCTTCAAATAAACTAATTTGCACGCTGCGTTATCCAGCCACTGCTAAAAGTAACACCGTCAAATCCGTCACAACCTCCCCCACGGCTGCATCCACCTGCCTCCCCAATCCGTCTGCAAGCATTCCTCGTCTCTTAGAGATAAGGGTACACACGTTGGGACAGTTTCTCCTCAGACATTCATGATGTTGCAAAAGCTGTGTGAAGAATAAGAAAGAAGTCTGACAGAGGAGTTCAAATCCTGTCAACCCTTCACACCTCCACACAGCTGAACTGAAACGGTCAGACGCAGTCAGCCTCAGTGTTCCACCTCCAAAGAGGGATTTTATGTGCTGTTAAATCATCTGAAAGACACTTTTTCTGAAGCACACATGCCTTTAGAGGAATAATTCATCATTAGTTTATTCGCTCTATACTGAGAGCTAGATAGGATCAATTTCACTTTCATGTCCATAGATTAAATATTAAATATAAGTTATAGCCAGCAGCAGATTATCTTATCTTACACATAAAGAGAGAGTGAGCACTCTCTGTATAGCTGGAACCTTGAGTATAAGCGCCATGACCCGACCCGCACCGTGATTAAAGATAGAGATCTGATTTTGTGCAGTGCAACCTCAGTTTAAACATTCACATCAAAATTCATGCGACTTTTGCGTCACTCACTCGCCTGAAGCATCTTGCTGAAAGACTCTTATGAAGACAGCTGTGACAGATGTTGTCAGAATCCCTCGACATCCTGGAATTTTGCATGAAATCTGTTTCTGTGAAGCCAATTCACGTCACAATCCCACCAGTCCAGGGTCTAACACCGCATCTACACACACTCCTATACAGAAGAAGAAGCCATTGCTCTACAAAAAGCTTGGCTCTCTTTCTACTCCTCGTCCTAGTTATCATCTGCTCACAAATTCACTGGCTTCCACTGCACATCAGCTTAGAAATAAAACTGTGAACACTGTCTTCAGTGGCTTCCATGTTTCCATCTTCTATTTTGAGTCCCTCACAGATGACTAAGCTTCTCACCGTACCCCTAAGGGTGATGCCCGCCACCCTCCTGAGAAATCCCATTTCGGCTGCTTGTATCCACAATCTCGTTCTTTCGGTCATGACCCACCCTTCATAACAACAGGTGAGAGTAGGAACGAAGATTGACCGGTAGATTGAGAGCTTTGCCTTCTGGCTCAGCTCTCTTTTCGTCACAACAGTGCGGTAAAGCAAACGCATTACCGTTCCTGCTGCTCGATTCTCTGGCCCATCTCGCGTCCATTGTCCCCTCGCTTGAGAACAAGACCCCGAGATATGTGGACTCCCGGGAGTAGACAATCCACCAGTTTCCGGCTGACCCTCCGGCCACCGAACTGCAAACCCTGCCCCCCCCCTGGCTACACTTCAAGATCCAAGTTTATGTTATTTGTAGATATTGTATAGTTGCGATTTCGTTGTATTTGCTAGTTACTTTCGATACCAAGTAATAAGAAGAGTAATATTATTACTTTCTCAAGGAATTATAAGTATAAAGTAACTAATTACACTTCCCGACTAACTTGCCCAGCGCTGCATGAGTGTGGTGTCGCCCTGCTCATCTAACTCCCTGCAAACAAGGGAATTGCTGTGCTTCTAGTCTAAAGTCTGGATTATACTCCCAAGCGGACATGCACACGGACAGCTGCGGACACCATGGACACGGGCTAGTTTTGTTAATTCTACTCCCTGGGGTTCACCTAAAGAACGCCTTCCACACATGCACAGATGTACTCTGTGCAGACTTGTAGGGTGGTCACACGGGTGTCTGCACAGGACCTGTGTACAACCCCTGATGACAGTCTGAGTATAATCCAGGCTTCAGCACACTAGATGAGTGATTGATCGAGTCAGTCTTACAAATCGTTCATGGAAAAACAAACTTTCAGTGACTCGCAATCAGCTGAAGACATACAGGAGTCATAATGAGGATAAAGTTCGAGGCTCAGCTGACCTGTACGTCTTAAATGAGACATCAAGCTTTTAATATTCACTGGCTGGACTTCAACTTTATGTCTGAGAGCTGTTTTGAAAACTTTCCCTGATGGTGCGTTCAAGGGCGCTCTGACGTCTGAGATATGAGGGCTGACTGCCAAGGTCTGAGTCTGTTTCTTTGTACCATCCTGGACGTGCTCAGTCGCTGCGGAGGAAAACTTAATTTGTCAGCTGAATATTTTTATCTTTTGTGCTCTCGATGATAACGGCGTCCTTCCTCTGTTTGGCCGAGAGAAGTTTCAAACGAAGCCGCACAGCTGAAGGACAAATAAGGCTTCAGCTCCATGATATTCTCTTTCACAGCTGCTGTTTTTCTCATGACTTCAGATTGAAGGGACACGCTGGTGCACATTACGGACGGCACCGAGAGCTTAGTGTGTTTTTTTAGTTTTTATTGCTCAGAGCAGCGAGTGGCAGAAGTTTAAATTACTTCAGTGTTTATCAGTAAAGTGCCTCATTCAAATGGATTTTCAACAGTTGCTTTAAATGGGACTGAGTCATCAGTGGGAGCACTGCCAGGTCTGAACCAGTCAATAACAGACGATATTGTGTGAGAGTTTCTGCAATAAAATATCTTTCAATAGAAGATATTCGATCCTTTACTTTAAATTCTGAAAGGCTGAGTCAGTCACCTGTATGTGACCGCAGCAGTCAATTATGAAGCCGCCCTCTAAAAATGAATTTTGGGTGCGTTTCATGATCAGCACTAAATCACACAGACAAAATCCAAGAACTGGACAGATTTTAAGTTTTTTAATGACGCTCAGACCTCAAAATGAACCTAACAGCAGCACGGGGATGTCAGGCTGTCTGGACACTTTGGTCCCGAGTGAATTATCTCATCTTTTGGCAGATGTCATTAAATTTTTGCACAGACACAGACAGGCACTCGCGATCGAAAGGGGATGATTCCTAAACCTCTGATGAGCCTCTGACTTTTAATCCAGTACATCAAAGAGAGAAAACCTCCTAAACTAATGACCAAAGTCCAGCTGTACTTTGTTATTAATGCTAAAATGACTTGGTACTATGTCATGAATTTAATTGATTCAAAATTCATTAATCGATAATTAAACAATAGTGTAGAAATGGCACTAATTGTGCCTCATTTGGCATTGTTTTGTCTGTTAGAGCCATTTGTTGAATCAAAAACTTAAACTTCTGGTTTCAAGGCTTATTCCTACCAGTGGTTATGGGGGTTTGAGGAGGATGTCGGCAGATGACGACACATCTCTCTCTGCCTCGCTCTCTAAGGTTTAAACTGGGTTAGCTTTGCTTTTATCCCAACTCTCTTCCTGAGTGATGGTGGTCTGACTGGTTTCGATATTAACGAGTGTATTTTTTTTTCAAATAAATGAATGTATGGGAAACACTGCGGTCATGTGGAGATGTCCAACTTAATATGGAAATGGAGAGTAACGAGTTGACAGTTCAGTCTGTTATCAGGTTAAATCTGAACTATCGATGCTGCCACCCTCGCTAGTCTGCATCAGAAATACAAGTCAGTTAAACTAATTTATCAATATTTTATTCATGCACATTGTCAGTTAACTGTTGCCTCTAAGATGTTATGCAGTCACCCGCCATAAGTCGGGACTGCGGCACCGTCAGACAGCAGCACCTCTCACCCAGTGCGAATGCCCCGATTGCCCAGGCAACCCCGGATGTTGTTATCAGCAAAGTCAGACAGACGACAGCTCATAAAACCAGCACGGTTTGGCAGTGTTTAAATCTATAAAATGAAAGTAAGGTTGAATATAGGCTGAGTCAGAATAAAGTGGTATATAACCAGAAGACTGGAGCAACATGTGACCGCATTCAACATGGACATAAACCTGCAGATGTCTTTAACCGGCAGACGTTGTGATCCTTTTTGGTCAAAAAAGTCGAAAGCATTTAGTGAGCTGTTGTCATGTTCTGGAGGTTAATGTGCAGTACGATTTGGTGACTGCTGACTCTGATTAACGGCTTCAACTGGCTCTTAAACACTGCCCGAAAAAATACTGTGTGTATTAACATTATCAGTAAATAAAATGTGCTCAATTTTAACTGCTTTCTGAGTGTTTTCTTATTGTTAGATTAGTCAACTTGTCCAAATTTAAATTTGCACTTCGTCGTCAGGAACATCCCTAACCTGAAACCTAATATGTGACGTAGACTAGATGGTTTGTTGTAGGAAGTGAGTCTCTTCTGGTGCCAGTTATCAGCAAGAAGATTGGCAATTTCTATATAGTTATTCTTAATGTCATTTTAAGGTGTGTGTCTGACATCAGTGTTGTTAGTTCTGTTCATTTCCTCGCTCTCTCATCCTCATTTCAAAGTGGTAGAATTTTTGTAGTTTTTTTTCCCAACTAACTCATTCAGAAAAGAAAAATATATATTTTCACACCAGAAACAAACCTGAACCATGGTTCAGTTTAATCTAGACGTGATCTGGACCATTTCTTTCTGCTGACTAAGGTTTGGCTGTTTGGCCCGACAGGTTTCCCACCCGCAAATTTGGGTTCAGATCAAACTGAAAAGTCCAAAAGGCCAGAACAAACCGGGTGTGAAACGGTCCAAAACAAAGGAATGTTTCTGTAGTTTTGACCAAACTCACCATCGTGTTCTTCATTGTCTTTGCAGGCTATGGCCAGAGACGAGAAGAACTATTACCAGGACACCCCCAAACAGATCAAGAGGAAAATCAACGAGTACAAGCGCTGCCACCCGCAGCACTACGACTCCTTCATCAAATCGCTGGCCGCCGCAGAGCCGATGGACCAGTAGAGGAATCACCGAGCCCGTTCTGGACTTTATAATGTTTTCTGTATCAGATGAGATTGTCCTCGTTCAGACTGGGACAGAGCTGTGAGGACAGCAGCGGTGACAGGAAGCGGAGCTGTCCCGGACCACTGAGGGACGAGCACTGCTTCTGTGTCTTGTTAAGGACCTTTCAGGAGTTTCCTCCTGTGATTGTCCTCCCTCTGAAGACTGTTTATTTCTCCCATTTTCTTTCAGAAATAATGTCCTGATCTCAACTGTGTGTTCTGAGATGTATTTTTAAATATATGTATCATTTAAACACCCGAAGCTGTGTTTTTCTTTCTCCACGATGAAAAGTATCCTTGCATACGTACACTGGAGACTCCTCTGACTTTCATTTGAAGCATCAAATGTTGATGATATTTACATCTGGGAGGAATCTTAACTGCAGCATCATGTTTTGAACTTCAGTGTGAAAACATGTTTCCAGCTACGTTAAAAGGCACAGAGAAGTCCATTCATAACACAGTTAATCAGTCGACTCAGTTTGTATCAATGAATTCTCAACGGTCGGGTCAGAATAATGAGGTCTTATTTATTCTGAGAGCCAGAAACCTTTAAAAAATGGTGGTTTTAAGTCTTTTAACATGTCGTTACAGCATGGAAACATTGTGCTGACACTTGTAAAGATCACACAACTGGCACAGTAACACAACCCTGGGAAACTTGCCGTACACTCATCTCAGTTTCTGCAGCGCGGTCGCTTGTGCGAATATTAAACGGTGAGAAAAGACTAAAGGTAGAACGTGTCTGGACTCACCAGTTTCCACCGTTCTCCGGCTCCCAATCAAATGCCCGTCGCCGCTTTTTGACAGTTCATTTTGTAGACAATAAATTTATTATCTGAGGATTAACCCTTTGACATGTATCGCCTCGTTTTTTAAGGGGGTCCCAAACAAAAAAATCCCAAATGCAGAGCAGAACTACAGCAAAAGACAAAAAACAACCACAGACAGCAAACTAGATAAAGAAAAGTTACAAGATACAGAAACAGTCAAAAGAAAAGGAACAGTGATTATTCTTAAGATAAATAAAGGAACAGTGAAAGCGTTACTGAGAATATAAGCAAGATGAGAAAACAAAACAAGTTTAAACTAGAACTGCAAGCAGTTATGAACGGGGGCCAAGCCTCCCGCGCGACTCGGCCCCCGGGCATCGTGGAGCCCATGCAACGCAAACGGCTCCGTTTCGTGACCGGGAGGCACACCGTCAAGATCTGCTATCGAACGCAGGTTCGAACAAGGCTGCCCTCTCTCTCCATTGCTCTTATTGTAGTGTGAAGAGCAGTGTGAAAGGCTGAATATGTTTGTTGTAAGAAGTCACGCCCACTTTGACCAAATATGACTAAACTTTACAGACAGCCTCGGGAGCGACTCCACATGGCGCTCGCCGAATTTCGTGTGAATATGAGCAACTTTTGTGTCACTTGATTTTTCTCAGTTTATAGCGCCCCCTGTTGCCCAATTTGCACCAAATTTGGTACAGAGCCTCTGGTCGACCTCTGAAACATGTGGATTGAGTTTCATGTTGATAGCTTTTACTTTGACAAAAATCTGCAACAATATGTGTTTTTTAGCTAGCAGAAAAAATTGTTTATTTATAAGTACCAGCATTTTTTGGAGTAGCAAAATTCTTTTGATAACTTTTGATCAGGCACGTCTGGAGATTGTGTGTGCAAAGTGTTGTGCAGATGGAGCGTAAATCCTAGGAGGAGTTCAAAAAAGTAGGTTTTTGATGTGTAGCAACTTACAAAGAGAAATATGCTGTGGGAGTGGGCGTGGCCTATGTCAGAAGATGCGGATCTATGCAGGGAACACGTGGATATAAAGTTTATGAAGATGTGATTAAAAATGTGGAAGTTATAGGCCAATATGCATTTGCGTCCGTTACGGCGCCACCTAGTGGAGTAGACGCACAATTTTTTGGTGTGGGTGGTCTGTGTCCTATTCTATATATACCATGTAAATTTCACAGCCCTCAGCATAATACTTGAGCTGAAATAAATGTTCGTTGTTTGTCTTGTAATAAGCCACGCCCACTTTGACCAGTCGTGATTACCTTCGAGATATGGCCTCAGGAGTGACACAGCATCATACCCACCAAATTTCTTAATAATCGGTGTTGCCGTTTAAGAGATATGAATGTCCCATATTTGCAGCGCCCCTTAGTGGCCAACATTAGCCAAATTTAGCTCACATACCCACAGCAACATGCCAACCTAGGATCTCAGATTTGGTGTCGTTAGGATTTATTTTGACCGAGATATCCAACTGTTCGCGTTTTTATAGCTAGCTATAAAAATTTATTCGTTAATAATTAGCGCATATGTTGACGGAACAAAATTCTTTTGATAACTTTAGATCAGGAACATTGGAAGACTGTACGTGCCAAATTTCACACTGAACGGATAAAACCCCAAGGAGGAGTTCGAAAAAGTAGGTTTTCCAGTTTTCGCGATTTTGCGGGAAAAAAATTGTAGGCGGAAATGGGCGTGGCCTAGCCCAGGTGACTCAGTACTATTGAGGGAATCTGAGGATATGAGGCTTTTGAATGTGCGACATACGGTGTGGGAGTTATAGCCCAAAACGCGTTTCCCTTGTTATAGCGCCCCCTGCTGGCGAACATATGTGATTTTTTGCGCCTGAGGTACGTGCAGGGGTCTGGACCAACCCTCCAAATTGCACCACCCTCCCTTGCACGGTTTTAGCCTGCAGCAACACTTTTAGCGGTGGAAAAATAAAAATAAGGAAGAAGAAAAATAAAAATCTGAACAATTACAATAGGGTTCCCAGCACCGCTGGTCCTGGGAAACGCGTATGCTTGCATACGCGTCCCCCAGGCCCCGCGGGCTTGGCCCCCTAATAAGGGAAACGACACAGAATGAATATTTGCAGGTAAATTATTCCACTCGGAAGGAGCCCAAAATATAAAAGCTTTTTAATCATCTTCCTTAGATACAAAGGGGACCATAAAAAGGATACAAGCAGAGCTTCTTAATGAATAACTTGATGTATGAGGAACATTAAACACGGACAATAACTCAGAACTTTGCAGGGAAAAGGGGAAAAACTCGGCGGTCCTCTCATCGCAGCACTAAAACGAGCATCTCTCCTCACTTTGGGTCCCACACCTGCTTCCCATCATCTCATTTAATTACTCTGACAGGCACCTTCCCAGCTAACACCCCCCTCTGTGACCAGCTAAGCCCACCCACGAGTCTGACAGGACATGTAGCACTCTACATGCTATACTTCTTTTTTTATGCCTCCGTGCCGGTGACAGCTGTGGCCAGAGGCATTATGTTTCCAGGTTGTCTGTCCGTGTGTCCTGCCAATTCTTGTGAACATGATCTTTTAAGAACACTTTAATACAAATGTCCAATTGGACTAGAGGAGGAAATGATCAGACTTTCGTGGTCAAAGGTCGGAGTTTAAGGTCCGTCCCCGACACGAATGAATATTAAACCTGCTTGATCTCTTTCAGGTGTCTGCGAGGCATTGATGAGCTTTCAGATTGCGTCTTTGAACAGTTCACACATCACAATTATTATTAAAAATGCTGGAGCGAAAGAACAAGAAAGATGTGGGCGAATATACACAAAGGAAAAAAATAGAAAATTGACTGTTTTAAACAACCTTTGTGGCCATTCCAGTAAAGATTTCTAACTTTATTTTGATTATAATTGATTACTAAATTAACCACCAACTGTTTTGATAATTGATTTATCAGAGTAATTAAAAAAAAAATAAAATAGCTTCTTAAATGTGAATATTTTCTGGTTTCTTTCCTCCTCTCTGACAGTAAACTGAATATCTTTGGGTTGTCATCTTGGGCTCTGGGAAGTGTTGATCAACATTTTTCACCATTTTCTGACATTTTGAGGCCAAACAACTATCAATCAGTTAATCAGGAAAATAACTGACTATGAAAATAATCATTAGTTGCAGCCCTAACTTGAATGCACCATGAAGTCCCTGTCTGCGCCCATGTGCTTTGCCATACAAAGTGATGTAGGTTTCACAGTTTTGGAGATGCACCCGAATGCACCATGTCCTATTAGTGTGTGTGTCACTCCTGTTCCTTCCCATTCCCACAGAAATACTCCTGTCCCATTCCCATTAATCCACAGTCCATACATGTCATGCACTGCAACCAGAAATACCACTACTGTGAAGACCAGAGGCAGCACACCCATAAATGACACCAAAACACATTTTATTACAGACTAATGACTATTTTGGTGCAATCTTACCTGCCAGTGCGGTGGACAGCCCTCTTTAGATTTACTCTGCATTTATAGAGACCACCAGTCATCAATTAGTGGCCGATTGATCAGATCGCCCTCACCTTTGTGTATCAAAGTTTGTCATTATTCTTGTGAACTAGTCATCAAAATGTTTCTGGTGTCAAGTATGCACATCTCAGAGTAAAGAAGCTGAGTCATAATAGCATGTTTATGTAAAAATGTGCTCAGGTGGGATATTTTCGTTTTCAGATATTTAAAAAAAAAAACAGGTTCAGAGTCTCTCAGAGGATCAAAAAGAGTCATAATGAAGGTCGATTCAATCAGCGGAGACTGAAGTGAAGATAAACAGGGCGACGCTGGGAGAGAAAATTGACCCTGAACATGTCGTGAGAAACGCTGAAGAAAACACTGAGTCGACAGCTGAGTGTTTAAGAAAATAACAACTTGTCACAGTAATATCATCTGAAGTAAACACGAGATTCTCTGAAGGGATGATGTGGAGACAGATTTGTCTCTGCCTCCGGGAAAGGACGTGGAGGTTTACAGGATCAGTGTGGTGTTTTTTCAGTATTTTTCACAAATCCCATGAAAGCACCAATACTTTCCGTCTTACTGTCTGTGGCTCTGAGCCCATTAGTTCCTACTGAAAATGTAAATCCTTAAAAACACCTCACAAATATATAGTTTCTTTTAGTTCAGTGATATAAATCAGCTTGCTGACTGTAGTTTTGATCAAACAGGCTATATTCAGCAGCAAACTGATACACATTTAATGCTCTAGTACGGTCATTTTTGGCTTGTGACTCATGAAGCTAAAGCCAAAGTGCCTTAAACCTGCATTATTTTGAATGGCCAGCAGGGGGGAACCTTCACTGGTTGCAAAAATAATTCCAGTTGCATGTAAGCTTATGAGAAAAAGAGGCTACTTCTCCCTTGATTCATGACCTCAGTTAACAGTTTCCTAATGAGTTTATGACTTCAATCACTAGTTTCAAGTCTTCTTCAAAACAGCATGGTGCTCATTTAGTAAATTATGGTCCCATTTGAAGTAAAACAGACAATAAAGTAGGGCATGCTTTAGGGCGGGGCTACCTTGTGATTGACAAGTTGCCAACACGGCGACCTGTCAGTCAGGATAGAGACGTAGCGACGCGTATCCATGGTACTGTGAACATTTAAACAGCCAAGAGCTTGTTTTTAGGGTGTTGACCCTTTAAATGTGTGTTTTCAGTTCAGTTTTAACATTTCGGTCACCTAAAAATGTCTTGTTCAGCACTCAGCTGTACTAAAGAAGACTCTAAAGAGTTGGCTATTCATTTTTTCTTGGAAGTACATTTTGTTTTAAGCTTGTTTTCCACTAGCCAAAATTAGCATCTCAATTAATATCACAGTTAATGTGAATTACAGATGCGTCTTGCTAACCAAGCTAGCTAGCATTAGCTGATAACTTAACATTAGCTATGTTAATGGCAGAGGTGGGACCAAATCACAAATAAATCTTTGCTCTAAAGTCCCAAGTCAAGACTGAAGCCAGGGGAGGCCCCAAGTCAAGTCCCGAGGCCTACGCATTAAATTTTGAGTCCTAAATAAGTCAAAATGCGTCTTTAATGCCATTTTGAAAACAGAGCCTCGACTGACCGTTCTTTGTGCAACTTCAAATGTCAAACAAAGTTGGAAGTTGTTGCATCTCCGCCTGTAATTTTCATCCCACAAACTTGCATATTGCAATTAATTTCTTGTTGACCACCTGGTAGCTTTTATATGGTAACATAATTATTGAACTGGAGCTCAGTAACATAATGTTAGTAAATCTTTGGACTTGGGGGAAGGTATCAAGTGTTTTCAAGTCCAAAGGATCAAATCCAGGTTGATTTGCAAGTCTTGAGACAGTTGAACAAACCACTTTAAAAATGTCTTAAAGACTTCAACCTACCAGTTTTGTCCAGTTTTAAACAGACATCTTTGTATGAAAGCCCATTTTTCACCAATGTGGAAACTAATGTCTATAATGAAAATAATGTCACTATGTGAAGAAACTTTCTCTAAATGACTTTCTATCTCAACATAATGAGAAACTCAAATTGTTTGGTTGATATTTTCCAAATTACAAGGTCTCCAGGTAATACAAGTCCTGTGTGAATAGGGTTTAACTCTTTTATTTTGAGAGTGTTTCTCACTAGAATGATATTCTAAGTCGTATTTCGAGAAGAAATCTTATTATGACCTACAAGTCATAATACAGGATCACCTAAAACTATAGTGGAAGAAATACAACACCCATGAGCCTCTGCATAATTAAATATTTATGGATTTTAATGTCTCCTTGAAATCCTCATGCTCCATCAAACTACAACATATCCCATGATCCTTAGGCAATGACATGAATGCTAACTAACTCAAAAGGTTTTCTTTTTATTAAATTAAAACATGTTCCAGCCACAGATCAGGAACATATCATCCGCGATTAATTCAGCGGAGCCTCGGAGACCTGGAAATTAATTTGACATTAATGCATCGTCATCATAATCTTCATAATCTGGAAAAAATGTGGTTGCATCGATGGCTCCGCGGGGGAGCGGCCGATTTAAATGAGAGTAATAAACCTGTTGGGAACAGTCTCAGAGTGATGGAAGCACTGCGTACAGTTTCCCTGTTATTCTCCACAGTCTGTTCTCTAAAAATACTGACGTCTACAGAACATGTGTGCAGCTCTATAGGTTTAATCGTGACTGTGACTCATTTATAGATATCATTTATACCCTGCTGAGTTTGTTCATGGCTGCAAAAGATCAGTATAGAAAAACAAAGTAGATAAAGGCAGATAAAGGCAGAAATAACTGAGGTGAATAAAACTTTTATAAATGTTTCTTCTGTATTCTTTCAGTAAAAGTGACATGTTTTCCTCAGAGGGGTTTCATTCTAATAGAATATTTTATTCTGATAAAGAATTCAGTTGAAATCGCTGAAACGTAGAAGCACAGCTGGGAACAAAACACTGTGACTAATAAAAGCCAAACAGAAACTGACAAGTCGGGACTCAAATGAGTCACAGAACCGTTTTCATTGGGTCACTAATATACAGAGTTAGGGGCATTACTATAAAAATGTATTCCAATACGGTTACTAATTACTTGTTGAAAATGTAGTCAGTTATTAACTAAAGTAATGTAACTGGAATACTTTTGGATTACCTCAATATAAAATGTGGTGACATTGTTGAGCCTAATATAGCATTTTTAGGGCTGCGACTAACCATTATTTTCATCACTGATTAATCTGTCAGTTATTTTCTCGGTTAATCAATTAGATGTTTGGTCCATAAAATGTCAGAAAATTGTGAAAAATGTTGCTCAAAGTCCAAGATGACGTCCTCAAATGTCTTGTTTTGTCCACGACTCAATAATATTCAGTTTACTGTCAGAGAGGAGGAAAGAAACCAGAAAATATTTACATTTAAAAAGCTAAAATCTGAGAATTTTGACTTTCTTTAAATTGAAAAATGACTCAATAGGATTAATTGATTATCAAAATAGATGCTGATTGATTTAAAGGGATAGTTCACCCTAAAATTAAAATTCAGTCTTCATCTACTCACCCTCATGCTGACTGAGGGTCGGGTCTGCAAAACGTAAAATTATGACAATTATTTTATGGGTCTCAAGCTAAAAAAGTTTGGGATCCCTGGTCCAGAGCCAAGCCAGCGGTCCTGTCATGTGCACTGGTTTACACAAAGTTTAAGAAATAGCAGGTTAAACACACGTGCAGTATTTTCCCTCCCTGCTTGTGTCATGTGAACCAGGAACAAATTACCTTTACTATCTTCTTTTGTTGTTTCAGATTATCTGCTGCAGGTTAACAGCGGAACAATAGTTTGACCCACATCTGCTGTGCTGACCTTTGTTATTCTCGCCAATCATTCACCTCCTCATTCACTGAACCACTCCCAAGTTCCTGCGGAGTCACGTGTCGGACGATTGAGAAAACATCCTCAGCACGTTCAGGAGGGAGGAGGCGTCATCTGACTGCAGGTATGTCAGGTATGACTGCTTCAGTGACTCACACCAGCACTGACTGGCACTTCCAGAGCTGATTGGTCTGGTCTGGTCTGCTGCGTGCTGGTATGAAATGGTTCATAACGCTGCAGCTGCAGTCTCGAAAGGTTTGATCAGATTTCACCAATCTTAGCTTCACATCTTCGGCTTCTTGTTTATGTCAGATCAGACTCTGAGGTGCCTCTGATGATTTACAGAATTGTAAATGGGGTTGCTCCGTCCTATTTCTCTGATCTCATTAAACTTTATTAGGGCTGCACAATTAACTGACCAAAAATACATATTAAAAACTTGTCTCATTAATATTTCAATGTTTTATTCAATCATAATCCTGAAAAATAGACACATATAGCACTTTAGAATAATGATAATTAGTGGCATATTTTAAAATTTGTCTAATTTCCACCCTATTTAATAAACTCTGTGTCAGATGCCTGATCAGAAAAATACTGGACCTCAAATTCAAAAGGAACTGTGATGCATATTGATTTAATAACTGATTACTGTCAACCTTTCAATCAAATGAAAAGTATTTTGACTTAAAACTTAAACTGGTTATGACATGGAGTTATTTCATCACTGGAGTCATGTGCAGGTACTGTAAGATGATCACTAGCAGTGTATTTTTGCATCAATGTGAGCCAAAGAAAATACTTTTAGTGACTTTTCTGCCAACTGAAATGCCTTACAGACAGTCTTTAAGGTTAGTTTTAGCCATTTCTGTCTCATGTGTGGCTGAAAGTATAAAACAGCAGAAGGAACATCTTTCTTAAGTGGCTTCCACTAACAGAAACATGTTCCACGTGGTGATAATCCTCATATATCGTGTTCGGATGCTGCTGCAGCTGCAGGAGGAGGAGGGACAGATCGCTCGGTGCTTCACTTCCAGCACTCGTTTGAAGCAGTTTGTCCCGCTGAGATAAGTCACGTCCAGTTTGTGGAGCTAAAGAGCCAAACTGTTGTGTCTCTGTCTAAAATACTCCCACACTTTAGATGATCACAGGCTTGCTCTCTGCAGCTTGTTCTGCAGGTGGATCCATGCTCTGACCGGGCACGCGTCAACGCACAGCATGCAATTCTAAGTATGTTGACAAATCGCCCCAGCCCTAAACTTTATCTCTCATCCCGTGCTCTTTGCTCCTCCGTGTCACCCAGAAGTCAAACAGAAGTCAGCCGGCAGCAGGACTTTTTCCTTCAAATGTCTTAACTTTAGCACTTACAGGCCATATTTGTCCTGCCAGTGAGAATAAAACTGTAACTTCTCTAACAGCCGCTGCATCTCTCTAACCCTCTGTTTTGTCTCTGCTCCCACATGCCTCTGAGCTGTTTCTCTCTTTCTGTCTTTGCTTGTCTGTGTGGCCTGTCGTCCTCCAGGTCTCCACGGTGGACAGGAGGTCATCAGGCTCAGGCCCCACTGGTATCTTTTGTTGAAAGTTGAGCCAAGTCTGAGAGTGTAGAGAGTCTGACAAGCAGAGTCTGAAATGGCCAGCATGATAACGTTTTTCTTTCCTCTGGTGCCAGGACAAACTTTACTCTGCTAGTGGTAATGATCCCTCCAACGATTTTCATTTTCTTATGTGTGTTGAGCAGTACAGGCTCATGAGGCTGCCAGCCTGGCAACAGACTTTTTGTTTTAATGATATTTCCATGTCCTTTTATGGCGTAGTAATATCCATACACTCTATAATAAATATCAGAGTGCAGACATCATGCTGTATTGAGGAAGACTTGAAATTAACAGTTGGGACCATAAACTCATTAGGAAACTGTTTACTGAGGTCATAAAGACAGGTGAGAAGAAGGTTCATTTCCTCATAGACTTCTCAAGAACCAATCACAGTCTTTGTTTGCAATAACTGCTTAACAGGGAATCTCTGCTGCAATTTAATGGCAGCAACATGTTGAATGTTTGAATTGTTGAAGTTTTGAAAGTGAAACTCTCCCATTCATGTTTGATATTCGACTTAAGGTGCTCAACAAGCCGAGGTCTCTGTTGTTGTATTTTTTCATAACACATTTTCAATGGGAGGCAGGTCAGTCTAGTAGCTGAA
The DNA here is from genome assembly GCA_034769285.1 of Lutjanus argentimaculatus. Classification (NCBI taxonomy): domain Eukaryota; kingdom Metazoa; phylum Chordata; class Actinopteri; order Lutjaniformes; family Lutjanidae; genus Lutjanus; species Lutjanus argentimaculatus. Next base: position 3,064,097 of record JAWZSL010000004.1, read on the forward strand.
CTCTTCTGTAACACATGCAGAATGTGTCTTAGCATTGTCTCACTGAAATAAGCAATGGTGTCCCTGAAAAAGACGTTGCAGCATATGTTGTTCCAAAACCTGTATGTACCTTTCAGCATTAATGAGGTCTTCACAGATGTGACCGTTACCCATGATGTCATGGGCACTAACACACCCCCCATACCATCACAGATTCTGGGTTTTCAGGTTAACTCTGGATGGTCCTTTTCCTCTTTAGCCCAGAGGACACAATGTCCATGATGTCCAAAAATAATGTGAAATGTGGACTTACTAGGCCAACGTGAACTTTTCCACGTTCATCCATCTCAGATGAGTTCAAGCCCCGACAAAGTCTGCAGTGTTTCTGGATGTTGTTGATGTATGACTTTCATTCTGCATGGCAGAGTCTTAACTTGCATTTGTAATTGCAGCAACAAACAATAGTTTGATAATGGTTTTCCAAAGTCTCCCAGAGCCAGTATAATTGGTATAATTTATACAATCATGTGGATTTTGTCCCTTACGTGCAGAGATTTCTCTGGATTCTCTGAGTCTTTTCATGATATGATGGATTATAGATGGTGAAATCTCTCAATTTCTGCAGGTTGTGTTGAGAAATGGTCTTAAACTGTTTGACTGTTTGTCCACGCAGTTTTTCACAAAGTGAATCCTTGCTTGTGAATGATTGTGCCTTTCGAGGATGCCCCTTCGATACCAAATCATGATACTGTCACCTGTTTCCAGTTCACCTGTTTACCTGTCGCATGTTCCAAACAGGTATTTCTTGAGCGTTCCACAACTTTCCCAGTCTTCTGTTGCTACTGTTTTTGTTGTTTTTTGAAGCATATTGCCAGCATCAAATTCAAAAAGAGTGTATATTTACAAAAAACAATAAATTTGATCAGTTTGAACATTAAATATCTTGTCTTTTACTGTATTCAGTTGAATACAGGTCGAAAAGTTTTTGCAAATGATTGCATTCTGTTTAGTTACGTTTTACACAACGTCTCAACTTTTTTGGAACTGAGGTTGTAAAATGCTTGTTTTATCCTTATATACATATCTCAGTAATAACAACACTTTCACTAGCATTAGGTTAGAGAGCTAATTTACTTTTTGGGCCACAGATAATGACATGTTTATCTTAGCAAAGACTGGTCCGACTGGCAGTGAGATTTCTGTGATGTGTGTTTGATTTATCACCAGCTAGCAAAGCAACACAGTACATAAAATAAGAAAACAGCAGAAACGTTGGATAGGTTTGACTACTATGTTTATAGAGAGGAGAAGCCCCTCCCCTTCTGGTGTGCCACATGGGATGCTACTTTGGAAAAAATATGAACTGTAGTCAAGGACGAGAGACAAATAATGTTTTGTTCCTGTTTGCATTTTGTCAAGAACTGCACATATGATGTTGGTCAATTTAAAAGCTAATTTTACACATTAAGGAAGTCCCAGGTTGTCTTAAGTTTGTCGCTCAGAGACTACATCTCTCGTCTTGTGCAATATATGTCACCAACACCAATATCGCTGTCTCTTGTATTGTTGTCTTACTTGATGTGTTTTATCCAGTCACTCCTGGTCCTTTTCTTAGCTGGGAAGAAAAAGAATGAGGGGACCCGTTAGCTTTTGGAGGGAGAAAGACATGATGTCACTTACGCGACTTCACAGGACACGATCTTCACAGTCTTATGCTTTTTTAACAGCTTTACAACAAACGCTGACTTTTTTGACTTGGCCTCGCCGACTGGGGCTGGATGACATGTTGCTGGCCTGATGTACATCTTTAAAAACGAAATACAGAAAATAAACAAATTTGCATATTTTAACGTATCTCCGCAGTTCAAATCAACTGCCAGTTGCCTCCCAGGAAGGGACTGTTGTTGTTAACGCGATGTCACAGTCTGCTTCTTTTTGCATCCAGTGGAGTCGCCCCTCTGCTGGCCATTAGAAAGAATGCAGGTTTGAGTCATTTCTGCATTGGCTTCGCTTTTCAGACCCAGAGAATCCGTCCACTATTTATACTCTTGGGTAAAATGTTTGCAGTGTGCAGGAATTAAAAAATATAAAGCACGCTGACAGCAGGTTTTCCATCAGTGAAATGCTTCTCAGATCTTCAGTCTGAACACATACAGCACATAAAGGCTGCAGACACCCTAGGAGTGTTGCAGTTATGACCCTTAAAACACCACAATGCAAGATTAATATTGTTATTGTGGCACAAAGGCCTTGTATCACCAAAATAAATTCAGGTTTGAGCAGCGGTATTACATTCTCAGCCCACAGAGGAACACGTAACCGTAAACTGGTGAAACATTATAGAGACAAAAACTTCAACTGGTTTCCTACGTCACCACATTATGAATCATGTACTTAATTCTGATTCTGATTGGATGAACCACAGCTTTCCAACATGACAAGCTCTCAGATCCAAACTGTGAGTGGTCACGGAGGCTGAGTCATGCTGCCTCACGGTCATAGTAACCTACAGAAGTGACAGCACGCTGTGTCAACACTGAAACTCTGTGCCAGAGTGACGTCTCAGTGAAAACAACCTCCTGTTCGACCGGCTGTGGAACTTTGCCTGACAAAACAAGCTCGGGCGGCTTCAGAGGCCTTTAGGTTATCTGTGTTTATGTTTGCGTTTGCACTGACACGCTCAGTCAGCAGAGACGGGGGGAAACCTCCACGTCTGTGCTTCTTTACTACGTTGTTTGTTTGTGGATGCCGACGATTTTGTGTGCACAGGTTGAATACAAAACTGTGTTTACTGGCATGTTTCCAGTTGTAGTCCCATAGTCCCCCAGTCAAAACAGATCTTAATCTTAATAGGATTACCAGATAAAATGGAGTTTTTTAATTAGCATTTAATTTTAAAAAATTTCTTCAGATAAGTGGCTGCTCTTCTTCAGATACACGACTTCATTACAGTGACTATGTGTACACTAATTTTCCACTGTTATTCCAAATATGACAATATTCAGAATTTGTAAACAGCATGTGAGTTAAATGAGTACCCTGTATGCATAATGTACTTTTTACCAATATGAAGAGGAGTAAAATTTGTCATTGTGATGAGACAAAATCCTCGTTGGGTAGCTAATACTGCATGTGTTGTGTTCATTGGTTTACTTAAGTTTATTCAGTCAAATTTATAAAAAACTTCTTCTGTAAATAGTTTTCGAAATAAAAAAAAAAAACATTTTGCTTGTCGAGCCATATTAATTTCAGGTTTAAATTAAAAACGTCTGGTTATTCCTGCCCACTTATGATTTAGAAATAATTTATTTGGTTAAACAGATAACAGGTAATGATGTACTCACTCGTGCCTACAAACCAACTAGCCAATAGTTTGCAAGGCTGTGGTAAAGATGCATGTACAAAGTAAAGTCCACATTTCTTTGTCGAAAGGAGAAACACTTTTAAACATTATGAAAGACTGAGATATGAACAAGTTTTTGCATATGCTTTTGTATGCTTTGGATATAATATATAATATAAGCTGTGGATGTGTGTCGTTACTTTACGGGAATATTACTGGAATGTTCATTGTCATTAACCATGTAAACAGCTTAGCTGTTAGCTTAGTCTTTTTTTGGAAAACGAGCAAGAAGAGACTTGACTATTTTGATTTTTTTGCATTGTTTTAAGAGAAACATATTAAAAGAACACTCCATCGCTTTAGCATTTCACTCCTGCAACACAGTCACTCTCATGATGGACAGTAAAAGAACAAAAAAGAGATCACAAATCAAAATTGATGCAGCAGAACCAGAGACATCATCACTTTTATTCCATGCATTCTTCTTCCTTGTCAAAACATGGTGCCTACATTACCCACAATGCAACGCCAGCGCTGACACTTCAAAGATTTGCGTGTGCTATGCTACAGGTGGTTGCAGCTAATGTAGCCTCGAGCTGCTATCCTGTAGCAGAGATGAGGAGCAGCTACAGAGGTCACTTCTTTCCACACCGACAACCACAGCTGATGAGCGCCATGCCATTGTTCCGACGGCCCATTATTCCAAAACCGCGAAAAGCCAATTTGTCTGAAAGTCCGTTATCCTGAAAACAAACCCCCATTGCTCCGAGGGCCCTTTGCTCTGAACATATGCAACTTAACTGACATGCTTATTTTAATCCAAATCTTGATTTTTTCCCAAACCTAACCAACTACTTTTGGTATCTAATAATAAAAACTCCAGGGAGAGTGTGTATTTTTGAAGTAACAGACCTTTTTGGGATAACGAGCTTTTGGTCCAGCAGGACATTTTCAGACTATTGGGGTTATCGGGGTAATGGGCTGTCAGAAAAAAAGGGCAGTCACCTTTACAGAAGTTTTTTCAAATACGCAGTAGTACTTCCCAGGACCTGCAAACAGACTTTAATGTGTAAAATCACTGGAGTTCCTCTTTAAGACTCAATAACCCAAATGGACACCTGCCATTTCAGAAACTAGCTGACACATTAATGACGTCTTAAAAGAGAACAACAAAACAAACACATGCATGAATTCATCAGTTCCACAGTTCCATTCACAGAACACATAAAGACAAGAATGACAGGCAGTCGTTGCTTATAAAAACAGTACATTACATACAACAGACCACTAAACTCTTGGTTACTGTGAAAACACATTTCTGCAGCATTACTGTACATCAACAGGAATAAAACTTCACATTCATTAGAAAAATTGTGCGTCATAAGCAAACATTGTCACACACCAGTCAGAATCTAGCTAATTCCAGTTTATGTGTACATGTAGTATTACTGTCAAATACTTCACATCTGCAATTTATACATTCAAGGATGAGTATTTTACTGGATACTGGTCCTGGTCTAAGCATCTTCTACACAACCATGTAACTATGAAGCAAACTGGATGGGAGTGTGTGGGCTTAAAAACACTGAAAGCACTGAGCTCCCAAACCTTAAATGAACCTTAAAGGAACAGAGATGGAGTGATGAGTGCAGCTGAAATCAGATCCTATTTTCACAAAGTACTCTGTCTCCTTTCTCGCTTTCCCTGAGGGATGGTTTCTTGTATATGAACATTCTGACCTTGTCTGACTTGTGTCTTTAGGTAAGTACAATTTGTACAATGTCATCTGAAATTCTAGATTTATTATTTATTTACCGTATTTGGCTGATACTGGGAAAACACAAAAGCCCTATTTGCACAGGACTAGTATCACCTGGGGACTTTTCGTAATTTGTTGGGTTGTTCTGACGCTAATAGTGATAGCGAGTCAATGCAAGTGTATCACGTAATTTATGAGCCCGAAACAGGAACCTCCTATGTCCAGCAGCGTCCCATATGCCAGTTTCTTTTAACCTGAGCCAGGCCATAGAACAATTAAAAAACACTTAACAATATATATATTTTTAACGCACTTTTATCATATTGGCACTCTGTTTTGGCCGGAACACAAAGTTCGGGCATCGGAATCTGTATCAGGAAGGAAAAAAATGGTATCGGAAATTCAGTGGATCTACTGTGTGGAGGACTGTTGATTTTATCTTTCATTAATGTATCGTCAATACCATTATCTCTTGAGACCCCTCACACAGACGTTCACAAAGTAAAATATCGATGAAACTTACACTACTATGTTAATACTCATATTTTCAGCAAAATATAGGCTATGCTTTCCAGCTTGTGCAGCTTCGTTAGCTAGCCACGTTATATTAAAAAGAAATATGTGTATTGAGCCATGTTTCGACAAATTTTGGTTAAAATATGGTCACGTAATGCTTGTCACGAGTGCCTTAGTCTTACACGACAAACACAAACAGCTAACTAAGCTAGCAACAAATCAAATGGCTCTCTGCCAGTTGTTTGTGTTTGCTATTCATAAATAAACATATTTATTTATTAACTGTGCTAGAAACGAACTAATTGCTGCTAGCGTGGTTAGCTATGTCCTGTTGAAAAATGCACGTTATCTGCAGTAGCAACAAACAGAAAACATACATTTAGCCGTATATTGGTAAAAATAAAATTATTAGTATACAAACTGGGTTACCATTGGAATCAGTTGCAGCTGTTGTGGATTCAAGCTGCAGTCCTCCACAGGAAGCAAGCTAAGACTTTGGGAGCCTTTCAAACCTAAAAGTTGTGATTGTTAGATAATCGTATTCCTGTAAAGGCTGTACCTGACTCAAAATCGAATTGTTCTTAAGTGTGTTTCCTTAGCTGAGAAATGATTCTGCTTCCTGCCCAGGGAATACAGATGAAAATGAGCTTATATCTAACTCTGGTACAGTTAAGTCGCTGTGCACTGTCCCTGTTAAATAGATAGATAAATAAATAAATGAATAAATAAATGAAATTTCAAAGGATCATGAGATGCATGTGAGGTAGCCTGCAGTCAGGAGCATTTTTCTGTCTTTTAATAGACGTGACATAGAAAATACCAGTAAAATGTCTGTAAATTCAGACTTTGCTTTTCCCGTGCGAATGTGCCTCACAACACACACATGGGGGTTCATTTCTAATCCAGGTGATACTAGTCCTGTGCGAATAGGAATAATAGTTGTGTGATATGGTAGTCAGCTGTAATTTGTATTGTATTGTCTGAACTGAAAACACAACCAAAGGGGAATTGGTTTCAAATGAAAAAACTTGAAATGCTCTCAAGCTGTTGTGAGGAAAGTCACTGAAATGTGTGAAAAGTTTCTCGCACAACCTGATAGGAGTCGTGACAAGAACAATAACACGCCGCTTTCAAAATGTCAGGGGATCCCTTTAAAGTCCCTCGCAGGATCTCAGAAAAGCCTCGGTGTAGGAGTCAGCGCGTATCTTCCAAACGCCCGGTCGATGAATTCACAGAGCTGCTGCAGCTTCAGTCGCCGGGGGGGCTCCAACCTGGCAACCCTGAATATTACCTGTGCTGCTCTGCTGACTTCTCCGATCAAACGCGAGAGATTTTCAGAAAACAGCAAACCAGATGAAATCTGCATATGCATCTACAGACGTGACATGTTTCATTTTATATACAATCTACATGCTTAAATAACCCTGTCACAGGTTGACATTAAGACTAGTCCAAAGTCTGAGTCACTGGCAGGAGGTGAATATTGTGGTTCTGAGTCACAGAGTCCATGAACAAACCTTCATCCTTCTGTCCCACCTTCTGTCCTCATCCTCCTCGTTCTGCACCTCCTCTTCTCCAGTGAGCAAGATGAGAAAGAGCAGTGTAACGCGAGATGAGCTGCACGCCTTCGAAAGCTGCGTTTTCTAAAAACCAACTGTGAACTGACGCAGTTTGAAAAGGGCGAGGAGGAAGATGAGAAGGTACCGCAAGGCTTTGTGCACCATATTGGCTTGCATTTATCTCGGTCTCCTCTGATTCAGTCATGTCTCTGCCTCAGTTCCTGCAGTCTTCGTCAACTCCTCCTCCTCTGCCTCAAATAACCCAGAGCTTTTAACGAGGAGGAGGAAGAGGAGGAGGAAGAAGAAGATTGCTTTAAGCCGTCCCTTTGTTTTTTGTCCCTCCGTCTCCAGCTCTTCTGCTCTGCAGGGAGGAGCTGAGATCAGACGAGCTGGAGCAGGAGGTCCTGGAAGGTGTCCAGGCCCCGGCAGGAGTTCCTCAGGGCTCCATCAGAGCCCAGCTGGGCAGCCAAGAGGAACAGCTTTCTGTCCTCAGTCACGGAGCCCAGAGACAAGGCTTCATGCAGCTCCGACACGCTCACAGCGTTGGGCTTATCCTGTGAGGAGAGTAAAACCAGTTAAATTCAGTTTGATAAGAAATAACTGTCTCCTTCTTTCAAGGACAGATACAATACACATAAACTATTCCAGCATTAAGTTTTTAGTGTTGTTTGTTCTTAAATTTTATTTATGATGATCTAGGGCTGCAACTAGCCATCATTTTTTAATATTTTGTTGATTAATAATTGTTTGGTGAAATGGTGAAAAATGTCGATCACTGTTCCCAAAAGCTCAAGATGACGTCTTCAAATGTCTTGTTTTATTCACAGCAAAGATCAAAGATATTAAAGATATTCAGTTTTCTGTCAGACAGGGAAAAAAAACAGAAAATATTCACACTGAAGAAGCTGAAATTACATAATTTTGACTATTTTTCTTTAAATATTCCTCACAGCGATGGAAAATAGTTGGCAAATAATTTAGTAATCGATTCATAATCAATAAATTGTTGGAGCTCTTATACAATCTCACGTACTTGCAGTATTTCATTCAATTTTTTTTTCTGCACTGAAAGGTGCTTATACATAAAATTGCTTTGCCTGTTACAATTAGAAATCAGCCTCTCTGTGTGACAAATTTAGTGGGACACTAAAGAAACCTCTGTTCTGTTGTCTTGTGTAAAAATGTATGTAGATTAGAGTTGTCACAACATCAGATTTCTACTACACAATTATCCTGGCAAAAAGAAATTAAAGAAAATATTTTTGCAACATCTATAGAAAAGTTGAAAAAATAAATGCTAGCAGTCAAACCCGTCTTTTACCTTGTTTACAGTCCATTTTGTCTCTTTTTCTAGCCAATTAATTACACACTGTGGTAACAGCGAGTCATTTCCTGTCTATCTCAGTTGTCCTGTCAAATAAAGCCTAAAAAGGCCCAAAAAGACTAAATCAAACAGAATCTGTGCATTGAGCCATGTTTTGGTTAAAATTCTGTAATTCTTCTGTTTGTCACTGGTGTGTTAGTCTCACGTGGCAAAAGCAAACGGCTAACTAAGCTAGCAGCAAATAAAATGTGGAGAAAATATCAGTTTTTCTCCACAGCTCTTTGTCGTTAGCATAGTTGTTTGTGTTGCATTTTGCCAAAATCTGGTTCAACATACAGCTTCCATTTGCCACTAGCATGGTTAGCTACGTACTTTGTGCTACAAATACAAACAGTGAACTGAGCTAAATGTGTTTTTGCCAGCAGCTCTTTGTTGTTAGCATAGTTTGTTTGCTTTTGCTATTCAAGACCAATGTGAGTGAACTTAGTTATCAGACAAACGCAAAAAGGTAACTGTGCTAGCAACAAACAAGCTGTGCAATTGCAATTTTTTGGCTAAAATATGGTTATACAGTTTTCATTTGTCTCTAGCACATTTAGCTACGTACATTTGTGCTACAAATGCCATCAGTTTAATTGCCAACAATGGTTGTTAGCATAGTTTATTTGCATTTCCCATTTAAGACTGACATGAGTAAACTTAGTTAGGGGACAAACGTGATAAGCTAACTGTGTTAGCAACAAACCCAAACTGTACATCTGCCATATTTTGACAGCTTTCATTTCTTGTTAGCATGTTAGCTAGGTAATTTTGCTCAACAAATGCAAACCGTTAATTGAGCTAGCAATAAATCAAAATGAGTTTTTGTCAACAACTCTCTGTTGTTAGCAGTTTGTTTGCATTTGCCATTAAGACTAAACTTAGTTATGGGATTGTGCATTTGTACTCTGACAGCTTTCATTTGTCGTTAGCGCATCAGCTAGGTACTTTCTGTGCGACACATACAAACTACGCTACCAGAAAACAGAAAATGTAGGCCTACATTTAGACATATTTTGGAAAAAAACATAGCTGTTAATACACAAACTGGGTTACGGTTAGAATCAGTTGTAACTGTTGTGAATTCAGGCTAACAGTCGGCCGTGCACGGAAAGCTACAACTTTGAGAGCCTTTCAAGCCTACAAGCAGTGAATGTTGGATATTTGTATTCCTATAACAGCTTGAACTTTAATTTTTACCCTTTCATTTAAGTCCCAAAGAAAAAATCCACACAGTCCCAGTGTCATAAAATGTCAATATGTATTCCACTTCAAAAAGCTGACTTGACTTCCCAAGAAAGAATAAAATCACCATGAACTTACATAATATATCATTACAAGTAACTACATGGCATAATTTAAAAGTGTGTGCATGTGAAGACAGTGAATATAACGCCACCCTCCTACACAAACCATTCAGCCCAGGCTAGAGTCTATAGATGTCCGCCTCGTTTCTTTGCACCACCACATCGTTTGCAGCAGGCAGGTTCTGCTGGAAACATCCTTTGTACTGTTTAAACAGAGCGAGTGTGCCGAGGCAGAGAACAATGCAATGGTGGGTGAGAGCCGGTATCACTGTCAAAAAGAGCTCCTCCTGCTGAAGACATGATTTCTGTTATTTCACCTGCGTCATGTGCACAGCTTGACAAAGGTTGAGGCTGCAGTCGTGTTTTAAAAAAAGGCTTGGAAGTATGTAGGCACTTTGATATTAGAATCCACTCCAAAGCAAACCATTGTCTTATTTGAACTGGATGAAGATGTTTTCCTATTATACACGGCCATCCATTTCAGTGTAGAAAAGTGAAGAACATATACACATTATGGCAGGAAAGCCTTCTTTGAAAACTACCTGATAGTGTGTTGAAGTGGTTCATCAGTACCTAAACCTAATACGCTTTGGAAAACAAAAATCACAAGACAGACAGACCTCCAACTGAATGATTTATTCATGCACAGACGTCTGGAGCAGATGCCCAAATTGGAGTTCTGTCCTTTCCTTATGATCTTCTATTTGTGCTCGTGTGAATTCAGCATCCATCGACACAGAACAGACTCGAGTGCAGTGATTTATTATTATATGCTTAAAGCATTCCTGCAGAAAACTATCTTTCCCCACTGTCTAGCTGTATGATCAGTGTGTTCTCAATTCTCAATAGACAGCTTCCATTTGCAGCTGCAAATTGCTGTTACATCTTTCATGCAGCGACGTTAGCTTTAGGTCCTCTTTCCTTGCTCTTTGTGCTTCTACCATGGATAAGCAGGCTACGTGGTTAGTTTCTTTTTTGTCTGTCTTTATGATCATGAGTCTGCACAGGGTCTTTTATTTTGAAAGTCAACCCAATTCTCCCTGCCTTCTCTGTGTCTGACTTCCTGCCCTTTGATCTGCTCTGTGTCAATTGATGTGGCATCCATCAAAAACAGACTCTGCGCGTATGTGAAGTGGAGCGGAGCGGAGAGCCGCTTCTGGGACACTTCTGGTGGAATCACAAGCATTGTCTAGAATGGCCGTAACGCAGCGCAGCCGTGCCTGGTAGAAATTGCGGGTAATATTACAGTGTGTCGGCAACTTGCTTCAACCACGACAACAATAACGAGAAGATGACACGCAGCCAGATGTTAACATCTGTAGCTAGCGAGCATAATGTAAAACCTGGTGGATTCTCACATTGTCTAACGCTAAGTTGAGTTAATAAAATAAATACACGCTACTGGAAGTTTTATAGTAGGCTACTGTGGGTTATAATTTCTCATCAGCCTTGAATGCACCATCTACAAATTTATTTTATTTAAAGAACTTTTAAGATTTTAAGGAGCTGCATGCATAATGCTAAATTTGGTTGAGAAGAGAAATTTTTAGAAATGTAAGTTTTTCAACATTATTAAATTACTGTATTTTAATAGGAAGCAGATTGAACAACATGTTAAAACATTCATTTAATCGCTGTCAAAACAATGGTTACGTAACGCAGACGTGTATTGAACGAATGTTCAGCCCACTTTGAACTGAGATGCCTGCACGTCTTCTGAATTGCAAATCAGCAAAGATGTGCTTAGTGGGAAATATCTCACTTCTGTTGAACATTTTGATGTGCAACATCAAAGCTTACCTGTGTAAACTGAAAGAGAGTCTTGATACTTTCACATCATTAGTCAAAAGGTTTAAAAAGGGCACAAGCCTCTCTCTCTCATTTAGTAGGTATTCTGTTTGATGTTACAAGTTTCCTTATTCATTTTGAAGATGAAAGGAGTGAAAGAGGCGTTGAAAATGTCTCCTGTTCGGGATGTTTTGACCATCATATGCCGCAGCTAACTGGTCTGCGCCTGCTCTGTAAAGACCATTTTGGTATTAAGCTTATCTGAAATGACTTAACAATGAGAGCACCGAGTTTGATCTCAGACTCCTCTCTTGGTAATATTGCGAGCGGCGCAGAGCGCTGAGAGGATAAAAGCTGCAGCGCTCTGACATTAGATGTGACAAATATTCCTGCTCCCCTCGAAGGGTCATGTATAATTCCACAAGTGCCGCGCAGGGTGAAGAAATATGAGCTGAGGAGGAAATGTAGAAATGTTTATTTCAGGAGCGTGATGGATCATCAGTGCTGGATAAATGAAGAGGAAACAGCGTGTACCTGCTCTGCTCGCTCCAACATATCAGCTCTTTTTTGGGCACTTTTTAACCTTAGGTGATATTATTTTTTTAGTACTTAAGCTTCAGTATAATTTTGACTAGAGGCTTTTTACCACAATACCAGTCCACCAGAGTGTGACGGCTTTTAGGTGAATAATAAATTTGAAGAAGACGTGACAAATAAGGTTTATTTTCACCAATATTTTGCTTTTAATACATTCACAGGACCATACCAGTGTTTTTGGAAAGTTTTATGTCTTTAATGAGAATCTGCTGTGTATACTATACATTTTTTCTTTTCTTTTTTTTTCTCAATACTTGATGCACTATTTTAGATTTTTAGATACATATTTTTACTGTTCCAGGCAGCCATTGGTTTCTATTAAAGGTCCAGTGTGTGAGATTTGAGGCAGGGTTCTGCAACCTTTACCCTCAAAAGAGTCAATTTGGGCCAAAAAAAAAAAAAAAGATTTGGCATCAATGGCTAATCATGGAACAATTCTAGCCAACAGCAAAATTTAGAGGAAAAGGCGCCAAGCCATAGACGTAGGCTGGGATGCACATTTTAGTTAGCAAAACTTTTTTTAAATTGGGTATACAGGCTCCGTATTTTTACAACTGGAGAATGTAAGAATCACTTTAGGCCTACAACGATGAATGGAAATTAAAATGTGAAAAAAAGACAAAAACAAAGAGAAAAACATTATTATGTAGATGCCACAAAATCCTACACACTGGCCTTTAAATATTTGTTCAGTATAAATATCAATTAGCAAACAAGTCTGCTGACTGTTTGATCATACAGCGGAGTCTTTAAAATCAACCCGGTACTCCTGATCTGATAAGAGGAAACAACCTTCTGTTTTCTCATGATAACAGGTTGATTATTTTGTTATTTTGAGATAATAAAGCTAATTTTCTTAAGCTAATGAAATAATTAAATTGTGTTTCGAGATAATTGCATTTAAAAAATGATTGCAAGCATGACCATTCTCAGTTTCTGTAGCCTAGAATTGTGGGAAAAGTTCATCTAAAAATCTAAAACACAATAACAGCAAGGTTTGCAGGATGGTTAATCAGAGGTTCTATTTTGGGCTTGCTGAGCTAATACATGCAAAAAACACTGGTATGGTCCTTTAAGAACAGGTCGGCAGGACGTCTGGTTTACCTGCTTGTTTCCAAGGACGACCACGGGCAGCTGGGGCTCCACCCTCAGCAGGCGGTGCAGCTCAGCCTTAGCCAAAGGGAAGCGGCTCCTGTCGGAGGAGTCCACCACATACACCAGAACGTGAGTCCTTCTCAGGTAGTCCGACCAGTACCGCCGCAGGTCCTCCCCTCCACCGACTGCAGCAGAGAAAACACACACAGTCGTACTTTCAGGCACTGAAAAACAGGGTTTTACTGACAGGGTTTTATGGAGGTTTAACTTTCAATCGGAACATTTCTGTGGAGAAACGTCTCAGTACTTGAGAAAAATGCGTGTTCCGTGATACACACATTTTCAAATGCATGTGAAAATTTTGTCCACAAGTCAAAAAATCAACCAAAATTTGCTCATCCATTGATCCGAAGGCTCATTGCTCCAAAATACCCACTCTCCTAGCACTAAACCTGACATCTGCAGTGAGAATTTCTATTTTCTCAGCAATCTGCATTTGTTTTTGGGTTAACAGGCTGTCAGGCAAATTTTGGTCCAAAGGGACACTTTTTGGACCATTGAGGTTTTGGAATGATGGGCTGTCGGGACATTGGACAGTCCCCTTATGCTGTATATTTCTAACCGGGAGTCCATTGATGCCTCTTGTACAAATTAATGAAAGCTTTTATTACATTTGTTTATTTAATTTGCAAATAGTTGAATCTGCATGCATGAATCACCACATATGTGGACTGTTGTTACATTTTATGTGTTTTCCCAAAGCATGATGTGTTTAGGTGCTGGTGAAAACATCCGCTTATCAGGGCATTAACGACTAAGAGAGAAAGGAGACCGCCCATTGTTCTGATGACCCTTTGTTCTGAAATCTCAATAGTCAAAAAATGTCCCATTGGACCGAAAGTTCAACAGCCTGTAATCCCAAAAACAGATGCCCATTGCTCCAAAGGCACGTTGTTCTGAAAATACACACTCTCCCTGGAATTTTTGCTCTTAGTATCTTAGTGTATTTATTTTCTGTGTTTTTATGTGTTTATGTTTTATGATTAAAATGTACAGCTTTAATGATAATATGACAAGTCTTATTAGCCTGTTATGACGTATTTGGATAGCGGAGGATCCAGCCTCTCAGCTGTGACAGAGCTGTTCTCAGTTTCCATGATTAAAAAAACCTTTAATAGTTACTCAGAATATATAAGTGTGAACTATGACAAACACTAATGCATTCAGAGATAATCAGGTTCTGACGTTATGTTCTTTTGCTGATGTATAAAAAGAATAAGAAGACTCGAGGGCATTTTGGTGTGGCAGATGTTTTCTGTCAGTTTTCTTTGTGCTACAGTAAAAAGGAGGCGGCTTTCAAATAAATCTGACATTTAAATAAATAAATGGACACATCAATTCATAGAATTAGATAAGCTGTTGGCATTCCTCCTTTAAACAAATTGGCTACAGATTAATTTCAGATGTGCACCAGACCGAGTAAAATCACTAATCTAGTTTTCACTGAGGGATGAAATAGGCAGAGACGGCACTTAGCCATTATTTATGTCCACGTTTCCCTGCTGGGGAAATTGGTCTGATTCATTTTTTCCATCTTGTTGCCTCCAGACATGATATGTCAGCGAAGTTCTGAGAAAAATATATCTGTGCGTTTTTTTTCTTTGTAGGGATTTATTTTTTATATACTTTTGTCTGGTTTTTTTTTGCATCCTTAGAAGCTTTTTCCCTTTTTTATTTTCTCTTCTTTATTGTTTGCTCTTCTCTTTGCACTGTGAGGCATTATTCTTTGAAGGAACTGTTTTAGTAATGAAGGTGTGTTTGACTTCCCTCCTTATAATTGCAAACATATCTCATTTTAGCCTTCATGAAAAATAACCATGTGTCTTGCATGATTGCTGTGCAGCATCTCTGTCGTTATGCTCTACAGCAAAATCAAAAATACATATTTTTCCCTTGGCAGGTAGTAATATTTTTCCCTTTAGATTTTTCTTGGTGTGAGTTGCAGAGTTTTGGAGATACTGGTCGTAGAGATGTCTGCTTTCTGTTCAAAGTAATAGGACTAAATGGCGCTCAGCTTGTGGTGCTTAGACTTCTCTTTCTTTTGGGATTTTGAACCCATAGCTAACTTAGGGAGAATAAAGACTAGGCACCAGCAAAATTCAGAAGAAAAGACACTGAGACATAAATGTAGGCTACGACGCACATTTTAGTGGTATAAATATTTAAAGCATTTCTTTAATTCAGTGTATAAGCTACATTTTTTTTTACAATTGGGGAATACCACAATCAGTTTTGGAATTAATCATGCCATTATTCATTTTTTGTCCAAGCAACAGGGAGCAACTGGAGAGGGGCAATCCATCAGCCGTAACTTAACACGAGTCCGACAAGCTGAAAGTGAATATGAAACGCTAAAATAATGCAGATACCTGAAAGTGCAAACCGCGACATAGAAGAAAAACTACATTTCAAAACAAAAGTACTGAGAGCTGAACATAAAGAGACTTTAAGAAACTTCTTTCTTTCTGCTCTCCTGCACACACACGAGCTGAGTATAGCAACACTCGCTTGTTCGAGGGGGAGAGGAGGGTCATAACAAGTTTGGCGCAGCCAGCGAGATGTCACCGCTGCCCGCTTGGAGGAATGTCGGGCTTGCTTTGGCCAATTCCAGAGCAGGTCCATCTCAGGCACGGCTCGGTGCGCTTAAAGTCATAATGGAAATGCACTTCAGTGCGGTATGGTTTAACTCAGCACAGCCAAAAGCACTGGTGGAACAGGCCCATAAGTTGCTGAGCCCCCATTCTTGTAGAGAGAAAGTAGTTCGGGTAGATTCTATTGCAGAAAGAAAGTAGTTCCTACATGACACTGCTCACAGCTAGGTCTGTAGATTAGATCTAGATGGATCTAGATCCTAGATTCTCAAATTGTTGCAGGAGTACCTCTGGTGGCTGCCAATTAATTTAGAAAATATAATATCAAAACAATATCAAAATACTACAAAACTTAAAATGAAAATGCATAAAACATGAGATCCTTGACAGTTTGTCTTTCCTGCATTTTTCTATCAGTATCAGCCTACTAGGTAGTCACGATCATCTGTGATCAGTTGCAAACTAAACTGTGATGGCAAGATAGTCGGCAGAGGTAAAATAAAGAGACAGAAAATGAATGGTTCAGAAACACTGCAATCGTGGCCCCAACTGGGAATGATCAGGGAGACAGAGGTGCAGATCAGGAGGAGCAGATTTTGAGCAACACAAAACAGTGAGGTGGTACTTGGAGAGCTCAGTATTTTCTGAGGTGGTACACGGTGTAAAAAAGTTTGAGAAAAACTGATCTAGATGGATAAACAGCACTACAGGCAAGATATTGATCTTGGGGTGAACTGTTCCTTTAAACATGGAGCGGTCAGATCTGAGAGCTGGTGGGTGTTGGAAGACCTTGTGTCTTGTTTACTCAGATTATTATCTACCCTGCTCTGTGGGATAATGGTTGACTGAGTCAATTGACTTACTGATTACTGAAAGTTTCAGTGCTACATGAGAAAATAACACCATACAGTCCAGTCTAACCCAGAAAACAGCTAATCAAAGCTTTCTGCAACACTTCATTTCCAACACAGTTTGAACCCCACACAGTCACAGGACACATTTATTACCAGCTTCAGTGGTGAGGAAAGTTTCATCGTAACTGAAGGCTTTAACTTCCCACAATCCTGCTGTGCAGAGGAACTGACCTGCAGCTATAATGACCAACTGCGGACGGTGACCAAACGAATCACTGCTCACACAGCGGCGGGCCGTGACTTCAGGTCGTCGACGCTTCCCAATTCAGCCCAGCACAGCACAGCAAGAATTCATTAGTGCTGGACTTAATGGAGAATGTTGCTAGGAAACTGGGTAGTGATGTACCTTCAGCTGATGTGATGTGGCAGCAATAAATACCTGTTTACCTGATGTGGCACAGGCGGTGGACCTGGCGCTCGCCACGGCGGGCAGCTTGTGTTTTATAGTCCGAAGGAGCTCAGCGGGACGCTCGTCCTGGTGCTCTGCAGGCCATCTTATTAGATACACACCCACATGTTCACACACAGCAGACGCTGAGTCACCTGGGTGTGAATGATGTGTGTATATATTGATCTAAGTTGTAGCCCTGAGGGCAAAAGTATCTCTGCAATATTTTCAATAGAGATAGTGGCTCTGAGCAGCTACACAAGCCATTTTACAACACACTGGACTGTTATTACAACAAGTTCTGCAGCCAACTAAATTTAACTTTGACCCCTGTAGACTCACAAATCAGTCTTTAATCGCTTCACTTAAAGAGTAATAAGTAGTCTTGCAATACCAGACAATCAGAGCTGTCACTGATCGTCTGGGGATTTCTAAATGTAGTTGTGCTTGAACGGTCGCTGACACACCTACGCCTCTTACATTTTTTCAAAAACACGTCTTACCTGAAAGGATGCTCTCCTCCCATTCTCCTTAATAGTAAGGACATGATGTCACCACCTAAATATGAACTACCACCCTAAATACTTTATGCAATAGAGTTTTGTTTTTTGTTTTTTTAAGTTTTAGGGCTGGTTATTGTTTAAAAAACTATGATGTCAATACCAATACCAGTGCCCTTAAAATGATACCTATACCAATGAGGTACTTTATTAAATATCCTTTGTCTAAGATTCTTCTTTATGAATAAATCTTGCCATAATTGGCTTCAAACAAATAGCAATTCTTTTTGTACATCTGGATATGAAACGGACTGAATGCAGGTATCATGTAAGTTTTGATACAACTTGTTAGCCCTATGCCTTTATATAGGGATGTAACAATACATCAAATATCACAATATTGTAACAAGAAAATGTATAAATACCCTACCGGAATAATTTAAGCTTTCACTGCTAAATACAATTTAAATACAACATGCTTAGGTGGTGGCCAACTACTTTATTTTCTATTTAGTTGGAGAGGGAAAGTAGAAAAATAAAAATAAATTTGATATGGACAAAAAATGGTGTACACATCAGATTCATTATTTAATCCCAAGATGTGTACCGGTGTTGTGTCAAATTCTGTTTCCTCATTGATTTGTGTTTGTTTTAGCTCTATTTGTAACCTTGACGCGCCTGTGACTTGGTCACATGACTTCTAAGTGTAAACTTTGATGGGAAAACACATTTTTTCATACAGTATTTTTTTTTACCCTTTATGGTGGAGCAATTTGGGTCTTCAAAAGTATTTCTATGATCTCACTGATGATATTAGTCTGAGGGGAAAAAAACAGGCACTGCCCATTGTTCCGAAACCCTAATAATCTGAAAAACGTCCCATTAGAGTGAAAGCATATTTCCAACAGCCTGTTATCCCGAACACAAAAGCCCATTGCCCCGAAAGTTGGAGTTTTCTTCTCCCCCTGCATCTGCATTTTGACATCCAAACATCAGGCAACTTTCATTAGGTGACCTTTGTCATCATAGACAGGCAACCTTTGTTACCATGGTAACAATAAACCTGTGGTTACAGTTTGGTTGCAGTTTGATTAGGTTTAGGCAACAAAATTAGTTGGTTAAGCTGAGGAGAAGATTGTAGTATGTGTTTAAATAAGCACGTTAGTTAGGCTGCGGTAGTTAAGGGGCTACCTGGCTGCGTAAGTTCAGAGCGATGGGCATTTATTTACAGGAAAACAAGCTGTCGGACTGTCCAATGGGATATTTTTTGTAATACCGGGGTTTTGGAACGATGGACTATTAGATCAATGGCATGGTACAAGACAAGCAACATTTAAAACCAGTATTTCTACAGGTTGTGTGCAGACGACGCATTCAGGAGATGAGCGAGGCCATGTTTGTAGTGCTGCTGCCAGCTGCTGTTTGTAAATGCACCAGAAAAATCATTAATTGCTGAGTCTCACTCTCATTATGTCAAAATACAGACGTTTTGGGTTGGTAAAGCGTCCAGACCACAACAAAATAATGAGAAAATAAGTGGGTACAGGTGGAGGGCGGGGTCTCTGCAGATGGTGGGTAGTAGGTGATGATTGAGGGGGTTTATTTTTGTATTGATGTCTTGTAAAATCCTGCATAGTTTGCCTTTAAAAGCGCCCATGCTCGGTGTCAGTTCTGCGAGCCTGAGATGAGGGAGTTCCTCAAATCAAAATGAAAGCAGACAAGTACATACTGTACTAACACGAGGATGTTTATTAAAGAGGGAAGCTGAGGAAACAGGCCCCCCTTCTTCCTGATGCTGTTTTTCACTTCCCTTTAGCACAAACTCAAATCTCAGCTGCTCAAAGCCTAAAACTACTTCTGATCTGCGTCTTTCCATTTAGAGTTTAAAGGCTTTTAGCTTGATTTCCCCAGCGGACCTCATAAAGAGAACTCGTCAGCGCACTGTGCACTGTACTGCTCCTGATGTGCGCCAAGTGTGCTCTGAGCTGTCAACATGCCTCTGCGTCAATGTCACCGAGACAAAGACTCCGACATTAACTGCACCGGGCCATTGAAGTGTTCTGACTGAGTGGGCGGTGACATGTGTTCCTCTTACTTTCAGAGATGAGAAAAGGATTCGAGGCTCCCACCGATCTCTGTGTTCAGATCATGAATAAATCAGCCACTGTTCGTGACACACTCGTCCTGATACATCCACAGAAACTCATCCTGAGGCTGACTGCAGCTGAGCATCTCACACGCAGACTAGTCTGAATGAAGAGCGAAGTCATTTTGTTTATTTTTAGTGCTGTGCAGCAGCTTTCAGTGAATGCTAATTAGCGGGATTTATTTATTTGTCTGTAAATACAATCTAACTGGAACCATCTGCCTCTCCCTCTTGTACCGGCATAATTTGATCTCCGCCATGTTCATTTGAGTGAAATGTCAGTTTCTAAGGTTCTCTGTAGTTTACGTGTTAACGTCAATGAATCCCTGATACTAAAAAACAGAAAGAGCTGGAAGTATTCCTCAGCCACTGAACAAATAAGGACAATATAGCAAGTGCCAGAGATTGCCTCTGTGTTGGCAGTGATGGATGCAGCCAGCTTTTAGGGAGGAGATTGGAGGTAAACAACTGAAATTTGGATCAAGTTCTGAACAACAGCCAGGCTCGGATGCAAACTTGCTACAGCTTATCTAAGTACCAACAGCCAGAGCTGCTATAATCAATATTTTGTTAATACTAATGTCTTTGTGTTTGGTGTCTAATATTTGAATCTGCAGCCCCTCGGCCTCCATGGAGCTTTATAGCGACTGGCCACAACCCTGTCTCTGAACTGGAGAGTGAATATCTTTACTTCAGTGCTGAACTTTAATCTTTAACTGGTTGTGACATGTAATTATTTCCTCACCGGACTGATATTCTGTTCAGATGATCATAGCAAATGTATTTTTTGCATCAGTGTGGGCCGAGGAAAATAAAACAGCCTGTAATGTGGTTTAAGCCATTTACTCACTCATACATGGTTATTAAAGTAGCAATTGTGTTTGCAAAAATGAGTACAGCAGTCTAAATAGTGAGTTGGAGCCATAGACTGTATGTAAAATAGGTTGAAGTCCTATTTAACATACAGTCTAATGGCTGAAGTGACCTGTTTCCCCACACCCCCTCCTCCTCAGACTCGGGGAAGCTCAGGCAGGCTGCAGGAACACTTGCTTGAGCGCAAGATGAACACAACATTATAAACTGACATTAACAAATGAGGACGAGTCCTACACTGTCAGTTGTCAGCTGTTTATTACTGTCAGTTGTCTGTCAATGTAAAGTTCAGCCTGTTATACCGAAAAAACAAAAGCCCACTGCTCTGAAAATACACACATCTAATCCTTCTAAAAGATTATTAATGATTTCTTACAACTCATAAACAGACACTTACTCATTCGGCAAACATTCAACATTAATTTGAACTCTAATTAATGTGAGACAGACAAACAAAAACACTTATTCTGGCCTGGAATAGAAATTTCAAAGGGCACCTCGGCTGCAGAATTGTTGTCAGAGAAGCGAGTATTTCAACTTATGACAGGTCACGGTCCTTTTATGATTTATCACAGTAAATATATAACACTTACACGGATGGTGTAACGTTATGTTACCATAACAGCAGCAGTGCAGAATTATTCTAACACAGGGACGATGGAGAAACATGCTTTCACTTCAAGTGTTCGTGCACGGCAGTTGTACTGCTGTGATAAGCGATTTACAATTTGCAGAGCTTACAGAGCACCAGATTGCTTTGTCTGTCTGAAATACTTTAGATGACTGTGGGTGAGATTTTCGCTGCAGTTTGTTCTCTGGAGGAATCGTGCTTTTACCAGGTGCAGCCACGGCAATGTGGCGACACACATTATGCAAATCGATGCATTTCTGTAATTGATGACCGTGATGAGTCGGCCCAGCCCTCGTAGTGACCTTAACCACTTCTTTCATAGCAATCAGTACAGGTTGCTGCCATCAAATGACACAACATTTAACAATATGGATCATGCCAGGACCTGGGGAGCAGCTCAGAGTGAAGGCCAGAGTATGATGGAACTTCAGACAACATATTATCTGATGGTGAAGTGTTGATACCTGTTCAGAAATGCTACGATTGAAGGTGGGATGAAAAGCCTGTCGTCATAAAGAGAGGCGAGACAGGATCGTGGTTCAAATGGGGGTAACAGCGCACACTTTTTGACAATCTTTCCTCAAAGACATGGTGTTACGCACTAAAAATGATAAGTCGCTGTCTAAAGTAGACGTGATAATCAGATTATTTCAGTTTCTGGAAGTCATAATAGCCCTTTTTACACAGAGATCCCACAATATTACTGCAATGAAGGCTTGTCATGATGCTGGCTTTGTTTTTGAACACTGAGCCAAACAATGCCGCTATAGATGCTGTCCCAGTGTCTGATTTTAGATTTCAAAAGAGACGTGCAACACAACGCATGAGTTAACAAGCTGATTCTGCTCCTCTGCTCTTTTTTAATCACACTTGAGAGCTGATAACCTTATGAATTTATAACTAAAATATTTTTATGTGTTCCCGAATATACAGGGCCTTGCCCCTTCTGCAACGGTGAAGTTAAAAGGATTGGCGTGTGTGATTATCTGTGGGGAAGGATAGGGATTTCTCTCCTGCCTGTGTGTGGTTGTGTTGTCTGCTTAGTGCATAGCCAGCCTCATCTCCTCAGCGCTGTGTCAGCGCTGGAGAATGTGTCTGCTTGTCTTTCTCACTCTGTTTAGAGACACAACTGACAAATAGGCCTGGGTGGAATAAGAATGAAACACAATCTCAGACAGCAGTGATGCAACAGCATCGTGTCTCGGGCTAGGTGCCTGCACTCAATACCTTTAAGGTATTGACTGAAATAACCCAGTACCGAGTAGAGTCTAAACGTCTTCCATCAAGTGATACCTGCATTCGATCCTTTTTGCACCCAGACCCGGAAAAGAAGTAGCCATTTGTATGGTTTTGCTCGCAGCCAATCACCACAAATGTTGATTGATTTAAGTGTGTGATTGGCTCACTACCACAGCCAGCAGCTACTGCCTACAGTCTGTGATCGATGCCACCAAAGATGCCAAAAGAAAAGAAAAGGTATCAGTATGACTTTAAGTACTGGCACTGGTTTTGATATTGTCATTTTTTTAAACAATACCCAGCTCCAGTCATGTCGTGTCCCGCTGGCTCACCCAGAAGTCGATATTGCTCTGCTACCACCTCCCCTCTTTGCCTGTCCGTAGCTTTTATACAGAACAGCAAGGCAGAACAATGTTGCTTGTCCTGCTTTGAACAAGCTCTGTAAAAGGGGCTAATAATTATCGGATCCAGCCCACCCAATTTGCCCACCCGACTGTTGAGAAGGTGTTGGGGAGGAGGTTTCAGATACTGTTCTATGCTGACAATACAAACTAATGTACGAGGAATATACATGTTTTTAATTGACATCAGACAGCAACCTTGAACACCAACATACTCTCGCGAGCTGAAATTCCGACTTTTCAGTTCAAATTGAATGCACAATGGCTAAATTCCACCAAGCGCGGTTGCATCGTGTTACGGCACAGAGCAGATCGAACAGGCAGGAAGTCAGACACAGAAAAGGCATGGTTAATTTTCAAAATAAAAGACCCGTGCAGACTCACGATCATAAAGACACAGAAAATAAATTATTTAACCACATAGCCTGCTTATCCATGGTGCAAACAATGCCTACCAGGACAGAAGAGGCTCTTCCTCTCCTTTGGCATTTAACAGTAGACTTGTAGATTCTTGTAGGCATGCTGTCTGTTTTTAAAGATCCAGAAGACTTGCATCCTTCTTTTATACTTCATGCATTTTCTAAAAACAAGTACGTCACGTTTTCTGAATTTTGGCCTTAACTTGGCGCTGAATTATCAGTTCGTATGACATCATTAACCTGAGCACAGATCAACAAATCGTATGGAACACAGTTTTCCACTATTTAAGCAAATCACAATCAAACATTCACAACAACCTGCTCCTCATTTTTTCAGCCTTATCTTGAGCCAGAATGAGGTTTTCCAAACTTTTCCAGGCATCTTTGTGGAGTTGTTTGGTGAAAAGCGAACAAATGGCCAACTGTACTGAACAGAGGGATCAAAGCTCTTTCCAATTCTCCACTTAAAGCTATTTTATGAGGGATGAAAGCCTTTTAGACTCCACACACACTCGGCCCTCTTCACTTAATTTTGAGGAATAAAAGGAGTCTTACTCTCCAGGAAGTCGAGCTGACAGGCGGGCGCGTTGAGGCTCATGAAGTTGAAGCCGCGGGTGGGCCGGCAGCGGCCTCTCTTAGCCGCTGACTCCCCAGGGGTCAAACCCTGCAGCATGCTGCTCTTCCCGGCCCCGTCCAGACCGAGGACCAGGACCTGACGTTTCCCGCGCTCCTCTTCCTCCTGCGCACAGAGAACAAAGACGATCACAGTCCAGAAATGTTCAGAAATGTAGACTGGAGGCAAAAATTAAACACACATAATTTATTCAACACTGTTGAATGAATTTGTTTGAAGTGAGGGTATGGACGAAAGCCTTAGGTTTACCAATATTATTAATAGTGTAAATGATTTGATGCAGAGTGTGCACATCAAAACACAGCTGAATCTGAACACTGTGGTCCACTCTTAGAAACTGGAGTTCCAAAAAGGGTCTTCCTGAAGGGCTGAGGTTCTACCAAGACCCATTTGCTACTGATTTTTTTTAAAGAAAGAGGTTATCAAGCATTCTTTGTAAGACTAAGATCAGCATTCAGAACCCTTTTTTATCCAAGGAACCCTTTTTGAAAGAAAGAGTTCTTCAAGTACAGGTAGGAATTTATTCTTAGTGACTTACCTGGTTAAGTAAAGGTAAAATAAAACACTAAAGGAAAAATAAAACCCATTTGGTAAAAGGGTTCTCCATAGAACCTCCTGAGTGTGTTCTAGATAAAAGTGTTGGAATATGAAGTTCCCAGTAGAACCCGCTTAGTAGGTTCGAGATAAAACATTGAAATATACAAAGGTTCTTGGTAGAATCCTTCGGTCAGTTCTAGATAAAACTATTGGAATATTAAAACGTTCTTTGACAACCCCCCTAAGTGTGTTCTAGATGTAACCTTTGGAATATAAAAAGGTTCTCTGTAGAACCCCCTGGGTAGCTTCTCATTAGCACCTTTAGAAGGTGGCACAGTTCTGGACAGCACCTCCACAGAGGGTTTTGGATGGAACCAACATAGAAGTCTTCTCTGTAGAACCTTTCATTGGGGGTTCTGGGTGGAACTTGTCACCAGTGTTTCTAGGTATAACCCTTTATGACGGTTCTTGGTAGAGCTCTCTGAAAGGGTTCCAAGTGGAATCTTTACAAAATGTTCTACCAGAAACCAAAAAGGGTCCTCCAATGGGGCCAAAACGAAGAACCCTTTATGGTTCTAGTTTGCACCTGTATTTCTAAGAGTGTAATGGCTTTATAAAGAAAGGGTTCATCAAGAGTTTGTTGTAAGAGTAAGGGCTGAAGTTCTCTTCAAGAACAATTTGCTTCTGAGAAACCATTTTTAAAGAAAAGGTTTGTCAAGGGTTCTTTGTGAGAGTAGGGGTTGCATTAAGAAACCTTTTTATCCATAGAACCTTTTTTGGAAGAAGGAGTTCTTCAAGCACAGGTAAGAATTTGTTCTTAGTGACTTACTTGGATAAATAAGGGTAAAATAAAACACTAAAATAAAAATAAAATCCTTGGAATATGAAAAGGTTCCCTGTAGAACCCAGTGAGTGACAATCTGAAGAAGCCTTTATGGTTCTAGTTAGCGCTTGTGTCTCTAAGTGTGTACTGGCTCATACAGTGCAGACTGTCTGAAGTCCTCAGATGGCTTTTGGGCCCTTGGCCTCCATAATGTGGGTCTTCAGAACCTCTAATACAGTTGAAATAACCTGAAACAATGCAGATCTCCACTATAGATCATTTTCAGGTCCACTACACGGCCAAAAGAACGGAAAATTACAGCCATACATGTTTGCTGAATAAGTGATTATATGAGCTAATGTGGGAATTAATCTGCTGCTGTAACAGCCTCTGCTCTTCTGGTTTCAGGGTTTCCACCAGATGCTGGAATCATCATCATTCCCATCAGCCTCAGCTGCACTTAATTACTAATTAACAAATGTTAGCACACTAAACTAATAATGATGAATATGATAAACATTACAGCTGCAACATTAGCATGCCACTATTGTCACTGTGAGCATGTTAGCATGCCAACTTCATAGCATCTATGAGACATTTGCACAGGACATGTGCAGATATTTATGTGTATGTTTGTTATTAATTATAGAAAACAACTTTTAACTGTTGGTCGGACAAAATGAGACATTTTTTGAACCTAACTGTGGCCTCTGGGACATCGTGATGGCAAGCTCCACTGTTCTCCAACGTTTTATAGATAATGATCATTATTTGCAGCCCTGATTGTATAAAACCGAATGCTTGTACTTTTCACAGATTACCAAGCACCAATTATCTATAAGCTTCGTGAATGGATCATAATTATGTTCATCCATCTATTTTCCTCCACTTATCCAGGGTCGGATC
Source organism: Lutjanus argentimaculatus (assembly GCA_034769285.1). Classification (NCBI taxonomy): domain Eukaryota; kingdom Metazoa; phylum Chordata; class Actinopteri; order Lutjaniformes; family Lutjanidae; genus Lutjanus; species Lutjanus argentimaculatus. Next base: position 3,090,465 of record JAWZSL010000004.1, read on the forward strand.
ACGGTGGCAGCAGGCAAAGAAAATTTGGCCAGACGTCCCTCTCATCTCGTGTTCTTCAGCTCCTCCTGGGGGATTCTGAGGTGTTTCCTGGCAAAATTGGACATATAATCCCTCCAGTGTGTTCTGGGTCTACCTCTGGGTCTTCTACCAGTTGGATGTACCATGAAAACCTCCAATGGGAAGCACCCAAACCACCTCAACTGGCTCATTTTCATGAGAAGGCCTGCATATGCTCCCAAACGGATGCATACATGGACAGCTGCAGACAGCACGAATATGTAGTAGTTTTGTTTATACTATTTTCTGGAGTCTGCTTGGAGGACGACTTCTACACACATACAGATGTTATTCTATAGCTTGTTTTAGCGTGGTGGCCTCGCAGAATCCACACAATCGGGACAAATTGAACGTGCGCAGAGATCCACAAAGAGCCTAGAGATTAGTTCAGTGTTTCTCAAACTTTTTGCACCACGTACCACGTCAGAAAAAAATTGAGCTCTCCCCTTACTGTTCCGCTCCGTTTGGTGCTAGCAGTTGCTGAGGACACGTCACTGGTGCTTCTTAAGTTTCCACCAGTAGTTGTGCTCAGTTTACTGTAATCCACTTCATTTTTTAAATGACTGGAAAATACATTTTTGGTGAGTTTTTGTTTTCCTGTTTAGCTTTCCGAGGAGTTAACAAGCCTATTAAGCTTGTCTTAGCTTGGTAAAAGAAAGAAACTTGAATTGAAAACGTGTACGGTTGAATTTCTCTTTCTTGAGTGCTTGCACCACAATGATCAGTTGATTGATGGTCAATTGATTGTTTCAGTGACGTTTCAAGCACAAAAATCAAACATTTGGTGGTTCCAGCTTCTTAAATGTATGGATTTAATCCTTTTCTTTCTCATTTATGACAATAAATGAAGAGTTTTGTGGTTTTGGACTGTTTGCTGGACAAAAGAAGCAACCCGAAGATGTTACTTCACTGTGTCACTGTAATGAACATTTTTCCCCAATCTTTTTCACAAACATTTTAAAGACTTGACGATTAATCGATTGATGGCACAGTCACACGAATGCAGTGGAGTGCCCATCATCTGCTGAGGCGAGCAACACTTTGCAAATGTGGCCGCGGCATAATAATGAAAATAATCAGTAGTTACAGCCCCACTCGTAAACAAGAACCCAAGATACTTGAACTCGTTTGCTTAGGGCAGAAACTCACTCCCAACCCAGAGGGAGCAATCCACGGTTTTCTGGCAATCCACCATTTTCATTATCATCATCAAACTGAATGCTTTGGACAGTTGGGACTTTGACCTTCAGTGTGCAAAAGACACTTGATAATGTTCAGGAAAATGAATCAGCTTCTGCAATCCTCTAGAGGTAAAACCCCTGATATTATACTTTAATAAAAGACGGAGCAGCATCACGGTAACCCTGCTCTTTATTACAGCTTATTTGGGTCAGATTCGAGAGCGCATACAGAGACGGAGAGCACTCGTCTTCCACTGAGCCGCCCGTATCTGTGGAGAGACACTCGGTAAAGGTTAGCAGCCAGATTTAAACCTCCACGCTTGCTTTTCACCTGAGACGCCGCAATCCCACTGAGATCCCGCACACGTCAGTCATCTCTTTTTAAAAGTCACACAAGGTTAGTCTTTATTCATGCCGTGTGCTGATGTGCGGCTGCCGTTCTGTGGAGGTTAATTAGCAATTCATATCAGCCCTTTTAGAGCTGAGATGCATCAGTTTTAGCTTTCTTATGAAAAATATCACACTCAGCGGTGATGGATGATCGAGGCCTTAAGAGATTTTTAGATCATTTTCAAAAGTGTACCCTCTGAATCAGCTCTAATTAGATTCTTTAACACATACAACTCCGCCACAACAGGACTTGTGAGGCTGGATGGAGAATTTAAGATAATTTGGTGATTAATTAAATTTCGCCTCTGGCTGCAATCACTGACTGGTGTTGCCAGGCAAATGTAGCATCAGATAAACAGGGTTGCTTTGACAGATCTACAGCTTGCCTCCTGTATTTCTGGCTTATGCAGCCCGCTGGGAGACAAACCTCAAACCCTGACAGCGTCAAGCAGCTCTGAAGCTGCTGAGGCTGCAAAGCTTGTACCAGTTTTCCTCCTTTTGCCTCATGATCAGCACGGACTTTGTGCAAAGTGATCAATTCTTGCATACTTGCTCTCTTCCAGTCATCTGATTGGATGTCCAAGATTATGCAGGCGATGTTTTTCTAAAGCTTCTGACCTAACAAAACATAGCTTGTTATCTTTTTTCTTTTTTTCTTTTAGAAATCTCAGACATTTGTTTGGTTGCTAAATCGATCTGACATTTTCCAAATCAAGCAAGGGCAAGTTCCATTTATCTCCTGCTCCCTTTGTCAGTTCAAATACTTCTTCTTTTCAAACTAAGTTCTGCCGTTTCGGACATTTCTCATAAAAAGGCAATGATACAGTATTGATTTCTATTGTTTTTCTGCTCCACGGTGAGGGAAAAAGCCCGGCTAAACTGCAGATAAGCTGGATCTGACAGGGATTTAACGTCTTGCTCAAGAACACTCCAACAGAGCAGCAGAGAGTCTGAAATACAGTGGCCCTCTACCAAGGAAGCACCAAAGTCAGCTTGCCTGCAGCACTGAATAACAAAAGTAGAGCTGTATTTACAGAGGAGGGCAGTGATGGATAATATGATCCTCTGATGCTGTCACTTACCATCAGTCCTTCCTCTGTGATTAAATGTTGGGATTTTTTTTCTACTTTGTTTCTACTCCAGCTAATGAATTACTACATTACTCTGAATGCCTTTCAATCACCCCCACATAATTAGTTGGAAGTTGTTGCATTCAGCAGTACAGTGGTAGTATTAGCAAAAGTCTTTTCTAAGTTAAAGTTGAGTGTTGACTTAGTGATCAAACATAGAGTGAGATGAGACGATGTATATCAATCTCATGTCATTGTGGTAAGAATGGATCATGCTTGGGGAGTCGAGCAGCTGTGAAACGGCAAACTAACACTTAATTTTGTATATATTCCTCACAATAAAAGTCTCCTTGTTACCTTGTTATCTGAAAGCTTTTGTTAATAAGCAGCAAAATCATGAAATGTTCATGAAATCAGCAGTAACTTCACGTGACTCCTATAAGCTGAAAGTGAACATGAAACAGTAAAATAAAGCAGAGACCTGAGAGTACAAACAGCGACGCAGGGGAGGAACTAAACTTCAAACCACAGAAATTCGGTTAGGAGCTACAAAAGTACTCAGAGCTGAACAGAGGCTTGTCTGTGGTCTCCAGAGACACGAGCTGGCAGACATGAGTAGTCTTGCAGCACAGCCTTGTTTGAGGGGGAGAAAGGTGCGACATGGTTTGACTCAGCACAGCCATAAGCGACAATCGAAAAGCCCCATTAGAGTTCTGCAAGATATTTTTTAGGTTAATCCGTAAGTCAGCATTGCTCTGGTTCCCTCCAGAAAAAGCCAATGAGACTTTGCCATTAGATTTTAGATTAGTGCAGAAAATAAGCTCTGTTGCAAACAAAAGTTTACGATACTTACTCGTTTTGTTCAGCAATATCGTTGCATTGTCGTTACCTTAAAATGAGCTTTTTATATCAACTAGTGTGTGGGTCGTCTTCTGTGGAGGCTGACATGTTGCACTGCCACGTTTCTACAGTAGCCCAGAGTGGACAAACCAAACACTGGCTCTAAATACGGGCTTTTCACATTTGACATGAGTTTCACAGTCACTGTGGATTCTCCTTCACACTTGGATGGGGAGGGTGAGGCGAGGTGTTTGAAAGCTGAAAACTCACCACTTGTGCCCTACCGATGGTGGATTTTTAAGGCAGATCCTGATATTAGTGAGTAAATAAGATCGAATATTGATATATCAGTTGATATTCTTTATACAGTATATAGAATATATTAGGGCTGCAACTAATGATTATTTTTATGGTCAATTAATCTGTTGATTATTTACTAGATTCATCAATTAGTTGTTTAGTTTGGTTTCCTGATGATGTACTCAAATGTCTTTTGTCCAAACCCCAAAGATATTCAGTTTACTGTCAGAGAGGAGTAACGAAACCAAAAAATATTCACATTGAAGAGGCTGAAATCAGAGAATTTTGACTTTTTTTCTCATAGAGGTGCATATCGGACAACATATATGCTGATACTGATAGACTAATATAGCTGTGATGATATATCCTGCTCTAGTGGTTAGGATTCAGTGCCCTCACCACCGCGGCCCAGGCTCAATTTCCGAATCCCCAAATTGAGCCTGCTTTGTTCAACTAGTTTCAAGAATTTCCTTCAGGATTAATAAAGCTCTGTCTTATGTCTTTGGCCAATAGTGGGCCAATAATATTGCGTGACCGATATATCAATCGAACTCTACTCACCACTGAATGTCACAAAATCCTGCACACTGTTTCTTTAATAGATCATTGCCAAAACAACAGCCACTCTATAATATATGTGCCTTTGGCTGAGTTAAGTATCACCTCTGCTCTCTTTCCCTGAATATTAATGTTTTATTTCATTAAAAAATGTATTAATCTTTAATGATGTTAGTGGAGGGGGTCTTTGTTTCCTGCTATATGAAAAGGTTATCCAATGACACTGATTGGCAAAAAAAAAAAAAAAAAAATCCCCAAAATGTGGTTTGAAATTATGCAAATCTGAAAGTTCAAACTCTACTGAAGCTGCTCTTTAAGTCTCTGTATCAGAGGTCAGAAGCAGCCCAGCAGTGGTTCCAATCAGACCCACTGGATGACTTTGCAAAGTATGCACTACTATTCATGATTTATATTGTTAATACGGCACTTGTTTTTCTTAAGACATCTCAGACTGTTCAGCATCTGTTTTGTAAACCCAGTGAATGCTTTAATTTGGAGGTACAGTTATTTACAGGTTAATGATTTTACTGGTTTGGCCCATATGAGATCAAATTGGGCCGTATGTGGTCCATGAACTAAAAGCAGTCTGACACTTCTGCTCTATATGCCTGCAGAAATAACAAAGCGACACCAAAACTCTAAATGGATCCAGACACTGTAGATACATCCATACAGTTTGCCTGTGGCTGCTTGTACAGTTTAACCAGCAGCTGCGTCTTTTTCTGCTGTTTCAGTGTGTTTGTCACTGTGTAAATGAGCATGTGCAGCCCTCCCACCTGCTGAAACTCCCCGGGGTGAGAGGCACGCTGTTAGTCAACTCCCCTGTTTTCTGGAGCCGGAGACGTGATGACAATACAATCTTGGTAGACTTTGGCTCCTGGGATGGAAACATTTATGTGTCCCCTCTGCAGCGAGCCGCTGGCAGACACTGACAACATTATTCTCTAAAGACGGGCTGAGCCAGATAACGCAGGCTAAGCCTATTACAGGCTGCCGCTGATTGAATCGAGGAAACAAGATTAGAGACATGCAAATAGATTTTATTAAGAGATTCGGGCTGCAGCTGTAGTCCTCCATTGAAGAATCATTCATTAAGAGCCCTCAGTCAGCCGGCTGCTTCTCTTCTGTCTGTTTCTGTCTGTCTCCCTCAAACACATGGTGTGAAACTAAAACACGCATCTGTTCATTTTTATCACATCCACATAATTCTTCTTGTCCACATCTTTCACATCATCATCTTCATTTTCTCCTGGTCCAACACTGTCTAACTGCTCACATCTTCATCATCATCAATAATAGAATTATCTTCATTAAGGCCACTGCCACACCATCTTCTTTGTCACTGTCATCCTCACCATTAATATCTTCTTTTTCTTTATCACATTACAGTCCACATAATCAAATCCATCCTCTTCATCATTTGTGCCATCAGTACCATCGTCATCATTCACTCACTAGGGCTGCAACTAACGATAGTCAATTAATCTGACAGTTATTGTCTTGATTAATTGATTAATAGTTTGCTTTAAAATGTGAAAAATGTTGGTCAGTGTTTCCCAAAGCCCAAAATGACATCCGCAAATGTCTTGTTTTACTCACAACACAAAGAAATTCAGCTTACTGTCATAAAAAATAAAACAAAAAAAATATTCACATTTAAGAAGCTGAAATCAGAGAATTTTAACTTTTTCCTTTAAAAAAAAATTACCCAATTTTCAAAATAGTTGACGATTGATTTAATAATCAATTAATCAATTAATCATTGCAGCTCTAATTATCACCACCGTCAAGTTAAGATGCACTGATCCACTTTTTTCAGTTCCGATTTAATTCCAATACCTGAATTTCTGTCGCTTCTGTCGTTAATAAATGCTCCAAAATCCAGCATTTTCCACAACAGCTAGTTGTTGACCATCAAGTATGATAAAATAGTGCTACTTAGGAAAAAGTGCAACTTGTGTGCATGTGGAAGCCTCTGGCCTACTGGCACTTTCCTCTGACGTCACACTCAGGGTGGGAGTTCTGCTGTGTGTTTGGGGTTGCAAGTCGTGTAAATGTGGAGAATCTGACAAATCATTATTATTTCACTGCTTCCTGATTCAACCGAAAAGACCACGGATAGTAAAAATCCAGTTTGGGCCGTATTTGAAGCTAAAACAACATATTTGATAACTCTTTGGCTAGAAGTTGCCTATTCATAGATCTGAGCCTGCATTAGTGCTTTAATTGTGCCTGAAAAGTTGAGCCCGTCGACGGCCCGATGCCGACAAAATTCTGCCCGAAACCGACCCGAACCCGACGCTCATTAGCAGTTTTCACCACTAAATTGGGGAGAAAATTTTAAATAAATAAATAAATAAAAATAAATAAATAAATAAAGCACAGCCTGAACCCGATGTGAGTCTGTGAAATATGTGAGAAATAAGACCCAACCCGAACCCGTCGGGTCTTTTTTTAAACTTAACAGGATGTTCTAGCTGTTCTATTGTTTGTCTTTACTGACTTTAATATCAACTCAATATCAAATTTAGGTATTTAGTAAAAATTATCAGAGAACAATTAATCGACTACATGATTATTAATCAATTATTCAATTATTTGCCAATTATTTTGATAATGGATTAATTGCTTTGAGTAAGTTTTTTTTTTTTTTTACTCCTTTATGACAGTAAACTGAATATCTTTAAGTTGTGGACAAAACAAGACATGTGAGGACGTCGTCTTGGACTTTGGGAAACGCTGATCAACATTTTCTGATATTTTATGGACCAAACAACTAATCGATTAGTGGAGAAAATGATCGACAGATTGATCGATAGTCACAGTTGACATAATCTAATCCATCATCTTCATCATCAGTATCATCTCTACTGTGGTTTTAAATCTATCAGGTAACATCGTCATCCTCATTTCCACATAATCAAAGCCATGACCTTCATCATCACCATCGACACGTCGAGCAGCTTCCTGCTCCTCCTCCTCTTCATCAGCATCATTGTCACCGTTCACATCCTCTTGTTCTTAAATGTCAACACCATGACAATCTTCATCTTGACCACTGACATCAAAACCATCCTCATCATCACCTTGACTACAATCACTCATTCATTATCATCATCTTCATCATCATCATCCTCACCATTTCACATCTTGTTTTTAAATGTCAACACATGAAAATCTTCATCATCTTTACCACTGACATCAATACCATCTTCATCATCGCAATTATTCATTTATCATCATCATCATCATCATTACCATACTTCTCACTATTTGCATCTTTATGATCAGTGTTCCATCATCATCATCATCATCTTCTCATCCTCCTCATCATCTTCATCAACACCATTAACATTTCAGTTTTTCATTTAGCAGCAGCATCCTCTTCATCATCATTCTCACCATTCACATCTTATTGTTTTTAAATATTAACACCATCATCATCATCATCTCCACATGATCAAAGCCATCATCTTCATCATCACTGACATCTAAGCCATCTTCATCGTTAACTCCTACAGTCATTAATTCATTATCATCATCATCTTTTCTTCATCATTATTCTCACTACTTACATCTTTTTGATCAGTGTTACAATCTCCTCCTCCTCCTCTTCCTCCCCCATCATCATCATCATCTCCACACAATAAAATTCATCACCTTCATCATTACCATTAACACGTCTGTTATTCATTAGAAGCATCCTCCTCTTCATCAGTCTCACCTTTTACATCTTATTGTTTTTAAATATTAACGCCATCATCATCATCATCATCATCATCATTCCACATACAGAGCCATCATCTTCATCATTACTGACATGTAAAGCATCTTCATCACCTCCACTACAAACATTAATTCATTATCATCATCTTCCCTCATCATTAATCTCACTGTTACCATCATCATCATCATCGCCATCTCTACATAATAAAACCCATCATCTTCATCATCACCATTAACATGTCAATTATTCATTAAGTTGCATTCTCCTCATCTTCTTCATCATCATTCTCACCTGTCACATGCCTTTAAATATTAACACCATCATCACCATCATCATCTTCATCATCTCCACATAATCAAAACCCTCATCTTCATCATCATCATCATCTTCACTGATGATGCTGTGTACATTTCATTGATCAGTGTTACCATCATCATCATCAACATCACCTTCATCATTAATCACCATTAAGGTGTCAGTCATTCATTAAGCAGCACCCTCCTCTTCACCACCACTCTCATCATTCACACCTTATTCTTTCTTAAATATTAACACCATAGAAAGAATCACCATCATCTTCATCTTCACCTCTACCACTGTCATACATTCAGAGAGCATCATTACATCTTCATCATCATCATCATCATCTCCATTATATTCATCATTATTCTGCAGTGATTTCTTCAGTCAGTCAGATGTCAGTATAATATGTCATGTGTGATTTTTAGTCTCTTCCGGTCAAGTTAAATAGTTGAGAAAGAAATAAGATAACGTGTCTTTATGTATTTCTTGATATAAAATAATAATTAATCTTGAGTCTCACCTCTTTGATGGTGCAGTACTCCGCCTGTGGAGACCATATTCGCCTCTTGTAGAAGAAGTTCAAGGCGATGAAGAGCGCGGAGCCCAGGGCAGCCACGGCGGCGGTCAGGGCGATGGAGATGTGCCGGAGGAGAACCATAGGCGGTGTGGAGCGCACCGGCCGGAGAACCTGGAGGAGGAAGAGGAAGATGAAGCCTGGACACTGACACCGATCAGACTGACTGCCGCTTCCTCTTCTTCTCCTTCTTGTTGTGCTGCTGCTCGCTCAGCTCTACATGTGACCGAGCTGTCCCGCTTGTTTTTGTTTCGAGACGCGCAAGAGGGGGGAAAAAAAAAAATGCTGCGTTCAAGTGCTGCTTGTAAACTCCGCCTCTCTTCTGGAAATGCAACTTTCAGCACTTTCTAATTAAACTTTCCTTTGTACGTTTTAAAACAGTCCCAGAAATGTGGAACTATCTTAAATTATATTTAAAAAAGATTAAATCATTTTTAAAGACATGTAAACTCTGTTTTTTAAATAACAAAAAGTAATATAAATAATCAGACACCGTGATTTAAATGTGATGACAATTTCCTTCAAAATTATGTTCAACAAACTTCAGCAATGATGTAAAGACAAATGCAAAACCAATTATTATTATTTTTTTTTTTTATCTAAAAACATACTTATCTGATGAATATTTTTGTCATACACTAGAATATTCACTTTTCTGAACGGGGGAACTTGGCAGTTTCCACTCATACAAATCGCTTTTGCAGGAAATAAAGTTTTTAAAGACTGGAGGGATTGTATTTGCCCAAACAACATTACCACAAATCAGAAAGGGATAATAAATTATTAAATAATAGCCTGAAAAGTTAATAAACAAGAAACAACGTGAAATGAACAATGTGAAAAGTTTATTATAAGCCTATAACAAGATATTTTGACGTTATTAAACACTTATAAGGATATACTATTTATCTTGCTGTAATGTTTCATGTTATAACTTGAAAACATATGTAGTTACAAAGTCAGGTTATAAAAATATAAGTTATCACCAGGGGTTGGGTCAGATTATTTTGAAATGTAACCATTTACTGATTACAAATTACATCATTTTTGTAATTAACAATGTAATCCATTGTATTATTTACAAAAATGTAATGTAATCTAAATACTTTTGGATTACTTACGTATTACTTCAAAATCAAACACAGAATATTTCACCTTAGACTAAAAGTCAATGCAGTCACAAAACATACAGCTCCACAAATATTTCTTTGCATTTTTGCACAGGGTTGTTTTTATTAGTGGAGCAGTTGTCTAAGAAACTCCTTACGTCAGACGTGTTTTTATGAGTTAATAGAGCATTAGTTATCATGGAAAAAGGGTTTCCTAATTTTAAAATTTTATACGTAATAAAAATTTGTAAACAAGTAATCCTTGACAGTGTAATTATAATCTAATTGCTCATGTTCAAATGTAACCTGGGCTGAATATAGTTACGTATTTTTGTAATTCGATTTATAATCAAGATTACATGTGATCCGTTGTTACCCAACCTTGTTTGTCACGTTATAACAGATATCGTTTTTAAAAAAAAGTCTTAGTTTGTAACTTTTTGAGTCTATGCGCGCTGAGGGACCAATTTCTGAAATTTCCGATAGGACCTGAAGGCATCAGCAGCACCCCGCCCAGCCGCACCGGTGTGCCGGTGAGTGCGGGACGTCAGAGACTCAACAGCTGGAATTTAACGTAAATATTCATATATGTGAAACTCATGAGTTGGATCTGTTCATCTGTCAGACAGAATAATAATCAGCTCGTAGATAAAACAGTGTTGGACCGTGTTGAGCTGTCAGATCACTGTGATGAAGGTGGTTTGTGTTCGGAGTCTCTCTCCAGGAAGATGAAGTGCTCCATCTACAGTCAACTCGCAGTTTTATAGGCTGTATTTCTTTTTCCTTAATTGGCTCTACAAGCTGTGGTTTCTGACTCAGACCATTAAAACTCCACAAAAAGAAAAAACTTTCTGAAAAGGTTAGACTTTTCCCTAATGAGCTGATGTCTCAGATATTTTCTTAACAAAAATAAACTTTTTTTATTCTCCTACAGACATACCACACATCTGAAATAAGAATTGTTCAGATTCAATGAAAGTAGCAACACCAGGGTGTAAAAATACTCTTGGACTGAAAATTGTACTCAAGTTAAAGTACAATAGGGCTATCAACAAAGTCTACTTTTTCACAACTTTATTTACTGATTATATTGAAATAAAAATTAAGTTCACTTTGACTGAAAAATATTAACATACAAAATAATTGTATGCTCATTCCACTACATTTATTTGATAGCTTTGGTTATTTTGCAGATTTAGATTAATAATAATAATAATAAAAAAAGATAATCTGTTATTATAGATTTAACAGCACAATAGTATCTGAAGTAATTAAAATGAACTCCATGTTTACAAGCTGCAGCATTAAAGTGATGAACACACATATACATAACAGAAATATAATATATTATACAACAATTAGTTCTGAGTGAGTAATTTGATTGGATAAGAGGCATTCACTGAGTGCTGAGCACAGCATCACAGGGACTTTTAACTACATGTATCACTCCGCCAACAGGTGTTCTGATAACGGTTACATTAACGTTACAATGACCAACAGGTAGCGACCACAGACAGGACGAAAATAAGGTGTCTTGTACATTAATGATTCAGTGATTAATGCTGTGGGATTCCTGTCACACACTTTTTTAATCTACCATAAGAGCACCGGAGTTTGAACCGATTTTAACCTGCTAATCAGGGAAAATATGTAGATATGTGTTATGGCAACGAAATGATTTGCATAAACATGGTCTATATATAACATGGTTTAAACTGATAATGTAAGATCGTTCCCTGAGCAGTTTTCATGAACATCACGTGGATTTATAAGTAGTTTAGCTACTTAAATCAGCTAAAATAACATACCTGCTGTAGTTAAATCCTGTGGTTCGTTTCCCTAAGTACCTAAGAAGTACTTGAGTAAATGTAGAGTACTTACATTAAAGTCATAAAGCATCACTGCAGAAAAAAAGCTCAGCTTGGACCCATCTTGACCAAATTGAGGTGCATTTTTGCTTCCACAGACTGGTTTTATTTATGGATCTATAGCCACTAAAGTACAAGAACATGTTTCAGTGAGTCAGAACACTTTTCTCCAACATGGTCCTACATAAAAAAAAACAACAAAACAAAACAAAACAAAAACAAAAAAAAAACAGGTACAAACATACACAGTAAATACCTTCAAGCTGCCAAATTTTATATACACAAACACCTCAATTAAAAACCTGATGCAGCTTGTTTTATTGATGCCTCCAGCAGCCTGTCTTTGACTAATCAATCTGTCATGTTTTGCCAACGGAGCAGTCTGTCCCACAGAGAAGAAGAAAGGAGCCTCTGGTTACATTATTAACTCACAGGACATTTACATGAGTGAGCTCTGGTGTTATAATCATGCAAAGTGTGGTTACATACCTGATAACGACCAGAGCGTATAGGACAATCACTTATGTCCAGACGGTTAGTGGACGATTAAAGAGCTCCATCTTACTTTGTCCAAACCAGATCAAAAGTGTGTACAAATTACATTAAGTTTGACATTTAAACCTTTTTTACAGTGTCTTTTAAGTCCACAGTTTATTCCAAAAGTATGGCCTGTGTGTAGCCATATGTGGCCATTTTTACTTTACTTCTTTTTGTCTTTAATCACGGTATAATCAGTGTGTTTTTAATTGCACAGACTCTTCAGGAGTCATCCCACCGAGTTTTATTAAATCAGACCACAGATACCTGAGATAAGGCATCAATCAATCATATATATGTATATATATATATATATATGTATATATATATATATATATATATATATATATATATATATATGTATGTATGTATGTATATATAACTACAAAGAGACACAAAATGATCACAAAGAGACACAAAACAACTACACAAAGACACAAGACACAAAATTACCACAAAACAACTAATAGGAGACAGAAAAGTGTGACAAAGAAACACAAAACTACAATAAACACAGTTGTCACAGTGTCTCTTTAAGTCCAGGTTTGCTCTTATAAACAGGGGTGGGTCGGTGGGTTGGGGGGGTTATACATGTACCAGCCTCCACCTGGTGCATAACTGTCTAAAACTGGCCTGGGGTCAGTCTTCCTCATTTCTCAGCATATAGCACTTCAGTGTGTAGACCACCAGAGGGCGCTGTGGGCTTAGAAAGTTTGTTAATGCAGAAAAGTGAAGGAAAGTGGGCTGCTGCCTTCAAAATACAGTATTTATATGAAAATAAATGCCTAAAACAACCACAGCCATAAAATAAATGTAATTAATAAATAGAATAAATAATAAACAAGTAAGCGGTTAAGTGAAAAATGGACAAAGCCTATGCATGTCACAGTGCAGGCTTTAGGAGAGGGATGAAGATGGATGACCTTTGACCTCAATAGCCAATAGGCTCAAAAGCCACTTTGTTGGTAATTTGATTGAAAGAAGAAGAAGAAGAAGAAGAAGAAGAAGAAGAAGAAGAAGAAGAAGAAGAAGAAGAAAGAACTCAACAGACTTCTGATGCCATAGATAATATACAAAAGTATCATAAATAATGTAAACTTTGGTGTCTGTCAATATCACACACATTACTTGGCTTAATATGAGCCATAATCTAAGCAAAGAGCTCATTTGGGTGGGATTGTGTGTTTGTGTTATTGTTATGAAAATGGTTACAGCCCGAACTGACTATATTACAATACTTTATTTAAATTATGTAGAAATTGACCTTTTCTCTAAAGCTGCAAGTCACCAGATTTCAGTCATACTGGGTCATATGGATACAATACTTTAGGTTATTTTATCTTCTAATTATTTTATCTTCAATTCTGGACTAATTCCCCTTTTAGACAGTCTGTTCCCAACATATCCTAACCTACTTTTTTCTCTTTTCTATTGTTTGCTTGTTAATTTGTTTGTTTTGTAAATTTATTTTACTTTGTACTTTTTCTTCTCTTTTTTCTACAGTTTGTGTATATAAATATATATGAAACTATATTAGAGAGTAATTTAATTTTCCATTTTATTTACTAATGTACTCATGCAAGGCATGTATAATCATTCTTTGCATGCTAATGTTGATCAACCAATAGGCAAAACTTTGACCCCATGACACACTTTGAATGACAGTTACCTTATTTGTATAGTGAGGCAGACATGTAATACAGAAATGTAAAAATAAAATAATGCCTACAGTTTTTTAATGATATTTTTGGTGCATTTAATGGCATATTTAGTAATTAACATATATTTATTTATTGAGTGAATTATTTGTTTCTTCATGTACTTTTGATTTTGGAAGTCTTAACACATGATGATAACAAAGGTCTATAGTGTAAAACAGAGTGATTTGAAGCAGAAATGCAAAAAGACATGTAAAAAGAAAATAGAAAAATAAATATGTTTGGAGACATAAATAAGTGGAGAAATGCAAGGGCAAATAACACATAAATAAATAATAAATAAATATAAAATGGAATAAATTAATACATAAAGTGGGAAATTGTGAAAGCAAATAAGCAGGTGAATTAAATTTGCATAAGCATAATTAATAGAAATATCTAATTATTCTCATTTTTATAAAATTTAATATTTAAATTTCTCCATTTATTCTTAATATATTAATTTGTTTGGCGCATTCAATGGGGCTACTAAATTTTAATCCTATTGAAATCAGTTGAACTTATTATATTTTTAAATTTTTAAGTTTTCAGTCCTCACATAGTCCATGATGCAGGAAGGCCTTCTATGCCGTAATAATAATAACTAATCTAAATTTCCTTTTTACTGTTGCCTTTGTCTGATGCCCGTGCATGGATAGTGAGAAACGTAACATCAGTGGGGAAAAAAAAAAAAACCTTGTTGGATATTCTGAATTTGTAAACTGTAACCGGAAGTCTTATTTTGATGGCCAGAGTTTGTCAAAGGCGTTTTATTTTGAAATCACAACCGACCGGAAGCCGCGGTGAATTTTTTTTTGACTTGACGACGACGGTCGACCGGCCGAAGTCATCGGGACTGAGGAGAGACTTTACCCGCCGCTGCCGCCGCTTCCCTCCCGTCCAGTGTTTTTAAAAAGGATAATTAAAGAGAATAAGACACAAGTTGTGTCGGGTTTAACGGGGTTTTAACGGCTGTGGATCCGGTCGTCACTTTCTCGTCTCAGCGGTGTTCAGCCTGCTCGCTCCCCCCGCGGCTGGCGGCTAGCATCGGCGACTGCTGCTAAACATGGTGGCCTGTAGGCGAGAAGAAGAAGAAGAAGAAGAAGCGAGCCCGGCAGTTTGAGGGTTTTAGAGGGTTTTTTAAACGCCGCTCGCTCGGTTGAACCGGTGAAACGCGGCTGCCGTGGACACGTCTCCACCCTCACCTCACGGTTTTCTCCGGCGGGTCGTGGACTTGGACGTGAGGCTGTCTCTCTGTTTACGTTGAGGCAGCGGATGATCACAGTTTACTTCACAAGTTGTCACCAGGCCGCCTCAAAGTTTCCCTCAAAGTTGTAAAACATGCGCTCACATGCGGAGAAACCCGTCAAATAGCAGCACGGGTTTGTTTCGTGACGCTCGTATAGAAATGAACTGGTGCAGCTAACTGGAACTGTTTTATCCTCTGAGGTAGTTTCTGTCTCCCTTTGAGGTTTGATTCATTGTTCATCTCTGGATTATTATGGATTATCATTATTATTATGGCCTAATCCAAACCGCGCCAGACCGGGACTTTTGGGAATAACTGCTGATACTATTGATGATGATGATGGTGGTGGTGGTGATGATGACAGAGAAAAGCGATGGTTTCCCTTCGTTATGATTTTGAGTAGAGAGGAGTTAATTACATGGAGACTCGCCTGACATGCCAAGGAAGGAGTTGCCACTACCTGAGGGTTGGGAGGAAGCCAGAGACTTTGATGGCAAAGTCTATTACATTGACCACATTAACCAGTGCACCAGCTGGATCGACCCCAGAGACAGGTAGGACTGTGTGTGTGTGTGTGTGTGATGCTGCAGTACTAATGCAGAGGATGAATGACCTTTGACCTTGTGCAGGTGGTCAAAAAACTCAGTTATCCTCTTAAATATAGATGTGTCAAAATTGAAGGGTAAATGTGTACTTGCAAATACAGAGATATTATTATTACAATAACACATCAAAATACAATATATTTTTTGGTCCCCTGCTCATCATCATAACACACACATTGGTTGTTTTTATATTATAAATAATAATTTCAACAAAGAGCAAATATATATTCCGTTAATAACTTCATTGATCCCCATTTTCTTAGCCAAAAAACACAACTGGAATACTTTTAAAAGGGCTTGCTTTGCATTTGTGTACGTTGAATGTGCATTACTTTATGCAACAAACATCTATTGCAATTATTTTGACAGATATTGTGATTTTGCTACATGTCTGGATTTCAGTGGGAATGGTCATTTTTGAATTTAATTTTCACTGAAAAAATAGTTTGAATGCAAGATAACTATAGGGCTTATAGAGTATTGACCGATAATGGGAAATTTGCAGTGTGGTATAATTTATTATTCTAATAATAAAGTTACAAATACATATTGGCTATGATAATATCTAATTTGACAGATTATGTCAAAGTGATTAAGCCTAATTTGAATTCTTAGGAAAAAAAACTTAATAAAAAAGTTGTGACACGTAACTGTATCAAAAAAATACAGCTCCTGAGTTTTGGATATTGCGCTTGATTTTGATAACATTTCGTTTAATTGTTCAGCTCAAATTTTATTCAACTAAAGATGTTAAGACTGTCTTCTTGCTCAGGGGACTGTTGCACCTGTCATCAGCTTCTCATTGCAATTAGCAGCAGGTCCATAGATTACAATTAGAGGAGGCTACATGAGAGCAAGGGGGAATCAAACACTACTTAATGTCCAAACAACTCAAATGAACCAGAAAATGACTTCTAAATGACAGTAATTGGAC
This sequence comes from Lutjanus argentimaculatus, assembly GCA_034769285.1. Lineage (NCBI taxonomy): Eukaryota > Metazoa > Chordata > Actinopteri > Lutjaniformes > Lutjanidae > Lutjanus > Lutjanus argentimaculatus. The sequence goes on from JAWZSL010000004.1 coordinate 3,107,464, forward strand.
ATTATTCTGTTTAATAATTCAAAATAATACAAAAAGTGCAGGGCAGGTACCAGCGGACAGATGTTTTTTCTTAATCTCCACGAGTGTCGTCGTTACTCATAAACTTTTCTTCCTGCAAATTTGGATGTAAGCAGACTCTGAGTGGTACTGCACATTTGGATAATTACTCACTGTCACAAAACTCACCTCTGAGTGTCTGGAACCAGCGAGTGACTAGTAAAGTGATTGGAACGATAACCGGACCGTCGCAATAGCTGGTGCAAGTAGGTCAAAATCACTTCATCCGCTATCCTCAGACCGTTGGTTCAGATAAGGAAAAACCCCAAACACCAAGTGACGCAACAGTGATGACAGATGAAGATGTTGAACATGCCGGTTTTGTGCCAGATCCACGTTCAGCTCGTTTACCTCAACACTGAAACCAGTATGACTGTGTGTCAACACCTCTGATGACCCGTCACATCCCTGTGCTGACCTGTTCACACAAGCTGGACGTCAGGCAGTAAATAAGTCACAAACATATTTGCACATAGTTTAAAGTATTTCAACGGATATATTATGTACAGTTTTTCAGCAGTATCTCTCTTATTTCTTTAAAATCTTGTTTTTATTTTTGTTTATTTCATTCAAATGTATCTGTTCTTACCTTGGCCTTGCTCTTTATGGCTGTATGTAAACATCCCATGGATCAGTGAAGTCTTGTTTACATCACACCTCTATGTACAGACTATGACTGTTGTTCTACTAATAGTTATTTTTCTTTTTCGGAATATTGTGAATTTCAGTCTTTCTGTTGTCTGTATGACAACAAGGGATGGAAAATAATCAAAGGATTAGTTGATGGACAGAAAATTAATCAGGAATTAAAAAAAGACTAAATGTTTAAGTCAGTTTTCAACCTAAAATATTTGATGATTCGAGGTTCTCAAATGTGAAAATTTGCTGCCTAAATTTGGAAACATTATATCTTTGGTCTTTGGACCATTGTTTCAACTAAGCAAGACTTTTTAATTGATGAAATAAATAAAAAGTTGCGTTGATCATTTTAGCCTAGTAGACAGCAAAGTTAGGGATGCACAAAAAATATTGGGGCTGATGAATTATTGACTGATAATGGGAAATTATTGTTCTGATAATTAAATTATAGCAGATAAATATTGGCTTTCATAATATCCGATTAAATCATCCATCTTTGCGCGCTACATCTTAGCCTTTCTTGCCCTCAGGTGTGTCTAACCCACAGGTTATATAAACTTATTTTTAAAATACAATAAATGTGAACTTATCTGTTATCTTATCTGCATCGGCCATTGGAAGCAGGTGATTAAAACTAAGAGACTGAAACATAAACACTGAGTTCCTGACGATGACAGGCAGTACGTACTGTCAGCTGGCTAATCACTTGACCCTTTTCCATCAAGCAACCCATAAAACATGCAGGATTGACCCTGATCCACAGGTGGGTCATTCACATGGATCACTGCAACAGCCTTTGTACATGGACACTGGAATGAAGACTTAATCCCCATAATTAGGGCTGCAGCTGATGATTTTCATTATCAGTTAATCTAAATATTCTTTTCATTTTGTCGATAAGATGTCTGGAAACGGCAGTAAACGTCTGCTATGATTTCCACAAGCCCAATGTGATGTCTTCAAGTGTCTTGTTTTGCCTAATTAACTGACCAAAAACTCAAAGATATTCAGTTTACTATCATGAATGACAAAGCAAAGCATCAAATTCTCACATTTAAGAAGCTGGAATGAGCAAATGTTTAGCGGTTTTGTTAAAAAATTACTAAAATGATCATTTGATCCACTTGATTAATTTTTTGTCTGTTAACTGATTGATTAATCATTGCAGCCCTATCCTCAGTGGAGGCAACCTGCAGACATTTTCAGTGAGAAATAAAGATGAGACATTTGCACAAGATGCGGTGTTATTTCAGGTATAATTTTGATGAATGTGGGACTAGTAGCCTGGACTAGAAAGTGAGAGGGATGAACAGCAGAATGATGATGAGAGGAAATCTTAATGAGAACTTGACTCGCCCGCAGATATGATGTCTGTTTTCAGAACCACAGTCTCTTCTTATTTGAAATAGAAATTCGACCTTGAAGCAGGGAGTTCTCCTCCCCGTGCATCCTTTAATGTAAACTGAACGCATCAGGAAGAAGAACAAGGTGTTCCTCCCCGCTCACAGTGTGCTCTGTTCATAAGTGATGTCTCATTAGCCCGGGGAGGGTAGACAGGGAATAAACAGAGGGCAGGACCTCCCTGCTCCTGTTCAAATCATTAGAGACAGAACATGTAAGAATTCACAGGAATAATTCTCAAGAGTGACCAAGTACCCTTAAGAAATTTCACAGATATTACACTGGCTTAGAAAAAATAGTAATGGATTCAGTGTGGTTGTGTTCTATATTTTGCATGATTTTATGCCTTGATTTGTGTTTTCTCTGCCAGCTTAATTTTGTATTTCCTGTAGAGCTGCAAAGATAAGTTGTCAACTATTAAACTAATTACCAGCTGTTTTGATTAATCGGTTTTAGTCATTTTTTTAAGGAAAAAAAAAGACGAAATTCTCTGATACCAGCTTGTTAAATGTGAATATTTTGCTGGTGTCTTTACTCTTGACAGGTTAACTGATTATCTTTGGCTTTGGGAAGTATTTATGAACGTTTTTTCACAATTGTTTGACATTTTATAGAATAAACAACTAATTAGTTAATTGAGAAAATAACTGACAGATGAATGGACAATGAAAATTTGTTTCAGCCCTAATGTCCCGTGTTCATTTTCAGAGCAACTCATCGAGACTACAAATTAACTTAACCATAGCATACCATCAGTTTTTGGTTTCCTGCTTTCCACTTATTTTAGTGCAGTGTGATATAAAAATTAACAGTGATTTCAAACTTGAAAAGGGTAATCTCAAATGGTGAACATCTTACAGTTTTTTTTTTTTTTGTCAGTATTATAATATAATTATGTTAGCCAGAACCATTTTTAAGAACTTTGTTTTGTTTGTGCATTCAAGGATGCTTTAAGGAAGCTACATTTCTGAGCTACAATGGAAATATAACCAGGAAACAAACAGTGTTGCTGGAAAATTTAAAATTTGTGGTTTTGGAACATGCCAGTATTACTGCATGATCATAATGCAACTTGAGCAAAAAAAAAATGAAGTGTTCACTGTTATAGATTACTTTCAGCATCTCAAATAAGTTCCAAGTCTTTGTAAGTTGTTTTTCTTACCATAAATTTAATGGAAGCCAGTGGTTCTCAGAAATTTGAAGCTCCTTTAAAATGAATGGAAGACAATGGTTGTTTGGAAGTCAAACACCATAGTGAAATGGATGGATGCTGATCTTTGCCCGGAACATTGAAAACCATTGTGAAATGCAAGCCAATGGCTGCCTGCATGGTCAAACCTCATAGTGGAATAAATGGAAGCCAGTTGCTGTTGGGAGAGTTCAATGCCATATTGAAATTAATAGAAGCCTATGGCTGCCTGGAAGGTTGAACACTATAGTGTAATGAACGGAAGGAAGTCATTGCCCCAGAAGGTCAAACACCATTGTGAAATGGGTGGAAGCCAATAGCAGCATGTAAGATGGAACACCACAGTGAGTGGATTAAAGCCATTGGCTGCCCGTATGCTCACACCTAACAGTAAAATGAATGGAATCCAATTGCTTTCTGGAAGGTCAACACCGTAGTGACATGGATGGAAGCCAATTGCTTCTTGGAAAGTTGAACTAGTGGAATTGTCAAGTCAGTGGCTGGCTGGAAAGTTGAGCCTGAATGGAAGCCAATGGTTATAAATTATACATTAAGAGACAATGCATTAAAATGCCGTTGTTAGATTAAGTTACAGCTTTATTGCTGTGTTGTTTTTGGTTTTTGGTCAGTTGTTTTTAACTTTTTCATCCTTTCATTCTCAGGCAATCTAGACATGGAAATAAAAATCTCACCTGTCCATTTAGTAGCTTTTTGGGGGCTTTCCATCATATCTCGTGATATTCACTCAAAAGACTTGAAGGAAATTTTTGATTTTGCTGTCTGGTTTCTACAGCTTAAAAACAAGCTGGTTGAGGAGCTTAGGCTGACAAAATCCCTGGGATAACTGGGTAAATTTAGACACTGCATTGTGTTGTGAAAAGATATCATATCAGTAAGCAAAACGGTGGTTGTAATAGTTTTTATATGAAATTTATGATTTAGAAAGGTCTTGGTTGGTGTTCATGTTTTTTTACTGAGCATAACAGCATTTCAGTATCTTTTATTACAAAATGAGGTCTTGGAATTTACAAATTGCATGAGGCTAGTTATTGTGTACTTCTGAATAATTGATTGATTAAGGTAAAGATTTCTTTAAAATGTTCCAGATATTTTAAAATACAGAATACTTAATTTGTTAGACAAATTCATGTAAGTCCCAAACCAGAAAAACTGATTTGCCAGAAGAAAAAACCCCCTAAAAAACTCCTGACTACCGGAGTTATTTTCTTCTCTGCTGTTTTTCTCCAAGGGTACATCCTGCTCATTTACATTCCTGTAATTAGAAATCAGGTCTGGAGGTGTGAGTTACCTTTTTTCTCCCTCTCTTATAGAAATCCATCAGTGTAATAGGCTTAGAGTGCCAAGCATGCAGTGCTACATGACACAGTCCCGCTTGTACAAAACCACAGTGTGGAGGGGAGGGCAAGATTTTCATGGGGGCTCGTTTTTCATCTTTACCAGTTACTTAAGACCCCTCGGACTTTGACACCAAATCCTTTTAATGGCTTATGTCTGGAATTCTGGAGGCTTAAAGGTTGTTTTTTTTTCTTTCCTGTGTGACCATTTGGTGTGAGAGAACACAGATTATTTTCTTATTGCCTTAGGTCCACTCTGTGTTGTACATGTTTTATGTGTGTTGTTGATGCTGTTATTCAGATGGACAATGAATCAACTGTATATTTACACCATAAGCAAACAACCAGTAGATGGGAAGAGTCACAGCCATTAAATTACAAACAGTATCCCCCTGACTTTAGATGCATTGTCATGTTAAATCCTCGTAGTGCTCTTAACTCCAGTTTTATATATGTGACAAAAATAATATCCCATAAAAAGTGATCTGCTATATTCTTACTGAGTCTGAATTTATTGTTTTTCAAATGACAGATTCGCCACCACACTGATTTAGTTAGTTTTGGGTTTAGTTTTTTGGAGTTGAATTTATTATCGATTAATCATAGTGTATAAGCTGTCAAAAAATGTTGAAGAATGTTACTTTACAATTTCTAAGAGACTGAAGTTATCTTCAGAGTCTTCAAATTGCTTCTTTTATCCAACCCACAGTACAAAACTGAAAGACTCTTAGTTTACTGTTATAAATGACAAAGAAAAGCAGCGAAGCTGGAAGCTGGAACCAGCGAATCTTGAACATTTTTGCTTGAAAAATGAAACAATCAATCATCAAAATAGCTGGCAGTTCATTTTCTTTCAGTCGACTAATCGCTCCAGCTCTAAAGTGTTACGTGAAGTTGTCACTTTAAATGTCACAGTCAGTTTTTTTCTTTGTGGTTTTGATCTTTTTTGCCTGCTTTTAATGATAAATTTAAAAAAGCAGATTGTGTTGACATGGTAGAGACGGATGTCACGTGAGGTGTCACAATACCAGAATTTGAATTTTCTAATGTCTGTTTGTCCCCTCCTGTTACTATGATGCTGGACTGTCTTAGACGAATCCCTGCACAGTCTGCGGCGGGGTTGACTGATATGATGATTAGAGATGCACAATATGGATTTTTTTCAGCCGATAACAGATAAGTACTTGCGTCCCATGTCTGACACTGATAAGATAACTGATCATTTCCCATTTTTTGTGTTGAGAATAAGAAAGGCTAAGCTGTAATGAGCAAAAATTGATTATTTAATATTCCGTAGCTCTGACCTGACAAAGTATAACATCACTAACAGATATTATTGTAGCCAATAGTTATCACCTACACTTTAATTAGCAGAATTATAATACTGGCCGATAAGTTATTGGCCTTGATATTTGTGCATTCGTAATGATGATATGTAGACCGTGACCAGTTCAAATGGGGCACCAGACTGTTACTTGAAAACAGAATAAAAAATTATGGCTGGTAATGTATTGAAAGCCTTTGGTCGCATCAGGCTTTTGCAGGTAATGCTGCAAAAAATGATGATCAGGACAGCTTTATGGCAGTATAATTTATAGGATTGCGTCTCTGATTTTTCTTCATAAATGTCTCTCAGTTGAATTTCCAGAAAATGTACCGTATCACGCATAAAAGTAACACCAGCCGCCAGCCAAATGCTGGTAAAATATGGAAGTGGCTGCCAGCTTTGCTTCCCTTAGCAGCCAAAAAAACAATGGTAATCTATTAAGTGGCTGGCAGAATTTGAACATTCAATGGCCATTTGGCTGGTGGACAAAAAAAGTTAATTTTGCACCCTCATCAGGAGCCTGTATCGCCCACTCATGGTTTGCATACTGGATCATCTGATGTGGTAGGTAGACCCATGATTCTACTGACCTGATGTTTAGTCATTCTCCTGTGCTGCTGTGATAATTGGCTCTCTTGTTATTCTTCAGTCGAGCCACTGAATGATGTTCAGGTGTCACACACCTGTGCTGTCTACCAATGGGACATCCAAGTCAGGTCATTGTGTTTTGGATGGGAGCTACTCTAGTTTATATTTCAGGCTGTGTGCGTCCTCGGTTATTGTGCCACAAATCATCACTAGTGGCTCACAGAGCAGTGTTGTGTGAAGATGTGACAGGACAACAGCAAGCGAACAAAGTGAAATTAATAAAAACAGACACAGCTGTCGTTGGTACAGTCTAAAAGGTGGCAGGTGGAATAAGACTTTTTTCTTTTTTTTTTACATCTGGAGACTTAGAGGCAGATCCCTAACAGAGTCCTTAAAAAACACACACATTCCTGAAACACACGACGTGAAGGACCGAGCAGTGCGCAGACTCGCCAACCAAAGGCCTGATTCATCTGAAATCCCTTTCACTGCTTGCCAAGGTGCACGGGGTCAAAGTGCAGCGTGAGGCCCCGCAAACTGTTAACCAGGATCTGAACTGAGGCTGGCTCGCTCACCGCTGCAGTGTAGTTTTTTTTAATACATAACTGACCACCTTATAACTGATTTACATGTGGCAGCTAACAACAACAGCATTAATACAGATGTGAAAGTGGTTTCCTGACAGCAGAGTTAGACAGCAAACATCTGCACAACAACAACACATTTTACAGTATGTTTCTGTTCTTGTCAAAAATAAAATCTTCTCTGCAGGTAAAGATTTCTCTTATTCAGTGCCGCTCTGCAAGCACTGCATTGCTAAAAATCTAAATTTAATCGTTAATTAAATCCACTATTAAGTTAATTGCCAACTATTTTGATAATCAATTGAGTGGTTTGATTAATTTTTTAAAGAAAAAAACAGTCAAAATTCTCTGATTTTTTTTTTTTTTTTAAACTTTAATATTTTCTAGCTTCTTTACTCCCTCGTGATAGTAAACTGAATATAGTTGAGTTCTGGACAAAAGAAGACATCTGAGGACATCGCCTTGGGCTTTGGGAAACACTTTTTGACATTTTCCACCATGTTCTGACATTTTATAGACCAAACAACTAATTGAGTAAGCAAGAAAATAATCGGCAATGGAAATAATCATTAGTTGCAGCTCCAGTCACCTTTTATTTTGAGAAATTTAGGTAGTATGCAGTTATACATCAGCTTAATAATGAAAATGTGACACAAAAGGATGTTTAAAAGCTTTATTCCAGTAACCGTGGTCCTGGAAGGAGAGCTACCTTAACTAGTGAACTTGATGAGTCACATTGAGGTCTGTGTTGCACAAGCTTTGCAAATTAATTTTCTGTCCAGCTCAAAGATGCCTGAATACTTCACCTCCCAAGACTTCACTTTTTTTTTCCTTTCAGGTTCATCTGGTTCTTTGTCAGTTGAATCAATTTGCACATTTGTTTGTGTTAATGGGTGAGAACTTTTCGACACCACAGTCAAACAAGCTAATAAGCGTCGCCATTGTCTCTAAAACAGAGGCTTGTGTGTACACGAGTAAATACACTAAGGCACGTGCAGCGTTGGTTCTGACTGTATTAGCAATTTTTTTTTTTTTTTTTTTTTATCAAGCAATTCAATTTAACATACATTCCATTTGTGCATTCAAGGCTCATTTTGATGACAGATACAATTGTGCATGTGACAATGAAGTCATTATGAAATTAAATAATTTAGTAGGTACAAGGGTAATATTAATTAAAGTGATAAGCAACAAAGTGCAGAAGGAACATCTAATACAAAAAAGGGTAAATGAATAAAATTAACTAATAATAATAATTAAAATGAAAATAAAACCAAAAATGAACAACAAAACAGGAACAATGAGTTGACCAGGACCCCCCTCACAGCAATAATTAAGTATCACTAATGCAGTTAATATTAAAAATGTGTTTATTTTGGGTTAAGATAAGATAAGATGAACTTTACTGATCCCACACCGGGGAAATTCACTTGTCACAGCAGCTCAATATCTCACAGGTCGCACATTTTGCTGTTTTTATGTGTTAAACAGTGGTTGCCAGTTTGTCAAAATGGTCACTAATGTCGAGCCCTGATTTTATACACCCATTTTCCACAATTTCTTTTCTAAAAAATAGAAAATTAAAAGAAAATTAAATCTAATTTAATTTTGTTTTGTTTTTGCGTTTCAGAAGCGTTTCAGCTTTGGAGCATTTTGCGCACCCGATTATGTTTACTCCAGATTTTGTCGATTTGGTCCTTTTTCTTTGGTTTTTGTGCTTCTCCCATGGATAAGTTGGTTACATAGTTAAATAGTTTATTTTCTGTCTGTCGTCATGATTGTGTGTCTGCATGAGGTCTTTTATTTTGAAAAGGTTGGATTGGAAATTCAAAATCAACTCTGAAAATAATATTTGAAATTTTTGAAAAATTGAAAAAAGTTTTCTCACTAGATTATATCAAGTGAGAAGTGTTACTGTAACCACATGGTAGTTAGTACTGGTAGTTGTTCGTCGAGAACTAAATGGGTGAGTAATTTATCAAATGTATCAAATAAAAATACCAAATATTTGCTGGTTCCAGCTTCTCCCATGTTAGACTTGTAGGCTTTTCTGATAACTTTTAAAACTTTTAATTGTTGTCCAGACAAGTTAAGCCGCTGGAGGATGATGCTAACATAAAGCTGTTAGCTGCCACCAAATGAACACACCTGTTTTTTGACCCGTCATTCAAACAAACATTTCTGTTCTCTCCTTTGCTGGGATTTTACCAAAGACGCGTTTCAGTACCTGCACAGGGAACATGAGGCAGATAATTAAGATTGCTCAAATATTTCCTGTCGAACCTTAATTGCACTTATTTTGCTAACATGTTTAAACAAATAGACACAGCGATGTAAGGACGTCTGCACTTGTTATGTTTCCCACTGCATTTCTCCTCTAAAATTGCTAGTTTTTAGTGCTGTATCAGAGTTTTTCCTTTCTCTCTTGTATTACCTTACTGCAGGCATTTCAGGTGACTGATGGGTATTGACGCCTCCTGTTTGCTTTACAGTGTCAGCAAAACCTTTTCTGCCTCTTCAGCCTCAAAGACATTTGTAATTTTGGTATTTACATAAAGCGTTTACCCACAGAGACTGCATTACAGGCACTGCAAATAGCCAGCTGAAAGGAGTCTCAGAGCCATTATTCTCTAATGATATTTCTGTGAAGTCTGAAATGATCATTGATGAGAAGAGAGAGAGAAAGAAACAGAACCGGAGGACAAGTCCGCATCAAATTTACTGCTGCAGCCATGTGTAAACATTCCCATTATAGTTAAGGAATGAAGAAAGACAGCAAGCCTCATTTTGACACAGACAGCGTTGTGTGTGTCCTCCTGCCCTCAGAGGAAGAGTCACACATATCTGTTGCTCTTTATTTGACTATCTAATGTCTGCAGCTGTATGCAACTTACAGATTGTAGTGCTGATTTCATCTATTAGTTTCTTCTCTCCTATTCTTTCGTCTTGCCGCCTGTTAGTTTTTGTTTCAAACCCTTGCTGGTATGATTTTAAAGAAGTAAACAACCAAGTTCACTGCAAATAGTATCATTGTGTTTTAGAACCAAAAGAGAGAAGAGAAGGCATTAACTAAGAATTCACTGTGAAAAGATTCATTGATGCGGTATCTGTCCAAAAATAATGACTGTTAGTCTGCAAGTTACATATGAGGAGATGTTTCTATAGTTTTAAGTGCTGTATGAAATCTCTTATCCATAAAATATATCTGGAGATTGCATAGTAGCTTGCATGCTAATAACATTACAAAGGTTGCAATCATGTTATTAGCTCCTCTAAGAAGACTATCCTCACTAGGGCTTGATACTGAACAAAAAATGCCCTGTCATTTGATGCCAAATTTAGATCCCTACGAAATAAATCTCATCAGCATCAGTGAGCAGTTAAGCATGTAGCGTGCTTGTACCAAGATGTAATTAATTTGTGTTGCTTGTTAGCTAACCAGTGCAACTAACCTGTTAGCTCGTCGGTGAGTCCTTTCACCACGTTGTCCACCAGGATGGAAGCCCTGGCACATCCTCTCACGTCTGCTGACATCTGCTAACATGGTGTTGCTTACAGACCGTAGAAGTGGCGAAATGCACAAGGAGGCGCAGTGGATGGTTGTCAGATTAGGGCTAGCTACTCTTTAGCACAGTGAAAGTAAGAGGTCTCACTCTGCAACCATTTTCCAGTACCAAAAACATAATTTGCGTAGTTATTCCCATCTCTGTTTTTGGATTAGGGCTAGGCTCAACAAACAGTTGTTTATTTTACAACATCAGGAAATTGTGAAAAATGTTGATTAGTGTTTCCAAAAGCCCAGGATGATGTCCTCAAATGTCTTGTTTTACTCACAATAAAGATCAAAGATATCAAAGATGTTAAGTTTGTTGTCAGAGAGGAGTAAAGAAACCTGAAAATATTCACATTTAAGACGCTGAAATAAGAGAATTTGGACTTTTTTCATAAAAAATTACTCAAACCAATTAATTGATTATCAAAATAGTTGCCACTCAATTCGATTAATCGTCTGTCAACATAGTTGCTGATTAATTTAATAATAAATCGGTCAATCGATGCAGCTCGTTATTAGACTACTGGCTGCTGCTGATGGGAGTTAATGTTAATGTGTTGTTAATGTTCCTTCCTTTTTCTTTTTTAAAAAATGGATTTGATAAAATTGCTATAAAAAAAATGTATTATTCAGGAACTGGTAATGAAGTCAAGGTGTCTGTATCAGTATCGACACTTTTTAAAAATACCCAGCCCGTATCCTCTCCCAGGATGCCAAATGTGGCAATGAAAGGATCAGGTTCTGTCACCTGCCCAAAAACATCTGATATAGTTTGGAAAATAGATTCCGAGTAGTTAGATAATTTAGGACTGAGCCCTTCTGAGCTCTTCAGATGTACTCAGCATGTTCATGTTTCTGCAGATCTTGATGAGGACTAAAATGAAGAAAAAGTAAAACATAAAGGGGAACAAAAGAAGGAACTGAAAAGAAAATCTTGGGAAAAAAGGCATCAGCCAGACTCCCTATGCAGCACTTATAAAGTGCAGTAATCATCTATCCACCCTTGCAGTGACGCATTGAATGCATGTCGTCAGGTTAAAGGAATGTCATCGGCCAGATAACACACCATTACTGGTATGAGCAGTGTGCAGAGGGACTGAGGCAGATCTCTGCTCTCATTTGTCATTTTTATGATGGGCTATTATTTATCTTAAAAAAAACCCCATCAGTTTATTTGTTTGCCTTGTCAGTTGAGCATAATAGATTCTCCTCTGCGGGTGAAAGGAGAGAGAGGATGCGTGCGTGTGTGTGTGTGCATGTGTGTGTGATTTTTTTACTATTGGACCTTGAGCGGCTGTGAAATGTAGTTGGAAGCCTCATAACTTGACTTGAGGAATTTATACACGCGCTCTGAATGAACATTTCTCTGACTCACCGCTCAGATATGCAGCCCGCCTCCCTGTGTGTTTGCACTCTGCCGCACGCTTTGTCAGTTTGCATTAGAGCACCAGGGCCCGGCCTGGCTGTTTACCTTGGTATGCGAAACCTGCGGGAGTGTGTGTGTACTCGGCTTTGGCTGATATCGGGTTATAAAGGCAGATGTAGAACCAGTACTGATACCCTGCAAATTAAATTTTGACAACTTTGATGCCAAAAACAGCAGAAGAATTCAGTGTTTTCCTCCCAGAGTTTTAGATAAGCTTCTTAAAAAACATGCAGACCATCATGTGACTCTCTCCACTGAAACCCATACTTATTAATTGGTGGGTTTAGCTGTTATATAAGGCATGGTTACCCACTCTGGACATAAGTTGGGGGATAAAGATCAACATGACGTCCGTTTAAAATCAGTAATTACCTTGTAAATGTGGCTGAAAATAAAACTTAATTCCAAGTGTTTTTATTTTATTTACCCTGCTCTTCACAGGTGTAAATGGAGTGTGTGTGTTTAACATTTGACTAACCTGCTATAAAAACTCATTTGAGTGACGTTACAACACTTGGACTAGTCAACAAGCAGCATGCTGTCAGTCCACATGGATGACTGGCAACACTACAAGTGATCTGTGAGACAAGAAGCTGTTTCATCTGATACCAATCTGGTGTCAAAGATACCAGCAGCTTCAAACAAGTCAGTGATTGAAGCCATCAAACAAACACATGCCAGATATTTTGATATTCAGCAGCATTTTGATGGAGTTCAGATCATTTTGTGAAGGTTTAATAACTTAAATAACTTTTTGTCTGTCTGATCAGCTGAGGACGAACAGTTGTCTGTTGCTTTTAGACTCACCAGGGGCATAAACAAAAAGTCAAGTGAAGTGAATTTATTGAAACGGGACAAAGTATCCTCAAAGGCCTTTTCCACAGTTATATGTTCCACCAATAACTGGTGGTTCTTACAGTTTGGGCAGTGATGACACTACAATAAAAACCATATGCAGTGTCAGAATATTTAGCCTAAAAGATCGGCTTTTACAGGGGGACCACAATGAGGAAACTTTCACACTAGTTAAGAAACTTGTGTTACAGATTATACTGTACATCTCACAAGAAAAGATGTTTGTCAGTGATATTAGATATTGGGATCTTTCCCTTACTTTGAACAAAACAAATGTTTAGAAGGGTTCAAAGTCTAGAGTTGCCAGGTCCATCAAACATCCCCCACACTGATCTCAACAACTGTAGCAAAGGGTATATCATCATACAGTGAGATTCAGTCTCTGCATTTAACCAATCCTATTATTAGGAGCAGAGGGCAGCAGCTGTGCAGCTTCTGGGGCCAAACTCCAGTGCTAAACCAGTGTCTTGGTCAGGGCTACTTACTGGAGAATCGACCTAGCATAGATGTTTTTGATGGTGGACCGCTCACAGAAACCCACGGAAGCATGGGGAGAACATGCAAACACCACACGCTAACGTTAAATAGGCATACACACCAGTTGTAAAGTTAGCTCCTTGTCAAGGCTAGCTTGACACCTTCATGGTAGCCTAATGTATTAAATAACAAGGTACTCACATTTATGTGTTGTGCATCTCACTACTGGCAATGCTGTATAATTGACCTTACAGCAGAGTTCAGTCTGTACAACCAATCTTTGCTGTGACTCTGCTGCTGCTGTTGCACAGAGCGCACACTTTCAGTTTATGGGGTAACTGTCCAAATAAGTATTGAAAGAATTTATAACATGCTTAGAATTTTGCAAATTGAATCTAAAATATTTTTTTATTTGATGAATGTGGGCACTGATACGGAAAATGAACTAAATGGGTTTAATTTCTATTTTTAAAAAAAGCATGTGGGGGCGGTGGGCAAGTAGTGTAATCAGTGTATGTCTGAACACTGTGTAACACCGCTAACACCTGCTACTGCGCCAAGCCTCCGCTCATCAACAAGTAACATATTTTCATCAAATATCTGGATTCAACTTAACATGATGAGACGGTGGAGCAGCTTGTTGTTTGATCAGACAGGTCAACACCCTGCATGACATCCAAGAATGTGTGTGCGAGTGAACGAGAAGCACAGTGTAAAGTGCTTTGGTGTAAAAGTAATAATGCTTCATGTGTAGGTCTGGAAGTGGTATTAGGTGGTGAAGTGTGCTTGGCGCAGGTTCAGTGTTCCCACACTCTTGAATAAAAGTGCATCACGTTTACTGGATTGGCTCATGGCTTCATGTTGGCTTCCTCTTGTTGTCTTCAGTGGTCTTGTAGCTGTCATATTGGACAACTAAAACTAACTGAGGTAAAAAAAACAAACCCAACTCTACTATTTACAGGCCCATGATCATAAAGTTATTTCTTGGTAAATAGTGCCTCGCAGGGAACAAAATTAGCACCAGCCAAATGCTGGTAAAATAAGCAAGTGGCTCGTAAAATTTTGAACATTCATTTGCTATTTCGGCAGTGGACAGAAAAGTTAACTTTGCACCCTATTGCCAAGATAGGAATCAACTGAAATATCACAAGAGACAGCCCTCTAACTTCACCTTATAGTCTTACTATTGTAACTAAATATTACTATTAGTATTTAACCTGTGCTTGGAGTTTGTGTCTTTGCCGCAACAGTTACGTATTCTGAAATGAATTCACCATAACACTGAGTGACGTCACCTTCATTGAATGTAAATGAAGCTTCAGGGTTCATTTTTGTTAAAACAAGTCAGGAAATTCTCACACGTCCACCACAGGTTTTTAATCAGTTCATTTTTTTAATCTAGCAAATATTTTCTGTTTTTAGTTTCTGTATTGTGAAGACTAGAGGCTTTTCAACTGAAAACCTTTCAAGGTTCTTACGGGTGCTGGAAATCCTTGAAAACATTTTAATATTAATGTGAGGTTAAAAAAGTTTGAAAAGTGCTTTCATCCTGGATAAAGTGCTTGAAACTGTTCGAAATTGCAGTCGCATTACTTTCATAAAAAAATAACTACTAGACTGACAGGTGACGCATCGCTGTGTTTTCCTGTAATTTGTCACCCTTCTGAAGAATGCTATCATGAAATTTTCTAGCACAAAATCTGATTTAATGTGATGAAGAAGTGAAATAATTTATATATCTATGTGTATATGCATATATAATTTACCATTGCTGGGAAAAATTGAAAATGCACCTTGAAAATTCTTGAAAAGTGCTTGAATTAGATTTGGGAAAAGGTGTAGGAACACTGATATTTGTGCTTTGGGTGAACATTTAACGCACTAAAAGATTGCTTGAAAGATAATAAGCAAACAGTGCTTTCCTTGTTGAAAAAAGTGCTAAAACAAACAGTATTTGAGGTGTATTGTTGTGGTATTTTCAAGGTATTTGTTAATTATTACCATGACAGCAGTCATGGCAGGCAGTGTGAGCACTAAAAGCAGTGAAGCATGTGAGAAGCACTACTAGTGGCTATTGAATGACTGACAGTGAAATGGAGGCTGGGCCGCCGCTGCCAGCTGGTCCTCCGCTCCGAGGGAAACTGTGACGGAGAGCGACGAGTTTAGGTCAGCGACTCCCCTCGGCCCGGCGATTAGAGGATAGGATTTAGTGGGTGAGAGGAGAGAGGAATCAAATAATGGGATGTGGATACCCAGCCAGCCAACCAGCCGGCTTTTTTCTGGGATCAGCGGTTGGCAGAAGCCTCCCTGTCTTCCTGAGCTAAATTTAGAGCGAAGCTGAGGGGGTCTTCTCCGGGCCCCTTTCATTATTCATCAGCTGAAAAAGGACCCAGTTCAGTTTCTCCCTTCAGCAGTGAACCACTGCTCTGTGTTTGTGTTTATCTGCAGTCACGAAACACAAGAGGCAAAGCAGGAGAAAAGCCAGAGACAAGAGTCTCGCTCTTTACTCTGCTGGTTCATGGTCTCTCATGGTCAAATCAATGAGAGGTCCTTTTCCTTACAACTGTCTGTTTGTTCATCCCGTCTGGTATTTCAGATACTGTTGCTGTTTGCTAATTCATAATATTAATACAGAATATACATCAACTATTATGTGTATAAAAACCTGTATTGATTGAATGCATGGTGCCTGCTCTAAGCGGCATTGCAGCGTCTGTGTCTACGTTTTCAAAGTCCCGGGAAACCTCCGAGCTGCAGCATACTTGAAAAATGGCAAATTAGCGCCTGGGAAGCTAATAGTACGAACATGAACAAATTAACAGCCGTTACCAGTGATGTAGTCATTTTAATGCCAGAGCTCGCCTCCCAACATGCAAATGTTCCACCACAACAAGTTCCCCCTCTACGCTATTTTGCAGCAGCACCATTGCTGCATCCTGGGCTTAGCGCCACACAAGACATTTAGTTGGACATCATTTTAAAGAAATGCAAACAAGGCAGTGTGTTTTCCCCTTATAGCAGAAGGTGTGTGTGTGGAGCCAGACCTTTCTCCAGTGCCGAGTGCTGTGGAGAGAGGTCTGGCTATGCGAGACTATCAACTGAGCTACTGGGGTACCCAATTGACCCCCACTTAAAACATAAAGTGGCCCCTAATCACTGCAACCTTCCTGTGCCCAACTGTCCCCTATGAAAACAAGGGCAGGATCAGTGCTGTTTGCAGACTTCTCATTTTTGGATTGTATAAATTGGCTGAGATAGTAAAACTGCAAAATTGAAATATTGACCATTAGCCAATAACATGCATGTCAAACTAGTGTCTGTCCACTCGGTTAATGATGGCTTGGCCAAAGTACCTGAAACTTTTAGTCTCAGGAACTGCTTTTCAAGGAAGCTAAAGGGTCCCTCAGTCTGTTGTCTGTGTGAAGAGTGTAAAGACCTGCAGCAATTAGGCACATCCACTGACATTTGAAAAAGAGACGGATGTTGTTATATGTCATTATTGTGGACAACTATACAACAACAATGACGCTGGATCACTGTTTCCTATTAGTGCTGGATTTCGTCTTCAGCATTAATGCTCAATAAGGCCTGTACTTTGTGGTCTCTCCATCTGTTGTGTGCTTTCTTTCTAACTCCATGTTGCTGTGTTGCTGCTCAGAGGGTATTCCATAAGACAAAATCCTCTGAAATTGGGGGTCTGTGGTCAAATGTGCATCCTTTGTGGGGGTCCTCGATGAAAACGTAGGGGAACCCCTGCTGTTGATGATATCTGGTATTTGCAGCTTTAATTATCAGATGTGACTTAACGGCAGTTTGTTATTAGTACATAAGATGACAACTGCACCACAGTCCCCACCGAACAGGATTTCACTTTTGAATGCAATGATTAGAATAATAAAACCGCAGCTATTTTCTCTGCATGTGAGCTAAAATAAATTGGTTTGGTTTAATTTTCTATGAACTTCAAGCAACATACTGACAACATACTCTGTTTCACCAGGCTGTAGTGAAACAGAAGCACCCTATTTTTCATCCATGTGATGTCATAATTACCTAAAACTCTAATTAGTTTAATATAATCATATAAGGAAATTAGTTATGACCATTATTATATGTCTAATATAAATCCTGCCACCCTTTAGAGAAGTACTAATAGACTCTTCCATATTTGATATTTCCTTTTGAGTAGTAGAAATAAAAGCAACAGCTAAGCAGCACAGTATGAATGGAGTTTATAATAATCTAATCTGTATGTGGATGGAGAGAAACAGAGGATGTGATGCGGATCATATTTTTTTGCAGCACACTGTTACAGCCCTCATGAATATTAATTACCAGAAGATGTAATATCAGAACTTCAGCAGAATTGGGACATGTAAGGAATATGTAAGGAATATTTTACACAAGTTTTATCACACATTTTCCTCATTATATGGTGATTTTCACTGCTGTTGAAGTAGAAACTAAACAAAAACATCATTAACAGGTAGGATTAACATCTTTGTCTGATTGAAACGCTCAGTTATGTCAAAACAAAATGTGGCCGCAGTGAAGTCGGTGTAAGGCCGCTGTAAGGCCGAGGGTTGCCCCAGAAACCTCCAGGCGATGCGTCAGCGCTGCTTGTGGAATGCCACGGGCCGGTTTCCTCCTATTGTGGCCGACTACAGGGACGTCCCCCCGCCTCCCCTTTCTCCTTTTCCCCCCTCAGAGGTGAATAGAGGACTCAGTGAAACACCAGACTACTCACCCCCACCCCCTCCACTCACACTCACACTCACACTCAGCCTGCCTCCTCCTGAAACTGCTTTCAGACAAACACAGTGAGCTGCCGGGATAAATCCACCTTTTAGATGTTTTGGGTTTTGTTATAGAAGGATGACTGCAGGTTTCTGTAATAACTGTAGCATCACTTAATACAGAATACATTATTTATTACCTTTTAAAATAATGACGAGACACCATCATAATTCCTTTAAGTTGATGTATTCAAATAGCTGTTTTTCCATCCAGCAGTCCAAAACATAAAGATATCCAGTTTGCTATCACAGAAGACAAATAAAATCAGTAAATCCTCACATTTTAGAAAGTGGATCCAGTTCATTTTTTGACGTTTTTTGCTTAAATAAAAGTCCAGAAACGAGCAATCAGTTCTAAAGATTGTTGCCGATTAATTTTCCGTTGGATGATTAATTCATCCATTTAATGAGCTAATTGCTCTGCTCTGGAGCAGTGTCAGAGAAAAACAAAGATATCACAACTCATCGCGAGTAATTTCAATGTAAACACTCCACTGATCAATTTTAATGAACTGAAAGTCAGTAAGATAAGATAAAACAGCTCAAAGCTCAAGGATCAAAAGTACAGGGAGAAAAGAGTGAGTGACAAAATAATGAATAAAAATAGAATAAACTAAAAAATAGAAAAATTATATACACAATATAACCTTTCACTTAAGCAGATGTTTACTAAGAGAAAAAATATAGATAAAATTGCTTTGTAAATTGCACAGAGATTTGGTTGTACAGGATACAATCAAAAACAAATTTACAGCATGGTTTCATAGTATGAAAAGATATTGCATGGAATGATTTCCCAGTATTAATATAAAATATATTGCACATAATTATTAATGGATTAATAAATTAGTTGCCAGCTATTATGATAATCGATAAATTGCCTTGAGTCATTTTTTAGGACAAGAAAAGTTTTCTGATTTCAGCTTCTTAAATGTGAATATTTTCTGATTTCTTTACTCTTCTATGATCGTAAACTGAATATCTTTGGGTGGTCGACAGAACAAGACATTTGTTACGACCCCCAAGGTGGTGCTAGGGGATGAGGGGTGTAACAATAAATAAATTTACCTGGGTGAAAAAGGAAGGAAGGAGAACTGAGGCAAAAGTGCAAACAAAGGTTCTTTTATTTAACAAATAATGTGTAAAATTAAGTTAACACCAAATTAAATAACACAAAGGGCTAACTTAATTCCCTAAATCAAACAACAAACATACACAAAAGACAACGAGTGCCTTGCTAGCCGAGTGGCTAGCAAAACACAGACACAGAAGACACAGACAACGAGTACTTTGCAAGCTGGCGAGGCTTACAAAGCACATGGGGGCGCCCAACGAGTATCTTGCTAACTGGGGAGCTAGCAAGACACATGATTAACAAAAACACAAGTACTTTAACTAGCTGGGGAGCTAGCAAAGCACAGAACACAAACTAGGGGGCAAAACACGCCAATACTAGCAGTCTAGCCCACCCCTGCAAGACTAGACTGCCGAAATGCAACGCGCAATCTGCCGAATGGCCCACAGGCCCTGAAATGCAGACTTGCGGCTGTCGAATGGCCCACTGGCCCTTAACTGCTGCGCTCTCCTAACTTATATCTCCCAGGCCCTGATTGCAGAGTGGCTGCAGCTGCTGCCAATCACTGCATCCACACAGAGGGGGGGGGGGAGGTGCAGTACCTGGGCAGAGGAGAGCAAGCACACAAGCACACACAGTGGCACGTAACAGAGGACCTCACTTTAAGTTTTGGGAAACAATGATCAACATTTTTCACCATTTTCTGCTATTTTATAAACTAAACAACTGATCGATTAATTGAGAAAATAATTGCCAGTTTAATCGACACTGAAAATAATAGTTAGCTGCAGCCTTATTTGCACAGGATAATTGATAGTTGCCTTCTTGCATATTGATTTGTACAAGGTTTGGTTTATTTCTGTTCTTTGAGGGAGCGTGTCTGCCTGAAATATCTGTGCATTAATAACTCATTTAATTGTTTTGCTGTCCTGCTGATGTCTGTTGTTGTGCATTTATCACTCAGCCGCGCACACTGGAGCCGAGTGTGTTGATTCATTATAATAATCCTGTAGTTCAGCAGTGATATGTAAAGAATCACACTGAGCTTCAATCAGTAGTTATAGTCATTACGTTGTTAATTTGACAGTCATTGTTCTGCTTAATCAGTTGAACGGTTTGTAAAATGTGTGAAAATAGTGACACATACCAATTCTCCCAGATATGAACACATTTTTAAAGTGGTTGCGTCGTCGGTAAAAGAAGTAAGGTAAAGGTAAAATTTTACACATTTGAGAAGCTGAACCCAGCTAATTCTTATATAGATAAGTATATAAACATGTATTGATTCTTCTCGCTGACTTGTTTGGCTGTTGTTTGAGTTTTGTGTGAACAACAACAGTCAGAGATGAACCTGTGACAGCAGTTTGGTACGAAGTGGTTTAACATGTTCATTAATTATCACGAGTCACACTTTACACATTACACACTCACTGCTACATGCTACCTGTGATCCCTCATCTGTGTGTAAAGTTAGGACAGCTACAGTTTATTGTTGTAAGATCAGGCCTGATTATCATGCTGTGGTCTCTGTTGTCTCTTGCTCTCTCACACACACACGTACATCACAAATACTGTCACGAGTTTGGACACATTTTAATATATCCGTAGTTGTTGATAATAATGTTTATGAGTAACTTGTTTATTAAACTGTCATGGCGCAAAACTTGCCCACATACGTACTTACATACAACATACAGGGGACGTGATCCACCAGAGAATTGAGTTGAACAGAACTGGAAATATAATTTTGTTTGAGGGATTTATTAAAGTGGAAAATACTGACTGGATTTGGAGGTTTTCAAGGAGGGACTTTTTTCTGTTGTTTTTTGTTGCCTGCACTTGAACATCGATACCTAAATATTTTACTTGCTGTGTTTTCTTGTTTGTTGGCCTGAAGTGTCTGTTTTGGTTTTGGATGTGTGTTCTTGAGGGTTCGAGACATGGATTTTGGGTTTTAGCATGCTTGGTACTTGAGTCCCTTGTGTCTTGACTAAGTGAAAAATATTGACTCCTGACCTGCTGAGAATATTGTTAGGTGCTGAACTAACCGGCACTCCGAGCAGCCAGTCATGCTGTTACAGTATACACAGTTAATGTTGTGATTACGACTGAGATGATGTTTGTGTCTCTAGACTGACGAGATCTGTGACGTTTGTTGATCACAGCGGAGGCGATTTTGTTTCTGAATCTATTTTCTGATTCTGTTTCCTTTAGGCAGACGAAGCCTCTGACGTTCGCTGACTGTATCGGGGATGAGCTGCCGGTCGGCTGGGAGGAGGCGTACGACCCCGTCGTCGGAGCGTACTATGTCGACCACAACACCAGTGAGTTTACTGTCTCTTATTAATACGGCTTTATTCTCATTTTTGACTCCTTATCATGTCACTTGTTAAGTCTTAAGTATTTCTCTGTTACCTAGCTACACCTAACTGTATTTCACCAGTGACTGTATGTTTTTCTACTTTGTTTTGTGTGCCAGAACTCTGAAGATGACATTACTTTTAGTAATTTAATGAGCACACATTAACTGGATGCTGTGTTATTCTTAGTATGTAAGATACATGGCTCAATAAACTTAAGAGATACTGAATAAAATTATGGAAATATTATTTTGCAATAGTTTAATGGTTGCACTGTGTTTGCAGCATATTGCAGAATCATTGCTTGTATTGCTCATTTCAGATACAGCAGCTGTAATAATCATCAGTCTTTAACTTCACTGTTACACCAAAACCCACCAAAACATTTACTCACTCTTAAAGTTCATGATAATAATAATAATGCATGAGGAAAAATAAAATTGGTGGGATAAGTCTGATAACTAACAGCCCTCATCTGTGATCTGATGAGTCATGTTTGAAGCTGCTTGAAAGTTTATAGGCTACAACTGGAATTTGGCCACAGAAATCTGTTAATTAAAACGACACAAACCAAAAACAAACCTGACCGGTTTTTGCTGAAATCCTTCCTCTTCCACTCATTTTCTTCTTCTTCTTCGCTTTCTTTCTCTCCAGAGAGCACCCAGCTGGAGGACCCGCGGGCCCAGTGGCAGCGGGAGCAGGAGTCCATGCTGCGGGACTACCTGGCCGTGGCCCGCGACGCACTCAGCGCCCAGAAAGAGATCTACCAGGTGAAGGAGCAGAGGCTCCGCCTGGCGCAGCAGGAGTACCGGCAGCTCAACGACGCGTGGAGGGACAAGTCGACGTCACAGACCAGCTGTGAGTACAGACGTGATGTAGCTCCATTTATTTTACATTGTGGGATTGTTTTGGAAGTAAGACTTGGAAGCGGAGTCAGGAAATAGAAAAACATGGGAGGAAGTTTCACTTGGATCTGAACGTGGTGCGGAAGTTGATCCTCATGAATGGCTGAAGAAATACCGTCTACAACAGAGGGAAAAAGAGATGTCTGCTTGCCTCCACTATAATGGGACAAGATGGCACTTGGCTACTACTTTAATTCTACTAAAAAAGAAAGTAGTTCCTACAAGAAACTGTTCACAACAAGGTGTCTGGATTATCTTGAGTAACCAGCTCTTGATTTCTGGGAGGAGACATTGTTTGTTGAGTTTCAAAAACCTCGATAGTGACAAATGTCTCTTTTTTCAGACTCACAGCAAGTCTGAAAAACTGGTGTTTTTTACTGCAGGAGGAGGAGGAAGCATCGGGGGCATTAGATGATTGGTAGCAGCAGTGTTGTGTCAGTGTCAGTGGATTCACTCTGGGAGGCAAAGTGAAAACTGTGTGTTCAATGGAATTGGTGGAATTTGAAACACAATTTTGTGCCGTTTACCGAATGGAAAGTGCCGTGACAGTGCTGTTGACCTTGGAGGGAGCGGAAAGAGAGGAAGATGAGGAGGGAGGAAATATTCTTTTCTCAGTTACATCCAGCAGTTTCTTTAGATGAAACTGTGATTCCTGTTGGTTTTCAAAAATGTACAAAAGAAGGTAAAAAAGTCTTTGACTGAGAGGTTGAAAGTTTATTTGTCATGCTGTACTTTTTCTTTTAAGGCTTGACCTAGAAAAGCAAGTTGACTTTTCTCATAAGATGACTTTAGTTTCACAGATATATTCACATTTACCCACAGTGGATTTAGCTCTCAGAGGTCTCCCTCTCTGAGCTCCCCATGGTGTAACACAAAAACCAAAGGAGAAAAGGATATAAATTCTTTAACACCTCTTTTTTTTCTCCTCATATCTCTCCTGCAGTGAATTCCAGATCGTCCTCGTCCAGCAAGTACGACCCAGACATCCTAAAAGCAGAAATAGCCACAGCCAAAAGTCGGGTAAGAGCCTCCGCTTCCTGTTTCAACAACATGACGTGCTATCATGCTTGGATCACTTACGGCTGGCGGATACCTGACAGACGAAACATAAAACTTTCTTATTAGGGCCACAACTAACCATTATTTTATGATTATTCACTGATTATTATTCTCTCAGATTAATGAAGTCATACATTTGTGAGATCTTAGATCAAAGTCACAAAATTTATGAGAAAAAGTTATCTTACAATTTACAAATTAAACTTTGAAATTCTGAGTGTTTTCTCGGCATGTTCCCCGGATGCAGTCAGTTAATCAGCAACATTGCTGATTTTTTTCACCACTATTTCATAAGGATTTGGACTTTTAATACTAACACTAATTTTAACTTTTAACTTTTACTGTCCTTGTCATAGCTATTATGTCTACAGCTGGAATAATTAGTTGATCCATGTATTTATTGTTTCATTTTTTAAACATTAATTCTGTGGTTCCAGCTTCTCAGATGTAAATATTGTCTTTTTTGTCCTGAATAATAGTAAACTAAATAGCTTCATGTTGATTTGGACAAAACAAGACATCCTTTCTCCTTGGATTTTTGGACACTTTTCACTATTTTCAGACATTTCATAGATCCAACTGATTAACCAAGAAAACAAGCAACAGATTAATTGTTTCTGAAAATAAGAGTTACAGTAGTTGAAGCCCTGATATTCCCGTTGTTCATCTTGAAAAGAACAAAAGACATGTTGTGGTGAATTTGCAGCATATTGATAATGAACAGGAGGGTTTTTTATTTTTTGAACATTTCATTAACAGCACTGACTGAAATGTGAACAAACAGGAAACTAGTCCGTACGTTCAGTCCTCCTGGCTGTGGATCAAATATGTAGTGGAGTCACCTGCACCCATCACCAGTCACACTCCCCAAGTTCAGCAGCTTAATTGGTGGAGAACCACATGACTGCATACTACTCTCATTCTTGCCACATGTCAATTACCTAGTACTACTACTACCATTAACAAGTACTGTTTGTGTATCAGAGCCTGATATATCTTCTCCCTTTGTGGCTCTAAAAAAGTAAATGATTTAAGATGTCTTTGTTATGACACACGTGACATTATCAGAAATAAAGAAGCTGTTTAGCTTTATGTTTTAACTTTACATTACACCTGTGGTTCACAAGCTTTTTCTGGTATTCCCCCCTTTAGAGGCCAAAAAAGGTTCATGCCAACAACACAACAACAACTGCAAACTCTTGTCAGTTTATTTTCCCTACATAAATCATATTCATTTAACTTTTTTCACTCTGTGTTACTCCACTGGTCATCTGTGCCTTAGCACGGCTTGTGTACTTGTTGCTAAAGCAGACTAACCACTGTCTGCTGTTATCTGTAGCTGGCATTAGCTAGTTAGCTTGGTTAGCCGTGGAGCTAGTCACACAATTAGCTGACACAGCTCCAGGGTCTCAGGAGCTGAAATCAACAAGGAAACCACCTTGGTACTGTACTTCCTGCCATCAAACTGGCTAGTTTCTGAGGTTGTGTTTGGTCCCAATCTGGCTGGGATCTGCAGTCCAGCCTAGCCAGACTCAGGTAGATGCTAATGAAGTTAGCATGGCACAGAAAAGTGCAAATCGCTGCTGTACATGTGGAACTCTGAACAGAGATGAGAAGGAAACAAGATTGTTCACTCCTTACTTACTTTCATCATTGGCTCCAGAAAACCGATGTGTTAAATTGTTATTGATAAACACAACACAAAGACACTGACAGCCTATTTTGTCTTCATTAATATCAAGTTGTCATAACGTTCATAAAGATTCCTTCATGTTAATGGCAGGTGTCGTGACATGGCAGGGCTCAACAATAAGGAATGCCCGCTTTCCCAAAGGCAAATAAAATACCATGTCAGTCATGTGTTATGTCAATACGTGTTACGAATGAAACTAAATATTTGTGACCATTTTTAAACATTTACATGAGCTGAGTGCCACAGATGTGGTAATTAAGTCAGAAAGTCTTGAAAGACGGGCTAACACGTTGCTGGTTTTTGGCTTTTCATTGAGTTTATTGTCAATAACAAAAATATAAAACCATCCTTATTCTTTAGATGCTTCAAACACTTAGAGTTTTTTCTCATCTCTGTGTCTCAGGTGAACAAGCTGAAGCGGGACCTGGCCTGTATGAAGCAGGAGCTGCAGTTCAAAGAACAAGGCTTCGAGACCCTCAAAGAGTAAGTGTTGCATTCGCAAGCTGGCGTACTGTACCTTTAACCCTTCTTTGTCCAGGGAGTGTTTGTGGTTCATGTGTGCTCTCGAATTCACTTCTGGAAGCTTTCCCATCTTCCCTCCTGCACCTTGAATCCTCTCCGAAGGGCGTGCTGACAGGTATATTTGTTGACAGCCGATTGTGGGATTTGATCCTCACGCTTTATGCTACCACCAGCCCTCCTAATTTAATTTGACGAGCAAAGCGAGACAGTTGGAATCTGACTTGAATAGCAAGTGTATGTGTGACCTTCCCTCAGTCTTCACCTTCTGCCTGCAAAACACTGTCGACTCACATTTAGTGCTTAAACCCTGTGTTTAAGTATTTGATAAAGACGTTGTAGTATGTCAGGACAGCCCACTGCCATCCTCTAAAGGTTAATGTAATTTAAATTTATATTTCTTTGTAAGGAATGAGCTTTTTAAAGGTCTGGGTAAAGCATCCGGCTGAGAAAGTTACAACTAGTACAATTACAATGAGTACAATTAATTATTATTTTGATTCTTCCAGTTGAAAATGCCCATTGGAACTTCCTAGATCGCCAAGGTGACATCTTCAGATGTCTTGTTTTGTCCAGCCAAAAGTCCAAAGCTGAAGGAGATTCAATTTACAGTGATTTGAAAAGGGGAAAAGAGGCAAAGATTCGCATTTGAGAAGCTTGAACCAGAGACCGTGTGGTATTTTTACATAAGAATGTACAACCCTGATTTAAAAAAAGCTGGGGTATTGAGTAAAATGAATAAAAGCAGCATGCAGTAAGATATTTAATGTTCAAACTTTGTTTTTTGTAAATATTCACTCATTCTGAGTCTGATTTCTGCAACACATTTCAAACAAGTTGGGACAGGAGCAACAAAAGACTGGGAAAGTTGTGTAATGCTCAAAAAAAGCACCTGATTGGAGCATTCAACAGATAAACAGGTTAATATCATGATGTGGTATTAAAGTGGCATCCACGAAAGGCTCAGTCGTTCACAAGCATGGATGGGGTGAGGTTCACTGCTTTGTTGAAAACTGTGTGTGGGCAAATAGTCCAACAGTTTACGAACAATGTCTCTCAACACGGCTGCAGGAATTTAGGGCTTTCACCATCTACAGTCCAAAATATCATTGAAAGATTCAAGGAATCCGTCTCTGCATATAAGAGGCAAGGCCCAAAACTAACATTGAGTGCCTGTGACCTTTGTTGCTCTACAAATCCAAGTTGAGACGCTACCATGCAAATCGAAAGCCTTATATTGACAACATCCAGAAACACTGCAGACTCCTCCGGGCCTGAGCTCATCTGAGACGTTGTGACCTCAGAGCTAAAGAGGGAAAGGACCATCCAGATTGTTACCAGCGCTAACTTCAAAAGACAGCAGCTGTGATGGTGTGGGAGTGTGTTAGTGAGCATATCACAACTAATTGTCACATCTGTGAAGTTGTTTCTCCCATTGAACATTTGTGGTGCATTATGAAGAGCAAAATCCGACAGACAACAGACAACAGACAACAGAGGCTCCGGATTGTTGAGCAGCTTTAGTTGTATATCAAGCAAGGATGGAAGAAAGAAAAATTCACTTTCAAAATGTCAGCAATTAGTGTTCTCACCTCCCAAACACCCTTAAAAGAAACTGTGATGTATCACAGTGTTAAACATGATCCTGTCCCAACTTTTTTGGAACGTGTTCCAGGCATCAGGTTCAATGTATATTTACAAAAAAACAACGAATTTAATCAGTTTGAACATTAAATGTCTTTGTACTGTATTCTGTTGAATAGAGGACGAAAGCTTTTTGCAAACCACTGCATTTTCTTTTATTTACATTTTACCCAATGTCCCAACTTTTTGGAACTGGGGTTGTAGTCAAAGGTACTATGCAAAGCACTACATGTATTAATTATTTTATGTTGCAAATGTGTGAACAGACTATAAAGTAACTTAAAAAATGAGACCTTCCCCGACTTTCTTTGTTGCCTGTAACTGCCTATGGACTGATTTCTGCATAAAGGAACAATGTTTTTGAAGAATTGCTGCCCTTTTCTAATGCAGTACTTCAAAATGTATATAAAAATATGTTGATGGAAATGTGGATAGTGGACATTTACCGACTCACGTTTCTACCCTACTCGCTTTAATGTGCTCTTTCCTCAAACACATTGGCCATGTCTCTACTGAGCTCTTATCTATAATTTGTCTTATCCTTATCTGTGACACAATCACTCAGGCATCGCAGGAATATAGTTGTACAGTAGAGATGAAGGAGTCAGTCCTTCTTGAAATGTTGCGCTTGTTGGAATTTGCCCCATTAAACAGCTTGTCAACAGTAAACGTGAACGTGTTCCTCGAACCGGTGCAGGTTAGTGAGAAACTTCAGTGCAGTGGACGTGCTTATCAGCTCAGTTATTGCCTCAGCAGCATTATCACACATTCCATCCGATCATTAAACACTAACACCTCTATAAATGCACCAGTGGAACAACAGTGGAAGACTGAGGATTTGAAAGGAAACAGCCCGTCTCTCTGACCTACTTCTCCACCTCAGAATATGAAGCGAGTCCTTTAGAAAGTGCAAGGTGTAGCAGTGAGGCCATTAGTCAGGAATGTTGATTTAACAGGGATCCTTTCTTCCACTGGTTCTTTCATCTGTCTGTGATTTTGTTTTTGAAAACTTCATCACGTTGGAAAGCCGACATGCCGATCCGCTGGCTGTCGCTCGATGCTGAATTGAGCAGGAATGTCCGGCCTGTTTGTCTTGCCTCACGCAGCACAGTGAGAGTGTCAGGAGGATTAAAGAGTAGCTGAGGCAGAGTGGTTGGACGGCATTCCTCCGTGACTTTCCTCTCCTGTTACAGTCATCAGACGCTGTTCAACAACCAATCGCTGTTTGCAGAAATACGAATAGGCTTAGACTGGAATGCTGCCCAACACTCAGCTCCTGATAAGATTTCACAAAATACTGCTGCATGGGAGCGTTTTTATAGTGTTTTCTGATCTGCAGTGAGAAAAGTATGTGGACATCCTGCTCATATAAGTTTTTTCTTGGTTTGGGCTGTCCCTTAGTTCCAGTGAAGGGAGGTATTAATGTTATAGTATGTCAAGTAGTTGACATATGTTTTCGCAGAGATGTCATTTCCTTTAAAATTAATTTTGAAATCCTTGGCTTTGTTTAATTTGGGTTTGGAGCCAAACAGAATTTATTCTGTTTTCCCAAGGTGTAAGGAGAGTTTATTACCACCATAATGGACAACTAAGCAAAAACAGAAAGAAAAACAAAGCAAAACTGGACAGAAGATGAAAATGTTGTTCTCCTCAAAGAATATGGAAAGAGCAAGCACATCCAAAGTAAATTTAACCCAGCAATAACAAATATGCACAAATGGAAGATGTGGCAAGAAGTACCTGACAGAATCAGTGTAAGAAATCTGCTGTGAAAGAAAGAAACATGAAAATACCAAATATCACAATAGCTCTGACCCTTCGACGTGTCTAGAACGGAACCCAAGATTTGCAAAACTCTTGCAAGATTTGTACGTGTTGTTTCTTCGTTGTAGAACTAATTACATTTTATAGTGTGAAAACACTGTGGTTAAGATCTGAGTAGGTTTAGAGCCAAAAAACACTTGGTTACGGTTTGGGAAAGATCTTGATTGGGGTTAAAAAGATCACTCTTGCAAGCTCCTTTGCAGGTCTGGGGTTCCTTTCTGGACTCCACCATTGTTTGTGTCACTTCTGGCTATGCTGGCACATGCAGCTGTTATCTTATTGGTTGTGCTTTGAAAAGACAGCAGCAGCTGTCAAAGTTGAAATAACTTAAACTGCAGCGCTCGATTGTAAATAAGCAGCACGTCACACCAGGGGTGCCGCGTCGAGTGCCATCATCTTAAAAGGTCAGGATATCTTGGCCTCCATTTTACCAATTTTGACCTTCCTTGTAAGCCCCTCAGTTTAATGAAAGTGTAATACTAAATTAGTTTATTGCATGACTTTGTTAAATATTTGATTCTGATTGGTCAGTTACAGTGTTTTAAAGTCTGTTATTTCTGTATAGCAGACCGTTGCTATTAAATCCATAAAATCATTTTAAAATCAATATTTTTTGTCAATTTATTGATTTTGTTTGGTAAGTAACCATGTAATAAGCAGGATAATGTACAGTGAGCAGGTCATTATTGAGAAAACCCCAACAGGGTGATGCAGAACCCCAACGCAAAGTGGAGTAGTCTTGAATCATCCTGAAAGGGATCAGTGTAGTGTGTTTCCCTTACATAATATCAGTCAATATGTCATTTCTCCAACATTGATACTGGTATTGGCCTAAAAAATCCTTTGTCAGTAGGGCTTTAGTCTCTATATACTTTTGGCCACATGTATTGTTTAGTATGAGGCATTATAAACAGCAGTGTTCTGCCTCTTCAGCCCAAAATTGTTACCAAAGGTGTGAGTTTTTGAGAGTATTTGCATTTTGAGGTCAGGGATCATGCAGCACCCACACAGGGAGGAGTTCAGTGTTTTGGATAAAGACTCGTCTGGGAGCGCTGGTTGTCATGGTGAAGGACATCAAGACCGTACCTGTCAGTCCCACAAAGACACTGTTTTTACTCGGTTAAAATGTAAAAATCTACTGTGGAGACTTTAAATTGTGTGACAGAAGTTAGTTAAATGTTTGAGCTCACTGAGCAGCTGTTGAATGTCTCTTTCTCTCTCTGTGTTTTCGTTAAGTGGTCATTGTGATTTTAATTATAAAAAGGTTCATAATGACGTTTTCACTCCATGTTTGAGAAGGACTTAGAGAGGATTACTTGTTCTCTCTGCCTGTTACAGACAAGTGCCTCTCTCCCTCACTTCCTCATTCTCTCTGTACCTTGTTTTCTCCTCTCTCTCTCCCTCTCTCTCTCCCCGTCTGAACATCCCTCCCCCTCTCTTCCCTCTCTGAAGAATGTGGAAGGACCTGTTATTCAGATGCATGCATGACTTGCTGATGACAGGGTTTACATAGCTGCTGCTGCTGCTGCCTCTGATGGCTGTTTCCTGCAGTGTCTCTTCAGCAGCAGCAGCAGCAGGGTCGTCCCAGTTTGCCCACGGCCCAAAACAGGATCTCATGTCTGTTACCTGGAACATAGAAGTTAAGCAAACATTTGATCTAATCAGACTGTTCAGGGTGTCCTCACCTGCCCGGCTGTTGTGCAAATGTGTTTTACCTGTGAGGCGATCAATGCTTAACAAGGCTAGCTTTTTTCCACTCTGAAACACACAAGTTAACAGTAAAATGTCTAAATCATTATCGTCACTAATGGTGTAGAGCTGCTATGATTAATCTATTATTAACTGATTAATAAATTAATCTCCAACTGTTTTGATAATCAGTTTATCTGTTTGAGTAATTTTAAGAAAAATGAAGTCAAAATTCTCTGATTTCAGCTTCTTAAATGTGATTATTTTCAGGTTTCTTTACAACAGTAAACTGAATATCTTTGGATTGTGGCAAAACAAGACACTTGAGGACGCCAACTTGGGCTTTGAGAAACACTGATGAACATTTTTCACAATATTCTGACAATTTATAGACCAAACACCTAATCTATTAATTGAGAAAATGACCAACAGATTGATCAATAATGAAAATAATCATTAGTTGCAGCCCCAGTCTGATGTCTATAGCCTAGATCACTTCCCCCTACTCTACATGAACACCTGCACTGATTTTATATAGTAGACCACTGAGTTTAGTTATTTTTAGGGTTGGTCTGATACTTCCGATACTGCCAAAAATGCTGGTATGCATGTTGGTGAGTGCACATGTCTATGCACGATCTGATACCACATGATTTATTAACCCAAAAATGCTACTTCCCTGCGTTTCCCAGGATGGGGAAGTCATGTTGGCATTCATTCTCCATATGCAGGGTTCAACAGTAATGTTTTTTGTTTGTTTGTTTGTTTTTCATTTGCCCAGTCATGCAAGTAGGTAAGAAATTTACATACCCAAAGTCAATTTTTACTTGCCCCTGTACAAACAGTTATATTTATTAGGGGTTATCAAGTAACAACAACAACTAAAGTTAATTTTAATGTTTAATCTCAGGGCTGCTGATGTCTTTAAATGTCTCTTTTTGTCCTTCAAAAACCCAAAGATATTCATTTAATATGATAATAAATGAAAATCAAATCTCCATATATGAAAGCAGCATTCTCTGCCATTTTGCCTGGAAAATTACTTTAATGATTTAATTGTTTTATCACAATAGCTCAATTGTTTTTTACTACTTGTCTAGTTAGTTGCCAGATTTACTTGCCCAACATGGCATTCTTCTTGCCCCAGGCATGTGGGCAATCCTTGTTGTTGAGCTCTGCTGTAAGTATTTGTTCATGTGTTTCAACGGGTTTACCTGAACCAGGCCGTACAGCAATGATAATAATCATATCACATCCATCCAGGGTTAGTAGTGTACAGCTGTTAAAAAATAACAGTATTAATAAAATATATTTTTAATGCACTATCAGATCGGCACTTGGTATTGTTTGACAAGCAAAGTTCAGGTATAGAAATCAGTATCAGGAAGGAAGAAATGGCATCGAAACATATTTAGCTATTTTCATGAACATGAATATTTTTTGCTTTTCTTTTGTGAGACTCTTGAACAAGCATAACACATTTCACTGTCATTTTCTACCTGTTGAACAGTTCCTCCTGCCACTCTGATCCACTCAATTTGATGCCTGTGAACCCCAAATAGTATCGAATTCAGCGTCCTCAAAAGAAGAAGCAGCCTTGGAAGCTATTAAAGGGATAGTTTGGATTTTTTGAAGTGAGGTTGTCAGTGCATTACCGACAGTAGATAGTGGATGGAGTACGGTGTAGGAAGCTATGTAGTGTCCTGTTATGGACAGGGACAGCAGCAAAACATATTTTAGCCACCTAACAAAATCTGCATCAGTTAATTGTACGCTGTATTTAGAATATCTTCACCGCTGCACCTTGCTGTGAGATAGACTTTTCTGATTGGATACCGCTGTTTCTTTCCAAAGCCATGAGACTCGTCGACAAAAACAGTAATTTTACCTCACGTAACACAGGAGTTGCTGATCTACTGCTGCCTTGTCAGTTAATTAGTTTGTGTTCGTGTGACTTTGTGTTTACTTTTGTGTTTTAAGAGTTTAGTTCAGATTCATCTTACTTTGTCAGCAGATTATGCGCTGTTTAACTAGTAAAAGTTTAATTGGTCATGCCAAGAACTCTGGAAAAGTATGGAACTTTAAAATGGAGGATGTATTTGATCCCTGTAATATGTTTAAGGAAAGTGACTGAGTGATTGTGCTCCACCATCTGCTGTTTACTGTTCTATGATTGTTGAGTGACTGATAGTTAAAAGGCTGTGGTTACACTGGGAAGCTTCCACTTAACATAATTGTATGAAAATGAGTCCGTGTTGCTGTAATGTGAGTACACTCAGCTGACCCAGTTCTCTGTGTAAACAGTAAAAAAAACAGCTAATTGAAAGTCATTAGATCTTTGAAGCTGATGATTTTTCACAGGTTTGACCAGAGCAGCTGACCGTGACAGAGGTGATGCAGGGGACATTTTTGACAGGATGATTGGCTGTTGTTTAAAGCCCTCCTGCTGCTAACATTTTTCTAAATCATCATCCAAAACTGACCTTCATCTGTCATCTCTCTCTTCCCTGCCCTCTCTACCCCACCCTCCTCCCTCCTCTCCTCCTCTCCTCCTCCTGACCTCCAGAATTGACCAGAAGGTGTCCAACAGCCCGTACGGCTACAAGCTGCAGGAGGCGCAGGCCATCCTCAGCGAGGTCCGCTCCATCCGAGATGCCATCAGCTCTGGAGAGAAGGAGAAACAGGAACTCATGCAGGTAAAAGGACGTTTATGATCAAATCACTCAAAAAAAAAACACACAAAAAAAGTTTTCATAGAACATAGATGGAAAATGATCCAGACAAACCTGACTCAAAATACCACGACTCTTTTGGGACTGCAAAATGTCTAATTGTGTTTGTTAATTAACAGGACTCATACAAGCTCTTAAAAATTTGGAAAATGCTTAAGTTAGATAGAGATAGAGTTGAGTTCTGCTTGAGGTTTCTGCTTGTTAAAAGGAAGTTTTTCATCGCCGGTGTCACCTTAGTGCTCGCTGTTGATAGGAACTATTGGGTCTCTAAATAAAATCATAAAGAGTACGTTTTAGACCTGCTCTACATGAAATGTGCTCTGGGATAACTTCTGGTATGATTTGGCGCTATATAAATAAAATTAACTTGAGTTATTATAAACATAATCTGGTGTTTCGTCTACACAATCACAATCCCTTCGTTGCATTTGACTGTCTCCTGGGGTTGATTAGCATAATTATATAATCGTGATCAAAACATACAATCAACGTTAATAATGAACAGCAGGTGAAATAAACAGAGTGCAATCTACATTGATTTCTGTGGGTATAAGAACTTCTGTAAGCTTTCTTTTCCACAGTAAGTAGTAGAGTTTGTGATTGTGATGATAAGGGCTACAAGGGTCTGGAAAGTTTTGGTTTTGGTACCTTGAAAGTGCTTGAATTTTCCTCCAAAAAATCCTAACCTAAATTCAGACGTAGTTGGAATCAGTAAAATATAGCACCAGTTGCATCATATTTTGAGTGATGTGCAGTCCACTGTATCAAACTGTACTGAAGAAGTCCCTTCAATGACTGAAATTCAGCTAAAAAAGCATCCCTCAGAAATGAACTCAAACACAAGAGGACTAACGTGAAGTAAAATCTGTTCTGTATGTAAAAGCTTAGCATTGTTTAAAGGCTGCTGAAGGCAGGACGTTGTTGTCGGGATCAGCTCCAGTGTCAACTCTTGACGAACAAAAGGAGGAGGAAAGATGAGACGGATAATTTAAATACGGACATCTGATACCGAGAGCCACGTGGACCATGTCAGAAATCACGGCAAGATCACACTGCTTTAGCACCAAAATGCTTTTTTCCCAAATTCTTCTAAAGAATGTTTTTCCACATGACCTGATGTAGGTTTCTGCCTGATGACTTTGCTTCATATAAGCCCTGTAGGTTTAGCGGGAAGAGGTTATCAGTGCTCTAACTTATGGCACCGCTTTTTGCAAATGGCTGAGTGGGCATTTCCATTTAAAAAACCTGGAAAAGAACTCAGATGGAGGCTGTCGTTTAATATGGCTATCGTTGGGACAGTTTAAATCGCAGTGAAGTTTTATTTTCTAAAGCACAAGATGTAGTCAGTGCTTTGTCTAGGAGCACTTCAGCCTGGTGCGTGCTTGCAACCAGCTTCTTGAACAACGTCCTTGAGCTGCCAGGTCTCAGTTTTTTTCTACCCTGTTTTGAGAGGGTTGCAGTTTGGGTTGTGGGGTTAAATGAGTTGAGGTAGAAGGTCCACACATCACACCAGTTGACCCTGAAAAACGGTTTATGTTATTCTTTAGAGGAAAGCTTGTACTGTACCCGAGCTACTTTCATTTATTCCTGCGACTGGGCAAATGTGTGTTTTTTTTTTCCTTCTAAGAGGTGTTTAACGGCATTCAGCTCAGTATGAAACTGTCCCTAAATAGACAGAATGAAATGTGCCAAGGACAAGAATTGAAAAGCTCTGGCTTATTTCCCCTCAGATGGGCTCTGCAGTGAGCTTCAGTCTAAAACTCCCCTGTGACGGGAGGTGATTTGTGATGAAGAGACAGAATAGAAAATGAACAGTATAAGGAGATGAAGTCGGTCTATAAACGAGGGAATAAGGCGGACTGTGAGCGGAGGAGATGAGGGCATCAGATGACTCTCAGGAGAGTCTGTACGCGTGTTAAAACACTTTATATTATATTGCTGCTGTGAGAAAGAGCCCAGATGTACTAAAAGAGATTTAGTGGCTCGGAGGAGCTGAGGCTGCAGGAGGCAGGTGGTGTTTTAGTGTCGTCGTGGTGACGCCTGTCGAGCTCAGACAGGAGAAGATGAGGGCTGCGTCTGTGACGATCCGTTTGAGATGAGTTTTCTGGAAAGTGAAAACAGTTTTGCTGATGGCAGCAACATTTTTCTGCTGTGGGGGTTTTATTCCCTTTGTAGCTCGCGTGGTTTCAACTCTGAGTGGGTGAGTTACGAGCGCCTGTTGTCTTGTCTGTCTATATCTCATGTCAGTGTTGATGCTTCAGGTGACAACACTAGCTTGAGTTTGGAAAAGAATTGTGCTGCAGCTCAGTATTTTCTCAATATTTTTGTTATTATTTTGTCTCTAAAATGATCATAAATAGCAAAAAATTCCTCCCCATCCAAGAGACCAAGGAGACGTCTTCAAATGTCTTGTTTTGTTTGACCAACAATCCAAAATCTCAAGAAATTCAGTTACTAATGGTATAACAGTGAGGTAAATAGTAAATCCCTCTTTGCAAAACTGCTCAAGTTCTCTCCGAGGTCATGGGTTCATGATAGGGGTGTTCTGATTCTCAAAATCCATGATTTGATTTGATTTTTGTCTTGATTTGTGAAGATCAACAGGTCATTGGTTTTATGCCCTGAAAACTGTCATTTAGATCTAGACTCTGACTGGACCACGACTGTTTATCAGAGCCCTGCGCAGGACTGTTTTCATAACCTTGCTCCTGCTTGTTGTCTGACCGTTAACACTCATTCTCGTTTAAACTGGTCTGTTCTCGTCAGAGTTGGGCAATATGGCCAAAATCTTATAATGTATGTAATTTTATATCATGTTAATGATCACGACACAGTAATCGTTCTGTCAGTTCAACTAAGAAATTTTAAGATAATCATGTTGTAACATACTTCATCATATCTGATAATTTTCTTGTTTGATATGAAGCTTAAAAACACACAAAACTACCACTGCCTCACATGAGACAACAGTAATAACTAACATTCTTTTAGAATGGAAGCTATAAGGTTCCAAGTGAGAACAATAATTTCAAGTGTTACAGATTTAAAGGTTAACAGGTGCAAATAAATACCAGCCTGGTTGGGATGCAAACCAGCATTACCGCCGTCAACCGTCACTGTCATTTTACGTGAGAGCGTTGTAAGCAGTCCTGCTGCCCAGAATATGTTACATTGCAAGGCAGCTGGATTTGCGAGATGACACAATATCATGTGAGAATATCCCCCGCGGTCGAAACAGTCTCGCCAAATCTCTACCAGTGAGCTTACTGTCACACGGTACATACTGTCATATCATCCAACCCTAGTTCAAGTGTTTTTTTCAACACAGTGTGATCATTGATTCACACATAAAGGAACTGATCTCCGCAATTTTCGTCCGCTCCGGCCCACATCAAAGTTTAAACCGGCCGCTCCTGTAAGATTTGGGTCGGGTCCCGTAAGTGTGTTCACATTTCCCAATGCAGTCCTTTATTGTGCGTCTTTGGCTTTACGCTCAGGCTCTCGGGTCTTGCTGGAAAACAAATCTTCTCCCCAGTTGCAGGTTTCTTGCAGACCGCATTGGCTTTTCCTCCAGGGTTTTAGAAGCATCCCTACAGCGCGATGCTGCTGCCACCACCACGCGTCACACTGGAGATGTTTTGTAATGATGTGCTGTGTGTGGTTCACATCAAACATGGCGTTTTTTCTGATGCGTTTTGACTTCAGCCAAAATGTCATGTGTTTTTTTGTTTTCTTTTTAAAAAGAGTGGCTCTCTCTTTGTGCCTCTCCCAAAAAACTGTGACTGATGAAGCACCCGGCCAACTATTGTAGTATGAACAGTTTTTCCAGTCTGAGCCTCTGAAGCCTGGAACTCCTTCAGAGTTGTCACCGGTCTCTTGAAACTTGTTTACATGTTTTAAAACATGTATTTGGTGAAGCATATCTTCTCTCCCCCATTTTCTGTCCGTCTAAAGCTGTCCTAACAAATAAATGAAAAAAACAAAAAACAAAACAACTGGACAGAGCTAAATCCAAGTGTAAATGACCACCAAAATGCATCATGATCCGATCACACAAACCACTTGCCAACATTGTTTGGGACACATCTGAGCACATAATTTTTGTAGTATGTGTCCGGACTAGGACGTAACAGGAAAATTCTTCATCAATGTGGGAAGCGGTGGTTTCATTTGGTGGTTACATGACTTTTTCTTGCCAGTCTCAACAGCTGGAACAGCCTGTACCTGTGTTTTTAGTTCTTCAAACATTTTTGTTTTCTTTGCTAGCTCATGCAAAACAAGTCTGATGCTCATCTGGTG
Organism: Lutjanus argentimaculatus; assembly: GCA_034769285.1. Lineage (NCBI taxonomy): Eukaryota > Metazoa > Chordata > Actinopteri > Lutjaniformes > Lutjanidae > Lutjanus > Lutjanus argentimaculatus. The sequence goes on from JAWZSL010000004.1 coordinate 3,145,510, forward strand.
ACAGACCGACATAACAAATGTGGCCCTGTGACCTTCTAGCACAAGTGACGTACAAGTCACGCACAAGTAGTCAGCTGGACGCCTTGGAGACGCATGTATGACATGGTGATGTGTCTTGACTGCTTACTTGTGTTTGGATCAATGAACAGCAAATAAACTGTATTTATTGTAATTTTGAACACATATGATAACATAGTACAGCACATACAAATATCCACACCTATAAACGCACACTTATATACAGACAAAGTACCAGAACAATAATAAAGTAGTCAAATAAACAGCGTAAGAAGAAGAAAGAGGAGAAAAAACTAAATAAAGGGTAGACAAATTGGACAAAGTGTGTCATAGCACATATTTATGTCATTTTTATATAGAATGTACACTGGATCAAAATAAAATGACATAATTATCATTTCCAGTGTCTTTGACCTCTATTATTTTGTTATAGTTGCCTATTACTTGTAGTAACATGTAGTCTCTAGTGTACATTCAAAATAGATTTTAGAAAAGGCATACAACATTACCTAAGTGTGTAACAACCTTCAAACTTGTATTGTAATGTTTGAGATCACTCACTCATTCCCTTTTCTTTATTTCCAAAAAGCATTTTAAACCAAGTGTAAACATGGTCTTGGAATCCTCCCCTCATGAATCTCCTTCTTGCACAATCACTCAGCGTTTGAGGATGACCTGCTCCAGGCACCTTAATGATTGATTTAACCTTCTTCTCCTCTCTTACTCTCTCAAGTGCATGTTCTAATATGCATCATTTGCATGAATAGTGATCTCAGTCTCCTCCTCAGCTTTCCCACCACCCCTCATAGAGTGTGACAGCATCACAGTGTTAACTCATACATATTTCCACCTTGGCTGCAGTGTGTATAAAAGTTGCATGACAGGACTTGGAGTTCACAGGCAGCAGTTATACGAGTCTGTAGGGATGATGTACATGAAGTCTGTTTGATTTATATTTTTTGCAGCAACTGGCAAAAAATAATTTATTATTTCTAGTCTGCTGATGAACCATCGAGAAAATCCCCTGGGCTCAATTTTAGAACCATTTTTATGTTCCTTTGCTAACAGTGCAGATGTTCTTTGATGCACATCAACAGGTCTGCATAGAATATAAAACAGTAGAAAATGTAGAACAGCTATTACCATCGTGAGCATTTTTAGTGTCCGGTTCTGAATAAAAACGCCTCTGTGTTGACAGTATTCCAGCTTACACCCCCAGACTCACATATAGATTAAAATATCAGGCCGTACCAGGAAAGTCTGGCTGCAGATTGGTTTGGAGGTAGAGGGAGGAGAGCGTGTTCAATAATATATAATCTACTCTGTGGACTCCCTTACTCTCCCATCTCTCCCCCTCCCTCCCCCTCACCATCTGCAGCTGACAGCTCAGTCTGTGAGACTGTCCCTGTGAGCCTCTGCAGCTCTGTATGTTTGTATGGCTGTGAGTGTGTGTACAGTATGCTCCTGTATGTCTGCATGAAAACACGTTTTTTGCACTTCTTAGTGCGTGAGAGGTGCAGTATATTCCTACTGACAGACCTCACTGAGAACACAGTTTAGAGCTGAAACTGTCAGGCAATTAATTGATCAGTTAAACTGATTATTTATGTTTCCCAGCCTTTTTCACTTAAAGCCCCCCAGCCAGCACGCGCGCGCACCACACACACACACACACACCAAATAATAAATTACAAAGCTTTATTGGGTAAAAATTCACATTAATTATAATTAATATCACAGAGCTTGAGAGCTCACACAGTTGTGGCCTTTTGAGTATTTCTGAGTGAGAACAAAAGATGTATCTTTTTAAACAGTTTTACACATTTTTCAATAAATTGTGATTTTAGTTAACATGTGCAAATCTAATTGTGGCAGCCTCTGAACAGACAAAGCCTTAGGAGGGCCTTGACCCCGGTTGGGGAACAACTTTCTCTGGTTCCAACTTCTCAATGTGAGGACTTGCAGTTTTTCTTTGTCCTAAAGTGACAATAATCTGAATATATTTTAGGTTTGGGAGACGTTTAAAGACGTCCCTGGGCTCCAGTGAAAGGCACTTTCACATCTCTTAAGACTTTATATAGTAAACATAGTTATTGATTTTCTTTTGTAAAGAATATTTTATTGCAAGTTCATGTTCAATACAATCCATGCTGGTACATAAAGGCAGCCTTATCTTCCAGCTTTCTTTCAATAAAAATATAATAGCGGCGTAAAAGAATGTATAATTTAGTTATTTGCAGATTTTATCCACATCAGTGGGCAAGGCAGATAAAAAGCAAGACTCATGTTATAAAATAAAAGTACAAACCAGGAGAGTAAAACAAGAGGAAAAGTCAAAAACAAATAAATTTGGTACAGCTCAACTCAACTGTACTCACTTCTGGCACCTCTACTTCGTTTATTCCGCTGCACTCTCTCCACATGGCCGGAGCTGATCATCGTAGCGATGCTGTTCCAGAAGCTAGGAAACATCATACATACAGTATATGGGTGCTTTGGTCTTGAGAAGCTGCGGCCTTTATTCACTGACAAACTGAAACCTACACTGTACATTTACTGCACGATGGACAGCTTCACTGGTAATGTTTTCCTCTGATGCTCCAACACTCTCTGCCGATCACTCGCTCAACCACACACTTAACTAGGCGCACAAAAAGGAGCTACATTATTCTCATAACAGAGGATACGATGGGAAGGTGTTTTCGACTTGTCCGCAATTTGTCATTTGACCACGGTGTGGTGTTCCTGGCTGCCATTTTTGAGTGAACTAAAAAAAAAAGTTTGTGCAGGACGACCTGTGTCGTGCAACCGATCAGTGGTCTGCAATTTTTTCACATCACCTTTTAGTATTGGCTAAAGTCCCTTGGAACCTTGACCAAAATGACATAAAAAAATAAAAAATCAGGTGGGATGCTCTATCTGTAATGGAAGACCAAAAAAAAGTGATTAGAGTTGAGTTGAGTCGCACCATGCAGTTGAAATGGGGCTTTACACTAATACAGCTACCACTGTTATAGGATCAATAGTGTCAATCATTCATCCAACAATTGATTAATTTAAAAAAATTGTAAGTTTTAAAATCAAAATAATTACTTACAGTTGCATTTCTGACTTTTTGAGCCATGATTTACCCTTAAAATGTTCATTGTCTTAATTTTCCAGGTCTGTAGTTTCCTAATAATTTCACAGTATCTCTCTCAGATGTTTCCTGGACAAAACTATGTAATTTGCTTCTAATTATAGGGAAAAAATAGACAGTGTTCAATTTAGTAGACTACCAGTTCATTAATTCCAATTAGTTGCCAGTATAATTTTGAAAGTTTTTAATTTAGTGCACAGCATGTCTTTGTCTACAGGCAAACATACAAATCCACTTATATGAATAATAAAGCCTTAAATGATAAAGGAATAATAAAGGAGAAATAACATTCCTATTTTTCATAGTACGGACTACATAGTTCTTTCCAGATGACTTTCCAGATAACTTCCATTTCATGAAGGAAAAATCTTATGGAATATGTTCCTCAATGACCTTTATTTCCATGACCAAGATGAGATAATGATAGACGACACAGATGTCATTGAACACCAACTGTGATTATATTATCATGCATTATTAATGAAAAAAGTTGAGGCTAAAATGTAGTTTAAAAAGTTTAAACCTTACCCAATTGTCTCTTTACTTTTATCGAGAAGACGAAATACTATAGACTGTTTTTTCCACCAGTGCAGCAGTTTTGTGTCGTGTGTTCTGTGTGTCATATCAGGACCAGTAGCACAAAATGAGAGCAGTCAGGACTCGGAGTCACTTACTTCAACTATTTTACAGAAAGCAAATTAAGGTTAACAATGTCTGCAACAGGACTTTGGAGAAAGAAATGAGATATTTGGGCCTTTCTCCATTACTATGACCGACACTCAAAACAAATGCATTTCTTTATCAGACAGAAAGCAATGTAGCAATGTTACCACACAAGTATAATATATAACACTTGTCTAGATTACATAATTACGTGCTGCAGCAAATGAGAGGACCGTCTCTTAAATTAGACTGCGTGGATTCACTGTGTTTGCTCAAATTAAATAAACTGTGAGTGTCGACTGGTGGGGAATCTTCTCGGCTTCTCGTCCCCTCTTGAAGTGATAAATAAAGCGTGAAACGCAAAAATTCACTCAGCTGAACATGTGCTGATATTTTGCTTCACCAGAGCCCCGAGAGGAAATGTAAGCGTGATGACCACACAGTACACATTGACTGGATGATTTTTGGGTAATAAAATCTCTCACGTAAGAGTGGACAGTAAAAATGTTATAGAAAGTACACCTGTGTAAATTTGCCCTATGGTGTGAACTTTGTCTATACTGCTATATGGTGCCGAGCAGTAAAACCCTCACTTTGCATGACCAAAAAAAATGCAAATTATGTGGACGACAGTGGTTAAAAAGGGTGATAATACCTGATACACTTGAGAAAAGGTATTGTGTTTTTTTTTTTTCTAATTTATTATTCCAGTTTTGCACAGTAAATGTTTTAAAATATCTCTATACTATGTAAAGTATGTCCTTGTGATAAGAGTACAGATGTAGCAGCCATGCAGTTTCCATAGCAGTGTTTCAACACCTCAGAAGCACTTTTATTGGAATTTTAAGAAACCTGAACATGTGGTCACATATACTGTTACCAAATTTTAGGCCATACTGCTCAGCCCTGCAACACTTCATGTTGAAATGTTGCTAAATTGAGGCTCAGGCGGAGAGTCTGAAAGTGAGAATCAGTTGAGACGCTGCATTATCAAACTAAATTATATAAACACTGCCGTTATCATAGAGGTGGTATGTTACTTTTCCACTCCATCTGAAAAGCAAAGATAAAGTGCATTCCACAGCGGGCTTCAAAATGAACCGCACAGTCATATAAGATATTCATCATCGACCGTAAAGATGAAAGGATCGCTTTCATCTTTACAGCCGCGTCACTGTAACTCATGGGAAAACGCAGCAAACACAGAGGAGGTCGTCTTTTACATTTTACAGTTTTGTCTCCGCGCAGATGCTCTTTGATGGCTCCGTGCAATCAAACAAACTTCTCAGCTTCAGTTTCTAGGTGATCAAATAAAAGAGGACAAAATGTTTAATTCAGAGACAATAAGCCATTTAAGGTGCTGTTAATAAAAGCTGGTGCTTCACTGCAGTAACTTCAGGGAAATCATTTTCATGTAGTGTTTTTAAGGTTTGAAAATGTGCTTGAAACTGTAATTGCATTATTTTCACAATAAATTACTACACATTGGCTAAAAGACAAGTGGCACATTTTGTTGTGTTTTCCTTTCATTTGTCAACCCTTCTGTAGAAAGCTATCATGAAACATAATTTTGATTGTTTCTAGCACAATAACATCTGATTTAATGTGATGAAGAGATGAAGCAATCATTTTGAGTGTATTTGTATAAATTATGATTAACAATTTTCAAAAAAAAAAAAATCTAATCATGATTATTTTGACTAATATTGCAATTCTGAATTTTTGCATCTTTCTTATTTTGATTGTCGGTAGAATGTGACGGGACAGGAACATCTCTGCCTCAAGACATTCATTCATTTAAATGTTTTTTGACACAAATTATACCTTTAACAAATATGCAGAAAGCCATAATTCAATTTTGATAAAATTTCGATTAATTGTGCAGCCCTAGTATAAATATGTAATTTACTATAGCTGTAATTTATTCACGGTAATGGTGCGTTTCCTACTCTTTGCTATAACTCTTGGGGAAAATACTAGGGGTGGAAGTAACCAATTACAAATACTCAAACTACTGTAATTAAGTGAGTACTTATTTTATGTAGTAATATTTTACAGCATATACTATAACTTTAACTTGCACTTGTAAGTATGCATTACGCAATATAATCTACTTAGTTACTTTTAAGAACATAATTGAGTACTGAGTACAATTTGAATTAATATCCAAACCCTTCATCTGAAGTTTTGTAGCCTGTAGGGCTCTCTGATCACAAACAGATGAAAACCAGAACATATGGATGAAAAACTCCCCAAAATACTGCAGCAGGGACGGGTTTTGTAACAAGTGTTATACTGGCAGTTAGTCTGCGCCCCTCAGTGTCTGATATTGAAGCACAAGATTCCCTTAAGCGGCTGTAACTGACACAGCCAGAAAACCTTTTTAATACGGGATTAAACTCAGTGAAACAGTAGCAGTAGGTAGGTATTCATCAGAAATGGTGGTTTATTAAGAATGAAGACAGCGGCTCCTATGATCTCACACTACTTCACGATGACTTTTGTTACTGTTTTAATGTGAAAGAGACCCCTAATGGCAGAATTTACATATTGTGCGTTTAAGCAGAATGTAATTCAAGAAAAAAACAGACTTCTGCTCCTCTTGGCTGTTTTCAGGCTTTGACCAATCACAGATCGGTAAGACAGTTGATTCCCAACTGATTCATTCCCAACCTGGGCCTGAAAACTCAGCCATCTTAGAGCTGCCAATACAAAGCGTTGATAATTTGATGACCAGGGAATAGACTCAACAATGAACTGTCTTTCTCCAAAACTTTAATACAGTGTTTTATTGTTTCTTTATCTAATGATTTTTCTTCTGTCCTTAATCACATCCTATTTTTATTCTCAGTGTAGTTTCGTGCTGCAGTGGCCCAGTTTTCTCCCCGCGGATCATGTTTTCATTCATCTAATCTCCAACAACCCTGTCTGTCTCTTCTGTTCATGCAGAAACTGGCCGTGTTGAAGGACGGTTTCCAGCTGGACTCGGGCTCCCAGCAGGAGCTGTGGGGCAGCAGCCCCTCGCTCGCCAACTCCGAACTGTCCATCCCTCGGCTCTACTCCGACGCTGGCTCCCAGACCGACATCCCCGCTGAGGTGAGTCCAGGGCAGGAACTCAGTTTCACTTCTCTTCACCATGAAGAGAAGACTGGTTTAAAGACTGGTGTGCGTCTGATGTTGACGTGTTGTCACTTCGTTTCCTCTCTCCATCATCCTCTCGGGAAAAAAAGTTGACAAGTGTTGGAGTTTTTGTGAGTGTTTCCAGCTGACTTTTATAAAGTTGTTGAACCAAATATCAGTTGAAGGTCTCCTCCTCTCCCCGTGTGTGACTGCGGCTCAACTGTCTCCCTCAGCTGAGAAAACTCCTGTCATCAGCAAAGGGAGCAGGCAGATCAATTCTTATATCCCTTGCCAGGCGAGTGTCCAACGTTCGTCCCAGCACTGGGTTTAAAAGGGTCTTCGTCTTCGCACCACGTGTCTGCAACTTAGTTACGTTCAGCCTCTGAAGCCTGAAACATTGGTAGCCTGCTAGCTATGCTGAGAAAGCTAAGCTAAGAAAACAAGAGCATAATTGCAAAACACACTAACCAAGACCTTCAGAAAAGAAACACTGCTTTACTTTTTTTTTTCTCTAAATCTCTTCTCTTACATGTCGAAATCAGAACTTCGCCAACAGCTTCCACGTAACGGCAACTCTGAGGTGCCTCAGCCACCTCAAACAGAGGACTTTTAAATCACAGTGTTATGATGGTAGAGGACTCAGTGTTGGTGGTATTGTCCATCTGCCCAAGTAGTTCAAACTGCAGGATTTTGAATGATTTTTTAACATTGGTGTATTGGTATTTTTACTTTGTGTGAAGGATCTGACCGGTGATCAATGAATTGATGTGTGTAAATGTGTCCAACATGACATTGTGTTGATGTTCTGTTTGTATTCAGTTCATGACGAGCACAAACAAACTGGCAGAGAAGGTTCGTCTGAGTCTGAAGTACGAGGAGGCCAAGAGAAGGTACACATGACTTTATGTGTGTGTTTGTGCTTTTATGTGGAGTCATGCATTTTACTGTTTACTGTATGTGTACGGGTTTATGTTCGCTGTTGTTTGATTAGATTTTGTTATTGTACCAGCTGACTAACCTGCTACAAAAATCCTGCCACACATGAATGAAAACATCTGGAAATAGAATGATTAATAAACTGATGTTACTGTGGAAATCTCCATGATGCTCATACATCAACCACAATGCTGTCATGCACCTGCACCTGTATGAACTGAGTGTACTGTTCTCAAGCTCGAGAACACTTTAAAGAGAGGAAGATATGTAGCACAGGGTTGTTCGATTTTGGGAAGTCGTTTATTTGTCTTGGTGGCATTTTTATTTACAAAATTGTCATCATCTCTGTACAAAAAAAGGGTGTGTGCACAGGAGAGGAAAGATTGAAGTTTTCTTGGCCGAGAGATAATTGATAGCTTGAAACTTGGCAGAGTTTATCAGGTTGATTGATTGCAGAGAGACGGGATGGGTTTACAGTCATTTTTCCTACTTCTCTCTCTGTTTACTCCTCTTCATTCTTCATCTCTGTCCTGCACATCCTCCTCCTCCTGCCCTCTCAGGATTGCGACCATCGAGGTCCAGATCGCCAAACTGGACAGCGAGGCGTGGCCGGGGCTGCTGGACCCGGAGCGGGACCGCCTCATCCTCATCAACGAGAAGGAGGAGCTGCTGAAGGAGCTGCAGTACGTCAGTCCCCGCCAACGCCTGGAGCCCAACGACGCAGAGAAGCTGGAGTCTGAGAAGAAACGTTTGGAGAGAGACCTGCAGGCTGCCAGAGACAACCAGAGCAAGGCTCTCACTGAGAGGTGGGAATATCAAACATAAAATACCTGAGAACAGTTTAGAGAAATTCAAACCTCAGAGCGCTTTATTTCAATCTCAGAACAAAGCACGTAATTCCTGACACATCATGACTCAAGTCTGAAACTTTTTATTACTTATAAATGTGGATGTGGTTTAAAGACATTTTATCTCATTCAAATCCAGCATTGAATCCATTTTTCAAATCTTGTGAGGTTTAACTTTCAGCATTTGCAAAGGCCAAAACAACTCTTTGTTGACTTTAATCACAGAAACACGGCAGTTCTGCTGAATAAATGTTTACAACCTGTAGCTACAACCTGAAAATGAGATGAACAGGTGAATGTATGAATGTTAATAAATCATCTGACACATTCAAGGAGCAGCTGTCACCTTTATCAGCTACTTCAAATACTGAAGCTCCTCATTCAAAACTACAATTCGATCAAATTAAATTATATCAGATTCCTTAACTGATGTGAGGTCATCAGAGGTCTTAATTATTAATTTTCCCTTAGGTTTACATAAATACGGTCCATAACATCATAAATACACAATACATTTGTTTCCAGTGACTTTATATAGTGACTTAGCTGTTGTAACTGCTGTTGCTGCTCTAGAAACAACATTTAGTTGTATTTTAAATAGTCAGTTCTAATCCTGTTCTGAATTTATTTTTTATAAATAATATATTTTTTAAAAAGCAGTTATTTAGCAATGAAACAGAACATGCTGTTTTTTAACTGGCAGCAGAATCCAAAGTGTATGAAGCCTTTTCCGGCAGTATGAATGTGAGTATTATAATAAAATGTTCTGCTGTATTCAAGTGGTAATAAATAAGTTCTTAAAGTCTTAAATTAAACTTGAAGAACCCCGGAGGTACCCAACACAAACAGTCTTCGGCTTCAGAGAACAGACAAACTTTTCTTTAACGACAGATGATCTGGCCTCAAAATGAGAAGCTGCCAACTTAATGTGTTCCAGTTGCACCAGCTGTTTCTAAATTCATTAAGTTTTTCTCCCTCCTCAGTTGTTGGGGATTAACTTACTACTTTCAAACCCGTGATTTACTAGATCAAATCGCACCACAGCGTCACATTATTTCGGAAGTTAGTTTAAATCCGGGATGCCCAAACTTTTTTTTCCCCTTAGAGGGCCAAAACTGCCTCTTCATTTTGGCCAAAAGCAAACACCTGTTTTATTGTATTGTTTTGTTAAGCAGCACAATGGTGTTATGATCCCAATTTCCCTTAACTGGCTGACTTGTTAAACAAAGTGTCACTCTGCAGGCTGTGTTCAGATTAAGAAAAAAATAATGATTAGGAATTCATCATATTTAAAGAGCTTTTTATCTCACAAAAAAACAACATAAACAGAAGTTTCTATCATTGTTATATATTATATATATATAAATATACACTACAGACAACTGGCGCCTTAATTGAATCTTATGGTGTTATTATCCAGACAGCGTTAAGTAATTGGAGAGGTACTTGATTATTGTGTGACATGATTTAATGGTATTAAATTAAATCTGCCTATATGCATATTTAGTTAAAATATGACACAATATTGATTAACTGAGGTTCTCGACATTGACACTTGTTGTCATAGTTCTCTAGTTTACAAATGGTGTAGGAGCCATTTTTTTTGTTTTTCTGAAGAACTACAAGGTGTCACAGTTTCCTTGTAAATGATGTAATCACGGTGCTTCAGACAAAAATGTGTGACAATAGGATGCCAAGAAGATGACGTTTCTTAACTGTTTGCTCGATCTGAAGAATAAGTTGTTTTTCTGTACTGATTTTTGATGGGGAGACAAAGTTATTTTTGAGTACCGTGAAGTTACGAAAGAGTTTTTGATGCATGTTTGTTAGAAACATAACACACTGCACAAATCATTCTTTCATTCATCCATTCACCCTGCTGCAAGCTTCAGACAATCATGCAAGTGACAGACAGTATTGTGGATGTGCATATTGTTTGGAAGCACACTGAAGAAAGGCTTAATTATAAGCCATGACAAATATTATTGAGTGTCAGATCCGATATGTCATCTATAGTCAGTATTACTTTTTCTACTCTTTACTGTAGATGGATACTCTGTTCGTTTTGTCGGTCAGCCTTGGCAGTAGTTGCATCTAGTTGTCAGTAGGTGTAAATATTTCGTAGAACTGATCTCTGTGTAAGAACTAGTTGGTTTGGTAAGAAACCTTCATTCAGTAAACACTCATTAACATTTAACAAGACTGTTAAGAACAACTGGTGCAACTGGCTGCAAATGAACTTGTCAATAAAAAACCTAAAGAGGAGGACAGGAAGAAAAAAGCTTGTGTTTGTTGACATTAGCTGACAGTAAAAAAAAAAGCAGCAGCAGCTGGATCAGTCCCTCTCTGTTCTTATTATGGTCTGACTACATGATGTGTGAAGGAGAAGTGAAGAACAGTGTCATGGAGAAGGTCAGAACAGGTGATGACAGCGGTGTTATGAGTGTAACTGAGCTCATTATTGCCTCATCTGCTGATCAAACCACTGACCTTCTACTTCTCTGGCCTTTAGAGACGTCAAAGCTCCCTGATGATTATTAAGAGCTTAAAGATGAACATGACAGCCCTCCTCTCCTCTCCTCTCCTCTCCTCTCCTCTCCTCTCCTCTCCTCTCCTCTCCTCTCCTCTCCTCTCCTCTCCTCTCCTCTTTTGTACAACTTTCTCCTTTCTTAAATGGCAGCACACCAGAACCACCAAGATCCTGTCCCCTCCTCCTCCTCTCTCTCCTTCCTCTCCTCCTCCCTCCTCCCTCCCTCTCCTCCTCTAACAGGACTCTTGTTGTTCGGCGTTCAGGTCAGACTCTACCTGAGCTCAGTCTCTCTTTGTGTCTCGTCTCCTGTTCCTGAAACCTGAGAGGCTGCAGAGCCTGCTCACAAAAGGAACCCCTTGTAGTCCACCTGCGCACTCTTACACACACTCACACAAGAAATATGCTCACGCTCATGTGTTCATTGTCTGAAGATGTTAAATTCATTCAATTGGAATCTTGAGTGCAGCAAAGTCATTCAAAACACCCACATACATGTTATCAGGTAGTTTAATCTCCAAAAGTTGGGCATTGTGTTGGTTCATTATGAGCATGTCAAACATGTAAATTGCCCTTCTTTAAAAAAAAACAGAGCAAAACTAACACATACGTACAGTCCTGAAAAGAGCTCTAATCAGGTGAGATAAGCGAAAACCTTTCTGTGGTTGTGTAGAGCCTGTCTTGGTGCATGTTTTTTTTTTTTTTTTAATTGACAGTTTTTTGTATTGTTTCTTAAACAAAATATAAAATAATATGCATCACAAAATATTCAAACAAAGTCCCCATCCTAAATCCCACAGATCAATATCACCACATACATAACTGCCTTCATATTAATGCTTAATGTTTCATCGTACACAGTGGATGGAGCGTCGTAATTTTAGTATCAAAAGTGCCAAAGCTATAAAATAAATGTTCTAAGTGCTCATTCAGGACCTCAGTTCAGTCTTTATTATTCTGACTGAAGTGTTATCTTTGTGTAGCAGCATGGTGTGCAGGTTGTTCATTTACTATTTACTACTGTTTTGTGTGCCCGGGACTTTTCCTCTTTTTCGTCATGATATTGAAGGAGGTATTGAGTGTCGTTTTTTTATTGTAGTTCTGTATGGAAGTGTAAAATTATGCTGTTATGACAACGCTATAGTGGAAAAGAGACAAAACTCAACAAGCCAACCATCGCAAGTCAAGTCCAGTCAGTCCCAAACACATGGATATTCATTTTAATATGATATAAAACAGGAAATGTCCATATTTGAGAGGCTTAAAACAGCATTTTCTGCCATTTTTGCATGAAAACTTACTTTCACGATTACTGAGTTTACAAAATAGTTGATTATTGTTCTGTGGATCAACTAATTGATAATAATTGACTAATCGCTGCGGCTCTGCACACACTTTTCTTTCTCCTGCACCTTATAGAAGAACTAAAAACCAGACAGGAAACACAGTCACTAAGTTATGTTATCATGGACACACACACACACCGGCACCAGCAGCTGTGTGTAACCTGATCAAAGGCCTCGTCTCTTTTGGCCTGTTTCCATTCAAACAAACGATGGATCACAGTAGCAGCTGTTAATGGACTGGTTTCCTCCTCATACAAACAAATGACACCGCCGTCACCTGAACACAAAGCAGCTGCTCACAATACACCAACACATCGCCGCTGTCATGTCATATTTGTTCCATTTTTTATTCTCAAGTGCTCACACCTCCAGCGCCAGCAGAGACGGAGGATTATGTTCGGTGTTTTATTTTATTTCCCAAATGTGAAGGTGACTCATGTTCGGCCCCTGAAGCAGATTTGAAATTATTCGATTAAGACATCACTTATACTGCAGCTCTGATTGCACTGACTGAAAAAAAAAAGAACAACTTTTGTTTATTTGTTTACCAAATAAAGTTTTTTTTTTCATCATTTCAGGCTGCGACTTCACTGCAAGAGGAACAAGCTGGTCAGAGAGCTGGAGGAGATGGTTCGACTGGCCACATCACTGCACACTCAACTCAAGAGGTTTGTTCATCTCATGTCCGCTTTATTACAACCTGGTTATTATTTTTGTTTCTATCAGTGAAAATAACATTATACTAACCCTGTTCATACCTGGCATTAACATGTGTCCTGGATGATCTCATCACAAGTGGACGGACCTCACTTCCCCGCTCTGTATGCAAATAAACACACGGCTACATCATTTCTGTTTGCAAAGACTAAATGTGGTGCTGTTTTTAACCAGCGGCCCAACAGTATTGTTCATCTCACTCAGACAAATGGACACCATTTTTTTTTACATAAAGAAAGAAATCACTTAAAGGGATAGTTCACCCAAAACTGAAAATTCAGTTGTTATCTACTCACCCTCATGCCGATTGAAGGTCAGGTTTAGTTTTTCAACCCACAAAACACTGCTGGAGTTTTCACAGGAGAACAATGTTTCAGAATCTCCCGAACAATGGAAGTGAATGTGACCAGTTTTCAAATGTAAAAAAAATAACAGAAAAAAAACTTAAAATGCCTCCATACTGCTTGTCTGGTGTAATCCAAGTCTCCTAAAGCCCAGACATGCCAAATTGTCTAAAAAATGTTATTTACACCATGTTTTTAGCCTGAATCTTCACTGCAGATCTTTAGCTTGGAGTCACGTTCACGTGCACATATACACTCTCTGAACTGTGTGTGTGTGTTGTGACGGTGTGCAAACGGCATGTCGGGACTTTAGGAGACTTGGATTACACCAGACGAGCAGTATGGAGGCATTTTATGTTTTTTTCCAGTTGTTTTTTATGTTTGAAAACTGGTCACCATTCGCTTCCATTGTTTGGGAGATTCTGCAGCACTGTTTTCCTGTGAAACTCCAGCAGAGTTTTGCAGACTAACAAAATAAACCCGACCCTCAATCAGCATGACGGTAAGTAGATAATGACTGAAATTTTAATTTTTGGGTGAACTATCCCTTTAATGTAAACATTTGCGGAAATTTACAAGCCAGCCCAAGTAATTAAAAATATGTTGTAGAGAGTGCTGGAAATAGTTTTTAAAAATTGTCTTAACAACAGAACTGTGCAGTTCTTCGGGGAGTCTGGGGACGTTAACAAACAGGTAAAAAAAGAAGTAAGTGTTTACTGTAAAACTTGACATTTTTACTGTAAACAAAAGTTTTTCTTCTTTTGTAAATTTAGCATAACTGGTAAAATTTACACACAGTTTACATGGTGAAACACTTTGTTCAGTTGCCTCTTTTTATTATTATTATTGTAAGTATAGTTACTATATTGTGCTGTTCACTTGGGCATTACTGCACTCTGGGCTCCCAGGCCACCTCATTCTCTTTTGTTCTCTACAGTCTTTCTATTCTTATATTTACATATTTATTTAATAGTATTATTCTAATGGTGTTTTATTGTGTGCCTCTTTTTGCCTTGACCTAATTTTGTTCTCATTCATGTTTAACGCATTCTAGAATGAAAATGAAGTATCCTCATCCAAGTATCTTGCTGCTAAATGTTGCAGGTAGACGCACTTAAGACGTGGAGTGTCCCCCAGTACAGAGATGCCATGACAAATTGACAGGGTTTTTTTTTTTGTTTTTTTTTACAGGGAAAGAAACTTACTTTCATTTTTAAAAATGTATTATTTTGAATTTAATGCCAAATTTACAAAAAGGCACGGATGATAAAGACTTTCCTGTAGCTGTTTCTTTCCACTCAGTTTATTTAGAGTATCTGGGGATATATTGTGGCTACTAGTTCAGTGGTGAAATCAGTTGAAACAGACAGTTTGTTCACGCACATCTGCAGCTTATCTCGGCAGGTAAGAGAGCCCAAACAAAACATGAACTTGTTGAAAGTTACAGAAACCCTGTGTTAATTCCAGGCGTAAACAGGGTTAATTGCTGAGATCTGGGAACACACTGAGAACGGTACATTTTAATTATTAATAATGTTTATCGTCCATTTAATATATTTTTAACACAGTCATTTGTTTCATTTATCATTTAGGTCAACACATTTCTTACAAGGTCATTGACCGTCAGACGCTTCGCTGAAAAAGGATCATGTAGTTATTGGATTCAAAGCAGCGAGAGGGCAGAGCTTTGAAGTATTTAACCTTTAATGACCAAACATTTGCATGAAATGAAAGCCGTTTTGTCCGTCCTCGTCTTTTTGATTTCGGTCATGATCTCACCACAAATCAAATTTTCCAGCCCAACCCAGAACATCCTTGGGAACGGTATTTTTATGAGGTGACGCAAGGCCGCTGTAAGAGCCGCACATGTCTCAGAATCGTTTAATATTTAACAGTCCTGGTTTTTAAGTTCAACACTGATAATCTGAGAGGTTGAAAGTGAAATGAACAGTGTCAGTCTCTGTCTCCTCCTCAGGCAATTTTCCCTCTCTGTTTCTGCTCTCATCTCAGAGCTCCTTCATCCTGTCTGTCCTCCTGGTCTGATGGACATCAAAAGTGTCCCCGGCAGACAGGAACTCCTTTCTGTCTGCGCTAATGAGCCCTCCTGCTTTAATTAGAGAGCAGATCATATTCAGGAGTCAGGAGTGTGTGAGGAGGTAGCTACAGGAAGGCTGAGAGTGGAGTAAAGTACAGACAGAGGGGTGGAAGAAAATTACTCCACTTTCCTCCTGAAAGTCGTCCCTCAGCTCTGATATTAAATGTGATTTTAGATCCTTATTCTGGTTTGAAACTTTTAAATGGTGGTGAACGTCTCGCCTGCTGGGCTCTGTCTCTCTCTCAATAACCAAAAAATCGTTTAAAGAGTGTGCAGCTACTGCCCACAATTTTAGTTTAGAGTTTATTTATAAAGCACATTTTATACATAAAAGCCATTCAGCAGGCTGTACAGAATATGTAAAATAAAAACAAATGAATTTGAGGGACAGAAACAGGGATTAAAAAAGCCTTATAATGTTTGATGACAACATGATGTGCCATTGTTTACAATATGAGCAACACTATATATTTAGACGATCGAGACAGCATTGTTTAAAGTAAATGGTGCAAGTGCATTTAAAACGTGTCCAATTTCACTTTGCTATTTTAATGGTGCATAATCTGGGCACAAAGTAAGGCACAAAGGTGTTGTATTTAGTCTCTGAATTAATCATAGGTGTGTTTTTGGTGAAACATGAATTAAACCAATCAGAGGATCAGGGGCCATTGACTTTAGACCAGGTTTTTGTTGGTCAGTGGTGCAATCACTTTCTGCTGCCTTAAGATAGCAGCACACTAACAATGTGCCCGACCACGACACGTTTTAGGATGAACATGCACGCAGAGATGATTGCAAGTACATTTGCAATAATTTAAGTGGGCGCTTGGCATAAAAATGCGTGTCAATGACAGTTGTGCTGGGCTGTGCCGCTTTGCGCTTGGCAGAAGATGGGGCCTTAAGAGTGCACCGCAATGTTTGCAGCTCTGTGAGGCTGTACTGCTAATGTCAGCATGCTAACGTGCACACAGTGACTGATGTTTAGCAGGTATTTTGTTACATTTTTATTATCTTAGTTTCGCATATTAACATTTGCTAATTAGCACAAAACACAAATTAGAGCTGAGGCTGATGCAGGTATTTGGTCGTAAACCAAACTATTGGAAAAATGAACATTTTGACTTGATGGTGGCGCTAGAGGAAACGCTGAAGGATCACCAAAGTTATTACAGTTCATCCTTATGAGAGCATAAATATCTGAACCACACTTTAAAATAATCCATCCAATAGTTGTTGAGACATTTAGGGAGCGTTCACACCTGTAGTTTGGTTTGTTTGGTTTGTAAAAAAATTCTGCTTTTATTTTAGCTTCATAACTCTTTGTGTTTCTGTCTCCGTCTCTCCTCCAGCCTGTCGGCCAGCACTCTGTCCTGTTCGTCTGGCAGCAGTCGAGGATCTCTAACATCCAGTCGGGGATCGCTGGCCACCACCTCCAGCCTGGGCTCCACCTCCTCCCTCAGCTTCACCGACCTCTACCTGGAGCAGCCCGAGCTGGCCGACCCGGACTTCCAGAACAAGCTGGACAGCCTCCTGCAGGAGGGCGGCCAGGGAGGCTACCGGCCCTCCAGCTCCATCACCACCATCCATGAACATGAAGTGGTGACGGGATGCGGGGGGAGGGACTCTGGGAGGCCTGAGGGCAAAGCAGGCGGGGTGGGAGTTGACGTGGGCTGTTCTGCTGGAGGAGGTGCAGGAGGAGGCGTCGGAGTGGAGTCAGGGTCATCGAGGATCCAGGCGCTCAGACTGTCAGAAACCCCTCGCTCCATGAGCTCTTTATCTCCGCGGTCATCTCTTTCCTCGCTATCCCCACCGTGCTCGCCGCTGGTCACGGACACTAGTTTCCTGTCTGGAGAGACATTCGCAGGCCAGACGGGGCCCAGCGGCCTGAGCCTGGACCTGGAGCTCCACAGCAGGCTGGCAGAACTGGAACTAAGCCTGGACTCTCAGGAGCAGCTGCAGGAGGAGCACGGGGGTTCCAAAGGGGGCTGGAGGAGAAGCAGAACCACAAGAACACGCTGGGAGAGGAGGTCAAAGGTAAAATAAAACCTTTTGTTTCTTTATTCTGTTTCATGCAAAATGTTCACACACTCCAACTCAGAATCTTCACACCAGAGATACAGTTCATTGAGTAGAAAAACAGTGAGGAGAGTCAGGAATAGTGGGGACACAGGTAACCTGGAACAAAGTTCATTGGTCAAGAATCCAGCAGGTAAAGTTGACGTTCCAGCAAAAGATTCCCGAGCATCTCAGTCATTTTAAAACTATGGGTATGAATCTGCTGCTTCTGGTTTCGGTCTTTCCACCAGGTTTTGGTACCTGGCTGCTGGGATTTGCTCTCAGTCAGCCAGAAGATTGAGTTGAGTTGAGAGTTGAGTTCTGGTTCACATTAAAGGTATGGCTTACACAGATCAATTATGCGATTACTTCCTGAACAGACATCATGCTGCTATCACTTACCTGCTGAGTCCTTTTGGAACCAGACAGAGTCCCACCTTTTCAGACAGTCTTGGTCCAGTTGTTTGCTTTGCACCAGGGTTTGATTGACAGCTTTCACACCAGCCCAAACAATCTGCATTACAATTTTGCAATTTGCATTCTACAAGTTCATTTAGCAGACGTTTTTATCCAAAGGGACATACATCTGAGAGCTGATAAAACACAAGCAAGGATCTAGTCAGGAGAGAACAATACGAGTAAGCGCCATGAAGCAAAGTTCAAGTCTGATAGGATGTAGGTGCCTACAGGCAGTGCAAGTGGCAATGCATAGAGTGCATAAGATGCATTTGATTTCTTTAATTATGTTTTTTATGGCTATTTTGTGCAGTCAATCAAGTGCAAAGGTGTGCATGAAAGACCTGGGTCTTCGGCCTTTTTTTTAAAGAAGTGAATGAGGGAATTCAGGTAGGCAGGAGCTGTTTTAGTTGCTGTTGCTGCAAAGGCTCCTGGGCTATTTAAACCAAACCAAACAGGTTAGATGTGAATGCAGCCTAAATGGGGCTGAGGTCAAGACTCTGTGCAGGCCAGTCAAGTTCTATTTCTTTATGGAGCTGACTTTTTGCACAGGGGGCAGTATTTTGTAACTTCCCTTCACTGGAGCCAGAGGGCCTAGCCCAGCCCATAATAAAGTCCTAAACCACAAGTTTACAAAAATGTGCAGAGGCTGCAGAGTTTATCAAGCAAATCCAGTTATTCATAAGAGAATTTCAGTTTCTGAAGTGTTTCAGCCCACAGTGTTGTGAAATGTATTTTACAGCAACAAAGCAACGTACGAGAACAAATGCACAAGTAACTTAAAGAAAAATAGAATACTAGATTGTAAAACACAAGATCAAACCAGCATCCGGCATCTTTAAGTCCCAGTCAAAAGATTCATGATGGCCTGCACTGAACAAAATAAAACAACATGATCTGACTTCTCATTAAAGCTGTGAGTGACTCACCGTCTCTTATCCTCACAGCAATCATGTTACATCTCGACAGCAATAATAATAATAATGATGTTAATAATGTTTTCATAATCACTCAGCAGGGCTGCAGGTTAACGACTCAAATCATAATCCCAGTTAATAACGTGACAACGTTAATCGTGATGAATTATCTGCAGTTAAATGTGCAGCAATAAGAGAGACAGAGAGATACTGGTGATGTAACACCTTTATCTCGGTTACACCAGACGTCACAGAAAACACTCCGACCTTATTGGAAAGCAGGAATCCTCCTCCTGCTCTCTGTGTGTGTGATGAGAAACTTAATGCTGTGTGTGAAACCTGACTGCTGGTGGGAGCAGCGAGGAGGGGAGAGGGGAGGTGAAGATGAGGAGGGTGTCGGATTACAGCTGCTGGGTCACATGTGTGTGTAAGTGTGTGTGTGTGTGCTGTCTGAACTCATGACTGAAATGTAGGTCTGGGGGATTTTGCTTTTATTTCAAATTGTTTTGTTGTTTTTTTTGTTTTTTTAAAAGCAACAGAAAGAAGAGGTCAAAAGAGCACTGCTGTAAATGTGCCGTACATTAATCCTACATATTTTAATACTTTGCACATGAGTTAATTATATTTGTAATGGCAACAGGATAAAAACAGAGGCATTCTGGGGATTTTACATTATAGTATTAGCTGAGTAAATCTTCAATAAAGTTTGACCTGACAGTCTCCATTTGGTTCAAAGTTGTGAAAATGGGAAACTTTTGACTTCCTAACTTAAAGGTTTATAATGTTTTTGGAGTAAAATTTACTGGAATTGTTATTTTTCCTCATAATTGTTATTTCTAACACAATATAGCCTGTCGCTCAAAATACAAAACAATCCAATATCCTACACGTCTTAGATTCTTTGCACATGAATTACTTGTATTTGTAATAGCAACCAGATAAACAAAAATTGAGGCATTCTGGGGGATTTTACATTTTAATATTAAATTGAAATGAATGACATTAGTGGATTGATAGAAAATTAATAGGTTTTCTAGTAATTAAGTCAACATTTTCTGGTTCCACTTTTGTACAATAAGATAAGGTAATTCGTTGTGGCAGCAAAGGGGACAGCGAAATATAAAGAAGCATCAATTAAAAATAATCAATAAATAGTAAAGTTTTTTTTTTTAAAAAGCAGGGTATAAAGAAGAGGGAATAAAAACAGTAAGAACTATGTAAAAATATAAACAAGAAACACACTCAACAGTGGAAATTTTACATCACTGCACATAGAAATATTGGAATGGCGCAGCCGAATGATGTTAAATCTTGATATTGTACAGTATATAAGATAGAATATCTTTGAGGATTTTAAAATTATGCTAAATTAGCTCTTGGCAGCTCGTGTTTGCAGTGTATCCATGTATGTACAGACAACTATCACTGGGTTACTTTGATACTGAAGAAAACTAAAGGCATGATGATTCTCAAGCAAGTTCTGCAGTTATAAGGAGTTTTTTTTCTCTATAAGTGGTTTTACAGACATTTACTTGCGTCAGGAACCTGAAATTATGTGTTAAATGATACTGTGAGAAAGTGTAAGCGGCACTGAATCCTAAAATTATGTGTGTCACATCTGCGTGTTCAGTCAGACTGACTGAGTTATGAGTCCGAGAAGATTAATGTTAACATAATTACCTCCATGAGTCGCTGCCGCTGCTGCCGCTGCTGCTAACCAGACTACAGTAACTAGCTTCCTGAAAGTGACATGATTATTTGTTGTAGCTCTAAAATGAATTAAAGGAGACATGAAGTGATGGTCATTTGAAGTTTGAACACGGCCCACTGCTGCTGAACGTGACTCAGGTTTGTGTTGCAGTGTCAGGTGAAAGGTGGACATGGTGTCTGGTTTCCTGTTCACTCTCCATCCCTGTTGCCAGGCCTGAAAATGCAACTAGGCTCCATCTCTATACAGGAGGGCGGCCTCCCTACAGAACAATAAAGCTGTTTTCAGATCAACAATAACACTATATCAGAAAAAAGCCTCCTCCTTTTACTTGGTAGCCCTTTTTACAGAGAGATCCCTGTCATTATGTCGGCTTTGCTTTTTCACATTGAAACAAAAACCACACAGCAAATTCTAGATTGCATGCTCGCGTGACAGCAGCAAAAGAAGCGTGACGTGTAACATATCAGCATCTGAGTCCACTGTGACTGATGACATACGTGTCAGGCAGTGATTGCCCTCTGTTGTATATGTTGGTTGATCTCCTCCTCTGCTTGAGGGTAAGGAGCTCCCCGTCCTCCCCGTCCTCACTGTCTCTCAGATTTGCAGACATTTTCAGTTGCATTGTTGCCTCACCGCAAGAAGGTTACAAATTCACCTCCCGGTTCGGACAGGGACTTTCTGTGTGGAGTTTGCATGTTCTCCCTGTGCCTTTTCTTTGTTTTATACTAGGGTTGCACATTGCAAACAATACCAAATGCACTTTTTTTTCCTCCTCAATCAAAGCTTTATTTCTACAGCAACATATTGCATATTCTGACAGCATTACAGCCCACGAAACGTATAAAGATGTAAAGGCCTACATATTAAACATAAATGTGAGGGATAGTGTACAGTGAGCAGGTCATTATTGTGAAATAAAACTGAAAGGATTTATGACCTGCTCACTGTTCATTATGCTGCTTAATTACTTGGTTACTAACCAAAAAAGTCAATAATTAATTAAACATAAAATATTGATTTTAAAATGATTTTATGGATTTAAAAATGATTTTACGTGCGCAGTCACACTATGTATTCCACTTCAACTTTACGTAAGCCATTCATCAAGTGTATTTTATTACTTTTATTCAGATTTCTTGTAATTGTCACATTTAATTTTCGTGATTCATCATTTCACCTGTCAGTTCTGACTTCTCATTAATCTTACAAGAAAGTTTAATGTCCTCAAACAGTTTACTCACTGTAGTTTTTAGCAAACATCACTCAAACAGGAGGAAGCAGCTCATTTGTTGGGGACTATTTCCCGAGTATTTGGGGCAGCAGGACTTATCAATAAAAAAACATAAACAGAAAAATCCTTTGTAAATGAAGCCATATCTTCACCTTGTTTTCCTCCACAGACTCAGCTCCACAGCTGCGAGGGACGGGGGCGGGGCCAAAGAAGATGGGCGTGACCTCGGCTGTGTCGGACGAGTCGGTGGCTGGTGACAGCGGCGTGTACGAGCCTTCGGAGCGCAGGTACGAAGCCTTATTACCTGCAATGCACATTGCATTTCACTTTAAATCATTTCACTTGAAAAATTTCCCCCCTAAACGTGATGATAGATATTAAAGGGATAGTTCAGATTTTTTGAAGTGGGGTTGTATGAGGTACTTTCCTATAGTGAGTGCATTGCCTGCAGTAGATGGCTGTCAGCGTGACCCTTGTTTGGAGCAGCAGACACCAGTGTATTGGTGTGGACAGTTGGTAGCAAAACAGAGAAGTTGTTGGTCTACCGCTGTACATTGCTTAGCTTCCTAGACCACCACTCCTGCTGCTTCTCCAAACCAAACCAACTTATCGCTTCAGTCAGAGATATCAGTTTATGTTGAGCAGTATTTCCAGGTAGAAAACTTTTATCTAGCATAGCCTTTTGGTGTCATTACATCGCTGTCACACAGCGTTAGTAACATTTGAGATCTCATTTTCCATGATATTTTAATGAGGAGTATGTGTGTCTGTGTCTTTGTGTTTCCTCCAGGCCGGGCCTCCCTGCGGACCTCCTCTTGGGCTCTTACGAGGAGCGGCTGGCGTTGGGCTGCTCTCAGGTGCAGCTTGGCTTCCGCTACGAGTCCAGAGACCAGCGCTTCACCATCTACGTCATGCAGCTGTCAAACTGTAGCGCCCTCTGTCTGCCGGCTGACCAGAAAATGTGCGTCCTTTTACCTCTGGTTGTTAAGACAACGCTTGTTTAGTGACTAATTCAGGTGTAAACGTATTTAGAGATGCAACGATTAATTGATTATTTGTCAACGATTACGTTAATCACCAGCTATTCTGATAATTGATTAATCAGTTTGAGTAATCTTTTAGAAAAAAAAGACAAAATTCTTTGATACCAGCCTCTTAAACATGAATATTTTCTGGTTTCTTTACTCCTCTATGGCAGTTAGCTGAATATCTTGAGATTTGGGAAACATTTTTCACTCTTTTCTGACATTTTATAGACCAAAAACTAGTTGATTAGTTGAGAAAATAGTCAACAAGGAAAATAATTGTTACTTTCAGCACTAAATGTTTCATTTCATATGTACAAAAACGAGAAAAAGAAGACAAAGCAGGTCAGGAAGAAGAAACACTTTTTATCAACAAGCAGTTTGTATATTCAAATCAAACACAAGATGAGACACAGTTACATTAAAAATTCAGACTGTGTAGTGAGTCATCACTGTGTGCGTGTGTGAGTAAGACAGAGACGGGTGGAGTAAAGAGTTTAAAGTGTTTACTTATGCAGATGTGGGTCTGAGAGGCTTTATTGACTTTTTCTTTCCATGTTTACATTGGGAGAAGTGGTGCAGGTAACTAATGAGAGGATGCAAATCATCAGCAAATCATCATGACCAGTGTTTCACACAGAAATCAATTACTTAGTATCGCTTTCATCTCATTAAAATTAAGATTTGATCCTTTTTGTGGCCAGACATCCTCATAGTGACTCACCTGTGTGTGTGCTTGCAGATATGTACGTTCGGCGGTGCTGCCCTGCGTTGAGGCCACCCGCTGCCTCTTCCGAACACGCGGCTCCCTGCCTCAGGACGTCGTGGAGGTCAACGAGGTGTTCGGCATGCAGATATCCCACAGTGCACTGCGGCAGAAGACTCTGAGGGTTGATGTCTGCAACACCAGCAAGTCGGGCCATGAGGAGTGTCTGGTCAGTTGAAGTCTTTTCTCTGGTTTTACATCCGAGGTGCAGAGAACAAGTAGTGCTCGTTTGTTTTAATGTTTCTTTACACTTTTTCCTGTTTTCATAATTTTATACTCACATGAATTTTTGTGTGTGTTGCTCTGTATGGAAATACGATAATATACAATAATATTCTCAGGTGAATGAAACACTATCATGGCAGTCCTGACCAGTCTGATGAGCTTTAATGAGCTGCAGTGTCATTCTGTCATCTCTCTTCCTCTCCTCCTCCTCGTCTCTCCAGGCGGGGGCCCAGATCAGCCTGGCTGACGTCAGCTGTTCGGAGGAGAGATGCACAAAGTGGTACAACCTGCTGAGCCGTGCCTACATGCCCGAGATCAACAACAAGGACAAAGAGAGCAGAGCAGCCGGCAGCTCTGACAGGGTACACACACACTGTCACCCAGTGGATGTATGAGCTGACTTTCAGAGTGACATCCAGAAGTAGAAGTTGGCATTTCATACGGCTCAGAAACTTTAATTTTCTAACTGTGAAATAGTCAGGAAGGTGCACAGTAATCCTGCAGCGGTTTGTCATTAGTGAGTCCTGTTTACTTATTTATTAAACTCCATCTTTTATCTTATCTTTAAATTCTTAGTTAATTTGAACAAAAGTTTTGCACCAAAAAAATCAAATTTGCAATAATTAACTTGCTTCAGAAACATTACAAGGTTTGTACAAAGGAATATGCTTGAATCCAAATATACTCCCTGAAAAATGCTTGTTTTCATTCATACGATCATCTGATCAATATTTGAAATTAAACAATCCCGTCATTATATTTGTTTGTTTGTCTCCTGATGTCTCACACCAGATGTGGAGCGTAGTGGAGCTAGATTGACTGACAATGGGCGCTGAAATAAAAAGGGGTCTTTTTCAGTTCATTTTGAATTTTTGTTGTTCTGCACAGCATCACAACTTACATGTGATGTTAAAGGTTTCAAGAGTCTCATAATGTTTGGTTTCAGTACCTTCAGTGCTTGAAAAGTGCTCGATTTTACTCTCAGAAGCTGTTAGTATCACACCACATGTAGTTACGCCTCCTTCAGTGAAGCCATAAAGCTAACTGCAGGACTGGTACTGAACAGGGACAAAAGCAGCAAAGTGGAACTAAACAAAGGTTTACTTCTGTGACTGTCAGATAATAACACATTAACAGTAAGACACATTTAAATTCAGCAGTAAACACACAGAGCTCAGTCTGTTTGGTTCTAATTTGTATGTTCTGTATTTCAGACTCGTGATTCCAGTGTTTCCAGAGTCGGAGCTCCTGAGGACGATGAGTGGTGAGTGTACTTGTTGATTCAACATTAACAATCTAATATATATATATATAACAAATAATAACTTAATACTTCAAGGACTGATGATCAAGCTGATAATACGTCTGTACTTTTACTGAAGTAAGATTTTAAATGCAGGACTTTTAGACCATTGTTACATTGTTACATCCTCAGCACTTCCTGCACGTTTTTTTAAACATGTTGTATCGTAGAAGATGTAAATATCCTTTCAGTACACCTCATATTTTCACACTGATCTGTACTGTGTCACCATAGCAGTCTGTTGCTGTTAGTGTGGAGACAAACACACAGTGAGACAGACGGACAGAATGTTACCTGGCAGGTTCACACTGTAAATAAAGCTGCTTAAATTTCACACACCCACTCCACCCTTTTCCTCCTCCCTCTGTTCCATGACAATCACCAGGTGTACTGAGGTCATGGTGCCCTCAAAACACCCTCACAGGGGAGGACACCTGTCATTTTAGTACTGACAAAGTATAAGATGCCTTTGTATTATATTATTTTTAATGGGAATAACTTGTACTGTTCTTGCATAATTAGAAGTTTTAAAACAAAGTGTGAAAAAAGAGGAAAAAGTATAAAATTCGCAGACATGGAACTAAGTTTATTTTCCTCTCTCATTTTCTAACTGAGTGTCTGTTCTTCATCAGGCATGGTGACCATTTGGAGGCAGACATGTCTGATGATGAAGAAGGAAATGGCGTGGAGGGGGTGGGGCCTCTGGAGGAAGAGGATGAGTTTTATCCTGAAAGCAGCCAATGGGAAGGGGAGGAGGAAGGAGAAGAGGAGGAGGAGAAGGTGACCAAACCTCCTCCGACAGTAGCAGCAGCAGCAGCAGCCATCACAGAAAAGGTGAGTGCTGGAAAATGTCAGAAATGTCTAAAAACTTTCTTTTTCACTGTCTTCTCATCGGTTGATAAAACTTTCGCTTTCAGACGATTGAAGCTGATAATTTTTCATTCTAGCAGACATTTAAAACGTTGTCGTGTCCTCTGTCCAGGTCAACAAGGAGACGAGCATGGACAGCTTGTTGCCGTCCCACCACGGCTCGGTGGTTCGACCGAAGGAGCGCCGCCCGGATGTCCACCAGCAGAACCCGTTCATGAGGGGGAACACCATCATCCGCTCCAAAACCTTCTCCCCCGGACCCCAGAGCCAGTACATCTGCAGGGTAACTGAACCTCACAGGAAGCTGCAGAAAAAAACAAAATAGGATGAAACAAAAGAGACAAAAACAGACAGTGGTTTCACACAGTGAGGTTTCTGAATTGATGTTTCTTCTCTCCTCTGTTTTTGTGTTTCCAGATAAACCGCAGCGACAGCGACAGCTCCACCCTCTCCAAGAAATCTCCATTTGTCAGAAATGCCTCCGAGAGACGCAGCATGCGCATGAAGAAGGTAGAGACTTCACTCCTGCCTCCTGCAGGGTTCAGGGGCCGGTTACACCAACAGAGCTTACTCCTGGTCTTAATCCAAGTCAGTGCTAATTTGCTAACTATCAAGGCTTAAGCCCTCTTCTCACTGAGACTGGGTGTAAATCTTGTGCCCAGTCAGGAGCAGTCTGGATGGTCAGCTGGTTTGATGGAAGCGTCTTTCTTTGCCATCAGTTTTTTTTCTGCACATCGTTTTCTGAACCAAGTCTGCCTGAGACTGAACAATAATTTGTGGCCTGTGTTATTTCTCTCCAAGTCGACTGCTGTTATTTATGGAGGAATCACAATTTCAATTCTAAATTAGAATTTAATCAAAATGACCTTTCAATTTTAATAATTGAAATCAAAAGCAGGATTGTAGATTGGCAGACTGAAGTGAGTTAACCATTTTCTGTGACTGCTGCAGCGTGCTGCTTCTCACTTCCCACAACAAACCAACTGGTCTATGTCACATGTTAAGCTTGGATTTATGCTCGCCGTAATGTGCCCGGCGTGCAACAAAAATGATGTCATATCTTCTGTGGGCTCGGGCGCGAGGGCCCCAGAAGGTGTCGCGCCGCTTAGGGTTCACGTTACCCACAAAGTGGGGCTGCACCATTTGGTTAAAAAGGTCACATTGCGATAATTTTGACTGACATTGTGATT
The DNA here is from genome assembly GCA_034769285.1 of Lutjanus argentimaculatus. Classification (NCBI taxonomy): domain Eukaryota; kingdom Metazoa; phylum Chordata; class Actinopteri; order Lutjaniformes; family Lutjanidae; genus Lutjanus; species Lutjanus argentimaculatus. The sequence continues at coordinate 3,173,012 of JAWZSL010000004.1, forward strand.
GTGACATATGTGATACGATTAGTGGAAATCAGTTTTGCGTTACAATTTTAATGTCCACTGGAAAAAAAAAACTATTAAAATTGTGATAATATGATGATGATAATATTTATTAAGGTCTGTGTACCAGATCATCCATGCAGCACTACAGTACCTCGTTATAATACTGTTTTCTCAGACATTTTTCCTTTTTCAAAAAATTAGGATTTGGTTCTGGTCCTGTGATTTTGATATTGCACTTGGCCATATTGCAGCTTTATTGCAGCTGTAAAAAATGTTCAAATCAAATCATGACCTTATAATTGAAAGTCAACAGTTGGAGAATTGTGACATCCCTCATTATTTGTTATCACATTGGGGCTGCTTGGCAGCTCTTTTAATTTTCTTATCTCAGTGTTTGTGGAATTGCCTTTTGTTTTTCTTTTGTCCTTCATAATGTTGCTGGACATTAGAAATGATTAGCTGCAAATTGGCAAGACAGCTGGAGATTGTTAGCAACGTATCTTAGCAACGCACGCTACTAAGCAGTAGCCAAATTCCTGTGGACATTCACATCGCTAAAACCAGGTGTAGTTAAAACAAGGGTTAGTTTGGTTGGTGCAGTCGATGTGAGGAGACTGACTTGACTTCCTGTAGTATCTGGTCTTTAGTTCAAGTCAGGTATAAAAAGTCTGATCGTTTTGAATGAGCACTTGTCTGTGTCTCTTCAAGTAGCATTTTATTTGTGTGTATTTATTTATTGTTTCAGTCTCAGATATATTATTTTAGAGTTGTTTACACGCTTTCTATTTTTAGCATGATGTTTTTACAGGATACTATATTTTTTTTAGTTGGAATGACAAACAACAGGAACTTGAACTATATTTGTGGCTGTTTGTTGGAGTGAAACATGAAGAGGAGTTCCGACACTAACACTTCAGCAGTGTATCTCAGCATGCGTCACTCCAGCAGGTTGACTGTGTTCCAGCCTCAGTGATTTGATGTCTCTCCCTCTGCTGTATATCTGCTGTCATCTTCCTGCTTCTTGACACTTTAACAGTGAATTCAAACCTTTAGGTTTACCGACCACATTAACTGTCGTCTCCGTTCCCCAGAGGGGAGAGATGAAGAGCCTATTTGCATTTTTTGTGTCTTAAAACTGCTCGACCACTTGCAGTGAAGTGACTCTTAATATTTAATTACCGTTTGAATGTTTAATGCAGCTCTGACATTTGCCAGCTTCTATTAATTTAGACGCAGGCAGCAAAATTTCCCCAGTGTCCCTCCTGGGGCTCAACATCAGCAGGATATCCACATGTAAATATCACATGTTGCATCACAGTATTTGAAAATTATTGTTATCATACACTCAGCTGACTTTTAGGCCTGTTTACACCTGCTATTAACATGTGTCTTATAAAAGTAATTGTTGCCGCCTTGTGTGTTCGTGTCTTTAGCAGCTAACTGTGTCTCTCCCTGTCCTTTCTTCAGCCTCCCGTGCAGGTTAAAGGTCTGGACGGTCTCTTGCGGACGTCCCTGGACTTGGAGTTGGATCTGCAGGTGTCTCGGACGCGGCAGGCCCGGCTGGCGCAGGAGCTGCGGGTGCTGCGGGAGCTGAAGACGCAGCTGGAGAAGGCGAGGCAGCAGGGCCAGAGGGAGCTGCCGACCTGGGTCCAAGAAGACGAACGCTTCCGGCTGCTCCTCAAACAGGCTGAGAAACAGGTGAGGGACGGTCCTGCTCTTAGAACCTGAGACTGTTGAGGTGCTTGGGTCTGTAAATGCATCCAGTTGTTCATCATAGTCCAATCATAGACGGTATGTGTAGTTCAGTATCTGAACACCTCTGTGCTCCTCCCCGTTCAGACTCGAGAGGAGCAGCTGCAGGAGAAGCGGGTGGAGAAGATGATGAGGGCAGCAGCCAAGGACGTCCACAAGATCAGGGGACAGAGCCGCAAAGAGGTCCCCGAGGTCCAGACCTTCAGGTGGGATCAGGTTTTATCTGAAATTTGAGATTCAACTGGAAAGCAAAATATACATGATAAAAATCCTCGAAATAAAAAAAAGAAACAATAAATAACCACGTACTGTCAATACATATATTACATATTCATGGTCAGGGGACTTTCATAGCACTTACAGTCCTTAAATGTTCTGCATAGTGCTGGTGTGGGTGCAAAAATATTAAAGAAATGTTCTGAAATCAGTGTCTCAAATAAGTGAAATTAGAGGTTCAGTATGAACAGAAATTCAGTTATTTGTTAGGAGGCTTTTTTTCCCTTCAGAAATACAAATAATTGAAGATGATCACTCCTCTACAAGCCATCAACATGACCATAACCAACATCGACTTTTTCACAGTAACATGGCTGAAAAATCCAAAGAGAAAGTGTGTTTTTCTCTTTATGTTGCATTGCAGACAGCTGTAAGAAATGTTACTCAAAGAAGGATCAGAAACACAAAACACATACTGTGAAAAAACAACACGGCAATAAACATTTTTGACGTTGGTTTCACCTCAGGTTATCTCTCTGTGTCCAACTCGCTGATGTGTGTGTTTCCCGTGTGATTTCAGAGAGAAGATGGCCTTCTTCACACGAGCAAAGACGAGCATCCCCGACCTGCCGGCCGACGACGTGTAGAGAAGCATTTCAAAGTATTTCCCCTCCTGAGTCTTAACCTGCTGTTCCCGACACAATGAAGCAAACGTTTGGCGGTGTTATGAAGAATTTTAAATAATAATGGTAATAATAATAATAATAATGGTAATAATATGTTTAGTAGAAAAACAAAAAAACACTCAAAACCGTGAAGAAACACATTTTTAAAGAGCTCAGTTCTCATTTCTAATGTGGATAGTCTTTGTTTGTAAATTAGTGATAGCACTGCTAGAGCTTTTTTTTTTTAATTATTATTTCACTCTCTCTTCCACTCTGTTTATGGCGTTGTGTTTCTGTTACTAACCGGCTGTTTATAGGCTCTTAGGTGTTTAAAATCATTCCAGCACAAAGTCACACAGTGTGCATACAAAGAGTTTTGTACTAAAAATGACACATTTGGACAGAAAATACATGTGTATACTGATAGCACAAAAACAGTGCAGAAAAAAAGAAAGGTACTAAAGCGAAATAAGCAACAAAATAAATATCTAAATTTAAGAGATATTTAATATCAACCTTCATGTGTTTTATAGAGCATTCTGAAGACTTTATACGCAGACGAACATGCGCCCACCTGAAGCTTGTCCGCCGCGTACAGTGTTGACAGCACAGATGGTTGTACATAAGTATCATCAGCATGCCTTCTGCTTCAGCTCCGCACACGATACGAGAACACGAGAGGAAAACTGGAGCGCGTCTTTGCTTTACAAACATCACTAAATGAACTGGATCTGATTATTCAAGAGCGGTTTTTAATCAGCGTTTTTAGGTCTGAAGTAAAAAGTCGTCTCTCACCGGTTACACACACACACACACACAAACAAAACACACACGGACACTCAGAAAAGTGTAGAAAAAGCACTAACTCTCACTAACACTCAGGTAGTTGATCGGATAGTCTGCACTTTAAGAAACTTGAGGTAAAAGTTTTAAAAAAAAAAAAAAGAAAGAAACTTGATGTGGGTTTATGGAAAGTTAAAAAAAAAAATCCACAAACCTTTGCCTCGCGCTGGAATGATTGTTGATTGTTGAGGCACACAAAGATTGTCGAAACACACACAGGACGTGAAGATCAAATGTATTTTTGATGACTGTGAACTTCTTATTGATTGTATGACTAAAAGGAAGTGACTAAACAACCCCAACCCCCCCCCCCCCCCCCAACTGATGAGAAAAACTGACCAGCAGCTGCCAGCCAATTGGAAGACAGGAGTCCTACTTATCTTCTCAAGGCTCCTGATCTTCACTCTTATTGGCTGGTTACAATATTTTCTGCCGTGATGACATCTGAACACTAAGGAAGCAAAGAATGGACGTGTTTGCAATCAGTTCTTTAATGCTGTTATCTCAGGATCAGGAGTTATTTATTTCATTATCTTGAAATGATCCCCGTATCACAAGAAAGCAAAAGGTCATTTCCTCTTTGGACTGTCTTTTTTTTTTTTTTTTTTGAGATAATGAGATAAATTCACCTGTTATCACAAGAAACTGAGCTTTGTTAGCTCAATATAACAAATTAATTAAACCGTTTTCACAAAAAAACAAAAGGTTTCCTGCTTTCTTGAGATAATGAGACAAATTTACCTGTTATCACAAATCAAGCTTTGTTCTCTCGAGATGACAGAATGATTAAGCCGTTTTCTTGAGATAAGGAGTTAAATGAACTCATTATCACTAGAAAACAAAACGTTCTTTCCTCATCAGCCTTTTATTTTCCCAAGATAACAAGATAATCAACAAGAAAACAAAAGGTTCTTACCTCTTTTTACTGATTGTTAATCAGAGATCAGGAGTGCCCTCCTGGCATACAGTGATGGTGATTCTGTTTGCGTGATAAATTGTCTCGTTATCTCGAGAAATCTGCCTTTTGTTTTCTTGTGATAATTAGATGAATTGACCCTCATCACAACGAAACAGGCCTTTGTTTGAACAAACCTGTGATCTCGAGATTACAGCATTAAATAAATAATTGCAAGCAGATATTCCCAGCTTCGTGCTACACTACATTTTGTCAGTCTTTATAGGTTTAATTCCTGACTTCTCTTCCGTCTGTTTCCACTGTGTAACTGGATATTTTGGATACATATCAGAGTCGCTCTCATGTCTCTCAGAACTGGATGTTAGCGTGGTGCCCCAGCAACACTGGACATATCTATCGAGTTCATTCTTATTATCTTGACGTTTATGTTAATGTGGAAGGGGTCTCTCACAGGCAATTATCATGCGGCTCTTCAGAGCTTTTTAGGGTCTTTCAGCTTATCATTTTGGTTTTACAAGCCTACAAAACAGTGTCATTTTAGACCAAAACAGGCAGCAGGGAAGCCATGAAAGCCTGACTGTGGTCTACCCCACTCAGCTCCAAACAGCAGACAGTCACAGTTCAGGCTCGGACATACTTTCTGCGGACAGCTGCAGATTTCTACCGGTCGCAAGGACACGCACCCGGTTCCATTCAAGGAGATTATTGTCAGTCTGGCGTTCCACACGTGCGCATTTCCTGATCCACACTCCATTCCAGTCTGTGGTTGTTTGACAGCTGGCGTTAAAATGAAGAAGAAGGAAAGAAAATGGCAACCTCATCTTGTTTTTGGCTGGTCACCAAGAAAAGGGCAAAACGAGAAAACATTATGTGCGAGCACTTAAAGAGAATAGGACCAGGGACGGGGAACGCAGGTACGGTTAGTTAATACATTAGTGCAAGAGAAGAGAAGCATCAACGAAGAAGAAGCGACCACAAAGGGATCCACACTGACCCTCGTGGACTTCAACAGATGATGACATTTACGTCATGCTAGTCTCGCGATACCAGACAATCAGAGATGTCGCTGCTCATTGATCATCTGGGGATTTTAGATGCAAGGTAGTTGGTAGAACGGTGAACATAGTGGAGCATTTACCAGCTAAAGAGCTATATATTTCCTTCAGGAGCTGGTGGAGACCAAAAACAGAGCTAAAAGAGCGCGACATTGGGCTTCAATTCATCAGGTGACACAAACAATGACTCCAAAGGGAATGATTCTGTTTTAAAATAAGCATGTTAGCTTTTCATAGTACTTGCGGTCCTTGAAAGTTCTGCACTGCTCTGCTGTCCTCTGAGTGCAGGAAGGTTAAAGAAATGTTCTGAAATAAGAGGATTTAGAGACTCAATGTGAAGGGAAATCAAATTATTTGTTAAAAAAAAACACAAAAAGCTCAAAAAGTCATTGTAATCATGTTCTCTAAATGTCATCAATTTATCAACTTCTGCACAGTAACCCATCGGGCAAATCAGAAGAGAATGTGTGGTTTTCTCTTTTTATTGCCGTGCAGAAGGCAGTAAAAAATAGTTCTTTGTCTGTATGTGCAGAGTCAGAAGTCAGTTAACCGTTTGTGCCCCCATGGTGTGATTTACATTCAGCTCAGTGAAGACTTACTGACGTCTGATGTTGTTTCCACGGCAACGGGCTTCTGTCTCAGCAGCAGACCTCGACTCCAGCACATCTCTTGTTTACTGGGTCTTTTGTGTTTGTACCTGGATGTTTGAGTAGCTGTTGGAGAAGTTGTCCTTGGTGCTTTTTTTTTTTTTTTTTTTTTTTTTTTTGAGCATTTTACCTGCGTTAAAACAAAAACTTCTCCCTGAAAACCTTTCTTTACCGTTCAGGTTCAACCCTCGCAGCAGCAGGAACCACAATGCATCGCAACAGCAACAACAGAGGTTTAGTGCTCAATAATAGCTGGAAAAGCTTTCGCATTACTTTTGCCTGCTACCTTTGACCAGTTTCTTATTGTACTTCCTCTATAGAAAGACTGCTAGTCGTGACTACAGTACAAAGAAGCTTTTATCCACACAGGGGCCTTTGTGTGCATTTCACCAAAAAGTTTAGGGGAAAAAAAAATCTGCTACAAACATAATTAACTCACAATAATGAGCAGCATACAAGAGGGATCATGACTTTAAACAGCGCTATTTTCTGCCTGAAATCATTCTGAAATTAACAAAAGAAGATACACAAATTGAATAAATAAATAAAATAAATAGACCTATATTAGGGATACCCATTAAGTTGCTTCCATGTTATCAGCGATAAAAGCTTAAAAATTAAATATCGGATCGGCCTGTGTTTTTGAAGTGTCCAAAACGGACAGCAAAGTTGCTGTTTGCAAGTTTTGCTCAGCGTCAGTCACGCGTGGGGGCGCCAGATTGCCCATTTTAAGAGGGGAGAACAAAGAGAGGAAAAACCAGTCAGCAGTAGTTTTCTTATTTTGCTCAGTAAATGTTAACATATAGAAAAACATTGAATTGTATGTCTGCATGTGCCAGTGGTCTATAATGATAAGAGTAGGCACTTTAATAATCCCACTGCAGGAGAGACGTGGTCTTCTCTGTGATTAGGTGGAAAAAAAATATGTGCATGTGTCATTAACAACAAATGACTAAAATGTGTTTGGAAAAAATTGGCCAATATCCAATATTGTGCATTACTAAAATAAATAGGTACAACTAAACCCTAAAAAAGGAATGTATGGAAAGCTTTGTGCAACAAGTTGTTAAAAGGCATTCTGGGAAATATAGTGAAGGCAGGCTGCGGAAATTAAACTTACTTAATTACACCCGCTGGACACAAAATAATTAAAGAGAAATGAACAGTGATTGACTGTATGTCTAAAAAGGAAGTGACTAAATGAGAAGTGACAAAATGAAGGAAAAACTCAAAAGTAAAAAGAAGGAGTACAATCAGAGAAGAGTAGAAACTCTTGCAGCGTGAACAGTGAACAAAAACAGGACCTTTACTTGTATAAATGGTACGAAATCTTACGTTTCCCCAGTAATTCCTCTCCTACAGTGTCGACAAATTCAGAAAAATGTGAATTAAAACGTCAGCTTGAGGTTAGGGATGTTCCTAATGACTAAATTCCATGTTGTTTCAACAGAAACTAAAATTTAGATTAGTTGACTTGTCTTAAAGGTAAATAACGATGTCATGTTGATTTGCCAAGTGTGGATGATGTGATCAGTGCAGCACGAGCAGCCTGCTCTCCTTGCAGGTTAACGTCCGCATGCCTGTGCTGTGCATGTGCTGGTATTTCTGCTGCCGTCTGGCCATAGCAATGTAGCAAGTTTAATCGACTTAATTCCACAAGCTGGACAGAAAATAACTAAATATTTTCGACATCACAGAATGAAAAGGGGTCTGACATTGACACAGGAAACAAAAGGAAGAAAAAAACTGCCTGACGAAAATACAAAAAGCAGGAAAAATGAGAAAGACCAGAGAAGAATGGAAACAAAAAGGAGAGACGTGGCAGAACAACAGATCAGAACATGAGAAAGAAATTAAAAGGAACAAAAGCAGATTTTTATTTGTAGAAAACCTACAAAATCCCCAACAGTTCCTCTCTAACGGTATAGTCAAGCTTTTACAGAACTTCCCACCGAGCTCGCTTTCCATACTGATGAATAAACTTCCCTCTGCTCTGTGTTTGAGACGTCATGAACTGTTCGTCTCTGTGGCGTCGCGCCGTCATCGTTAGTGGTTCCTCTTCTTGCTGGGTCACCATGCTAAACTGTATTTTGGGTCTGTTGGGTGGACAAAATGTCCACCACATGGCACAAACCCCTTCATATCATCATCTTTCCATTCCTGGAGTAAACACGAATGTAGCTGACACAAACCTAACTGCTGCTGTCATTCCAGATGCTTCTCTGTTTTACTGTTTGTAGATAAACAGCAGCTCATGAGAAATGCTTGAACTGTAGATCAGATCCAGTCGGAGAGTCGACCTACAATCTGTTTTTTGTAGTTTATGTGTTGCCTTGTATGTATAAGACCAACAGAGGAAGTTGATTTTGACCTATTTTCCTTTTTAGATCTCTTCAGTCCTTTAGCGATCTCCAAAAAGTCCCCAAAAACTTAAAAATCAGCCTTGTTTTCTGATAATGAAACACTGTAAATGTTTTAAATCCACAGAAATAAAGAAAGATAGTCACAACACATTCAGGTAGAAGTAGGAATATTTTGCACAAGTGTCTATAAGAATAATAAATATCCCACAAATACATAATAATCAAACAACACCACAGCTCTTCATCCTTCGTATGGAAAAAGAAAAAAGGTGAAACTTGATGGGAACTGAATAAAATGCTGCGAGGACGTTCACACTGAGGCTGCGTTCACACTGCAGGACGTAATCTTTGAATCTGGACCATATATGATATCTACAGAAGCAGAGAGCGGCCGCGGTTGCATTTTTGCGCGTCCAAACGCTACAGCAACATGTCCACAGATAGACATTGGCTGCGTGCATGACTAATAAACAGCACGTACCTACCACAGCTTTCACTACTGCTGATGCTGCATGGAGCAGCCATCTTGGATTTTGAGGTCAGGGTTGGTGAGGTTCCTCTGACTTTCCGAGTTGGAAATACAACTTCAGGGGGCGTTCCAGTCGGGAACTAAGAAATTCAGACTTCTTAGTTCAACTGGAACGCAACACAAACAATATTTAAAAAAAGATCAATACCAAAGATTTAACATCCCGAAGTACACAAACAGAAATAGTCCAGAAAATACTTCATCTGTCGGGGTAGTCCTGGAACCTGTCCTGTTTCCTGTAGATATGCTATGTGCTAGGCTCGTTTACAAAAGTCTGATTTGGAAGATGCTTAAAGACGTTGCTGGGGGACCTTTAAAAGTGACATTTAGTCACATTTTAAGTTAGCTAATGCTAGCAGAACGCTAGCTAACTAGCCAGCTAATCTACATCACTTGTTAGCAAGCTAGTTAACTAGTGTTTTGCTAACTTTAGCTAACTTATGTCACTTTTACAGGTCCCTTAGCAACATCTTTTAGCCATCTGCTATGAATTTTACATCACGGTAACTGTATATATCATGATACAGTAATTGTAACTGTACCACACCTCATCACATTTGAGTATTTTGTTCTTTTGTTTGGAACGTCTGTACAAAAACAACAGTCTCACATGAGACAAAGGAGAGTAGTTCACGGTGGAAACCAATTGCTAATATCTACCAGTGGGAAATTTCTACTGTTGCATGGTATATATCATCACAACACCCAACCCTAGTTAGTGATATACTGTTAAATAATAAGAATATATGTTTTTAATGCACTGGTGTTGGATTGGTACTCGGTATCACCCGATACAGAAAGTTCAGGTATTGGAATCAGTATCAGGAAAGACAAAAAAAGGTATCAGAACATCTCTACTTGCACAAATGCATCTTTTTTTTCCTCAGTTCACATCTTCAAGCTTCACTTCTTCTCCTCTAAATCGCTGGAAAAACTGGAGCAACGTAAACGATGTTTGAATTCCGTTCAAACAGCTGTTCAGACTGAGCTGCCACAAATCAGATCCGATTTAGGACCACACGTGAAAGACACAGTTGTTCGTCTTTATCATTTTAAACTACAGAACATAAAAAATCTGTTATAATCGTGTGACAGAAGCAGCCAGATTTTCCTGCAGTGTGAACGCAGCGGTGTACTCTGACAGGGCTGAGGGTTTTACCGTAGCAGGAACACTGTGAAATTAATGAAAGCCTTTGGAGTTACGTGAGAGAGTGTGCCTTTGGAGAGCGACGTGTAAACTATTATATTTTTTTTTCTTTCTTTTCTTTTCGTTGTCTTAAATGTTGGAACCTGCCCGCCATCGTCTGATCTGAAAGAAGCTGGAAACGTAGAGAAACGACCCGCATTAATTTTCCTAATGCGGACAGTTTTCCTTCACCGTAGAGCGAGTAGTTCTGAGGAATAGGACTCCGTGTAGTCTGAGGGACAGCACTGTCTCTTTTAAAGTCTTTGTCATGATCGACCGAATGTTCGTTAACCTCTAAATCAAGAAGACTCGTTTATATATAACATCTGGATGAAGGAATGTAGGTTTTTACTACAATCAATCACGATCATTCAGAGAAAAAACAAATGCTGTTAGTCACAAATAATTATTGTTTTTCATCATGTAGGTTGTGATGTAATTCTTGTTTGTTTTCTGAAGTTCAAGTGCATTTTTTTCCTCATTTGATTATTGTTTTTTTTTTTTTTTCTAATGAATCTGTTTGTATTACGACTGGCGATGAACTGGTGATGTGTTTGGAGGCGGCTA